>CM048650.1:73275156-74718216 GCA_026413185.1 Pueraria montana var. lobata | reverse complement strand
ATAGACTATCAAAGAAGAGAAAAGAAATAATATTGAAAATGTTTAATTGAGAGAAGGAAAGAGTGAGAGTCTCACTTTCAAAGTTGGGGATTCTAATTTATAATAATAATTATATATATATATATATATATATATAATATTTCACATATAATAACAATATATATTATAATATTTAATATATAGTAATATATAACAATATATAAAATATAAATAGATATAATATTTTTATGTATAATATATATAAGATTTACATATAACATATAATAATTTATACAATATATATAGAATTTGTATTCAGCATATTTTATATATATTTATAATAACTTTGACATATAAATTTAAAATATATTATTAATTAAAATACTAAAAATAAATAATTATTATTTAAATATTTTTGAATAAAAATATTTGAGTAATAATTATAATTTTAAAATCTTATATATTTTTTTATAATTTTAATAAACTACATAAAAATAATTTTATATAACACAATAATATTATCGGATTCATTATTTAGTGTGTACTAAACAATGGATAAGATTGAAAATTTAACATTTATCCTACTTTTATCTTATTATTATATTCTTATCATATTCTCATTCTTATTACATCATGTCATATCTTGATCATGAAACAATGAAAGATTTTTTTTTATACAGGAAACATTTTTAATTTTTAAAGATGTTTTAGAAAAAAAAAAAACTATTCAATAAATGCAAAATGGGAAGGGGTTAAATAATTTACTTTAAGAAAATCCCGAGAAGGGGGAGTGGAAAGATAAATAAAAATAAAAAGAGTAACTATAACGAAATATTTTTTTTTGGGTATACTATGAAATATGATCAAATATAATTGGTTCAACTAAAAGCGAAAAGTATTGTGATTGTATTAATTAATTACTGTTATGATATTTTTGGGTTAGGTTTAAATATATTTTTAGTCATGTAATATTTTATTTTTTAATTTTGATTTTTATATATATATTTTTAAAATAGTCTTTGTAAAATTTTTATTTTTTATTTTGTTCCTTGTTATTTTACTTTAGTCCTTATAATATATTTATTTTTTCGTTTTTATTTTTATAATATGTAGACCATTTCCCTATTAAATATTTTTTTAAAAGAGATTAATTCAAAATGAATAAAATATTATAAATACTAAAATGAAAAAATAGATATATTACAGGGATTAAAACAAAATAACAAAGACAAAAAAAAAAAAAAGAATAGCTAAATTATGTTTTGGTCCCTTATCTTATTTTTAAGATTCATTTTGGTGTTTTATCTTTCAAAAAATTCATTTTAGTACTTTATCTTTTAAATTTGAGTCAATTTGGGACTCTTTTATTTGGGACATGATTTTGATCCTGATTCAAGATGTGAAACTTGTTTAATTAGATTCACATATATGAAAACTATTAAACCCAACTAATGTTCGAACCAAAAAGGGTTATAAATACAGTAAAAATCATGTAACAAATGAGTTTCAAAAGCAACTAGAAAAGAATATGATATTAAATTTTTGGGAAAAGAGCATTAAGCCCCCTTAAACTTTACTTCTTTTGCAAATAGACACCCTAAACTTTAATTTTGTCTCAATTAATCCTTAAATTTTGTCTCTTTTGCAAATAGACACCATGAACTTTAAATTTATTATGATTGATACTTTAATTATAACTTTTTTTTGTAAATAGACACCTTAAACTTTAATTGCATTTTAATATATCTTTAACATTTATCTTTTTTACAAATAGTTTTTTTCAAGTTATTTATCTTAAATGTTAATCATTTATTAATTTTTTTATTACAACTAATTTTTTAATATTTAAAATATAATAAAGAATATGAATTTAGAAGATATATAAAAAGGAGAAATAATAACATTAATCAAAAAAGTTTTTATTTGATTTTTAATTTTTAATTTTATTATGTTTTAATGTTTGGAAAAATAATCAGAGAAAGGTCCGAGGCACACATTTACGGTTTGGTGAGGATTTAATAGCTATACAATGAGTATAGAAATTTAGGAGTGAAATTGTATTGTAATACATAAATGTTAGCTTCAGTTTACTGTATGTTTTTTATGCAGTAACTTGCTCTTGTAATGAGTCTTATTTTGAGCACCTCTTGTGCTCATAACAAGCAATCTTATATTAATGAATTTTTAGCTTATAAAACAAATGTTTGGAAAAGTGATTTAAAAAAATAAAACTAATAAATAGTTAAGATTAAACAAATAATCAGTTGAGATTTTTTTTATTAGTAATTTAACTCTAATTTAATATAAAAATTATTTATGAAGTTAGTAAATTTTAAGAATTAATTGAGATGAAATTGAAATTTAGGTGTCTATATGTAAAAGAGGTAAAGTTTAAGGATTGATTGAAATAAAATTAAAGTTTATGGTGTTTATTTGTAAAAGAAATAAAGTTTAAGGATCAATTTTAACAAAATTAAAGTTTAGGGTGTCTATTTGTAAAAAAGAGTAAAGTTTAGGGGGGCTGAATGCTCTTTTTCCTAAATTTTTTAATTTTTCGATAGCTCATTAGACTCACTTTTCACGTTATTATTTTCATCATGTTTGTCTTTTTTTAGTTTGAAATTCAATTAGATTCTATAATTTTCATGTAAGTGAATCTAATGACACAAGTTTAACGCCTTGAACTAGTAAAAAAAAATGGTTTAAAATCGTGTCCCAAAACAAGAATGATCACTTCTTCAAAATGATCAAATTGACTCAAATTTAAAAGATAAAGGATCAAAATAAATTTTTTAAAAGATAAAAGACTAAAATGAATCTTAAAAAAAAGATAAAGGGTTATAATAAATTTTCTAAAAAATAAAAGATGAAAATAAATATTAAAAATAAGATAAAGGATAAAAAATATAGTTTAACCAAAAAAGAATTTTACAAGTATATATATACAAGCAGCAACACCAAAATAGCAGTATATTACTATTACAGGAAACAAGAACGTATTTAAGCGCGAATCTGTATTTGGCGAAGTGGTGGGAATGGAAGGAAGGAGGCGTGGAGGTTGGTGTGTTGGAAGCAAAAGAGGGAGTGGCAATGGCAATTGCAATGGCATGAACGACAACATCATCAGTGTCGTAAAGAGGCTTCAAAGGCGCGAGATTTGTTGGAAGCCTCATCGTCGTGCCTTTGCCTCTGCCACTGCCTCTCAGAGATTCCGCAACATGCGCTTGACGCACCAATACGACACTTATGATCCCTCCAAGGCTCCCTCTTCTTCCCTTTTGCCCTTCTTCGTCATGATGCGAAGAGCTAAGGTTGTCGAAATCGTCGCTGCCAAAAACGTCGTCTTCGCTGTTTACCAGTCTGGTTTGGCTGCTGCTTTTAGTAGAGGTGAGGTTCGTGCCCTCAACAACATTCAACGACCATGATTCGTGTTCTTTAGGTGTGAATTGCCATGTCGGAGAAGCACTTGCATGGACACTTCCCAAATTTTAGGTGATAGCAGACACGTCCAATAAAAAGTTGACACTTCGTTAAAATATGTTTTATATTTTAATTTAATTTAATATTTTTTTTTATAATATTTTAATGAAGTGTCAACTTTTTAAGATAATTGCATAACCAAACATGCTGGTAGCAATTATCCAAATGAGTTTTGTTTTACCAATAAGATTATCAAAATATATATTTTTAATGATGTTTTCTTCATTCACATGTTTAGAAATCAAACTCCTGATAATACGTTTAAAGAACCTAGACCTTGTTGGTGGTAGTAGACAGATGTTTAATAAAAGGTTGATATTTTATTAAAATATTATAAAATAATATTAAAATAAAATATATTTTAATGAAATGTCATCTGTCTACCACCTCAAATTTGGAAAAGTGTCTAGCCAAGTGTTCCTTGTCATGTTTGTGTAAAAACCACAACTTCTTATTCTATATGTATGATTGCCATTGCCCACATTGCTATTTGTTAATCATTGTCATATTTGTGTAAAAACCTCAACTTTTAAATTTTTTTATGTATGAATTGCCAGAGCCTATTACGCATTTGTTAATCATTGGCACATTTGTATAAAAACCACAACTTTGTATTTTTTCATGTATGTTTATTAGTTATTGTCATATTTGTACACCAACCATATTTTTTTTTGGTATGAATTGCCGCTTCCCATTAGTTACTCATTGTTGTATTTTATACAAAACCATGAGATTGGTCTTTTTTGTGTGAATTCCTTGCAGAAACTAATGAGAGGATTTGCTTTTTGAATGTCTGCCCTGACGAAGTCATCCACAGCCTCTTCTACAATAAGAAAAATGACTCACTTATTACAGTATCAGTTTATGCTTCTGAGCACTTCAGCTCTTTCAAATGCAGATCCACAAACATTGAGTGAGTGCATTCTATCCATTCAAATCCTCCTCTTTGATGTTTAAAACTTATTTTGCTTACATGATCTTTCATTTATGTTCTTAGATACATAAGGAGGGGCATGCCGGATGCCGGGTTTCCTCTTTTCGAGTCTGAATGTTTGAAATGGCCTGGATATGTAGAGTTTGATAATCTCAATGGAAAGGTACTAACTTACTCCGCAGAAGATAGGTACCTTCCTCATTCTCTTATCTTTCTATTTCACTTCTACTGTTATGTAAGTGTTTGCTCTGCTCATTGGTTGTTTTATTTCATGTAACACACTTTCATCCAATGGTGTCAGTATTTACAAGGTCTTTG
The DNA here is from genome assembly GCA_026413185.1 of Pueraria montana var. lobata. Taxonomy (NCBI): domain Eukaryota; kingdom Viridiplantae; phylum Streptophyta; class Magnoliopsida; order Fabales; family Fabaceae; genus Pueraria; species Pueraria montana. Next base: position 74,713,505 of record CM048650.1, on the reverse strand, counting down.
ATCTTAAAGACTACACCATGCTATACTCGATTTCAGATAGGCATGTTGAAGAAATCAAGATCAGGTACTTTCTCTTGGGTTGTCTTTCTCCTTCATAGTTCCACTTTATGCAAAATACTATTTACTAAATACACCAAAGTGAAAGTATAGCTATTTGTCTCTCTCCTTGACTTTGTTCTCTCGTTGTATAGTCTGGAAAGGGATTTGGTCTCTTGATCTTTATAGGTTGTTTTTGTGCAAATCTATTTTTCAATTCCAAACTCATTGAATATAGAGTATCATATTGATAAACCTATTTGTAAATCCACAACTCCCTCTAAGGTTAAGTCTTGTATTTGGACTATAGTGCTCAAGAGAATTAATACTAATGACATGCTACAGGCTTGAACGACAAACAAGGCTATTTCTCCGAATATGTATTATGCTTGGTGCTAGCTTAGAATCCTTTTATACCTATTTCTTTGTTGAATTCTTTGTTTTTGGCATTTTTTTGAAAATGCTAGGTGATCCCCATGCCCCTGAACCAGTTTTTCATTAACTAGCTTTACTGATTTTGGTAGAAGTAGAGAAGCCAGTTTTTTGTGGCAACACATAATATATGCTAACACTTTGGTGTATTTGGTCAGAGTGTAAATCTCTTCTCATTAAGTAGATCTACTTGGTGTAAAGTACATGGTCTTTTTAAAAGGAATTTCTTTGTCCTCTCTTTCTTTTTTTTTTTTTTTTTTTTCCTTTTTTCTTTTTAATGTAGGATCTCTTCCTAATCTTTTTATTTTGATGAATTTCTTCTTGTGTTACTTGATATCTTCCTATATGCTTATTACTTGATATTTTGTTACAGTCCCGGCACCATGTTATTAATTTACAATAGAACCAGTGGTCATATTCCCCTCAAGATTGTATCCATTGAAGATGGCACAGTTCTCAAAACATTCAACCACCTGCTTCATCGTAATAACAAGGTGGACTTCATAGAGCTATTTAACGAAAAGCTTCTAGTCAAGCAAGAAAATGAGAACCTTCAGATTCTTGATGTAAGCTTCATTTTGCCTTTTTCTTTTAGTATACGTGCCTAGATCCCTTCCCTATATGTGCGAGCGTGTGTATGATTTCTAGTGTCTTTTCCCTTATAATTATTTTTCATGTCTATTTTGTGTGATTCCTTTTGTTCCTAGGTTCGAAATTCTGAGCTGATGGAGGTAAGCAGAACGGAGTTCATGACTCCATCAGCATTTATCTTTCTGTACGAGAATCAGTTGTTCCTTACTTTCAGAAATCGAACAGTTTCTGTTTGGAACTTCTGTGGGGAGCTTGTTACTTCATTTGAGGATCACCAGTTGTGGCATCCAGACTGCAATACAAACAACACATGCATAACAAGTGATCAGGATCTCATTATCTCTTACTGCAAGGCAGATTCTGATGATGATCAATGGATGCAAGGCAATGGTAATTGTCTCTGAGCTAAGTTGTTCTTTGATTTCTGAATGGAGTAATCATAAACATCTTTTAATTTGTTAAAGTGATCTAATATCTTTATGATTTGCTTCTTGGCACAGCTGGCTCCATCAATGTCAGTGATATCTTGACCGGGAAATGCGTGGCTAAAATTAATGCAACAAGTAGCGGCATCAAGGCAGACGAGTGCAGCAGCAGTGGTTGCAGCTGCAACAAGCAAAGTCATTCATCCCTAATGAGGAGTTCAGTTGCAGAGGCTTTGGAGGAAGTCACTGCCCTCTTCTATGATGAAGATAGAAATGAGATATATACTGGTAATATACATGGTCTTGTTCATGTATGGTCTAACTAATGACTAGAGTTTCCTTTTTCTTTTGGCTCCATTGGCCAAGGAACCCATCTTTGGGTTTGCAATTTTGCTGATGGGATTATTGCATCATTGGATTTGTCTAAAATCCAAGCTGCCTCAGCTTTGTAACATTAGCTGATGTGAAAATAGTTTCTGTATATACTGAAATTTTTTTGAGGCAAACGAGACATTACTTATCTTTAACCTTTAGATTAGAAGAAAATGAAAGATGAGGATAAATAGTAACTCTTTTAAAGTTACTTTTGAAATAACTTGATCACTCCGTTTGTCCTGAAATTCATAGAGGAAAATGTGGGATGAAAGCAAAAAGGGCAGATTGTATGGAATTTTATACCTCATCTGTGTCATTGGTGTAAATCTCTCTATAAATCTGTTTTTCATTTTAGTCTATTGTAGTTTTTCTTGGAGAATGAGTAAGAAGATTGGCCTATGAGTTTTGGACATGATCTTGGCAGTTGCTTCCTGCACTCCACGATTTGTTACCTGCACATCCTTTAACTTTATAACTTTTCCATAATTCCGAAAGTACCCTGCGATCCCCTTTTGTGATACTCGTCCTCGTTTTCAAACCCTAATAGAAGATCTTCAGCCGACGGTGAAGATATGTGTGGACGAACTGTAGTAACCATCGATGGTGGTGAAGTGATCGGTGGCAGCGAATCTGAGGCTGTTGGCGAAGAACCGGGTGAACAATCGTGCTCTGATTGGTAAGTTTAGAGACTAAAAGCTAAAAATTGAAAAAGTTTATAATTAAAATTTGTAGTAAATAAATACTTTTTAAACAAATAAATTATATTTTGAATTACGATAAATAATTTATATTGTGATACAAGAGTTAACAATTTCTTTAAAAAAAAAACATTAAAATTCAATTTACAAATAAAGACGAAAACGATAGATCGAAAGAGATAAACAATTAAAAAAATTAAGTATACAATAAGGATAAAAGGATAGTTGTTTGATATGGTTGAGAAAGAATTTTTAGACTAATTGTTAAATCAAATTAAATTTAAAATTATTATTAAGAAATATATTTAAAAGGAATAAAAAAATTTAAATGCTCAGTCTATAAAATTAGGATATGACATATGGTCCAATGAGAGTGAAAATAATTTCTAAAAATACCTTCATTTTTTTTTTATCAGCATCTAAAAATACCTTCATTGAATAAATAATTTCCAAAAAAGTCATTTAAGACCAGCTCCTAAAAACATGTTAATTCAAGAACGAGGATTTAGATTTATAATATAAGAGTAGAAGAGTAGATGATTTAAATTTACTTTAAGTGATAAAATTTGTTATTTCTCGAACGGCAATAAGCTAACTAACTTTTAAAAATTTTAAATTTATTATTTGATGAGTGAATAAAAAGATAACTGTTTAAATTTAAAGTTTTAATTGAAACTTCTAAATGAAGACTATATACTATATCAACAGTAGCTGGAATCAATCCTTCTTTTTTATTATTCCAAGCAAGCCACAAGTTCTAAGCTGGTATATAAGATAAGAATCTTGTGCCAGTTTTCAATCTTTATGAATATTAAAGAGCATAATTATCTAGTTGGACGGATTACTAATGCGAAGGTGTTAACCAACAACATGTGTTGTTCTAAATAAAATGAATGGTATTAGATTCCTTTCATCACCACCATGGTGTGTTTGACGAAAAGAATAAATGTCTTGTCTACAACAAAAAAAAAAAATTCTAGTCTACATAAAATTTTTCTCAAAAAGTCAAATTATAGCCTTAAAAATCTTATACAAACTGGCTGTATCACACTAGGTTTTGGTTTCAGCCAAATTGGTGGTCGCTATGCATGGTTTGAGACTTTGAGTATTTTATTGCTTTTGAAAAATCCGACTGTACAAATCCAACCAACCTAAGCATTCCATTTGATGGAGCTAACCAAACCGGATTTTAGTTTGTCTTTGGGAAAGTGATTCTAAAATTCATCTCCACCAAAAGTATTTTATTTTATTTTGTATAATCTTTTTTTTTTTATAATGAACCAATATTTAGTTATATTCTAAATCGAATATGGTTATAGCAATAAAAAAATGGTTAATTCTAATACTCCAAGCAATTAATTGTATGGATCAATATATAATATTAAATAGGTTTAAATAAATTTTTAGTCCTTGCAATTTAGCGTTTTTTTCTTTTCATTCTTGCAATTTGTTTTTGTTTCAATCATTGCAAATTATGTTTGTTTTATTTTTCGTCCTTAAAGATGTTTAGATAACGCTTTTTTCACTGTTCAAAACGCCATCTAAGTCGCTTTAAGGACGAAAAACAAAACAAACATAATTTATAAGGACTAAAACCAAACAAAATTTGCCAGGATAAAAAACAAAAAAAAGGCTAAATTGCAAGGACTAAAGGTATTTAAGCCTATTAAGTGTATGTTTGGATTAAAGTTTGTAATCATAAGTTTGAATTAAAAGTATGTTGCAAATTTAAGTTTGATAAAAATAAGTTTACTATAACATGATTTATGTTTGGGTATTTTTTGTTCAAAAGAATGTTTAATAAAATGAAATTTGTTTTGATAATACAAATCAAAAGTACTTTTACTTCATATTTCTATTGTAAATATACAAATCAAAAGTACTTTTATTTTAAAAGTATCAAATCCCTAAACGTAAATTACATAATTAATTTTCCAAACACCCAAATATGATGTCAAACTAAGTTTGGAACTCCAAAAGTATGTTTAAGATACCAAACAAGTATCCAAACATACCCTAAATAACATCCAAAAAGAAACCTGTTACAGATTTTTATTTTAAAAAGAAAATTCACGTGTCATGTTTCGATTCTTAAATTCTGCTTAGTCTTCAGTCAAAAGTTCCAGTATCGAGTATTCTGAAGAAAAAAGAGAAGAAACCCCTTTTCTAGAAATAAACAATCCATTTCAAACACGATTTTAAGTCTGATTCAAAGGAGGTAAAATGCATATCTTCAAATAATCATCATAGCATAAATTTGACACACATTGACTTGCAGGTAAGATTTATTTAGAGAAAAATGTATTCGGTCCAATCAATTTATAATAGGAGCAACCATTTCCATGGTCATAACGTTCTATTTCAATCCTATTGGCACATAATTTTTAATTTAACACTCAATAAAAATGCAATTTTTGTAAAGCATGATTGAGATAGGAGACATGGGTTCCCTCATCAACATGATAACACACGAATCAACCAGTAAAGGCATTTGACAAGCATGATTTAGACATGGCCTTGCAAATTGCCAATCACAAAATACCTGATTCAAACATAATTCAGCACAATCAAAGAAAGTTAAAAGAGAAAGTGTCAAAATGCCATTAATATTAATTAGTAATACTTTTCTGTCAACTGCAGACTGATATTGGTAACTCATAAGAACAAAACCACCACACATGTGGAAGGATGAAAACTTTCAATTATTTTGAGGGCTGCAACCTACAGCTTTCCCTATGTTTTTGCAAATTATAAAAATCAATCTATTGGTTCCTACTTATCAACTACTTCTATGAGAGTGGTCTCATAGTCGCTGGGAGCCTCAAATCCATGAAGATTCATCACAGTTGCAGCAACGTTGGCCAGCCCGCCGGATGGGACATCATTACGGAATCTGACACCAGTGGCCAATCCAGGACCTCCAATAGCAATTGGCACCTTAACCAGCAAGGAAAAGTATGAGATTTAGAACCAAAATTAAGGTTGGTGTCTAATAATGACTATGCAAAAGTATATGAAAAGATGCCCACATCTTAATGCTTTATCTGAAGAACAAAAGTTCCTTGTGCACTTTTAGTGTTATTCTCTAATCAGAATTAAAGTTTCATCTCGGTAGACATCGCAAACCTTTATTACGTGGATTACCAAAATAAAACTTTAATTTTAATTGGAAAACGACACCAAAAGCAGCTAAGGAACTGCATCTGAATTGATTGGATAAGGGCCATTTGCCCATTTTGATTAGCCTTTGAAAATAGATGCCAATGTTTCTAAATATGTATCCAAATTAACTTTATAATTTTTGGAGATCCCACAAGTAACTCATTGAAATTTGACAGCAGAGAATATTGTAATTCATGTAAACTTCTAATCAATGACTGACAATTTGTAAAACTTACAGGCTCAAGAGTATGGGAAGTAAGAATCTGGATTTTCCCATCCTTGCCTAGAAGTGGTTTTCCAGATTTATCCCTCTTGACCATATCCTCTGCATTTCCGTGGTCAGCTGTAACAACATAAATTCCACCAACTTGCTCTATTGCATCAAGAATCATCTGCAATTACACATGTAAATATACATTAATCAATACAATGAGTAGCTATTTAGCCTTCATCTCTCTTGTTTGTTTCTTTATAGCAGTAATTGCTTAATTGGCAGATACAATAAGATTAATAAGTGTGTCAGAGAGTGTGTTGCTAGCATTTCTCTAAAATGAATATAACAAACTTTATTTAAGCTTCATGCTCCAACAAATTTGAAAATTAAGCTTCATACCTTCACAGCATCATCAGCTGCCTTGCAAGCCACAATTGTTGCTTCAATGTCACCTGTATGCCCCACCATGTCACTATTTGGAAGGTTGACGCGTACCTATACAACAGACAAAATAAGAGAGTAAATAAACGTTTAATAAGGTTGACCACGATTCCCTAAATCACCTGATAAACCATTTAGTTACCTGATCAAATTTCCCGCTAAGAATAGCATCCCTAGCCTTTTCAGCAATCTGCAATGCTTTCATTTTTGGTTGTTCATTGAATGTAATCCCAGAGTCACTAGGAATTTCCACATATTGCTCCAATTCTGCATTAAAATACCCAGAGCGGTTTCCGTTCCAGAAGAATGTGACGTGACCAAATTTAACAGTCTCACTGTTGACAAAGAAATTCATACAAGTGACTATGATGGCTATCATTTAACAGATAAGTACTAGATAATGAAGAGCGCTTAAGGTAAACATTATGTCGCAAAGGAAGTCTCATAAAGGAGATATGAATTTATGCCTCCCATTTCTCCCCACACAAAGTTGTTATCTTATTAATTATTAACCCCAGTTTGAAGGACTCAAATGAGAAACATTTGTTCATCAGGTTGGGCCAACACTATAAACATAGTGGCTTCTCATGTATTACACAGTTCCCATCATTCACCATCAAGAACAGAATAAGCAGGTAGAAATATTATGGTCTTCCATAAATTACAATATCATAAAAATCCTACTAATGATTAAAATAGAGATTAGAGACAATTCACCTGCAAGCAAAAGTCCGAACACCATTATACACTAAATATTCACCAGAAGTCCTGTCAATCTCTGGTGGAGAAACAAGGTAATGACTTGGAAGTTTCAATTCACCATCATATTCAAGCATTCCAGCATAGCGGATTTTTGGGAAACGAACTCTATCAAATTTGTCAAAATTTTCATATTCAAGAGCCTTAGCAATCATGACCATACGATCAGCTCGGAAGTTTAATGTAACAACAGCATCACCATCAACTATCGGACCAACAGATTTCCCACTCTCGTCAACGATAACAAAAGGAGGCAGATACTGGTCATTGGCCTTTGGTTCTGCCCTCAGCTTCTTGATAGCTTCAAGAGCATTTGTAAACTTATAAGGGGCTTCACCAAGAACTTGAGCATCCCACCCTCGTTTTACAACATTCCAGTCATTCTACAGTTTGTTTTGAAAACAGTGATCATAAATAATAGAAATACACACAACATTTCAAATCATCCATATTTATTTTATGTATATATCAATATGAATTTGAAATACAAAGTTAACCATAATAAAGGCAGTTTTATGACTAATATGTTTTCACACCTAAAATAAATTAATTAATAAAATATTTAAAAGCAATTTTTTTTTGTTTTTCTTTGCCAAACTTCAGAGGTAATATGGCATTGCAGCAACGAATCTAAATAGACAGAATAAAATTGGTTGGTGTATAATAGACGCATAGCTGCACAAAAATCAGTGACAGAGACTAGTTAAAAAGTTCAACGGTGTAGGTTAAGTACCAGCATAAGATGATAAAATACAAAGCTAAATTTGAAGTGAAACAATGGAATGATCACAGTCTATCTAATAAATACTATAATTGACCAAAACATTTTCAAATTTAGAGAGAAGTTAAATGCAGAACACAGCTCACAGATGTAATCAGGCACCATAAAGTGAACTACCTTTAAATTTGTAAATATTATAATTGCTGTTAACACACGCCTATCCCATCTTTTAATGAATTAAAATTGTCTTGTATACAAATAAACAGAGTGGCAAGAGAATTAATTGTGAAAATATAAAAGATTTTTTAACATTTGTTTTTAAAGCAGGGGGGAGGTATTACAACTAAAATCCATATGGGAGTGCAGTAATGAAAGATGCCTGACTTATGCAAATTGAAGATCATTTCCAGGTCACTATACCTCATAACGATCCATTGTGACATTCATACGACCTCCACCTGATGCTATCCTTGCATCGATACCTTTCTCACGCAATTTTGCAAGATCATTTTCAAGGGTTTCCACAAACCCCACACTTGAGCCATCCAAAACATCACGGCCATCTGTAAGAATATGGACACGGACTCTTTTAACACCTCGCTCACTAACTCCTTTAAGCAACAACTGTACAAAAATAGTTAGTTAGAAAGAATAAACTGTATACACATGAAGGAAAAACAGCTCCAACCCCAAATAATCACCTGCAACTGATCAATTCTGGAGTGAACTCCACCATCACTCAGTAACCCAATGAGATGCAATGTGCCATTTTCAAAACTTTCCTTTATGTACTTGAAACCTTCTCCTTCAAAAATTTTTCCAGAGGCTAGAGCAAGGTCGACAAGCTTAGCACTAAAATGAACAATCACAAACCAAGATATCCCAATCATCATACATGCTAGGAATAATTTTAAAACAAGAAAAAGAGACTATATAGCAAAGCTAATAGGGAAGACCATAACTAAACATTTCAAGATGGTAAGCATGCAATTATCAATCCCAATTCCACTGAAGAAATCAATTGAAATACAATATGAAACATTGTGCACCCAAATGTAATACAAATTCCTTGGGAAAAGTGACATAAAACAAGACAAAACCACAACGGTGTTTACAAGTTGTTGATTGTTGTGTTGCATCCTAAAACAAAACTACACAAGTATCTGGGGCACATTTATCCCTATTGATCATATTTACATAACATGGTTCAATCCATGACAAAATATGGCAGGCACAACACAATAAATACAAATGTTCACAGGAAACAAGATCAGTTCATGTTCATAGCTATTATAAATCTAGAAACACCAGTAACATAATTTAAGAAACATACAAGACCAAGCTCTCACGAAACACCAGTAAATCTAAAAACAAACATTTCATTTTATTTTTCCAGACATCAATTAGTTTAAAAAAACTGACAAGCAGTACATGATCACGATTCCTATTAACTGCTAGTGGCAGTAACCACGGTTATAAAAAGGGGTCCACGACCATGGCCGATGCGGCCAGATCTGCCCGCAATTTCCCACAATATCATAAAAGTGACGGCCCTGTGACCACAATTTAAAACCTTGGTAATAACATACACATGGGGCTAAATAGATGAAAAAGAGAGGCTAGTTTTAGTTTACCCCTGAGCAAATATGCGACCAGCCCCAAGGGCATTGTGACCAACTTCACTATTGCCCATGTCATCTTCTGTTGGAAGGCCTACAGCAGTACCATGAGCCCTAACCAATCTCCACCGTTCAGGGGCACCCTGTAACACAATAAGAATCCTGATTAATTTCAACTAACCCAACGTAACAAATAACAATAGATCCTTTTTTTTTTGTCTCCCCACAGGTATCCTCCTTCAAAGGCAATCCTGTTCGAGACACTGACACTAAACATGGACACCTCTTCCAGCGGGGATTCGAACCTTGGTTCGCCACGTTACGAGGGACTAGCCTTTTTCTGCTAGACCAAACCCCCGTTGGTAAAACAGCAATAGATCTTTGAAATCTGTAGACAAAAATTGGATCCAAAAAGTGCAAAAAATTGAACCTTTTTAAGAGAATCCATGCAGGGTGTTTCAGCGATGTGGATGCAGTTGTACTCATTGGGTTTGGCCTCTCCCCAACCATCCAACACCACAACAGCCACAGTCTTACCCTTTGGAAGCTTTGGATGATCCGCCAATTTCCATGAGAAACCTGAGCTACCCATCTGCGCTTTCTGTTTTTTTTCCTATCAGATTCAAATTCAATGGCAAATCCAAATATACATCATCATTCAGATACACTAATAATCATTCATAAATCATTCATTACCCATCTGGGTCTTTTTTTTCTTCTATCAGATTCAGATTCAATGGCAAATCTAGATACACATAATTCAGATAAACTAATAATCATTCATACTATGATATAACCGTCACATGTGATGTGATATTACACATCTATGGACAGTTGGAACATACCTTCTTTTTTTCTCGGTGTCAGCCGCAACTAACAACACAAATGTCGCAGAGGTAACCTAACAAAACCAAACCCTGTGCCTGTGCCTTGTCTGTGTTGAGTGGTTTGGTATTTATAAATACAATTTTGTTGTACAACTGTTAGTAGAGTCTAGTAGCGTCGCTATTTTTTTTTTTTTTTTTTACTTTATTGAAAAAAGAAAAAAGTAGGCACGTGAATCCTGAGAGAAGATTGCGAGTAGCCACGAATATAAGAGAAGAAAAAGGAAATAAAAATAGAATTTGATTTAAATATATTAATGTAAAAAATTTTATATTATTTTCAATCATAAATTATCATATATAGTAAAATTATTAATTAAAAATATTAAAATAGAATTTGTATTCTTATTTTTCAATAATATATAATAACTTAAAAATATTTATTAATAATATATAACAAATTAAACCTAAAAAATTATATAAAAATATTTATGAATAGCCAAATAAAGAAATAAAAAATATTATATGAATTGAATTCATTTTTATTATAAGAATTCAAATTCTATATATATATATATATATATATATATATATATATATATATATATAACAAATTAAAAAATTGCAGTTTATTTCTTTATATGGTTAAATTTTTAAATGATAGGGATTCAGTCACTGATGTTGGATTCAATCTTTATAAACAAAGTGTTAAAAATGAATTGGGTCTAATTCATTCTTAAAAAATAGTTTAGAAGAGGATGATTGTTCAAACTTTATAAGAAGTATTCTTATTATATTTTTTAGGTTTAAATATATTTTTAGTTTTTGTAATTAAGCATTTTTTTGCTTTTTGTCCTTATAATTTTTTTTGTTTTAGTCATCGCAAATTATGTTTATTTTATTTTTCGTCCTTAAAGTGGTTTAGATAACATTTTTTTAACTATTCAAAGTGATTTTTTTCACTATTCAAAGTGCTATATAAACCGCTTTAAGATTGAAAAACAAAACAAACATAATTTGTAATGACTAAAATAAAAAAAATAGAATGACGAAAAGCAAAAAAAATACTAAATCACAAGGACTAAAAAAATATTTAAGTCTATTTTTTATTTAATATATAAATAATATAACACCTTAACACATTTCTTTACACATGATTCAATGATTGTATATGTGTAGATGGCTTAATATCAAAATTAAAAAGACCTTAATATCATATTAAAAATGAATTAAACTTAATTCACTTTCACATTTTAGTTTAAAAGAAGATTGTCTACATTTTATAAAGAAATATCCTGATCATATTCTCAGGCAATGTAAAATGTCTTAATATATATAATGTTCCGAAAACAGTTTAATTTATTTGTAAAGAATAATACATTGTGTTATTTTCTATAATCTTAGTTTTAAATTATTTTTATATTTTTATATATAGATCTATCTATAAATTACTTTAAATTAATTATATATGTGTATTTAACTATTTTTCAACTATATTTTTTATATTTTATGTGAGTTTAAATTTATTTTATACTATAACAGACCGAATATTCGTTAATATGTTTGGTATATTCGTTAAGCATGAAAACAGCGACGGTAATTTCTATGGGTGACTAGCGTGCTCTACTACTTTATGCTGGCGCCTGGGGTGGGTAGGCAAACAGCGTCATTCTCCACGCCTCTTTTCTTTTTCAAAAGGAATTTTTTATTTTTATTTTTCCTTTTACAGCCAGGTGTTACCTTTAATTTTAGAAAAAATATTTTTGAGCCGACTTCATCCTAACCATTCATACGAGCAGTAGGATCCTCATGATTTGGTTATTCAAATAATCATAACCATAACTATTATTATTTTTAAAAGTTAGTTATATAACCAATTATGAATATATAACTGATTATATAACCGATTATATCTGAAACCAATTATGGATAAATGATTAGTTATATAACTGGTTATTTAACTAGTTTTTTTTAAAAAAAAATAAATGATAATATTTTTAAATAAAAATTCTTATATACATCACATGTCTGTTATATTTTGAATAAAATAAAAACAGAGCTGAATTGAACTCAATCACCTTGTGGGTTGGGTGAAGCAAATCATAATAACTCATGTTCCTATTTTTTCTTTTCTCTTTTTTTTTTAACTAACACATCTTAGAGTTTTTGATATGTAGGAATTGAACACGATACCGAGGGTTTACAATAACTCACACACTTTGCTCAGCCAACTGAGCTAGAGCCCCTCAATTACATCTTAGAGTTAGAGAGCTATGTTACACTAAATTGGCGCATAAATTGAAACACGTGCTAACTTTATATTGTAAAGTAAAATTTTATTTAATGAGTATTGTTTTAGAGGAGTGCTAGCGACATTATCTCTAACACTCTCTTTTAGACATTCTCCTTATAAACATTTCTCATTTTTTTATTTAAAGTAAAATTGAAACGCATAAAGTTAACATCCATACTCTAAACTAAACTATTAAATAAAATTTTCTATTTATAAAAATAAACTGAGCAAATAAAGAAGGTTTAAATATCTTTTTAGTACTTGCAATTTAGTATTTTTTTTGTTTTTCGTTCTTGCAAAAAAAAAAATTAGTTTTAGTCTTTACAAATTATATTTGTTTTGTTTATCATCCTTAAAGTGGTTTAGATAGCGCTTTGAACAGTGAAAAAGCGCTATCTAAACCGTTTTAAGGACAAAAAATAAAAAATATATAATTTGCAATGACTAAAACAAAAAAAATTGCAAGGACAAAAAATAAAAAGGCGCTAAATTACAATGACTAAAAAGGTATTTAAACCAATGAAGAATTATGTGATGGTGATGGAAGCTGGTGACAGCAAGTTGTAAGCTGATGGTGATCGGGTAAGTAGAAGAATAGCTAATGCCAATCGGGTGTGGAAATCATGCGGATTGGGGTGCAACTGCATAGCCAGTTATTTAATCTATCTATTTATCTATATCCAGTAGCGGATCTAGGACCCTAAGTCAGGGGGACAAAATTTACACATTCAAAATATGGTAAGAGATATGATAACATTATCATACCCTATTGACATAACAAACAATGAATTATAATAGGAGATGACAATTATCTTATCCTATCCTATTGAGTAAATTTGAAAAAAATAAATTAAACTTTTAAATTAAATATTTAGATAAAAATAACAAATACATGAAAGGAGTAAAAAATTAGAAACAAGGGACTCAAATATATAAAATTAGGGAAGCAAAATATACACATTTAAGATATTTGTATGCAATTTTTTAAAAATGAGGGGGTGCAAGTGCACCCCCTGAATTATACGTGCGTCCGCCACTGTCTATATCTATCTATCTATCTATCTATATATTATATAAAACACAATTTCTGACTAGGACTGGTTGTCCACGTGTCACATTCTGGTGACATTTCTAATTTTGGTATCAATATAATCAATTAATTATTGATTAGCACAATCACAATCTTAATATTTGTAAGACATTTAATATATGATTAATTTTCTTTCCAGATTATATGTGCAATATATGATATCAATCAATCAATCAATCAATCTATCTATCTATAAAATTAGAATCTTTTTAAAATATCCAGTATATAATTATTATATTAAAATCAGTCAATTTCAAGTTTTAAATATAATATAATTATATTTTTTGAAATTAACATGACCAACATCTTTGATTTTAATATTTTTAAATAAAATTATAAAATAATATTTTTAAAAACTAACATTAGCCTTTTTAAATATTCTCAAATAAACTGACGTATATGCATATATCAATCGAAATTGAAATCCTTTAATTGAAATCTTTTAAAATGGCACACTCTACCGAAATTGAAATCTTTCCCCTTTAAAATGACACAATTTCCTTTTTATTTAAATGACGCAATTTGTATTAAATGCACGATTTTACAACAATTCTTTCATTGTACTATAAATTGCAACAATCGAACTATGACTTTCTTCTACCTCTATTCTTCAAACCTATTATAGAACTGTCTCTACAACAAGCGTTTATGTTCCCCTCTCTCCATTATTATTATATAAAACACAGTTGTTGACTAAGACTGATTGTCCACATGTCAGATTCTAGTGACATTTCTAATTTTGGTATCAATATAATCAATTAATTAATTAATTATTGATTAGCACAATTACAATCTTAATATTTGTAAGATATTTAATATATGATTAATTTTCTTTCCAAATTATATGTGCAATATATGATATCAATCAATCAATCTATCTATATATAAAATTAGAATCATTTTAAAATATCCAGTATATAATTATTATATTAAAATCAATCAGTTTCAAATTTTAAATATAATATAATAATATTTTTTGAAATTAACATGACCAACATCTTTGATTTTAATATTCTTAAATAAAATTATAAAATAATAGTTTTGAAAACTAACATTTGCCTTTTTAAATAACATTTCTAATTATGGTATCAATATAATCAATCAATTATTAATTATTAATTAGCACAATCACAATCTTAATATTTGTAAGACATTTAATATATGATTAATTTTCTTTCCAGATTATATGTGCAATATATGATATCAATCAATCAATTAATCTATCTATCTATAAAATTTGAATCTTTTTAAAGTATCCAGTATAATTATTATATTAAAATCAGTTAGTTTCAAATTTTAATTATAATATAATTATATTTTTTTTGAAATTAACATGACCAACATCTTTGATTTTAATACTCTTAAAAAAATTATAAAATAATATTTTTTAAAAACTAACATTAGCCCTTTTAAATATTCTTAAATAAAATCATATAGTTCCCTTTTCAACTGACGGATATGCATATATTAATCGAAATTGAAATCCTTTAATTGAAATCTTTTAAAATGGCACACTCTACCGAAATTGAAATCTTTCCCCTTTAAAATGACACAATTTCCTTTTTTTTTAAATGACACAATTTGTATCAAATGTACGGTTTTACAACAATTCTTTTATTGTACTATAAATTGCAACAATCAAACTGTGACTTTCTTCTACCCCTCTTCTTTAAAAGTACTAAAAAATTGTCTCTACAACAAGTGTTTATGTTCCCCTCTCCCCATTATTATTATATAAAACACAGTTGCTGACTAAGACTGGTTGTTCATATGTCACATTCTGGTGACATTTCTAATTTTGGTATCAATATAATCAATTAACTAATTATTGATTAGCATAATCACAATCTTAATATTTGTAAGACATTTAATATATGATTAATTTTCTTTCCAGATTATATGTGCAATATATGATATCAATCAATCAATCAATCTATCTATCTATAAAATTAGAATCTTTTTAAAATATCCAGTATATAATTATTATATTAAAATCAGTCAGTTTCAAATTTTAAATATAATATAATTATATTTTTTGAAATTAACATGACCAACATCTTTTATTTTAATATTCTTAAATAAAATTATAAAATAATATTTTTGAAAACTAACATTAGACTTTTTAAATAACATTTCTAATTTTGGTATCAATATAATCACTTAATTAATTAATTATTAATTACCACAATCACAATCTTAATATTTGTAAGACATTTAATATATGATTAATTTTTTTTCCAGATTATATGTGCAATATATGATATCAATCAATCAATTAATCTATCTATCTATAAAATTTGAATCTTTTTAAAATA
Source organism: Pueraria montana var. lobata (assembly GCA_026413185.1). Taxonomy (NCBI): domain Eukaryota; kingdom Viridiplantae; phylum Streptophyta; class Magnoliopsida; order Fabales; family Fabaceae; genus Pueraria; species Pueraria montana. Next base: position 74,697,510 of record CM048650.1, on the reverse strand, counting down.
TCCAATATAATTATTATATTAAAATTAGTCAGTTTCACATTTTAAATATAATATAATTATATTTTTTTTTGAAATTAACATGACCAACATCTTTGATTTTAATATTCTTAAAAAAAATTATAAAATAATATTTTTAAAAACTAACATTAGCCCTTTTAAATATTCTCAAATAAAATCATATAGTTCCCTTTTCAACTGACGTATATGCATATATTAATCGAAATTGTAATCCTTTAATTGATCTCTTTTAAAATGGCACATTCTCTACCGAAATTGAAATCTCTCCCCTTTAAAATGACACAATTTCCTTTTTTTTAAATGACATTTTTTTTAAATGACACAATTTGTATTAAATGCATGACTTTACAACAATTCTTTCGTTGTACTATAAATTGCGACAATCGGACTAGAACTTTCTTCTACCCTTCTTCTTCAAATGTACTAAAGAACTATCTCTACAACAAGCGTTTATGTTCTCCCTCTCCCCATTAGGGGCCCCTCAGTAAGCGGTTTATATTCTCCCCATTAGGTGAGTATTGTTTATGGACCATTTTTTCCTCTTCTTCTTTGTACGATTTAAATGACCTTAGTTATTTTTTTTCCTATTTGTATAGTCAAAATATATGAATATGAGGTCAAATATTCTTAATGTATATAGAAGTAATTGTAATTTTTTTTCTTCCTTAATAGTCATGAATTGTATTTATTGAAAATGTAACTTTATGATCAAAATTAAAATTAAATTTAAATTTTATTAATGAAGGTGTTATTTATATGAGATATTAAAGCTCAAATGAATTTATTCACGTAGACTATTAGTTCACCTAATAATCATTCGAAATATATTACTCTATATAAAGTATTAGAAATGTTTTTATTTAAATTTCGATCAATATAAATTAATTTCAATAAACATAGACTAATTTTAATCTAACCATGTATAAGTTATAGTGCAAATCTATTATTATATGCATCCATTCAATATAAATTATTTGAATTTTAATAAATATAAATTAATTGAACATAAATTATTTTAAATTATAATTAATTTTAACCAATTTCAATTAGAAAGTTAATATATGTATATTAATTGATTTAAAAGTAACTTTAGAAGTGATATAAATATATTGTTTAATCAGAATACGATAAAATTTAAAATAAATTCATTGTTGTTGATTTTTTTTATCGAGGATTGATTTAAAATAAAATTTCTTACTTAGATATGTTGTTGTTCTCACTTATTATCACTGCACCCATATAATTTGTTAATGTTGTTCTCATTTATTTATCAAATGATAAATAAGGAATGTTCTTTATTTTTTTAAAAATAAATTAACAATAGAATATTTTACTACTACTTTTATTCTAATTTTAATTCTCACTTATTTATCATTGAGTGCCTATAGAATTTGTCAGTATGCAGTAAAAAAATAGAATTTGTCAGTATTTTTCATTACTAAGGTTCCGTACCAAGTTTTACATTTTTTACTCATTTGTTATGTGGTGTTAATAAAATACAAATGAATTGTTCTTTTTTTGTTTTGTGGCAGACTTCAAAGGACTATGGGAAATTATCATCATTAGAATAAATTTTGTGATACTACTAGATAGAAAAAGGACAATAGTTTAATACTTAAATTTTCATGTTGCAATGTAAATATTATTAATATATATAGAATTGGTTGATATAATTTTTTTCCTATTTTTATAGTCAAAATATATGAATATGAGGTCAAATATTCTTAATATATGTAGAAGTAATTGTAATTTTTTTTTCTTCCTTAATAGTCATGAACTGTATTTATTGAAAATGTAACTTTATGATCAAAATAAAAATTAAATTTAAATTTAATTAATGTAGGTGTTATTTATGAGATATTAAAGGTCAAATGAATTTATTCACGTAGACTATTAGTTCACCTAATAATCATTCAAAATATATTGCTCTATATAAAGTATTAGAAATGTTTTTATTTAAATTTCGATTAATATAAATTAATTTCAATAAACATAGACTAATTTTAATCTCACCATGTATAAGTTATAGTGCAAATCTATTATTATATGCATCCATTCAATATAAATTATTTGAATTTTAATAAATATGAATTAATTTAATATAAATTATTTTAAATTATAATTAATTTTAATCAATTTCAATTAGAAAGTTAATATATGTATATTAATCGATTTAAAAGTAACTTTAGAGGTGATATAAATACGTTGTTTAATCTGAATACGATAAAATTTAAAATAAATTGATTGTTGTTGATTTTTTTTATTGAGGATTGATTTAAAATAAAATTTCTTACTTAGATATGTTGTTATATATTCTCACTTATTTATCACTGCATCCATTATAATTTGTTACTGTTGTTCTTATTTATTTATCAAATGATAAATAAGGAATGTTCTTTATTTTTTAAAAAATAAATTAACAATAGAAGATTTTATTACTACTTTTATTCTAATTTTAATTCTCACTTATTTATCATAGAGAGCCTATAGATTTTGTCAATATGCAATAAAAAAAATAGAATTTGTCAGTATTTTTCATTACTAAGGTTTCCTTTAAAAAAAATAATTAACGATAGAAGATTTTATTACTGCTTTAATTCTAATTATAATTACCATCATATAGTTTATATTACTTTTATTTTTATTACAGTTACAACTTGTTTTTGTATTTTTTTTTCATTGTGTTTGTATTTTGTGTCATTTGCTTCATGTCCATTATAGAATTAGGTGTTAATTTTTATTGGTTGTTGAATATGTTATATATCTATTAATATTAAAAAACTTCGTCATAGACTTTTCTAAGAAAAACAAAATCTTAAATTAGTATATCTTTCCTCTTGCTTCACTCATTTTGGTTTTGTTTTGGAATAGTTTTATATTTTTTATGTGTTACTTCTATATGTTACTTTTTTTTCATTCACTTTGTTTTTTTCAAATATTTTGAACATTTTTTTATATAAGGAAATTTTATTATTTCAAAAAATATATAAGGAAATTATACATTTATTAACAATATTTTTTGTCTAGCAAAATATATCATTTTCTACTTAATTAATTTATATTTAATTAGGGACCGAATAATATTGATTAATTAGGGACAAAAGAATATATTTGTTGCTTACTTTTTATTTTTTTAAACTAATTAGTCTATTAAATTTTGTATTTTATCTCTTGATTGTTTGCTACGATAAATATATCCAAATTAAATTATATGTGTTTATGATTTGAAATTATATTTGTATATAATTTTTGACATAATTTTAAATAAAACATATATTTCTAATATCCTATAACAAAAACTGCCTATAATATGCACTATAATCATCTTATGAAAATTAGCATGTTAAACAAGTATATTTTAAGACTCAATATTATATAAAAGAAAGGATAATGCAATATTATATAAAATTAGCATGAAAATTAGCATGTTAAACAAGAAGCATATGTTAAACAAAGCACGGATACAAAAACACAATTGCTGACAGGATTAATTGTCCACAAACATAAAATATTACAATATCATATTAAACTTAATATGATATATTACATTACATTTATATGTAATCATTTAAATATGTGTTCTTAAATTTATATTGTTTCATTTATTCACTTAATTTTGTTTCCAATATTTTTACATGATGTTAAATTAATGAACTCCATAAAAAATATTTTAATGGAATAATATGTGACTTCTTTTAGTTAAAATTAATTTTCTTATTATTTGCATCTTATTTTTGTTATATAGTTTTATTTGTCTATATATAGAAAATTTTTTACTTCAAGAAAGTGGAATTGTAAAATTTAAATTTATAGTTGTATTATAATTTTTTTAAATGAGTTGTATTATAAAATAAACACATCTAATTATCTTTTATTATTTTTATTAATGAATAAAAGTTCATTATTGCTGAAATTTAAATTAGTTTTAGATTTTTTTAAGTAATATAACAAATTAACAATATTGTCAACATACTTCAGACATACATAATATTCATTCCCTCCTCAATAAACCCGTGCATCGCACGGGTACTATCTAGTATATTATATAAAACACGTCGACTAGGACTGGTTGTCTACATGTCACATTCGGATGACATATTATATATATTGGTTGATTGATTGATTGATTGATATTTCATCATTAATTTTAGTATCATTAATCAATTAATTAATTATTCAGTAAAAAAAATCAATTAATTAATTATTGATTAGCACAATCACAATCTTAATATTTGTAAGACATTTAATATATTTATATTTTTCTTTTCAAATTTAAAAAACAAAATTTTTAAATTATATTTTGATTAATATTTTAATTCATTATTAATTTTAGTATCATTAATCAATTAATTAATTATTCTATAAAAAATAATTAATTAATTATTGATTAGCACAGTCACAATCTTAATATTTGTAAGACATTTAATATATTTACAATTTTCTTTTCAGATTTTAAAAAATAAATTTTAAAATTATATTTTGATTAATATTTTAATTAAAGTAATTTTAAATCCATCTATCTAACTAACTATATATAATTTAAACCTTATTTTAAAATTATATATAATTTTTATACAAGATTTCACCAATTATTATTGTTGGATGTGATTTGCAAAAACGAATTTAAATATTCTAATTGGTTTGATTTTAAAACCCAACAAAATCTATTTTTATTAGTTGCATTTTTTACTTTTTTTAAGGTTATCTCTTTCTCATTCATTCACACTCTGTATATAGATATTGCGATTAGCATAAATTCGATTTAGGACACATTTTTTTTTCTTCTATTGAAGGACGATATGAATCCCAAAGAAAGGAAGATGTTTATGTAAACAAAGAATAGATTGTGTTGACAAAATTTCAAATTTGTTGGTAAAATTCCTCTTGTTAGTATTTTTTATAACTTTTCATTTAATATATTTACTTAGAATTGTTATACTAATTTGTTTCCTTCTTACTTTCCTACAAGATTTGTTTGATTATGTAAACAAACAAAGAAGAGATTGTGTTTCCAGAGCTGTTGTTGGTAAAATTTCTCATGTTAGTATTTTTTATAACTTTTAATTTAACATATTTACTTAGTATTGTTATACTAATTTGTTTCCTTCTTGTCATAGAATTCCTACAAAATTTGTTCGAGAATGACATGTAAATGCTTATAAATTATGTTATAGATGAAGATTGTTGTACAAGTGTGAAATACTGAAGAAGAGTGGACATAGATGAGCGTTCTCTTGAAAGTGGTTGGATGCATTTCGTGAAAAAGAAAATATTCCAAAGAGGATAAAGATGTAGTTCAAAAATCTTCCGCATAGAAACTTTCTCTTGATTGAAGTGTTCCTAGATTGAATCATATGTTTATTTTTGTATGTTTATCTCTCTCAAGAGATATGAAACATGTAATATGATTTTTTATTATTATCTATATTAAAAAAATATAAATAAATGATTCTAAATTTTGATTATGTTATATTTAATTTTTGCTTTGTATTATTTCTTGAATTTATTCATGAAAAATATAAATCAATTATTCAAGAATATAAATAAATGCTTTTGAATTAGTGGGATTAATTACATTAATAATTGAGTAAAATCATATATCAGAGTTGTTTTAATAGGAATTAATAGTGTGTTTATTAATCAAATTTGACTAATCAAACGGTTAATATCATAACCATTAAATAAAGATTAACACAATATATATTTCCTCTTATAACTCCTTTAATTCCAAATTTATTTATTTTTTCGCTTAAGTTTATTTCCTAACTTATCTCGCACATTTTTTTTATTACGACACATTTAATTTTATTCTTAACAATGTTATTTCAACTAAAACAACATAATTAACATTATTATTGACACATAAAAAAAATATTAATAACACCTTTAAAATAGCATTTTTAAAAATTCATAATTTGAGGATGAAGTTGAAAATTAGTATATTAATGTATTAATAATATTACAACTTTATATTATCTATTTGAAATTAATTGTGAAAAATATAAATAAATGCTTTTAAATTAATGAGATTAATTACATTAATATTTAAATTAAAGTCATTGGAGTTGTTTTAATAGGAAATATGTTACATTTAAATAAAAATTAATTCAATCAATTTAAATAAATTAATTCAATCAATTGAGGGGAAAAAACACAATATTAAAGAAATTGGATTCCTATATTCGCAACTTCCATTTATGCTATGCTTTGTGCTTCATTCATTCTTTTCAGCCTTTTTTACCGTGCCAAACTAGATTATTATTATTATTATTTGACTTTTATCGGCAGAGATTATATTAATAATAAAATTATTTTTTTTATTAGCAAAAAAATAGTGTTGTTGGTGCCTAAAAAAGTGATTTCAGGTTGGTGAGTCACCAAACGTTAATGTGCAAAATGCTTGCAATGCAACTCTTGAGTTGATCTTGACTAGGTCCTTAGTTCGATCACTAATATGGTAGTTAGATATGAATGGTAATAAATATTACATATATTTATTATTAAATTAATGTTATATATTTTAAGGAAATAATGAAATGAAATATAAATTATCAAATAAAGATTAACATATTATATATATTTATGTGGTTGATTTGAATATGTGATTGTCAATTGTCTTTTTTTCACATGTATCTTTTTAAAAAAAATAATAAGTATTTAATAATTTATTTATATTATTTAATACATGAAAAGATAATATAGTTTTCAAATAACTTTTAATATAATTATAATGAAAATTTAAATTGTTGCTTATCAAAACAATATATTAAATTGATATTTTTAATTTTTAAGTTTAATTATAATTTGTCTTTCAAAATATTAGAAAATGTTTCTCCCAAACATAAAATATTACAATATCTTATCAAATTTAATATAAATGAATGTGATATATGACATTGTGCTTATATATAATCTTTTAAATATATATGTATTATTAAATTTATATTATTTTATTCATTCGCTTAATTTTGTTTCCAATATTTTTACAGGATGTTAAATTAATGAACTCCATAAAAAAATTTAATGGAATAATATGTGCAAGTTCTTTTAGTTAAAATTATTTTTCTTATTATTTTCATCTTATTTTTTTTATATAGTTTTATTTTTCTATATATAGAAATTTTTTTACTTTAAGAAAGTGACATTGTGAAATTTAAATTTATAGTTGTATTATAATTTTTTTAAAATAAGTTGTATTATAAAATAAACACATCTAATTATCTTTTATTATTTTTATTAATGAATAAGTTCTTCATCTCGAAATTGAATTAGTTTTAGATATTTTTTAAGTAATATAACAAATTAACAACATTGTCAACATATTTTTATACATACAAACAATTCATTCCCTCCTCAATAGACCCGTGCATCACACGGGTATTATCTAGTTATAACCAATTATCAAATAACTGTAATTATTTTTAACCAGTTAAAAAAATCAAATAACCAAATTTTAACTTAATCAATAAAACAGTTATATTTTTATAACTAGTTTTAGCTAACTAGATATTTTATAACTAGTTAGTTACATTTATGTTTAACTAGTTTTATAACTTTAGCAACAAAAAAATTTGTTTTATAACTAATTAATTTGAGCACCCCTAATGAGTAGTAACTTTTTTAGAGTTACTCTTGAGATAAATGGATCCTCCTCATTGTATATAGTAATAATTATTTGGCTTAAATGTAATTTTGATCATCTATTTTACACAATCTACAAATTTAATCCCTCTATTTTAGGCTAATTTAAATGAGTAATGGTTGGTTTGGTATGATAAAAATGGTAGGAAAATAAGAGAGAAGGAAAAAAATAGGTGAATAAAAAAGGTGTGTTTAGTTGAGGGAAAATAGTGAGGAAAAGAAATAAAATTGTGGTCATAATAGATAATGTAATCATTATTCTTATTATAGCTTTCATTATTAATATTTTTAAAAATTATTACTAATAAAAATTGAAGTTGATGACTAATATAGTAAATTGCCTTATTACCTAAAAAAAATTAGCATATTTTATTGCAGAAATCTCTTCTCTTATTGCTTAAAGTAATTGAAATTGGAGAATTTTTTCGCTCAAAATCCATATGCCATGTAGGCAAATGCATGCAACAACATCACGTTGATTCTTTTTCCGCTGAAATGTTGCTAGATTTTTATTTTATTTTCTAATTATTCATTAAAAAATATATGTAATTATGGTAACTAAGGTAATTATCACGAGTATATATGTAATTATGGTAACTTAGGTGATTAAATAAATCAATTAAATCATTAAATGTTAAATGAATTTTTTTAAAAAAATAGGTCAATTTTTTTATGATTCAATATATATATATATATATATATATATATATATATATATATATATATATATATATATATATATATATAATCTTGCACGTTGAATTGATTTTTAAAAAAATTTGGTGGTTTAAAAAAAGGTTACACATAAATTTGAAAAAATTATTAACAATATAAGAAAATAAATTTTGAAAAAAAAATCTATAAAAAAAAAATATTAAATAAATTTTGATTAGAATTTGCCAATTACACCATCAATTATATAATTATATTGGCAAAATATCATATATATGAAGGTAATTTAATAAAAAATGATACTACCTTCTATCCTTATGATAAGGTCCAAGTTAAAAGTGTGACATGGTCTTTTTTATCATAAATTATTTTTCACAAAAAATGTTCTTAATTAAAGTTAGTTTTAGAATGACATGACAGAAAGAGAAATCTAACCTATTGATGTTTGTTAGTTTTGTTCATAAGGGTAGTTTTGAAAAAAAAAACTAATTTAAAACAAATTTAATACTCTCAACTAAATTAACCAAATTTCTTAATTTGATAAATTAGTTAATTGATGGCGTTTGTTTCAAGTCATCTTATTTAATTTCCGAGAATGTGAGAGTGGGAATGAATATTCACATGTTTGTTAGAGGGTTATGACAATATATTCTCATGTATAATTTATTCCCAGAAAAGTTGTGCTCTCTTGTTGTAAGCAATTTGTATTGCCATGAATGTGGGTATCTATATTCCCATGGGAATGGACAATAGCTACCTATTCCCACTACTCTCTCCTACCTTTCTCTTCCATTTTTTTTAATTTTTTAATTAAATAAATTTGATCTTTTTTTTCTCAAAATTACAAAATACTAACCAAACATATTCATGGGAATAACATTCCAAAGTATAATATTCTTGGGAATGTGATTCCCGAGAATGCAAAATTGACATATAGATCTTCCATCATTAAGAATGCCCTAAAAATTTGGATAATTATTTTGTTATAAATAGGAAGATATAAGAAAAAAATTAACATATTTTCTTTTACCTTTTAAACTTCTCCAAATCCGCCTTTACAAATCTTGTTCTCATGTGAAAAGTTGTTTGTTGTTGCTTCAATTATTGCCAAATTGAATTGCAATAACTTTATAGTGGAACTTTCATGTCCAACTTTCATAGAAATTAGAATTTTTTTAAAACAAAATCTGTTATTTTGAAATAAGAAGCATATTCTCATAGCACAAACTTGGATTTTCCTTATTGTCATTCTTTCTACATCTATGTACATAAGAAGATTATCCTTGCTCCTAACTAAACTTATGATATCCAAGCATAAGCTTGAGAAGATAAATATCAGAAGCACGAATTGTTTGTGCAGGAAAGACCAAAGTAAGTTGAGTGTCACTATTCAACCCCCCTTCTAGTAACCAACTAATCCACTTCAAAATTGACATATAATATTCAGTGAAAATGCTAACATGACACTCCACTGCACATCTACGTCATCACATTAATGTAAACGCTATTCTTTAATGTCAACATTTTTTGTGAAATATTAGGTGTCAAATTAACATATGAACTAAAATTGCACTATTAAAATAGTGGGGAAACTATAACTTTAAGAGAGAAAAATGTGAAGATGACCAAATTCAAGAAATGGTGATAGTAAGGAGAAAATAAGTACAATTAAGCCTTAAATATATTCATTACTAGATACTATGTAAGAATCACAATGTTGTATATTATTTTGTTGGATTTTGCATTTGGTCCCTAATAAATTTATTCTTTGTGTTTGATCCATGAAGAAAAAAATGTTTTGCATTTGGTCTCTGTCATTACATTGGCTCTATTAACTTGGTACGTCATCATTTGATGAAAAACATACTGCCGGTTGTGGCAAAAAAATTTTCAGGGACTAGAAGAAAAATCTGAAGATATTTCAAGGACCAAAAGAAAAATCCAAAAATATTTCAAAGACTACTTAACAGAGCCAACATAATTACAGGGACAAAATACAAAAAAAAATTATTATGAACCAAACACAAAGAAAGAAATTATTCGGAACCAAACACAAAGAAAAATTTATTGGAACCAAAAGCAAAATCCAACAATTTTTTAAGGATCAAAAATATATTTAAGCCTTATTTTGTAGTCCAAATTAAAGTTCTTCTTTTTGTCAAATGATTTAAGAGCTATTCACAAATTTTCTAATGTAAAAGATATTGAAAATTGAAACAAAACATACTTCATTTTTTATATGTATTTTATATTTGAACTTTCTTGATTGATAAGAAAAATGAATTTTATTACTTAAACAAGAGACTTAACTTTCACATAAGACATGTTATAGATTAGCATAAAAAAAGGTCTAATACATGAAGCAACAACTAGTAAAGGCAAGAAGTTGAAGCCCTCTAAATTGAAAGTAAAAGCCTCACACAAATGAGAAAAACCAAAACCCAAAACATACTTCATAAATTGGCCTCAACAACATAATTAAGTGCCAAATAAGATTTTATAATACATTAAAACACGACTAGACAATGATATACAAAAATAAACTATCGATGATAGAATTTACTTATAGACATTTCATTGATAGAGGAAGGCATGGAACTGTTGCCAGATTGCCTTAAACTTGATTCATATGCAAAAATTGGATCCATTATATGTCAACTTGGTTCTTGTGGGGATGACAACTCAATTGAGTGGCCACTGAGATATGAGACGATCGTCACCATTGTAGGTCTAACATTTGGGTTTTCTTGAACACATAATAAACCAATTTGTATGCATTTGATGACTTCAACATTACAATAATTTTCTTTCAACTTTGGGTCCAATGTGTTTAATGGTGTTTCATCCTTCTAGTGTCTCCAAACCTGTAACAATTTGTAAGCTTGCCCAAATCATTTCACTTTCCTACTTTTAGATTGATTTAGTGTACATTAAGCATGAGCAATCATAAAGCGAAAATATTGCAAGATTATTGCAATCACAAAATTTAAAAGACCATCAGCAACAATTTGTGGTTCATGTGAACCCATATTCTTTTTTCCACTAATAATCTCGAAAATCATAACTCCAAAACTATAAACATTTGATTTCTCATAAAATTGTCCAAACATAGCATACTCTGGAAACATATAGACACGTCAAAATTAGGGGAAAATGACAAATAAGCTTAAACATATTATGCAAAGGATGAAAAATGTAGAAGTGAGTATTCAAAACTTACTATGTTCCAATAATTCTATTTGTACTTCCTTCCTCTTGATCTATTTCAACAATTCTAGCTAGGGATGGCAAAACGGGCCGGGCCCGGCGGGCCGGCCCGCCAGCCCACTACAAAATAGGCGGGGCGGGTTGGGATTTTTGGCCCGCTGGCCCGGCCCGCCTGACCCGCCAACCCGCCGGGCCAGAGGCGGGGCGGGGCGGGCTGGCCCGCCGGCCCGTCAAACATATAAATAATATTATATAATTATTAATTATATTTTAAATTCAATAATTATTAATAATATTATATTTGTATTTTGTGGTGTATTTGTTATAGACTATTAGTTTGTGTTGTTGTCTTGTTGAGCTTTTGTTTTGAATGAAGAGAAACATGTTGAACTTGTGGTGTATTTGTATTTTGTGGTGTATTTCAAGTATTTGTTTGTGATAGACTATTATAGTATTATTAGTATGTTATTCAATATTCATCATGTTGAACTTGTCATAGACTATTTTTATTTTGAGACAACTTATTCATGATAATGTTGAATAATTTTTATGTTATTTTATTTATGTCCATTCTTGTTTAAAGCATTAAAAAAAATTCAAAAATTTTCCCCCAAACCTGGCGGGCCAGCGGGCCAGCCCGCCAACCACTCTAGGCGGGGCGGGCCAGCATATGCAGCCCGTTTTCCTCTGGCGGGCCAGCCCGGCCCGGCCCGTTTTTGGCGGGCCACAGGCGGGCCGGGCCAAAACGGGCCGGGCCAGTCCGTTTTGCCATCCCTAATTCTAGCAAGACCAAAATCTGAAATTTTTGGATTCATATTTTCGTCTAATAATACATTACTAGGATTAAGATCATGATGTATAACTTTAAGTCGAGAGTGTTCATGTAAATATAGAATTCCTCGAGCAATCCCTCCTATGATTTTGTGACGCTCAGACCAGGTCAAAACCTTTTCTAGTTTAGTATCTACAAGAAATATTCATTTTGTTAGAAAATTAAATGATGCATGTTTTGTAATCAATCACTTTAATTGGTTTAAGATATAATGCATGAACAGGAGCGCTTACAACACACTCTGTAACATATTCCTTCTAACATTCTCTTTAATATTGATTAAAATTTAGTGAAACCTACAAAATCATGAGTGGACTTCAATGAATAAGAAATGAAGCACACAAAATTTTGTGATTTCCAAATAATTTTAGTCAAAATAAAAAGTATGCTCAAAAGAGTGTGTTACTAGAATAGCTCATTCACTAAATATCATAAATACTTAATGCATAGACGTTAAACTTTTAAAAAAACTAAAGATAGGTAAACAACATCAAACCAAATATGAAGTAGTCCAGACTCTTGTTTAGCACGTATTCATAGATAAGTATTTTCTTTTGCTCATCCAGACAAAATCCTATAAATGCCACTAGATTTCTATGTTGAAGCTTCGCTATTAATAGAGCCTCATTTTTGAACTCCTCCACACCTTGCTTAGAATTTCTCGAGAGCCTTTTTACAGCTATTGGTTTTCCATCACTAAGAGTTCCCTAAAAATGTAGATAATTATTTGTTAAAAATAGAAACATATAAGAAATAAAATTTAACATATTTTCTTCTACCTTATACACTTCTACAAATCCACCTTTGCCAATCTTGTTCTCGTGAGAAAAGTTATTTGTCGCTGCTTCAATTATTGCCAAATTGAATTGCAATGACTCTATAGCAGAACTTTCATGTCCAACTAAACGAAAATACTTCAATCATTAAGTTTTCTAATTAAAAAGTTAGAATTGTAATTTACTTTTTTTTAGGGTAAAATATGTCCTTGGTCCCTCATTTTATCTTGATTTCTATTTTTAGTCCCTCATAAATTTTTTTACTGTTTTTAGTCCCTCATAAATTGTTCTGTTTTTAGTCCCTTATAAATTGTTCCCTGACGTTAATTTCAATTGTTAAATCATGACATGGCAGACATACACTGTGTGTGTGAAAAATTTCTAATTAAGTTTCTAGTGACTTTTAACCGCTACAAATTTTTTGCGGTTAGAAATATTTACTTTTGTAACATTTCTTGTGATTTCAAAAAATCTGGTGTTCGAGGTTTGGATTTTTTTATTATTTTTTTAGTATTTCTGACAGTTTTAGTTTGTCAGAAAATTTGTAGTAGTTAAAAACCGCTAGAAACTTCAACAAAAATTTTTCAAGCACAAATTATGCTCGTCACAACATAACTTAACAGTTAAAATTAATGTCAATGACTAAAAACAAAAGAAGACAATTTTTTAGGGACTAAAAAGACAGAAAAATTTGAGGGACTAAAAACGGATATTTAGATAAAATGAGGGACCAAAAATATATTTTACCCTTTTTTTTACCATACTTACAATTTTCTTTGAGAATAGTTTTGTTATTCTTTCTTGCTTTTCTTCATATCAAATAATAGCAAAAGGTGAGAAGTATCCCCGATGCAATAATTGTGGAGGTAAGGATCAAGATAATAGTTCGTGATCGACCTTTTCCTACAATAAAAAATAACACATATCATTAAGACATGGTGAATTGAAATTAATAACAAGAAAATAAGTGGTTTACTATCTATCTATATATATATTATTGATGAAAAAATGACCTTAATTTGAAGTACAAGGTGTGCCAAAAATAAGACTTAAAAATTTGATACAAATGAATGATCTTGTAGTAAAAGCTACACGACCCAAATACACCAAATTCGATCTAGAACTAAAATGTAAAAGTCACTAATAGGAAAAATGTCTAAAAGAGAATATTAGAGATTGTTGTTGGCATTTCTCATAAAACTATTATTACATATGATACCAAAATACTCAATAAAATATGTTAACGTACACTTATGATAGCAGAATGGTCGTGTATGAAGGCAAAACATCAATATTTTAGGAGAATTTTTTTTTTCACTGCCTATTTTTCTAAACACACCCCGCATCCTTTTTTATTCCAAAAATACCCCTAATATTACAAAATTCCCTTTAGCACACCATTCTTAATTTGAAGTACAAGGTGTGCTGAAAATAAGACATAAAAAATATGATACAAATGAATGATCTTGTAGTAAAAGCTACACGACCCAAATACACCAAATTCTAGCACTAAAATCTAAAAGTCATTAATAAAAATATTATCACATATGATGCCAAACTATCCAATAAAATATGTTAACACTTATGGTAGCAGAATGGTCGTGAATGAAGGCCTAACATCAATTTTTTAGGAGATTTTTTTTTGCACTTCCTATTTTTCTAAACACACCCCTCACCTTTTTTTGTTTTTTATTCCGAAAATACCCCTAATATTACAAAATTCGCTTTAGCACACCATTCATCCCTCTCGAGGACATCACCTCATTCCTCTAAGCAATGCCACAGCTGCCTCTTTATTAACGACATATATCTTTCTAGCACGCCAATAAATCCATTTAAATCCAAATTCGATCATTTCTATTTATGAAAAATCAAATATCTCTTAGATGGTTGTCGTTGCCCCATAGATTGGGTTTGCATACTATTACGACAACCTACATATTAGAGTCCACATTATAATACTTTCATATCAACAATGAAAAAAATCAATTGGAACTAAGAAACCACAAGTTTTCACTGGTTTAACCATTTATTGTAATCTTTATTACTCCACCATGTATGGTAAGTTTACAAACTTTTAAAAAATTATCTTAAAAGTCATACCAAATATGATTTGTGATTGGATGACTGTGTAAAACAGTTTTACACTGTCATTGCATCACCATTAATCCGTTGACACCAGGTGTAAGTCTAGACTTACACCTAATGTACACCGTTGATATAAGTTAATCCTACAGTTTATAATATCTTAATAAATGTGATAAATTTAACATACTTTATGACAATTAATTAGTTAACTTTAATTAATCAATTAAATCATTTGATTGATTTAAGAGCAAATTACAGCAACACCCCTGAGTTTTTATCAAATTACACATAATCACACCCTTTTTGATTTTCCTACACTAACCTCCCTTTAAATTTGAAAACATTACACTAACACCCCCTAAAATCTTACACTAACACCTTTATAGGGGAGGCGAACGTAATGGTTAAAAAAACAGGAGGTGCTTGTGTAATTACACTAAACCTAAGGAGGTGTTGCTATAATTTGCTCTTAATTTAATTAATTGATTTGATTTTCTGTATTAATTATTTATGAAAATTGTTAAAAATTAATATTTTGTTTACTAGTTTTTCATGTAATAAAGTATATATTTATTTGTCTCTTTTTATTATTTACATAACAACAATTTTTTTTATAATTTGTTAAGAATCGGTACACACTACTATTGTATTAAGAATCAATACAATTATTAAGAATCAATACACTTATTAAAAAATAGAAAAAATAATATATAATATAATTAAGATTTAAATTTTTTTATAAATTTTATTATCTTTCATTTTTATTTTATGCATTTTATTGTAAAAGCATTATGTTAGTATCTATTTATTTTAATTTTTTATTCTTAACTAATAATATATTTCAATAAATATACACTTTCTAAAACTTTTCATTTCCATGTTTTATTTTCACATAATTATTTTTAAAAACAAATTAATTATTAATAAATCATCAGAATGTATTTAACTATATATATAATGAAAAATAAAACATTTGACAACGAATAATCATTTGTTGAAGTGAACCGCATCAAGATCATTTGACAACGAATAATTATAATAATACGCATTTTGATTTAATTATAAAATAAGTTTCTCATATATTATATAAATTTTTAAATTTAAGTAAAAAATAAAAATAAAATAATTTTAAAAAAAATAGATACTTTCATTATTGATTATGAAAATCTTATTTTATTAAGTGAATTTTTTTTAAAAAAAATTACAACGTTTAGAAAGAGAAAAATTTGTGGAAATAAATTATTGGGTTTAATGGTTATGCACTGACAGTGTAAAACAATTTTACATTGTCATCCAATCACAAATCACCTTTGATATGACTTTTAAGATAATTTTTAAAAGTCAACAAACTTACCATAAATGGTAAGTTGTGATTGGATGACAATGTAAAACTATTTTACACTGTCAGTGCATAGCTTTTTTCCCCTAAATTTTTTGAATTAAAACATGTCATCTTTACTAATATGACATGTCAAATATTGAAATTAAAACTTAATTTAAATTAAAATGGATTAAAATATAATAATCTTAAAATATAATTTATCTAAATAAAGATATTTTAATTTGATATAGCATATCAAAATTCAAAATTTAAAAGTAAATTTAAATTAAAATCAATTAGATTTAAGCAAAAATATATATTTAAAAAAAAATAAAACTATTCAAACAGAAATAGATATTTTTTGCAAAAGAAAATCACGTAATTTAACGATAAGGAAAATAATCTCATAAAAAATTCGCATTTGAGAATTAAAAGTCAAACTTATATAGTACAAAAATAAATAAATACTTATTATAATACCTATATGTCCCAAGCAGAATTTGATGAAAAATGAGCATTATAGAATCAAGAAAAAATAACTACATAAAGTGTGAAGGCAGTTGTTATATACTTATATTTATTTTGTGACTGACATTACTTAATATTCTTAAGGGTAAAATATGTTTTTTCTCTCCTATTTTATCTTGATTTCTGTTTTTAGCCCCTCATAAGTTTTTTCTGTTTTTAGTACCTAAAAAATTGTTTCATTTTGCTTTTAGTCCTTGACATTAATTTCAATTGTTATGTTATGTCGTGGCGAGTAGAATTTGTGCTTGAAAAATTTCTATTTAAGTTTTTATCAATTTTTAATTGCTGTAAATTTTCTAGCAGACTAAAACCGCCAGAAATGTTAAAAAAATAAAAAAATTCAAAATCTCGAATACTGGATTTTCTAAAATCACAGGAAATGTTACAAAAGTAAACATTTCTGATCGCCAAAAAAATTGTAGAGATTAAAAGTCACTAGAAACTTAATCAGTAAATTTTCACACACACATTTTATGTCCGCCATGTCATCACTTAACAGTTGAAATTAACGTCAGGGACTAAAAATAGAACAAAATAATTTATGAGGGACTAAAAACATAACAGAACAATTTATGAGGGACTAAAAATAGAGAAAAAAAATTATGATGGACTAAAAACAAAAATCAAGATAAAATGAAGGACAAAAAACATAGTTTATCCTATTCTTAATTATCAAGGTACAAGGTGTGTTGGTTAACAGAACAATTTATTATTATTATTATTATTATTATTATTATTATTATTATTATTATTATTATTATTATTAGGCTAAATTAGTCTATTGGTCCCTTTATTTTAGGTTATAATTTGGTCCTTTATTTTTAAAAGTTACAAAATGGTTCATTATCTTTATTTTAAGTTGCAATTTGGTCCTTTATTTTGTAAAAGTTGCAATTTACCCTTGAAGTAATGTATTTTTTAATTTTTTTGGGATAAACATGCTATAAAAAAATTACTTAAGGGACCATTTTACAATTTTTAACAATTGTGAATAATTATAAAGTATCTATCAATGATATTATGACTTTTTCTACAAATTTTAATATCAATAACAACTAATTTTGAATATTTTGTAATTAAGTATATTTTTTCTAAAAAGTAAAATGAAGTTTTAAATATCTTTAATATTAACTTTAAAAAGTAAATTGAAATAAGGATTTAAAATTATTGATGAAAAAGAGAAATATTTGGAGTTAAAAAATAGTTAAAAAAACTGAGAAAGAAATATTTGAAAAAAAAAGATAGCACCAGATAAAGAAGTGAACGAAGGTAGTTACAGAGAGTGAACAAAGGTAGTTACATAGAATATTAAAGGAAGAAGTGAGTGTGAGTAGTTACAGAAATTAATAAGAGAAATTTTAGAAAAGTTACAAACACATATGCATGTTAAGTATACCACTTCATGATAAGAGAGTATTCAAACGAGAGAGTGAGTGAATTTGAGATATTGTATATTTTTGTTTATTAATTTTCGTTAACAATCAATTTTCAGCATATATACTTTTGTTACTTTAATTAACACCAATTTTTATTTATGCATACATGATTCTTATTTTTTTTTAAAAATATATATAATTAGATGCAATGTAATAATTGCACATTTAGTATAAAAGTTCATTTGAATTTTGAATTTGGAAAAACAATTAATCAGATAACTCTTTTAATGATTTTTGTTTAGTTTTCAAAATCATGGGTTGAAATAAATAATAATAAGAAATAATAAATAATATATAATTATAGCTAAAGTTGTGATCATTTGAATTTTTAATTTCTTTTTGAATGAATTTTTAATAAAAGTAACTATTACACATTTTAAAATCTGTATATATATATTGTTTCCATTAAATTATAGCCCTAATTCCGAAATCAATCAATATTAACAGTTATATATAGAAATAATAAAATATGAGTGATTGTGTGAATACTATATATATGATTGATGTGAATATATTTTGTTTGTAAAGGGAGAGAAGTACAAGAGAGACGCGGGTGAGTTTTAGCAATGATGCTAACCTGAGATGGAAGTTGGCTGCATGCGAGTTTAATCACCCAAAAGGATTGTTGAATGTACATGACTGGTACATAATAGCTAGCAATGCCATTGGACAAGAGGGACGAGTATTCGACATGGCAAGGAAAGCTTCACCAACAGAGCAGGTTACATACAGTGGTACCATTATGAGCAAGTGTGGTAGAAGGTGGGCACGTGATTGTGGTGGGAGGAAAAGAGGCATAGTCATATTTTTTTTTTTATAATTTTTTTGTAACCAGTAGGTATACGAGACATAGTTGTATGTTTAGCTATAATGGTGAGAAGCTAATTGTAATTCGCGGGAGCTTTTATCTCATTTTTAATAATCTCTTTTAATTTTGTTGTGTTTATAGATTATTTTATCCAGGTTTTTGCACTTTTTTTCTTATTATGTACTTGCAGTTTGAGAGAGTCTTGCTTAATATGTCAGTCAATTTCCATTTCTCATTTTTGGGTGCATCCTTTGTGCATTTTTTTCATTTCTCATTTTATTGTTTCTAATTTTTTATGTAATATTTTGGATTTAGATTTACAGGAGTATTTTGAATTACTAAAATATAGCCGACTGATAACTCCATGGCAAATGAATGTAATATCTTGGTAAGTCCAAGTATCGTATCCACAGGGACTTGTTCAATATTTGGCTATTTGCATAAGAAACTTACTAGAACAACAAATAAGCAGTAAATAAGCAATGGAACAATATTTAAAGTCTTAGGAACACCATAAAGAGCTAACACTAATAATATAAGCAACTAAAAGCTATTTTTGGGAATTTTTACGAACATGTAGAATGCGAAAAATGGTTTTGATGATAAAAAAGAAAACGTCGGGGTTTGACTTCACCACACCATCCTCTCATGCTTCAACAATGCTATTTACTCAAGTTATAGTCTTAATATCACCATCAACCCACAAATTTACCCTAACCCTTATTCCTTTGATGGAAAGGGCCTAAGTTCCTTAACTCAACTATCAATCCCTTGATTAGTTTAGCCAAGTAACTTGCTTTAAGAAAAGAGGTTTTAAGATGGCTAATATCCCTTACTCCATTCCTAGAATATAAGGTCTATTAGTTGTCTTCTTCAGTTCAAGGTATAAACATCATTTTCCAACAACATTCACACCAAAACAACAAACGAAGGGAGGCCAATCCAATGAAAGCATTAAGCATAGAAGAAGGACAATAATATTTAACTATAAACTTGAATAAATAACTTAGAGTATGTACATGAGAGTAGGCTAGTTACATCAAACCCCAACAAGGGTAAAATTATCTACACATAGCTAGGTATAGCAGCCAAAATGAAGAAGAAGAAAGGAAGAAGCTTGAAAAAGAAGCCATGGGAACCCAAGGGGAGCTTTCCAGCTGTCACCAAAGCTCAGAAAAGGTCTCAAAACATTAATGAATTGAATGCCCATGAAATTAGGTCAAAATCCCTTTTGTAGAAGCTCATTAATGCCACATCAGCAACTCTGAGGCTTAGCCTCAGAGTTTCCATGCTTAGCCTGGCAAGTGCAGTAACAAACAAAGCATTTTGATGCTTACAGGCTAAGCCTCAACTCTCCCAGGCTTAGCCTCAAGATGGTAGTAGCAAAATAAGTGAAATTTAGCCTTACAACTTGCTTCCAAAGGCATGGTGACTTGTTCCTCCAATGCAACTTCTTCCTAGAGCTTCAAATTTTCTTCTTTGTCTACAATTAGTCAACAAAAAGCTAATAAACACCTAATGGATTAAAACACTAAACAAATATCAAAATAGTAGTGAAATTAACATGAAACTAAACCAAACAAAGTTTCAAGCTAAGAAAATGAAAGATAAATGCCAAAATATCTATGTATCTAAAGCATTTATCACCGACATAGGTATTACAGGAGTATAAGATATAAAGCCTACACAGCTTCAAAATATATAATAATTTAAAAATTAAAGGGTACTGTTCTTACCAGATTTTGGTAAGCCTTCTGGTGCGGTGGCTCCGTCGCGATCACCTCCGTGACTGGTGGGGGGTGTACCTGCAAGGACACTCCGACGCTCAAGTTCGAGGCGCAGAGGGAGAGACAGGTATCACAAAGTGGGATTAGATTTTCGTACCTCGATTGAGATGGATCGCTCTGTATTTATAGGGTGTAAAGAGATAGATTTGATAGGGTTATTTTCCTATCAAATCTCCTCAAATCTCGTGATAAAGATAGAGATAATTCTATCTTCTATCTTTATCTTATGGCCTGATCTTTCGATATCTTATCACATGCTAAGATATATTCTTTCCGTTATTATCATCCGAGTCCGAGTGATAGTTTCTACTCGGCCTGCTCGACTACTCGGTGGAGTGCCGAGTCCGAGTAGTACAGGTACTACAATGAAAGAGTAGTATAAAAAATAATTCTTACAAAGATTAACCTATCTTAACCCTTCAATAGAAAAATCTATTTTAACCTTTTTTTAATCCCTAATTATTTGGATAAATTAATTTAAATACATTTGTGTATAGTATTTTTTTTTACCCTTATAATGAATTTTTAGTTTTTGTTAAATAAATAAAAAACAACTAAGATATTTTTTTGTGTGTGACGAAACTAGGTATAGAGACACGAATGAATTAGGATTTTTTTATTATTCAAATTCACTGTGGATGCTTTAAGAGATAAGGAGAGGATCATGTCAATAGTCCAATACTAAGATTATTTGATGCACGTAATCAATATAATTATGATAAAAGGTAATTATGATGAACATAGATTTCAACTTGAATTAATTAAGATAATTAATGTAATTATTATTATCAATTCATATTTTTAGGGAAATAATTTAATTTTAGTTTCATGCACTAAAATAAAGTGATAAAAATTATTTTCGTAAAAAAAATTTGGTCTATTAAACTTCAATTACATTATGAGAAAAAAGATTATGCACTGACAGTGTAAAAAGGTTATGCATTTACAGTAGCTTCTAATTCAATTATAATTAAATATTAATTTTTTATTTTTTGGACCTTTATTTTACACATAAGTTGTCTTTCAAAATAATAGAAAATATCTCCCTCACACATAATTTATCCATGCATGGGATAAAAAATTATTTTAGATAAAAGTAATTAGTTTTTCTAAGTAATTAAATGACCATTAATTGTGCATTCTGAAATGTAATTTCAAATTAATTATTCTAAATACCAAAATGAATAAACAATGTCTAATACTATATATATTATTAATTTTTTTATATTTACAAGTATTTGCAAATACATATAAAATATTAAAAAATATACATTTAAGAGTATTTAAAAATTTAGTTTTTTTGATAATGAAAATATAAATTAATATATAAAATATGCATCCATTAAAAACTTTTAATTTGTGAAGTTTAAAAAAAAAATTTACTTGATTAAATAATTATTATCTTTTATTTGGATAATTAATCAATTAAACAATTCTAAAATTAATAAAAAGATAGTTTGCAACAAAGTTTTTTTGACCTAAATTAAGGATAATGGAACTATTTAACTTTTTAGCAATTGAGTGCAACTAATCAGATTAATTAAACAAAATTAACTAATTTGTAATTGAATTGCCATTAAGTGCTAATTTTGATATGTAATTTTTTAATTAATTATTTTGAGTATCGATATGGATAAACAATGTTTAATAATATATATTGGTAAAAAATCATATATTTACAAGTATTTGAATATACATATATATGTGAGAAAATATGTATATTAATAAACTTTTTTTTATTTTTAACCAATCGGGTTGATCTTCACAAATTTTTGTAAAAATAAAAACACCAACTGGATTGATTCATAAACTTTCATAAATTTACTTTTCATGCAAAACAACATTTTCCTAACATAAATATCTATTAATAATCTAACAATACAAATATAAATATGTTTATAAAGAAAAATTTTTCTTAAAAAAATAAGTTTATATAAATGAAATAAAATTAATTGATATATTTAATATCCATAATTATTTCACACACATATATTTATAAAATTAAAAATACATCAAAATTATAATAATATAAAACTTATTTATTTTCACATTTATAAATTAACACCCGTGCGTGGTACGGGTTATTACACTAGTAAGAGAAATTTTAGAAAAGTTACAAACACATATGCATGTTAAGTATACCACTTCATGATAAGAAAGTATTCAAATGAGAGAGTAAATGAATTTGAGTAAGAGTGGAGCAATCAGACCACAGGTAAACTTATATGTTTATATATATACTTATATGTTTATATATATATATATATATATATATATATATATATATATATATATATATATATAAGGAAATAAATATGGGAATAGTATGTCTTAATTCGCATGATTTATTTTTATAAGTTTTTCTTCATTTTATTTATTTATTCTTATATAATAAAATGAAAAACTATTATTAATAAAACAAATATTTTCTATTTTATTTTATTTTATTATTCCTTATAGAACATATAATATTTGTTATGTTTAATAATAATAATAATAATAATAATAATAATAATAATAATAATAATAATAATAATAATAATAATTTTCTTTTTTTTACTGCAATAATAATAATTTTCTTATTCATTTATATTTCTAATTTTAAATTTTACTCAATTTTTTGCTAGCTGTGTAAAAAAAAAAAATGCACTCGAAACACCATTGTGAAATTTCAAATTTTAGAAAAACGTTAGGCTTAATACCCAATTTGGTTCCTTACTTTTTTAAATATGCTTAATTAGGTCCTCTTATTTTTCGACTATGAAATTAGGTCTTTTTGTTTTCAAAATTGATTCAATTGGGTCCTTTCTATTCAATTAAGATGACGTCCGATGAATTATGGAGGCTATTAATTATGAATAGTGGCGATTAAAAATCGTCACTTTATTTATTATTATTTTAAAATTATACTAAATAGAGAGAAGACCGTCATGGGTATCAATCAAAAGAAGACCTTCACTATATTCATTATCGGCGTTTCAGAAATGAATTCCAACTTCAATTTCATCAACCGTCTCAAATCCCTAAATGACTAGAAAAACTCCAAACCTTCCTATTCCACCTCCTTGGCAATCACACAACCACTTCCTCATATTCCTCTTCGCAACTCAAGAAACAATCGAACCCACCAATTTGCTCCCACTCAGATCTAATGCCTATGGTGTGTTTGATGAAAAACCCGATCCACTCTTCCACC
This sequence comes from Pueraria montana var. lobata, assembly GCA_026413185.1. Taxonomy (NCBI): domain Eukaryota; kingdom Viridiplantae; phylum Streptophyta; class Magnoliopsida; order Fabales; family Fabaceae; genus Pueraria; species Pueraria montana. Next base: position 74,673,200 of record CM048650.1, on the reverse strand, counting down.
CATCATGTGTCGTCGGAGCCTCACGCGCAATGATCAAGGCGGATCCGTAGGCGATGCCTTTCTAGATGAAGTTTCCGCCGCGGTGGTTGATGGCGACGTCGTTGGTGACCAAAGCCCATCTCACCCATAACCACCGCATCGCACCCAAAACCCATCTCACTCGCAACCGTCGCATATTACCTTAAACCCATCTCCTCGTAATAGTTTTAGATCTGCGTCGTCCTCCTCCGTCATCGTCGTTGCCTACATCACCTCATCGACAAGCAGATTTGGCTCGCACACTCAGATCTGACTCGCAACACTCAAATGCGAGCCAAAAACCCATTTCGGTGCTAGGATGGGATTTGATCACTTTTTTTTTCCTTTCGTTTTGTTCTTTTGATCTGGTTTATTTTGATGTGCATGTTGGTGGTTTGGGTATGATGGGGGCGATAAGGATGATTAGTTTTCTGGAATTTTTTTTTTAAATTATAATAAATATAGTGGCGGCTAAAAATCGCCACTATATGTATACATTATTACAGGCCGTAAAAAATATACCCTAAGTGCTACATATGACATTTCCATTAATCAGTTTAACGGAGTTGATGGAAAGGATTCAATTGAATCAATTTTGAAAACAAAAGGACCTAATTGTATAGTTGAAAAACAAGAGAATCTAATTAAACATATTTAAAAAATTAAGGGACCAAATTGGATATTAAGCCAAAATGTTAAAAGCATGTATACTTAAAATATAAAAACCTGATGGTGGTGGTGACAGTGGTGACGGTGGAGGAGGGGTACTAGTTGGTGTCTTGGGCGTCAGATCGTAGAACTCGAACAATTCAAAGCGAAAATACAGCTAGGGTACAGAACTCTTCCACCTACGCTTCCCAAACGAGACCACGGAATCGTCGATCCAATCATATCACTTAGGCAGCCACCGCAACTATTGTTTGATAGATCCAATGTGCATTGAGCAAGAATATAGAGTGTTTGGTGATCATTCAATCTTAACGATCCTGTTTGGTATCTCTCAGCACTGTCCCCTGTTTGGTTTGCCATCTCAGCTGATTTAGTGGATAACGTAAAAGCAACAGAGGATTGCATGGGATCGATGTCGCTGAGATTCAAATTCACAGAGCTGGGACTTGTTTCCATGGTTAAGGACCGATTGGAATAGCGAAGCCAGCAGTGATTGTACCAAATTACACCCTCCGTTGCCAAAGGACACTGAGAGTCAGAGGCTATTTTCTCCGTTGCCCTTTGGACGCATTGTCCACAAAGGTAAGCAGAAAGGTCGTCACGACAGGTGAAGAGGCCTTGTACTGTTCCCAATGTTACCTTGTATTGACTGCGACTGGTGGCGCTGGAAGACAAATCAGATAAGAGTGTGCTGAGGTCTGATTGGAAAGCACCATCATTGAAGTTTTGCTTGTTTGAGCATACGCTGGAGGAAATATAGCCAGGATCCTCTGAATATTATGAATCTGTTTGTGGAGATGTTGTCTGAGGAACGAGCCCTTCTGATGCCTGATCCGTGCGGTGGAAAGGGTACATTGTCCCATTCCATGTGTAGCATCAAACCTTATTTTGCGGGTTGTAAATATAAGCAAGGGCTATTAGGGCCTAATAGGGGTTGACTTCCTTGGCCCAAAACATAAAAGACACTTGTTAATAATAATAATTAAAAAAATCTCGATCACTTCAAACCAACATAAACTTGCATTGTCCCATTCCATGTGTAGCATCAAACCTTATTTTGTGGGTTGTAAATATAAGCAAGGGCTATTAGGGCCTAATAGGGGTTTGACTTCCTTGGCCCAAGACATAAAAGACACCCATACTTGACTTAGAAAGGTTTAATATTTGGTCTAAGTTAATAATAAATCAACAAATCAAAAGTTTTCACAATAGAATTATAAAAGAACATTGAAAAGTTGATTTTAGGCAAACTCGAGTATAGACAACCTAGATTCAAGTCCAACATGGTAGACTCGAGTCTTGGGAGGACTAAACTCAAGTCTGGCATGACAGACTCAAGTCCCACAAGTTTGGATGTCCAAAATTGAAGATTTGATGCATAATTTCAAAATTGATCTTTCCCTAATTAAATATATCTTTTGAATTATGAATTTGGAAAGATTTTTATGCCTAAAATCAAGTAGTTACTTATAATATAAGATATGAACTATTTTTTTATTTATTAAAATCATATCACTAAGGATCAAGTTCTAATTTCTTTCAGAAATACAATTCACTATAAATAAGAAGCTTTGCCTAATGGCTAAAACACATCAATAGATTACAACACAAGAGAGAATCCAACCCTAAACAGAAAAGTTAGAGAAGAGCTAGGGTGCTTATATCTTGAATCATTGATGTCTTCCTAGTTGAGAAAGAGAGAGAGCTAGAGCTAAATTGAGATATTATTCCCACTATAAAGAGTGATTGTTAGCATATTGTAAATCAAGGATTTGAAGCCTTGAGAGTTATATTTGAGGGGTTGTCATAGGTGGTAACATAATTAGCTTGTTGTTTGTTCGTTAGATTCACTAAGGTGTATGATCCCTAGAGGCTAGGTTAAGAGTTCAAGAGGGGTATCCATTTGAGGGGTTATCACAAGTTATGACATAATTAGCTTGTTCGTTGTAACTTGTCAACTTAGTGGAAATTCTCAAGTGTTGCTTAAGGACTAGACGTGGTCAAGTTGACTGAATTAGTATAAAATATTGGTGCATTCTCTTCTAACCCCTACCTTTTTAATTTGTTTAATTGCACTTATTTGCATATTTTGTGGGATCAATGTTTGGGTAAAACAACTTTTCTCTTTAATTGAAGTAATTAACTTCATTGGGATTAGAGGTTGAAAGCAAAATGATTTTAAAATAACTTATTTGTATGTGGATAGTGCCAAATTACACATTTAAAATAATGGGAGAACCAAATTTGAGGGAAAAAAAATAAAGGACCAAATTAGAGAAACAATGACAATAGACCAAAAGTGCAATTAAGATTTGAATATATTCATTACTAAATACTACGTGAGAATCACAATGGTGTGTACATAATTTGTAGTAACAATTAATTTCTTTTTCTTTGTCAAATAATTTAAGAGTTGTTGACGAATTCTAATGTAAAAGACATTAAAAATTGAAACAAAACGTACTTTATTTTTTGTAGTTATTTTATATTTGTACTTTCTTTTTTGATTAGAAAAATGAATTTTATTATTTAAACAAGAAAACTTAAGCTTAGCCTAAGATATGTCATCAACGAGTCCTTTGTGGTGCCTCATCCGCGACTTCGCGGAAGAAAGGGTACAATTCATGCCTAATGTTACAGCTGGGAAACAAAACTCTTCCTCCTTCCTTTTCTTCACAGCAGTTTGGAACGTATCCTATTGCTTGACTAAGACAGATTGCGCACTTTTGCGGTGACAGGTCTTGTGTGCACTGAGCCAGACAGTAAAGGGTCTGAGATTCAGATACGTTTGCTTGCTTTGTGGAGTACCTATTACCCGAAATGGCTGCTTCATGTGCAGTTTGATTCATGGTGTTGGACAACAAACTCATATTGAAGCTTGCTTGCAATTGGTTGGAGCAGATATCATCGGGCATGCTCCAGTGTGCGGGAAGTGTGTCCACTGTGGAGAAAAAAGCGACGTTGGAATAGCGAACCATGCACCTCGTAACAAATCACACCCTTTTCGGACAAGGAACAATCTGGATGTGAGGATATTGTGTTTGTTGCGTTTACCACGCACTCTCTGCAGAGCTGAGAGGGTGCATCGCCCCTGCACATGAACAATCCATACACTGCGTCAGAGGTGTTTCTTCCCACGACTGTGGCGGTGTAGAAATGTGTTGGCGGCGGCGTTGGAAGATAAGGAAGAGAGGAGGGTCCTGAAGCTCATTTCATAGGCGCTGTTGGCAGTAGCTTGGTTTCCAAATCCAATGCAAAGTTGATCAAGAAAATCGGGGTGGATGTTCTGTGCTTTAGTGGTTGGGAAATTGAAGAAGCTAATAAGGATACAATTTATACAAAGGAAGATGAGCTTCAAGGAATTTGAAGGCATAATGGTTCTGTTAATGTTCCAGATGGATGCATCCGGATTTCCTTGTGTATTATAATGGAATTTGAAGGCATGGTTCTGTTAAAATATAGGGTGAAGTTGAAACTTCTAATTATTTCTAAAATTTTCTTTGCCATCAGTAATGTATTTAACATGGTAGTGAGGGATAGATAGGGGCAAGCAAGTCAATCAAAGCTGGCAAGTCAAACACTCGTGTCTCTCTCTTTGTCTTGCTCCATAATGATTCCCTGAAAATTCTTATAAATTTCAATAGATTATTAATTAATAATTATATTATGTGTGGAAGTTTTTCTTTGTGAGTTATTAATTATATTACGTGTGGGAGTAGTTTCAAAGAAAGTTAGAAAATGTCAAAAAAGTGGCTGTGGTTTGCAATGTTACGGGAAATTGCCAACATTTATTTACAGTTGCAATGCGGACCACAAAACCCTTGACTACCAACCCCTATTATAAGACTCGGCCCGGCCTGGTGGGTTGACCGGGAACCGGACATAGGGCCGGATCAAGTCACAATTCGGATCGGTTATGTATCTAGCTCGGCTGTGACATCATTAACCCAGTCTCAAACCGATAGACTCGGAGTCACCGAGTTACGCGGGTGGAAGCATGGCCCAAGACACACGCGGCCCAAGGCTGGAATCTGCTGCGCTTCCACTTAAAGTGGAAAATGAAATAGTTGGCTTTTATTAATAAAAAAGAGACAAAATGTGTCCCTTGAGGATGGGAACAAACATCCTCTTAAAGGCCAACAATTCATTTAACCACTAAGCTAACACTTCAATTTGTTTTAATTATGCGAAATAATATATATGTATAGATATTGTAAAATGTCTTAATATAATGCTCCGAAAACAGTTTAATTTTTTTAAAGAATAATATATTATTTTATTTTCTTTAATTTTATTTTAAAATTATTTTTATATATAAATCTATAAATTACTTTAAATTCATTATATATACGTATTTAATATGTTTAAATATTTTAAATTTTTTTTTTTTATATTTTATGACAGTTTAAAAATATTTATACTACAATATATCGAATATATTCAACAGTAGATTAGTAGATACTATGTCTCACAATATTGTATTTTTATTTTCTAATCCAAATTTCTTTGCTTTCAAATGATTTAAGAGTCATTTACAAATTTATAATGTAAAAGATATTGAAATCTGAAACAAAACATACTTCATTTTCTATAAGTATTTTATAGAGAAAAAAAGGTTATGCACTGACAGGGTTAGATAGTTTTACACAGTCATTCAATCACAACACACCATGTATGGTAAGTTTGTTGACTTTTACAAAATTATCTTAAAAGTCATACCAACTGTGATTTGTAATTAGATGACAGTGTAAAACTATTTTACACTGTCAGTGTATCATTAAACTCTATTTTATACGTGTACTTTCTTTTTTGATAAGCAAAATAAAATTTATTACTTAAACAAGAGAACTTAACCTTAGCATAAGACATGCCATAGGTTAGCATAAAAAGATCGATATGATACTAGAAGCCATAACCAATAAAGGCACAAAGTTGAAACCCCCTAATTTGAAACCAAAAACTTTACAAAATTTGAGAAAACAAAAAACATACTTCATGATTTGACCTCTACAACATAATAAGTGCCTAATAATATTTTAAATACATTAAAACATGACTAAATAATGATATTCAAAGATAAATTATCGAGGATAGAATTTACTTATAGACATTTCATTTACAGATGATGGTATGGAATTATTGGTAGATTGTCTCGAACTTGATTCATGCGCAACAATTGGATCCATTCTATGGTACAAGAAAAATGTTGGTTCTTGTGGAGGTGACAACTCAATTGAGTGACCACTAAGATATGAGACAATTGTCAACATTGTAGGTCTAACATCTGGATTTTCTTGAACACATAGTAAACCAATTTGAATGCATTTGATGACTTCAATGTTAGAGTAATTATCTTTCAATTTTGGATCCAATGTGTTCAATGGTGTTTCTTCCTTCCAATGTTTCCAAACCTGTAACAATTTGTAAGTTTGGCCAAATTATTATACTTTCTTACTTTTAGATTGATTTCATTGTACATTAAGCATGAGTAATAATAAAACAAAAATATTGCAAGATTATTGCACTCACAAAATTTAGAAGACCATTAGAAACATGATTTGGTTTGCATGAACCTATATTCTTTTTTCCACTAACAATCTCGAGAATCATAACTCCAAAGCTATAAACATCTGATTTCTCAGAAAATTGTCCGAACATAGCATACTCTGGAGACATATAGCCACTGCAAAATTAGGGGGAAATGATAAATAATCTTAATCATACCATGCAAAAGATTAGAAGTGTAGGAATGAGTATTCAAAACTTACTATGTTCCAATAATTCTCTTTGTACTTCCTTCTTGTTGATCTATTTCAACAATTCTAGCAAGACCAAAATCTGAAATTTTTGGATTCATATTTTCGTCTAATAGTACATTGCTAGGTTTAAGATCACGATGTATAACTTTAAGTCGAGAATGTTCATGTAAATATAGAATGCCTCGAGCAACCCCTTCTATGATTTTGTGACGCTCAAACCAACTTAAAACCTTTTCTAGTTTAGTACCTACAACAAATATTCATTATATGAGAAAATTAAGTGATGCATGTTTTGTAATCAATCACTTGAATTGGTTTAAGATATAATAATTAAATATCATAAAAACATAATGCATGAATGCTAAACTTTAAATGACTAAAGAGAGGTTAAAATAATCAAACCAAATAAGAAGTAGTCCAGACTCTTGTTTGGAACATATTCATAGATAAGTATTTTCTCTTGTTCCTCAAGACAAAATCCTACGAACGCCACCAAATTTCTATGTTGAAGTTTGGCTATTAATAGAACCTCATTTTTGAATTCCTCTACACCTTGCTTAGAATTTCTTGAGAGTCTCTTTACAGCTATAGGTCTTCCATCAATAAAAATACCCTAATAATGTAGATAATTATTGATGTTAAAAATAGGAATACATAAGAAATAAAAATTTAACATAATTTCTTCTACCTTATAAACTTCTCCAAATCCACCTCTGCCGATCTTGTTCTCGTGCGAAAAGTTATTTGTTGCTGTTTCAATTATTGCAAAATTGAATTGTAATGACTCTACAGTGGAACTTTCCTGTCCAACTAAATTAAAATACTTCAATCGTTACACTAAGTTTTGAAACTTCTTTAAGTTTTCTAATTGAAAAGTTAGTATTTATTTTTACCATACTTACAGTTTTCTCTGAGAATAGTTTTATTATTCTTTCTTGCTTTTCTTCGTATCAGATAAAAAGAAAAGGTAAAAAGTATCCCCGATACAATGACGACAGGGGTAAGGATTAAGATGATAGTTGTTGATTGACTGTTTCCTACATTAAAAGAAATAACACATATCATTAGGTCATGGTGAACTCATAACAAGAAAAGAAGTAGCTTTTTTTATTTTATTATTTTAAATAAACCAAAAATATTATTGGTGAAAAAAATGATTTTGATTTGAAGCACAATGTGTGTCCAAAATTAGACCTAGAAAATTTTATACAAATCAATAATCCTATAGCGCAAAAGCTACATGACTTAAATATGCCAAAATATACCACTAAAATTGAAAAGCCACCAATAAAAATGTTGTCACATATGATATCAAAATACCCAATAAAATATGTTAACACTTATGATAACATATGTAAAACATGTAAACTTTTAACTAAAAGTTAACGCTTATGTTAACACATATGTAAACTTTTAACTAAAAGTTAACTTTTTTTTTTTTTTTTTTTAATTTTTTAGCTAATTTACCAACTACTTTTGTCAAAACAAATCTTAAGTGTTTTAAATTTCTGATATACTCTCCTAATATATAAGGTCAAATAATCAACTAGCATCAATTTGCTAAATCATTTTTATCCATAATAATATATATTATATATGCCTAAATAAATAAAAAATCCGGGGGGATGGTAGAGGGTGGTCAATTTGCTAAATTCTTGATTATAAAAAATTATACAACATGTGTTTGCTAACAGGACACTATAAGAACTTTTCTCAAATATCAACCTTTTTTTTTCCCTCAATTATATATAATCTTGTAATTAAGAACTAAGAGCATCTTCCGTCGTTGCTTAAGGAGTTATTTATTTTAAAATACCGTTGCCTTTTTTTTTTTTTTAACTATTGGAAGAGATCTACTGTTATGTTGGGTTGTTTAAAATTAAGCTATGTTGCTTCTATAAGCAATCAATTGCTTATAATTAAAAAAAATATTTTCTTGCCATTTTAAGGGTGAGACATTTAAGTGTGGATCATTTAAGGGTCATTTAAGAGTTGCTTAAAACTATACCATTGAAGCAAAATGTGTATGGGTTGTTTGACTATGATGTGACATTGTAGGGATTAATTAATAGAAGATAAGGAACTCAAAATAAGTTGCTTAAATTGCACCCATTGAAAATGCTCTAAGGGAGTCTATCTCAGTTGGTTGAGCATGGTGTGTGAGTTATTGTAAATTCCTTGGTACTATCTTCGATTCTTATGAATAAAAAAAATCATGTAATTGAGAAATAAAGAAACCAAAACTAAATATAAAATCATTTTTTTTGGTAATTATACGTTAAATATATGAATATTTAAAATATGCAAGTAAAGAGTCTTTGAATATTTACTTGAAATAATATAGGTAAAGAACACATATGGGCTTTATTAATTTTTTTTAAGTCAGCTTTACTAATTTAAAGTAGCCTAAAATTGATTTAAATTTTAAGTTAAACTAACATTTATGATTACTAAATCTTATTTTAAAATTTAAGATAAAATATATTTTTGGTTAAAATATTCCAAAATTTATTTTAGTTTCTATAAATTAACTTTTTTTGTCTTACTAAACCTTAACTAACTTTTTTAATTATTGTAAAAATGAATTAATTTTGCTTATATCTGAGTCTGGAAAGGAGTATGAAACTAAAGAATCATACTTAATTTTTTTTTATAAAATTTGGATAATTAATTTTTGAGCTAAAAAACATATAGTAATGAAACATGTACAACATTGGGATAATATGTCTTTTAGTTATATACATATGTAATTCTAAAGCATGCAAAAAATTCAACGTGATTGGTATGATTCACTTTTTTTTTCTTTTCATGTATATATGTTAAATGCATGTATATATTAAAAAAGATTTGTTAACATATATTCACTTATTTTTAGAAAGAATATATTAACAATTTACACTTTAGGAGAGCGTTTGATAGGGAAAAGGTTTTTAGTTTTCTAATAATCTTAAATTAAGAATCTTGATTTCCCATGTTTGGTATCTATTTAAAAAAAAAACTTTCCCAAGAAAAAATATTTTTCAAAAATGTTTTTTAGCCAGGTTTCCAAAAAAAAACTTGTGACTATGGAGAGGTTAGAATCTAACTTTCTCGAATTAATTTTTTTTTACAACGGTAAAAATATTACGTTACTCTTATTAGATTATTTAATGTAGTAAATAAATAATTAAAGTAACTGGTAAAAATATAATGTTACTCTTTGATTCCAAATATATATATATATATATATATATATATATATATATATATATATATATATATATATATATATATATATATTCTCAAGAATTAATATTTATAACTAGCTAGGAATCATCATTTCTAGAATTATTGTAGGAACGATGATCTCCAAGTATAAAGAAACTTTTCTTATACAAAATGTTCCCTAGGTGTATTTTTAAAAAAAAATCATAGTTATAATTTGTTAATATATTCTTTCTAAAGAACATGCGCGATTGTACATTAGCAAATCTTTGTAGGGTTTCCTAATGTATATCCACTTGTTCTTAAAAATGAATATGCTAATTTAGATGGAGTATGTTAATAAATTATAATTAGGAGACATTTGTTTCAAGGTATCGAACAAGATTCCCGGAAATGTGAACTTGGAAATATCACATCCCATATTTGGTAAAAGTTTTGTAAAAATATTCCCAAGGAATGATTGATTCACAACTAGTTTGCTTCTTATTCTCATGAAGAATGATAGGTATATTGAATTCACATGGGAATGAAAGTTATTTTCTAAAATAACTACCCCAACTTCATTCTTTCTTTTTTTTACTTTTATTTTTAATTAAATAATTTTTTTTTTGAAATTCCTATTTGTCAAACAAACATGTTCACAAAAATCATATTCTCGTACATAATATTTATGAGAATGTGATTTTTAAATATAAAATTTCATATATTTGAAACAAACACCCCTTTAATGTATTCCTTCTATAAAACAAGAATCAAGGATGCATATTAGCAAATTCGAAATTAAAATATACAAACCTGGTGGTGGAGGAGTACTTGGTGTGGTAGGCGTCAAATTGTAAAACTGGAACAATTCAAAGCGGAGAACACAGCTAGGATAAAAAACTCGTCCACCTACGCTTCCCAAACGAGCCCATGGAATTGCTCCAATCACAATACTTAGGCAGACGCAGCAATCGTTGCTAGATAGATCCAACGTGCATTGAGCAAGAATATACACTGATTGGATATTATTTAATATTAATGTTTCGGTTTGATATTTGTCACCAGTGTCCCCTGTTTCTCTCGCCATCGCAGCTAATTTAGTGGATATTAATGTAAAAGCAACAGATGATTCCACCAGATCGGTGTCGCTGACATTCAAATCTACAAAGCTAGGACTTGTTTCCATGGTGAAGTACCGATTGGAATAGCGAAGCCAGCAGTGATTGTACCAAATTACACCCTCCGTTGCCAAACCACACTCCGAGGCTATCTTCTCCGTTGCGTTTCGGACGCACTGTCCACAAAGGTAAGGAGAAAGCTCGCCACGACACGTGTAGAGGCCTTGCAGCGTTCCCGATTGTATCCAGTATTTATCGCCACCAGTGGCGTTGGAAGACAAGTCAGAGAAGAGGGTCTCGAGGTCTGATTGGAATGCAGCATCGTTCATGTATTGATTTGTTGAGCAGTTGTGCGAAACATAGCCAGGATCTTCTGAATCTGTGTGTGGATATTTCGTTTCAGGAACGAGTCCTTGTGGTGCCTCATCGGTGACGCGGTAGAAAGGGTACAAATCATACCTAACGTTACAACTCGGAAACAGAACTCTCCCTCCCTGCTTTCCGTCACTGAACTGTAGAAGGTCACTTATTGAATGAGTAAGACAGGTTTTGCAGTTTTGGGGTGAGAGGTCTTGTGTGCACTGAGCCAGACAGTATAGGGTCTGAATTTCAGATATGTTTGTTTCCTTTGTGGAGTAACTGTTACCAGAATTGGCTGCTTCGTGTGCAGTTTGGTTGATGGTGTTGGACAACAAACTCATGAAGCTTGTTTTGTTGGAGGAGACATTGGCCACGTCAAACGAGGACCATGAGGGAAATGTGTCAACGGTGGAGAAGAAAGAGACGTTGGAATACCGAACCATGCACTCCTCGTACCAAATCACACCATGTATGGACAGGGAACAGCTTGGGTTTGAAGATAATGTCTCGGTTGCGTTTACCACGCACTGTCTGCAGAGGGGAGAGGATACATCACCCCTGCACATGAAAAGACCATACACCGTGTCAGAGGAGTTTGTGCCGGCGACTGTGTTGTTGTAGAATGTGATGTTGGTGGCGTTGGAAGATAGGGAAGAGAGGAGGATCCTGAGGTTCATCTGATAGGTGCTGTTGGCAGCGGTTTTCTCTGTGGTGCAATTTTGGGAAAGAAAAACAGCATCGGGGTCCTGTGCTTTAGTAGTTGTGAAACTGAAGAAGGTAGCAAGGATACAAAGGAAGATGAGCTTAGAGGAATTGGAAGGCATGGTTCTGTTAATGTTCCACCAACACAACACTAACATACTGTGGAATGTCGATGGAGGGATTTTTTTGCTGTTCAAAGTTTGCATGCATGTCCAGATTTCCTGGTGTATTATAATGGAAAATAAAATATAGGGTGAAGTTTTTTCTTTTTGGGTCATATAGCGTGAAGTTGAAACTTCCAACAAGAAAAATATATTTGGAATTTTGGATACCACCTCTCAAATACTATTCAACATCAAGAGAAAAAAAAAATATAATAAATAATATAATATGATAAAAAAAAAATTAATAAAATATTTAAAATAATAGGATCTTCACATGTTATTTCTCGTAAAATTCTTTGCCATCAGCAACGAATTTAGCATGACAGCGAGAGATAGCTGCCAGCAAGTCAATGAAGCAGGTGAGTCAAACACTCGTGTCTTTCTTATTATCCTGTCCCCAGAATGATTCCCCTGAAAATTCTTATAAATGTCAATAAATTATTATATTACGTGTGGAAGCTCATCAAAAAAATATTACGTGTGGAAGTAGCCTCAAAGAAAGTTAATTAGAAAATGTCAAAACAAGTGGCTACGGTCAGGTCGCAATTGAATGTTATGGAAAATTGCCAAATAGCCGTTGACATTACCAACATAATTGCGGTTGCAGACCGTTAATTAAGTAAAACTTTCTATAACCCTTGTGTCAAAAGTCTTGCCAAAACATCGATCTGCTAAAAAAAGGAAAGTATTAAGACGAGTCTAGTGTGCGTAAGGTGAACATATCAGGAACGGTACACAAGTTATTTTAGACCCTTAGATATAAGGGTAGACTAATTAATGGTGTAGATCATCAGGGTGTAGCATATAGGTAAAGTACTGAATAACGCATTAGTGTAGTGGCAGATTCTTGTTTCAATAGCGTTGGGTGACGGGTTCAATCCCATGGATGATGCTTTCAGTTTTTTTTTCCTGCACATTTTTCATTCATTTTATTTTGGTTAAAAATAATAAAAGCTAAACCATATTGAATTCGAACCCAATATTAAGAATGTTTGCCCATAAATTTACCACCACACCAACATCAATTACATGTTTCGTAAAGTGTATATAACAATTACACATGCTTAATTGCACTTAAATATAATTATAAATTGTTTAGTAATTTTTTAAAAATATTTACAAATTTTCGGTAAACAAATTTTAATTAACTTAATATTTTTAAATTTTTTTATTTTTAAATCAAAAGTTTTAAACGTATACATTGTTTTAATTTAATTTATATTATTAAAAATAGATTCTTATAATATAATTAATCCTTAACTAAAATGTATTTAAGAATATCATTTGTTATTCTATATCATTCATATATTTTTTTTTTTTTTACAAAATATCATTTTTATTCTATGCATACTAATATGAGATCATTTATTCTTATATCATTATTTCGTAAATTTTATCATCCAAGTTTTTTTTTTTGTGCATTTTACTATTGTGATTTTCAATTTTTGCACATTTTACCTATTCGTTAAATGTGTAACAAAGTGTTAACATGTCCCTAAAAAATCACGTCATTTTGTCACTATTTTTTGTGAAATGACGTTGTTTTGTTAACAACATGATGGTAAAATGTGCGGGAAAGAAAAAAGAGTGGTAAAATGGATAAAAATTATAAACATAATGATAAAATGCGAAAAAAAAAACTTGGGTGATAAAATGTACAAAAAAACAAAAAAACATGATGGTAAAAAGCACAAAAAAAAACTTGAATAATTTATTTGTTTATTTTAAATTTTGTGTTTATGAATTTATGATTATTGTACATGCAAAATTATGTTAAAAAATAGTCATGTAATGTTATTATTAAGATATTATGCAAATGTTTGGCTCTTTATTATGAATTAATTATTGTTAACTGATTAATATAATTTTAATAAATTAGATAATAGTCACAATATCTTTAATTGTTTAGGATTATATATTAATTTTTAAAATCACAATAGAAACACTAATTGTAATTAATTATATGTCATATAATGAAATATATCCACAAATATTTTCTTACATTTGAATGATTAATTAAGATGAAATATCATATTGTATTTTTTTTTATCTACCTATAGAAATTAAGAAAAAAAAATATTTTGATAGTTTTATTATAAGATTACGTCATAAGTCTAATTGAGTAGTTAATTAACACTGACCATAATTAGATCATGTCATCTCAAATACCCAACTGCCTAACCCAAAGGGTTGGCACAGTGGTGTAAGGCCCCGCTGTGTTCACATGAGGAGGAACGATCTATTTAGCGAGAGAACTCGTGTTTGATTCCCTCCGTGTGCAAAATTCCCTTGGGCCAGCGACAGCCACGCACCACGAGCGGGATTAGTCTCTGACCTAGTGGGTTGGGGGACACCCGTGGTCTATGACCCAGGACAAAAAAAAAACCCAACTGCCTAATTAGTTAACCCTAACCATGGTTTGTTCATGAAGCCTTAGATACCCATTTTGTAACACCTTAAATCCGGGTTTACTTATACTTCATTTATTTTATTTTATTTTAATAAAATGTGATTAATCTATTTAAGTTCGCAATCATTGGAACATGAAAGAGACAAGAAATTAAACGAAAATAGCAGTAGATTTTAAAACGTTTTCAAACTCAACTCGTCGTAAAATAATTTAGCGTAAAACCACATTATATAAACGTCGCATTGAAATACAGAGAAACACACTAGAAGGGGGGTTGAATAGTGTGTTTATCTTTTCTTCGAAATCCTTTCGCAAATATGAAGATAGTGTATCTTAAGTTTTACAAGAACCTTGTGAAACAGAAGACTATGCTATCGTCCGGTGGTTCAAATACAACAGTTCAATGAAACTGCGTTTTCTCATTTTTCGTCAGAACACACGTAAAATATTTTCGTAAATAAAATGTGTAAAGAAACTCTTTCGTGGTATGTGAAGAGATAACTTAAGAGATTTGTGAGTAAGTTAGAAAGCGAAAGAGTAGAACATTTAGTTTTATACTGGTTTACTCAAACTGAGCTACGCCCAGTTCTCTTTCAAAAACCTTTGAAGGGTTCTACTAATCAGAATCTGATTACAAACAAGTATTTTAACCCTGCCACTTCTGGCTACAAGTATTCTCTAGGCCACTCCTGGCACACCTTTAATCTCCCCCTGAGATTAAAGCAAACCCAAGTATTCTTTAACACCAAGCCACTCCTGGCTTTCCAAACAGAAATTGTTTGAGTATAGAAAGAATGAATAATTCTCACAGAGAGGATATTACAATAAAAAAATGAATACACAGAATCGCTTAGCAAAGCTAAGTAGAAAGCTCTTTTTCGCTCAAGTGTAGATCGTTCAGTCGTTTTGACAGAGTTTCAGCTCTTAATAAATCTTCTTATCCCTTTTTTTTTATGCATGAGCTTGTTCCTCTATTTATAGGCAGCTTGGTGTAAAGTATCCGTTGTGGGATCTGTACCTTTGCCAATAGCGGTTCTCTCCCAATTATGTGACCGTTGCCACGTGTCGGCTTGGGGTGGAGAGACAGAGGAGACAACCGTACATGCAGCGCCTCTACTACTTGTACTATTTCTGCAGAGAAATGCTTTTCTATCCCTGTACAATACTTTTCAAAAATTCAAATAGAATGTCATGTTAGAATGAGAGGGAATAATCGAACATTCTAGAGAATCATCATCGAAAATGTATTGTCGCATTTATATAACTTTTAAGATAGAAAATAGAGTGTAAGTTATATAGGCATTGGACGCTTGCTTTGCAGAAACATTGGACGCTGGATGTTGTACTTTACAAAACATATTTGGATGCTTTGCTTATAGAAATATAAAGTCTAAGTTTGAGAGATACAATACCATTACGACATTGGACGACGTAGATCCTATAACACTCAAACAAGACCATTAGATACTTCAAAATTTATCCTTTATTTGTTATCATCAAAACCAAAATTTGAGGGGTTGGACATCGTCCAAAGTCTTAGAACTTAACAATCTCCCCCTTTTTGATGATGACAAATAATGTTAAATTTTGATGTTAACAGGCACATAATCATATATGAATACAATAAAGCATATAAGAGATGATTATGTTATGCCAGTGTATGTTGACAGGGTTAATATATATGAAATGAAGTACTCCCCCTTAGTTCAACATTTCTTATGCATCTAATAACAGTGTATAATAAACAGCAAGAATATATCAGATATAATAGATATCAGAGTGTAAAAAACATATCAAGGATATGGATGCGGAATATGTGATATAAACACGTCATGTATTAAAAACGTGTTGATAAAACAACCAAAATATTCACAGAGTGTAAGCCATATACTTCTATGACATCAAAATCCCAATTTCTCCCCCTTTGTCATTAACAAAAAAATGGGTTTGAAAGATGGAAAAATGACTTGACCATCATGGTCACCTATGGCTGTGGAGGTGGTTCTTGTGGTGGTGGTGGTGGTTGTTCTGGTGGTGCTTGGGTAGGTGGTGCTGGTTGAGGAGGTTGTGGTTGGACGGGTGGTGCTGCTTGTTGGAGTTGTTGTGGTTGGACGGGTGGAATGGCATGAGCAACTTGTCCAAGCAGGTTGGCTGCAGTATTTTGAATTTGATTCACAAGCGTCTGGGAGAGGCTCATGAACTGTTCAGTGATAGCATTCTGCAGCAGCATACGATGTTGAGCAGCCTCAGCCTGTTGCCTTTGCTGAAATGCTTGAAGAGCTGCGTCGATTTCCAGCTGTTGTTGCCTCAGAGCCTGTTGCACGATCTCGTGAACACGATCTTCTGAGACCCCTTGAGGTTTAGCAAATCGCAAGGGAAGGATGCCCCTTGGACTTGAAGATCCTATGGGAACCAGTTGATGTGTACTCGAGTGAGCTTCAGTAGACGCATTAACAATGGGGAAGCTGGTTATATCTTCAGCAGGAGGCTTTTCTACAGTTGATTCCATGGGCTTGGATGCTTCAACAATAGGCTCTCCATCATCCTTGGACTTTCCAGATTGGATGGTGGGTTCTTCATGTGAAGCGACAAAGTGTTCCACATCTACTGGTACAGATGGGTCCAAGTTAAGATGAGCTAGCACCTTTGTTACCTTGGCAGATGCTTCATCCAACTCTGCTTGTGTAGCTTTCGGCTTGGCAACCTGATCTTCCTTTTCTGTGGTTGCAGCCTCAGCTTGCTCAAGAGCCAGCTGCTCTAGACGAGCTTGTTCTGCTGCTCTGGCCTCTTCTGCCTTGTACTCCTCATGCAGAGTTTGGAGTTCCTCCATAAACTCTGTGCGATCCAGTGTCCGAAGATCAAACACTTTGTTGCTTCTGATGATAATTAAATCCAGGTAGTCATCTGAATATGTCAGAAAGCAAGCAAAGGTGTCTGTGAAGTGATGAGTCTTCACTGGTCGCAGCACCTCAAGACCATGAGGGGGGTGAATGAAATCATTCTTGGAGCTGTCGGAGGAGGAGGCCTTCTGGGAGTCGTTCCATAAGATCTGGTGCTAAAAGGTCATGGAATCGAAAGTTCCAAGTGGACGTGTAAGCTTACCAGTCTTGTCAAATAGGTGACCCTAGGTATGAGAGGATTGTTGCAGGGCTTCAACTTTTTCTTCCCTGCTTGGCATCTCAATGCCATAGAACTTGTAACCTTTCTTTCGACCAGCATCATATAAGGGTAGTCTAGGACACACCCTGTCTGGTACAAACTTGATTTCTATGGTGCGGCTAATGTGAAGGTTTGGTGGGTAGGCAATGGCTTGGTTTGGTATATACATTTGTTGAAGAAGTTTGCCAAGATCATCATAGTCGCTTGGCTGGAAATTAAGCACTGGAGTTCCAGCAGGTAGAGGCAGGAACTTTGTAATTGGAGTCCAGATGCGAACATCCTTGACCCATTGTACATCTGGACGTTGCTTCGACTTGGAAGGGTCCAGGCTTTCTTTAATGGCCAACTTCAATTCTATGGCCAGTTCAGTATCCCTGCTAACAGGGGGCTTCTTGGACGGTGCCTTCTTCTTTATTGGAGCCTTCCCTTTCTGCTCCGCAACCGTCTTTGTGAATTGAGAAGCAACCTCCACCTCTGGTTCAGGCAGTTCTGCTGCTGCTGGACGTACCCTTTGTCGGGTTCCAATTGGACAAGAGTAAGGATGAGTCATTCGGATCAAGTGGGGATACACTTTTCTAGTCCAAGAGGGCAAAGGGTTGCTGATTATTGCTCCTTCTAGTATTGCAGCATAGTCAGCTGAAGGATTATGAGCATAATCATACCTCGTCCACTCTGGTGCTGAGGCGGTAGTCAGATGCCCCTCCAAAGGTTCTTGTAGAGGCCTCCAGATCACATCATGCCTCTTACAATAATTCTGTTCATTCCGTGTAAGGAATGCAATAGGGAAGCATTCTCTGTCTTCTTCTTATTTGGTTTTCTGCTTGGGGGGTATGGTCCATGGGGACCAGGCATCCCTCCATGCATCCCTTGGACGCACAAACTTGGACAGGTCCAAGTGAAGATGTGGATGCTGGGTTGTTGATGTGGATGGAGCACTGGATGGAGCTGGTAGTGGGGCGCTGGTGGATATGCTGTCGGTGTCTTGGGAGGAAGGTGGTGGAACTGCAACTCTCCTTGGCCTAGCTGCTTGGTGCGTAAAATGCGTTCGCAGAGGGCAAGTGTACCCTACGCAGTAGTAACAGTGGACTCTAGGAGTCTGGATATCGAACCCAAAGGACCAGTCGCGTTCCCAAATAATTAATCTCACAAATAACTAAGCAATCCAGAATATAAAAATCAAATTGAGAAGAATGTTGGTCAATTATTCTTTTCAAAAGAAAGAGAATCAAAGCAGAAAGATTACTGTGAGAACAATTATGATAAAGAAGCCTAGGATTGTGATTTCGCATGTACCCCTTTTCCCCCCAATTCTAATCTTAATAAAATCCCTAAATATGTTACTTGCCAGCGACCTCTTAAATTCGTTAATTAACAATTGATCATAGTTAATAATGCTATTTCCCCTAATTTAATTCCTAATTGATCATAGGTGAATTAATTTAGAGCAAATGATAAATCTCAGAGAGGTTGATTAACAGGTTAATCTACTGGAAATTTATACAATAAGTTTGATCATGCAAATTGTACAAATCCAATCACTTCACAGTTCAGTTAATCGCAAGCAATTGATCATAGACAAGAGATTAACTTATGTTTAGACTGATTGCTCCTAAAAGCACTAAACTTAGTGAAGAGATACAAATAACTAAATAACATCGAGGTTTTATTAAAATTAGAACCGGGGTACAAAGGTACAGCTACATCACAATCCGGGGCTAAGAGAAACTAGCCACTCATGTTCATGATTAAGCCAGAAAACTCAAAAGAAGACATAAAGATTATAAAAGGGAAGAAACTTTACAGTGATGATCCCCAATGATGTTCTCTACGTCCTCCCGCAGCTCAGAGTCTCTCACAGGACCTCTTTCTCACCCAGAACCCTCAGTTTTCGAAATAGAACAAAAGATAAAAGGGTTTTTCCTCCTATTTATAATAATTCAAAATTTAAATGGGCTGACAGCGTAACTTACCACGACCGTGGTCCTTGCATAAAGGTCCAATTCTGCTACGCAACCAGCATGGCTATGGTAAATTTACCATGGCCATGGTAATTTACCATGGCCATGGTCCTTGCGTTACTTCAATTCTGGCCCTTTTTTTCTTGGTCCTCCAGACAGTGGAATTTTTGCTCCAAAAAAATGCAATTTTCAACTCTTTTCCTCATGAAGCCTCTTGAGTACCTGTCTTGTATCAACTAACACCAAATATTGAGTTTTGCCAATAAAATATATTCAAAATGTATGAAAATGACATCTAAACTCACATCAAAATACAACAAAGTCCGGTTTATCACTGCCTGAGTCTTAACTCGTCGAGGCACGTTAGAAGGAAAGGAAGTTGGTTCAACAGGTTGTACCTTCTGCTTCTTTTGCTGAGGGGCCTCCTTCTCCTCTGCTTTCTTCTTGATTTGACCAATTGGGATCTGGTCATCATCATCAGAGTCGTCCAGTATTTGAAGCTTCTGAACCTTTGGCTTTTCTGGAGCAGGCTTCACTGAAGTTGCCTTTGGACACTGCTCAGCTTGAGCAGGTCTGGATGCATCAGTCCTTGGACGCTTCTCTGTCGGGCACTGACCAGTGGAGGTGTCAGCATGTCTTTTCTTGGTTCTTCTCTCCTTTTCAGTATCTTTCTCATGCTGCTGAGACATGTGACGTGTTACCTTTCTGCTCCCCTACCTTTGGATCTTCTTGCCAATACCAAGAAGATCAATCTCCTCCTCATCATCATTGGAGATAATCTTGCTTTATTCATCTCGTTGCTTGTTGATGCTATCTTCGTCCAAGTCCCTTAGGACCTTGGCTGTCAGCTTAATCTTCATAAGCTTTATGTTGGACTCGCCAAATGGTTGTTGTGTTGCCACCATTTGCCCTTTCTTCATGATAGCTTCGTGATTAGCTTCGTCCAGTTCATCAAAGAAGCATTGATAGACCTTTTGGTCCCAGAAGATCTTGTTCAGCAGGGCGGCATAGAAGATGTCATCATTGCTACCAATAGTCTTCATCATTCTCACAATATTGATGTAAATGGTGTGAGGAAGGTTAAAGGGGATACCTTTCATAATGTGGAATATCACGAACTTGTGTAAGTCTGTGACTGAGTCCTTAGACCCAGCTTTCTGCAGGATACTCTTGTTGCACACCTGCTGCCAGATTTTCGCTTCCTCACACAGGTTCTTGTACTCAATCTTCATTGAGTCTGTGGATTTGGTCTTGCAAAGTACGTTTACAACGTGATTGCCGTACTGCTTGGCCCAGTCTGCTCTGTACTGGTTCTGCTCCCTGATGCAACCAGTTACCTTTGCAATGGACTCAGTGGACAGAGTCACCTCTCGTCCAAGAATAGTGGCCACGAGCTCCCTTGTGCTCTGGAATTTGGCATTCCTCCAGAACATCCTGATCAACTCAGGGAATATCTTCTGGTTTTCGTTGAAGTAGCCTCTGATTCCACACTTCAGAAGGCTCTCGTTCAGGTTCAGGCCCAGCTTCTCCAGCTTTTCAATGTCGAAGAAGTGCTCAATGTGCACTATAGCAGCACCTTGACACACAACTGTGGTCTCAGGGTAGGTGTGGACGTCGAGTTCAGAGTTGCTTGAGCTTGTAGAGTTCGACATGGTAGAAAAGTTGGGATTTTTAGGTTTTCTGAGAGGGTTTTGGGTTTCTGAGAGAGAGAGACTGCTTAAGGTTGAAGATAAGCTCAGAGAAGATAGGTACGGTAAAGATTTTCTGAGACGATTTGACAGATTATATATATGGGCTTTGTTTGGAGAATGTGAAACGGTTTTGGGCTTTTATGAATATTTAAAATGGGAGTTATGCCATAAAGCCTGCCGTGGTGAGGCGTACGAAGAATGTGGGTAACTGTGTACGGTTACCAATAGTTAGGTGATTCAGCATAGAGCATTAACTCATACTTACTCTGAAACGAATGGTTTTGGCCATTTGAACAATGTTAAAAAAAATGCTAAGTTGAAAACATCGTCCAGATGTTGAACTTAAGTGTAACATATGCAATGCATGTGCATGACTTAGTGATCTTTGGACGACATGTCCATTGGACGCTAAGGTTTTATTGGACGCACCATGTAGATGTTAATCATTCTTTTACAGAGTCCATGCCAAGTTTGTTCCTCAGAAGGATTAACTTGTCTTTAGTAAGGGGTTTAGTAAATATATCAGCAAGCTGATTATCTGTGGTTACAAAGTGTAGTTCCACAGTACCCTTCTGAACATGGTCTTTTATAAAGTGATGTTTAATCTCTATATGTTTAGCCCTTGAATGCAATATGGGATTCTTAGAGAGATCTATGGCAGCTTTACTATCATAGAAGATAGGAATGTTACTCTTATATATGCTGTAATCCTCAAGTTGATGTTTGATCCACAAGATTTGAGAACAACATTTTGCAGCTGAAATATACTCTGCTTCAGCAATGAACAGTGCAATGGTTCCTTGCTTCTTGCATATCCAGGAGACTAAGTTTCCACCAATGAAGTGACATCCTCCACTAGTGCTTTTTCTTTCAATTCTGTCTCCAGCATAATCAGCATCACAGTATCCAACTAACCTGAAATCTTTCTGCCTTTTGAAATATAGACCAAGATTAGTGGTTCCAACAAGATATCAAAAGATTCTCTTAACAGCAGTTAAATGAACTTCCCTTGGGTCAGATTGAAATCTACCACATAAGCATACACTGAACATGGTGTCAGGTCTGGACGCTGTGAGGTATAGGAGTGATCCTATCATTCCTCTGTATAGAGTGTTATCCACCTTCTTTGAGTTGTCGTCCAGTCCAAGTACTGTTGTTAGATGCATAGGAGTTTTCATTGGTTTTGCATCGTCCATCTTGTACTTCTTCAGTAGCTCTTTGACATACTTAGTTTGATGTATGTATATGCCCTTTTTAGTTTGTTTGATTTGAAGTCCAAGGAAGAATTTCAGCTCACCCATCATGCTCATCTCAAACTCTGTTTGCATTAATTTGGCAAATTCTTCACAGAGAGACTCATTAGTGGCACCAAATATGATATCATCAACATATATTTGTGCAATAATAAAATCAGAAGAGTAGTCTTTGCAAAACAATGTAGTGTCTACTTTTCCTCTTGAAAAACCATTTTCTGACAGAAATGAGCTGAGTTTTTCATACCAAGCTCTAGTGCTTGTTTCAACCCATATAAAGCTTTGTTAAGTTTGAAAACATGATTTGGAAAAGCATCACTTTCAAATCCTGGGGGTTGTTCCACATAGACTTCTTCCTTTATGAGTCCATTGAGGAATGCACTTTTTACGTCCATTTGATATAGCTTCATATTGCTATGAGCTGCAAATGATAGTAAAATGCGAATTGCGTCTAGACGTGCAACAAGAGCATAAGTTTCAGTATAATCTATACCTTCCTGTTGTGAGTAACCTTTTGCTACCAACCTCGCTTTGTTTCTCACAACATTACCTGCTTCGTCCAGCTTGTTTCTGAACACCCACTTTGCTCCTACAGCTTCTTTGTCATTGGGGAGTTCTACTAGCTTCCAGACATTGTTCTTTTGAAACTGGTCAAGTTCTTCCTACATTGCTTTGACCCAACTTTCATCTTCTAAGGCATCATCCACAGTCTTAGGTTCTATTTGCGATATGAGTGTTGTGTGACCTTGCTATTGTTGAAGTGAAGATCTGGTTTTGACTCTATCTTTTGGATCTCCGATGATTTGCTCCTCTGGATGATGTTTCTTCATTTTCCAGTTGCGTCCAGTTGGTTGTCTTTGTTCTGCTACTGGACCGTCCAGTGGTGCATTGGACTCTTCAACTAAGACATCATGGTTGGATGTATCTGATGCTTACTTGCATCGTCCAATCTGAGATCTGCAAATGATTTGTCCAGCTCTGATAATTCCTTATCAGGCCTGTTGTCATTGAACTTCACATGGATAGCTTCTTCAACAACTAAGGTTCTAGAGTTATAAACTCTGTATGCCTTTGAAGTTTCAGAATATCCAAGCAATATTCCTTCATCACACTTAGAATCAAATTTTCCCAAGTTATCCTTAGTGTTCAGAATGAAACATTGACATCCAAATGGATGGAAGTAGGATATGTTGGGTCTTCTTCCCTTCCATAATTCATATGGAGTCTTTTTCAATATCGGTTGTTTTTTAAATAACAGGCAGTATTCACTGCTTCAACCCAGAAGTGTTTAGGGGTTGAATTATCATTCAACATGGTTCTGGCCATCTCCTGGAGTGACCTATTTTTCCTCTCAACAACACCATTTTGTTGTGGTGTTCTGGGTGTTGAGAAGTTGTGAAGGATACCATTATCCTCACAGAATCTTTGAAAACTTTCGTTTTCGAATTCTCCCAGATGATCACTTCGGATAGAAGTAATGCATACTCCTTTTTCATTTTGAATTCTTTTGCAGAAGTTATAAAAATCCTTGAAGGACTCATCTTTGTGGGATAGGAATATGACCCATGTCCATCTAGTATAGTTATCCACTATAACCAATCCGTATCTCTTACCACTTACTGAGGCTGTTCTTGTGGGTCCAAACAAATCAATATGTAACAGCTCAAGAGGTCTAGAAGTGGAAACAATGTTTTTACTTTGAAAAGAACTTTTCACTTGTTTCCCTTTCTGACAAGCTTCACAAAGAAGATCATCTTTATATGACATACTTGGTAGTCCTCTTACAATGTTGTGCCTATTCAGCTTTGAGATTAACCTCAAGCTTGCATGACCAAGTCTTTTATGCCATAGCCAATGATTTTCTTGTACTGAAACTAGGCATGATACATTTTGACTTGATAGTTCCCCAAGTTTAATCTTGTACAGATTACCTTGCCTCTTTGCAATAAAGAGAAGGGATCCATCAGAGTTCCTGACTGTACATTCACCTTTGTTAAAGGCAACATCATATCCACTGTCACATAATTGGCTTATGCTAAGTAGATTGTGTTTAAGACCTTTAACATAAAGAACTTTATCAATACAAGGATAGGGTGGTATACCAATCTTACCTACGCCAGCTATCATCCCTTTCTGATTTCCTCCGAAAGTGACTATCCCACCAGCTTTGGGTAGGAGGCTTTGGAACATACACCTTTCTCCTATCATGTGATGTGAGCACCCATTGTCCAGTTGCTTTGAGAGCTCTGTAAACTTTTTCTGTAAATCCTCCTTTTCACTTTCTAGTTGTTTGAAACTTTTCTCTAAAATTTCTTTTTCTTTTGAAAGTGATTTGGACGATTTCTTTAAAGTTCTGTAGGCCTTTGACAGAATAGAAGAGTTTGAAAGTAATTCATGATAAGCTTCTTGAAGTGAATCTAAGTCATTAAGGTCTACCTCATCTTCTTCTGGTTCAGAAGAATCTGTTGAAGTGTCTACCATCAGACATATGTGTGCTTCCTCTTCTTCTTCATCGTCCGATGATGAGTCATCATCCAGGTCTTCCCATGTGGACATCAGAACTTTCTTGCCCTTCCTTTTTCTGAAGAATTTCTTCTTCTTGTCGTTGCTCTTGTCGAGATCTGGGCATTCTGATTTGAAATGTCCTAGCTTTTTGCATTCGTAGCATACGATTGGACTCTTCTCCTTCTTTTCTTTGAGGCCTTTCCTGTTTAGGTTTCTCCATCTGGATCCATCTTTCTTCTTCCACATAGCATGTATCCTTTTGGATATGAAGGATAGCTCATCATTCTCGTCTGAGTCATCATCTTTAGATTGTTCGTCTGATGATGTTTCAGCTTGTATGACTTTGGACGATGGTGCTTTCCTTGGCTTCTGGAAGCTGAGCACCAGAGACTTGTTTTTCTTACCATCACCATCTTGATGCAGTTCTAGTTCATGCACCTTGAGAATTCCCACGAGTTCTTCTAGGGACATATCATCCAGTCCTTTTGTTGCTCTCTAGACTGTGGTCTCCATTGCTTAGGCAAACTTCTCAGAATTTTGTCAATATGTTCATAGTTATTGTAATCTTTACCATGTGCTCTAAGTTCATTTAGTATGGTTTGAAACCGTCCAAACATACCTTGTATGCCCTCGTTTTCTTCCATACTAAACAATTCATATTGACGAGTAAGGAGACTGAGTTTGTTACGTTTTACCTGGGTGGAACCCTCATACGTTAACGCAAGAGTGTCCCACATTTGTTTCACGCTTTTGAGACTGTGCACCTTGTTGTATTCTTGTTCGCTTAGTGCATACATGATGATGTTTCTAGCTCTGGAGTTGAGATGAAATCTTTGTTTCTGCTCTTCCGTCCATCTAGTCTTTGGGATTTCGATGAGGTTCTCATTAAGTGGAATGTAGTTGCACATCTCCACAACATCCCACATGTAAATATGACTAGATTCAAAGAATGCTATCATTCTTTGTTTCCAGTAATCATATTTGACACCCTTGAATAGTGGTGGTTTGCTCACAGCTTGTCTCTCATTTTTCATCTTTCGTAGGATCTTTCCTCTGTACTGCTAAGTACTCAACCTAAGATTTTGAGCTCTGATACCAACTGAAATACAGAGAAACACACTAGAAGGGGGGTTGAATAGTGTGTTTATCTTTTCTTCGAAATCCTTTCGCAAATATGAAGATAGTGTATCTTAAGTTTTACAAGAACCTTGTGAAACAAAAGACTATGCTATTGTCCAGTGGTTCAAATACAACAGTTCAATGAAACTGCGTTTTCTCATTTTTCGTCAGAACACACGTAAAATATTTTCGTAAATAAAATGTGTAAAGAAACTCTTTCGTGGTATGTGAAGAGATAACTTAAGAGATTTGCGAGTAAGCTAGAAAGCGAAAGAGTAGAACACTTAGTTTTATACTGGTTCACTCAAACTGAGCTACGCCCAGTTCTCATTCAAAAACCTTTGAAGGGTTCTACTAATCAGAATCTGATTACAAACAAGTATTTTAACCCTGCCACTTTTGGCTACAAGTATTCTCTAGGCCACTCCTGGCACACCTTTAATCTCCCACTGAGATTAAAGCAAACCCAAGTATTCTTTAACACCAAGCCACTCCTGGCTTTCCAAACAGAAATTGTTTGAGTATAGAAAGAATGAATAACTCTCACAGAGAGGATATTACAATAAAAAAATGAATACACAGAATCGCTTAGCAAAGCTAAGTAGAAAGCTCTTTTTCGCTCAAGTGTGGATCGTCCAGTCGTTTTGGGATCTGTTGTGGGATCTGTACCTTTGCTAATAGCGGTTCTCTCCCAATTATGTGACTGTTGCCACGTGTCGGCTTGGGGTGGAGAGACAGAGGAGACAACCGTACATGCAGCGCCTCCACTACTTGTACTATTTCTGCAAAGAAATGCTTTTCTGTCCCTGTACAATACTTTTCAAAAATTCAAATAGAATGTCATGTTAGAATGAGAGGGAATAATCGAACATTCCAGAGAATCATCATCGAAAATGTATTGTTGCATTTATATAACTTTTAAGATAGAAAACATAGTGTAAGTTATATAGGCATTGGACGCTTGCTTTGCAGAAACATTGGACGCTGGATGTTGTACTTTACAAAACATATTTGGACGCTTTGCTTATAGAAATATAAAGTCTAAGTTTGAAAGATACAATACCATTGCGGCATTGGACGACGTAGATCCTATAACACTCAAACAAGACCATTAGATACTTCAAAATTTATCCTTTATTTGTTATCATCAAAACCGAAATTTGAGGGGTTGGACATTGTCCAAAGTCTTAGAACTTAACATGCATGACCATTATCTTAGAGTTAAACGTTAATTTAAATAAAAACGTAAAACAGATATAAATAAGGTGTATCTTCGTGGCCACCAAAATATATATATATATATATATATATATATATATATATATATATAAGTTTCTGAGAGTAAGGGTTAGAAATGTCTCACGCACAGGATCAATATCATGTACAACCCAAGTCTAAAGTAGTAAATACACCGAAATAAGAAAATAGATGACTGAAACAACATACAAAATTTCTGAATCTAGGCCTATCCATATCAACATACAAAAGAAGGGAAAAACATATGACTTAGAGCAGCCATCTCTAAACCCTACCCCTATGTTAGACTGTACCCATAGAGAAAAGATGTCAGAGGAATCTCTAGCAAGAACCCTGAGAAGAGATCTCATGGCCCTCATGTAACGTTATGTTTTTTCTAAGTGTTTGATTATAATGCAAGAGAAAATTAAATCTAAATTTATAATGTGAATAAGAGAATTAATAAAAAGTTTGTTGTGTTACGTGCTATGGTGTTATTGTTAGATTTTCATGAGGTGTTGGAATTAGAGTGAGTGTTGTGAGATTTTCGAGATTTTTACGTGAGTTGCGTAAGTTGTAGAAGAAAAAAAAATAAGAGAAAGGTGTGTCCTTAGAGGAAGGGTGGAGACAAATAGCAAAATTCCATGCAAATCTCATTATTAAACGTGCCAAGCTTCTTATTTCTTCCACTCATCCGTTGTTATATTTCTTCCTCTCTAAGTATCTTGCTCTTATCTTCTTTCTCCTTTGAAAATCTTCTTTCCGTGGATGGAAGTGTGATTTATTTTCCTTAGAGCTTCCTTGGCCAATTACAAGTGGTAAGTCCAGTTCATCATTATTCTTGATTCCTAAGTAACTTTCTCATCTCTTCCCAAGAACATGAGAAATAGGTCTTGATTAGATTTTAAGAGATGAGAGAAATCTTGATTTTTGAGTTTACTTTGATGTTGATTTAGGTGTCTCCTAATTGATTTGTAACAAAACTTAAGGACAAATCACTCGAGAACCTCAAAGTTATCCTCTCTAGTTTTTCTTCACAGTTTGAGTCAAGAGCTTTAGGTAAGGGAAGTTTCATATCTGTTTGAAATGATGTGGTGGTAGTGTGTTTGGAATTCTGTATCTATTTGGATGCTTTAAAGACTTGTTTTGTGATGTGATGACTTTTGCTCTCTTTATGTTGTGATGATTTGAATTGAGTTTGTGATGACAATATGTGGTTGTGCTTTGGAATGATATTGTAAGTGGTGGAAATGGTTTCAAAATCTTTGAAGCATGTGTTCGTAATGGGTTTTGAAAGGTTCTGGGCTCTGCAGAAAACCCCTCGTCCAAAGAAAACCATTGTCCATTTACCTATACTACAAGTAAAACCAGCGTCCAATGACCTCATTGTATAAAACCAGTGTCCAATGACCTCATTGTATAAGACCAGCGTCCAATGACCCAGTGTCTAGTGACCAGCGTCCAATGACCCAGTGTCTAATGACCGCGTCCAGCGGCACCTTATGTTCAGTAAAGTCTGACGTCCAGTCACGATGGTTGGAAAGATTCTGAGGGTGTGTTTAGCAGGGGACTAGAACCTAGTCTTGTTACGAACGAGGATGTTGGATATGCCACTACTTTGGTTCTAAAACTATGTTAGGAAATTCACGTTTTTGGTTACAGTTGATGTTGAGTTGGGAGTAAGGATTCGAGGTGTGAGAATGCCTTACTTGTGCTTACTGAACTGCTAGATTGGGTTCATAAGCGTGATTTGAGAAAAATGGTGAATTTATAACATAGAGGGAACGTGTGGCAAGCAGAGTTGTTTGGTTTGTGCATAATATTGCATGTGGGTAGGCACGTAAGTTGAGAGTCCTAGGTGGGCTCTCAACCTAGTGCTGGAGGATTTCGTGGTGGCCAATGGTGGGCATATAGAATAGACAAGTGGGCGAATTCCTAAAGATGGAAGGTTTTTGCAAACCTAACAGAGGTAAGCCAGTACCAACACTTGTTTATATTCTATTAAATTCACACTTCCTCCACATGGTGGCTCAAGGGACTCCCTTAATGGTCTAAGGTGAGACTAATGGTAGGGGATGGGGCCTATGGGGATCGCCCAAAATTTGTTGAAATCTCCATGGAGTTGAGTCAGCATAATATTGCATGATGTATTGATGTATGGAGTGGCATATGAAATGAACTGAACGTTTAGTGTGAATGATGTTGATTGTATCTTGTGTATATTCTATCATTCTTTTTATAAGAAGCTTACCCTTGCAATTTGTGTTTGTATTATATTACTGCAATGATTGTGTGTTGACACGGGAGCAGGTAATAGTGATGGTGCAGGCTCTCATGCTAGTCAAGGTTGAAGATTGGACGATCCTTTTGTTTC
Source organism: Pueraria montana var. lobata (assembly GCA_026413185.1). Classification (NCBI taxonomy): domain Eukaryota; kingdom Viridiplantae; phylum Streptophyta; class Magnoliopsida; order Fabales; family Fabaceae; genus Pueraria; species Pueraria montana. The sequence continues at coordinate 74,643,519 of CM048650.1, read as the reverse complement.
TTTGGATTGGACGATCCAAAGATTAGAAGATCCTCCAGTTCTACTATTTTTGTTTCCAGTATATATGTACATATTATGGAGACCAGCTTAGGACTTATGTATAAATACTTAGATTGTTGAGAATGTCCTCTAGAAGGGGACAAAGTTTGTTATTGTTTGAACATGTATATTTAAGTTCGGTAAAGCCAGATATAATGTTTTTATGATGTGAAGATGTAGTAATGTGGCAACATTTTTGTTTTTTTAGAATATATTATATATATATATATATATATATATATGTGTGTGTGTGTGTGTGTGTGTGTGTGTGTGTGTGTGTGTGTGTGTGTGTTTAAATGTGGAAAAATTTATACATTCTTCCATATGATAATATTTAATAGAGCGTTTAGTATAACGTATCTGTAACGAAGATGGGTCGTTACACTAGTGGTATCAGAACTGGTCATATCTTTTGGACGAACCTATAGGGATAGGTCTATTATGTTTTTGCTGTGTGTGATTGACATGATGAGTAGAAGGCTTTAACCAATGTTATTCTCTAACTTGGTTTGGTCTTCTGTTAGGATGGTGAGCCCCCTTAGATCTCCTCCTCCCTCTGATATGGCCCAAATGGCCCATGCCATAAAAGTAATGGCAGCTGCGATGCAACAACAGAGTGCTACTATGGCTCATCAGCATCAAGCAGCCTTGGCACAGTTAGAGGCCACTCGAGTTGCTGCCCAAGCAGCTCAAGCAGTAATCCCACCTGAATATCAGGGATTGGCTGAATTTAGGAAGAATGATCCACCACAATTTAAAGGAAACTCTGATCCGGATGTAGCTGATAATTGGATAAGAGCTTTAGAAAAGATCTTTAGGGCAATGGCATGTCCTGAAGATAGGAAGGTTACTTATGCCACATATATGTTAAATGATGAAGCAGAGTTCTGGTGGCATGGAACTCGACAGATGATGGAAGTACGTGGAGAATCCCTCACTTGGGGAAATTTCAGGGAGCGCTTTCTGGAGAGGTATTTTCCAGATAGTGCTAGATATGCTAAAGAGGCAAAATTCATGAAATTAGAGCAGGGCAATATGACAGTCCATGAGTATGCGACTAAGTTTGAACACTAATCTCATTTTTATTCTCAAGCTACTACTGAAGCTTGGAGATGTAGGAAATTTGAGGAAGGATTGAGATAAGAGGTGAAACGGATGATTGTTCCTATGGCTATTAGGGAGTTTCTTGCATTGGTAGAAAAGGCAAAGACAGTGGAACATCTGGAGGGTAGTAGTAGAGTAATTAGACCCTATGGTGATGGATCCTCCGGCAGTAGAAAGGGAAATTTTCAGAAGAAACCATATTCTAGACCTCAATAGTCTCGGGGAAGTCCAGTTGTAACTCAGATCGTAGCTCAAGGTATTAGATGCTTTAAATGTGGTGGTCCACATTACAGCAGTCATTGTACCTATGGAGGGATCACTTGTTTCAAATGTCAGAAGCCCGGGCATATGGCAAGAGATTGTTAAGTTAATGTTAGAGTTGCACCAGCAAGAAGTGTACCTACGGTTGAGAAGCCTAAGGTAACTGGACGGGTCTTTGCTATGAGTGGAGTGGAAGCGTCCAAATCTGATGATCTTGTGCAAGGTGTGTGTGAAGTGGATGGTAACTCTTTATCTGTTTTGTTTGATTCTGGAGCTACACATTCCTTCATTTCTCATGATTGTGTGAAAAGATTGAAATTGTCTACATGTCCTTTGTTGTTTGATTTGCATGTCTCTACTCCTACAGCCACCCCTGTGGTGACTTCTTTAGTATGCATGGGGTGTCCTGTTGTAGTCAATGGACGCAAGTACAAGGTTAACTTGATTTTCCTCCCTTTGACTGATGTGGACATAATCTTAGGAATGGATTGGTTGTCCTCCAATCGTATTCTTATAGATTGTGCTCATAAGACTCTTGTATTCCTTAATCATGAAGATCTTGAAATTGTTTTTGCAAAGCAAGTACAAGTTTCTTTGAAGGAAGGAGCCTCATGTTTTGTGGTCCTTTCTTTCTTGGAAGTCAAAGGTGATTTTGACTTGAATTCTATAGACGTTGTTAGAGACTTTTCTGAAGTCTTTCCAGAAGAAGTACCTGGCTTGCCTCCACAAAGAGAGATTGAGTTTGTTATTGAACTAGTTCCAGGTGTGGGACTAGTGTCAATAACTCCTTATAGAATGACACCAGCTGAATTAGATGAACTGAAGAAACAAATTGAAGATTTGTTGGAGAAGGAAATGATCAGACCTAGTGTTTCTCCTTGGGGAGCACCTGTGTTACTGGTCAAGAAGAAAGATGGTGGTTCTAGACTATGTGTTGACTATCGTCAATTGAATAAGCTCACTATCAAGAACAAATATCCTTTGCCAAGGATAGATGATTTGATGGACCAGTTGAGTGGAGCAAAAATTTTCTCAAAGATTGATTTGAAGTCAGGGTATCATCAGATAAGGGTGAAAGATGAGGATATACCGAAAACGGCTTTCCGGACTCGGTATGGACATTATGAGTATGTGGTCATGCCTTTTTGGAGTGACAAATGCTCCTGCTATATTCATGGATTATATGAATAGGATCTTTCGTCCCTTTTTGGATAAGTTTGTTGTTGTGTTCATCGATCACATTCTTATCTATTCTTGTACTTGTGAAAAGCATGAAGAACATTTAAGAGTTGCATTGGAGGTTTTGAGAGAAAAGCAATTGTATGCAAGACTCTCTAAGTGTGAGTTTTGGTTAGAAGAAGGAAAGTTCTTGGGTCATGTAATCTCAGCTGAAGAGATTGCAGTGGATCCTTCTAAAGTAGAAGCAGTTTTGCAATGGGAACGTCCAAAGACAGCCACAGAGATTAGAAGTTTTGTTGGGTTAGCTGGATACTATAGGAGATTCATAGAAGGATTCTCTAAGATAGTAACACCATTGACTCAACTTACTCGCAAGGACCAACCATTTGCATGGACTGAAGCTTGTGAACAGAGTTTTTTAGAATTGAAGCAAAGGTTGACTTCTTCTCCTGTCCTTGTAATACCTGATACTAATGAACCTTTTGAGGTGTACTGTGATGCATCTTATCAAGGATTAGGTTGTGTGTTGATGCAAGGAAGGAAAGTTGTGGCTTATGCTTCAAGATAGTTGAAGACTCATGAGAGGAACTATCCCACTCATGATTTGGAGTTAGCAGCTATGGTGTTTGCTTTAAAGATATGGAGGCATTATCTTTATGGAGCCAAATTTGATGCATTTAGTGATCACAAGAGTTTAAAATACTTGTTTGATCAGAAGGAGCTCAATATGAGACAAAGGCGATGGATGGAATTTTTGAAGGATTATGATTTCCAATTGATGTACCATCCGGGTAAAGCTAATGTGGTAGCTGATGCCCTTAGTAGAAGGAGCGTCCAGATGTCCACTTTGATGGTGAAAGAGTTAGAATTGGTGGAGAAGTTTAGAGATTTGAACTTGTATGTCGAAGTGGCCAATGATCACCTTAGTTGTGGTATGCTAACCGTGACTAATAATTTTCTGGGAATGATTAAGGAGAAATAGTTATTGGATTCTAGTTTTAGTAGAATAATGGAATTGTTGGGTATGGATAAAGCAATAGACTTCTGTTTGGGTGATGATGGTATTTTGAGATTCAAAGGTAGAATTTGTGTACCACAAGACATTGAGTTAAAAAGACTTATATTGGACGAAGGTCATAAAAGTAAACTTAGTCTACATCCTGGTATGACTAAGATGTATCAAGACTTGAAGAAGATGTTTTGGTGGTCCGGTATGAAGAAAGATGTGGTACAATATGTAGCAGCATGTTTAACTTGTCAGAAAGCAAAAGTAGAACATCAGAGGCCCGGTGGTCTGTTGCAAACCATGGAAATCCCATAGTGGAAATGGGACAGTATCACCATGGATTTTGTAACTAGTTTGCCTAGGACAACAAGAGGTTGTGATGCTATGTGGGTGATAGTTGACAGGTTGACTAAGTGTACTCATTTCCTACCTGTTAACATAAAGTATTCTTTGGAGAAGCTCACTCAACTGTATATCAGAGAGATAGTAAGACTGCATGGAGTATCGTCCAGTATCATCTCTGACAGAGACCCGAGATTTACTTCAAGGTTTTGGCAAAGTTTGCATGAAGCCTTAGGAACTAAGTTGAGACTTAGTTCTACTTATCACCCACAAACTGATGGACAATCTGAGAGAACGATCAAATCACTAGAAGATTTGTTGCAGACATGTGTTTTGGATCATCTTGGAAGTTGAGATGAAGTTTTACCTTTGGTAGAATTCACCTACAACAACAGTTTCCATGCTAGTATTGGTATTGCACCATTTGAAGCCTTATATGGTAGAAGGTGTAGAACACCTCTTTGTTGGTATCAAGACAGAACGAATATGGTAGTAGGGCTAGAGATGTTACAACAGACTACAGAAAAGATTAAGTTGATTCAGGAAAGGATGAAAGCATCACAAAGTAGACATAAATATTATGCAGATAAACGAAGAAGACCGCTTGAGTTTGAAACGGGTGATCATGTTTTTCTGAAAGTTACACCAACTATGGGTATTGGACGATCAATTAAGTCGAAGAAGCTTACACCAAAGTTTATTGGACCCTATCAAATCCTTCGACGCATAGGTCCAGTGGCTTATGAAATGGCTTTACCACCTACTCTAGCCAACTTACACAATGTATTACATGTGTCTCAATTGAGGAAATATGTTTCTGATCCTACTCATATCATTGAGCCAGATGTGATACAAGTACGAGAGGACTGGACGCTTGAGACTCGTCCAGTCAGGATTGAGGACCAAAAGACTAAGCAGCTTAGGGGCAAAGCTATTAATTTGGTTAAAGTTATATGGAGTGATACTACAGGTGATGCTACATGGGAACTTGAAGATAAAATGCGTGAACAATATCCTTATCTCTTCCCAGGTACGTGAATTTTCGAGGACAAAAATTTTTCTTGTTGGGGGGAATTATAACGTTATGTTTTTTCTAAGTGTTTGATTATAATGCAAGAGAAAATTAAATCTAAATTTATAATGTGAATAAAAGAATTAATAAAAAGTTTGTTGTGTTACATGCTATGGTGTTATTGTTAGATTTTCATGAGGTGTTGGAATTAGAGTGAGTGTTGTGAGATTTTTGGGATTTGTATGTGAGTTTCGTAAGTTGTAGAAGAAGAAAAAAAGAGAAGGGAGTATCCTTAGAGGAAGGGTGGAGACAAATAGCAAAATTCCATGCAAATCTCATTATTAAACGTGCCAAGCTTCTTAATTCTTCCATTCATCTGTTCTTATCTTTCTTCCTCTCTAAGTATCTTGCTCTTATCTTCTTTTTCCTCTGAAAATCTTCTTTCCGTGAATGCAAGTGTGATTTATTTTCCTTAGAGCTTCCTTGGTCAATTACAAGTGGTAAGTCCAGTTCATCATTATTCTTGATTCCTAAGTAACTTTCTCATCTCTTCCCAAGAGCATGAGAAATAGGTCTTGATTAGATTTTAAGAGATGAGAGAAATCTTGATTTTTGAGTTTACTTTGATGTTGATTTAGGTGTCTCCTATTGATTCCGTAACAAAACTTGAGGACAGATCACTCGAGAACCTCAAAGTTATCCTCTCTAGCTTTTCTTCACAGTTTGAGTCAAGAACTTTAGGTAAAGGAAGTTTCATATCTGTTTGAAATGATGTGGTGGTAGTGTGTTTGGAATTCTGTATCTATTTGGATGCTTTAAAGACTTGTTTTGTGATGTGATGACTTTTGCTCTCTTTATGTTGTGATGATTTGAATTGAGTTTGTGATGACAATATGTGGTTGTGCTTTGGAATGATATTGTAAGTGGTGGAAATGGTTTCAAAATCTTTGAAGCATGTGTTCGTAATGGGTTTTGAAGGGTTCTAGGCTCTGCAGAAAACCCCTCATCCAAAGAAAACCATTGTCCATTTACCTATACTACAAGTAAAACCAGCGTCCAATGACCTCATTGTATAAAACCAGCGTCCAATGACCTCACTGTATAAGACCAGCGTCTAATGACCCAGTGTCTAGTGACCAGCGTCCAATGACCCAGTGTCTAATGACCGCGTCCAACGGCACCTTATGTTCAGTAAAGTCTAACGTCCAGTCACGATGGTTGGAAAGATTCTGAGGGTGTGTTTAGTAGGGGACTAGAACCTAGTCTTGTTACGAACGAGGATGTTGGATATGCCACTACTTTTGTTCTAAAACTATGTTAGGAAATTCACGTTTTTGGTTACAGTTGATGTTGAGTTGGGAGTAAGGATTCGAGGTGTGAGAATGCCTTACTTGTGCTTACTGAACTGCTATATTGGGTTCATAAGTGTGATTTGAGAAAAATGGTGAATTTATAACATAGAGGGAACGTGTGGCAAGTAGAGTTGTTTGGTTTGTGCATAATATTGCATGTGGGTAGGCACGTAAGTTGAGAGTCCTAGGTGGGCTCTCAACCTAGTGCTGGAGGATTTCGTGGTGGCCAATGGTGGGCATATAGAATAGACAAGTGGGCAAATTCCTAAAGATGGAAGGTTTTGCAAACCTGACAGAGGTAAGCCAATACCAACACTTGTCTATATTCGATTAAATTCACACTTCCTCCACATGGTGGCTCAAGGGACTCCCTTAATGGTCTAAGGTGAGACTAATGGTAGGGGATGAGGCCTATGGGGACCGCCCAAAATTTGTTGAAATCTCCATGGAGTCGAGTCAGCATAATATTGCATGATGATATTGATGTATGGAGTGACATATGAAATGAACTGAACGTTTAGTGTGAATGATGTTGATTGTATCTTGTGTATATTCTATCATTCTTTTTATAAGAAGCTTACCCTTACAATTTGTGTTTATATTGTATTACTGCAATGATCGTGTGTTGACACGGGAGCAGGTAATAGTGATGGTGCAGGCTCTCATGCTAGTCAAGGTTGAAGATTGGACGATCCTCCAGTTCTACTATTTTTGTTTCTAGTATATATGTACATATTATGGAGACCAGCTTATGACTTATGTATAAATACTTAGATTGTTGAGAATGTCCTCTAGAAGGGGACAAAGTTTGTTATTGTTTGTACATGTATATTTAAGTTCGGTAAAGCCAGATATAATGTTTTTATGATGTGAAGATGTAGTAATGTGGCAACATTTTTTTTTAGAATGTAGATATATATATATATATATATATATATATATATGTGTGTGTGTGTGTGTGTGTGTGTGTGTGTGTGTGTGTGTGTGTGTGTTTAAATGTGGAAAAATTTATACGTTCTTCCACATGATAATATTTAATAGAGCGTTTAGTATAACGTATCTGTAACGAAGATGGGTCGTTACACCTCGTCCATGGGATCCTCCTCCGGATCCGTCTCAGGGTCACTGCCCTCTACGGCTATCCCTATGACCACTCCGCGATGAGCGCTTGTCCCAGTCGGAAGCAACCTCGAGCAAAAGGGAGGAAGCACCGACCTCGGAGTAAGGTCATCGGAAGGTGTGGCGTCTGGATCAATGTGAGGAAAAGACTGGCCCTCTGATGGCGAATCAGAAGAAGATGAGGATGATGACTCAGAAGTGTCTGAAGAAAGCTCCACGATCTCCACCGGCACAGTATGACGATAGTACGGTGGAGTAGGCTGTAAACCAAAAAAAGAAGTTGTAGTATGTCGGTTGTACAAACTGACGCGCGAGTGGCACCACCCCAAAACGCACGTGGCCCACGAAGTGATCCTCATCGAGTACCCCATCATGGGTCCAGTGACCCTCAAACGTCACTACCCATACTCTCGTGGAGGGCCTCCGCTAAGCCATCGGTATCTGGAAAAATAAAGGAATGGAGTGAGTCCCTCTCCTCCACTAAACTAACAAACAAATGACCATTCGGTCTCAAGCAACATACAACAATCAACCACATTGCAAAGGTGCTCTCACGAGTCCCACTCGAAGTTCCTGATCTATTATACTATTTCTCTAGATCATACCATGTCAACACAACTCAGGCCCGCTGCTACTGGAACTCCCAGAACTCAGTGGACTTACACAATTTAAGTCGATGACTTGATGGAGTACACCCTTCACCACGATACAATGGTAGGGCTCTCACCAACACGGTTGTGCCTCGCATTTGTCGGGATTGCCAAGTCGGCACTGTGGAAACACGACCACAAACTCGGCACTAGATCCCCAAGAAATAGCAAGTCAGCGAGCACACCTCAGGTACCACTCTGTGAGGTCATCCAATCTCTGAGGACTGACTCCTCAACCACTCCCTCTCATCGGGTTCATATCTTATAGGTTGGTGTGGCTTCTCTGCCAAAGGTACTGAACGACGGTCTTCCACGACGTATGTCCCCAACATACCATACGGAGATCCACTCTCCACCACCACAGTGGCCACACATTCCGACCCCATTCCTCAGGAGCATATTGCTCACCACAGGTGAAGCCCCCACACAACCTCTTCCACAATTGTCCATTCAAGCTTTGTCCATGAACAAATTCGTTCAACCGTCTCACATGACTTGGCGCTGGAGGTTCCTTCCTCCTTTCGGTTCTCACCACGATTCGAACAATCACAATTTATAAACTTTCAAACATAAGTATGTATTGCACGTTACCCAATCATGACCCACATCATGATCTTAACTGTCTTACTTTGTTTTATTGAAATCCTCACCTACTCTCACGTTTTATGCTTACTTAAGTCATTTTGTCCAAATCCATGCAAGGGTCCTAGATTTCTTTCTAAGTCCATTATTCGATGTCCTCTATGCGCATAGGAAATTCCTAGTTACTAACTCATAAGATTATTAAGTTTCCACTCTTTAATTATAATTAATTCACTATTGCACATAGTGAATGTCCTTAATTACTAGAATAATTTTCTAGCATCTACAAGTGTACTCCGTTTGGAATTCACTTGCTCCCACACAAGAATGAATCATTCTTATCCCCACAACCACAAAACATTGCAAACAAGTCACATGCACAAGAAAATTTCAGTACTCTTTGCTCGAGGATCACGCTCCTCCCGGTCTCCAATTTACAGTTAATAGCATAATAATCATTAACAAACAATAATTCAATAATTTAACATAATCCATTAAACATAATTACACACACATTTTCAATATAAATTTTCCTTTTGAGGTGAAATGTCCATTAGCAAGTCCAACGAATGGCATTAGGCACAATTACACAATCACATAATTAAATTTCATGCATATACCTATAGCTGTGCACAAATACCAAAAATTATTTAACTTAGCAATTTAACTTAGAATTTCATGAGATTTTATAGAGACATAATAAATCACATATGTTTCATTATATAAATCTTTCTCCCGAAAATTTCACCCATAAATATTATTTTTGAATTAATTATGGTTGCTGGACAGGCTCTGTAAAGTGCACTTCTACATTTTTGGTAAAAATAAAATCAACTTTTTTTTCCTTCCATCTTTACAGGAAATGTACCCAACATGTGGGAAAGCACATGGAATTTTCTCAGTCCCAAATACCTACCTAAAATGCCCTTTTTGCATTTCTCAAACATTATTGCCCCAAAACAGAGTTTTCCATATCAAAATGCAAATAATTACAAAAAAGTGTTCATAAAATTCTGAGAAAATTCATAGGCAGTCCACATAGTCCAAATAGTGTTAAAAAAAATTTCAAGGAAAAATTCTCATAAAAAGATATTTTCTACATTTAAATACTCTGCAGTCCAGTTTTTCGGTTTTCACAACATTAATTTCCTAAAAATGCTTTCCGGTTTTTTCTGACTTTAAAAAATTTCAGGGATGACCCTCATAACATATAAATCTAATTCATGAGCCCATTTTTCCAAAAACGTATCCCAAAATTTTTATAAAATTCAAAATCATCACTTTCACAGAATCAGCAGTAAATGAAAATAATTTCAAAAGAAATAGTTCCAGTGTTTATAAAATTCTGAAAAAAATACCACGATGTCCAGAGGTTCCAAAACATAGGAAAAGATCTTTACATTGCAAAATAATGCACGAAAGTATTTTTGAAAAAGAAGAAAACAGCTGCAGTGTACAAGTAGCTAACAACACATTTCAACACATTTCAACATATTTCACATGCTCTTGAGACACCCATGGTGTCAAGAGACTCACAATCACATGAACAGCTCAAAAACATCATGAGAAACAAGGAATAGCTTAGGAAAGATAGAAACCCCTCCATACCTCTTTGGTTCCTCACTCAAAAGAAGCAAAAATGGTGTTGTTGGGTAGCCCTTGCTCTCCTCAACAATATATCTGAATTTAATCGGTGAAAACTTTGATTTGAGTGCTTGAATCTTAGAGAGAAGGTGCAGAATTTTTAGAAAGAAGGAGGAGAAAATAAGACGAACTTGTGGAAGAAGAAAAGTGAAGTGAGAGAAAAACACTCTTGCACACACTAAAAAGGAAGAGAGAGGAAAGTGAAAGTTTTAAAAAATTCTCTCCATGTCCTTAGCTAGGGTTTTGTTTTTGTGTTTGGCCCATATGGGCTCACTAGGTCTAGGGTTAGGGTATTTTCCAGTTTAGGATTTTGGGTCTCTACGAGATTTGGTCATCTGGTCTTTAATCAACGAAAAAAAGGATTTTTAATTCACTCTCATTCTATTTAATATTTTTCTAAAGCATATTTAAATAATTAATTAAATCTTCAGTAAATTTATTTTCATAAGTAATTGTATTTCTTTAATTATTCAAACACTGAGAATTAATTTAACATAGAAATAATTAATTAAAGTTATAAATTATGTACTTGACTCTAATTCACACAAATTTTAATTATTTTCATTTAATGAAAATAATTTCACAGATACTTAATCGACATCATACCACTTTACACATGACAAACATAACAAGTGTAGATTTTTTTAGGGTGTTACACATTTATTTAAGTCTAAATAATATGGGGAAAAAGAAATAAAGAAATTGTTTTGCCTTAACCAGAGTAATTTGACCTCGGCCTAAGCCAAAGTTTTTGCACCTCTACCTCTGCCAGAGTATTTTTACCTCTACCTCACTCAAAGTATCTATAGCAGACCTCAGCTAATTTGTCTTCACCTCTGCGTCAACTAGAGTACCATCACCTCTGCCTCGAGTGGAATATCTTCTGCTTGGCCTCAGTTAGAGTATTTTCACCTCTGCCTTGGGCAAAGTATCTTTAACTCAGTTACAACTAGAGTATCTTCAACCCTACATTAGCCAAAGTATGATGAAGTGCCGACGTGTCCCTAAAAAATGACGTCATTTTGTTACTATTTTTTGTGAAATGACGTCATTTTGTTACCATGATGATAGTTGGGTGGTAAAATGTGTAATTAAGCCTTTAGATTATTTTATAAACGATCTCATATTCGTATGCCTAGAAATAGGAATGATATAAGAATAACAAATGATATCCTCAAATACATTTTAATTAAAGATTAATTAAATTACAAGAATCTATTTTTAACAATATAAATCAAATTAAAACAATGTATATGTTCAAAACTTTTGATTTTAAAAAATCATTAAGTTGATTAAAAATTATTTTACAGAAAATGTGTAAATATTTTTTAAAAATTAAATTATAAGAATCTATTTAAAATTAAATTAAATTATAATCATAAAAATACTTTTTAATTAAAGATTAATTAAATTATAAGAATTTATTTTTAACAATATAAATCAAATTAAAACAATGTATATGTTTAAAACTTTTGATTTTAAAAAATTATTAAGTTGATTAAAAATTATTTACTTAAAATTTGTAAATATTTTTTAAAAATTACTAATCAATTTATAATTATATTAAGTGCAATTAAGCATGCGTAATAATGTATATAATTAACTGTTATAAACACTTTATGAAACATGTAGGTGATGTTAGTGTGGGCATAAATTTATGGGCAAACATTCTTAGTATATATGGGTTCGAATCCAAGATAGTTTAGCTTTTCTTATTTTTAACCAAAATAAAATAAAAAACTTGCAGGAAAAAAAAAACTGAAAGCATCATCCTTGGGATCAAATCCATCACCCAGCACTATTGAAACAAGAATCTGCCACTACACTACACTAATGCATTATTCAGTACTTTACCTATATGCTACACCCTGATGATCTACACCATTAATTAATCTACCTTTATATCCAAGGGTCTAAAACAACTTGTGCACCGTGCGTGATATGTTTATCTCACGCACGCTAGACTCCGTCAAGTATTAATTATAAAGACTTTCCACTTCAAAAGATTTTTTTAAGATGATAATGATAGTATTAACTCATTTTAATTTAGAGTTACACTAAATACATGTAAGGGAAGTGTTTCTGAATGACAACGCTGATGAATTGTTCTATATGATGTAATTAGAAAATTTTCCTTCTACCTGTGCAGAGAATAAAGGTTCTGTTAAGTGAAAAATAAAAGCAAAGAGTTAGAATGAGAAAATAATTAAGGAATAAATAGGAAATCAGAGCAAAGCAATAAAACTATTTGTGAGAGAAGAGAAACGGTGCGATGGATGCGGTGTGTGATGGGAAACGGTGCAGTGATGACTGATGACAGTGATGAGAAAGCGCATTGCAGTGAAAGGAAAGCATGTCATATTAGAGCAATGTCTCCACTTCACTTCAAGCGAATTATTAAAATAATATTAATATATTTTACCTGCGGAATAATATCCCAAGAAAATCCGCAGAAAACAATAAAAAAACTCCTACAACATTTCCCGGATATCTTTGTTCGCAAAAAAATTCATATAATTACTAACACTGCAGTAAAATCCGCAGCAATTTTCTACGAATGATTTTCTGCAGAAAATTTCGCAGAAATTTCTTGCAAAATTGTTTTTGCCACAAAATTCGTAAGAATTTTCTGCGAATTTTTTTTCTTAAAAAACTCCTCAGAAAATAGGCACTTTTCTAGTAGTGAATTCATCTGTGTTACATATAATAACTAAAAAAGAAGAGTTGAAGAGTCGTGAGTTAGTATTGGAAGATAAAAGGCTGTGAGTTAATATGCATTAGGAGACATTATTATTTTATCTAAAAAAAGGAGACATTATTCTTATGTAACCACTAAGCATTTGAAGGGTTATTGACATTATGCCTATTTAGTGTGTTAATTGAAAAGTGATGTAATAGTTATGGGTTACTCTACTATAAAAAGGAGTTCTAGTAACACACTTCTTCTAACACATTTTTCTATTGATTAAAATTTATTAAAATTACAAAATTATGAGAAAAATTCATCAAATAGGATGTGAGACCTACAAAATTTTGTGATTTTCAATAAATTTGAACCAATAAGAGGGATTGCATCTAGCTCAACTCCTTCGGGACATCTCTCTTCACGTCCTCTTTAATCTTCTGTGTGAGCAACGCCAGCTCCTCTGGGCTAATCAATGTAGAAGTGTGGGAGCCACGTGATGGTGGTCCAAAGTATTGGTTGATGGTGACACCGACTCCAGCAGCACGGACACAACCAGGGTGCTCTGTCGCCCAATGACAATAGTCAGTACATCCTGACGTCCATGGGGAACAAAGCTACCCTATGTACAATACTCTTCCAGGGATTCCTATACATTTAAAACTCATAATAACTTACAATCCTATCAGCAATCTGGCATGCTGCCTCAGATGTCATCTGCCTAGATCGTTTAGTGCGGGCCAACTTCCACTTCACATGTTGTTTAATGGGAGATGTGAAATGTCAACAATTGCCTAATGAAATATTAAAATTGAAAATGACTAAAGCTAGATCAGGCAGATACACTTGCAGATATGAACTCACTCATCACCCCAAATAAAATAAAAAAAATACAAACAACCATTGTATACAGCTAAATTGCCACCATTCTTCCTTGGACACCATAGAAAAATACCAGTTTATAACATAGAAAATGACATTCATTTTACAATGTTTTTGCACCCCCTACTACACAACAGTTATATGAAGGCATGGCTTGTAAACCAAGATGGGTTCAGGAGTCAATTAAGTTGATGACAATTCAAATGTTGTGTAAGAAGCTAATTTGGTTGTTTATGATTTGATAGTTCCTTGGGTAGATTCAATCAAGAATTACCAGAATTTGGGAAAAGAAAGTGGAGTATTGAGGTTGTTGTTCTCATCCAAAGAAATTAGATCTATAGTTGATAAAACTGAAAATAAAAATATCTATAAATTGTGGGAAAAGAACAAATTAACCCAGATGTCACACTTAGGGCCTTGGGCATCAAGCATTTGGTTTGATTGCATTACACTTAGAGTCAGGAAGAGAGCGATTTGCTTCCATAAGACATAAGCTGGTCACTTACTTATATTCTGATACTTGAGTTCATCAATTAACTAGGAGTATAGAACTTATCAAAACTCCGGAGCAGGTAGTCCTAAACTTTAGGTTCAAATTCAATTAGACAATATTACTCCAAATCAGATATTCAACCACTAACATAATGGAACCCAAAACAAAAGTGAAACACCTGCTGAGTACAAACCTAAAACTCATACATTGACAGTTCGACACTCGACACGACTATATATTTGACTTTACAACCTTAACAACAAAGTACTAAAATATCCCTATAACTTTGTAAGAGTTAAAATTGACATATACTCTACTGACAACTGCAAGTCTGCAACATTACAATGAGCCCCAGACAAATTGAAACCAATTAGTGAGATATTTTATAGTTGAAGCTAATATTTTAATGCTTCAATGTTGACTTTACAATGTGTTCCCCAACATACCAACACACACTTCCATATTCCTATTAGATAAACTACAACCATAGATTGCCTTGCATACAACCATGGGCAGCTTACACACAATAAAACAATTTTCTACTATTTTTGCACTTAAACAACAGATATTTTTTGTACACCACTCAAACACTCTTATGGAAGTTCAGTTTACATGTCATTCTTAGTTAGTTTAGTCCATTCATGTATATTTGGACACCACTACCAATATTTCTGCAATTTTAGTCCATCTATTAACTTGACATTCAATATTTAATGAAAATGCTTACATGACACTCTATTGCACATCCATGTCAACATTCTACTGCACATTAGCATTTATGTTCAATATTACACGTCAAGCTAATAGATAGACCAAAATTCGACACTTATAATAGTGCAGGAATCAAATTCGCAAAAAAAAAAAAAGGACCAAAAATTCGAGAAATGATGATAGTATGAAACCAAAAATGAAACTAAGCCTTGAATATATTCATTACTAGAAACTACATGGGAATCTCAATGTTGATTACTTATTTTGTAGTCAAAATTTCTTTAGTTTGTCAAATTATTTGAGAGTCATTCACACAATTCTAACGTAAAAGATATTGAAAATTTGAAACAAAGCATATTTCATTTTTTATAGGTATTTTAAATTTGTACTTTCTTTTTGGTAAG
The DNA here is from genome assembly GCA_026413185.1 of Pueraria montana var. lobata. Taxonomy (NCBI): domain Eukaryota; kingdom Viridiplantae; phylum Streptophyta; class Magnoliopsida; order Fabales; family Fabaceae; genus Pueraria; species Pueraria montana. Next base: position 74,628,056 of record CM048650.1, on the reverse strand, counting down.
AAAAATGAATTTTATTACTTAAACAAGAGAACTTAACCTTAGCATAAGGCATGCCCATAGATTAGGATAAAAAGGTCTAATATATGAAGCCATAACCAATAAAGGCACAAAGTTGAAACCCCCTAAACTGAAACATGCTTCATGATTGACCTCTACGACATAATTAAGCACCAAATAAGATTTTATAATACATTAAATATGACTAGATAATGATATACAAAGTTAAATTATCGAGGATAGAATTTACTTATAGACATTTCATTAATAGAGGATCGTTTGGAATTGTTGGCATTTTGCCTAGAATTTAATTCGTGTGCAACAACTGGATCCATTCTACGGCGCAAGGAAAATGTTGGTTCTTGTGGAGAAGACAACTCAACTGAGTGACCATTGAGACACGAGACAATTGTCATCATTGTAGGTCTAGCATCTGGGTTTTCTTGAACACATAGTAAACCAATTTGAATGCAATTGATGACTTCACTATTAGAATAATTTTCTTTTAATTTTGGGTCTAATGTGTTCAATGGTGTTTCATCCCTCCAATGTGTCCAAACCTGTAACAATTGGTAAGCTTGGCCAAATCATTATAATTTCTTACTTTTAGATTGATTTTATTGTACAGTAAACATGAGTAATAATAAAACAACAAGTATTTCAAGATTATTGCACTTACAAAATTTAGAAGACTATTAACAACACGGTTTGGTTCATATGAACCTATGTTCTTTTTCCCACAAATAATCTCGAGAACCATAACTCCAAAACTATAAACATCCGATTTCTCAGAAAATTGTCCAAACATAGCATACTCTGGAGACATATAGCCACTGCAAAATTAGGGGGAAAATGACAAATAGTCTTCAGCATATCATGCAAAGGATGAGAAGTGTAGGAATGAGTATTCAAAACTTACTATGTTCCAATAATTCTCCCTGTACTTCCTTCTTGTTGATCTACTTCAACAATTCTAGCAAGACCAAAATCTGAAATTTTTGGATTCATATTTTCGTCTAATAGTACATTACTAGGTTTAAGATCACGATGTATAACTTTAAGTCGAGAATGTTCATGTAAATATAGAATTCCTCGAGCAATGCCTCCTATGATTTTGTGACGCTCTGACCAACTCAAAACCTTTTCTAGTTTAGTATCTACAAGAAGTATTCGTTATGTGAGAAAAGTAAGTGATGCATGTTTTGTAATCAATCACTGAATTGATTTAAGGTATAATACATTAATATGAGAAATGCTAGCGACACTCTCTCTATGATTGGTTGAAATTTATTGGAAATCACCAATTGTGGTGGGTCTTGCTTATCATTTAATCTCTCTCTCTCTCTCTCTCTCTCTCTCTCTCCTAATTTAGAAGTATGACCCACCAAAATTGGTGATTTCCAATAAATTTCAGCCAATCGTAGAGAGAGTGTTAGAAAGAAAGTGTTAGAGAAAGTGTCGCTAGCATTCCTCGTATATCATAAATACATAATACGTGAATGTTAAAAAAAAAAAAAAAAACTAAAGAGAGGTTAAAAGCATCAAACCAAATAAGAAGTAGTCTAGACTCTTGTTTGGCACGTATTCGTAGATAAGTATTTTCTCTTGCTCGTCAAGACAAAATCCTATGAACGCCACTAAATTTCTATGTTGAAGCTTGGCTATTAATAAAACTTCATTTTTGAATTCCTCTACACCTTGCTTAGAGTTACTTGAAAGCCTCTTTACAGCTATAGATCTTCCATCAATAAGAATGCCCTAAAAATGTAGATAAATGTTTATGTTAAAAAATAGGAACATATAAGAACAAAAATTTAACATATTTTCTTCTACCTTATAAACTTCTCCAAATCCACCTTTGCCAATCTTGTTCTCTTCTGAAAAGTTGTTTGTCGTTGCTTCAATTATTGCCAAACTGTATTGTAACGACTCTATAGTGGAACTTTCATGTCCAACTAAATGAAAATACTTCAATCGTTAAACTAAGTTTGTAAACTTCTTTAAGTTTTCTAAATGAAAAGTTAGTATTAAATTTTCCTTTTTTTTTACCATACTTACAATTTTCTCTGAGAATAGTTTTATTACTTTTTCTTGCTTTTCTTCGTATCAAATAACAACAAATAGTGAAAAGTATCACCAATCCAATAATGGTAGAGGAAACTATCAAGATAATAGTTCGTGACTGACCATTCCCTACATTAAAAAGTAATAAAACATGTCATTAGGTCATGGTGAATTGATAACAAGACGAGAAATGGCTTTTCTATTTTATTTTTAAATGAACTATAAATTTATTGATGAGAAAAAAATGATCTTGATTTGAAGCACACGGTATGCCCAAAAACAGACCTAGAAATTTTGATGCAAATGAATGATCTTCTAGGACAAAAGCTACACAACCCAAATTCACCAAAATCTAGCACTAACAAAAGCCACCAATAAAAATGTTATCACATGTGATAGCAAAATATCCAATAAAATATGTTAACACTTATGAAAGCAGAGTAGTCATGTACGAATGTCAAACTAATATTTTAGAGGAATTATTTTTTGTACAGCCTATTTTTTTTTCTAAAAATTCACTCATCCTTTTTTTATTCCAAAAACACCCCTAATGTTGTAAAACCCTTTAGCACACTATCCATCCCTCTTAGGACACTACCTCATTCCTCCAAGTAAAGTGATATTCTCCCCTCCATCAATGAGACATGCCTTACTACCACCATTAAATCTAAATTCATTAATTTCAATTTATGAAAATTTTAGTTTATGAAAAATCAAATGTCTCTTTAAATGGTTGTCATTGTCCCTTAGGTTGTGTCTGCATACTATTATGATAACCTACATATTAGAGTCAAGAGAAAAAAAATATAATACTTTCATATCAAAAATAAAAATTGATTGGAATTGAAAAACCACAATTTTTTCTACTGGTTTAACTGTTGGTTAGTTTTCTACACGTCCAAAATTTTTGCGGACAACTTTGATCAATAACTTGCCAATTGTCAATTAAACTAGTCAGTCCAGTTTAATTTCCGAAACTATATGAACATCTTTGTTACAAGTTGTTAGTTTGTTGTGGTATTTGAGTTTCGTTAGTTGATTGAGATTAGTTAGCTTCTATCTCACTCTTATAAATCCATGTAATTCTCACTTGTATAATCATCTTTTCTTATTAATCAATTCAATGAGTTGTTTCTATGGAACTCCTCTTATGTTTTCTGAACTCTATGATGTATGGCCACATTTGGGGGATAACATGGTTTTACTAACTATATTAGAGATCAATGACCTTTATGAGGCATGCAAAGGAGAGGAGGAATGGCTAGGAAACTTGTTCGAATCAATACAACCATGGAAAGCAACAGATATATCGGGGAACAGATTAGTGTGGCTTAGGTGTGCTGGAAAGCAACAAATATATCGGGGAACAATTACGGTGACTTTCCAACACTCCTATGCAATTAAAGATGATGCAAAAGGATCACAGGGATGGATAGTATTACCCCCTTTCTATTTTACTGTGTCATATTTTTAATATTTGCATTTAAAATACATTTTTTACTGCTCAGTATAATGACATATAGATGAGCACACTGTAGAATATTGGTCTTCCTTGGATAGCACCAAAGAAAACATTGAATTTGGAATATTTTGGCAATTTCAAAGTACCATTGCTAATGCAAAGAGCGTAAGCATCTAGGATAATTTCATCTATTATTTTTAATGCTGATGCACATGCATGCAAAACACTGCTCGCTTTTCAGATTGTAAAACAGCCCTTCGGTTGAGGACTTTTGCTAGCAAGAAAGGAAATAGACCAATATTATGCAGGAAAAATTATAGAACGAGACCTCAGGTGTCAAGTTTTCTATTTTTTGATATATTTCTTTGATTTCATTTTTGCAGGAAAATATTTGACCACAAGGCTTGCATGTGAAGCTTCTACTGGAATAAATATATATTTAAGTTAGTTAATTAGTCCTATATATCATTTACAACTGTAATTGTAGAAGCTGATTTGGTGTTCATTTCTATATTTTGATATGTTTTTATTATTGACAAATGATTATGATAAATAGTTATTGCAGTTACTTTTTACACTGCTCACTCTCAGAATTTTCCTACCTACACCAATACATATGTCAAACATTGATTATGAGATTTCTAATTGTACATATGATACTGTAACTAGCAGCAACACCATGTAAATGACTTCTATTCATTGTGAATAAAATTATTTTTTAACATGTACTGCATCGAATGTTGCCCGAGGTAATAATAATATAATAGTAAAATGAATAATATAGCCTGTTACTCCTATTAGTTCTTACTTCAGTGTATGGATGTCTATTACTTCAATAAGAGAAGCCAAATTTTATTTGACTGTGCAAGTGTTCAAGCTGTGGCAAGACAAGTGGAACTTCATGTTATTAAACTCATAATTGGTTGGAAATGTTTTGGTGTAATTTTAAAGTGTAAAAGCCTGCAATAACAGGCCGTGCTAAAACCTTCGGAATATGACAGTTATACCACTTTCTGGACACTTGGCTATTTACTTCTTTTTTTTAGTGGGAAGCTAATTGATTTTTTGTTTTGTTGAAAGTCGCCACTATGGCAGTTGGCATTTGTATAGGGAGGTGTGATTTTCTTTTAGCATATTGGGGGGCTTAGACCTAGCACATGGGTTATTGTTTTTGGATCAGGTGATGGGCACATCTTTTACACTCAATGTCAAACTATTCATTAATACAATTTGTTTTGTCTTCTTCCAAAAAATAAGAAATTTTATTTGACTGTGGAAACTAAATCGCATATATTTAAGCTCAAGAAAATACATTCGGTTCAAGTTTAGAATGGTAGGTCTATTTTTCAATTGTTAAATAACATTTCTGAATACGTTGACCAACAGTAGCAAGTACTTATATAGCATATGGTTGTCTGTATTATCATATATAGGGAGAAAACCTGATTGCATAAATAATATTGGACTTTAAACTGGTGGCACTGCCAGTTCACAATTTGAACGAAAAAAAAAACAAAAAAGTGAAAATTGAACTCAAAAAGTACAAAGTTGCCAAATAGAACTAAATAGAAAAAATTATATTTAATAATATTAAACGATTTTTGAGCCCATAAATGATAATTTTCAAGATGAAATGTTCTTTTAAAGCATGATTACGTTAATATAATCAAAATTACGTTAATAATATATTAAAGTGTATAAATGAATATTATTAGCTTAATGTTTTATAAAATATGATTTATATGAACGAGAAATTTTTAGATAGACACAAACCCAACACATCATCCTTACACACAAACAATAAAAAAATTACAACTAATAAAATAAAAAACAAATAAATCCAACCTAAAAAATAAAGAAACTAATATTTAAAACAAATAATCAAATCCCACAATTTTCTCTCCAATATTTATCTGTAGCAATATCTCTTTCCTTTTATTTCTATATATATCAAAACCTTTGTCATGTGTGTCTCTATTTTTAAAGATTAGCACCGTAATACCTTTGGCTTTCAATGGAGACTATTTTTTTCTTTTACTTAATTTTTTTTGGGTACAATACACACATATAAAATAAATAAAAAATCATTAATCAAAAAATAAATAAATAAAAAATTACATGAATACTATAATAAAAATAAAACCAATACATATGATTAATATACCTTATACGATCTATAAATATATGCAAATTCTTGTATTTAGTACTTATCCATTTTAAAAAAAAAAAAAAAAGCTAGTTCATAATTTCATAGATTAAATAATTATTTATCATATTAAGGTAATATATCATTTAAAATAACTTTGAAATGTACAGAATGAAAAAACTTATACTATAGACATTTTATTTCCCTCATTAGGCTGATTTTAAAAAACAAATGGTTAACATTTTTTAAATAACAAAGTTCACGTAAAATTTTAAATGTCAAATTTTATTTTTTTTTATCGGCAAATGTTAGTTATTAATATGTTATTTTTTTGTTAGCGGGGGATTGGAACCCACAACCTATCATTCCCTCCCTTCTCTTTCACCACACAAAGGTAATATGTCAAATTTTATTAGGTGACAAAGATTTTGATATAAAAATAAAAAGAGAGAGACAGTTACACGCAAAAAATAGTGGAGAGAAAATTGTGGATTTTATTTATTTGTTTTAAATGTTAGTTTTTTTATTTTACATGTGAATTTATTTGTTTTTTATTTATTAGTTAAAAGGTTTTGATATATATAGAAATAAAAGGAAAGAAATATTGTTACAAGATAAATATTGGAGAGAAAATCATGGGATTTGATTATTTGTTTTAAATATTAGTTTCTTTATTTTTTTTTAGGTTGGATTTATTTGTTTTTTTATTTTATTAGTTGTAAATTTTTTATTGGTTGTGTGTAAGGATGATGTGTTGGATTTGTGCCTAACTAAGAATTCCTCTTATATGAACTGTTATTAATATAGTGTGAGCTTGAAAATCACCGCAACATTATAATATTTCTATGCTGATTGAAAAGTTAGGCTAATTAAAATAAGGTAAAGACCAAAGAAAACTAAAATAATTCTCATATTAAATTTTATAAAAATATATTTACGATATTATTATTCTTTTCAGATTTAAATTTATTTATTTTTAAATAATAAAAATATAATTTATCTACACATTATTTGTCCCATGCAACGCACGGGTACATACACTAGCATCCTGTTCGTTTGCAGTGAAAGGAAGATGAAAAGGAGTAAAATGAACATTAAAATAAGGTAGGATCCACACTTTTACACTCTACTTCAAAATTTTCATTCTATTTCATTCCACTTTACCGAACATACCCTAGTTGTTAATAGTTCAATAAATACATTCACTTCTATGAAAAATGAGTAATATTTTATTAATAGACTTCACAATAAATTAAGGGTATAAAAAGAAATTAACAATTAGTATATTTAAAAGTGATCGCATGTTTCTTATAATTAAGACAAAAGAATACTATTATTTGTTTTTTATACAAAGGGCTGAAAATAGTATAATCTTTGTCATGTTTTATAATAATAATAATAATAATAATAATAATAATAATAATAATAATAATTCTTATTTTTTAAATTTATTATTTGAAATTTTACTCAATATTTTGCTAGTTGTGTAAAAAAAAAATAAAGCACTAGAATCACCCTTGTAAAATTTTGGAAAGATGTTAAATGCTCCTATATGCTTAAGGAAAATGTTGAACATACACTCTGAATGGAGTGTATGGTGAAAGGAAGAAAAAGATAATAAGAAAAGAATAATAGTGATATAATAAAAAAAATAGAAAGAAAAATAATAAAAAATTAAATATAAAATAATAAATAAATAAAAAAACCTGGTGACGGAGGAGTGCTAGTTGTATCAGGAACGAGTCCTTTTGGTGGCTGATCCGTGATGAGGCCGTAGAAAGGGTACAATTCATACCAAACGTTACAACTGGGAAACCCAACTCTTGCTCCTTGCTTTGCATAACAGCACCTTGGAAGCTTCCCTATTGCTTGCGCAAGACAAGTTGTGCAGTTTTGGGGTGAGAGGTCTTGTGTGCACTGAGCCAGACAGTATAGGGTCTGAGAATGAGACAAGTTTGCTTCCTTTGTGGAGAACCTGTTACCCGAACTGGCTGCTGCTTCTGCAGTTTGGTTCATGGTGTTGGACATGAAATTCATGAAACTGCTTGTTGAGTTGTTGGTGACATTGTACACGTTATACAAAGCATAATTGGGAGATGTGTCCATGGTGGAGAAGAAAGTGACGTTGGAATACCGAACCATGCATTCGGCGTACCACATCACACCCTCTATGGACAGGGAACACTGTGGGTCTGAAGATAGTTTTTCGGTTGCGTTCGCCACGCACTCGTTGCAGAGGCGAAGGGGTATATCACCTCTGCACATGAATAGACCATACACCGTGTCAGAGGAGTTTGTGCTGCCGAGGACTGTGTTGTTGTAGAATAAGTTGGCTGTGGCGTTGGAAGAAAAGGAAGAGAGGAGGGTTCTGAGGTTCTTTTCATAGGTGCTGTTCAAAGTGGCTTTGTTTGAACTGCAATTTTGGGAAGAAAAATAAACCTTGTCCTCGTTCTGTGCTCTAGTAATTGTGGAATTGAAGAAGCAAACAAGGATACAAAGGAGGATGAGCTTCAAGGAATTGGAAGGCATGGTTCTGTTAATGTTCCACAACACTATGGATGGATTTTTGCTCTTCAGTCCAGATTTCCTTGTGTATTGTAATGGAAAATGTACGCTTTAAAAAAAAACTTCCCATCATCAACAACATATTTAACATGGCAGTGAGGAGAGACAGGTGCATGCATTAGCACAATGAACTAGGCGAGATAAAGTCAAACACAAATGTCCCTCTCGTTATCATATATCCTAGATTGAATAACAAAATGTCATTATAAATGTCTTAGAAAGTTAGAAAATGTCAAAATTAAGACCAAGACTATGGTGGACCACCTATAAAGATGGTTCAAAGTGAACCATCATTTTTAACCGTTAGATCAATATGATTATATATGATAGGATGGACTCTAAGCCCAAAAGAGATAAAATTAAATAGTTAAAACATTATATTGGATGGAGTTAAATATCTATATTATAGTTTTTATTTTATTTGTTTAGAATAATAGGATGCTGATACATGGATAGTTATTATCCATGATCAATTAGAGTTATATAAGTGTATTCTTCTTTAGACATTATTATGAATGGAAAATATTTGAGTTGTTATTATTTCTTTATAGCTTTCTATATAGTCTTTAATGGTGCTATCTTAGGAGTAGAGGTAGTATAGAATCTGCACTCTAATAAATTATCATGGATCTTTTCACAATGGATCCTTCAATACCTCCCAGGAAATTTCTGACCCTTGTTTGTCGTCATCAAAGGTGATTTTCATTCAGCGGTAACTTTTTTTTTTCCTCTTCTTTCCTCGCCATCTCCATCCTCCTCTCTGATGATCTTTCTGGCATTGAAGACCTCACCCTTATGTTTTTTTTTTATCCCCAACCCGTCTTTGAAATGGAGAATAAACGTGACTCATCACCCCTCCTCCCACCACCATTCCCATCAACCCTACCTCCCACCCCCTCTTCTCACGCACCTCCCATTGTTGCCTCCTCTCCCTCTACATCCCCTTTTCCCCAAAAATCCTAGTCTCCAACAACAACGATGCTCCCACGACACCCTTTGATTCGAGCTCCATCGAGGTGGATGCCGTGATGGAGGTTGAGTTGAAGGAGAACGAGTTTCACAACACACAACGAACAAAGCCTGTTGCATGCGCGGTGGGCCCCGCCACATGCTAGTTCAAGCAGATCGAGGCCCTCATCGTGGGAGGCATGAATGTGGTGTGAATCAACATGTGCCATGACACAAGTGAGTGGCACAAGGGAGTCATCGACTGAGTGTGGAGGCTCAACCACGAGAAGGGCTTTGTCGTCGCCATCATGATGGACATTAATGGCAGTGAGATTCACATGAAGTGGGGTCATCGAATGCTTCTACTTTTGTTTTCTTTTCCATTTCAAAGATAAAGAGAGGATAAAAAGGGTGGAGGTCATCGGTATCAAAAAGATTGCTAGAGAAAATGGTGGAGGTGGTGAGGAATGAAGAAATAAAAAAAAAAAGCCGCCGCCAAAAATCGTCTCCGGCAGTAGCGAAAGGCGGTCGAAAAATTTTATGGAAAGGGTTGGAAGGATCCAATGTAGAAAGACCCATGATAACTAATTAATCTAATGAGTAAAAATGACGGCCCACGGTAGACCACCTTAATAGGTGGACTAGATGGTCCACCGTAGCCATAATCGAAAATGAGATATGAAAAACAAAAATGTTCAAGTCATATATATATATATATATATATATATATATATATATATATATATATATATATATATATATGGTGTAGGCTACCATGGACCACCTTTTAGGTGGTTCACATTCACCATTTTTTATGACCGTAGGATTCATCTAATCCTTACACTTATACAATACATCTACCACACAGGATCTCTCCCCCTATTATTGTTCCTCAAAAACTCTTCCATGGGAAGACCACCTTATCCTTCTACAACCACTCTTTCTAGTTAAGATCCTTCATAGTGAGTGGCCATTAAGCGCAATCACTGTGCCACTGCCATTGTTGTCCGTATCAAGGTATCAATGCACCACTCCTGCGTAGTGATTCTGTTCTTATTCATTCCCCTTTTCCCCAATAAATTGATGCATTGAAGGAGTGCATTGATAGGTTTATCAATCTAGGAAGAGCCAAAGATCTGTTAGAGTGATGGTGAAAGGGAGTCATATTCCACTGTACGGAAGGGGAGCTAAGCTAAACAGTGTGAATGGTAAGCCAGTAGAAGCAATGCCATTGACATTGAGCATGATGATGTGGTCAAGGGCTAATGTTTTGGACAAATTGGTGAAGCCAAAATTCTACAAGAAAATAGAGTGATAAAAGCCAAAGGGATAGTTTGGATCTAGTCGAGGCTTCAATATGAACATCTACTGCTAATTATATTTTCCAAGCTCAAGATGCCTTTTTGTTTATAATATCACGTTAGTGTTATTCTTGTAGTTGTGAGGATTCTTTTGGGATTATGTTTTTGAGATGCCTCTTTCAACTTGCAGCACCATAATATTTTGACCAATATACTGACTGGACGATGTCGTTGATTAAGTTGTTGCTAGATTTTTGCGTCAAAATAGTTTTTGGTTTTGGTGGTTGCCGGCGTTAGTTGCTAGGGAGAAGGAAATAGACAATACTACTGTACAGAGGATACACCATAACACTGTGAACATTAGATCAATCTAAAGACTACTATTAATGGTCCATAATGGACCACCTATCAAGGTGGTCCATTGAAGCAATGGCATATATATATATACATATATATATATATATATACATATATATATATATATACATATATATATATATATATATAGAGAGAGAGAGAGAGGGATTCACCTACTCCAAGAGTAAGTATAAGAGACTTACTCTTCATCCTCATCATTTATTTTCTTAAAATCTAATGGTTAAGATTAGTTAGTTATTACAACCATTAGATTTCAATGAAATGAATGGTGAGGATGAAGAGTAAGTCTCTTATACTTACTCTTGGAGCAAGTGGATCCCTTCTCATATATATATATATATATATATATATATATATATATATATATATATATATATATTTCATAAAATGTTAAATAATTATATTCACTCAGGCTTGTCAAAGCCTAACCAAGCCTAGCCTTTTTCTAACTATAGTTACTTGCCTCGCTTCATTAATAAGTGGGTAGAGAAAAAAATATTTACTTTACTTATACAAATACTTATTAAACTATCCAAATGTAATTCATAGTAGATTTTACTTGTGAATATCCAGGGCTAGTCCCTAGATTTTATGGGCTCAAGGCAAAATACTAAATAAGATCCTTTTATCCTTAAGTATTTGCAAATATAAATACATATTTAATAAAAAATAGACATGTAGTTCCATTACAGATGATACATTTTATTATATTAAACAAATAATATAGTTTTAATAAATTTGAAAAAGATATATTACATTTTTTTATTTAATTTACTCTCATATTATCGTTTATCATTCAATTTACATATCTAAAAAAATTACATACACAACTATATTCTTTTTAACTTTTTTTGGATCCCTTTTAGCCATGGGCCATATGTTAATATCTATATCTCAACTTACAAATCACAAAGAGAAGATTCACAATCAACGAGGGTTGGGTCTAGCCGACAAGGATAGTTTCCTACAATGTGACAAACCAAGGTTCAAATCCTCATTGAAAAAAGTGCTTACATATTCTCCTTCAAAAGCAATCTTGTTCGAATCCCTGTTAGAACAAAATTGCTTTCGAAGGAAGATATATACCTAGAAAAAAGAAGAAGAAAAAGATTCACAACTTTCTTTTTTTGCGGTTGAAAGAGTGAATTGCAAAATAAGTTTAACCTTTTAAATTATGTTTTTTCTACTTTTTTAAATAAAATTTCCTTTAAGGTTAGGAATAGATCCGTTAACAAAAAAGTGTTAATTATGGGTACATATTTCCTCTAGTGGAAAAAAAAAACCTTAATTTAACATGCTCAAATGTCATGATTTTACTATTTATTCTTTTAAACCTCAATTTTAAAAGATAAAATTTATTAAATAGATAAAATTTCATACAATTAAAAAGTTAGTATAGAGGATCTTGTACCTACACGAGATATTTAGGTAATATTCTCCTTAGCTATGTCTAATCCTCTTCGTTCATTTCCATTGTATTCCTCCAATCCTCTCAAAATGACCGATGGGAATAAGTACCTGTAAATACATTCCGACACTTAAGTCAATTGTATACCCTATATGGTAAAGAAGAATAATAAGTGAGAATAAACAATGTCTTATCTCGATAATCTAACCCTTTATATACACATATTTATGGGTCATTAGTTGAGTCCATGGACCTTACCTTCTAAATAAGAGTATGCCAATATGAGATTACGTAATATTGTTATGATGACTAGATTAAGATAATATAATCTTTCCTTCCAAGTTTCCTGGGGTCAGAGCGGAAGATATTCTTGGTCCAGGCACGATATAGGATTAGGACGAAAGGTTCTCGACCATGCAAGTACAAATCTATTCCAATTTCCCATTAACAATTGTCCCATCAAATTCTCGAATTAAATCCAATGAATAATTATAAATATACATTTACCTTCTCTTCTAATTTCATTTACATTTCATTTTTTTTTTCGCATCTCCCTTTTCTTTTCACTCGTCACATTTATCACTTTCTTTTTATTTATTTTGCCTATTTTTCCTTCTTACCACATCAATCCACCCAAACAGGGCTGGATATGTTGAGTATTATCCAAATTGAATTTATGTTAACCCCTACTTTTCTCCTCTTTTACACAAAATGTGTGTATCAATATCTTTTAAGCTAAAATACACATCACTTCCTTAAATATACGCAGGTCAAATCAATAAATTAAATAAGACGGCTTATTGGAAAAAAAATCAATTTTAATACTGTTTTCTATTCCGAGAAGTAAGCCAAATTAGTAAATGACATTCTTTATTTGTATTATATATACAATCATTGTATGTTTTTATTATCATGTTGTTATTAGTATGAAATATTCATTGACTTTGTCGATGACTAATCTCCGTTGGAGAACTTGATTGACCACCTTTGGTTGAGTGTCCTCTCTCAATCACACTTTTTTTTTCATCTATAAAGTTCGAATGAGATATTTCTTAAAGGGACTGATTCCATTACCATTAACAACTTGTCAATACACACACACACACACACACACTAGTGAGAGGACTTAACATATATGAGAGTGAGATGAATAAATATTGGTCACTAGGTCTTATTTAAATAGTCAAGATTAAAACACTCTAAGTCATGTGAGTTTTTTTAAAAGTCATATGACTTTTTTAACTGATCACATAACATTAAATATTGACCTTCCATGTATGGTTATATGGTTCAGATTTAACTATCTTACTCTCATATAATATATTTCTCTCTCATAAGATATGTCCTATATATATATATATATATATATATATATATATATATATATATATATAGACACACACACACACAACTGAGTACCGTATAAGATATATAGTTTCATCATATATCAGAGTAAGTTACATATTATGGAACTAATAGGTAGACTTAGTTAGAGACCACAGTGTCCCTCAATCTACTGGGTCAAAGACTAATCCCGCTCGTGGTCCGTGACTACAATTATCCCAAGGAAATTTTGCACACGGGAGAATTGAATATGAGTTCTTCCGCTAAGTAGATCATTCCACTACATGTAAACGTAGTAGGACTTTACACCACTATGTCAACCTTATGGGTTAATAGACCTTATGGGTTAATAGATAGACTTATGTGGGTTGTCATATGGTGTACACAACATTTAAATTAAACTACTTAAAAAAAATTAAAGAAACAAGGGAGCATAAACACGTGGTTTTAGTATTTTTTGATAGTCAACCCTATGGGTTAATAGGTAGACTTCTTTGGGTTGTCATACGGTGTACACAACATTTAAATTAAACTACTTTAAAAAAATTAAAGAAACAAGGGAGCACACACACGTGGTTTAGTAGTTTTTGATACAAAGTATTAACTTGGTCAAAATATATGTAACATAATATTTTTTATAAGCCAAGCAAATTTATCAATTTATTAATAATAACAATAAAAAACATAGCACCAGAAGTGCAATGAATGGATGAAAAGACAAAATACATCCTTCACATGTTCCATATCCCCTTTACACCAAAAAATGTCCGAACAATCCACTAGCTATTAGGTACATTCAAATGTAACATAACAATATGATACAAAGAGTTTATATATTATCATCTTCTATTTTCTGGTTCTTTTTTAAGGTGTAGGATTCACAGAAGTGCACTATTACCATTGATATACGATATGACTAAAATTATAGCTATTCGCTTGATTTCCACTTGATCCATGATCATTCCATGCATATTCTACCAATACGAATCATTTAAAGATATATCTAACTATAAATTATATTACAGCACATTTTTACTTTTCAAACTTCGATCGCAAATATGTGCGCGGAACTGGTAGCGAGCTACCAGTGAGAAATAGCTGAGAAAGGAAGCATCATTGGCTAAACCCACGAGCCAGAGACGGAATTCCAAAGTCGAATGGAAAATCACCCATTTCTGTACTGGTTCCACCGACCTCTTTTCTACTACGGTAAACTTCACTCTAAGCTAATCCAGTTCTCTGCCTAAAGGTTCACTTGAACCAAATAAATATGGGGTTTAGATAGATTTTTAATTTATAACTATATTTTTTATTTTGGTTTTAATCTCTATATTTTAAAAGTTCAATTTTAAGATTTTATAATTTAAAATTATTAGGAATTAGTCCCTCCTATTATATGTACAATTTTAGTCTTGATCTCTACGTTAATTAAGAATGAATTCTCAGTTTTAAAATTACAGATATTTAATATATTGAACTTTTAAAATATAACAACTAAAATCAAAACTGTGAACCTAACCATTTCTTCTTCAGATTTTGCAATACAATGAATCAGTGACGCATTATGGATCCTAGTTCAAATAATTTACGTTGAATTACAGAATTTAAACGCCAATAATTTTAAATTTTAATAGTCGATATTCAGCATTAATTCTGTTGGAATTGAAGACGAGTCAAATATATTGTCATCATAGTGAAAGAAACAAATAGAATAGCTTTATAGTGGTGAGGGTACAATAAATAAAACAACCTAATAAATTGATCCAGCTTCCTTCTCCTGGTTAAATAAATTATTTAAATCAGAGTATAATATTATATGGAAAATGGATTTAAATTATGATAGCAATATTTATTTTTACAATAAATGGCGAATGACGACGGTGTAATCATATTAATATATGGAATCCCGTGTGTGTTTTTTTATGAGTGATGGATATGGCTTGTGTTGGTTATCTGATATATATATCTCTAGGTTATTTTCCTTCGCTGTCTCTTCGATTGACCTCCTTATGGGACACGTGGGATGTTGACCTTGGTGCTCAAGAGTTTACACACTGCAGGGCTCTCATAGTCTGCGTTGGCTCTCTCTAGACTTCTATGTTTTCATCTTTTGAATATAAGATATTAGTATAACCAAACCAACAATAATAAAGAAATGATAAAATTTATCGAAACTTTAAAAGTAAAAATGGCTCAGACCAAGCTAGACTTTACTGGGTAAGTTCCACTTCCATGTTCTATTAGTATTTAGTAATATGAAAACCAATCAAATATGTTATCATTATTTAGTGAAAGCTAGAAATAAAAGCTTTGTAGCGATGAGGGTGCAGAAAAATAAAATAACTTAACAAATTGTTCTATCTTTTTCAACATGAAAAGAAATTGAAAATAATTAATTTGGGATTGTGAAAATAGAGAATTTATTTTTAAGACAAATATATATCACAATATGTGTGTGTGTGTGTGTATAATATTAAGAAATTATTTTTTCTCAAAAATAAAATATTTTATTATATAAATAAATTGTGAAAGTAAAAAACAGAATTTTATTATTAAAATACAAAAAAATAACATGAAATTTCGTAAGAAGAAAAATCTCTCTAGCTGGAATTTCTACATGATTCCTGCATATGGCTTAGCCAAATTGGCTCATAGGGTTAAAGATAAATGCTGGATTGAGGATGTACGTCATACAATCTTTATATTATTGTTCTCTGAGTCTGATGTACAAATTTGCAATTTTCTTCTTGAATAATATGTACTGTTTTTGAATATAAAAAAAAGAGTAAATTACACTCGCTCTTCTGTGTTTTGCATTTATTACGCCCGATACTCTCCCTATTTGGAGACCTATAGAAAATCCCCTAATTATTGAAAATTCATTGCACAGAGACCCCTTGACTCTGTAACGGAGTCTGTTACATTAATCCCAGGAGATCATGTGTTGTGCACATGCGTTTTAATGAAACTTTCGGTCTAAAATACCCTTGTCCTTTTCATGGGCACACTTGATGGTGGTTAAACAACAAAATTTTGTTCCTTACTCCTTAGATTGAGCAAGTGAGTCAAAAAGTCTTGAAACTCAGCCACACCTTGAATCACCTTGGCTGGAGTTTGACATAATCCGGCTGCATGTATCGGAAATCTGCATCTTCTACATTCCAGAAATTGCTTGCAAATAGGTATTTTATATTTTTACTTCCTTTTTTATAAGCAAAATGAATTTATTACTTAAACAAGGGAACTTTACCTTAACATAAGACATGCCATCGGTCAGTGTAAATAAGATTTATAATATTAAAACATGATTAGATAATGATATACAAAGTTAAATTATCGAGGATAGAAGTTGCTTATGGACATTTCATTGATAGAAGATGGTATGGAATTGCTGACAAATTGCCTCAAACTTGATTCACGTGCAACAATTGGATCCATTCTATGGTACAAGAAAAATGTTGGTTCTTGTGGAGAAGGCAATTCAACGAAGTGACTACTGAGATATGAGACAATTGTCGCCATTGTAGGTCTAACATTTGGGTTATCTTGAACACATAATAAACCAATTTGAATGCATTTGATGACCTCAATGTTAGAATAATTTTCTGTTAATTTAGGGTCCAATGTGTTCAATGGTGTTTCATCCCTCCAATGTCTCCAAACCTATAACAATTTGTAAGCTTGGCCAAATCATTACACTTTCTTACTTTTAGATTGATTTCATTGTACATTAAGCATGAGTAATAATAAAATGAAAATTCAGCAAGATTATTACACTCACAGAATTTAGAAGACCATCATCAACACGGTGTTGTTCATAGGAACCTATGCTCTTTTTTCCACTAATAATCTCGAGAACCATAACTCCAAAACTGTAAACATCTGATTTCTTAGAAAAATGTCCAAACTTAGCATACTCTGGAGACATATAGCCACTGCAAAATTAAGGGGGGAAATGATAAATAAGCTTAAGCATATCATGCAAAGGATGAGAAGTGTAGGAATGGGTATTAAAAATTAACTTACTATGTTCCAATAATTTTATTTGTACTTCCTTCTTGTTGATCTATTTCAACAATTCTAGCAAGACCAAAATCTGAAATTTTTGGATTCATATTTTCATCTAATAGTACATTACTAGGTTTAAGATCACGATGTATAACTTTAAGTCGAGAATGTTCATGTAAATATAGAATTCCTCGAGCAATCCCTCCTATGATTTTGTGACGCTCGGACCAAGTCAAAATCTTTTCTAGTTTAGTATCTACAGGAAATATTCATTATGTGAGTAAATTAAGTGATGCATGTTTTGTTATCAATCACTTGAATTGGTTTAAGATATACTACAATGAATATCATAAATACATAATGTATGAATGTTAAGCTTTAAAAAACTAAAGAGAGGTCTAAAGGATCAAACCAAATAAGTAGTAATCCAGACTCTTGTTTGACATGTATTCATAGATAAGTATTTTCTCTTGCTCGTCAAGACAAAATCCTATAAATGCCACTAGATTTCTATGTTGAAGCTTGGCTATCAAAAGAACCTCATTTTTTAACTCCTCCACACCTTGCTTAGAATTTTTTGAGAGCCTCTTTACAGCTACAGGATTTCCATCAATAAGAATGCCCTAAAAATGTAGATAATTATTTGTTAAAAATAAGAATATATAATAAATAAAATTTAACATGCTTTTTCTACCTTATAAACTTCTCCAAATCCACCTTTGCCAATTTTGTTCTCGTGTGAAAAGTTGTTTGTCGCTGCTACAATAATTGCCAAATTGAATTGCAATGAATCTATAGTGGAACTTTCATGTCCAACTAAATGAAAATACTTCAATCATTAATCCAAGTTTGTAACTTCTTTACATTTTCTAATTGAAAAATCAGAATTAAAATTTCCTTGTTTTTTTTCACCATACTTACAATTTTCCATGAGAATAATTTTATTATTCTTCCTTGCTTTTCTTCCTATCAAATAACAACAAAAGGTGAAAAGTATCCCAAATACAATAATGGTGAAGGTAACTATCAAGATAATAGTTCGCGATCGACCTTTCCCTACATTAAAAAATAATGACACGTATCATTAGGTTATGATGAATTCATAACAACAAGAGAAGTAACTTGTATTTTTTTTTTTATAAACAAAATATTATTGATGAAAAAAAAATGATCTAGATTTGAAGCACCAAGGTGTTCCCGAAAAGAGACGTAAAAAATTTGATACAAATAAATGATCTTGTAGAACAAAGCTACACAACCCAAATATGCCAAAATCTATCACTAACAAAAGGCACCAATAATTTTTTTTTATCACATATGATAGCAAAGTACCAAATAAAATATGTTAACATTGATGATAGCATAGTGGTTGCGTTCGAAGGCCAAACATCAATATTGTAGAGGAATTATTTGTTGTATTGCTCATTTTTTCTAAACAAACCACTCATCCTTCTATACTTAGTATAGTCGTTCAGGTTTTTTAAACTTAACTATACAAACAAACAGTTTGGATCAGTTTTTATTAAAAAAAAGTTTAGTTATTTTTTTATTAGTTCAATTCAGTTCAGTGCCAGATCAATTCAATTCAATTCAGTTACTTTTTGCCACCCCTAAAATTAATAGGTGGTAAATATATAATAATAACAATAACAATAAAGATCATATATAAAAAAAGAAAGAAAAATAATATAAAAGATAAATATATAATAATAACAATAATAACATAAAAAAAAAACCTGGTGACGGATGAGTACTGGTGGGTGCAGTGGGCGTGAGATTGTAAAACTGGAACAATTCAAAGCGGAGAATACAGCTAGGGTACAAAACTCTTCCACCTACGCTTCCCAAACGTGCCCAAGGAATTGTCGATACAATCATATCACTTAGGCACCCAGCGCAATCGTTGCTAGATAGATCCAACGTGCATTGAGCAAGAATATACACCGTTTGAAAATTATTCAATCTTAATGTCGCAGCTTGATATTTGTCACCAATGTCCCCTGTGTCTTGCGCCATCGCATTTAGTTTAGTGGATAATTTCTTAACAACAGAGTATTGCACGGGATCGGTGTCGCTGACATTCAAATCCACATAGCTGGGACTTGTTTCCACGGCGAAGGACCGATTGGAATAGCAAAGCCAGCAGTGGTTGTACCAAATTACACCCTCCGTAGCCAAACGACACTCGGAGGCTATCTTCTCCGTTGCATTTCGGACGCATTGTCCACAAAGGTAAGGAGAAAGGTCGCCGCAACACGTGTAGAGGCCTTGCAGTGTTCCCACTGGTATCTTGTAGTTATTGCCACTGGTGGCGTTGGAAGACAAATCAGATAAGAGGGTTCTGAGGTTTGATTCGAAAGCACTCAAAGCAGTATCGTTCATGTATTGGTTTGTTGTGCAGTTGTGGGAAATATAGCCAGGATCTTCTGAATATTCTGAATCTGTGTGTGGATATTTTGTTTCGGGAACGAGTCCTTGTGGTGCCTCATCAGTGACAAGGCCATAGAAAGGGTACAATTCATACCAAATGTTGCAGCTGGGAAACGCAACTCTTCCTCCTTGCTTTGCATAACAGCAGCTTGGAAGCTTCCCTATTGCTTGAGTAAGACAGGTTGTGCAGTTTTGGGGTGAGAGGTCTTGTGTGCACTGAGCCAGACAGTATAGGGTCTGAAATTGAGACAAGGTTGTTTGGCGGGCCTGAGCCTGGCCTACATCATAATTACTAAGTCTGGGCTTGACCTATTTACCTGTTATAGACATTTTTTTAGGCCTTAGCTTGGTTTGTTTAAAAGTCTGGTCTGGCCTGAAAGCCTGTTTACGTGGCCTGTTCTATAAAAGGACCTATAAATAGGCCAATAAGCCTATAGGCCTAGCTAGGCCAACGAGTCTAAATAGGCCAACGGGCCTTGTTTATCACGTAAAATATTTAATATTTTTTAAATATTAATATTAAATATAAATATTATATATATTATATTAATGTAATATATATAAATATATAATATTATATATATTATTATATAAACAGACCAGCCTGTTAGGCTTCATAGGCTTTTTTTAAAGCCTGAAGCCTGACCTTTTTAATTAAAAAGGCTTTTTAAAAAGCTTAAGTCTAGCCTTCTTAATAAACAAGCCAGGCCAGGCTAGGATTTTGGTGGGCCAGGCCGTAGGCCCCCGACGGACCGCCTGGCCTATTTCCACCCCTACTAACCCCCACTTCATTCTTCCACATTTTTTTTTACTTTTGTTTTTTAATTAAATAAATTTTAATTTTTTATGAAATTCCTATCAAACAAACATTTTCACCAAAATCATATTCCTATACATAATATTTCTAAGAATGTGATTCCTAAATAAAAAATTTTATACCTCAAAACAAACGTCCCTTAATGTACTCCTTCCACAAAAAAAGGAATCAAGGATGCATATTAGCAAATTCGAAATTAAGATATACAAACCTGGTGGTGGAGGAGTAGTTGGTGTGGTAGGCGTCAAATTGTAAAACTGGAACAATTCAAAGCGGAGAACACAGCTAGGATACAAAACTCGTCCACCTACGCTTCCCAAACGAGCCCATGGAATTGCTCCATTCACAATACTTAGGCAGACGCAGCAATCGATGCTAGATAGATCCAATGTGCATTGAGCAAGAATATACACTGTTTGGATATTATTTAATATTAATGTTTCGGTTTGATATTTGTCACCAGTGTCCCCTGTTTCTCTCGCCATCGCAGCTAATTTAGTGTTTAGATCGGTGTCGCTGACATTCAAATCCACAAAGCTGGGACTTGTTTCCATGGTGAAGTACCGATTGGAATAGCGAAGCCAGCAGTGATTGTACCAAATTACACCCTCCGTTGCCAAAGGACACTGAGAGTCAGAGGCTATTTTCTCCGTTGCCCTTTGGACGCATTGTCCACAAAGGTAAGCAGAAAGGTCGTCACGACAGGTGAAGAGGCCTTGTACTGTTCCCAATGTTACCTTGTATTGACTGCGACTGGTGGCGCTGGAAGACAAATCAGATAAGAGTGTGCTGAGGTCTGATTGGAAAGCACCATCATTGAAGTTTTGCTTGTTTGGGCATACGCTGGAGGAAATATAGCCAGGATCCTCTGAATATTATGAATCTGTTTGTGGAGATGTTGTCTGAGGAACGAGCCCTTCTGATGCCTGATCCGTGCGGTAGAAAGGGTACATTGTCCCATTCCATGTGTAGCATCAAACCTTATTTTGCGGGTTGTAAATATAAGCATGGGCTATTAGGGCCTAATAGGGGTTGACTTCCTTGGCCCAAAACATAAAAGACACTTGTTAATAATAATAACTAAAAAAATCTCGATCACTTCAAACCAACATAAACTTGCATTGTCCCATTCCATGTGTAGCATCAAACCTTATTTTGTGGGTTGTAAATATAAGCAAGGGCTATTAGGGCCTAATAGGGGGTTGACTTCCTTGGCCCAAGACATAAAAGACACCCATATATACTTGACTTAGAAAGGTTTAATATTTGGTCTAAGTTAATAATAAATCAACAAATCAAAAGTTTTCACAATAGAATTATAAAAGAACATTGAAAAGTTGATTTTAGGCAAACTTGAGTATAGACAACCTAGATTCAAGTCCAACATGGTAGACTCGAGTCTTGGGAGGGCTAAACTCAAGTCTGGCCTGACAGACTCAAGTCCCACAAGTTTGGATGTCCAAAATTGAAAATTTTATGCATAATTTCAAAATTGATCTTTCCCTAATTAAATCTATCTTTTGAATTATGAATTTGGAAAGATTTTTATGCCTAAAATCAAGTAGTTTCTTATAATATAAGATATGAACTATTTTTTTTTATTAGAATCATATCACTAAGGATCAAGTTCTAATTTCTTTCATAAATACAATTCACTATAAATAAGAAGCTTTGCCTAATGGCTAAAACACATCAATAGATTACAACACAAGAGAGAATCCAAGCCTAAACAGAAAAGTTAGAGAAGAGCTAGGGTGCTTATTGTATTTATTGCAGTGTTCCCACTGGTATCTTGTATTTATTGCCACTGGTTGCGTTGGAAGACAAATCAGATAAGAGGGTCCTGAGGTTTGATTGGAAAACAGTATCAGTATCGTTCATGTATTGATTTGTTGTGCAGTTGTGGGAAATATAGTCAGGATCTTGTGAATATTCTGAATCTGTGTGTGGATATTTTGTTTCGGGAACGAGTCCTTGTGGTGCCTCATCGGTGACGAGGCCGTAAAAAGGGTACAATTCATACCAAATGTTACAACTGGGAAACACAACTCTTCCTCCTTGCTTTGCATAACAGCACCTTGGAAGGTGACCTATTGCTTGAGTGAGACAGGTTGTGCAGTTTTGCGGTGAGAGGTCTTGTGTGCACTGAGCCAGACAGTAAAGGGTCTGAGATCTGTGAAGCCCGGATACTCCAAAATGGCAAAAGTATCGGTGTCGTACCCGTGTCGGACACCGATACTGCCCCGATACGTCTGGATACGTATCGAAAAAGTATCCAATTATTTTTTATTTTTTTTTTTAAAAAAAATTGTAGGACACGGCTGGGATACGGCTTGGATACGGCTCAAGATAGCTGGGATACGGCTGAGACACGGCTTAAGATGGCTAGATACGGCTCAAGCTGTTTCCGATACGGCTCCGATACGGCTTGAGCCACTTTCTGAAATTTTTAATATTTTATTTTTTTTGAAGAATTTTTTTTAATATTTTATAATTTTATTGTTTTAATTTTAGGATTTTTAAAATAAAAAAGGTCCAAATGTAAACAAAAACACGACACACCCTTTTCCTCTTCTCCGAGCATGGCAACTCCTTTCCGATAGTTCTTCCGGTGAGGGGGTTTCTTTTTCCGGCAAGTGGGGTGAGTGGGTCTCTACACAATGCACAATTTCCCCCCTTCTTCAAGCACGACAACATCTCTCCTTGGTGGTTCTGCACATTTGTCATTTGTCTGATGAGGGGGTCTTCCTGTTTGTGTGGTTTTGGTTTTGATAGGGTATTCTGTTTGTGTGGTTTTGGCTTTGCTCAAACCATGCTTGAATAAATTTATTTTGCCACTCGACAGTTGTGTTTGTAGTGTTTGTTAAAACAGAATATGCATATTTGCAGTGTTTTAGCAACACTCAAGATCATTTGCATAATTGCATTTTAACACCAACACTAATTGCATTTTATTTTGCATCCATATATAATTTTTTATATTTTTGATTAACGTATCCAGGACGTGTCGTATCCTTAATTTCAAAAAAATTGCCGTATCCCCGTATCCGTGTCGTATCGTACCCGTGTCGTATCCCGTATCTGGGCTTCATAGTCTGAGATTGAGACAAGGTTGCTTGCTTCGTGGAGAATCTGTTCGCGGAATTGGCTGCTTCTTCTGCAGTTTGGTTCATGGTGCTGGACAACAAACTCATGAAGCTTGTTGAGTTGGAGGAAACATTGGCCGTGTTGATCATGGACCATCTGGGAGATGTGGCCACGGTGGAGAAGAAAGCGAGGTTGGAATACCGAACCATGCATTCGGCGTACCAAATCACACCCTCTATGGACAGGGAACAGTTTGGGTCTGAAGACAGTTTCTCGGTTGCGTTCGCCACGCACTCTTTGCAGAGGCGAAGGGGTATATCACCCCTGCACATGAATAAACCATACACCGTGTCAGAGGAGTTTCTGCTGCCGAGGACTGTGTTGTTGTAGAATGGCGTTGGAAGATAAGGAAGAGAGAAGACTCTTGAGGTTCTTTTCATAGGTGCTGTTCAGAGTGGCTTTGTTTGAACTGCAATTTTGGTAAACAAAATAAACCTTGTCAACGTCCTGTGCTTTAGTAGTCGCGGAATTGAAGAAGCAAACAAGGATACAAAGGAAGATGAGCTTGAAGAAATTGGAAGGCATGGTTCTGTTAATGTTCCACAACACTACCAGACTGTGGAGGATGGATGGAGTTTTGCTGTTCATATAATAGTTTGACCAGATTTCCTTGTGTACTGTAATGGAAAATATACGGTGACCGTTGAAACTTACATCATTTTTAACCCATCAACAACATATATTTTACATGGCAGTGAGGGATAGCGGATAGGTGCAACGTGCAAGCATCAGTGAGTCAAACACTCTTGTCTCTGTCGTTACCTTCCAAGATTGATTCCCCAGAATAATCTTATACTTTTTTTTTTATAGATTATAATATTATGTGTTGAAAATGTCTAGAAGAAAGTTAGAAAATGTCAAAATTAGGCTGCTGAAAGTTTGTTTCAGGAGACAAAATTGAATGGAACTGAAAAATGGTTCTGAAGAGAGCCGGATTGAACCATATTTTTTTATAGACAGTTCGGCTTAAGTTGGGTAGGATTCTTATGAGTAATAAAACTTTTTTTTTTTAGTATTTAATGTAGTTGTATACCAAAATTTGAACTTTTTAATGTTATTTTGTGATTTTGATAAATGCTTTCCAAGTTTATTTTCTTGCACATGTTCTTTCTTACTTATTAGAATAAATTTCTTAGATGATGAGAAAGTTGTTGAGTTGTCTGTTCAAAAAGCACTCTTAGGTTCTTTAGAATTAATGTTCTTCGATGTAGGCTATCTGGTTCTTGCGTTCCTCCCCATGTTTGTCTCATACTTGTACGGCCGTTAATTGGGTATCCATGAGTGTTATGATGATCCACATAGAGTACTGATTAACATACCACTGAGTTTTGACACCCAACGTCCATCTTATCACGTGGTTAACTATGTATAAAAATATGATTAATTTTATTTTTTAAGTAGTTAAAAGTAAATAAACATAATTATATATAATTTATTGATATATGATTAATAATGTTATGATGTTATTGATTGTCACATGTGGTTAATTACATATATAAATATGGTTAACTTTGTTTCACAAGTGGTTAACGATGTCATGAGGCTACTAATTGTCACACGTGGTTAACTGCATATATAAATATAGTTAACTTTATTTCACAAGTGGTTAAGGATAAATGAACATAATTATATACAATTATTGATATATGGTTAATAGTGTAATGGGGTTATTGAAATGTCCAATTGTGGTTAACTTTGTTTCACAAATGATTAATAGTGTTGAGGTTCTTAACCATCACACATGATTAAATATAGGCGTAAATATGGTTAACTTTATCTAATAAGTGATTAATAGTGTTATAGAAATATTGACCGTTATATGTGGTTAATTACTTATATAAATATTGTTAATTTTGTCTTCATAAGTGGTTAATAATAAATAATGGATAACTTTGTTTCACAAGTAGTTACTTGTGTTTATGAAATTATTGAAATATCTATTAGTAGCACAGTTTTAAAAATCGGACCGACCCGACCAGTCGGACTGTGACCCGGAGGTTAGACCGAGTAGAGCTGGCTATCGGACCGGCCATGCTTTCTTCCAAGTCAAATCCGGTGCGACCCGTGGTTAAACCGGTGACTCGGTGACCCGACCCAGGTCACGCACCTTTTTTTTTTTTTTAAATTGCTTGAAACGACGTCGTTTGGATAAAAAATCAAAAGAAAAAAAGATTTTGTGGCTATGAGTGTTTGGCAAAGCATTGCTTGTGTTGTCGTGTTTGTGAGTCTATGACTCTTCTTCTTCAAACTTCAAAGTGCACCTAGATAAATCCTAAGGCCCTCAACTCAACCACATCGGTCCACACCACATGATTCTTTTTAATCCAACTTGAATGTTATTTTTAGTTGATTCTGTTTTATTAGTTATGAGTAGTGATTCTTAAGTAATTGATACTGTGATTCTGTTACTATGAATTTTGTTTGAAGAAGCGATTGTACAGTTGATAGTGTGATTTTATTATTTTGAATTCTGTTTAAACTTTAAAGAAGTGTAATAAATAATTTATAATGTGATTTTGTTACTGTGAATGTTAATGGATTTGAACTTAAAAAATGAGCTTGTGGAATTATATTAATTTGTTATGTGATTTTTTTTTTACTTTTTTAAGGCATGTATAAAATTTTCAAAATTTTTAATATAGGCCGGGTCATGCGGGTCAATTAGTGACCCACTGATTCAACCATTGATCCAGTGACCCAGTGCCTTGACTTGGTCGATCACCGATTCGATTTTTAAAACTATGATTAGTAGTTAACCATTTCTAAAATAAAATTAACCATATTGAAATGTATAATTAACCACGTTTTTTGGGTGTACGCTGGTTGGAAAAAGTGGGGTGTACGATTATCATTATTCATCCACATATATGTATCCACAGACAAGGGTACCTTGCTTTACTTTCCCTTGTCCGGTTACCAAGCAAAGTGGAGAAAAAATGCATGTATTTTACCCGCATGTATATGCAATTTTTTATTTTTTTTTGTCTTTTTCCATGCCTAAATAGAACTATAGTATATTTGCTGAATGTGTTTTTATTAGAAATCTTCATGAATTAAACCAGTGTTTGATGTTGCTACAGATTGTTTGCTCATATGCCAAAGTTTTGATCGAGGAACAAATTTTTTGATCTATTGTTCCTTGCATTCTGAGCATATATTCAACTTCCTGATCAATGATTCTTTCATTTTAATTTATATCTTGTATCATACAGATTGTATTTTCTTTGCATGGCGATGTTGAATCTTTGTATTTCTCAAGAATTATGTTTTTTTCACATTCTCAAGGAGATTCATTAGTAGCACTCATTCAAAATACTTGTTAGGATTTGTGTGGGTTGTCATATATATAGGATACATCTGGTGACAAAAAAACATAATATATAGGAATAAGTTATGTATTATTTAACTAATAGGTACGTACACTTGTGTGGATTGTCATTCGGTGCAATACAACATTTAAATTAAATTACTTTAAAAAATTAAACAAACAAGGGAGCATAAACACATGGTTTTAGTATTTTATACAAAGTATTGACTAGGTCGATCAAAATATATATATGTAACATAATAATATGATACAAAGAAGTGCATTATAATCTTCTATTTTCTGGTTCTTTTACTAGTTTACGTACGTACATTGTAGGATTCGTAGAAGTGCACTATTACCATTGATATACGATATGATTAAATAAGAATCATTTAAAGAAATACCTAACTATAACTTAATTAGATTACAATTACATACAGCACATTTGTACTTTTCACAAGAGGGGCTTCAGCCATATAACTATTGGGTTTCATTTGTAATTTTAATTTCTATCTATATTTTTTATTTTGGTTAATTTTAATCTCTATATTTTAAAAGTTTAGTATGTACCAAAAAAATATGTACAATTTTAGTCTTGATCTCTACATTACGAATCAACTTTTAGTTTGAAAATTATAGAGATTTAATATATTGGACTTTTAAAATATATAACAACTAAAATCAAAACTGTGAACATTTCTTCTTCAGATTTTTCAATTCAATGAATCAGTGACGCATTTTGGCTCCTAGTTCAAATCATTTACGTTGAATTACATAATTTAAACTCCAATAATTTTAATGGACGATTCAGCATTCTGTTGGGAACATTGAAGATCAGTCAAATATATTGTCATCATTTAGTAAAAGAAATAAATAGAATAGCTTTATAGTTGTGAGGGTGCAATAAATAAAATAACCTAATAAATTGATCCAGCTTCCTTCTCCTGGTTAAATAAATTATTAAACCAGAGTATAATATTAAATGGAAATTGAATTCAAACTATGATATTTAATTCTATAATAAATGGCAAATGACGGTGTAATCATATTAATATATGGAAGCCCGTGTGTGTTTTTTATGAGTGAAGAAATGGCTTGTGTTGGTTACCAGATATGTGTTATTTCCCTTCGCTGTCTCTTTGACCTTTATGGGACACGTTTTGGGATGTTGACCTAGGTACTCAAGAGCGTACACACTGCATGGCTCTCAGTCTATACGTTGGTCGTTGGGTCTCTCTACACTTCTATATTTTCATGTTTTGAATATAAGATATTAGTATAAAAACAAAAACAACAACAATTAATTGAAGAAATGGTAAAAATTTATTGAAATTATAAAAGTAAAAATGGCTCAGACCAAGCTTTAGTTTACTAGACAAGTTCCATGCTCTATTAGAAATATGAAAACAATCAATGCAAATATGTTGTCATCACTTAGTGAAAGAAATTGCTAAAAGTTTTGTAGTGGTATGGGTGCCAAAAAATAAAATAACTTAACAAATTGGTCTATCTTTCTCACCATGAAAAGAAAATGATAATTAATTAATTTGACATTTTAAAAATATAGAACATATTTTTCAAAGACAAAATTACATATATATCCTAATATATATATATATATATATTATTCTCAAAAATAAAAAATATTTTATTATATAGATAAATTATGAAAGTAAAAAAAAAAAAGTTCTTATTATTTAAAATAAGAAAAATTAACACGAAATTTCATAAGAAGATAAACACATAAGGATAAATATAGGACACTCTTAAAATCTTTGGAGCATGGATAGTACGAAATTTCAGTCATCCACAATGGAGATCATGCGTCTTGTGGTGGCCTTTTCCGTGATTCACAGGGCACGTGGATGATAGGATTCATGCGAAATATAGGGTCTTCTAATGTCTTGATGCATGGCTGAATTATGGGAGGATTATTTCTGCCTTAGAAATTGCTTAGCAAAGACAGTTTTATCATCTGATTTTAGAATGTAATTCCAGTGTTGCTGCTACTTTGATCACAAAGGGTGTATCCCTTCACACCTTTATGCTCACATGGTGGAACATATCAGAGGTCAGTTAACCTTATCCATGTTTACAGGGAAGCCAATAATAGTGTTGCAGATTGCCTAGCTGAAAAAGCGCATGATCACCCTTTGGGTCTTCATCTCCTTGATCGTGCACCTGGTTTTTGTTTTATGCATATTACGAAGGACTTTGATGTCCATTTCCTCTTCTCGTTCTATTAGCGTTGCTATCTAGGGTCTGTGTGACTGTGTCCCTCCTTGTAACCAAAAAAGGTACGTAGAAGTGACCCTAAATAAAGAGTACAAACCATCCCTTGTTAGTACTAGTTTCCCATCTCCTAAGCTTAAGTCTATGTACGTGACCCAAAGAGACAATTGTGTGATTTTAGGCTAAATTATTCTGTTGGTTCTTTATCTTTATTTTAGATTGTAAGTTGGTCTTTTATTTTTTAAAAATTACAAAATGACCTCTTATCTTTATTTTAAATTACAATTTGATCCTTTATTTTTTAAAAGTTACAAAATATTCCCTTAAGTAATTTTTTTATAGCATGTTTATCTTTGAAGTAATGTATTTTTTAATTTTTTTTGGGATAAACATGCTATAAAAAAATTATTTAAGGGATCATTTTACAACTTTTAAAAAATAAAGGATTAAATTGCAACTTAAAATAAAGATAAGGGACCATTTTGTAACTTTTAAAAAATAAAGAACCAAATTACAACCTAAAATAAATATAAGAGACCATATGAATAATTTTGTCATGATTTTAAGAAGGCATGTGATGCTGTTCATTGCAGGCCGATTTATAGTACTCCTTCCAGTTCAAAATCATTGATGTTTAAGATTAGTGCATATGTATTAAGAAAAATAATAAATTGAGAATATTAATTTAATGCTCTTATTTAATAGTATAAGATGTAAATATGGTTTATTGTTTTGAAGTACTTTTTAAGTAGGTTGTAAGTGTAATATTTTTTTTGTATAGATCAAATTTATAGTTATTTTAAATAAGGATATATGTAAAAAAAATAATTAATAAAACTTGAAATTTGTAAAATATTAATAATAATTTTGAATTTAAAAAAAAACTAAAACATCAAATAGTTTTAAATAAATGGGAAAGAGTATAATCCATAAGGTTGGCGCAATGGTGTAAAGTCTTGCTACATTCACATGTGGAAAATGATCTATTTAGCAGGATAACCCGTGTTCAATTCCCTCCACGCACCGCGAGTGAGATTAGTACTCAGTAGATTGGGGGATCATGGTCTCCTGACCCAGGACCAACAAAAAATAGGAAGGAGTATTTGATAGGCATCGAATTTTTGGGACACGAGCTAGCTAGTGATCCTTAGGCGCAAGTTGAGTGAGTATTCTAGAGTTGCTTAATTTATTTTTGGTTGGTGGGTTCTATAATTAATATCACATGAGATTTAAGAATTTTTAACAAGTTCACAACAAGATTTAAGAATTTAAAATGAACTCTACAATTATCTCATCATTTTTAAGAACCGCTAAGAATTGTTGCTTATATAATTATTATTTTAATTTTTAATACTTGGAGTTCTTGAGAGTTCTTACAGAAGAACCGTTCTTACATCCTAGCAGCCATGTCGACCAGCTTCAATGGTAAGAGTTGGTGGAACGGTTCTTACGATACAAGAACCAAGGACAAGAACACCGTCGGATATGGTCTAAGCAATTGTTTTTGTATATTAAGAACTATATATCAAGTCAATTTGTTCTAACGGTGAAAAATGCATGAGAACCGGTTTTTAATTTTTAACATAAGCAACACTCCTACTTAGGCCATCTCCAATGCAGGTTCCTTAAGTGGGTTCTTAATGTGTGCTAGCTGTTTTAAATATTTGTGTTCAAACTAGTGCTGCGGTGTTCCCCAGAAGCTCAGCCAAGCCACCTTTATTCTACATGCACCTGAATTCAGCAATGGTGAAAAAAAAATGTACTCTTGCTTTCGCCACACTTTATTTCTTCTTCTTTTCTTGGTTTAACCAAAGTTTGGTCCTTTTGCTTTTAATATTATTGGGTAGCTTAATTGGTATTCCTTTGGAATTGGATATCTCGATCGGTTACATTTAAGTGAGGCCAACTGAGGTGAAACATAGACAATGGTGTTGGTTGGTGAAAGAGTAATAATATATGGACATTCATATATCATTAACACCTTTTTGACAATTTTTTTTTCTCTATCTCTTTCTTCCTATCAAATGAAGCAAGGTCTAGACAGTGTCGTTTGATGGTTGCTTAATTCTGTGGTCAATGCATGATGGATGGATGGACAAGAAGGGGCGCACCAAGGGAAGCTTATTTCATCATTCTCTGTGAATAGAGTTTCCACTTTCTTCAATAACTTATATTTTCATTGAAACCATATCTTCTGTGGGTACTGGGCACCTCATGTGGTTATAGCTCAAATGAAATCGTTGCAGCAATTTACCATGTTTGAAGCAAATTGTTTCAAGAAGCTCACACTCTTGACCAAGGTTAGGCTTTCTTTTTTAGACTAGCTTTCTAGAATATATGCGATTTTCTGATCTAGATCGAATCTCGTGATATGACTTCATATTATATAATTTTGGTTTACTTATCTATAAATAAAAAGAAAAAAAATATTGAAATAAAAGGACTATAATTTTCTGATAATGTTGCATGCAGTGCTGATTTCGTGATTCTTTTGCTGAACTATTAACACTACCACATGCTCTGCCTTGATTGTTTATGAATCTGCAAATCTAGCATTTTGTGTTGTGTGATCTTACACTTCCCACCTCTCAATTAAAGTGTAGTTCGTTGCTAGTAGATAGCTGGATATAATAAAGAATGTATTTGGCTACCAACAAGTGAGAGCATTAAAATATGAGCTTTTTTATTAGTGTATGAAGCATAAAATTTGATATGTACTGATATATGTGATCTTCAAAATTATGTGATAATAACATGTTAAATATGTATTTAAAAAAAAAAAAAAACATGTTAAATATGTGAAACTGATGTCTTAGCAGTAAAATGGAATAAAAGATAAGTTTAAGTTTGTCTTACCTAAACTCAAGTTTGAGAAAACGTTAACATATCCAAATCAATATTATTTAATTAAGTTAAAGTACATATCAAATTTTAAACATCACAATGAAAAGCATTAAAGAGAAATAGTAATGGTCACTGATCCCTTATAAATAAGAATATTATTGAGATCAATAATGAATTCTTGATGTAACATCCCGATTTAATTACTTATACGAGAAAACTTAAGCATAGCATAAGACATGTCATAGCTTATCCCAAAAAAAAAAAAAAAGAAGCATAAGACATGTCATAGGTCAACATAAAAACATAAAAACATAAAAAGGTCTAATACATAAGGCTACAACCAGTAAATACATAGAGTTTGAAGTCCCCTAAATAAAAAAACCAAAAGCTTTACACAATTTGAGAAAACCCACATCATAAAACAAACTTCATAATTTGACCTCTATGACATAATTAAGTGCCAAATAAGAGTTTTTAATACATTAAAATGTCACAAGATAATGGTATATAAAAATAAATTATCTAGGGTAGAATTTACTTATAGACATTTCATTGATAGAGGATGGTATGGAATTGTTGGCAGATTGACCTGAACTTGATTCATGTGCAATTGGATCCATCCTATTGTACAAGAAAAATGTTGGTTATTGTGGAGATGGTAATAACTCAATTGAGTGATTATTGAGATATGAGACAATTGACATCATTGTTGGTTGGTCTAGCATCTGGATTTTCTTGAACAGATAATAAACCAATTTGAATGTATTTGACGACTTCAATTTTAGAATAATTTTCCTTTAATTTTGGGTCCAATGTGTTCAATGGTGTTTCATGCTTCCAATGTCTCTAAACCTGTAAAAATATGTAAGTTTGGCCAAATCATTACACTTTCATACTTTTAGATTGACTTAATTGTACATTAAGCATGGGTAATAATAAATGGAAGACTTAAATAACTTTTAGGTCTCTGATAAATTTTCAAATTTTGCTTTGGATCCTTGATAATTTTTTTCGTTATTTTGAGTCCCTCATATATTAAAACTTTTGTTTTGAGTCCCTATAATCAGTTAAGTGATGACGTGGTACCATCCGAACAGATCTTCCCAATATATATAAATTGTTGAGATGAAATTGGTAGATATTTTTCCATAAAATAGACATATACTTTGACAGGGCAATCAAGGAAGGACAGGTGGTGCGAGCAAGTCAATGAAGTCAACCGCTCATGTCTTTTCCATTTTCTTCTAGAGACTAACTATCTCTCCCAACAAATTTTATAAATTTCTATGGATGACTTTTCTTGGCTAAAATGATCCCAAAAGAATTAGAAAATGCAAATTGAGGCTGTGTGGACATGAATGATTACTGGAAATCTGACATACTTACAATTTGGAGAAAATTTTGTATCATTCTCGGGGATCTTTCCTCTTAAATTCGTAAATTACAAACTTATTGGATTTTAAAAATTGTCTTACATTTTTTATATTATATTAATAATTATAAAAACAATACTTTTTAATTTATTTTCTATTTATAAATATTTTTGTAGATAAAAATAAAAAATAAATATTTTTATTATTATTGTTAATAATAATAATAATAATAATAATAATAATAATAATAATAATAATAATAATAAAAGAAAAACTCACATCAAACAGACATAAACTTGCATTGATCCTTTCCAAGAGATATGTTCATATTGAGATCACGAACTGAACAAGGGGAAGAAGTTCGCACTCCAACAATGTTATTTTTACAATTTTACCGTTTCGTAAATTCTCAACTTTTTTTTTTTTATCAAAAAAAATATATATTATTATTAGAAAGATGATAAAGGGTACAGGGGTACCCGACCCTTACAAAACCAACAAATAAAAGGCACCATCAGTTCTGTAAAAAATGCTAAATCCTCTAACCCGTTCACCAGATCCTCACAGAGCATTAATAACTATATATTCTATGAACTATATTCAATGTTATCCGCCTACCCCATACCCCTCGAACCAAATGTATATTTTCATTCACCTGCATCCAGCTCACAACACTTAATACCATTTGCATCATACAAAAACACAACGCCAACCAAGTAAGTTCCACGTGATATCAAATCCACATCGCCACACTTTAGCACAATACACTTTTACTTTGAATTTGCAGTATCAAATTCTTACCTTTCCGCAATGCACGTCCCAGTAAACTCTCAAAACTTGGTCATTCAATTTCACAAATAGTATCTTAGTATCTAAATTTAACGAAATGACAAAATAAGTTCCAAATCTTTAATTAATTTGTGATTCACATTAGTCTCTTTATTTGGTCTTCTCTATTAATTTTAACAAAGTAACTTACGTGGTAGATTATGTGAAACCGTGGGCAGTATAAAGCAATTTTGTGGCACGCAAAGTCAAAATGAAGCGGTGGAAAAATTACCTCACCTGCAAATTAGTTGAATGGTAGAAAGCTTGCTATGGCATTTAATGCCTACGTTCCTGATTTTTTCTATAAATAGCGAGCCATCTTGCTCTGCTATTTATCCCCACTACAATTGTAATTCCTTTTAAGAGAGATTTAGAAATATTAGTAGTGTGAGTTCTCCTATTATAAGAGAGAGTGTAATTGTTCTCTCCTTATAGTTAGAGAGAGGTTGTAATTTTTCTTCCACTTAATAAAATTATTTCTCTGGTCTTGCCCGTGGTTTTTCCCTTATCAGTTGAGGGTTTTCCATGTTAAAATATTGTGTGTCAATTCCTATTTTTCTCATCTCTTATTTTAGTTGTGAGTTATTATTTTGTTACTCTGGTACCCAACAGTGGTATCAGAGCCTGGTTCTGATATTGTTCCGCTGCGATACACGCTGGTACGCTGGTATAGTACCGGAGAAAATTCTTAGTATGCTCTGTGGTTGCGGTATAGTCTGATCTACCACATCAGAAAAGAATTATTCTTGTTACTGGATATAGAGTGAGGTAGTGTGAAAGTGCATGTCTAGGAAAGTTCTGGCTAAGGAAAGACTTGGTATTTAAGCGTGTCCGTTGGTGACCCACCTCTCTTTCCTGGGAACTTACCTGGTGCACTGGTTCACGATCTACAGTCACTGTTCCAGTTGGCGGTACTATATACGGTGGAAGTTGTGGAAGTCAGTTCTTTAGTGTGAGACCATGGCAGCAAAATACGAGATTGAGAAGTTCAACGGGAATAATTTCTCCCTGTGGAAATTGAGGATAAAAGCAATTTTGAGGAAGGACAATTGTCAAGATGCAATTGAAGGCAGACCTGCGGAGATCACTAATGAAAGGTGGAAAGAGATGGATAACAATGTCGTTGCCAATTTGCACTTAGCAATGGCGGATTCGGTTTTGTCCAGTGTTGCAGAGAAAAAGACTGCGAAGGAGATTTAGGATACTCTCCACAAATTATACGAGATCAAGTCACTTCACACCAGAATATTCTTGAAGAGGAAACTCTACACTCTTCGAATGAGTGAGTCCACTTCGGTGACAGACCACATCAACAATCTGAATACTCTATTTGCTCAACTTTCTGCTTTAGATTTCAACGTAGAAGAAAATGAGCGGGCAAAACTTCTACTTTAGAGTTTACCAGATTCGTATGATCAACTCATCATCAACATAACGAACAACAATATTGTTGGCCGTCTAACTTTTGATGATGTTGCCGGAGCTATTCTTGAAGAAGAATCCAGGCGAAAGAATAAGGAAGATAGGCTGAAAAATTCCAAGCAAGCAGAAGCTTTAACGATGACGAGAGGCAGATCAACGGAACGTGGCTCTAGTGGGAGTCAAAATCATGGTAGATCAAAGTCTCGAAGAAGGAAGAACATCAAATGCTACAATTGTGGCATGAGAGGGCACTTGAAGAAAGATTGTTGGCACAAGAAGAATGGATGAAAGAATTCTGAAGCATCAACGTAATCTCCTGCCTGGGCTCAAAACGGTCAATTTACCGTTTTGTGAGCATTGTGTGATAAGTAAGCAACATAGGTTGAAATTTGCTAAAGTAACTACTAGAAGCAAACACATACTAGACTTGGTGCATTCGGATGTGTGGGAATCACCAGAAGTATCCCTAGGAGGAGCAAAGTATTTTGTATCATTCATTGATGATTATTCCAGGAGATTGTGGGTGTACCCAATCAAGAAGAAGTCAGATGTGTTTCCAGTGTTCAAGGAATTCAAAGCACAAGTAGAGCTTGAAACTGAAAAAAGAATTAAGTGCTTGAGGACAGACAATGGAGGAGAATATGTAGATGGTGACTTTTTAGCATTCTGCAAACAAGAGGGTATTTTAAGACAATTCACAGTTCCACATACACCTCAGCAGAATGGTGTGGCGGAGCGGATGAACAGAACTCTCCTAGATAGAACAAGAGCTATGCTGAGAACAGCAGAAGTAGCCAAATCTTTCTGGGCAGAAGCAGTTAAAACCGCCTGTTTTGTGATAAATCGATCACCATCAACAGCGATTGGTTTAAAGACGCCGATGGAGATGTGGAAAGGCAAACCAGCTGATTATTCTTCCTTGCATGTGTTTGGATGTCCTGTGTACGTGATGTACAACTCCCAAGAAAGAACAAAGTTGGATCCAAAATCCAGGAAATGTATATTCTTGGGTTATGCTAACAATGTTAAGGGGTATCGCTTGTGGGATCCCACTGCCAGCAAGGTTGTTGTTAGCATAGATGTAGTTTTTGGAGAAAAGGAATTGCAGAGTGAGCAGAAAAATGACAGCACTACCAAAGACACTACTATAGTGCAGATAGAGAAGATGTCTGGAGAAGATGACTTTTCTGAAGCAGAACAGGAGCACGAAGAACAAGAGCCAAATGAGGTCAATGACGGAGGAGGTCTTCGACGATCAACAAGACAAAAATCTAAACCAAGTTGGCACTCACAGTTTGTCATGGCAAGCCATGATGCGTACTGTCTTCTAACTAGGAGAACCATCAACCTTTCAAGAGGCCGTGAGTAGTTGGGATGCTTCTCAATGGATGGCAGTAATGCATGAAGAAATGGAAGCCTTGCATAGAAACAAGACATGGGAACTTGTTGAACTTCCAAAGGGTCGAAAAGCCATAGGAAACAAATAGGTATACAAGATCAAACGAGATGGCAATGATCAAGTGGAACGATATCGTGCAAGACTGGTGGTCAAAGGATATGCTCAGAAAGAAGGTGTTGATTTCAATGAGATATTCTCGCCAGTTGTTCGATTGACAACAATTAGAATTGTTCTGGCTAAGTGTGCTGCATTTGATTTACATCTTGAGCAACTTGATGTAAAGACTGCTTTTCTCCATGGAGAACTTGAAGAGGAGATATATATGCTCCAACCGGAAGGCTTTAAAGAACAAGAAAAAGAAAACTTGGTTTGTAGGTTGACCAAATCTCTGTACGGTCTAAAGCAGGTGCCAAGATGTTGGTACAAGAGATTTGATTCCTTCATTATTAGCCTTGGTTACAACAGACTGAGTTCAGACCATTGTACATACTACAATAGGTTTGATGATAATGATTTCATCATTTTGCTGTTGTATGTGGATGACATGTTGGTGGTAGGCCCCAACAAAGACCGAATCCAAGAATTGAAGGCAGAGTTGGCTAGGGAGTTTGATATGAAGGACTTGGGACCCGCAAACAAGATTTTAGGGATGCAAATTCACCGAGACAGAAAAGATAGGAAGCTTTGGCTTTCTCAAAAGAATTACTTACAGAAGGTCTTACGGCGCTTCAACATGCAAGACTGTAAGTCAATTTCTACCCAATTTCCTATCAATTATAAGTTATCCTCAAGTATGAGTCCTAGCAATGAAGCAGAGAGGATAGAAATGTCTCGAGTATCGTATGCATCAGCGGTGGGAAGTCTTATGTACGCCATGATTTGTACAAGACCAGACATTGCACAAGCAGTGGGAGCGGTTAGTAGGTTCATGGTAAATCCTGGCAGAGAACACTGGAATGCTGTTAAGAGGACCCTTAGATACATCAAAGGATCCTCGGATGTTGCATTATGTTTTGGAGGATCAAAATTTATTGTCAGGGGCTATGTTGATTCAGATTTTGCAGGTGATCTTGATAAAAGAAAGTCTACTACTGGCTATGTGTTTACACTTGCAGGAGGGGCGGTGAGCTGGTTATCCAAATTACAGACTGTTGTAGCGTTGTCTACTACAGAAGCTGAGTACATGGCAGCTACCCAGGCATGCAAGGAAGCTATTTGGATACAAAGGCTATTGGAAGAACTTGGGCACAAGCAGCAGAAGACTACTGTGTTTTGTGACAGTCAAAGTGCCTTGCACATTGCAAGGAATCCAGCCTTTCATTCTAGGACAAAGCACATAGGTGTTCAATATCACTTTGTCAGAGAAGTGGTAGAGGAAGGAAGCGTAGACATGCAGAAGATTCACACTAAAGATAACCTAGCAGATGTTATGACGAAGCCAATCAATACAAACAAGTTTACATGGTGTCGATCCTCCTTTGGCCTATCAGAAACGTAAGCAACAAGGAAATGACAAGATAGAGAGATATTTGAAAACACACAAAAGTAACTTTAAGTGGGAGATTGTGAAACCGTGGGCAGTATAAAGCAATTTTGTGGCACGCAAAGTCAAAATGAAGCGGTGGAAAAATTACCTCACCTGCAAATTAGTTGAATGGTAGAAAGTTTGCTATGGCATTTAATGTCTACGTTCCTGATTTTTTCTATAAATAGTGAGCCATCTTGCTCTGCTATTTATCCCCACTACAATTGTAATTCCTTTTAAGAGAGATTTAGAAATACTAGTAGTGTGAGTTCTCCTATTATAAGAGAAAGTGTAATTGTTCTCTCCTTATAGTTAGAGAGAGGTTGTAATTTTTCTTCCACTTAGTAAAATTATTTCTCTGGTCTTGCCCGTGGTTTTTCCCTTATCAGTTTAGGGTTTTCCATGTTAAAATATTGTGTGTCAATTCCTATTTTTCTCATCTCTTATTTTAGTTGTGAGTTATTATTTTGTTACTCTGGTACCCAACAGATTAAGTACTTGCATGGCATATATGTGACACTAAACCTTTGTTGTAGGAAATGGTAAGTCAGACACTAAACCATATTAGTGACTTTCAATGTCTTTTGGACAACATTCCCATAAATTAGGAAATTGGTTGTCAAGGCATTAGCTGTCTAATCATTGTGATAATCAGCTGCTTCTTCATACCCATCATAATCTTCAATAGAAACTAAGAAAGCTATATTTCTTGGCTAGATCTCCCTTGCTACTTCTCCGTAATGAATAGTTCAATCATGAAAGCTTTGGTTGTCAGGTGACTCAAATCTGCACATTCCTAGGCAATAAACTTCTTTGCTTTGTCAAATGATTTAAGAGTCATTAACAAATTTCTAATGTAAAAGACATTGAAAATTGAAACAAAACATACTTCATTTTTTTATAGATATTATATATTTGTACTTTCTTTTTTTTATAAGCAAAATGAATTTTATTAATTAAACCAAACAATTTAACCTTAACATAAAACGTGCTATAGGTCAACATAAAATGGTTTAGTACATGAAGGCACAACCAATAAAGACACAAAATTGAAATCCTCTAAACTAAAACTAAAAGCCTTACACAATTTGAGAAAACCCGAAACGTTCTTCATAATTTGATCTGTACGATATAATTAAGTGACAAATAAGATTTTATATACAATACATTAAAGCATGACCATATAGTGATATTAAAAAACAAATTATCAAGGATAGAATTCACTTATAGACATTTCATTGATAGAGGATGGTATGGAACTGTTAGCAGATTGCCTCGAACTTGATTCATGTGCAACAATAGGATCCATTCTATGGTACAAGAAAAATGTCGGTTCTTGTGGAGATGGCAACTCAATTGAGTGACCACAAAGATATGAGACAATTGTCACCATTGTAGGTCTAGCATCTGGATTTTCTTGAACACATAATAAACCAATATGAAGGCATTTGATGACTTCAATGTTAGAATAATTTCCTTTTAACTTTGGGTCCAATGTGTTCAATGATGTTTCATCCCTCCATTGTCTCCAAACCTATAACAATTTGTAATCTTGGCCAAATCATTACACTTTTCTACTTTTAGATTGATTTCAGTGTACATTAAGCACGAGTAATAATAAAATAAAAATATTGCAAGATAATTGCACTCACAAAATTTAGAAGACCATCAGCAACACGGTTTGGTTCATATGAACATGTATTCTTTTTTCCGCTTATAATTTCAAGAACCATAACTCCAAAAC
This sequence comes from Pueraria montana var. lobata, assembly GCA_026413185.1. NCBI lineage: Eukaryota > Viridiplantae > Streptophyta > Magnoliopsida > Fabales > Fabaceae > Pueraria > Pueraria montana. Next base: position 74,587,367 of record CM048650.1, on the reverse strand, counting down.
TATAAACATCTGATTTCTCAGAAAATTGTCCAAACATAGCATACTCTGGAGACATATAGCCACTACAAAATCAAAGGAAAATGACAAATAAGCTTAAATATATTATGCAAAGGATGAGAAGTGTAGCAATGAGTATTCAAAACTTACTATGTTCCAATGATTCTATTTGTACTTCCTTCTTGTTGATCTATTTCAACAATTCTAGCAAGACTAAAATCTGAAATTTTTGGATTTATATTTTCGTCTAATAGTACATTACTAGGTTTAAGATCACGATGTATAACTTTAAGTCGAGAATGTTCATGCAAATATAGAATTCCTCGAGCAATCTCTCCTATGATTTTGTGACGCTCAGACCAGCTCAAAACCTTTTCTAATTTAGTATCTACAAGAAATATTCATTCTGTGAGAATATTAACTGATGCATGTTTTATAACCAATCACTTGAATTGGTTTAGATACGATACATTAAATATGATAAATACATAATGTGTAAATGTTAAACTTTTAAAAACTAAAGAGAAGTGAAAGGCATCAAACCAAATAAGAAGTAGTCTAGACTCTTGTTTGGCACGTATTCATAGATAAGTATTTTCTCTTGCTTATCAAGACAAAATCGTATGAATGCCACTAGATTTCTATGTTGAAGTTTGGCTATTAATAGAACCTCATTTTTGAACTCCTCAACACCTTGCTTAGAATTTCTTGAGACTCTCTTTACAGCTATAGGTCTTCCATCAATAAGAGTGCCCTAAAAATATGTAAATAATTATTTATGCTAAAAATAGGAACATATAAGAAATAAAATTTAACATAGTTTCTTCTACCTTATAAACTTCCCCAAATCCACCTCTGCCAATCTTGTTCTCGTGTGAAAAGTTGTTTGTTGCTTATTCAATTATTGTCAAATTGAATTGCAATGACTCAATAGTGGAACTTTCATGTCCAACCGAATGAAAATACTTCAATTGCCAAACCAATTTGTAAAGTTGTTTTAATTTTCTAATTGAATAGTTAGTATTAAAATTTTCATTTTTTTTTACCATACTTACAATTTTCTCTGAGAATAGTTTTGTTATTCTTTCTTACTTTTGTTCGTACCAGATAACAACAAAAGGTGAAAAGGATCCCCGATACAATGATTATGGGTATAAGGATCAAGATAATAGTTCGTGACCGACCATTTCCTACATTAAAAAAATAACAGATATTATTAGGTCATGGTAAATTGATAACAAGAAAAGAAGTGACTTTTTTTATCTAAAAATATTATTGATGAAAAAATGACTTTGATTTGAAGCACAATGTGTACCCAAAATTAGACCTCGAAAAATTTATACAAAAGAATGATCTTATAGTACAAAAGCTACACAAGCCAAATACACCAAAATCTAGCACAATATGTCTTAATTCACATAATTTATTGATATAGTTTTCTTCAGTTTCAAAAGTTCCATATCATTTCTCTATTCCGATATAATAAAATATTAAGTATTTATTATTAATAAAGAAAATATTTTCTATTTTAATTTATTATTCTATAAAACATATAGAGCGTGTTTGTTTCATGGATTAAAAGTTGATTCTAGGGAATGTAACATAGGAATATTACATATCCATGTTTGTTAAGCTTTGAAAAATTCTTCCCGGGTATTATTGATTCTTGGGAATGTTATAATTTTCATTTTTACCACATTTTCCTACACTTTTATTCCTATGAGGAGCGATGGGAAAGTGATATTCTTATGAGAATAAGGAAAGTTATTTCCTAAAATACTAGTAACTTCCTTTTATATTTATTTTTATTTAAATTATTTTAAATTTTAAAAGACGTTTTCAAGAATATTAAACGTAACTAAACACATTTTTAAATATACACATGAATAACATTCCTAATCATAATATTCCTAGGAATGTAATTCCCAAAAATATAACATAATACTTTGAAACAAACGCCTCCATAATCTTTGTCATTTTAGGCTTAATTATTAATTTGATCATTTTATTTATTTAGAATATTCAATTAGGTCCTTCTATTTTTTGAAAGTTTCAATCAGGTTATTTATTTTTTAAAATAAAAAACAAAAATTAAGCTTAATTATTAATTTGGTCCCTTTATTTATTCAAAATGTTCAATTAAATCCTTCTATTTTCTGAAAATTTCAATCAGGTTCTTTATTTTTTAAAATGTCTTAATGTGAATCGCAGTACGTGGCTGTCGTTGGCCAAAATAATTTTTTACACGGAGGGAATCGAACAAAGGTTCTCCTACTAAATAGATCGTTCTCCGTTATGTGAATGCATCGGAACCTTACACCACTGCGCCAACTCTTTTGGTTGAAAATAATAGGATTTAATTGAACGTTATGAATAAATAAAGCGAACAAAATGATAATTAAGCTTAATTTTTATTTCTAATTTTAAATTTTACTCAATCCTTTGCTAGTTGTGTTAAAAACCACTGCATTTGAATCGTCGTTGCGAAATTTTAAAGAAATGAATAATAATAAATAAATAAAACCTGGCGGTGGAGGGTTAGTTGGTGTGGTGGACGTGAGCTCGTAAAACTGGAACAATTCAAAGCGGAGATTACAGCTAGGATACAAAACTCGTCCACCCACGCTTCCCAAACTGGACCATGGAATTGCCATTCCAATCAAGTTATTTAGGCAGGCACCGCAATCATTGCTTGATAGATCCAATGAGCATTGACCAAGAACATACACTGTTTTGTTATCATTCAATCTTAAAGATCCTGCTCGGAATCTCTCAACACTGTCCCCTGTCTTGTTCTCCATCTCAGCTAACTTGTTGGATAATTGAAAAGCTACAGAAGATTGTACCGGATTGGTGTTGGTGATATTCAGTTCCCGAAACATGGGACTTGTTTCCACGCTGGAGAAGAAGTTTCGGTCGGAATAGCGAAGCCAGCAGTGATTGTACCAGATTATAGCCTCGGTAGCAGCGAAACGACACTCAGAGGCTATTCTGTCGGTTGCGTTTTGGACACATTGTCCGCAGAGGGGACGAGGAATGTCACCACGGCACGTGAAGAGGCCATACGCTGTTCCCTCCTGCGTCTGGAATCCATTGCGAGTGGTGGCGTTGGAAGACAAGTCAGAGAGGACGGTCCTAAGGTTTGATTGGAAGGCACTGTCAGTGGTGATGTTATCGTTGCTGGAGATTAAAAAAAATTATTCACACATGTATTAGAAATAATAAAGGAATATCAACAACTAACAAATGAGATTCAAATGAAAGTGAGACACATCACTGATCACTCGGCCTTTTAACCAAAATAATAAAAAAAAAATAATTACCAAAATATTGTAGAAAAAAAAAACAATTTATCAAAGAGAGATTCTATGGTACCCCTATTAATTTTAAGGGTTTTGGTACTGTTATTTTTTTAACCAATAGTTATCAATTTACATTGTTATCTCATTATTTTAATATTTAATAATATTTTTTATATATTTCAATTTAGTCCCTGTCTAATTATTTTTTTTTCTAATCTCACAATATCAAACCTCACAAAATAAACATTCTGATTCAAACCAAAACCTCAGCAAACACGTCCAGCAAACATCACAAATTGTTAATTTAACATTTGAGATACTTTGTTTCAGTTATAAACATGTCATACAATATTTCAAATAATTAGTTTTTTTAACAGCAAACAAAATTTATTAATCAACAGTTTAACCACAAGACGTGATCAGACCCTCAAAAAACCATACAAGCAAATCTGCAACACCTGATAACATATAGGGTTAACTAAGTTTTTAATCCCTAAACTTTTTCAAAATTTGATTTTTAGTCCCTAAACTTTATTTTGACTGGTCAAGGTCCTTAAACTTTTTAAAGATTTGGTTTTTAGTTCCTAAACTTTAGTTTGGCCGGTCAAGGTCCCTAAACTTTTAAAAAATTCGGTTTTTAGTACCTAAATTTTTTAAAAATTCGGTTTTTAGTCCCTGAATTAATGAGATTTCAAGGACTAAAAATTAAATTTTTAAAAAATTTAGGAACTAAAAACCAAATTTTTAAAAAGTTTAAGGACTTTGACTGGTCAAAATTTTGTTCAGGGACTAAAATTTTAAAAAGTTTAGAGACCTTGACCAATTAAACTAAATTTTAGGGACTAAAAACCGAATTTTGAAAAAGTTTAGGGACTAAAAACTTAATTAACCCTAACATATATAAAATCAAATTGCAGAAAAACACCCACCTAGCTATCAATATTACAACCCATTGATACTCCCTACACCTTTCAAAAATAAAACTAATACCCAGACTCAAAAAAATAAAGTGCACACATCCAGACAAAACCTAAGCAAAGATGAGAATTACAACTCAACCGCAAAAAGCAAGGCTTCGCATATATGCATAAAAAAATCCAAATAAGTATTTGGTAATGGACTTGATTAAAGACAAGTTGAGTTTTTATTTCAAAGTTTAACTTTATAATGCCCTCAAAACCCCAAAATGCAAATGGTGGAGTAATCGTCTTCCGATAATGGCACTCATTCAAAACTCACATAGTTGTAACCGTCTTCCGGTGTCACGTGAATGATGGAGTACCACTCCCCATCCATGCCATTCATGGAGTACTCACACGGCTCAAATGCAAAATCGCTCACGAACGCGCGTGAATTAATCTCATCGATTCCGGTGAGCTCCTTCACTCATGAAGGGAAATTCGGAATTAATATTGAGTTTGTGATGTTTTGATATGTTTGCTGGGATTTTTTTTTATTTGAATCAAAATGTTTGTTTTTTAGGTTTGATTTTGTGAGATTAGAAAGTTTATTTTAAAAGAAATACTTTAATTAAGCAGGGACTAAATTGAAATATAAAATAAAATTATTACTAAATATCAAAATAATAAGATAACAATATAACTTGATAACTATTGGTTAAAAAACCAATGTACCAAAACCCTTAAAATTAATAAGGGTACCATAGAAATTTTCTTTAAATTAATGGCCTTTAGAAAGGAAAGAATAAAACACAAAAATGGCCTTTTCTTGAATCAATTAATAGCTTTCCAGTATATCTTAAAAGCATAAACGGGGAAATTTACAACACTCAAGCAAAGCAAAATTTTTTCCTTCCATCAAATGCGAATTTTGACCGTTCAGGAATCTTATAAAACAAACAGATTTAATTAATTAAGTAGCTATTTATAACTCCCTCTCCTTCAAAACTTTTTTTCTGCATTAATTCTCATGTCATTAATAAACTTGATGTATGTGTGCTAGCTACCTACCTCAACCTTTTGGTTAAGTAACAAAACCAAATTCGCATAGAAATAATATTTTTCCAGCATATAAGGATAAAATCTAGGAAAATGAAAGACTACATTTGTTAGCTCTGTTAGGGTTTTTTCTATAGTATAGTGTCAGATCGAGGATTAGTTCGATGATGGATCTAAAGGATTGAAATTTGTGAGATTACGGTGATTGAAAAAAAACAAAAAACATTTGGCTTCGTAATAAATTTGTATCAGTATTGTTTGTATTTGTACTAATTAGCAGCCTCTAATTAATGGGAAATATAGGGTGAAGTTGAAAACTTCTAAAAGTTCTTTCCCATCAGCAACGCATTTAAGTTTAACACGGTAGTGAGGAATAGATGCAAACAAGTCAATGAAGCAGGTGAGTCAAACATTTCTTGTATCTCACTAGTTGGGTAAACTCACATCAAACAGACATAAACTTGCATTGATCCATTCCATGAGATATGTTCATATTGAGATCACGAACTGAACAAGGGGAAGAATTTCGCACTCCATCAATTAATGTTATTTTTACAATTTTACCGTTTCGTAAACTTTCAAAACTTTTTTTTTTATCAGCAAACAAAATATTATCATTAAGAAGAGAATAAAAAGTACAAGTGGTACCTGCCCTACCAAAGGCACCGTCAGTTCTGTAGTGTAAAATGTTAAATCCTCTAACCTATTTTCCAGATCCTCACAGAGCATTAATTAATAACTATATATTCTATGAACAATATTCAATGTTATCCGCCTACCCCATACCCCTCGAACCAAATGTATATTTTCATTCACCTACATCCAGCTCACAACACTTAATACCATCTGCATCATACAAAAACACAAAGCCAACCAAGTAAGCTCCACGTGATATCAAATCCACATCGCCACACTTTAGCACAATACACTTTCACTTTGAATTTGCAGTATCAAATTCTTACCTTTCCGCAATGCACGTCCCAGTAAACTCTCAAAACTTGGTCATTCAATTTCAGAAATAGTATCTTAGTATCTAAATTTAACGAAATGAAAAAATAAGTTCCAAATCTTTAATTAATTTGTCATTCACATTAGTCTCTTTATTTGGTCTTCTCTATTAATTTTAACAAAGTAACTTACGTGGTACATTAAGTACTTGCATGGCATATATGTGACACTAAACCTTTGTTGTAGGAAATGGTAAGTCTCAGACACTAAACCATATTAGTGACTTTCAATGTCTTTTGGACAACATTCCCATAAATTAGGAAATTGGTTGTCACGGCATTAGCTGTCTAATCATTGTGATAATCAGCTGCTTCTTCATACCCATCATAATCTTCAATAGAAACTAAGAAACCTATATCTCTTGGCTAGATCTCCCTTGCTACTTCTCCATAACGAATAGTTCAATCATGAAAGCTTTGGTTGTCGGGTGACTCAAATCTGCACATTCCTAGGCAATAAACTTCTTTGCTTTGTCAAATGATTTAAGAGTCATTAACAAATTTCTAATGTAAAAGACATTGAAAATTGAAACAAAACATACTTCATTTTTTTATAGATATTATATATTTGTACTTTCTTTTTTTTATAAGCAAAATGATTTTATTAATTAAACCAAACAACTTAACCTTAACATAAAACGTGCTATATAGATCAACAAAAAATGGTTTAGTACATGAAGGCACAACCAATAAAGACACAAAATTGAAATCCTCTAAACTAAAACTAAAAGCCTTACACAATTTGAGAAAACCCAAAACGTTCTTCATAATTTGATCTCTACGATATAATTAAGTGACAAATAAGATTTTAGATATAATACATTAAAACATGACCATATAGTGATATTAAAAAACAAATTATCGAGGATAGAATTCACTTATAGACATTTCATTGATAGAGGATGGTATGGAACTGTTAGCAGATTGCCTCGAACTTGATTCATGTGCAACAATAGGATCCATTCTATGGTACAAGAAAAATGTCAGTTCTTGTGGAGATGGCAACTCAATTGAGTGACCACAAAGATACGAGACAATTGTCACCATTGTAGGTCTAGCATCTGGATTTTCTTGAACACATAATAAACCAATATGAAGGCATTTGATGACTTCAATGTTAGAATAATTTCCTTTTAACTTTGGGTCCAATGTGTTCAATGGTGTTTCATCCCTCCATTGTCTCCAAACCTATAACAATTTGTAATCTTGGCCAAATCATTACACTTTTCTAGTTTTAGATTGATTTCAGCGTACATTAAGCACGAGTAATAATAAAATAAAAATATTGCAAGATAATTGCACTCACAAAATTTAGAAGACCATCAGCAACACGGTTTGGTTCATATGAACATGTATTCTTTTTTCCGCTTATAATTTCAAGAATCATAACTCCAAAACTATAAACCAATGTTTTAAAAACCAGACCGGACCGGCCGATCCGACCGGTCCGATCGAAATCCGATGGTATAATCGGTTCGGTTCGATAATAGGACCGGATATGCATCTGACCTGGTACGACCCGGGTCGAACCGGCCGGTTTTTGCAAAAAACCGGTGACTTGGGTTGAACCGGGTTGTGATATGATTTTTTTTTTTTTTGAAAAAAAAGTGCTGAAATGATGTGTTTCAATTTATTTTTTATTTTTTTTGTGTATGAAACTTATTTATGGACTTATATTGTCATGATTATTGGTTGTTATTTCTTATTTGGAATATTAGGTACTTTATAATGACAATAATTTAAAATTTGAAGTGTTAAATGATTAAATTATGTTAGCTATATTATATTTTTTTAATTTTTTAATATATATTGAGTCAAACCGGTCCGACCAGTGACCCACCGGTTCGACCAATGACCCATTAACTCAGTACCTCGATCAGTTCGATGACCGGTCCGGTTCTTAAAACACTGCTATAAACATCTGATTTCTCAGAAAATTGTCCAAACATAGCATACTCTGGAGACATATAGCCACTACAAAATCAGAGGAAAATGACAAATAAGCTTAAATATATTATGCAAACGATGAGAAGTGTAGGAATGAGTATTCAAAACTTACTATGTTCCAATGATTCTATTTGTACTTCCTTCTTGTTGATCTATTTCAACAATTCTAGCAAGACCAAAATCTGAAATTTTTGGATTCATATTTTCGTCTAATAGTACATTACTAGGTTTAAGATCACGATGTATAACTTTAAGTCGAGAATATTCATGCAAATATAGAATTCCTCGAGCAATCCCTCCTATGATTTTGTGACGCTCTGACCAGCTCAAAACCTTTTCTAATTTAGTATCTACAAGAAATATTCATTCTGTGAGAATATTAACTGATGCATGTTTTATAACCAATCACTTGAATTGGTTTAGATATGATACATTAAATATCATAAATACATAATGTGTGAATGTTAAACTTTAAAAAACTAAAGAGAAGTGAAAGGCATCAAACCAAATAAGAAGTAGTCTAGACTCTTGTTTGGCACGTATTCATAGATAAGTATTTTCTCTTGCTTATCAAGACAAAATCCTATGAATGCCACTAGATTTCTATGTTGAAGTTTGGCTATTAATAGAACCTCATTTTTGAACTCCTCAACACCTTGCTTAGAATTTCTTGAGAGTCTCTTTACAGCTATAGGTCTTCCATCAATAAGAATGCCCTAAAAATATGTAAATAGTTATTTATGCTAAAAATAGGAACATATAAGAAATAAAATTTAACACAGTTTCTTCTACCTTATAAACTTCTCCAAATCCACCTCTGCCAATCTTGTTCTCGTGTGAAAAGCTATTTGTTGCTTATTCAATTATTGTCAAATTGAATTGCAATGACTCTATAGTGGAACTTTCATGACCAACTGAATGAAAATACTTCAATTGTCAAACCAATTTGTAAAGTTCTTTTAATTTTCTAATTGAATAGTTAGTATTAAAATTTTCATTTTTTTTACCATACTTACAATTTTCTCTGAGAATAGTTTTGTTATTCTTTCTTACTTTTATTCGTACCAGATAACAACAAAAGGTGAAAAGGATCCCCGATACAATGATGATGGGTATAAGGATCAAGATAACAGTTCGTGACTGACCATTTCCTACATTAAAAAAATAACATATATCATTAGGTCATGGTAAATTGATAACAAGAAAAGAAGTGACCCTCTTTATCTAAAAATATTATTGATGAAAAAATGACTTTGATTTGAAGCTCAATGTGTACCCAAAATTAGACCTCGAAAAATTTATACAAAAGAATGATCTTATAGAACAAAAGCTACACAAGCCAAATACACCAAAATCTAGCACAATATGTCTTAATTCACATAATTTATTGATCTAGTTTTCTTCAGTTTCAAAAGTTCCATATCATTTCTCTATTCCGATATAATTAAATATTAAGTATTTATTATTAATAAAGAAAATATTTTATATTTTAATTTATTATCCCCTAAAACATATAGAGATTGTTTGTTTCATGGATTAAAAGTTGATTCTAGGCGATGTAACATAAGAATATTACATATCCATGTTTGTTAAGCTTTGAAAAATTCTTCCCGGGTATTATTGATTCTTGGGAATGTTATAATTTTCATTTTTACCACATTTTCCTACACTTTTATTCCTATGAGGAGTGATGGGAAAGTGATATTCCTATGAGAATAAGGAAAGTTATTTCCTAAAACACTAGTAACTTCCTTTTATATTTATTTTTATTTAAATTATTTTAAATTTTAAAAGATATTTTCAAGAATATTAAACGTAACTAAACACATTTTTAAATATACACAAGAATAATATTCCTAATCATAATATTCCTACGAATGTAATTTTCAAAAATATAACATAATACTTTGATACAAACGCCTCCATAATCTGTTATTTTAGGCTTAATTATTAATTTGATCATTTATTTATTTAGAATATTCAATTAAGTCCTTCTATTTTCTGAAAGTTTCAATCAGGTCATTTATTTTTTAAAATAAAAAAACAAAAATTAAAGTTAATTATTAATTTGATCCCTTTATTTATTCAGAATGTTCAATTAAATCCTTCTATTTTCTGAAAAAAAACCCTGGCGGTGGAGCGTTAGTTGGTGAGGTGGACGTGAGCTCGTAAAACTGGAACAATTCAAAGCGGAGATTACAGCTAGGATACAAAACTCGTCGACCCATGCTTCCCAAACTGGACCATGGAATTGCCATTCCAATCAAGTTATTTAGGCAGGCACCGCAATCATTGCTTGATAGATCCAATGAGCATTGACCAAGAACATACACTGTTTGGTTATCATTCAATCTTAAAGATCCTGTTCGGTATCTCTCAACACTGTCCCCTGTCTTGTTCGCCATCTCAGCTAACTTGTTGGATAATTGAAAAGCTACAGAAGATTGTACCGGATTGGTGTTGGTGATATTCAGTTCCCGAACACATGGGACTTGTTTCCACGCGGGAGAAGAAGTTTCGGTCGGAATAGCGAAGCCAGCAGTGATTGTACCAGATTACAGCCTCGGTAGCAGCGAAACGACACTCAGAGGCTATTCTGTCGGTTGCGTTTTGGACACATTGTCCGCAAAGGGGACGAGGAATGTCACCACGGCACGTGAAGAGGCCATACGCTGTTCCCTCCTGCGTCTGGAATCCATTGCGAGTGGTGGCGTTGGAAGACAAGTCAGAGAGGAGGGTCCTAAGGTTTGATTGGAAGGCACTGTCAGTGGTCATGTTATCGTTGCTGGAGCAGTTGTGAGAAAGATAGCCAGGATCTTCTGAATAATCTGAATCTGTTTGTGGATATTTTGTTTCGGGAACGAGTCCTTGTGGTGCCTCATTTGTGACGCGGTAGAAAGGGTACAATTCATACCTAATGTTACAACTCGGAAACAGAGCTTTCCCTCCTTGTTTTCCACCGCATAAGCTTGGAAGGTTCACTATTGCGTGTCGGTTGCGTTTAACACGCACTGTGAGCAGAGCAGAGAGGGTACATCACCCCTGCACATGAAGAGACCATACACCGTGTCAGAGGAGTTGCTGCCGAGAACCGTGTTGTTGTAGAATGTGTTGGCGGAGGCGTTGGAAGATAAGGAAGAGAGGAGGATCCTCAGGTTCCTTGCATGGCTGCTGTTGGCAGTGGTTTTGTCTCCAAAGCATTTTTTGTCAAGAAAACTAGCGTCGGCGTCCTGTGCTTTAGTAGTTGCGAACTTGAAGAAGCTAACAAGGATGCAGAGGAGGATAAGCTTGAAGGGATTCCAAGCCATGGTTTTGTTAGGGACACGCTTTGGTTCAAAGGAAGCCCGTGGAGGAGAGAGGAGGAGAGAGATTTTAATAGAATGAAGGAAAAAAAAAAAAATTGATTAGATATCTTATTTGATTAAGAGAAGGGAATGATAGAAATTTTAATGCAGGAAAAAGAAGATGATTTTTTTGTTTGGTTTAAGGAAAGGAGAGATGAATGATTTTAAAATTTAATTTAATTTTATACTTTTATAATTTAAATTTTAAAACATCAAGAAGAGCGCTGCTATTTAGTATGAAAGTCTCCGTACGAATAGCACAAAAATAGCATTGCACGGTTGACCTTTTTTTAAAACAAATATAAATTGAAAATTTTTAAAAATAAAAAATGGAATTTGACGGAATACACCGTTCGTTTGCTTTGCACGAAAATTTATTTAGTAACTTTTAGTATTTTTCCATCAAGAATGATATTGTAGTTAATACACTTGAAATGTTTTAAATATCCTCTCGCCTCCCATAAAACATCACACAATTTGGCATGGCATTTGAGGACCGGGGTGCAAGCAAGTCAATGACCTTCAAGCTTATCTTTAATTACTACCGGTCTCGCCCGTTGATATCCCTGTGAAGTGTGAACAAGGGGAAGAACTTCGCACTACGACAATGTTACTTTTACATTTTATCTTTAATTAGTAAACTCTCAAAACTTAGTCCCTCAATTTGATATTTTAATGTATAAATTTAACGGAAAAAAAACATTTTTAAATATGGAATTTATAATTCATATGAGTCTCTTTCTTAAGTCTTCTCTATTAATATTAACAGCATATTTTACGTGACACGTTAAGAACTTACTTGACATGTCTTTATAGTCTACGTGTATTATAGGACTTATTGTGAAGAGTTCAACAAGACTAAAAGTGAAAAGTCATAAACCCTCCAATTTAATTCCTATATTTTGGTACTCACATCAAATTGCTAAAACATTTTAAAGGAAAGAGAAGAAGCACAAGGTATGCCCGTCCACACTCCAAACTAAAACAGAAGCATCCCTACACAAATGGAAGATTCAAAGCGTAATAACACAAACACACCCTACATAAATTGATGTGTGCTATGTATACATGGTCCCGGATTTACTACGACACCCAAAATATTGTCACGTTACATCAACAAAAGCATCATATGAATAGATCCACTTGTGTAAGCTAGCTAGCAAGTATGTCCCTGCGGCTCCTATTTCTACAAGTCTTCCCATACATGAAATACCAAACTACCGAGTTAATAAATGTCTTGCCCGAGAGATCACAATCAAAGAAACCCAACCCTGGAACTCATCCGTATTATACATGTGCTTATTAAATCATAAGCCCCACTACAGCAGCTTCAACGACAACAGTGCAGAACGTGAACATGAAGGCAATATCTGCAATAAAAAATAAGTCTTTCCAGTATGGAACTTATTAAAGTAAAGTGAATAATTTAAGTTGTTAATGTACAAATTAATGGTTGATATATAATACATTCATTATATATTTGCATGTAATATCAGCCATTATTATTATTATTATTTTTTTATCAATAGCTGAAACTACTTAACTTAATTTATCATCTAATATGAGTAGCTCACTTTAGAAGAATTAAAACCAAAAAATAATGTCATATAGAAACAAACAAAAAAATACTACTCACCACATTTCTATTTTTTTTTTTTGACAGAAAGTCACTCCATTTCTATTATTATAGCTGTTATTTAACAAAAAAAATAATTTTAATATAAAAATTATAAATTCACTATGTATATATGCTACATTATATTTATAATATGTAACTTATACATTAATTTTTTATACTAACAAAATTATTTGTCATGTTAATGCACCAAATTACTAGTATAAATCTAAATGTTTATATTAATAATTTAATTTTATTAAATAAAGATTTATGAACAAAGATACAATATTAAACCGTTTATGTTTCTTTTACCATGACTATATTATCTTTTTTAAATTACAAATTTTATTTCAAATATTACACACTGCACAATAAAAATTATAAACTATTGCATCAAAATCATAAAATTTCAAGAGTAATTTTGGCATCTTTTTACTAATATTATGTTTCTTGGCTTTAAAAGGTTTATAAACTCATAAAGGTTACATATATTTACTATTTACATATTTACAAGCGTATGTATCCCATGCAATGCACGGGACAAATTATGTATGGAAGAATAATATTTTTATTATTATTTTTTAAAAAATAAAATTGAATAGAATAATAAGAGATAAATATATTTTTTAAAAAATATTTTAACTTTCCTTGGTTAAGCAACCTCCAACTGATTATATTTAGCTCGTTTTTCAATTAGCATAGAAATATCATAAAAATGTAGTGATTTTTAAGGTCACAATATATTCAATAATGGTTCAGTTCCTTTTTTTTTTTTTATAAACAATGAAAATTATAATTGAAGCATAATGCAAAATATTATAGCAGAAAAAAAAGAATCATGTATGATTTGTAACCCAAAAATATGCAAAATCCCTAAATCCTATACTTTATTTGCTTATATTGATAGCTAGAAACAAGTTTCACGACCAAAAAGAAAAGAAAAAAAAAATGAAGAAAAGAGGATAGAGATAAATGAAATATATATTAACTTTGATCTATTGTTATTAGTAAAATGTAGCTAAAACAATAATCAAAATAACAATGCATCACCAACACCTATCCTATTCCAAGGATGGCCAAGCCTTTTTTGTTACTATTTTTAAAATATAAAAAATAATATTAAAAATGGAATTAAACTTTCAAGAATTTTAAAGAATATATAATATAATATGGAATTACCTCAATTATGAGTTTCTTTTTGTAAATTTCATAAATTTATTATCCATATTATCTTCTATATATAAAAAATTTAATATAGAAGATATATTTAATCCTTGCAAAGTATTGATACATGAAGGGTATACATAGGTGGTTAGCTTCGGTTCGTTCTTTAAATTTACAAAAAGTTTGAATATATAAATTAGTATACTACAAGGGTTTTTTTTCATGTAAATAAATGTCTAGATTAAATAATATAAACATCACCAGTAATAAATTAACCATGATGACTGAAAATTTAAGATAAATGGTATTAAACATTCTTAAAGTAACAAATATGATATTAAGATTAAAAAAGAAATAATACACTGGGCATCATACAACAATAAAAATTAAGGGAAAAGAGCATTTAGACACCTTGAACTTTTATCCTTTTGCAAACTGCAGACACCTTTAACTTTCATTTGATCTCAATTAATTCTTAAACTTAGACCATTGTCTCAATAGATCCTTGTGTTAACTTGCTGTTAAATAATTAACAGAATCAATTTAAACCATTGATTTTAGTTGAATCTTAACCCTTCATTATTTTTATGTTTAAAACATTAAAATCATACAAAATAAAGCTCGAAAAAACAAAAAAAAAAAAAAGAAAAAAAAAAAAACCCTAAAAACTAGCTACGCTCAACGTTTGCCTTTTTCCTTTCAGTTGAACAGTGGTGCTGCAACATTTTCAACAATTCCTCTTTCTTTCTGTTGGATTTTACAACACAAACACACAAATATCTGCCATATAGATCGAAGGTGGGTATGCTATTCCTCAAAGTTACGCTACCCTTAAATAATGAAAGCCCAATTTTGAATCAATTTTAACTTTGATGGATTAAATTTTAGAATAACAATGGCATGCTACTTGATCTTCAATCTGACACTGAACTTCTGACATTGCAGACACTAACTCAAGCTTGGGCTACAGCCAGAGAACATTTGACAAGAACCCTTTTAAAATATGTGTCAAACAAGACTTTTGGATAGATTCTTGAGACACCAACTAGCAAGCAAATCTGTAATGACATTTGGTTCACGAGGAGTTTGAATGATTTGAACTTCCCGACGCTGACACAGAGCTTTTAGGATTTTAGGTTTTCAGCATTGATAACTCTTAATTCAGCTGGTCTTTTAAGTTTTTTTTTTTTTTAATTTCTTAAAGAACTACAGTATTTTATATGATTTTAATTTGTTAAACATAAAAATAATGAAGGGTTAAGATTCAATTAAAATCAATGGTATAAATTGATTCCGTTAATTATTTAACGGTAAGTTAACGGAGAGACCTATTAAAATATTAATAAAAATTTAAGTACTAATTAAGATAAAATGAGAGTTAAGGATGCCTAGCTATTTGTAACAAGATAAAAGTTCAGGTAGTTGTGTAATTGTGTGCTCTTTTCCCAAAAATTAAAAAAGGTAATCTATATTTTATTTTTTAAAAATAAAATTTAGATTAACTATGTAACTCTTACCAAAAAAATTGATGGACAGATATAAAAATAATTAACTTTTTATTTTATACAAAGAAATGAATATTTTTTTGAAACCATCACTAACTCCTTGAAATCAGCACGTGAGCACCAATTTATGCACAAACTCCTTGAAATCAGTACCACTCTTTTTAAAATAAATAAAAAAATCCTTCTGTTGTTCTGGTGCCTTTCGTTCTTATTTTGAAAAAAAACTTTTCATCGTCTGGTGTCTTGAGACCAACACCAATTAACTTTTATTTTTAAAAGAAAAATCTTTTGTCCTTTCTAGTAGTAATATTCTGTCTTTCACTCATCATTTCCAATTCTCTTCGGTGCCGACAGTCAATTCTTCTTTTCGATTCCACTTTTCCTTTCTCAGTTCGTTCAAGTTGTGCGGTTCATTGAAGCATTTGGCTGTGAATGGTTTTCTGAAAGTTCCCAAGTTGCAACCTGCAACTTTCATCTTGCCTTGCCTGGTTCGTCTTCCTCACGAATTTGTTGACGAATTTCGGCATACCAGTTCGAAAACGAACTGCGAATTGGTACACACGAACCAATTCACGGTTCTTGAGGAAATGAACGAATTATGTAACTATGGTTACAACTCGGAAACAGAGCTTTCCCTCCTTGTTTTCCACCGCATAAGCTTGGAAGGTTCACTATTGCTTGAGTAAGACAGGTTTTGCAGTTTTGGGTTAACAGGTCTTGTGTGCATTGAGCTAGACAGTAAATAGTCTGATTTTGAGACAAGGTTTCTTGATTTGTGGAGTACCTGTTTCTAGAATTGGCTGCTTCTTTTGCGGTTTGGTTCATGGTGTTGGACAACAAACTCATGAAGCTTGCGGTTTAGTAGTTGCGAAGAACTTGAAAAAGCTAACAAGGATACAGAGGAGGATAAGCTTGAAGGGATTCCAAGCCATGGTTTTGTTAGGGACACGCTTTGGTTCAAAGGAAGCCCGTGGAGGAGAGAGGATGAGAGAGATTTTAATAGAATGAAGGAAAAAAAAAAAAATTTGATTAGATATCTTATTTGATTAAGAGAAGGGAATGATAGAAATTTTAATGCAGGAAAAAGAAGATGATTTTTTTGTTTGGTTTAAGGAAAGGAGAGATGAATGATTTTAAAATTTAATTTAATTTTATACTTTTATAATTTAAATTTTAAAACATCAAGAAGAGCGCTGCTATTTAGTACGAAAGTCTCCGTACGAATAGCACGAAAATAGCATTGAACGGTTGACCTTTTTTTAAAACAAATATAAATTGAAAATTTTTAAAAATGAAAAATGGAATTTGACGGAATACACCGTTAGTTTGCTTTGCACGAAAATTTGTTTGTAACTTTTAGTATTTTTCCATCAAGAATGATATTGTAGTTAATACACTTGAAATGTTTTAAATATCCTCTCTCCTCCCATAAAACATCACACAATTTGGCATGGAATTTGAGGACCGGGGTGCAAGCAAGTCAATGACCTTCAAGCTTATCTTTAATCACTACCGGTCTCGCCCCGTTGATATCCCTGTGAAGTGTGAACAAGGGGAAGAACTTCGGACTACAACAATGTTACTTTTACATTTTATCTTTAATTAGTCAACTCTCAAAACTTAGTCCCTCAATTTGATATTTTAATGTCTAAATTTAACGGAAAAAAACATTTTTAAATATGGAATTTATCATTCATATGAGTCTCTTTCTTATGTCTTCTCTGTTAATATTAACAGAATATTAAAAAAAAAATATTAACAGAATATTTTACGTGACACGTTAAGTACTTACTTGACATGTCTTTATTTAATTCCTATATTTGGTACTCCCATCAAATTGCTAAAACATTTTAAAGGAAAGAGAAGAAGCACAAGGTATGCCCCTCCACGCTCCAAACCAAAACAGAACCATGCCTACACAAATGGAAGATCCAAAGCGTAATAACACAAACACATCCTACATAAATTGATGTGTGCTATGTATACATAGTCCCGGACTTACTACGACACCCAAAATATTGTCACGTTACATCAACAAGAGCATCATATGATTAGATCCACTTGTGTAAGCTAGCAAGTATGGCCCTGCGGCTCCTATTTCTACAAGTCTTCCCATACATGACAAACCAAACCACCGAGCTAATAAATGTCCAGCCCGATAGATCACAATCAAAGAACTTGAACATGAAGGCAATATCTGCAATAAAAAATAAGTCTTTGCAGTGTGGAACTTATTAAAGTAAAGTATATAATTTAAGTTGTTAATGTACAAATTAATGGTTGATATATGATACATTCATGGATTTATTATGTATTTGCATGTAATACAAGCCATTAATTTTTTTTATCAATAGCTAAAACTACTTAATTTATCATCTAATGTGAGTAGCTCACTTTATAAGAATTAAAACCAAAAAATAATGTCATATAGAAACAAAAAAAAATGCTAGTCACTACATTTCTATTATTATAGCTGTTATTTAACAAAAAAATATCTTTTTAATATAAACATTATAAACTCACTATATATATGCTACATTATATTTATAATATGTAACTTATATATTACTAGTAATTTTTTATACTATCAAAATTATTTGTCATGTTAATGCACCAAATTATTAGTATAAATCTAAATGTTTGTATTAATAATTTAATTTTTATTAAATAAAGATTATATCAACAAAGATACAATATTAAACCATTAATATATGATTTTTTTACCATGACTATATTATCTTTTTAAAGTTACAAATTTTCTTTCAAATATTACACACCGTACAATAAAAATTATAAACTATTTCATCAGAATCATAAAATTTCAAGAGTAATTTTGGTATCTTTTACTAATATTATGTTTTGGCTTTAAAATTTTTATAAACTCATAAAGGTTACAGATTTTTACTATTTATATATTTATTATAGTACAAAAAATAGATAAATACTTATTATAGGACCTGTGTCCAACCGAGAGATTTGATGAAAAATGAGCATTATTGGGTCAAGAAAAAAATCTATGTAAAGAATGAGGACTGTTGTTATATTTAGTTTGTTAGTAACAGTACTCAGCATTCTTAATTATAAAGGTACAGCATGTGTTTATTAACAGAACACTGTAAGAAGTAAGAACTTTCTCAAATGTCAATTTTTTTCCACAAGTATCATGAGTGATTGTACCAAATTACAGCCTCCGTAGCCAAGCGACACTCAGAGGCTATTTTCTGCATTGCGTTTTGGATGCATTGTCTACAAAGGGTACGAGAAAGGTCGACATCACAAGGGAAGATGCCCTGCAGTTTTCTCGCTTGTAACTTGTATTTCGAATAAAAATTTTCATAAACATTTATAGGAGAAAAAAAATAAGAAGAAAAAAAAAATTCATGAATTAAAATTAGTTTATGCATAAGATTATAAGTTAAAAAATTAACTTTTGAAGAAGCTAATATGAGAAAGTTTTTACAAATTAGTTTATGCATAAATTAATTTTGATTTATAAAAGAATTTATTTCATTTTTTCTTCATATTTTGGTTCCACTGTTGGCTTTGGAAGACAGGTAAGAGAAGAGGGTCTTGAGGTTTGATTCGAAAGCAGTATCGTTGATATTTCATTTTCGTTGGTTGAGCACTGAGTAGTTGTGGCAAATATAGCCAGCAGCAGGATCTTCTGAATATTCTGAATCTGTTTGTGAATATTTTGTTTCAGGAACAAGTCCTTCTAGTGTTTCATCCGTGATGCAGTAGAAAGTGTACAATTCATACCTAATGTTACAACTGGGATGTGTATTGTGTAATGGAAGGATAAATGCCCAGGGTGCGCATTTGTATCCCTCATTATTTTTGCAGAGATTATTCACATTTCTTTGGGTCCTGTAATATGGGGTGAATGGGCTTACGAAGATGAAATTTGTAGATATTTTTTTCCATATATTTTGGCATGGCAATCAAGGAATGATCGGTGGTGCAACCAACTGAAGCCAGTCCATAGTCACATAATTTGCAATTCTCTTTGGTACGTGGTATGGGTTTGGGTACGCGGAACGCAACCTTGCAAAGTATTGATACGTGAAGGGTATACATAGGTGGTTAGCTTCGATTCGTTCTTTAAATTTACAAAAAGTTTGAATATATAAATTAGTATACTACAAAGGTTTTTTTCATGTAAATAAATGTCTAGATTAAATAATGTAAACATCACCAGTAATAAATTAACCATGATGACTGAAAATTTAAGATAAATGGTATTAAACATTCTTAAAGTAACAAATATGATATTAAGATTAAAAAAGAAATAATACACTGGGCATCATACAACAATAAAAATTAAGGGAAAAGAGCATTTAGACACCTTGAACTTTTATCCTTTTGCAAACTGCAGACACCTTTAACTTTCATTTGATCTCAATTAATTCTTAAACTTAGACCATTGTCTCAATAGATCCTTGTGTTAACTTGCTGTTAAATAATTAACAGAATCAATTTAAACCATTGATTTTAGTTGAATCTTAACCCTTCATTATTTTTATGTTTAAAACATTAAAATCATACAAAATAAAGCTCGAAAAAACAAAAAAAAAAAAAAAGAAAAAAAAAAAAACCCTAAAAACTAGCTACGCTCAACGTTTGCCTTTTTCCTTTCAGTTGAACAGTGGTGCTGCAACATTTTCAACAATTCCTCTTTCTTTCTGTTGGATTTTACAACACAAACACACAAATATCTGCCATATAGATCGAAGGTGGGTATGCTATTCCTCAAAGTTACGCTACCCTTAAATAATGAAAGCCCAATTTTGAATCAATTTTAACTTTGATGGATTAAATTTTAGAATAACAATGGCATGCTACTTGATCTTCAATCTGACACTGAACTTCTGACATTGCAGACACTAACTCAAGCTTGGGCTACAGCCAGAGAACATTTGACAAGAACCCTTTTAAAATATGTGTCAAACAAGACTTTTGGATAGATTCTTGAGACACCAACTAGCAAGCAAATCTGTAATGACATTTGGTTCACGAGGAGTTTGAATGATTTGAACTTCCCGACGCTGACACAGAGCTTTTAGGATTTTAGGTTTTCAGCATTGATAACTCTTAATTCAGCTGGTCTTTTAAGTTTTTTTTTTTTTTAATTTCTTAAAGAACTACAGTATTTTATATGATTTTAATTTGTTAAACATAAAAATAATGAAGGGTTAAGATTCAATTAAAATCAATGGTATAAATTGATTCCGTTAATTATTTAACGGTAAGTTAACGGAGGGACTTATTAAAATATTAATAAAAATTTACGTACTAATTAAGATAAAATAAGAGTTAAGGGTGCCTAGCTATTTGTAACAAGATAAAAGTTCAGGGTAGTTGTGTAATTGTGTGCTCTTTTCCCAAAAATTAAAAAAACTAATCTATATTTTATTTTTTTAAAATAAAATTTAGATTAACTATGTAACTCTTACCAAGAAAAGTGATGGACAGATATAAAAATAATTAACTTTTTATTTTATACAAAGACATGAATGATTTTTTGAAACCATCACTAACTCCTTGAAACCAGCACGTCAGCACCAATTTATGCACGAACTCCTTGAAACCAGTACCACTCTTTTTAAAATAAAAAAATCCTTCTGTTGTTCTGGTGCCTTTCGTTCTTATTTTGAAAAAAAAAAAATTCATCGTCTGGTGCCTTGAGACCAACACCAATTAACTTTTATTTTTAAAAGAAAAATCTTTGATCCTTTCTAGTAGTAATATTCTGTCTTTCACTCTTCATTTCCAATTCTCTTCTGGTGCCGACAGTCAATTCTTCTTTTCGATTCCACTTTTCCTTTCTCAGTTCGTTCAAGTTGTGCGGTTCATTGAAGCATTTGGCTATGAATGGTTTTCTGAAAGTTCCCAAGTTGCAACCTGCAACGTTCATCTTGCCTTGCTTGGTTCGTCTTCCTCACGAATTTGTTGACGAATTTCGGCATACCAGTTCGAAAACGAACTGCGAATTGGTACGCACGAACCAATTCGCAGTTCTTGAGGAAATGAACGAATTATGTAACTATGAGCCAGTCAATGAAGTTGAGCTCTCATGTCTGCTTCATTTTCTTTCCAGAGACTATTCTCTCCGATCAAATCTTATAAATTTCTATGGATGACTTTTCTTTGTTGAAAATGATTCCAAAAAATTAGAAAATGGCAAAAACAGCTGTGACTATGGACATGAACGATGGCTCGAGGATCTTTCCTCGATCTTAAATATGTATATCATTCTATTATGCCAAGTCTGCACCGTTGGATATAAGACCCTTGAAAGGTGTTACAAGTGTGATCATGTGTAATGTGTGGTTATCTCTCTTGGGTGCTGGAAAGGGAAGTCGACTGGTTTCGAATATGGTGATCATATGCATGCAAAAAGGATAAAGCCAATAGGGGTACGTGATTGTTAACTGCGGATCTGTTTTGGGTGGGTTGTTTCTGGTTGGCCAGGGGTTGGGTAGGAATTAAATATTCAATGCTGCTGTCAGTGGTGAGAGACAAGGTTATGTCGATTAATTGTGTATTAACTCCAGCGGCGCTCAAAATGAGGAAGTATGATGTTAGCATCGGTTTGGGGATGGAGGGTGTCATGTGGTATTTAGTGTTTGTGGCATTTAATGATAATTTGAATGTACATTGGTATGCTCATGTATTTACATACGGGGAGGAGTGGCAGTTCGGGGTATTTAATGATAATTTTTTTTGATATGTATGAAATAATAAAAAGCAACAGAGAAAAGCTAGGGTCTAAAATGGACAAATCCCATACTCTCGATCAGCTAAAGCAAGAGAAGAGAGCTGAGGTGGGCAGACATTCCAAACGGTGAAAGAGTCTTCATGCGTAGCTCCAAACTTGGCCAGCCAGTCTGCGCATGCGTTTCCCTCGCGAAGGGCGTGCCTGAAGGATAGTTCCCATGATGAATCTCTGAGATGGTGAATAAGCCATATCAACGGGTAGTATGGGTGCAACTTATTCATGTCATTCTGTATAAGCTGAAGAGCTAGCTTTGAGTCGGATTCGCAAATCACATGATGTAACATCCCTTGTTATTATTAAAGAATTTCTACTTATTTGCATTATTAGTGAAAATGAATTTAATACTAGATTGTAAAATAACCTTCCAAGAAAATTTGTTCCATTTTTAACTTTCAAATCTTATTGTTTTTAACTCCAAAAGAAGAAACATCATTGTTAACTTATCATTCATTTAAAAACGTCCTTTTTGTGAAATGAAATTCTTAATAAACTAGAATCTAATTATCAAAACATCATAACCACGGTAAACCATTAAAACATAATAGAACTTCT
Organism: Pueraria montana var. lobata; assembly: GCA_026413185.1. Taxonomy (NCBI): domain Eukaryota; kingdom Viridiplantae; phylum Streptophyta; class Magnoliopsida; order Fabales; family Fabaceae; genus Pueraria; species Pueraria montana. Next base: position 74,564,195 of record CM048650.1, on the reverse strand, counting down.
TTTAAACATCCTTAATTTCATTATTAAATAATTATTTTACACAAAACTAAATACAATTTTATATCCTTGAAAGTAAATGCATTTTACACTAATCACATATAAGGAATTGATACATCATAAAAATCTCTAGTCTACCCCCTTTATACAAGAAAAGAACCGAGACTGAGAGCAGTGATTCAATGAAAATTAAAATCCAAAATACTCATGAGGCATCCTCAGAGGGATCCTCTTCTTCCTTGAACATATCCATTTGTGTCATAGGCACTTGGCTTAGTATTTCCACTCCGTCTTCATCATTCGCATAGGGTCAAGGAACTTTCTCTGAAAAAAAAATAAAAAATGGGAGTGAATTCTCTACCTCCTTGGTCGCCACAAATAAATGGACTTCCAGTCCCAAACAATCTATACGACCACTGTGTGTGGTACTCTAGCGATGACACTCACGATAATCCTATCAAGAATATCTATCTCACAACATCTATTCCTATGGGCCCCACTGCCATTAAACAACCCAAGTTTTAATGGTCTTACGCAACTTCGTAGATGACGATTGGGAGTACTCAACTCATGTCCGGTACATAGTGACACATTGATCTCACCAATCATGGATATAGCTTCATCTTCGTCGAGAATGCCAAGCCAGTTACGTGAGTCCTGTAACGCCCCTTCTAATAGACTTTAATTTAAGTATATAATTTATATTATATATAAAAGTTCTAATACAATCTAATAATATTCAAAATATATTATGTAATTTACATCACTAAAATTTTTGCAGAAACATTTTTACAAATAAGTCTAAGTACTACAAGTATTGTCTACCCAAAATATTTTCCCATCCTACAACTCTGGCGAATCTTTGCATCTTTTTCTTCTAATTATTCTTCTAGTTCACCTGCATTTGTATTTTTCTAGAATCTAGGGACAAAATTTTACCGGATCAGGCATTTAATTTCTCATACAATTAAAACAATATCAACCATGTTCATTTCATATAACACTTAATAAATCACATAAATAAATCAAATGCAGTATGATTTATGCAAATGCATTTTTGACTCAATCATTTTGACCCTACTCCATGGAGACTTCCCCTTTGAGTGTTTAGTAAAAAACTGGCCTACCATTACGCACTGCAATTCAGCTATCAGCCCCTACTAAACGCGAATAAGCTAAACAGAATTAGGAGATCAGGATACCCAAGAAGGCCACCACGACCGCAACTCAATCCAGTTTCCAGCCACATGTGGAATTGCCAATATCCTTCACCCCACAGACTATATAATCACAGACTATATAGTCTTGTCTAACTTATTCTGCTCACCTAAAGATTCATTTATCATCTATCAAAATCATTTCTCATGACTACCGCAGTCCCGGTTAGTCAACATTTATTCTTTTTTTTCTTTTCTTGTCTTCTTTTCTTCTTTTTCATTTTCATGGCTACTGCAGTCCCGGTTAGCCAACATCAATTATTTTTTTACTTGAATCTTTGTAAAATCCCCAAAAAGACTCATGCATGCTTATGTCATGTGATAATGATCATAAGTATAAATTAACATTAAACAATCACATAAATGAAATATAAACATTCAACAATTAACATTATAACATTAGTATTTTACTAAATTTTTAAGTAGGTCATTATGGGGTAAAATTACCAAACTACCCTTAATCTTTTTCTAAAATTCCAATTATGTCCTCAAAATGTAAAATGACCAAATTACCCTTAGTATTTTCTAAAATTTCCAATTTTGCTCTTGATCTTTTTATAAAATTCCAAATTTATCCCTAAACTTTCTGGAACATATGAAATTACCATTTTACCCTTGAAATTTTTTATAAATTACTAATTTGCCCTTAAACTTTTTATAAAATTTCCAATGTGTCCCTACATGTAAAATGACTATTTTACCCTTGGTTATTTGAAAATTTTGCACATAGTACCCTTCCATTCTTGTCATGGCCGAATGGTCCTTATTCAATTCCAACAACATTTCAACAAATTCAACCAAACAATTTTAATCAATAACAAATCAAACCAAGTCTCAATCAAGCTCAAATACATCAACCAAAGTTCAATCCATCACACATATCATAAAATCAACCAAACATTTGTTTCAATCATTTATTTCAAGCTTCAAACATTAAAACATATAAAAGCCCTAAATCAATTTCCTATTTTCATGGTTCTTGATCAAATCTTGAAATTAAACCTAAGAACATGTTTCTCCTACTTCTAAGTTATCTAAATTGAAATTAAATGCCAAGATCCTTACCTAGAATTCTTAGTTTGAAGAAGAAACCCTTGATTTCCTCTTCTCCCTTTCTCTTTTGTCTTCTTGAATTTTAGAGCTTTTCTCTCAATTTCTTCTCTTTTGGCCAAAGCTATATTGAAATTTGGGAGGTTTTGGTTGGTTTAATTTTTTGATTTTGGAAGAAAATATGAAGGTTTCATGGAGGGGCTGCAGCTGCCCAACTCATGGTTTGGAGAGCTTTGGAGAGCTAGCTTTTCACGTTTTTCTTTTGCTTTGGATTCTTATTTTTTAAATAATTTTTCTTCTTCATCCAATTCAATTTGGCCTTCACGTCCAGCTGCAGGACTTTAAGGCAGTCCATTTTGTCAAAATCATAGCCACTTGGACGTTCAAAGAAGGCTCCCTACGTTGGTTGCCAATTTCTTGGTCAAAGGGTCAAAAGTTGTAGAAAATTTATGGATTTTTCTAGAATTTATTTGGGGATTTAATTATCTTACAAACTAATTAGAATTTGAAGAAACTAACACTACCATTGAACTCCTCACTATCAAAAACCTTGGGAGTAGTGTCTTAATTATCTCTTAATCAAGGTCTAATTAGCTTAATTTAATTAGATTAGAAATAGCGTGTTGTCAAATTTTGATTGGTTAATACTTGTAATTTTTATCTTTCTTAGTTAAACAATTTTAATAATTATTCTAAGTATGTTATAATTAATAGATAATTTCATAGATGTCATACAAATTTTATCTTAATTTTTCTGCCTTAGAATTTTATCGTAATAATTTCTCAGAGTTCTAACTCTCAGAAAATTGTAACAATTCGAAATTAGTATTTTAATTTCTCAACTGTATATTTTCTTAATCCACATTCAATTATCTTCTTATTAGGATACAGTCTAGTCCAAAATACTACATTGGAATAATTGTCCTGGACAGCTGCTGGACACAACTGTTCAGTCAACATACAATTCAAACAAAAACAAGGATATCAAAAGATTTGGAAAATTTTTCTGAATAGAATAGATTACAGTCCAGTCCAAAATGTTACACTGGAAAATTTATCCTGGATAGCTGCCAGACACAACTATCCAGTCAACAAGCAATTCAAACAGAAACAAAGATATCAAAAGATTTAGAAAAATTTTCTGAATAGAACTGTATAAATTTTATTATGAAAATATGTACAGAAAGTTTCTATAAAATATAGTACATAATCTCTTATAATATTTATAGAAACATACGTACAAACATTAAAATAAAATAAGGATGTTACAAGTCCCCCGTACTAACCCTTAGTCGGGTTATCACAACCAGAAACCATTTCCCTAAGCCTCCTTTGAGACAACGAACTATCCCCCGGTGTACTCGTTATAATCATCCACTTCTCAAAACATTTCCTCACACGTTCTCCAAGCCGCGAGATGTATTCCACAGTGCGAAACGGTTTCAATGGTATTGACAAAAGGATGTTTTGGGGACTCTTCCCACTGAGCATGAAGTCAAGCTCCATCTCTAATCAAAGACCTCGTCTTTCTACATCCATCCCGTCTTTTGTCACTGACGCCCACTTCACATCATCCGTCTCCCCAAAGTGCGCGACGTCCCACGCAAGGTGAGTGACGTGAAACATCCACCGTTCTTCTTCATAAAACAAGAGGAGAAGGGTCTCGTCCCTCCTCACCTCTTAACGTCATGAACACGATGACCCTACGAAGTGAATATATCCACTTGCACACACCTTAATGCCTCGAGCACTCCAACGCATCTACACTAGTCATGCACAGCAAGACTAACATGCATTGCCGAGGGACAACGCCCCTCGGACTCAAATCACAACAAGCAATATATCCACAGAAAATATCTAACAATTTATATCAATGTCGGAGGTCACATCCTTTCGGTCTTAACAATAATTAATCACACGTATTCATGACATATAAATGTACATGTAAGACAACAAGTGCATGCCGAAGGTCACGCGCTTTCAGTCTTGATTAACAATTCCACAATGAGAATAACATTCATATACTTATCCAATTCAAACTCATCACAAATTACAAATTTTTGGGTCAAACCCGCAGCCAATACAAAATCCAAATTTTCAAGTGTCATAACTTCTTATTTTGGATTCCAAATACTCACAATTTAAGTCCTAACCCTTATGTACATGCTAACTATCATTTTCCACTACAAAATATTTATTTTAGGCTTTTTAAGGTTAGATTTTAAATAGTTAAACACCAAACTCGAAATTAGTTCAAAAACTCAAGAAAAAGGGTTTAAACTTCAAAATTACATTCCCAATAATGTAGAAATTGGATTTTGATGAACCAATTATGCAATCCTAGGTTTTAGGACATAAGGAAACTGTTTTTCTAGTCCAAAATAGCTTATTCCCCCTCTAAAAATTATTAATTTCGAAACAGTGGCAAATTTAATGAAAATGGCATAAAACTTAAAAACTAATTTCCAGTTGATATAGAAATCGGATTTTGACAAATTTTATATGTAACCCTAGGTTTTAAGGTATGAGGAAGCTAATTTTGAGGTCCATTACAGCCAATTCCAACCACATTATTCCCAGTTTATAAAACAGAGGCGAAACAGAGTAATATAATGCCAAACGTTCTAGTTTAAATTCCCGTTGATGTAGAAGTCGGATTTTGACAAATTTTATATGAAACCCTAGGTTTCAAGGTATGAGGAAGCTAATTTCGAAGTCAATTACAGCCAATTCCAATCACATTGTTCCCAGGTCAAGAAACAGTAGCTACAGTGCCAGAAATTCACATTTTCGTTAGACAAAATTTTTCTAAAAGATTCTCAATCCATTCTCAACATTCCACATATGCATCTCCATATTTTAAGACATGGGAAGACCATTTTTAAGGTCAAAAACAGCCCAGCACAGCCACAACATTTATTTTCCCAAAACAGAACAACAATTTCATAAATAGCTCAAAACTTGAGAAATTCATAATAAATAGCTCAAGTGTTCAAAATTAACATACTTTATAAATGTTCAAAATTAACAACCATTTTTGAGGTCCAAAACGCCAAAAGAGATACCCATTTTTCTCATAGTACAAGGCAGTACGAGATTCACCAAATATACACAATTTCAAGATTAAAAAAATTAAATATATCAACATGCTACATAGACCCATCACTCTAGGTCTCAAAGCAACAAATTTTAGGCTCAAAGAGAATAGAAAATTCCTCCCATACCTCAGTTTCCTAAGCTCAAGTTTCCAAAACGAAATTTCCAACCACCCAAAGCTAGAGCTTGATGAGCTCTACAACATATCCAAAATGCAAGAAAAAAGGAAAATGATTAGTCTAGAAAATCTAGAGAGGAAGAGGGAAAGTGTAGAGAGAAGAAGGAGCTTACCCAAAGAGAGATTTTGAACTCTCTCTCCTAGAACTGGCTGCTGCACTTGTGGGGGAAGGAGTCCCTCTTGGCTTATATAGGGGACCCAAAAACCCTAAAGGTAGGTCCCACAATTTTTTTAAAAAAAGATTTTTCTAAACCTAATTATGTTTAGGTGTTTAGCTGCTCTAGGTTTTATTTTTTTTTAGCTTTAAAATGTTCTTAAAATATAGCATTTAATTTTCCAAAGATAATGCCTTTGGAATCACTCAATTTGGACTTAAAATGAATTTTCTAGGTCCAAAATACTAAATAAATTGCTAAAATTAATAATGAATTCAATTTAATTATTTTTTATGAACTTAGGTCATTTCCATGCTTAATTATAATTATTATAATTTTATCTAAGTCCAAAATAATTTTTCAAACTCAAAAACACATAATTATGAAAATGTTATTAATGAGAATATTTCTTCATTTAATCCGCTTTAACCAGATTTGACCAGCTTTGACCATATCTGACTTTTAGTCAAATCACGGTTAAAACTTGATTTTATTAATTATTTTAACTTCATCAATGAAGATTTGATGCTTCCCATTCTTTTAGTTGCTAACTAGTGCTTTTTAGGCTTTAATTAAACAAATTGTATTATATTTTGTTTAATTACATTGATTAAATTTTCTACATCACTAATTACTTTAGAACAATTAATTTTACTAATTAAAGACATTCTAGACCCATTAGCAAGCTAATTATGCTCTTAAAAGTCTAATTTTAGATTTTAGACTCAAGTTCCACTTAATTACAACAATGCCATTAATGAGTTGACCAAAACTCTTCCCATTGACTTTAACCAAAGTAAGTCTATATTTGACTTTTCAAATTTTGAATTTTCCTCCACTAATCATGTAATGTCTCTACTTAATCCTTATCAAGTAATGCTTATTTTAATTATTTCTATTATTTTTCTTAATTACTCAATTAATCACTAATTAAGAGGTTAATTTCCTATTTAATCCTAAGCTCCAAAATTTGGGGTGTTACACATGACGAAAGCCATCATCCCAAACCTTGCGGAGGCCATAATAAATGGCATAGAGTTCTGCTTTGAGACATGAAGTGACTCCACAATATCCAGAAAAAAGCCGAAGTCCAAGCTCCAAGGATGATCTCGTATGATGCCTCCAAATCCCGATTCTCCCGGATTTCCAAGAGAGCTGCCATCCGTAATTAGTTTCACAAAGAGGGGAATTGGATTCTCCCAAATGACTTGTCTACCTATTTTTGTCTACTTCGTAGGTTGTAGGGTCTTCAAGATATCAAAATGAAACGTCTTCACTTGGTTAACAATATTCCATGTGTCCCAAGGCTTGTTCTGAAAAATGAACATATTCCTATTCTTCCACAGTATCCAACATGTTGTAGCAAAAAGTGTTCCTCTCGGGCCATTCATGTTGTTCACCAACTAGTCAATACAAGAGGAGGTATAGAAGGTTGGGTCTGTATCCATCTTGAAAAACTGCCATACTTGACGAGAATAAGGACACTCCCGAAGCAAATGAGAAATATTTCCTGACCATGCGAACACCTTTTACAAGAATAAACAACAAAAATGTGTCTAAAGACACGAAAATTGTTAGTGGGTAAGCTCCCATGAAAGGTGAGCCAAAAAAAGTGTTTCAAGTTTTCTGGTAAGTGCAACTTCCAGACCCAGGACAGTTCCCAAATTAAGCAGTAGGCAATGGATTATCGGCATTGAGCCAATGGAAAGCAGAGGCAGCAGTATAAAGGCCATCTCTCGAATGCCCCCAAATTACCACATCCTCCATGTGATCATGAATGATATAACTCTGGATCTCTTTTTTAGCTTCTGTAGGAATTGGCATTGCTAATCTCTCGAAGTGCCAAACTCCATCCTGATAAATATCACGAACTTTAAGTATGTGTCCATAATATGCACAAATGGTACTAGGTGACAGAGATAGTTGTCAGATAGCCATTTGTCATACCACAAAGAAATCTCTCCTTTCCAAATACGAAATTGGAAGCCCAAATTAAGATGTTGAGTAGCTTTGACAATAGAATTCCAAGTATAAGATGCGCCATTGATAGTAGAAGCATGGAGGATGGACCCCTGGCACAAGTACTTGGAATCAAGCATTTGTACCCAAAGTTTTTGCTTTTCATGCAAAAAATCCCATGTGTGTTTTCCAAGCAAAGCAATATTCACTTTCCTAGTAGAACGAATGTTGAGCCCACCTTTAGATTTGGGCTTGGAAATGGTTTCCCAGTTAACCTAATGAGAATGAGCACCTCCCCAAATAAACCGACAGATGGTAGAATCTATTTTGTCACAAACCCTTTCTGGGATCCAAAGGTTTTGCATGGTGTAGATATGGGCATAGATGTTAACATAGATTGTGCAAAAGTTACTCTACCAGCTCTCCCCAAAAGCTTCATCTTCCAACCCGCCAGTCTAGAGTTGATTCTCTCAAGAATATAATTAAAATCGCTATTCCTCGTCCTCCCTATGAGCATTGGAAACCCCAGGTATTTACCAATCTGTCTATTATGCTAGAAATGGGAAATTGAAGCAAACTTATTGATCTTCACATGCGACATATTATGTGAGGTCATGAACCTGGATTTCTGGAGATTAATTTTTAAACCAGAAGCTTTGCAAAACATATCCAGAACATTTTTCACCGGCTTGATATGAGAAGATTTAGCTTCGGTAAAAAGCAAGCAAGCAATCATCAACAAAAAAAAGGTGAGATATAGGGGGCCCATTTCTATCCACTTTTACAGACAACCATATACTTTCATTGACCTTCTGTTGAATGAGGAGAGAAAGCTTTTCCATGCACAGAACGAAGAGATAGGGAGACATAGGATCCCCTTGGCGAAGTCCTCTGGTTGGGGTAAAGGATTCTAACTTCTCACTGTTCCATTTTAGGGACAAGGTTGTCGACATAGTACAATTCATAATGAGGGTAACAATTTGAGGTGGAAAGCCAAAGTCCTCAAGAGTGAGTTTCAGAAAAGCCCAATTTACCTATCATATGCTTTTTCAAAATCTATTTTTGAACATGACATATCCCTTCTTCCCTTTTTTTTTTTTTTCTTTTTGAGCATGAAGTGAACAATTTCCTTGGTAATCAAGGCATTATCAGGTGTACCTCTCTTGGGAATAAAGCTACTCTGGAGGGGTCCAATGACTTTGTCTAGATGGGGCTGAATTCTGTTCACCAAGACCTTTGAAATTGTCTTAAAAAGGACATTACAAAGGCTTATAGGCTTGAAGTCCTTGAAAGAGAGAGGTGCGTCCACCTTGGGAATAGGGACAATAAGAGTTTTAGCCAGGCCAGGATTGAAGAACCTAGAAGAAAAAGGCAAAAGCAACCATTTCCCAAACATTAGTCACAACTACATCCCAGAAAGTTTTAAAGAACATTGGTTGAAAACCATCAACACCAGGTGCTTTATAGGAACTCATAAAGAAGATCGCATTTTTCACATCCTCTATAAAGACAGGTTGGATAAGAGAAGTGTGCAGATCTTGATCAACTTGAGGAATATAAGGGAGTTGTAAGCTTTCAGGATGGCAAGGTTCTGAGGACTGGAACTTATTCTTGAAAAAGATCATAGCCTCTCTTTTCAAGGTATCTTAGTTAGTGCACCACATATCATCAATATTAAGGCCTGAAACTTTATTCCTCCTTCTCTTGATGATAGTTTGAGTATGGAAAAATTTGGTGTTTTTGTTTCCAAATTTTATCCATTGCTCTCTTGATTTTTGGTGCCATAACACCTCCTTTTGATGTAAGACTTGGTTGTACATTGCCTCCATTTTCTCTCTAAAATAATGACATTAAAATCAGGATAGTTATCTAGCTGCTGGTGAACTCCCTTGATCTGAGCTTCAAGGTGCCTTTTTCTTCTAAAAATGTTACCAAAAACTTCTTCATTAAAAGTAGTAGAAGTAGTTTGGACTTTGTGAAGCTTACTGTTGACATTCCCTGGAGTAGAGTGCCATGTATGGGTGATCAAATCAACATATTCAGGATGAGAAAGCCAAGCTGTCTGAAAGTGGAAGGATTTGTGTCTCTTGCTTCTGGACTTCAAGCAGTTGAGAAGTAAAGGGTTGTGATCAGAATTATGCACGGGTAGTGTTTCCAAGAGAGCATGTGGGAATAATAAACGCCAGTCAGAATCTGCCATGCATCTGTCCAGTTTCTTACGAATGTGGCCCCCAGATTGGATATTCTTCCTTTAGGTGAACCAACCCCCAATAGATTCTAGGTCCATGACACCGTGCTCGGTCATCATATTAGCCAGCAAAGAAGCTCAGCCAGAGTTGAAAATACCCCCAGAAACTTCAGAGGGCAATAAAATTTCATTAAAGTCACCTAGAAGAAGCCATGGTCCTGATATGTGTTTCCTCAAATCACAAAGGTGTTCCCAAAGAAAAATACGATTAGAGGAGATAGGGGATGCATATATAGCAGAACAATTCCAAGTTACAGTTCTCCTCTTAATAGAAAAGGAGATAGCTTGCTGCACATAATGAATAAGAGTGAAAGCAATGTCAGTAACACAAGACAAGATCCAAATGCCACCAGAATGGCCATTAGCTTCTTGGATAAATAAAGGTTGATACCCAAGATTTTTCCAAAAAGCTTCAACCTTCACAAATAACCCATGAGTTTCTTAGATAAGAAAAAGAGAAGGGTGATATTGATTAACAATATCCCTGCAGTGTCGCCTCATAGCACTCCCTAGAGCCCCATGAACATTCCATGATATTATAGAAAAATCACAAAAATTTTCCATAGAGAACGAGAGGAGAATAAGGCCTAGAAAGCCCACTTTACGTTGGGGCATTTTGCTTTTCCAAAGGAGTTTCAGCAACCATATCATCTTGGCCCACATGTGATGGAGAGTCTACATTAGTCAAATTCACATGTTGGTTAACATCATTGTCCGGATTGAGTAAAATAAACCTGTTTGGAGAAAAAACTTTCATAGGAATTGTGCTTTTAATCCCAAAATCAGCATTATAAATCACCTCCCCTGATGGGTGGTTTGATGGGCCCACGTGCTCCTTATTGGTAGTTGTTGGTTTACTAGAAACCTTGTCTTTCACTACCATGTGCTTCCTCAGATAAGGTTTATTCTTTGGGATTGTAACAACATCTTTCCTCATTCGTTTATTCTTCTGCTTCCCATTGGTGGATTTCTCATACGTTGTTGGCACAGCAGCTTCCTGGGGCCCATGTTAAGGATCCCGAGCCTTCGGATAAATAGAGATACCTTTCTCTTTCTTATCATTAACTTCTGATTGGCGCTAATTTTTAGGAATTCCCTCCTTGCCACCTTTATTCTGATTTGTTTTTGGTTTATTCCTTGATTTCTGCCTCACAACTAACCAATCCCCATGCAGTTGTTCCTTCTCATCATTAGCATTAATATCCTTGGTAACGTCCTTATTATTCTCCACAATAATAGGATGCGTAATAATTGGGGGAATAATTAGGACATTACTTCTCACCGGAGGAATAGTGGTGGTTGCATTGCAGCCGTAGAACCTTGAAATGCCGTCTTGGGCGTATTCTGAGCATCAACTTTAGTCATTGATGGACATTCCTTGGCCAGATGACCATAACACCCATAGGAAGCACAAATGTTGTGTAATCCTTCATATTCCACTTTATACCAGTATTCCTTTAGCCATACTTTACCAATCACAGGCTTGGTTAAATCAATTTGGACACATACTCTAGCAAAACACCCCCTCCGTACATCCAAAGTGTTTGTATCAACTTTGATAGGAGTACCAATGGCACTAGCCAAAGCCAATAAAATGCTTTCATCATAATAAATTAAATTTGAACCTGGAAAACGTACCCACACCAAAGTTTTGTCAATTTTGGCAGTAGGTGAAGTGAATTCTGGTGTCCATGTTTGCACTGTCAGGTAATGATCAAAGATCATCCAGGGCCCCTCTTCTCTCACTTTTTGTCTATCTTCTGCATTGTCAAACTTGACCATATAGAAATTGTTCCCAATATCTAATATGTCAAAAACCATTTTCAACTTCCAAATCCTTTCCAGACGATCCTTCATGGCATGGAAGCCAATATTCTTCCCAAGGAGCTTCACCACCAACACATACTTCCATGGGGCACACAAGCCATCAAAGACTTAGTCATCAATATGGACCATTGGCTTCAAAGGATTATCATCCTCAAAGACCGTTTTTGCTAACTTCTCCTTAATCAGATCAACTTTTGGTCATTGGGGTGGATTTTGTTTGTCCCCCATTACCATGTGTTTGAAAGACTGCCTTGTATTGCCTCCATCGCCATCGAGTGGCTCTTTGCAGGAGCCTCCATTGCCTACTGTGTTCGTAGAGAAAATGAAGTCCTGAGTTGCCATTGTTTTGTTACTTATTTAATGATAATTTAAGGGCACTGGTTAAGAAATTGAAAAGAGATAATATTTATTGTGGAAAAATGATAGGAGAACGGAAAAAAAACTATCGATAGAGCAATTTGACGTATTCCAATAAAAATATTTCTCTTTTTAGTTCCTTAACTAGTGCCTCAGTGTCCTAAGGGCACTGGTTAACATTTGCCTAAATTTAACTAGTGTCCTTAGGGTACTGATTAAGAAATTAAAAGAGGAAATTTTTTTATTGGAAATCATACGAGTGTTTCTCATAATCATAGGGGAGCATATTTTTACGCATCCTAATAAATAAAAGACTTTCCCTTTTACTTTCTTAAGAGTGCTCTTAGGGCACTTGTTAGCATTTGCCAATAGCTTTTAACCACTGGGAGCTAGAAAGGAATACAAATTTCCTTCTTACTTTATATCGGATCATGGTACCTCTGGTATCCTTTATGAATATATTATACATCTTATATTGCTGATAAAAAAAATGTATATCATTCTAAGCTTATTTTTGTTTTAAAGTTGTCTTACATTTTATTTTTATTATATTTTAGTTTCAATTTTATTAATAATTATTAAAAAAATACTTTTGAATTTAGAAATATTTGTTAAGCTAAAATAAAAATATTGCTTTTATAATTGTTTATAAAATAAAAAATTCTCACATCAAACATGCATTGTTATTCCATGAATATTGCAACCATGAACTAAACAAGGGAAAGAACCTCGCAACATTAGTTTTACAATTTATGATTTGAGTAAACTCCTAATTTGGTCCTTAAATTAATTTAGTAAGTGCTTGAATTAAATAATAAAAAAATAGTTTCTGAATCTATTATTCACCATTCACATTAATTCCTTATCAACTCTTCCTTGATAACATTAATGGAGTATCTTATGTGGCATGTTAAGTACTTGTATGACACATATGTGGCACATTCATATAGTCCATACGTGTAGGAATTATTTGAAAGAGTTTAAGTCTATACAAGAAAAGTCATAAATCTTTCAATTTAGCCACTAAATTTGAAATTGTAGTCATATTAATACTTGGAATTGAAGAAATTAAAAAACTCATCTTTAAGTTTGTATTTCATCCCAATACCATATTACTCTAAGCATTAACTCAAGTTTGTTACGCTTAACAAAGTTTTATAGTTGACACCTTAAGTGCCTTCATGGCACATCATTTTCTTAAATCTCAAACCTTAGTCAAACCGGAAAGAATAGAATCCTAGGGTTGTAGCGCTCGCCATGCATAAAATGGACATCACCATTATGCTGTGAGAAAAAGAACATAACCCTATTATGACATATATATGACAATGCACCAACCATTAATCTCACAAACAACAACCATTATCAATTGTCTTGCTATTGCTATTTAACAAAAATGCTAACACATGACACTCGATTGCATATCTATGTCAACATTCTATGGTCATGTCAACATTTTCATTTAATAATAAATGTTAAGTTAATAGATGAACCAAAATTACATAATTAAAATATAGTGGTGGGAACCAAATTTGCCAAAAAAAAAAATGGAAGGACTACATTGAAGAAATAACGGTAGTAAAGGGACAAAATGGAATTAATTAACCCTCGAACACATTGAAAATCACAATGTTGTATGCTTATTTTCTAGTCCAATTTTCTTTGCTTTGTCAAATGATTAATTAAGAGTCATTAACAAATTTCTAATGTAAGATATTGAAAATGAAACAAGTTATACTTTATTTTTTTAGGTATTTTATATTTGTGCTTTCTTCTTTGATAAGCAAATTGAATTTTATTACTTAAACAAGAGAACAGCTTAGCATAAGACATGTCATAGGTCAACATTAAATGGTCTACTACATGAAGCCATAACTAGCAAAGACACAAAGTTGAAACAGCCCAAAACTATAACCAAAAGCCTTACATAATATGAGAAAAGCCAAAACATACTCCTTAATTTGACCTCTCTGGCATAATTTACCAAATGATATTTTATAATACATTAAAATGTGACTAGGTATAATGATATTCAAAAATATATTATCAAGGATAGAATTCACTTATAGATATTTCATTGATAGAGGATGGTAAGGAATTGTTGGTAGATTGCCTCAAACTTGATTCATGTGCAATAATTGGATCCATCCTAGATATATGGTACAAGCAAAACGTTGGTTCTTTAGGAGATGGCATCTCAATTGAGTGACCAATGAGATATGAAACAACTACCACCATTGTAGGTCTAGCATATGAGTTTTTTTTTAACATATAATGAACCAATTTGAATGCATTTATTGACTTTAATATTAGAATAGTTTTCTTTTAATTTTGGGTCCAATATATTCAATGGTGTTTCATCTCTCCAATGTCTCCAAACCTGTAACAATTTTTTTGTGAAATCATTTCACTTTCCTAACCTTAAATTGATTTTGCTGTACATTGAGCATGACTAATAATAAAACAACAAAATTCAAGAGCATTGTACTCACAAATTTTAGAAGACCATTAGCAACACAATGTGGACTATATGAACTTATATTCTTTTATCCATTAACAATATCAAGAGCCATAACTCCAAAACTATAAACATCTTATTCCTCATAAAATTGTCCAAACATAGCATACTCTAGAGACATATAGCCACTGCAAAACTAGAGCGAAATTACAATTAAGCTTAAACATATCATACAAAGGATCTTAAATTATTTTATGGTAATAATTAATGTTTTTAAAATCAAACCGATGATTGAATCAATGAAGGCTTTGGTCTACGTTAGGATCTAATCTTTTAGTTTCATCGTGTTAACATGACACTCTATTGCACATCCACATAAGCACATTCATGTTAGCATTCCACTATCATGTCAATATTTTTGTCAAATATTAAATAACAAGTTAATAGATGAAGAAAAAGTACACAATAAAATACTGGGAGAACCAAATTTGAGAAAAAAAATAGAGCATCAAATTTGAGAAATGATGATAGTAGATCAAAAGTGTAATTAAGCTTTGAATATATTCATTACAAAATACTACGTGAGAATCACAATGTTGTATAATTATTTTGCATTCCAAATTAAATTTCTTTGCTTGTCAAATGATTTAAGAATTATTCACAAATTTTCAATGTAAAAGATGTTGAAAATTGAAACAAAACATACTTTATTTTTTTATAGATATTTTATATTTGTACTTTCTTCTTTTATAAGAAAAATAAATTTTATTACTTAAACAAGAGAAGTTAAATAAGCTTAGCATAAGACATGTCATAGGATAGCATAAAAGGGTCTAATACATAAGGCTACAACCAATAAAGACATAAAGTTAAAGTCCCCTAAATTGAAACCAAAAGCCTTACACAATATGAGAAAACCTATATAACAAAAAATCATAATTGGACCTCTATGACATAATTAAGTGTTAAATAAGATTTTATAATACATTAAAACATGACTAGATAATGATACACAAAAATAAATTATCGAGGATAGAATTGACTTATAGACATTTCATTGATAGATGATGGTATGGAATTGCTAGCAGATTGTCCTGAACTTGATTCATGTGCAACAATTGGATCCATTCTATGGTATAAGAAAAATGTTGGTTCTTGTGGAGATGGCAACTCAATTGAGTGACTGCTGAGATATGAGACAATTGTCACCATTGTAGGTCTAGCATCTGGATTTTCTTGAACACATAATAAACTGATTTGAATGCATTTGATGACTTCAATGTTAGAATAATTTTCTTTTAATCTTGGGTCCAATGTGTTCAATGGTGTTTCATCCCTCCAATGTCTCCAAACCTATAACAATTTGTAAACTTGGCTAAATTATTACACTTTCCTAGTCTTATATTGAATCATTGTAAATTTAGCATGAGTAATAATAAAATGAAAATATTGTAAGATTATTGCACTCACAAATTTTAAAAGACCATCAGCAACACGATGTGATTCATGTGAACTTATATTCTTTTTTCCACTAATAATCTCGAGAACCATAACTCCAAAACTATAAACATCAGATTTTTCAGAAAATTGTCCAAACATAGCATACTCTGGAGACATATAACCACTGCAAAATTAGGGGAAAATGACAAATAAGCTTAAATATATTATGCAAAGGATGAGAAGTGTAGGAATGAGTATTCAAAACTTACTACGTTCCAATAATTCTGTTTGTACTTCCTTCTTGTTGATCTATTTCAACAATTCTAGCAAGACCAAAATCTGAAATTTTTGGATTCATATTTTCGTCTAATAGTACATTACTAGGTTTAAGATCACGATGTATAACTTTAAGTCGAGAATATTCATGCAAATATAGAATTCCTCGAGCAATCCCTCCTATGATTTTGTAACGCTCAGACCAACTCAAAACTGTTTCTAGTTTAGTATCTACAAGAAATATTGATTATGTGAGAAAATTAAAAGATGTGTGTTTTATAACCAATCACTTGAATTGGTTTAGATATAATTCATTAAATATCATAAATACATAATGCGTAAATGTTAAACTTTAAAAAACTAAAGAGAAGTTGAAGGCATCAAACCAAATAAGAAGTAGTCCAGACTCTTGTTTGGCACGTATTCATAGATAAGTATTTTCTCTTGCTCATCAAGACAAAATCCAATGAATGCCACTAGATTTCTATGTTGAAGTTTGGCTATTAATAGAACCTCATTTTTGAACTCCTCCACACCTTGCTTAGAATTTCTTGAGAGTCTCTTCACAGCTATAGGTCTTCCATCAATAAGAATGCCCTAAAAATATGTAAATAATTATTTATGTTAAAAAGGAACATATTAGAAATAAAATTTAATATATTTTCTTCTACCTTATAAACTTCTCCAAATCCACCTCTACCAATCTTGTTCTCGTGTGAAAAGTTGTTTGTTGCTACTTCAATTATTGCCAAATTGAATTGCAATGACTCTATAGTGGAACTTTCACGTCCAACTAAACAAAAATACTTCAATAGTTAAACCAAGTAATTTGTAAAGTTCTTTAAGGTTTCTAATTGAATAGTTTAGTATTAAAATCTTCTCTTTTTTTTTACCATACTTACAATTTTCTCTAAGAATAGTTTTATTATTCTTTCTTACTTTTCTTCGTATCAGATAACAACAAAAGGTGAAAAAGATCCCCGATACAATGATGGTGGGTATAAGGATCAAGATAATGGTTCGCAGTTGACCATTTCCTACATTAGAAAAAATAACACATCATTAGGTCATGGTGAATTGATAACAAGAAAAGTGACTTTTTTTTTAAACTAAAAATATTATTGATGAAAAAATGACTTTGATTTGAAGGACAATGTGTACCCAAAATTATATCTAGAAAAATTTATACAAAAAAATGATCTTGTAAAACAAAAGCTACGTACACAATCCAATACACCAAAATCTAGCTAGCACTAAAATCAAAGCCACCAATAAAAATGTTATCATGTATAACAAGAAATTATAGTACCGAATAAAATATATATGTTAACCTTTATGATCATAGAATAGTCGTATATAGACTCCAAACATTAAGGGCCCATTTGGTTGTCAGGATGGAATTGGATAGGATAGGATAACTATCCTATCCTACTATAATCAAGTGTTTGGTGCACCAACAAGATATGATTTACTTATCCTATTGCCTATCCTATCTTAGTGTAGTGTATTTCTTATCCTGAGGGGGGAGCCAGGTTAGAAAGCAACATGATAGGATAGGATAGGATAATCTCTCTCTCCTTCCCTTCCTCCTTCCCCTCACCACCCCCATCGCCACCATCACTACTGTCATTATTGTTGTCGTCACTGCCACTAACTCTATCACCATTGCCATTGCCGTCGCCGCCACCACTGTCATCGCCACTACCTCCACCACCGTCACTGCTGCCATAGTCACCACCACCATCACCATCACTACCACCACCATCACCGCCACCACTGTCATCACCACTGCCACCACCATTTCCGGTATAGTAAGCACCATCGTCAACACCACCACCACCACCACCATTGTCGTTGCCACCACTCCACCATTGCCACCACCACCATTGCTACCACCATCCCATCATTATTGTCGTCACCATTGCCACCACCACCATCGTCGCCACCACCATTGCTGCCAGTATCTCATCACTGTCGTCTTCATCACTGCCACTACCACCATCGTCATCGCCACTGTTGCCACCGCAACCACCACCACCATTGTTGCCACCATCTCATCACTATTGTTGTCATCATCACCATTACCATGGCCGTCATCACCACCACCACCATTGCCTCCACCATCCCATCACCATTGTCATTGCCATCGCCACTACCACCGCTGCCACCACCACCCTCACCGCCATTGCCTTGACCGCAACCACCACCACCATTATCATTGTTGCCACCACCACTACCACCACCATCGTCATCGCCACTGTTGCCACCGCAACCACCACCACCATTGTTGCCACCATCTCATCACTATTGTTGTCATCATCACCATTACCACGGCCGTCATCACCACCACCACCATTGCCTCCACCATCCCATCAGCATTGTCATTGCCATCGCCACTACCACCGCTGCCACCACCACCCTCACCGCCATTGCCTTGACCGCAACCACCACCACCATTATCATTGTTGCCACCACCACTACCACCACCATCGTCATCATTACCACTATTGTCATTGTCGTCGCCACCATTACCTCCTATTGTTATTTAGTTCGTATCATGGCGTGCACCAAACATTGGATAGGATTAAGGCTTATTCTGCTCTTATCCTATAATGTTTTTATCCTGTACATATATCATATCATATCCTTACCACTAAACAACCCTAATATTTTAAAGGAATTATTTTTTGCACCACCCATGTTTTCTGAACACATCACTCATTTTTTTTTAATTCTGAAAATACCCCTAATATTATAAAAAGCCCCTTTGGCACACCATCCATCGCGCTCTAAGGACTCCACCTCATTCTTCCAAGCAAAGTCGCATCTTCCCATTCATTAATGACACATATCTTACTACTAGAATTAAATCTATTTAAATCTAAATTCATTAAATTCCATTTATGAAAAATCAAATATCACTTAGATGGTTGTCCTTGTTCCTTAGGTTGTTTCCGCATACTATATTAAGACAACCTACATATTAGAGTCCAGAAAAAATTAAAATACTTTTGAATCAAAATGAAAAAAAGAAGATTGAAACTGAGAAACCAAGTTTTTTCATGGGGTTTAACTATTGACCAACTTCCTACACGTCCAAGTTTTTTGTGGACAACTTTTATCAATAACTTGCAATTTGTCAATTAAACCAATCGGTCGAATTTAATTTTAAAAAAATAATAATTTATTATATGGACAAAGGTACAAGAAGTACTCTTCCCAGCAGAGTACAACTGATAAAATGCAAAGCTAAGACCCGCATTCTATCTATGGCCAAAATACATGTTGCCCCCAGAGAACCCGACAACTTCATGCCTAATTCCTATCCCAAAATACATTCCACCGCATTGCAGAAACCCCTAATTTCAAAAACTGCAATAACATCTTATCATTGAAGTTTTATTTTATATTCATAGGCCTTTTCCTTCAATATGCATCGGCAAAGAAAAAAAATAAGTGGACGCAGAGAGAGCCAAAAAAAGAGAGCATTTTAAGGGGAGAATTAAGAAAAAGGAAGAGGGAGATGGAGAGTATTTCACGAAAAAAAATTAAGAAAAACAAAGAAAGGGTGGTGTATTTAGAAAAACAATAGTTGTATGAAAAGTAAAACCTTATTTTAGCTAACCCCTTTAAAGTTGGCCCACATTGTACTAAATGCGAAAACTCCAGCCCATTATCCGTTGACGAAATGATTTTACTGAATAAGCTGAATATATACTGCCAGACTTGAATTAATTGAAGTTTGAAAATTTGTCGTGATAAACGTCCATTTCAAAATGATGTGGATTAAGATGGAAAAAGAAAAAAGAAATATAAAAAAGAGGAAAGATACAAATAGAAAATAATATAATAGAAAAGGAAAAGAATGAAATGAAAAAACATAGAAATGAGGAAAAAGAAAATATGTAGATGTTCATAGTTTTTCTTATAATCAAATGAGCAGGCGGGTTGAAAGCTGCTAGCGTGAAACGGTCCAGTAATCCTTTCCAAATATTACTACACCGAGTGAGAGATATTAGATATCAAGTATTTTAGAACCATAGATCATAATATCAAGTATATCAATACCAAGTAATTTAAGTATTTCTGATCTCATATAGCAGAGTTCTTCTATTGCCTATGGACTGTTAGTGGTTCTTCAACAATTTTTAATAAAGAAAATAAGTTATGATCTCACTATTATTTAATTACAAATTACTATATAATAAATTTATTAACTTTTAATATAATTATTTTAAAAGTTATATCAAATTTTAATTGGTTGACTTTTTACCTTGAAAATTCATATTTATTGAACTCTTAAGGTTATTGTAATTAATAAATCTTAGTTAGAATGTGACTTTTAATTTGTAAATTTTAACATACGTATATCAAATTAATAAATATAGGAATAATATGTCTTAATTCGCGTAATTTATTTTTATAGTTTTTTCTTCAGTTCAAAAGTTTCATATCTTTTATTTATTCTGATATAATAAAATATAAAGTATTTATTATTAATAAAGAAAATATTTCCTATTTTAATTTATTATTCCCTAAAACATATAATATTTGTCATGTTTAATAATAATAATAATAATAATTATTATTATTATTATTATTATTATTATTATTATTTCTAATTTTAAATTTTACTGAATAACCTTTGCTAGTTGTGTTAAAAACCAATGCATTGGAATCATCGTTGTGAAATTTTAGAGAAAGGAATAAAAAAATATATAAAACCTGGCGATGGAGGGGTACTAGTTGGTGGGGTGAGCGTGAGATCGTAAAACTTGAACAATTCAAACCTCAGATTGCAGCTAGGGTACAGAACTCGTCCACCTACGCTTCCCAAACGAGACCATGGAATTGCCATTCCAATCACATCATTTAGGCAGCCAATGCAACTATTGGTTGATAGATCCAATGAACACTGAGAAAGAATATATAGTGTTTGGTCATCATTCAATCTTAATGATTCTGTTCGATATCTGCCATTACTGTACCCTGTCTCAGTCGCCATCTCAGCAAACTGGTTGGATAACTGAGAAGCAACAGAGGATTGTATCGGATTGGCGCTGGTTGTATTCAGTTTCTGAAATAAGGGACTTGTTTCCACGCTGGAGAAGAAGTTTCGTTCGGAATAACGTAGCCAGCAGTGATTGTACCAGATTATAGCCTCCGTAGTAGCCAAACGACACTCAGAGGCTATTCTGTCGGTGGCGTTTTGGATGCATTGTCCACAAAGGAGAGGAGGAATGTCACCACGGCACGTGAAGAGGCCATACGCTGTTCCCTCTGTCGTCTGGAATTCACTGTGATTGGTGGCGTTGGAAGACAAGTCAGAGAGGAGGGTCCTGAGGTTTGATTGGAAAGCACGGTCAGTACTGGTGATGCCTGAGCAGTTGTGGGAAATATAGCCAGGATCTTCTGAATATTCTGAATCCGTGTGTGGATATTTTGTTTCAGGGACGAGTCCTTGTGGTGCCTCACTCGTGACCCGGTAGAAAGGGTACAAATCATACCTAATGTTACAACTCGGAAACAGAACTCTTCCTCCTTGCTTTCCATTACAGCAATCTGGGAGGCTCCCTATTGCTGCATCAAGACAGTCTGAGCATTGTAGAGGTGACAGATCTTGTGTGCACTGAGCTAGACAGTAAAGAGTCTGAAATTTATCTAAGCTTGCGTTCTTTGTGGAGTACCTGTTACCAGAATTGGCTGCTTCATCTGCAGTTTGGTTCATGGTGTTGGACAACAACCTCATGAAGCTTGTTGAGTCGGAGGAGATATTGGCCAAGTTCCACGTGAGCAACCTGGGAGATGTGTAGACGGTGGAGAAGAAAGAGACGTTGGAATACCGAACCATGCACTCGTCGTACCAAATCAGACCCTCTATGGACAAGGGACACACTGGGTCTGAGGATAATGTCTCGGTTGCGTTTGCCACGCACTGTGTGCAGAGTTGAGAGGGTAGATCACCCCTGCACATGAACAGACCATACGCCGTGTCAGAGGAGTTTCTTCCCACGACTGTGTCGGTGTAGAATGTGTTGTCGGTGGCGTTGGAAGATAAGGAAGACAGGAGGGTCCTGAAATTCATTTCATAGGCGCTGTTGGCAGTGGTTGGGTTTGCAGTGCAAAATTGGCCAACAATCATACCAGGGTCGGCGTCCTGTGCTTTAGTAGTTGGGAAATTGAAGAAGCTAACAAGGATACAAAGGAAGATCAGCTTGAAGGAATTTGAAGGCATGGTTAATGTTCCACAACACTACCATATGGTGGGTGAATGGATTAATGGATGTATTTTTGCTATTAATTAAAATTCTTTCTCATCAGTGACGTATTTAACCCGGCAGTGAGGGATAGATGCAAGCAAGTCAATGAAGCAGGTAAGTCAAACATTCATTCATACATCTCTCATTATTTTCCAGAGATTGTCCACATGGGTTCATTGGCTAAAAGACAAAAAGGGGCAAAAAAAAAAACAACTAATTACGAAAAAAATGTGGAAAAAAACCAATTTACCTGCAGAGGTTGTTTTTGACACGTTGCACTGGGAGGCGCCAACTCAGTTGGCGCCTCCCTAATTTTTTTTTGTCTCGTAGCGGGAGGCGCCAACTGAGTTGGCGCCACCTGAATCTTTAACTTTTTTTTTTTTTTTGAAATGTCAAAGGTTGCTACACTTGAAATGGCGCCTCCCGCTACGGGACCAAAAAAAAATCGGGAGGCGCCAACTCAATTGGCGCCTCCCAGTGCAACGTGTCAAAAACAACCCCTGCAGGTAAATTGTTTTTTTCTACTTTATGCTCTATGCTCATATGCTCATATTACCCCTTTAGAGTGAAATTTATTGTTGGCTAATCTCAAATGTCACTAGGAAAACAACTTTTGCCAGCCAACAATTGTTACCGGGCTTAAATATCTTTTCAGTCCTTGCAATTTAAGATTTTTTTGCTTTTTGTCCTTACAAAATATTTTTTTTGGTTTTGGTCCTTGCAAATTATGTTTGTTTTGTTTTTCGTCCTTAAAGTGGTTTAGATAGCGTTTTTTTTACCGTTCAAAGTGCTATCTAAACTGCTTTAAGGACGAAAAACAAAACAAAAATAATTTGCAAGGACTAAAACAAAAAAAAAATTTAAAAGGACGAAAAGCAAAAAAACACTAGATTGCAAGGACTAAAAATATATTTAAACCTTGTTGCCGCAAGAAAGGTTGTTGCAAAAAGTTTTGCAGTCATATTTGATGTTGCTACCACTACTTATGCTTTAGCAATGGTCATTGCCACTGTCATTTAAACATATTTGTTGCTGCCACAACTGATTTGTGGTAATCACCAAAGTCATTGCCATATTTTACATGTCATAACCACCATTGTCGTTGTGAAAGACATTCCTTCTCATCAACCAAAGTTGTTGCGATAAGATAATTTTTCTTAATAATTAATATCGCTACAATAAGATATCGTTTCTCAATGACTATAATGTTGTTGCAATAAAGTATTTTTTTCAACAAAATTGATTGTTGTTATATCTTAATTTTTCTTAACAAAAGTTGTGGCAAAAATTTACTATTTCTTAACAACTTACATCATTGCAAAATTTTATATAAATATTAAATTTTGTTTTAATTACAATTAAATATTATTTTTTAGAATTAATACTAATAGAAATCATTTAATTATCATAACTATTTTTTTAAAAGCAATTATCATAACTATTTAAAATTAGATCAAATTAAAACAAGACGAAGGCTAAGGTAGACCACCATCATAGGTGGTCCTCCATGCATCACACTTATCAGCCCTTACATTAATCTAAGGTACAATTTCTTATCATACACCCTCTACATCAAAACATCTCTCTTTCCCTCTAATCCCCCACTTCATTCCCAACAACCCTCTGACCATCGTTTGCCACAGCCAAAGGCCATTTTCGGCAGCAACAATGCAATTTTTTTTTTTTTTGCTTTTTTCCTCGCCACCTCCACCATTAGCCCCTTGCACTATAGTTGAAAAAAGAACGAACATCGAAACCCAGAAAAGGCAAATGTGTAAGGATCTAAGCAAGAATCAAACATTCTTCAATGAAGGAAGCTTGGGGGTGTGAACCCTGGGCATTGTGGAAAAGTTGTATGCGTATGATTTTGATGTGTTTTGGATGTTGAATATGGGGATGAGGATTTATAATCTTCGTGGGAACAAATGAATTCCATGCGGAGCACATTTAGTGAAAACGGTGATTTTGTGATAAAAATGACGGAAAGTAATGAATTAATCCGTAAAAAGAGTGTTAATTTAGTAATTAATGATTGGCATAAGTAATTTTATGATCCTTGTTTTGTGTTGGTGAGGATCGAATGAGAAGGAAAACCTTTCTGTTGGGGGTCACGTGTGAGTGGTGTAGTGGATAAATGCTACGCGTCGATTTAGAAGGATAATCTTACGTGACCAGAAGCCAAGTGGGCAAGTGTTGAGAGGTCGTGTGGAGGTTTTATCTACGGTGAGCATTGTGCTTGTGAGATGACGGGGTAGTAATGTTTAACCACTGTGATAGTGGGGGAGTTGGATCTCTATGTTGTATGTTTGGGACATATGTTGATTGAGGACCACCGTCGAGTACCTTTGGTAGAAAAGCCCACACAGACCTGTAAGAGATGAACCCGATGAGAGGGAGTGGTTGAGGAGTCAGTCCTTAGAGATTGGATGACCTCATAGAGTGGTACCTGAGGTGTGCTCGCTAACTTGCTGTTTCTTGAGGATCTGGCGCCGAGTTTGTGGTCGAGCTTCCACAGTGCCGACTTGGCAATCCCGACAAATACGAGGCACAATCGTGTTGGTGAGAGCCCTGCCATTGTACCGTGGTGAAGGGTGTACTCCCAGCAAGTCATCCGACTTAAATATGTGTAAGACCACTGAGTTCTGGGAGTTCCAGTGGCAGCTGGCCAGTGTGAAATAATTTACAAGAATAGTTGTGGAAACGAATAGATTTCGGGTGTGACCGCTAGAGAACCACATCGTGGTGGCCAGTAGGATTGTGTATGTGACTGTGAAGTCATTCTGTGTGTATTGCTTGATGAAGCAGAGAGTTCGCCCTCTGTTTATTTTCTTTTAGGAACCGGTAGCAGTACCTGTAGATGTCATAAAGACGTTATCTCCATCAACTTCGTCACTTTTCGTTTGAAGGTTGGTCTAACATGCAAGGTTGGGTGTTAGTGATGACTGCTCTGAGACTAGGTTTTTCTCTTTTTTTGTATTTGGATATGGGTAGACCTAGGTTTCAAAATTTGAAATATATATATATATATATATATATATATATATATATATATATATATATTCAGTCATCTTACTTTATCACCTTATGTAGCTTTTATATATTTTGGGTAGTATGTATATTACTCCTGCTCAGGAAAACATTTCTATTATGTCACTCACTACTGCTTCATATATACATATATATGCATATTTTGAAGAACAAAAAATCTCTCGTTTTATTCATTCTACTCAACTTGAAATTAAATGCTTATTTGTGATCGAAACAATGCTACATGGTTTTCTTGCAAATCCAAATAACATGTTTATTAAATTAAGAATGAGTTTGTAAATGAGAATATATGTAAAACCGGATTTAGGATGTTACATACCACACCCCTTAACTTCTCTTGGAATGTGTGCAAGATGTTCCTTTAACCTAGTAATTCCACCTGATATTCCACAAAATTTTCAAACTATCTAATTTCTACTTTTACCCGACACAAGTTTTCCGAAATGCCAACCAATGTCATCACTTGGAGCACCTTCTGCTCTACCACTTGGAAATGGTTCTATTGAAGACATGATTTAACCAACCTACATAAAAAAGTAACATGCTTTTAAATTACAACAAGAACACAAATTATATATAAGTTGTTAGCTATATATAACATAATTGAAATCATTTATATCAATTCAAAGATTGTCAAAATATTATATTTTTTTATAGACCAAATATATTAATTTAGTTTATCCATCTTATTTTTATTTAATTATTTGTAATTTCAGTTTTAAAATTTTATTTACATTAGTTTAAATTATAGGAATTTAAATCAATATTTTTTAAAATATAAAAATGAAAAATTCAGTTAAAAATTTATAGAAACTAAAAATGTGATTAAATGAGTATTAAAATGTGATTAAAATTAAAAAAAAATTAAATTTAAAAATTCTGTAAAAAAAAAGTTATTAAAATGAGTTTTAATTAGCATAAAAGACATATTTTACACTTTATAATTCATTGCAAATCACATTATTGTTACAAGAAAAAAATAAATACAAATAAAAGCAAAATGAGTCCATTCCTTTATTAATTTCACATCTCCTACCATTCATTTTTAGTTTTATTATTATCATTTAGTTTATTATATAATATATTATATATAAATAGTTTATTATATTTTTATTACTTTTTATATCATTTTTACATTAAAAAAAAAAAAAAAAAGAGAAACCAAATTGGATCTAATGAGGCCCAACAAAATATTTATGTAAATGTTAATAAGTAAAATGGTTGGCACTTGGCCCAATTCTATGAAATGGTCATAAAACCTATCAGCTTCTTCTACCCGCAAGCTAAGTGCCGTCGGAATAGAGAAAAAAGGTTCTTAGAACTTCTTACTTACCAATTGCGATGTACGAATAGAGCATCCGGTGAAGCCCAACGGAAGCTCGAAAGTCAAAACTTGGAAGACTCGGAGTCGGAACAAAAACTTGGAAGAAGACGTTGTGCGCGTGTGGAGGTTGCGATCACAATTCACGAGTGAAGATGTTCCGCTACTCACACAACTGAGACTGAGACTAAGAGGTTAGGGTTCTAATTTCTAATGTCTAAAATTTTTTATTTTGATTCTGATTTGATTCTGTGGGGAGTACTCTTTCTTCTGTTGATTTGATTATGGATTCTGAAATTTTTGTTCATTTCTTCTTTTTTGTTGTACGTTCTGTGTATGAGTGTGTGTTTTTCTTCTTATGCTGAATCTCTTCTGATTAGTGTCTGGGATTCTCGGAAAAGTATCAGATTCCAAATTTTTTCAAAAAGATTCCCGTACCATGTCTTGTTGCATTCGAGTAATGTTCGTCGCGGTCGAAATTGTGTTACGTTGCGTTTGATACATGTGATTTTTGTTCTGTCTGCAATATCGATGCGTAACGGTAACACCGCGGTCCGGTACCGAGATGTTGCAGACGATATTGCCGTTATGCACTGATTTTTAAAACCTTGATACCACCCTATTTTAGACAAAGTAATGGGTGCATCACAGACGATATTGCTGTTATGCACCGATTTTTAAAACCTTGATACCACCCTATTTTAGACAAAGTAACGGGTGCATCACCCAATCGAGAAAAGAGCAGTTAAAGTTGTTGCATTTAGCATTAAGCCACGACCAGGAGAAAAAATGCATTGCCTCCAAAACCATTTGTGTATCGGGTGTACTTTGATTGAAGATAATGTCATTTCTATGTTTCCACAGGCTCCAAATCGTTGCCGCCCACATGCTCCACCAGGCTTTATTTTGATTCAACCCACCAACCACTCCAACATGTTGCCATAAATGCTTATTATAACGGCTTGGCAAAGGCATCTGAACTCTTGCCCAGGCATGGCATTGGCTCCATAAGAAATAAGAAAACTTGCAAGCAAAAAGAGGTAATTTGCTGTCTCAATTTCCCTTGCACAGAAGGGACAATTAGCATCAGTCATATTCCCAAAAATATTCCTACGCTGCAAGTTCTGTTTTGTTTGTACTCTATCAAGAATTAGCTTCCACAGAAAAGATGCAATTTTTGAAGGAATTGGTAATCTCCAGATCCATTTTAACACCGATAGATCATCTTCTTCCAAAGTCGGATTGAGCCATTGTTTGTAGACTTTGCTTACAGTATACCCTTCCAAGTGGTCCCCTGACCATGTCCAAGAATCTTGCATACCCTTTTTTGGTATACTCTGCATAATTTTCCTTTTCATTTGATCCAGTAATTCACTTTCCCATATAAACAAAGGTTTTCTCCACCTTAGCGTCCATTCCCAATCCATCCCGTTCCATTTGCCTATTTGAGTCACTGAGCAATATTTCTGCTCAGAAATTGAATAAAGTATGCTAAAATCAGCAACAAGCTTTGAATCCTGTAACCATTTATCCTCCCAAAAGTAAATATCATTCCCCTCTCTCATAATTCTTTCGGCCTTCATCTGGAACCATCCCTCCCGCACCCCTATTTCATAGACTTTCGTGAGATCATTCCACCAAATAGACCTTCTGCAAACCTCCTCCCCCGCTACACCAGGGAACCCGAAACCATATTTGGACCTTAGTGCATGTACATGCGCCCAAATACTATATGGTTCAGTTATCAACCTCCATATCCATTTTCCAAGAAGAGATATATTAAAACTGTTAGTGTCTCTTATCCCCAGGCCTCCCTTCTTTTGGCAAGCAGGCCACTTCCCATCTAACCCACGCAAGTTTTTTCTCCCCATCTTTTGCCCCTCAAAGGAAATTCCACTAAATTTGGTCGATTGTTTTTATCACCCTTGCAGGGGCCCTAAAGAAAGAAATATAAAACAGCGGTATGGATGTCAAGATAGATCTAATTAAACAAATCCTACAGCCAAAAGAAAGGTATCTTCAATTTATCAATTACATGCTGCCACATCTGCTCTTTTCTTGGATTACCACCTACTGGGATGCCCAGATACACAAATGGTATGGACATAAGTGGGCAATTCAACAACGCCATATATCTTCTTAATTCTCTTTGCTCCACATTTATTCCTCCTATCTTGCTTTTATAAAAATTGACCTTCAACCCTGATACCATCTCAAAACATCTCAACATGGTTTTTATTGAGAGAACATTGCGTACATTAGGTTCCATGAAAAAGACCATATCATCTGCAAACTGGAGAGCATGAATCTGCATGTCATCCCAGCCCACTTTCTTGCCTGTCAAAATGCCCTTTTCCCCCACCTCCCTAACCAAACCTGTTAGCCCTTCCGCCACAATAAGGAAGAGAAAATATGCCAAGGGGTCACCTTGCCTCAAGCCTTTGGACACTGAGAACTCCTAGATCGGGCTTTCGTTCACCAAGATAGATATAGTAGAAGACTCAATGCATGCTTTGATCCATTGAATCCAAATGTCACAAAACCCCAAACTCCTCATCATGTAATACAAAAATTCCTAGTTGACCTAGTTGTATGCTTTCTCAAAGTCAACCTTAAATATTAGGCATGGCTTCCTCTTCCTCTTTGCTTCATCCACGACCTCGTTCGCAACCAAAACCCCATCCAACATGTTCCTTCCCCCTAGGAATGTCAATTGCCTATCATCAATTACCATGTTCAACATTGGCCTAACCCTCTCAAATAGAAGCTTGGATACAATTTTGTACATACACCCAATCAGTGATATGGGTCGAAACTCTTCCAAACCCTGCTGATTATCGGTTTTGGGAATAAGGGCTATGAAGGAAGCATTCCCCCCTCTTGGTATGACACCATGAACGTGAAATTTGTGTACCAACCTCACAATATCCTTCCTCGTTACCTCCCAGCACGACTTGATAAAATGGAAGTTGAATCCATCTGGGCCTAGTGCTTTATTACCGTCACACTCCCAAACGGCTCGTCTAATCTCCTCTTCCAAAAATTTAGCCACGAGACTAAAGTTTCGTTCCACTCCAATTTGTCTAAACTTCACCCCGTCGAGCTTCATGTGTATCTCTCCCCCGTCAGAAATCCTTCACTGGAAAAAACGTCTAACACCATCGTTCACCTTTAAGGGATCTTCCTCCCAGCTGCTATCAATGAATATGCCCTTAAGCATGTCTAACCTTCTCTTTCCTTTGACGACCGCATGAAAAAACCATGAGTTGGAATCTCCAACTTGCAGCCACTTAATCCTAGTTTTTTGATAAAGCAAATATTCTTGTCTCCTTGATAACTTCCAAAATTCTCGTAACAATTCTTCCCTTTGTTGAATTTTAGTAATTGTTAAATCCCCCAACTCATCCTTCTTATCCATATCACAAATGTTCTCCTTCACTTGCTCAATTTTTATATTAATATCCCCAAACACATCCCTGTTGCACACTTTTAACTTGCTTTTTAAGCACTTAAGTTTCTCCTTAAAAATAAAGGCACCCCATCCACGAATTTATGTATTCTCGTACTCCTCCTTGATAAATTTCATAAATCCCTTCTATGCAGACCAAGCATTAAGTACCCTAAATGGTTTTGGTCCCCAGTCCTGTGATGGATACTGCACCACCAGGGGACAATGGTCTGACACATCCCTTTTCAATACATATTGCACTGCACCTGGCCAGATTTCGTTTCAAGAACGAGTTCTTTTGGAGGCTAATCCGTGTAGAGGCCGTAGAAAGGATACAATTCATACGTTACCCGAATTGGCTGTTGCTTCTACAGTTTGGTTCATGGTGTTGGACAAGAAATTCATGAAACTGCTTGTTGAGTTGGAAGAGACATTGTACAGGTTAAGCTTGAACCATGAGGGAGATGTGGCCACGGTGGAGAAGAAAGCAACGTTGGAATACCGAACCATGCACACGGCGTACCACATCACAACCTCTATGGACAGAGAACACTTTGGGTCTGAAGATAGTTTCTCCGTTGAGTTCGCCGCGCACTCTTTGTAGAGGCAAGAGGGTACCATACACCATGTCAGAGGAGTCTGTGCTGACGACTGTGTTGGCGGTGGCGTTGGAGGATAAGGAAGAGAGGAAGGTCCTGAGGTTCATCTCATAGGCGCTATTGGCAGTGGCTTTGTTTGCACTGCAATTTTGGGAAACAAAATAAACCTTGCCAACGATCTGTGCTTTAGCCGTTGCGAAACTGAAGAAGCAAACAAGGATACAAAGGAAGATGAGCTTGAAGGAATTGGAAGGCATGGTTCAGTTAATGTTCCAGAGCACTACCAGACCGTAGAGGATGGATGGGTTTTAGCTATTCATGGTTTGGCCAGATTTCGTTGTGTATTATATTGTAATGGAAAATATATGGTCAAGTTGAAACTTATTAAAAAATCTCTCCATAAAAAAAATGCTTAAATAATTTTTTTACTCCCTCCGGTCATTTTTATAAAAAACAAAACTGTGCTATTTTTTTGTCTTAATTATAAGAAATATAGACTCACTTTAAGATGTATTAATTGCTAGTTTTCTTTTTTATCCTCCATCTTGTGAAATCTATTAATGAGACACTTATTCATTTCTCATGCATTTATTAGCCTATTAACAATAGAAGTTACACTTATTGGTGGAAGTGCAATGTTATTAATGTAATCACTACTTAAACCAATCAATTTAAGAGGTACTTTTGAAATAAAATTAAAATTTATGACATTATTAATTATAACTAACTAACTTAACTATTTTGATAGGTCTTGACGATTTAGTTATTTGTTTCTTATATAAAGAACCGGTGGAAGTATTTTGTTTTTATTTCCTAAAACACTTTAGATAACGTTTTAAATTGCTTTAAAAAGTTATTTAGATGACGCTTTAGAAACCAAAAATAAAATAAAAAATTTATCAATGACCCAATACAAAGCAAAAATTTAATAGAACCCAACGCAAAGTTGCTAATATATCATCCAAAACATATTTAAGCAAAAAAAAAAAAAAAAACATTCATGTCTCTCTCGTTACCTTCCCAGAGTGATTCTACTGAATATTCATATAAATATTTTTTATAGATTATTATATTATGTGTTGAAAATGTCACGAAGAAAGTTAGAAAATGTCAACATTAGGGCTGTTCATATTTTTTTTTCCAGCAAATAATAATATATCAAATATAGTACAAGGGGTACCATATACATATATGTATAACATTCCCACCACCCTATTAATTTGTACTTTAGCCTCCATACATTACTGTATTATTTACAGCCCACATCTCATGATAGTTACCAAAGATAACCTATATCACTACAAAAAAAAGTGGTGATTTGTGGCGGCTAAAATTGTAGTTTCTGGCGGCTAAAAACCGTCACAAATTACAATTTTGACGGCTAAAAAAACCATCAAGAGTACGCACGTCACAAACAGCTTTTGACGGATTTGAAATAGCCGCTGGTATTGACTGAATATAAGCCGTCAGAAAATCCTCAACATTTATTGACGGCTAAAAGCCGCCAAAAAATGTTTTCTGAATCTGGTTTAAACTAGCATTTACTGGCAGCTAATAACCGCCAGAAAATGCATCCACAATTTTTTAAAAAATTTGCAGGTGGAGGAATTGGAATATTCGATGGTGTTACAGAGATTAAATAGATAGTAAATAAATCATAGTCAGAGAGTACAGTGCAGCAATAATGAAATCTCTTAATACAAATTTGGTATCCCATACAGGACAAGAATTGTATTTTCTTAATTTCTTTTATATATTGTTGTGCAAATACAGAGTATCAGATGTATTATCTATATAAATGAATGGCACTACTTCACACACAAGAGATTAATATCTACTGATATATTAAAATATTGAAGTCCTTAATCCCGATTTAAAAATTAAATGTAGTATGTGCCCAAGTAAAAATTGTATTCTTTTAAGAAACATAATTCCATCCTTACCTTGAGGCACCGACTGGTTTCTTGAAGTATAACAATTAAAGCAGAGTAATATTGTTAAACCCCTGCTACAGTTTTTGCTTCAGAACCCGACTTCCCCTGTGATACATATTAAACAGAACAACCATTACTCATATGCAAGTTTATTATACAAATTTACATAACTAGCGGTATGAAATTAGAATAAGTGCACGTATCATCAATGATGAAAATTACAGATTTTCAAATGAGTGTCACATTGCTAGACCTAGGTAGGGAAATACAATAGGCAGGCTGTTGATTTGATAGACAGTCGCACATACATGGCAAGCACAGGGCAGCCCCAGCTATCTTTTATTTTGTTATTTTTTCAATAAATCTAGTGCCCTTCAATTCCTAGGATCAAAGTAAGGATAGTTGATGTATTCACTACCACTTAAATCAGCAAAGTATTCATTTTATTGACCAAAATGCAGGATTTTCTAGACAATATACCAATTAAAGACTCAAGCTGAGAACCATTGACTTACCTCAGACAATTCACTCCTTCGAATCTTCCTAGTAGGAGTCCTCATGGTAACAAATTCCTCAGCGGCACTTGGGTGAATGCCTACCTTGGCATCAAAGTCAGCCATTTTAAATGAGATAAAAAATAATTTTGCTATAAAATGATGATATTTTCTTAGTATGTTATCTTTCTAAGTAAACAGATATAAAGAAATGAAAAAAATGATAAAGGGTGATTAGTGGGGGAGGGGAGTAAATGGTTTCAAATGAAAACAATGCCATGTGCTCAGGGAAAACAAATGAAAACAAATGCCTATAGTGGCATCAAAGTCAGCCTTGGTCAAGAGAGCTTTAATAGCAACTGCAAACCCCTGGGTATCAGGCAAATGTATATCAAGTGAATTGAAAACTCATGTATCATTATCAAAGCAATATAGAGCAGTAGTTGTCAATATCTCCATATTGTTGTACAGCCTGTGCAAATCACCAAAATGTTAGCAAAACATTAATCTGCATAATTCACTTATACATAGAACAAATTGGAAAATAAGTATAGATATAGCTATATGTTAACAGAAGCAAGCAAATCCAGTGTAATGCTTAATGTAGGAGCTGTGAGCTTCCATTTTGTCCTTTATCTGCAGCATTGGGAGAACCATACTTTAATCAAATGCATGAAAATTGACATTTTAATTAAAAATCATCAAACTAATCTCTAGAACCACTTTCAAAGTAGGATGGTTCTTAAACATAAATATATATACTCGTTAAGCAGTAAGCACAACCATACAAAAAAAACATGAATGGCTTACTAGCTTAAAATACTTGTGCCTCTCCTTGGAACTTGGAAGCACTGCTAGCTGCAATCAAAACCTTTAGTCAAACATGAAAGCAACAAAACAATGTCAAAGTCAATTCAATTCTTAAGATTCAAATTAGAAAGTGAGAGGTATTTTCTAATTGTGGAACTTAAATTATGTGGCCAGACCCCTGATCTACTTTACCTCACCTTCTTATTAAATATATCAAAATGCTTATCACCTTGCTAATTATAATTTTAAGTTTATACTATAATTACCTATAATTGAGGGTGCAAGACCAATTTCAGTAGCCCCAGTCAATGTTGGTTAACTATCTGAAGAATAGTTTATCAACCTGTTAGTAGAGTTTTAAAACCGACCTGTACATCTAACAAGTAGCAAGCTTGTTTAAAACATTACATGATTAAAATCAAAAGCTAAAAAAGAGGGGAATTAAGCCCTAATTGAAGAATTTGAATGGAATGAATCAATTGAGGAAACCTGTTTGGCGTAAACGGCATTTTGAGCCTAGTGCAGTTCCCTTCTTTCAGATAATTACAGCATCTCCCTTCTTCACACCACCAATATCTTTCAGATAATTTGCAAGCTGAAACAAGAAAAATATTAAATTACTCTGCCAATTTCCATTGTGTTTTCAGGCATGAGAGACAAAACATATTAGCTCTTTGTATACAAACAGAGGAAAGTCAGAACTAACCGGGTAAACTTGATGTAAAAGCTGAGTGCATGTCAAACTCATGAAGTATCTTTACTGTTTTAATGACTGATCTGGCTTTGAAAACATTATTATGCAGATTATGATTTTAAATTATAAACTCCCAAGGAACATGTACTAGAAGGATAGGGAAAATGTGGAAGCAGAATATAGTGTGCAATTTTTGTAACCAATTTAGAAACACCTGATCACGAACAAGGGAAGCTTTCTCAAAACCTTTGAGCTTCCTGCAAGCATCAATTGAAGCATTAAAAGTGAAAATGAAATACAAGTTGGTTTTATGGTTGTAGAATCATAGACTAGCCTCATCCAAGTTGCATGTATAGTGAATAGTGCTATCTAAGTTTAACATTTTGTGAATAACAACTTCGGTCACTAGGCACTCACCCAATTTGGATGTATCTCATTGCTTTTCATCACAAACCTGTGAACCAGAAGGCAAAATTCTCATATGTCAAAGGCCATATAATTTGAAGATAGTGAAAAACGTCCCCTTCAAGTGTACAGGTAATTTCATAAAATAAAATATATATACCTTTATAATTGTGCTGATTGTAAAGACATCTAATTTTAGCTGTCCCACTGATTCCAATGCTTAAGTTCCCTATACCAGATTCTGAAAGCACACTGCAAGTAATACACAGTTACAAACATAGGCTCATAATTGAGTGATTATTACATAAGCATGGCTTCTTCCAAAGGGTGAAACAATTTATCTCTATCAAAAAGAAGAAAAAAAAAGTTACTTCAAATGAAAATCACATTGAGTCTGGGTTGAGCCTTGCTTTCATTTTAATTAGCCACTGGGTGAGCTAACTCTACTTTCCTCAATCAATTAGTAATAGTCCAAGTCTCTGGTTTTTATCTTCTCCATATAACTACAAAAGTTATGGTTAATTAAAGATTAACATACCGATAACAAATTTATGAGTTTCAGAGAGAACAACTTGCATGCGTCGATACAAACAAAAGACCAACCTAAACCTAACAATGAAATTGACACAAAGTATATTCTATTAATCTTCCCTACTTAGACAAAAACATTGCATCACATTTAACAGTGAGATCTCATGAGGTTCATTTTGGAAAATTTTCATGAAAGATCGAAAAAATGCCACCAGGATCTTAGATCCGAGATCTTCAATTTCATCTAACAAATAATCAGAGTCACAAGGTGTTACCTTAGAAACGACGTGAAACTTCAACAGTTCTTAATGGCAACAAGCGAAACTTTGACGGAGTTTCAATCTCTCGGAATCGCGATTATTTGCTCGATCTTCTCTCGGAATCGCGGATGAAGGAGTTTCGATCTCTCACTCCTCTGAATCGCACCCTCCTTTTCACGAAACTTCAACGGTTCTTAATGGTGACAAGCAAAACTTCGACGGAATTTCAATCTCTCGGAACCGCGGTTCTTTGGTCGATCTTCTCTAGGAATCTCGGATGAACGAGTTTCAATCTCTCACTCCTTTTCACGAACAACCCTAATTGCGCCTTCTGAGTCTCGCCCTAAGCTTTATTTCTTTTATTTTTTTAATAGTTAAGTTAGCCACCGTCAACTAATAATACGGAGACACCGAATATTTTAAGTTGGTAACGTTGTGACGGTTAAGAAATTCGCCAGTATTGTTAAATTTTCTGGCGGTTTAAATAAACCGCCAGGAATAAATAGTCACTAATCAACTATTTTTTTGTAGTGTATGATTGTTTACTATATAAGCTATCCATATTTGATCATACCCCCACCCGATAGATACCCTGACTTAAACTATATGTCCAGAAAACTATTTCTCTTTTCATATGAAGATATCGATCACCCCAAAATGCTATAGACATTTCAAGCATTTCAAGCTGTTCATAGTTTGATTCACGAGAGAAAATTAAACCGAATTGAAAATGGTTATGAAAAACTAAACCGAACCATTTACTTTCAAACTCAAACAAATCGAACTGTTTAGAGGTTTAGTGAACCAGTTTTGTATTAAAAAACTGAACGTGTACAAATGAAAATAGTTATATACTAATAAACTACTCCATCTGATTTTATACCATCTGATTTGATATATAGAGGAATGGTAGCAACATTCTCTCTTACACCATCTGTGTAACCCTCTTTTCTAATTAAACATTTTAATTAATTATTTAATTTACAGGATAGTAAAAGTTTTAATTTATAAAAATTTCGTATACATTCTATAAATATTCAAATATTTTCAAAGATACATTACTAAAATTTATTAAAAACACTGCTACAAATTAATTTTAAGTACTACAAATATTGTCTACCCAAATTTTTCCATCCTACAGCTCTGGTGATCTCTGCATCTTTTTCTTCTAATGACTCTTCGTTCACCTGCGATTACACTTCCCTAGAATCTAGGGACAAAATTTACCGGATCAGGCATTTAATTTCTAATACATAGAAAACAGTCACAATCAATGACATTTTATTTCATAATTAAGAATTCACATAAATAATACAAATGTTGTATGCTTTATGAAAATGCAAGTTTATAAAGCAGATGCAGTTTTGACTCAAAATCCTTTTGACTCAAAAATCCTTTTGACCATAAAATCATTTTGACCCTGCTCCATGGAGACTTCCCCTTTGAGTGTTTAGTAAGAAACTGGCCTACCATTACGCTCTGCAATTCAGCTATCAGCCCCTACTAAACGCGAATAAGCTAAACAGAATTAGGAAATCAGGATATCCGGAAGGCCACCACGACCGCATCTCAGTCCAGATTCCGACCACATATGGAATTGCCAATATCCTTCACCCCACAGACTATATAATCACAGACTATACAGTCCTGTTTAACTTACTCTGCTCACCCATTTCTCAGGACTATCATATTCTCTATTCATAATCTCAATCATCTTTTCAATTACATGACTACCGCAGTTCAGTCAGTCAACACAGTTCTTTGTTCATAATCTCAATCATCTTTTCAAATACATGACTACCGCAGTCCGGTCAGTCAACGCAGTCCTGGAAATCAATTCCCCCAAACATACTCATTTTTCATGACTACCGCAGTCCCGGTTAGTCAACAAAATCATTTCTCATTTAAAAACTCATTTCTCATTTGAAATCTTTGTATTTTCCAAGAATTCAGGCGTATGCAATATGACAATGATGCTAATAAACAAATAATTAATATTAATCAATCACATAAAAATTATAAAAATTCACTATTTTGCATCATAACATCAATACCTTAATAAAATACTAACTAGTCATTTACTAGGAAAAATTACTAAACTTTTACTAAAAATACCAATTATTCTTTACTATGGAAATTACTAAAATACTCTTATCTTTTTCTAAAATTCCAATTTTGACCTCAAAGGGTGAAATTACCAAATTACCCTTACTATTTTCTAAAATTTCCCATTTTGCCCTTGATCTTTTTATGAAATTCCAAATATGTCCTAATTGTTCTAGAATCTATGAAATTACCTAATTGCCCTTAATCTTTTTATAAAATTCCCATTATGTCCTCTAAATGTGAAATTACCTAATTACCCTCAATCTTTTTATAAAATTCCAATTGTATCCTCTAAATGTAAAATTACCTAATTACCCTCAATCTTTTTATAAATTTCCAATTGTGTCCTCTAAATGTGAAATTACCATTTTGCCCTTATACTTTTTAATTATTATCGAAAATGCCCTCAAACTTTTTATAAAATTTCCAATTGGTCCCTACATGTGAAATGACTGTTTTGCCCTTGATTATTTGAAAAATTTGCACACAGTACCCCTTGAAATCTAACCATGGCCGAATGATCTACCTTCCATTTCCAACAATTTTCTCAAAACAACCAATCCAAATTCCAATCAAAATCAAATCAATTCAAGAAATCTCAATCAAGAACAAATTTCAATTTCCAATCAAGAACAAGCCAATCAATCAATTCCAATCCATCACAACACATCATGAATTCAATCAAACATGGATTCAAACAACAATTTCAAGCTTCTAACATCAATCATCTAAAAGCCCTAAATCAATTTCATCTTTTATTGAATCTTGATCAAATCTTGAAATTAGACCTAAGAACATGTTTCTATTAACTCCAATTGGTTTAAATTGAAATTAAATGCCAAGATCCTTACCTTGAATCCTTAATTGGATGAAGAAATCTTGAATTTCCTTTTCCCCCTTTTCTCTCTTTTTCCTTGGCTTCTTGAAATTTTGAGCTTTTTCTCCTAATTCTCTTCTCTTTGGCCTAAGCTATATTGAAATTTGAAAGGTTTTGGTTGGTTAAATTCTTAATTTTAGAAGAAAGGATGAAGTGAAAATGGAGGGGCTGCTGTATGGAAAGCTTACGGTTTGGAGTTTCTTGAAGTTAAGGTTTTGTGTTTTTTTTTTTTTATATTAATTTCTTATGTCTTTAATAAAGCATTTTCTCCACCAAATTGAATAGCCCTCACACGTCCAGTTACAGTCCTTGGGCAGCCAATTGGCCTAGCTTCTCAGCCCACTTGGACGTCCAAGACAAGTCCCAAACGTAACTTGCCAATTGTTTGGTCAATGGGTCAAAGTTGTTGAATTTGGTGGAGTCTTCTAGAAGGGTGTTTAGGGTTTTAATTATCTTACAAACTAATTAGAATTTTAAGAAACTAATATCACCATTGGATTCCTCACTATCAAAAATCTTAGGGTAGTGTCTTAATTATCTCTTAATCAAGGTCTAATTAGCTTAATTTAACTAGATTAGAAATTTTGAGTTGTCACACTTTGATTGGTTAATACGTCAAATTTAATTTTTCTTAGTTAAACAATTTTACGAATTATTCTAAGTATGTTATAATTAATAGATAATTCCATAGGTGTCATATAAATTTTATCTTAATTTTCTACCTTAGAATTTTACCGTAATAATTTCTCAGAGTTCTAACTCTCAGAAAATCCTAACAATTCAAAATTAGTGTTTTAATTTCCCAACTATATATTTTCTTAATCTACATTCAATTATCTTTCTATTACTTTACAGTCTAGTCCAAAATACTACACAAAAAAATTTATCCTAGACAGCTATCTGACACAACTATCCAGTCAACAAGTAATTTCATTTCTCAACTGTATATATTTTAAATATACATTAAATTCTTGATTTATTAGAGTATAGTTTAATCCAAAATTTTATACTAGAAAATCTTATCTTGGACAGCTGTCTGTCACAACTATCCGGGCAACGGGAGATTCAGGCCTAAACAAAAGTACTAAAAGACTTAGAAAATTTTGCTGAATAGAACTGTACTAATTTTATTATGAAAATATGTACATAAAGTTTATATAAAATATAATATATAATTTCTCATAATATTTATATAAAAATATTTCCAAATAGTAAAATTAAAATTTGAGGGTGTTACACTCTGACTAACAATATCACTGTGATTGGTTGAAATTGGTTGAAAATCATTAAATGATAAGTGTAACCCATCAAAATTGTGATTTTCAACAAATTTCAACCAATTATATTGAGAGTATTAGTAACCCTCTATTTGTTTCAAGAGAAATAGAGGGGAGAGAGGAGAAAAATTCACCTTTTTGGCATGGGTCTCACACCTCCTATATTCTACTTTAATTCAAATATATCACACTTATTTCCATCCTCTCTATTTTCATCCTCTATACCAAACAAAGCCTAAGAGAGTGTCAGAGAGAGTATCGCTAGCATTTCTCTTATATATATAAAACTCTTTCAACTAATTTACACTCTTTAAGAAAACTAGTGAATCGTTATTGACATTAAATTTATTAATAAGTTATATACTTGTATTATTCTTCCAAAATTACGTACCCTTAATATTGTTGAAATCAATCATTTTTCTCTTTCTACTTAATTGCTTCTTACTTAATTGTTATTCATCTTTTCCAATTCTAATAAAAGAGAGAAAGAGTTTATCTCATTAATTTTCAACATTTATTATTTTTGGCTAAAAAAATTGTTAATTAATTAAGGATATTTTAGGAAAAAATAATTAATAAAAGAGACAATTAAAAAAGAGTCTTGCGAAAAAAGATAAACAATTTTCTAAAAACGTCTTATATATAATGACGGAGGCCAGTATCTAATATGTAACTAATTTACTAACAAACTAATCAACCTCTTACTAATTCAATCAACCTACATGTCTCTAATAGTCTCTCACAAAGGGGAAGGTATCTACTTAACACTTCTAGCTTAGGATGAACAATATAAAAATGGATTAAGAATCTCTAATTTGGGAGCAATCTTCAAATGCCACATCAGGCAACAAAGCTTAATCACCAAGTATCCTTAATGCTTATACACTTGGCAAAGCAAACTAATGCTCCACCATCAAAGAGCATACATATGGGGT
Source organism: Pueraria montana var. lobata (assembly GCA_026413185.1). NCBI lineage: Eukaryota > Viridiplantae > Streptophyta > Magnoliopsida > Fabales > Fabaceae > Pueraria > Pueraria montana. The sequence goes on along the minus strand of CM048650.1, from coordinate 74,522,938 downwards.
TAACCCTTTAAAACAGAAGCAAAACAAGCTAGATTTCATTACTACTTAACCAACATATAAGGTAGAAGCTAAAACCACAAAACCTAATAATGGTAAAAACTTAACCATTAAGCAGAAGTCATAACTCTAGACTTAACCACTTAACATAAACAAACATGCTTAGGACCGGTATGAGTAAGTTTATCCAAAAGTACTTCTAAGATAAAAAAAAAAGGCTTAAATATATTTTTAGTCCCTCAAATGTAGGTCATTATTTTTTTAGTCCTCCAAATTTGAAATTACTTTTTTTAGTCCTTGAAATTCGCAAAATGCTCTTTTTAGTCTCTCTATATAGTGTGAGCCAAACAAGGAATAAGAGATTTACAATTTATGACAACTTTTAACCGCCAGAATTTGATTTTTTATTTTATATTTTAAAGTACGATTTTCTGGCAATTAAAAACTGCCAGAATCAAGTCAATAAAAAAATTTAAAACTTATTAATTGTTTTAAATACCACTTTGATTTCTTTTATTGAGTTTTCTGGCGATTTAAAATCGCCAAAAATCGTACTTTAAAATTTAAAATAGAAAATTAAATTCTGGCAATAAAAAATAGTCACAAATTGCGAATATCTTATTTTCCATTTGGCTCACACTACACAAAGGGACTAAAAAGAGCATTTTGTGAATTCTAAGGACTAAAAAAACAATTTCAAATTAGGAGGACTAAAAAAATAATGACCCCAAATTTGAGTGACTAAAAACCTATTTAAGCAAAAAAAAAAAAATGAAATGAGTTTCTCCATAAGTTAAATTTAACTTATGCATAAGTTAATTTGTAAAAGCTCTTTCATATAGCTTCTCTCATATTTAAAAGATGATTTTAACTTATGCATAAGCTAATCTTAACTTATAAAAAAGCCTATTTCATTTTTTTTCTTCTTATTTTCTTTTTCTAAAAGTCTTTCTAGATAAGCTTACAGAACATTTCTTAATTTAATTTCCATTATTTGATCATAAAGACAATACTATATACAAATAAAACACGTGTACAGTTTTAAGGCATTTTTTTATGTTTGGAAATCTTTATTTCATCATCCAGTTTATCTAACGATTTTGCACACAAAGGAATAAGAAGAAAACAAAAAAAAGAACAATCCAACTCCACAGGTAACATATAGTAATGAATAACAACAATCCAACTCCACAGGTAACATATAGTAATGAATAACAATAAGACAAATAAAAGCAAAGGAGTTTGTATTACGTACAGAAAAGGATTACGTGCCGGGAAAGAGATATTTCAAACACATTGAAACATAAATTAAAAAAAAAATTATTCACACATGTATTAGAAATAATAAAGGAATATCAACAACAAACAAATGAGATTCAAATGAAAGTGAGACACATCACTGATCACTCGGCCTTTTAACCAAAATAATTAAAAAAAAATAATTACCAAAATATTGTAGAAAAAAAAAACAATTTATCAAACTAGATTGTTTTCGACACGCAGTAGTTTCAGAGTGGATCGTGTATAGATAAGGCGTCAGGTCAATTGACGCTACTCTTTTTTGTTTTTTTAATTTATTTTATTATTTTAAAAAAATGGTGTGTTTTATCGATTTGGTTGGTGCTTTGTGTAGTGAGAATCTTCAAAAGTACGTGGTGGCAAGACACTTGCCTGAATTACCTGATATCTCTATGTTCTTTTCCTTCCTGTCTCTCTCAACTCCCTATATGACACGTATTGGGATGTTGACCCTGGTGCTCAAGAGTGTACACATGCAGGGACTCTCATATATAGTCTACGCCGGACTCTCTAAACTATATTTTCATGTTTTGAATATAAGATCTTAGTATAACCACGACAATTAATTAAAGAAACGATATTGAAATTATAAAAGTAAAAATGGCTCAGACCAAGCTAGACTTTACTGGACAGGTTCCATGTTTTATTAGTAATATGAAAACAGTCAAATATATATGTTGGCATCATTTGGTGAAAGAAATTGCTAAAAGTTTTGTAGTGTGAGGGATAAAGTAACTTAACAAGTGATCTATGTTTCTCAACATGAAAAGAAATTGAGAATTAATTAATTTGAGATTTTAAAAATCTTGAAAATATTTTAAAGACAAATTACATACCTTTAAATTAATGGCCTTTAGAAAGGAAAGAATAAAACACAAAAATGGCCTTTTCTTGAATCAATTAATAGCTTTCCAGTATATCTTAAAAGCATAAACGGGGAAATTTACAACACTCAAGCAAAGCAAAAAATTTTCATTCCATCAAATGCGAATTTTGACCGTTCAGGAATCTTATAAAACAAACAGATTTAATTAATTAAGTAGCTATTTATAACTCCCTCTCCTTCAAAACTTTTTTTCTGTATTGATTCTCATGTCACTAATAAACTTGATTTATGTGTGCTAGCTACCTACCTCAACCTTTTGGTTAAGTAACAAAACCAAATTCGCATAGAAATAATATTTTTCCAGCATATAAGGACAAAATCTAGGAAAATGAAAGACCCCATTCGTTAGCTCTGTTAGGGGATTTTCTATAGTATAGTGTCAGATCAAGGATTAGTTCCATGATGGACCTAAAGGATTGAAATTTGTGAGATTACGGTGATTGGAAAAAAAAAAACATTTGGCTTCGTAATAAATTTGTATCAGTATTGTTTGTATTTGTACTAATTAGCAGCTTCTAATTAATGGGAAATATAGGGTGAAGTTGAAAACTTCTAAAAGTTCTTTCCCATCAGCAACGCATTTAAGTTTAACACGGTAGTGAGGAATAGATGCAAACAAGTCAATGAAGCAGGTGAGTCAAACATTTCTTGTATCTCATTAGTTGGGTAAACTCACATCAAACAGACATAAACTTGCATTGATCCATTCCATGAGATATGTTCATATTGAGATCACGAACTGAACAAGGGGAAGAATTTCGCACTCCATCAATTAATGTTATTTTTACAATTTTACCGTTTCGTAAACTTTCAAAACTTTTTTTTTTTTTTTTATCAGCAAACAAAATATTATCATTAAGAAGAGAATAAAAAGTACAAGTGGTACCTGACCCTTACAAAACCAAAAAAAAAAAAAAAAAGGCACCATCAGTTCTGTAGTGTAAAATGCTAAATCCTCTAACCTATTTTCCAGATCCTAACAGAGCATTAATTAATAACTATATATTCTATGAACAATATTCAATGTTATCCGCCTACCCCATACCCCTCGAACCAAATGTATATTGTCATTCACCTACATCTAGCTCACAACACTTAATACCATCTGCATCATACAAAAACACAAAGACAACCAATTAAGCTCCAAGTGATATCAAATCCACATCGCCACACTTTAGCACAATACACTTTTACTTTGAATTTGCAGTATCAAATTACTTGGTCATTCAATTTCAGAAATAGTATCTTAGTATCTAAATTTAACGAAATGAAAAAATAAGTTCCAAATCTTTAATTAATTTGTCATTCACATTAGTCTCTTTATTTGGTCTTCTCTATTAATTTTAACAAAGTAACTTACGTGGTACATTAAGTACTTGCATGGCATATATGTGACACTAAACCTTTGTTGTAGGAAATGGTAAGTCTCAGACACTAAACCATATTAGTGACTTTCAATGTCTTTTGGACAACATTCCCATAAATTAGGAAATTGGTTGTCACGGCATTAGCTGTCTAATCATTGTGATAATCAGCTGCTTCTTCATACCCATCATAATCTTCAATAGAAACTAAGAAACCTATATCTCTTGGCTAGATCTCCCTTGCTACTTCTCCATAACGAATAGTTCAATCATGAAAGCTTTGGTTGTCGGGTGACTCAAATCTGCACATTCCTAGGCAATAAACTTCTTTGCTTTGTCAAATGATTTAAGAGTCATTAACAAATTTCTAATGTAAAAGACATTGAAAATTGAAACAAAACATACTTCATTTTTTTATAGATATTATATATTTGTACTTTCTTTTTTTTATAAGCAAAATGATTTTATTAATTAAACCAAACAACTTAACCTTAACATAAAACGTGCTATATAGATCAACATAAAATGGTTTAGTACATGAAGGCACAACCAATAAAGACACAAAATTGAAATCCTCTAAACTAAAACTAAAAGCCTTACACAATTTGAGAAAACCCAAAACGTTCTTCATAATTTGATCTCTACGATATAATTAAGTGACAAATAAGATTTTAGATATAATACATTAAAACATGACCATATAGTGATATTAAAAAACAAATTATCGAGGATAGAATTCACTTATAGACATTTCATTGATAGAGGATGGTATGGAACTGTTAGCAGATTGCCTCGAACTTGATTCATGTGCAACAATAGGATCCATTCTATGGTACAAGAAAAATGTCGGTTCTTGTGGAGATGGCAACTCAATTGAGTGACCACAAAGATACGAGACAATTGTCACCATTGTAGGTCTAGCATCTGGATTTTCTTGAACACATAATAAACCAATATGAAGGCATTTGATGACTTCAATGTTAGAATAATTTCCTTTTAACTTTGGGTCCAATGTGTTCAATGGTGTTTCATCCCTCCATTGTCTCCAAACCTATAACAATTTGTAATCTTGGCCAAATCATTACACTTTTCTAGTTTTAGATTGATTTCAGCGTACATTAAGCACGAGTAATAATAAAATAAAAATATTGCAAGATAATTGCACTCACAAAATTTAGAAGACCATCAGCAACACGGTTTGGTTCATATGAACATGTATTCTTTTTTCCGCTTATAATTTCAAGAATCATAACTCCAAAACTATAAACCAATGTTTTAAAAACCAGACCGGACCGGCCGATCCGACCGGTCCGATCGAAATCCGATGGTATAATCGGTTCGGTTCGATAATATGACCGGATATGCATCTGACCTGGTACGACCCGGGTCGAACCGGCCGGTTTTTGCAAAAAACCGGTGACTTGGGTTGAACCGGGTTGTGATATGATTTTTTTTTTTTTTGAAAAAAAAGTGCTGAAATGATGTGTTTCAATTTATTTTTTATTTTTTTTGTGTATGAAACTTATTTATGGACTTATATTGTCATGATTATTGGTTGTTATTTCTTATTTGGAATATTAGGTACTTTATAATGACAATAATTTAAAATTTGAAGTGTTAAATGATTAAATTATGTTAGCTATATTATATTTTTTTAATTTTTTAATATATATTGAGTCAAACCGGTCCGACCAGTGACCCACCGGTTCGACCAATGACCCATTAACTCAGTACCTCGATCGGTTCGATGACCGGTCCGGTTCTTAAAACACTGCTATAAACATCTGATTTCTCAGAAAATTGTCCAAACATAGCATACTCTGGAGACATATAGCCACTACAAAATCAGAGGAAAATGACAAATAAGCTTAAATATATTATGCAAACGATGAGAAGTGTAGGAATGAGTATTCAAAACTTACTATGTTCCAATGATTCTATTTGTACTTCCTTCTTGTTGATCTATTTCAACAATTCTAGCAAGACCAAAATCTGAAATTTTTGGATTCATATTTTCGTCTAATAGTACATTACTAGGTTTAAGATCACGATGTATAACTTTAAGTCGAGAATATTCATGCAAATATAGAATTCCTCGAGCAATCCCTCCTATGATTTTGTGACGCTCTGACCAGCTCAAAACCTTTTCTAATTTAGTATCTACAAGAAATATTCATTCTGTGAGAATATTAACTGATGCATGTTTTATAACCAATCACTTGAATTGGTTTAGATATGATACATTAAATATCATAAATACATAATGTGTGAATGTTAAACTTTAAAAAACTAAAGAGAAGTGAAAGGCATCAAACCAAATAAGAAGTAGTCTAGACTCTTGTTTGGCACGTATTCATAGATAAGTATTTTCTCTTGCTTATCAAGACAAAATCCTATGAATGCCACTAGATTTCTATGTTGAAGTTTGGCTATTAATAGAACCTCATTTTTGAACTCCTCAACACCTTGCTTAGAATTTCTTGAGAGTCTCTTTACAGCTATAGGTCTTCCATCAATAAGAATGCCCTAAAAATATGTAAATAGTTATTTATGCTAAAAATAGGAACATATAAGAAATAAAATTTAACACAGTTTCTTCTACCTTATAAACTTCTCCAAATCCACCTCTGCCAATCTTGTTCTCGTGTGAAAAGCTATTTGTTGCTTATTCAATTATTGTCAAATTGAATTGCAATGACTCTATAGTGGAACTTTCATGACCAACTGAATGAAAATACTTCAATTGTCAAACCAATTTGTAAAGTTCTTTTAATTTTCTAATTGAATAGTTAGTATTAAAATTTTCATTTTTTTTACCATACTTACAATTTTCTCTGAGAATAGTTTTGTTATTCTTTCTTACTTTTATTCATACCAGATAACAACAAAAGGTGAAAAGGATCCCCGATACAATGATGATGGGTATAAGGATCAAGATAACAGTTCGTGACTGACCATTTCCTACATTAAAAAAATAACATATATCATTAGGTCATGGTAAATTGATAACAAGAAAAGAAGTGACCCTCTTTATCTAAAAATATTATTGATGAAAAAATGACTTTGATTTGAAGCTCAATGTGTACCCAAAATTAGACCTCGAAAAATTTATACAAAAGAATGATCTTATAGAACAAAAGCTACACAAGCCAAATACACCAAAATCTAGCACAATATGTCTTAATTCACATAATTTATTGATCTAGTTTTCTTCAGTTTCAAAAGTTCCATATCATTTCTCTATTCCGATATAATTAAATATTAAGTATTTATTATTAATAAAGAAAATATTTTATATTTTAATTTATTATCCCCTAAAACATATAGAGATTGTTTGTTTCATGGATTAAAAGTTGATTCTAGGCGATGTAACATAAGAATATTACATATCCATGTTTGTTAAGCTTTGAAAAATTCTTCCCGGGTATTATTGATTCTTGGGAATGTTATAATTTTCATTTTTACCACATTTTCCTACACTTTTATTCCTATGAGGAGTGATGGGAAAGTGATATTCCTATGAGAATAAGGAAAGTTATTTCCTAAAACACTAGTAACTTCCTTTTATATTTATTTTTATTTAAATTATTTTAAATTTTAAAAGATATTTTCAAGAATATTAAACGTAACTAAACACATTTTTAAATATACACAAGAATAATATTCCTAATCATAATATTCCTACGAATGTAATTTTCAAAAATATAACATAATACTTTGATACAAACGCCTCCATAATCTGTTATTTTAGGCTTAATTATTAATTTGATCATTTATTTATTTAGAATATTCAATTAAGTCCTTCTATTTTCTGAAAGTTTCAATCAGGTCATTTATTTTTTAAAATAAAAAAACAAAAATTAAAGTTAATTATTAATTTGATCCCTTTATTTATTCAGAATGTTCAATTAAATCCTTCTATTTTCTGAAAAAAAACCCTGGCGGTGGAGCGTTAGTTGGTGAGGTGGACGTGAGCTCGTAAAACTGGAACAATTCAAAGCGGAGATTACAGCTAGGATACAAAACTCGTCGACCCATGCTTCCCAAACTGGACCATGGAATTGCCATTCCAATCAAGTTATTTAGGCAGGCACCGCAATCATTGCTTGATAGATCCAATGAGCATTGACCAAGAACATACACTGTTTGGTTATCATTCAATCTTAAAGATCCTGTTCGGTATCTCTCAACACTGTCCCCTGTCTTGTTCGCCATCTCAGCTAACTTGTTGGATAATTGAAAAGCTACAGAAGATTGTACCGGATTGGTGTTGGTGATATTCAGTTCCCGAACACATGGGACTTGTTTCCACGCGGGAGAAGAAGTTTCGGTCGGAATAGCGAAGCCAGCAGTGATTGTACCAGATTACAGCCTCGGTAGCAGCGAAACGACACTCAGAGGCTATTCTGTCGGTTGCGTTTTGGACACATTGTCCGCAAAGGGGACGAGGAATGTCACCACGGCACGTGAAGAGGCCATACGCTGTTCCCTCCTGCGTCTGGAATCCATTGCGAGTGGTGGCGTTGGAAGACAAGTCAGAGAGGAGGGTCCTAAGGTTTGATTGGAAGGCACTGTCAGTGGTCATGTTATCGTTGCTGGAGCAGTTGTGAGAAAGATAGCCAGGATCTTCTGAATAATCTGAATCTGTTTGTGGATATTTTGTTTCGGGAACGAGTCCTTGTGGTGCCTCATTTGTGACGCGGTAGAAAGGGTACAATTCATACCTAATGTTACAACTCGGAAACAGAGCTTTCCCTCCTTGTTTTCCACCGCATAAGCTTGGAAGGTTCACTATTGCGTGTCGGTTGCGTTTAACACGCACTGTGAGCAGAGCAGAGAGGGTACATCACCCCTGCACATGAAGAGACCATACACCGTGTCAGAGGAGTTGCTGCCGAGAACCGTGTTGTTGTAGAATGTGTTGGCGGAGGCGTTGGAAGATAAGGAAGAGAGGAGGATCCTCAGGTTCCTTGCATGGCTGCTGTTGGCAGTGGTTTTGTCTCCAAAGCATTTTTTGTCAAGAAAACTAGCGTCGGCGTCCTGTGCTTTAGTAGTTGCGAACTTGAAGAAGCTAACAAGGATGCAGAGGAGGATAAGCTTGAAGGGATTCCAAGCCATGGTTTTGTTAGGGACACGCTTTGGTTCAAAGGAAGCCCGTGGAGGAGAGAGGAGGAGAGAGATTTTAATAGAATGAAGGAAAAAAAATAAAAATTGATTAGATATCTTATTTGATTAAGAGAAGGGAATGATAGAAATTTTAATGCAGGAAAAAGAAGATGATTTTTTTGTTTGGTTTAAGGAAAGGAGAGATGAATGATTTTAAAATTTAATTTAATTTTATACTTTTATAATTTAAATTTTAAAACATCTAAGAAGAGCGCTGCTATTTAGTATGAAAGTCTCCGTACGAATAGCACAAAAATAGCATTGCACGGTTGACCTTTTTTTAAAACAAATATAAATTGAAAATTTTTAAAAATAAAAAATGGAATTTGACGGAATACACCGTTCATTTGCTTTGCACGAAAATTTATTTAGTAACTTTTAGTATTTTTCCATCAAGAATGATATTGTAGTTAATACACTTGAAATGTTTTAAATATCCTCTCGCCTCCCATAAAACATCACACAATTTGGCATGGCATTTGAGGACCGGGGTGCAAGCAAGTCAATGACCTTCAAGCTTATCTTTAATTACTACCGGTCTCGCCCGTTGATATCCCTGTGAAGTGTGAACAAGGGGAAGAACTTCGCACTACGACAATGTTACTTTTACATTTTATCTTTAATTAGTAAACTCTCAAAACTTAGTCCCTCAATTTGATATTTTAATGTATAAATTTAACGGAAAAAAAACATTTTTAAATATGGAATTTATAATTCATATGAGTCTCTTTCTTAAGTCTTCTCTATTAATATTAACAGCATATTTTACGTGACACGTTAAGAACTTACTTGACATGTCTTTATAGTCTACGTGTATTATAGGACTTATTGTGAAGAGTTCAACAAGACTAAAAGTGAAAAGTCATAAACCCTCCAATTTAATTCCTATATTTTGGTACTCACATCAAATTGCTAAAACATTTTAAAGGAAAGAGAAGAAGCACAAGGTATGCCCGTCCACACTCCAAACTAAAACAGAAGCATCCCTACACAAATGGAAGATTCAAAGCGTAATAACACAAACACACCCTACATAAATTGATGTGTGCTATGTATACATGGTCCCGGATTTACTACGACACCCAAAATATTGTCACGTTACATCAACAAAAGCATCATATGAATAGATCCACTTGTGTAAGCTAGCTAGCAAGTATGTCCCTGCGGCTCCTATTTCTACAAGTCTTCCCATACATGAAATACCAAACTACCGAGTTAATAAATGTCTTGCCCGAGAGATCACAATCAAAGAAACCCAACCCTGGAACTCATCCGTATTATACATGTGCTTATTAAATCATAAGCCCCACTACAGCAGCTTCAACGACAACAGTGCAGAACGTGAACATGAAGGCAATATCTGCAATAAAAAATAAGTCTTTCCAGTATGGAACTTATTAAAGTAAAGTGAATAATTTAAGTTGTTAATGTACAAATTAATGGTTGATATATAATACATTCATTATATATTTGCATGTAATATCAGCCATTATTATTATTATTATTTTTTTATCAATAGCTGAAACTACTTAACTTAATTTATCATCTAATATGAGTAGCTCACTTTAGAAGAATTAAAACCAAAAAATAATGTCATATAGAAACAAACAAAAAAATACTACTCACCACATTTCTATTTTTTTTTTTTGACAGAAAGTCACTCCATTTCTATTATTATAGCTGTTATTTAACAAAAAAAATAATTTTAATATAAAAATTATAAATTCACTATGTATATATGCTACATTATATTTATAATATGTAACTTATACATTAATTTTTTATACTAACAAAATTATTTGTCATGTTAATGCACCAAATTACTAGTATAAATCTAAATGTTTATATTAATAATTTAATTTTATTAAATAAAGATTTATGAACAAAGATACAATATTAAACCGTTTATGTTTCTTTTACCATGACTATATTATCTTTTTTAAATTACAAATTTTATTTCAAATATTACACACTGCACAATAAAAATTATAAACTATTGCATCAAAATCATAAAATTTCAAGAGTAATTTTGGCATCTTTTTACTAATATTATGTTTCTTGGCTTTAAAAGGTTTATAAACTCATAAAGGTTACATATATTTACTATTTACATATTTACAAGCGTATGTATCCCATGCAATGCACGGGACAAATTATGTATGGAAGAATAATATTTTTATTATTATTTTTTAAAAAATAAAATTGAATAGAATAATAAGAGATAAATATATTTTTTAAAAAATATTTTAACTTTCCTTGGTTAAGCAACCTCCAACTGATTATATTTAGCTCGTTTTTCAATTAGCATAGAAATATCATAAAAATGTAGTGATTTTTAAGGTCACAATATATTCAATAATGGTTCAGTTCCTTTTTTTTTTTTTATAAACAATGAAAATTATAATTGAAGCATAATGCAAAATATTATAGCAGAAAAAAAAGAATCATGTATGATTTGTAACCCAAAAATATGCAAAATCCCTAAATCCTATACTTTATTTGCTTATATTGATAGCTAGAAACAAGTTTCACGACCAAAAAGAAAAGAAAAAAAAAATGAAGAAAAGAGGATAGAGATAAATGAAATATATATTAACTTTGATCTATTGTTATTAGTAAAATGTAGCTAAAACAATAATCAAAATAACAATGCATCACCAACACCTATCCTATTCCAAGGATGGCCAAGCCTTTTTTGTTACTATTTTTAAAATATAAAAAATAATATTAAAAATGGAATTAAACTTTCAAGAATTTTAAAGAATATATAATATAATATGGAATTACCTCAATTATGAGTTTCTTTTTGTAAATTTCATAAATTTATTATCCATATTATCTTCTATATATAAAAAATTTAATATAGAAGATATATTTAATCCTTGCAAAGTATTGATACATGAAGGGTATACATAGGTGGTTAGCTTCGGTTCGTTCTTTAAATTTACAAAAAGTTTGAATATATAAATTAGTATACTACAAGGGTTTTTTTTCATGTAAATAAATGTCTAGATTAAATAATATAAACATCACCAGTAATAAATTAACCATGATGACTGAAAATTTAAGATAAATGGTATTAAACATTCTTAAAGTAACAAATATGATATTAAGATTAAAAAAGAAATAATACACTGGGCATCATACAACAATAAAAATTAAGGGAAAAGAGCATTTAGACACCTTGAACTTTTATCCTTTTGCAAACTGCAGACACCTTTAACTTTCATTTGATCTCAATTAATTCTTAAACTTAGACCATTGTCTCAATAGATCCTTGTGTTAACTTGCTGTTAAATAATTAACAGAATCAATTTAAACCATTGATTTTAGTTGAATCTTAACCCTTCATTATTTTTATGTTTAAAACATTAAAATCATACAAAATAAAGCTCGAAAAAACAAAAAAAAAAAAAAGAAAAAAAAAAAAAACCCTAAAAACTAGCTACGCTCAACGTTTGCCTTTTTCCTTTCAGTTGAACAGTGGTGCTGCAACATTTTCAACAATTCCTCTTTCTTTCTGTTGGATTTTACAACACAAACACACAAATATCTGCCATATAGATCGAAGGTGGGTATGCTATTCCTCAAAGTTACGCTACCCTTAAATAATGAAAGCCCAATTTTGAATCAATTTTAACTTTGATGGATTAAATTTTAGAATAACAATGGCATGCTACTTGATCTTCAATCTGACACTGAACTTCTGACATTGCAGACACTAACTCAAGCTTGGGCTACAGCCAGAGAACATTTGACAAGAACCCTTTTAAAATATGTGTCAAACAAGACTTTTGGATAGATTCTTGAGACACCAACTAGCAAGCAAATCTGTAATGACATTTGGTTCACGAGGAGTTTGAATGATTTGAACTTCCCGACGCTGACACAGAGCTTTTAGGATTTTAGGTTTTTAGCATTGATAACTCTTAATTCAGCTGGTCTTTTAAGTTTTTTTTTTTTTAATTTCTTAAAGAACTACAGTATTTTATATGATTTTAATTTGTTAAACATAAAAATAATGAAGGGTTAAGATTCAATTAAAATCAATGGTATAAATTGATTCCGTTAATTATTTAACGGTAAGTTAACGGAGAGACCTATTAAAATATTAATAAAAATTTAAGTACTAATTAAGATAAAATGAGAGTTAAGGATGCCTAGCTATTTGTAACAAGATAAAAGTTCAGGTAGTTGTGTAATTGTGTGCTCTTTTCCCAAAAATTAAAAAAGGTAATCTATATTTTATTTTTTAAAAATAAAATTTAGATTAACTATGTAACTCTTACCAAAAAAATTGATGGACAGATATAAAAATAATTAACTTTTTATTTTATACAAAGAAATGAATATTTTTTTGAAACCATCACTAACTCCTTGAAATCAGCACGTGAGCACCAATTTATGCACAAACTCCTTGAAATCAGTACCATTCTTTTTAAAATAAATAAAAAAATCCTTCTGTTGTTCTGGTGCCTTTCGTTCTTATTTTGAAAAAAAACTTTTCATCGTCTGGTGTCTTGAGACCAACACCAATTAACTTTTATTTTTAAAAGAAAAATCTTTTGTCCTTTCTAGTAGTAATATTCTGTCTTTCACTCATCATTTCCAATTCTCTTCGGTGCCGACAGTCAATTCTTCTTTTCGATTCCACTTTTCCTTTCTCAGTTCGTTCAAGTTGTGCGGTTCATTGAAGCATTTGGCTGTGAATGGTTTTCTGAAAGTTCCCAAGTTGCAACCTGCAACTTTCATCTTGCCTTGCCTGGTTCGTCTTCCTCACGAATTTGTTGACGAATTTCGGCATACCAGTTCGAAAACGAACTGCGAATTGGTACACACGAACCAATTCACGGTTCTTGAGGAAATGAACGAATTATGTAACTATGGTTACAACTCGGAAACAGAGCTTTCCCTCCTTGTTTTCCACCGCATAAGCTTGGAAGGTTCACTATTGCTTGAGTAAGACAGGTTTTGCAGTTTTGGGTTAACAGGTCTTGTGTGCATTGAGCTAGACAGTAAATAGTCTGATTTTGAGACAAGGTTTCTTGATTTGTGGAGTACCTGTTTCTAGAATTGGCTGCTTCTTTTGCGGTTTGGTTCATGGTGTTGGACAACAAACTCATGAAGCTTGCGGTTTAGTAGTTGCGAAGAACTTGAAAAAGCTAACAAGGATACAGAGGAGGATAAGCTTGAAGGGATTCCAAGCCATGGTTTTGTTAGGGACACGCTTTGGTTCAAAGGAAGCCCGTGGAGGAGAGAGGATGAGAGAGATTTTAATAGAATGAAGGAAAAAAAAAAAAATTTGATTAGATATCTTATTTGATTAAGAGAAGGGAATGATAGAAATTTTAATGCAGGAAAAAGAAGATGATTTTTTTGTTTGGTTTAAGGAAAGGAGAGATGAATGATTTTAAAATTTAATTTAATTTTATACTTTTATAATTTAAATTTTAAAACATCAAGAAGAGCGCTGCTATTTAGTACGAAAGTCTCCGTACGAATAGCACGAAAATAGCATTGAACGGTTGACCTTTTTTTAAAACAAATATAAATTGAAAATTTTTAAAAATGAAAAATGGAATTTGACGGAATACACCGTTAGTTTGCTTTGCACGAAAATTTGTTTGTAACTTTTAGTATTTTTCCATCAAGAATGATATTGTAGTTAATACACTTGAAATGTTTTAAATATCCTCTCTCCTCCCATAAAACATCACACAATTTGGCATGGAATTTGAGGACCGGGGTGCAAGCAAGTCAATGACCTTCAAGCTTATCTTTAATCACTACCGGTCTCGCCCCGTTGATATCCCTGTGAAGTGTGAACAAGGGGAAGAACTTCGGACTACAACAATGTTACTTTTACATTTTATCTTTAATTAGTCAACTCTCAAAACTTAGTCCCTCAATTTGATATTTTAATGTCTAAATTTAACGGAAAAAAACATTTTTAAATATGGAATTTATCATTCATATGAGTCTCTTTCTTATGTCTTCTCTGTTAATATTAACAGAATATTAAAAAAAAAATATTAACAGAATATTTTACGTGACACGTTAAGTACTTACTTGACATGTCTTTATTTAATTCCTATATTTGGTACTCCCATCAAATTGCTAAAACATTTTAAAGGAAAGAGAAGAAGCACAAGGTATGCCCCTCCACGCTCCAAACCAAAACAGAACCATGCCTACACAAATGGAAGATCCAAAGCGTAATAACACAAACACATCCTACATAAATTGATGTGTGCTATGTATACATAGTCCCGGACTTACTACGACACCCAAAATATTGTCACGTTACATCAACAAGAGCATCATATGATTAGATCCACTTGTGTAAGCTAGCAAGTATGGCCCTGCGGCTCCTATTTCTACAAGTCTTCCCATACATGACAAACCAAACCACCGAGCTAATAAATGTCCAGCCCGATAGATCACAATCAAAGAACTTGAACATGAAGGCAATATCTGCAATAAAAAATAAGTCTTTGCAGTGTGGAACTTATTAAAGTAAAGTATATAATTTAAGTTGTTAATGTACAAATTAATGGTTGATATATGATACATTCATGGATTTATTATGTATTTGCATGTAATACAAGCCATTAATTTTTTTTATCAATAGCTAAAACTACTTAATTTATCATCTAATGTGAGTAGCTCACTTTATAAGAATTAAAACCAAAAAATAATGTCATATAGAAACAAAAAAAAATGCTAGTCACTACATTTCTATTATTATAGCTGTTATTTAACAAAAAAATATCTTTTTAATATAAACATTATAAACTCACTATATATATGCTACATTATATTTATAATATGTAACTTATATATTACTAGTAATTTTTTATACTATCAAAATTATTTGTCATGTTAATGCACCAAATTATTAGTATAAATCTAAATGTTTGTATTAATAATTTAATTTTTATTAAATAAAGATTATATCAACAAAGATACAATATTAAACCATTAATATATGATTTTTTTACCATGACTATATTATCTTTTTAAAGTTACAAATTTTCTTTCAAATATTACACACCGTACAATAAAAATTATAAACTATTTCATCAGAATCATAAAATTTCAAGAGTAATTTTGGTATCTTTTACTAATATTATGTTTTGGCTTTAAAATTTTTATAAACTCATAAAGGTTACAGATTTTTACTATTTATATATTTATTATAGTACAAAAAATAGATAAATACTTATTATAGGACCTGTGTCCAACCGAGAGATTTGATGAAAAATGAGCATTATTGGGTCAAGAAAAAAATCTATGTAAAGAATGAGGACTGTTGTTATATTTAGTTTGTTAGTAACAGTACTCAGCATTCTTAATTATAAAGGTACAGCATGTGTTTATTAACAGAACACTGTAAGAAGTAAGAACTTTCTCAAATGTCAATTTTTTTCCACAAGTATCATGAGTGATTGTACCAAATTACAGCCTCCGTAGCCAAGCGACACTCAGAGGCTATTTTCTGCATTGCGTTTTGGATGCATTGTCTACAAAGGGTACGAGAAAGGTCGACATCACAAGGGAAGATGCCCTGCAGTTTTCTCGCTTGTAACTTGTATTTCGAATAAAAATTTTCATAAACATTTATAGGAGAAAAAAAATAAGAAGAAAAAAAAAATTCATGAATTAAAATTAGTTTATGCATAAGATTATAAGTTAAAAAATTAACTTTTGAAGAAGCTAATATGAGAAAGTTTTTACAAATTAGTTTATGCATAAATTAATTTTGATTTATAAAAGAATTTATTTCATTTTTTCTTCATATTTTGGTTCCACTGTTGGCTTTGGAAGACAGGTAAGAGAAGAGGGTCTTGAGGTTTGATTCGAAAGCAGTATCGTTGATATTTCATTTTCGTTGGTTGAGCACTGAGTAGTTGTGGCAAATATAGCCAGCAGCAGGATCTTCTGAATATTCTGAATCTGTTTGTGAATATTTTGTTTCAGGAACAAGTCCTTCTAGTGTTTCATCCGTGATGCAGTAGAAAGTGTACAATTCATACCTAATGTTACAACTGGGATGTGTATTGTGTAATGGAAGGATAAATGCCCAGGGTGCGCATTTGTATCCCTCATTATTTTTGCAGAGATTATTCACATTTCTTTGGGTCCTGTAATATGGGGTGAATGGGCTTACGAAGATGAAATTTGTAGATATTTTTTTCCATATAGTTTGGCATGGCAATCAAGGAATGATCGGTGGTGCAACCAACTGAAGCCAGTCCATAGTCACATAATTTGCAATTCTCTTTGGTACGTGGTATGGGTTTGGGTACGCGGAACGCAACCTTGCAAAGTATTGATACGTGAAGGGTATACATAGGTGGTTAGCTTCGATTCGTTCTTTAAATTTACAAAAAGTTTGAATATATAAATTAGTATACTACAAAGGTTTTTTTCATGTAAATAAATGTCTAGATTAAATAATGTAAACATCACCAGTAATAAATTAACCATGATGACTGAAAATTTAAGATAAATGGTATTAAACATTCTTAAAGTAACAAATATGATATTAAGATTAAAAAAGAAATAATACACTGGGCATCATACAACAATAAAAATTAAGGGAAAAGAGCATTTAGACACCTTGAACTTTTATCCTTTTGCAAACTGCAGACACCTTTAACTTTCATTTGATCTCAATTAATTCTTAAACTTAGACCATTGTCTCAATAGATCCTTGTGTTAACTTGCTGTTAAATAATTAACAGAATCAATTTAAACCATTGATTTTAGTTGAATCTTAACCCTTCATTATTTTTATGTTTAAAACATTAAAATCATACAAAATAAAGCTCGAAAAAACAAAAAAAAAAAAAAGAAAAAAAAAAAAACCCTAAAAACTAGCTACGCTCAACGTTTGCCTTTTTCCTTTCAGTTGAACAGTGGTGCTGCAACATTTTCAACAATTCCTCTTTCTTTCTGTTGGATTTTACAACACAAACACACAAATATCTGCCATATAGATCGAAGGTGGGTATGCTATTCCTCAAAGTTACGCTACCCTTAAATAATGAAAGCCCAATTTTGAATCAATTTTAACTTTGATGGATTAAATTTTAGAATAACAATGGCATGCTACTTGATCTTCAATCTGACACTGAACTTCTGACATTGCAGACACTAACTCAAGCTTGGGCTACAGCCAGAGAACATTTGACAAGAACCCTTTTAAAATATGTGTCAAACAAGACTTTTGGATAGATTCTTGAGACACCAACTAGCAAGCAAATCTGTAATGACATTTGGTTCACGAGGAGTATGAATGATTTGAACTTCCCGACGCTGACACAGAGCTTTTAGGATTTTAGGTTTTCAGCATTGATAACTCTTAATTCAGCTGGTCTTTTAAGTTTTTTTTTTTTTTTAATTTCTTAAAGAACTACAGTATTTTATATGATTTTAATTTGTTAAACATAAAAATAATGAAGGGTTAAGATTCAATTAAAATCAATGGTATAAATTGATTCCGTTAATTATTTAACGGTAAGTTAACGGAGGGACTTATTAAAATATTAATAAAAATTTACGTACTAATTAAGATAAAATAAGAGTTAAGGGTGCCTAGCTATTTGTAACAAGATAAAAGTTCAGGGTAGTTGTGTAATTGTGTGCTCTTTTCCCAAAAATTAAAAAAACTAATCTATATTTTATTTTTTTAAAATAAAATTTAGATTAACTATGTAACTCTTACCAAGAAAAGTGATGGACAGATATAAAAATAATTAACTTTTTATTTTATACAAAGACATGAATGATTTTTTGAAACCATCACTAACTCCTTGAAACCAGCACGTCAGCACCAATTTATGCACGAACTCCTTGAAACCAGTACCACTCTTTTTAAAATAAAAAAATCCTTCTGTTGTTCTGGTGCCTTTCGTTCTTATTTTGAAAAAAAAAAAATTCATCGTCTGGTGCCTTGAGACCAACACCAATTAACTTTTATTTTTAAAAGAAAAATCTTTGATCCTTTCTAGTAGTAATATTCTGTCTTTCACTCTTCATTTCCAATTCTCTTCTGGTGCCGACAGTCAATTCTTCTTTTCGATTCCACTTTTCCTTTCTCAGTTCGTTCAAGTTGTGCGGTTCATTGAAGCATTTGGCTATGAATGGTTTTCTGAAAGTTCCCAAGTTGCAACCTGCAACGTTCATCTTGCCTTGCTTGGTTCGTCTTCCTCACGAATTTGTTGACGAATTTCGGCATACCAGTTCGAAAACGAACTGCGAATTGGTACGCACGAACCAATTCGCAGTTCTTGAGGAAATGAACGAATTATGTAACTATGAGCCAGTCAATGAAGTTGAGCTCTCATGTCTGCTTCATTTTCTTTCCAGAGACTATTCTCTCCGATCAAATCTTATAAATTTCTATGGATGACTTTTCTTTGTTGAAAATGATTCCAAAAAATTAGAAAATGGCAAAAACAGCTGTGACTATGGACATGAACGATGGCTCGAGGATCTTTCCTCGATCTTAAATATGTATATCATTCTATTATGCCAAGTCTGCACCGTTGGATATAAGACCCTTGAAAGGTGTTACAAGTGTGATCATGTGTAATGTGTGGTTATCTCTCTTGGGTGCTGGAAAGGGAAGTCGACTGGTTTCGAATATGGTGATCATATGCATGCAAAAAGGATAAAGCCAATAGGGGTACGTGATTGTTAACTGCGGATCTGTTTTGGGTGGGTTGTTTCTGGTTGGCCAGGGGTTGGGTAGGAATTAAATATTCAATGCTGCTGTCAGTGGTGAGAGACAAGGTTATGTCGATTAATTGTGTATTAACTCCAGCGGCGCTCAAAATGAGGAAGTATGATGTTAGCATCGGTTTGGGGATGGAGGGTGTCATGTGGTATTTAGTGTTTGTGGCATTTAATGATAATTTGAATGTACATTGGTATGCTCATGTATTTACATACGGGGAGGAGTGGCAGTTCGGGGTATTTAATGATAATTTTTTTTGATATGTATGAAATAATAAAAAGCAACAGAGAAAAGCTAGGGTCTAAAATGGACAAATCCCATACTCTCGATCAGCTAAAGCAAGAGAAGAGAGCTGAGGTGGGCAGACATTCCAAACGGTGAAAGAGTCTTCATGCGTAGCTCCAAACTTGGCCAGCCAGTCTGCGCATGCGTTTCCCTCGCGAAGGGCGTGCCTGAAGGATAGTTCCCATGATGAATCTCTGAGATGGTGAATAAGCCATATCAACGGGTAGTATGGGTGCAACTTATTCATGTCATTCTGTATAAGCTGAAGAGCTAGCTTTGAGTCGGATTCGCAAATCACATGATGTAACATCCCTTGTTATTATTAAAGAATTTCTACTTATTTGCATTATTAGTGAAAATGAATTTAATACTAGATTGTAAAATAACCTTCCAAGAAAATTTGTTCCATTTTTAACTTTCAAATCTTATTGTTTTTAACTCCAAAAGAAGAAACATCATTGTTAACTTATCATTCATTTAAAAACGTCCTTTTTGTGAAATGAAATTCTTAATAAACTAGAATCTAATTATCAAAACATCATAACCACGGTAAACCATTAAAACATAATAGAACTTCTTTTAAACATCCTTAATTTCATTATTAAATAATTATTTTACACAAAACTAAATACAATTTTATATCCTTGAAAGTAAATGCATTTTACACTAATCACATATAAGGAATTGATACATCATAAAAATCTCTAGTCTACCCCCTTTATACAAGAAAAGAACCGAGACTGAGAGCAGTGATTCAATGAAAATTAAAATCCAAAATACTCATGAGGCATCCTCAGAGGGATCCTCTTCTTCCTTGAACATATCCATTTGTGTCATAGGCACTTGGCTTAGTATTTCCACTCCGTCTTCATCATTCGCATAGGGTCAAGGAACTTTCTCTGAAAAAAAAATAAAAAATGGGAGTGAATTCTCTACCTCCTTGGTCGCCACAAATAAATGGACTTCCAGTCCCAAACAATCTATACGACCACTGTGTGTGGTACTCTAGCGATGACACTCACGATAATCCTATCAAGAATATCTATCTCACAACATCTATTCCTATGGGCCCCACTGCCATTAAACAACCCAAGTTTTAATGGTCTTACGCAACTTCGTAGATGACGATTGGGAGTACTCAACTCATGTCCGGTACATAGTGACACATTGATCTCACCAATCATGGATATAGCTTCATCTTCGTCGAGAATGCCAAGCCAGTTACGTGAGTCCTGTAACGCCCCTTCTAATAGACTTTAATTTAAGTATATAATTTATATTATATATAAAAGTTCTAATACAATCTAATAATATTCAAAATATATTATGTAATTTACATCACTAAAATTTTTGCAGAAACATTTTTACAAATAAGTCTAAGTACTACAAGTATTGTCTACCCAAAATATTTTCCCATCCTACAACTCTGGCGAATCTTTGCATCTTTTTCTTCTAATTATTCTTCTAGTTCACCTGCATTTGTATTTTTCTAGAATCTAGGGACAAAATTTTACCGGATCAGGCATTTAATTTCTCATACAATTAAAACAATATCAACCATGTTCATTTCATATAACACTTAATAAATCACATAAATAAATCAAATGCAGTATGATTTATGCAAATGCATTTTTGACTCAATCATTTTGACCCTACTCCATGGAGACTTCCCCTTTGAGTGTTTAGTAAAAAACTGGCCTACCATTACGCACTGCAATTCAGCTATCAGCCCCTACTAAACGCGAATAAGCTAAACAGAATTAGGAGATCAGGATACCCAAGAAGGCCACCACGACCGCAACTCAATCCAGTTTCCAGCCACATGTGGAATTGCCAATATCCTTCACCCCACAGACTATATAATCACAGACTATATAGTCTTGTCTAACTTATTCTGCTCACCTAAAGATTCATTTATCATCTATCAAAATCATTTCTCATGACTACCGCAGTCCCGGTTAGTCAACATTTATTCTTTTTTTTCTTTTCTTGTCTTCTTTTCTTCTTTTTCATTTTCATGGCTACTGCAGTCCCGGTTAGCCAACATCAATTATTTTTTTACTTGAATCTTTGTAAAATCCCCAAAAAGACTCATGCATGCTTATGTCATGTGATAATGATCATAAGTATAAATTAACATTAAACAATCACATAAATGAAATATAAACATTCAACAATTAACATTATAACATTAGTATTTTACTAAATTTTTAAGTAGGTCATTATGGGGTAAAATTACCAAACTACCCTTAATCTTTTTCTAAAATTCCAATTATGTCCTCAAAATGTAAAATGACCAAATTACCCTTAGTATTTTCTAAAATTTCCAATTTTGCTCTTGATCTTTTTATAAAATTCCAAATTTATCCCTAAACTTTCTGGAACATATGAAATTACCATTTTACCCTTGAAATTTTTTATAAATTACTAATTTGCCCTTAAACTTTTTATAAAATTTCCAATGTGTCCCTACATGTAAAATGACTATTTTACCCTTGGTTATTTGAAAATTTTGCACATAGTACCCTTCCATTCTTGTCATGGCCGAATGGTCCTTATTCAATTCCAACAACATTTCAACAAATTCAACCAAACAATTTTAATCAATAACAAATCAAACCAAGTCTCAATCAAGCTCAAATACATCAACCAAAGTTCAATCCATCACACATATCATAAAATCAACCAAACATTTGTTTCAATCATTTATTTCAAGCTTCAAACATTAAAACATATAAAAGCCCTAAATCAATTTCCTATTTTCATGGTTCTTGATCAAATCTTGAAATTAAACCTAAGAACATGTTTCTCCTACTTCTAAGTTATCTAAATTGAAATTAAATGCCAAGATCCTTACCTAGAATTCTTAGTTTGAAGAAGAAACCCTTGATTTCCTCTTCTCCCTTTCTCTTTTGTCTTCTTGAATTTTAGAGCTTTTCTCTCAATTTCTTCTCTTTTGGCCAAAGCTATATTGAAATTTGGGAGGTTTTGGTTGGTTTAATTTTTTGATTTTGGAAGAAAATATGAAGGTTTCATGGAGGGGCTGCAGCTGCCCAACTCATGGTTTGGAGAGCTTTGGAGAGCTAGCTTTTCACGTTTTTCTTTTGCTTTGGATTCTTATTTTTTAAATAATTTTTCTTCTTCATCCAATTCAATTTGGCCTTCACGTCCAGCTGCAGGACTTTAAGGCAGTCCATTTTGTCAAAATCATAGCCACTTGGACGTTCAAAGAAGGCTCCCTACGTTGGTTGCCAATTTCTTGGTCAAAGGGTCAAAAGTTGTAGAAAATTTATGGATTTTTCTAGAATTTATTTGGGGATTTAATTATCTTACAAACTAATTAGAATTTGAAGAAACTAACACTACCATTGAACTCCTCACTATCAAAAACCTTGGGAGTAGTGTCTTAATTATCTCTTAATCAAGGTCTAATTAGCTTAATTTAATTAGATTAGAAATAGCGTGTTGTCAAATTTTGATTGGTTAATACTTGTAATTTTTATCTTTCTTAGTTAAACAATTTTAATAATTATTCTAAGTATGTTATAATTAATAGATAATTTCATAGATGTCATACAAATTTTATCTTAATTTTTCTGCCTTAGAATTTTATCGTAATAATTTCTCAGAGTTCTAACTCTCAGAAAATTGTAACAATTCGAAATTAGTATTTTAATTTCTCAACTGTATATTTTCTTAATCCACATTCAATTATCTTCTTATTAGGATACAGTCTAGTCCAAAATACTACATTGGAATAATTGTCCTGGACAGCTGCTGGACACAACTGTTCAGTCAACATACAATTCAAACAAAAACAAGGATATCAAAAGATTTGGAAAATTTTTCTGAATAGAATAGATTACAGTCCAGTCCAAAATGTTACACTGGAAAATTTATCCTGGATAGCTGCCAGACACAACTATCCAGTCAACAAGCAATTCAAACAGAAACAAAGATATCAAAAGATTTAGAAAAATTTTCTGAATAGAACTGTATAAATTTTATTATGAAAATATGTACAGAAAGTTTCTATAAAATATAGTACATAATCTCTTATAATATTTATAGAAACATACGTACAAACATTAAAATAAAATAAGGATGTTACAAGTCCCCCGTACTAACCCTTAGTCGGGTTATCACAACCAGAAACCATTTCCCTAAGCCTCCTTTGAGACAACGAACTATCCCCCGGTGTACTCGTTATAATCATCCACTTCTCAAAACATTTCCTCACACGTTCTCCAAGCCGCGAGATGTATTCCACAGTGCGAAACGGTTTCAATGGTATTGACAAAAGGATGTTTTGGGGACTCTTCCCACTGAGCATGAAGTCAAGCTCCATCTCTAATCAAAGACCTCGTCTTTCTACATCCATCCCGTCTTTTGTCACTGACGCCCACTTCACATCATCCGTCTCCCCAAAGTGCGCGACGTCCCACGCAAGGTGAGTGACGTGAAACATCCACCGTTCTTCTTCATAAAACAAGAGGAGAAGGGTCTCGTCCCTCCTCACCTCTTAACGTCATGAACACGATGACCCTACGAAGTGAATATATCCACTTGCACACACCTTAATGCCTCGAGCACTCCAACGCATCTACACTAGTCATGCACAGCAAGACTAACATGCATTGCCGAGGGACAACGCCCCTCGGACTCAAATCACAACAAGCAATATATCCACAGAAAATATCTAACAATTTATATCAATGTCGGAGGTCACATCCTTTCGGTCTTAACAATAATTAATCACACGTATTCATGACATATAAATGTACATGTAAGACAACAAGTGCATGCCGAAGGTCACGCGCTTTCAGTCTTGATTAACAATTCCACAATGAGAATAACATTCATATACTTATCCAATTCAAACTCATCACAAATTACAAATTTTTGGGTCAAACCCGCAGCCAATACAAAATCCAAATTTTCAAGTGTCATAACTTCTTATTTTGGATTCCAAATACTCACAATTTAAGTCCTAACCCTTATGTACATGCTAACTATCATTTTCCACTACAAAATATTTATTTTAGGCTTTTTAAGGTTAGATTTTAAATAGTTAAACACCAAACTCGAAATTAGTTCAAAAACTCAAGAAAAAGGGTTTAAACTTCAAAATTACATTCCCAATAATGTAGAAATTGGATTTTGATGAACCAATTATGCAATCCTAGGTTTTAGGACATAAGGAAACTGTTTTTCTAGTCCAAAATAGCTTATTCCCCCTCTAAAAATTATTAATTTCGAAACAGTGGCAAATTTAATGAAAATGGCATAAAACTTAAAAACTAATTTCCAGTTGATATAGAAATCGGATTTTGACAAATTTTATATGTAACCCTAGGTTTTAAGGTATGAGGAAGCTAATTTTGAGGTCCATTACAGCCAATTCCAACCACATTATTCCCAGTTTATAAAACAGAGGCGAAACAGAGTAATATAATGCCAAACGTTCTAGTTTAAATTCCCGTTGATGTAGAAGTCGGATTTTGACAAATTTTATATGAAACCCTAGGTTTCAAGGTATGAGGAAGCTAATTTCGAAGTCAATTACAGCCAATTCCAATCACATTGTTCCCAGGTCAAGAAACAGTAGCTACAGTGCCAGAAATTCACATTTTCGTTAGACAAAATTTTTCTAAAAGATTCTCAATCCATTCTCAACATTCCACATATGCATCTCCATATTTTAAGACATGGGAAGACCATTTTTAAGGTCAAAAACAGCCCAGCACAGCCACAACATTTATTTTCCCAAAACAGAACAACAATTTCATAAATAGCTCAAAACTTGAGAAATTCATAATAAATAGCTCAAGTGTTCAAAATTAACATACTTTATAAATGTTCAAAATTAACAACCATTTTTGAGGTCCAAAACGCCAAAAGAGATACCCATTTTTCTCATAGTACAAGGCAGTACGAGATTCACCAAATATACACAATTTCAAGATTAAAAAAATTAAATATATCAACATGCTACATAGACCCATCACTCTAGGTCTCAAAGCAACAAATTTTAGGCTCAAAGAGAATAGAAAATTCCTCCCATATCTCAGTTTCCTAAGCTCAAGTTTCCAAAACGAAATTTCCAACCACCCAAAGCTAGAGCTTGATGAGCTCTACAACATATCCAAAATGCAAGAAAAAAGGAAAATGATTAGTCTAGAAAATCTAGAGAGGAAGAGGGAAAGTGTAGAGAGAAGAAGGAGCTTACCCAAAGAGAGATTTTGAACTCTCTCTCCTAGAACTGGCTGCTGCACTTGTGGGGGAAGGAGTCCCTCTTGGCTTATATAGGGGACCCAAAAACCCTAAAGGTAGGTCCCACAATTTTTTTTAAAAAAGATTTTTCTAAACCTAATTATGTTTAGGTGTTTAGCTGCTCTAGGTTTTATTTTTTTTTAGCTTTAAAATGTTCTTAAAATATAGCATTTAATTTTCCAAAGATAATGCCTTTGGAATCACTCAATTTGGACTTAAAATGAATTTTCTAGGTCCAAAATACTAAATAAATTGCTAAAATTAATAATGAATTCAATTTAATTATTTTTTATGAACTTAGGTCATTTCCATGCTTAATTATAATTATTATAATTTTATCTAAGTCCAAAATAATTTTTCAAACTCAAAAACACATAATTATGAAAATGTTATTAATGAGAATATTTCTTCATTTAATCCGCTTTAACCAGATTTGACCAGCTTTGACCATATCTGACTTTTAGTCAAATCACGGTTAAAACTTGATTTTATTAATTATTTTAACTTCATCAATGAAGATTTGATGCTTCCCATTCTTTTAGTTGCTAACTAGTGCTTTTTAGGCTTTAATTAAACAAATTGTATTATATTTTGTTTAATTACATTGATTAAATTTTCTACATAACTAATTACTTTAGAACAATTAATTTTACTAATTAAAGACATTCTAGACCCATTAGCAAGCTAATTATGCTCTTAAAAGTCTAATTTTAGATTTTAGACTCAAGTTCCACTTAATTACAACAATGCCATTAATGAGTTGACCAAAACTCTTCCCATTGACTTTAACCAAAGTAAGTCTATATTTGACTTTTCAAATTTTGAATTTTCCTCCACTAATCATGTAATGTCTCTACTTAATCCTTATCAAGTAATGCTTATTTTAATTATTTCTATTATTTTTCTTAATTACTCAATTAATCACTAATTAAGAGGTTAATTTCCTATTTAATCCTAAGCTCCAAAATTTGGGGTGTTACACATGACGAAAGCCATCATCCCAAACCTTGCGGAGGCCATAATAAATGGCATAGAGTTCTGCTTTGAGACATGAAGTGACTCCACAATATCCAGAAAAAAGCCGAAGTCCAAGCTCCAAGGATGATCTCGTATGATGCCTCCAAATCCCGATTCTCCCGGATTTCCAAGAGAGCTGCCATCCGTAATTAGTTTCACAAAGAGGGGAATTGGATTCTCCCAAATGACTTGTCTACCTATTTTTGTCTACTTCGTAGGTTGTAGGGTCTTCAAGATATCAAAATGAAACGTCTTCACTTGGTTAACAATATTCCATGTGTCCCAAGGCTTGTTCTGAAAAATGAACATATTCCTATTCTTCCACAGTATCCAACATGTTGTAGCAAAAAGTGTTCCTCTCGGGCCATTCATGTTGTTCACCAACTAGTCAATACAAGAGGAGGTATAGAAGGTTGGGTCTGTATCCATCTTGAAAAACTGCCATACTTGACGAGAATAAGGACACTCCCGAAGCAAATGAGAAATATTTCCTGACCATGCGAACACCTTTTACAAGAATAAACAACAAAAATGTGTCTAAAGACACGAAAATTGTTAGTGGGTAAGCTCCCATGAAAGGTGAGCCAAAAAAAGTGTTTCAAGTTTTCTGGTAAGTGCAACTTCCAGACCCAGGACAGTTCCCAAATTAAGCAGTAGGCAATGGATTATCGGCATTGAGCCAATGGAAAGCAGAGGCAGCAGTATAAAGGCCATCTCTCGAATGCCCCCAAATTACCACATCCTCCATGTGATCATGAATGATATAACTCTGGATCTCTTTTTTAGCTTCTGTAGGAATTGGCATTGCTAATCTCTCGAAGTGCCAAACTCCATCCTGATAAATATCACGAACTTTAAGTATGTGTCCATAATATGCACAAATGGTACTAGGTGACAGAGATAGTTGTCAGATAGCCATTTGTCATACCACAAAGAAATCTCTCCTTTCCAAATACGAAATTGGAAGCCCAAATTAAGATGTTGAGTAGCTTTGACAATAGAATTCCAAGTATAAGATGCGCCATTGATAGTAGAAGCATGGAGGATGGACCCCTGGCACAAGTACTTGGAATCAAGCATTTGTACCCAAAGTTTTTGCTTTTCATGCAAAAAATCCCATGTGTGTTTTCCAAGCAAAGCAATATTCACTTTCCTAGTAGAACGAATGTTGAGCCCACCTTTAGATTTGGGCTTGGAAATGGTTTCCCAGTTAACCTAATGAGAATGAGCACCTCCCCAAATAAACCGACAGATGGTAGAATCTATTTTGTCACAAACCCTTTCTGGGATCCAAAGGTTTTGCATGGTGTAGATATGTGCATAGATGTTAACATAGATTGTGCAAAAGTTACTCTACCAGCTCTCCCCAAAAGCTTCATCTTCCAACCCGCCAGTCTAGAGTTGATTCTCTCAAGAATATAATTAAAATCGCTATTCCTCGTCCTCCCTATGAGCATTGGAAACCCCAGGTATTTACCAATCTGTCTATTATGCTAGAAATGGGAAATTGAAGCAAACTTATTGATCTTCACATGCGACATATTATGTGAGGTCATGAACCTGGATTTCTGGAGATTAATTTTTAAACCAAAAGCTTTGCAAAACATATCCAGAACATTTTTCACCGGCTTGATATGAGAAGATTTAGCTTCGGTAAAAAGCAAGCAAGCAATCATCAACAAAAAAAAGGTGAGATATAGGGGGCCCATTTCTATCCACTTTTACAGACAACCATATACTTTCATTGACCTTCTGTTGAATGAGGAGAGAAAGCTTTTCCATGCACAGAACGAAGAGATGGGGAGACATAGGATCCCCTTGGCGAAGTCCTCTGGTTGGGGTAAAGGATTCTAACTTCTCACTGTTCCATTTTAGGGACAAGGTTGTCGACATAGTACAATTCATAATGAGGGTAACAATTTGAGGTGGAAAGCCAAAGTCCTCAAGAGTGAGTTTCAGAAAAGCCCAATTTACCTATCATATGCTTTTTCAAAATCTATTTTTGAACATGACATATCCCTTCTTCCCTTTTTTTTTTTTTCTTTTTGAGCATGAAGTGAACAATTTCCTTGGTAATCAAGGCATTATCAGGTGTACCTCTCTTGGGAATAAAGCTACTCTGGAGGGGTCCAATGACTTTGTCTAGATGGGGCTGAATTCTGTTCACCAAGACCTTTGAAATTGTCTTAAAAAGGACATTACAAAGGCTTATAGGCTTGAAGTCCTTGAAAGAGAGAGGTGCGTCCACCTTGGGAATAGGGACAATAAGAGTTTTAGCCAGGCCAGGATTGAAGAACCTAGAAGAAAAAGGCAAAAGCAACCATTTCCCAAACATTAGTCACAACTACATCCCAGAAAGTTTTAAAGAACATTGGTTGAAAACCATCAACACCAGGTGCTTTATAGGAACTCATAAAGAAGATCGCATTTTTCACATCCTCTATAAAGACAGGTTGGATAAGAGAAGTGTGCAGATCTTGATCAACTTGAGGAATATAAGGGAGTTGTAAGCTTTCAGGATGGCAAGGTTCTGAGGACTGGAACTTATTCTTGAAAAAGATCATAGCCTCTCTTTTCAAGGTATCTTAGTTAGTGCACCACATATCATCAATATTAAGGCCTGAAACTTTATTCCTCCTTCTCTTGATGATAGTTTGAGTATGGAAAAATTTGGTGTTTTTGTTTCCAAATTTTATCCATTGCTCTCTTGATTTTTGGTGCCATAACACCTCCTTTTGATGTAAGACTTGGTTGTACATTGCCTCCATTTTCTCTCTAAAATAATGACATTAAAATCAGGATAGTTATCTAGCTGCTGGTGAACTCCCTTGATCTGAGCTTCAAGGTGCCTTTTTCTTCTAAAAATGTTACCAAAAACTTCTTCATTAAAAGTAGTAGAAGTAGTTTGGACTTTGTGAAGCTTACTGTTGACATTCCCTGGAGTAGAGTGCCATGTATGGGTGATCAAATCAACATATTCAGGATGAGAAAGCCAAGCTGTCTGAAAGTGGAAGGATTTGTGTCTCTTGCTTCTGGACTTCAAGCAGTTGAGAAGTAAAGGGTTGTGATCAGAATTATGCACGGGTAGTGTTTCCAAGAGAGCATGTGGGAATAATAAACGCCAGTCAGAATCTGCCATGCATCTGTCCAGTTTCTTATGAATGTGGCCCCCAGATTGGATATTCTTCCTTTAGGTGAACCAACCCCCAATAGATTCTAGGTCCATGACACCGTGCTCGGTCATCATATTAGCCAGCAAAGAAGCTCAGCCAGAGTTGAAAATACCCCCAGAAACTTCAGAGGGCAATAAAATTTCATTAAAGTCACCTAGAAGAAGCCATGGTCCTGATATGTGTTTCCTCAAATCACAAAGGTGTTCCCAAAGAAAAATACGATTAGAGGAGATAGGGGATGCATATATAGCAGAACAATTCCAAGTTACAGTTCTCCTCTTAATAGAAAAGGAGATAGCTTGCTGCACATAATGAATAAGAGTGAAAGCAATGTCAGTAACACAAGACAAGATCCAAATGCCACCAGAATGGCCATTAGCTTCTTGGATAAATAAAGGTTGATACCCAAGATTTTTCCAAAAAGCTTCAACCTTCACAAATAACCCATGAGTTTCTTAGATAAGAAAAAGAGAAGGGTGATATTGATTAACAATATCCCTGCAGTGTCGCCTCATAGCACTCCCTAGAGCCCCATGAACATTCCATGATATTATAGAAAAATCACAAAAATTTTCCATAGAGAACGAGAGGAGAATAAGGCCTAGAAAGCCCACTTTACGTTGGGGCATTTTGCTTTTCCAAAGGAGTTTCAGCAACCATATCATCTTGGCCCACATGTGATGGAGAGTCTACATTAGTCAAATTCACATGTTGGTTAACATCATTGTCCGGATTGAGTAAAATAAACCTGTTTGGAGAAAAAACTTTCATAGGAATTGTGCTTTTAATCCCAAAATCAGCATTATAAATCACCTCCCCTGATGGGTGGTTTGATGGGCCCACGTGCTCCTTATTGGTAGTTGTTGGTTTACTAGAAACCTTGTCTTTCACTACCATGTGCTTCCTCAGATAAGGTTTATTCTTTGGGATTGTAACAACATCTTTCCTCATTCGTTTATTCTTCTGCTTCCCATTGGTGGATTTCTCATACGTTGTTGGCACAGCAGCTTCCTGGGGCCCATGTTAAGGATCCCGAGCCTTCGGATAAATAGAGATACCTTTCTCTTTCTTATCATTAACTTCTGATTGGCGCTAATTTTTAGGAATTCCCTCCTTGCCACCTTTATTCTGATTTGTTTTTGGTTTATTCCTTGATTTCTGCCTCACAACTAACCAATCCCCATGCAGTTGTTCCTTCTCATCATTAGCATTAATATCCTTGGTAACGTCCTTATTATTCTCCACAATAATAGGATGCGTAATAATTGGGGGAATAATTAGGACATTACTTCTCACCGGAGGAATAGTGGTGGTTGCATTGCAGCCGTAGAACCTTGAAATGCCGTCTTGGGCGTATTCTGAGCATCAACTTTAGTCATTGATGGACATTCCTTGGCCAGATGACCATAACACCCATAGGAAGCACAAATGTTGTGTAATCCTTCATATTCCACTTTATACCAGTATTCCTTTAGCCATACTTTACCAATCACAGGCTTGGTTAAATCAATTTGGACACATACTCTAGCAAAACACCCCCTCCGTACATCCAAAGTGTTTGTATCAACTTTGATAGGAGTACCAATGGCACTAGCCAAAGCCAATAAAATGCTTTCATCATAATAAATTAAATTTGAACCTGGAAAACGTACCCACACCAAAGTTTTGTCAATTTTGGCAGTAGGTGAAGTGAATTCTGGTGTCCATGTTTGCACTGTCAGGTAATGATCAAAGATCATCCAGGGCCCCTCTTCTCTCACTTTTTGTCTATCTTCTGCATTGTCAAACTTGACCATATAGAAATTGTTCCCAATATCTAATATGTCAAAAACCATTTTCAACTTCCAAATCCTTTCCAGACGATCCTTCATGGCATGGAAGCCAATATTCTTCCCAAGGAGCTTCACCACCAACACATACTTCCATGGGGCACACAAGCCATCAAAGACTTAGTCATCAATATGGACCATTGGCTTCAAAGGATTATCATCCTCAAAGACCGTTTTTGCTAACTTCTCCTTAATCAGATCAACTTTTGGTCATTGGGGTGGATTTTGTTTGTCCCCCATTACCATGTGTTTGAAAGACTGCCTTGTATTGCCTCCATCGCCATCGAGTGGCTCTTTGCAGGAGCCTCCATTGCCTACTGTGTTCGTAGAGAAAATGAAGTCCTGAGTTGCCATTGTTTTGTTACTTATTTAATGATAATTTAAGGGCACTGGTTAAGAAATTGAAAAGAGATAATATTTATTGTGGAAAAATGATAGGAGAACGGAAAAAAAACTATCGATAGAGCAATTTGACGTATTCCAATAAAAATATTTCTCTTTTTAGTTCCTTAACTAGTGCCTCAGTGTCCTAAGGGCACTGGTTAACATTTGCCTAAATTTAACTAGTGTCCTTAGGGTACTGATTAAGAAATTAAAAGAGGAAATTTTTTTATTGGAAATCATACGAGTGTTTCTCATAATCATAGGGGAGCATATTTTTACGCATCCTAATAAATAAAAGACTTTCCCTTTTACTTTCTTAAGAGTGCTCTTAGGGCACTTGTTAGCATTTGCCAATAGCTTTTAACCACTGGGAGCTAGAAAGGAATACAAATTTCCTTCTTACTTTATATCGGATCATGGTACCTCTGGTATCCTTTATGAATATATTATACATCTTATATTGCTGATAAAAAAAATGTATATCATTCTAAGCTTATTTTGGTTTTAAAGTTGTCTTACATTTTATTTTTATTATATTTTAGTTTCAATTTTATTAATAATTATTAAAAAAATACTTTTGAATTTAGAAATATTTGTTAAGCTAAAATAAAAATATTGCTTTTATAATTGTTTATAAAATAAAAAATTCTCACATCAAACATGCATTGTTATTCCATGAATATTGCAACCATGAACTAAACAAGGGAAAGAACCTCGCAACATTAGTTTTACAATTTATGATTTGAGTAAACTCCTAATTTGGTCCTTAAATTAATTTAGTAAGTGCTTGAATTAAATAATAAAAAAATAGTTTCTGAATCTATTATTCACCATTCACATTAATTCCTTATCAACTCTTCCTTGATAACATTAATGGAGTATCTTATGTGGCATGTTAAGTACTTGTATGACACATATGTGGCACATTCATATAGTCCATACGTGTAGGAATTATTTGAAAGAGTTTAAGTCTATACAAGAAAAGTCATAAATCTTTCAATTTAGCCACTAAATTTGAAATTGTAGTCATATTAATACTTGGAATTGAAGAAATTAAAAAACTCATCTTTAAGTTTGTATTTCATCCCAATACCATATTACTCTAAGCATTAACTCAAGTTTGTTACGCTTAACAAAGTTTTATAGTTGACACCTTAAGTGCCTTCATGGCACATCATTTTCTTAAATCTCAAACCTTAGTCAAACCGGAAAGAATAGAATCCTAGGGTTGTAGCGCTCGCCATGCATAAAATGGACATCACCATTATGCTGTGAGAAAAAGAACATAACCCTATTATGACATATATATGACAATGCACCAACCATTAATCTCACAAACAACAACCATTATCAATTGTCTTGCTATTGCTATTTAACAAAAATGCTAACACATGACACTCGATTGCATATCTATGTCAACATTCTATGGTCATGTCAACATTTTCATTTAATAATAAATGTTAAGTTAATAGATGAACCAAAATTACATAATTAAAATATAGTGGTGGGAACCAAATTTGCCAAAAAAAAAAATGGAAGGACTACATTGAAGAAATAACGGTAGTAAAGGGACAAAATGGAATTAATTAACCCTCGAACACATTGAAAATCACAATGTTGTATGCTTATTTTCTAGTCCAATTTTCTTTGCTTTGTCAAATGATTAATTAAGAGTCATTAACAAATTTCTAATGTAAGATATTGAAAATGAAACAAGTTATACTTTATTTTTTTAGGTATTTTATATTTGTGCTTTCTTCTTTGATAAGCAAATTGAATTTTATTACTTAAACAAGAGAACAGCTTAGCATAAGACATGTCATAGGTCAACATTAAATGGTCTACTACATGAAGCCATAACTAGCAAAGACACAAAGTTGAAACAGCCCAAAACTATAACCAAAAGCCTTACATAATATGAGAAAAGCCAAAACATACTCCTTAATTTGACCTCTCTGGCATAATTTACCAAATGATATTTTATAATACATTAAAACGTGACTAGGTATAATGATATTCAAAAATATATTATCAAGGATAGAATTCACTTATAGATATTTCATTGATAGAGGATGGTAAGGAATTGTTGGTAGATTGCCTCAAACTTGATTCATGTGCAATAATTGGATCCATCCTAGATATATGGTACAAGCAAAACGTTGGTTCTTTAGGAGATGGCATCTCAATTGAGTGACCAATGAGATATGAAACAACTACCACCATTGTAGGTCTAGCATATGAGTTTTTTTTTAACATATAATGAACCAATTTGAATGCATTTATTGACTTTAATATTAGAATAGTTTTCTTTTAATTTTGGGTCCAATATATTCAATGGTGTTTCATCTCTCCAATGTCTCCAAACCTGTAACAATTTTTTTGTGAAATCATTTCACTTTCCTAACCTTAAATTGATTTTGCTGTACATTGAGCATGACTAATAATAAAACAACAAAATTCAAGAGCATTGTACTCACAAATTTTAGAAGACCATTAGCAACACAATGTGGACTATATGAACTTATATTCTTTTATCCATTAACAATATCAAGAGCCATAACTCCAAAACTATAAACATCTTATTCCTCATAAAATTGTCCAAACATAGCATACTCTAGAGACATATAGCCACTGCAAAACTAGAGCGAAATTACAATTAAGCTTAAACATATCATACAAAGGATCTTAAATTATTTTATGGTAATAATTAATGTTTTTAAAATCAAACCGATGATTGAATCAATGAAGGCTTTGGTCTACGTTAGGATCTAATCTTTTAGTTTCATCGTGTTAACATGACACTCTATTGCACATCCACATAAGCACATTCATGTTAGCATTCCACTATCATGTCAATATTTTTGTCAAATATTAAATAACAAGTTAATAGATGAAGAAAAAGTACACAATAAAATACTGGGAGAACCAAATTTGAGAAAAAAAATAGAGCATCAAATTTGAGAAATGATGATAGTAGATCAAAAGTGTAATTAAGCTTTGAATATATTCATTACAAAATACTACGTGAGAATCACAATGTTGTATAATTATTTTGCATTCCAAATTAAATTTCTTTGCTTGTCAAATGATTTAAGAATTATTCACAAATTTTCAATGTAAAAGATGTTGAAAATTGAAACAAAACATACTTTATTTTTTTATAGATATTTTATATTTGTACTTTCTTCTTTTATAAGAAAAATAAATTTTATTACTTAAACAAGAGAAGTTAAATAAGCTTAGCATAAGACATGTCATAGGATAGCATAAAAGGGTCTAATACATAAGGCTACAACCAATAAAGACATAAAGTTAAAGTCCCCTAAATTGAAACCAAAAGCCTTACACAATATGAGAAAACCTATATAACAAAAAATCATAATTGGACCTCTATGACATAATTAAGTGTTAAATAAGATTTTATAATACATTAAAACATGACTAGATAATGATACACAAAAATAAATTATCGAGGATAGAATTGACTTATAGACATTTCATTGATAGATGATGGTATGGAATTGCTAGCAGATTGTCCTGAACTTGATTCATGTGCAACAATTGGATCCATTCTATGGTATAAGAAAAATGTTGGTTCTTGTGGAGATGGCAACTCAATTGAGTGACTGCTGAGATATGAGACAATTGTCACCATTGTAGGTCTAGCATCTGGATTTTCTTGAACACATAATAAACCGATTTGAATGCATTTGATGACTTCAATGTTAGAATAATTTTCTTTTAATCTTGGGTCCAATGTGTTCAATGGTGTTTCATCCCTCCAATGTCTCCAAACCTATAACAATTTGTAAACTTGGCTAAATTATTACACTTTCCTAGTCTTATATTGAATCATTGTAAATTTAGCATGAGTAATAATAAAATGAAAATATTGTAAGATTATTGCACTCACAAATTTTAAAAGACCATCAGCAACACGATGTGATTCATGTGAACTTATATTCTTTTTTCCACTAATAATCTCGAGAACCATAACTCCAAAACTATAAACATCAGATTTTTCAGAAAATTGTCCAAACATAGCATACTCTGGAGACATATAACCACTGCAAAATTAGGGGAAAATGACAAATAAGCTTAAATATATTATGCAAAGGATGAGAAGTGTAGGAATGAGTATTCAAAACTTACTACGTTCCAATAATTCTGTTTGTACTTCCTTCTTGTTGATCTATTTCAACAATTCTAGCAAGACCAAAATCTGAAATTTTTGGATTCATATTTTCGTCTAATAGTACATTACTAGGTTTAAGATCACGATGTATAACTTTAAGTCGAGAATATTCATGCAAATATAGAATTCCTCGAGCAATCCCTCCTATGATTTTGTAACGCTCAGACCAACTCAAAACTGTTTCTAGTTTAGTATCTACAAGAAATATTGATTATGTGAGAAAATTAAAAGATGTGTGTTTTATAACCAATCACTTGAATTGGTTTAGATATAATTCATTAAATATCATAAATACATAATGCGTAAATGTTAAACTTTAAAAAACTAAAGAGAAGTTGAAGGCATCAAACCAAATAAGAAGTAGTCCAGACTCTTGTTTGGCACGTATTCATAGATAAGTATTTTCTCTTGCTCATCAAGACAAAATCCAATGAATGCCACTAGATTTCTATGTTGAAGTTTGGCTATTAATAGAACCTCATTTTTGAACTCCTCCACACCTTGCTTAGAATTTCTTGAGAGTCTCTTCACAGCTATAGGTCTTCCATCAATAAGAATGCCCTAAAAATATGTAAATAATTATTTATGTTAAAAAGGAACATATTAGAAATAAAATTTAATATATTTTCTTCTACCTTATAAACTTCTCCAAATCCACCTCTACCAATCTTGTTCTCGTGTGAAAAGTTGTTTGTTGCTACTTCAATTATTGCCAAATTGAATTGCAATGACTCTATAGTGGAACTTTCACGTCCAACTAAACAAAAATACTTCAATAGTTAAACCAAGTAATTTGTAAAGTTCTTTAAGGTTTCTAATTGAATAGTTTAGTATTAAAATCTTCTCTTTTTTTTTACCATACTTACAATTTTCTCTAAGAATAGTTTTATTATTCTTTCTTACTTTTCTTCGTATCAGATAACAACAAAAGGTGAAAAAGATCCCCGATACAATGATGGTGGGTATAAGGATCAAGATAATGGTTCGCAGTTGACCATTTCCTACATTAGAAAAAATAACACATCATTAGGTCATGGTGAATTGATAACAAGAAAAGTGACTTTTTTTTTAAACTAAAAATATTATTGATGAAAAAATGACTTTGATTTGAAGGACAATGTGTACCCAAAATTATATCTAGAAAAATTTATACAAAAAAATGATCTTGTAAAACAAAAGCTACGTACACAATCCAATACACCAAAATCTAGCTAGCACTAAAATCAAAGCCACCAATAAAAATGTTATCATGTATAACAAGAAATTATAGTACCGAATAAAATATATATGTTAACCTTTATGATCATAGAATAGTCGTATATAGACTCCAAACATTAAGGGCCCATTTGGTTGTCAGGATGGAATTGGATAGGATAGGATAACTATCCTATCCTACTATAATCAAGTGTTTGGTGCACCAACAGGATATGATTTACTTATCCTATTGCCTATCCTATCTTAGTGTAGTGTATTTCTTATCCTGAGGGGGGAGCCAGGTTAGAAAGCAACATGATAGGATAGGATAGGATAATCTCTCTCTCCTTCCCTTCCTCCTTCCCCTCACCACCCCCATCGCCACCATCACTACTGTCATTATTGTTGTCGTCACTGCCACTAACTCTATCACCATTGCCATTGCCGTCGCCGCCACCACTGTCATCGCCACTACCTCCACCACCGTCACTGCTGCCATAGTCACCACCACCATCACCATCACTACCACCACCATCACCGCCACCACTGTCATCACCACTGCCACCACCATTTCCGGTATAGTAAGCACCATCGTCAACACCACCACCACCACCACCATTGTCGTTGCCACCACTCCACCATCGCCACCACCACCATTGCTACCACCATCCCATCATTATTGTCGTCACCATTGCCACCACCACCATCGTCGCCACCACCATTGCTGCCAGTATCTCATCACTGTCGTCTTCATCACTGCCACTACCACCATCGTCATCGCCACTGTTGCCACCGCAACCACCACCACCATTGTTGCCACCATCTCATCACTATTGTTGTCATCATCACCATTACCATGGCCGTCATCACCACCACCACCATTGCCTCCACCATCCCATCACCATTGTCATTGCCATCGCCACTACCACCGCTGCCACCACCACCCTCACCGCCATTGCCTTGACCGCAACCACCACCACCATTATCATTGTTGCCACCACCACTACCACCACCATCGTCATCGCCACTGTTGCCACCGCAACCACCACCACCATTGTTGCCACCATCTCATCACTATTGTTGTCATCATCACCATTACCACGGCCGTCATCACCACCACCACCATTGCCTCCACCATCCCATCAGCATTGTCATTGCCATCGCCACTACCACCGCTGCCACCACCACCCTCACCGCCATTGCCTTGACCGCAACCACCACCACCATTATCATTGTTGCCACCACCACTACCACCACCATCGTCATCATTACCACTATTGTCATTGTCGTCGCCACCATTACCTCCTATTGTTATTTAGTTCGTATCATGGCGTGCACCAAACATTGGATAGGATTAAGGCTTATTCTGCTCTTATCCTATAATGTTTTTATCCTGTACATATATCATATCATATCCTTACCACTAAACAACCCTAATATTTTAAAGGAATTATTTTTTGCACCACCCATGTTTTCTGAACACATCACTCATTTTTTTTTAATTCTGAAAATACCCCTAATATTATAAAAAGCCCCTTTGGCACACCATCCATCGCGCTCTAAGGACTCCACCTCATTCTTCCAAGCAAAGTCGCATCTTCCCATTCATTAATGACACATATCTTACTACTAGAATTAAATCTATTTAAATCTAAATTCATTAAATTCCATTTATGAAAAATCAAATATCACTTAGATGGTTGTCCTTGTTCCTTAGGTTGTTTCCGCATACTATATTAAGACAACCTACATATTAGAGTCCAGAAAAAATTAAAATACTTTTGAATCAAAATGAAAAAAAGAAGATTGAAACTGAGAAACCAAGTTTTTTCATGGGGTTTAACTATTGACCAACTTCCTACACGTCCAAGTTTTTTGTGGACAACTTTTATCAATAACTTGCAATTTGTCAATTAAACCAATCGGTCGAATTTAATTTTAAAAAAATAATAATTTATTATATGGACAAAGGTACAAGAAGTACTCTTCCCAGCAGAGTACAACTGATAAAATGCAAAGCTAAGACCCGCATTCTATCTATGGCCAAAATACATGTTGCCCCCAGAGAACCCGACAACTTCATGCCTAATTCCTATCCCAAAATACATTCCACCGCATTGCAGAAACCCCTAATTTCAAAAACTGCAATAACATCTTATCATTGAAGTTTTCTTTTATATTCATAGGCCTTTTCCTTCAATATGCATCGGCAAAGAAAAAAAATAAGTGGACGCAGAGAGAGCCAAAAAAAGAGAGCATTTTAAGGGGAGAATTAAGAAAAAGGAAGAGGGAGATGGAGAGTATTTCACGAAAAAAAATTAAGAAAAACAAAGAAAGGGTGGTGTATTTAGAAAAACAATAGTTGTATGAAAAGTAAAACCTTATTTTAGCTAACCCCTTTAAAGTTGGCCCACATTGTACTAAATGCGAAAACTCCAGCCCATTATCCGTTGACGAAATGATTTTACTGAATAAGCTGAATATATACTGCCAGACTTGAATTAATTGAAGTTTGAAAATTTGTCGTGATAAACGTCCATTTCAAAATGATGTGGATTAAGATGGAAAAAGAAAAAAGAAATATAAAAAAGAGGAAAGATACAAATAGAAAATAATATAATAGAAAAGGAAAAGAATGAAATGAAAAAACATAGAAATGAGGAAAAAGAAAATATGTAGATGTTCATAGTTTTTCTTATAATCAAATGAGCAGGCGGGTTGAAAGCTGCTAGCGTGAAACGGTCCAGTAATCCTTTCCAAATATTACTACACCGAGTGAGAGATATTAGATATCAAGTATTTTAGAACCATAGATCATAATATCAAGTATATCAATACCAAGTAATTTAAGTATTTCTGATCTCATATAGCAGAGTTCTTCTATTGCCTATGGACTGTTAGTGGTTCTTCAACAATTTTTAATAAAGAAAATAAGTTATGATCTCACTATTATTTAATTACAAATTACTATATAATAAATTTATTAACTTTTAATATAATTATTTTAAAAGTTATATCAAATTTTAATTGGTTGACTTTTTACCTTGAAAATTCATATTTATTGAACTCTTAAGGTTATTGTAATTAATAAATCTTAGTTAGAATGTGACTTTTAATTTGTAAATTTTAACATACGTATATCAAATTAATAAATATAGGAATAATATGTCTTAATTCGCGTAATTTATTTTTATAGTTTTTTCTTCAGTTCAAAAGTTTCATATCTTTTATTTATTCTGATATAATAAAATATAAAGTATTTATTATTAATAAAGAAAATATTTCCTATTTTAATTTATTATTCCCTAAAACATATAATATTTGTCATGTTTAATAATAATAATAATAATAATTATTATTATTATTATTATTATTATTATTATTATTTCTAATTTTAAATTTTACTGAATAACCTTTGCTAGTTGTGTTAAAAACCAATGCATTGGAATCATCGTTGTGAAATTTTAGAGAAAGGAATAAAAAAATATATAAAACCTGGCGATGGAGGGGTACTAGTTGGTGGGGTGAGCGTGAGATCGTAAAACTTGAACAATTCAAACCTCAGATTGCAGCTAGGGTACAGAACTCGTCCACCTACGCTTCCCAAACGAGACCATGGAATTGCCATTCCAATCACATCATTTAGGCAGCCAATGCAACTATTGGTTGATAGATCCAATGAACACTGAGAAAGAATATATAGTGTTTGGTCATCATTCAATCTTAATGATTCTGTTCGATATCTGCCATTACTGTACCCTGTCTCAGTCGCCATCTCAGCAAACTGGTTGGATAACTGAGAAGCAACAGAGGATTGTATCGGATTGGCGCTGGTTGTATTCAGTTTCTGAAATAAGGGACTTGTTTCCACGCTGGAGAAGAAGTTTCGTTCGGAATAACGTAGCCAGCAGTGATTGTACCAGATTATAGCCTCCGTAGTAGCCAAACGACACTCAGAGGCTATTCTGTCGGTGGCGTTTTGGATGCATTGTCCACAAAGGAGAGGAGGAATGTCACCACGGCACGTGAAGAGGCCATACGCTGTTCCCTCTGTCGTCTGGAATTCACTGTGATTGGTGGCGTTGGAAGACAAGTCAGAGAGGAGGGTCCTGAGGTTTGATTGGAAAGCACGGTCAGTACTGGTGATGCCTGAGCAGTTGTGGGAAATATAGCCAGGATCTTCTGAATATTCTGAATCCGTGTGTGGATATTTTGTTTCAGGGACGAGTCCTTGTGGTGCCTCACTCGTGACCCGGTAGAAAGGGTACAAATCATACCTAATGTTACAACTCGGAAACAGAACTCTTCCTCCTTGCTTTCCATTACAGCAATCTGGGAGGCTCCCTATTGCTGCATCAAGACAGTCTGAGCATTGTAGAGGTGACAGATCTTGTGTGCACTGAGCTAGACAGTAAAGAGTCTGAAATTTATCTAAGCTTGCGTTCTTTGTGGAGTACCTGTTACCAGAATTGGCTGCTTCATCTGCAGTTTGGTTCATGGTGTTGGACAACAACCTCATGAAGCTTGTTGAGTCGGAGGAGATATTGGCCAAGTTCCACGTGAGCAACCTGGGAGATGTGTAGACGGTGGAGAAGAAAGAGACGTTGGAATACCGAACCATGCACTCGTCGTACCAAATCAGACCCTCTATGGACAAGGGACACACTGGGTCTGAGGATAATGTCTCGGTTGCGTTTGCCACGCACTGTGTGCAGAGTTGAGAGGGTAGATCACCCCTGCACATGAACAGACCATACGCCGTGTCAGAGGAGTTTCTTCCCACGACTGTGTCGGTGTAGAATGTGTTGTCGGTGGCGTTGGAAGATAAGGAAGACAGGAGGGTCCTGAAATTCATTTCATAGGCGCTGTTGGCAGTGGTTGGGTTTGCAGTGCAAAATTGGCCAACAATCATACCAGGGTCGGCGTCCTGTGCTTTAGTAGTTGGGAAATTGAAGAAGCTAACAAGGATACAAAGGAAGATCAGCTTGAAGGAATTTGAAGGCATGGTTAATGTTCCACAACACTACCATATGGTGGGTGAATGGATTAATGGATGTATTTTTGCTATTAATTAAAATTCTTTCTCATCAGTGACGTATTTAACCCGGCAGTGAGGGATAGATGCAAGCAAGTCAATGAAGCAGGTAAGTCAAACATTCATTCATACATCTCTCATTATTTTCCAGAGATTGTCCACATGGGTTCATTGGCTAAAAGACAAAAAGGGGCAAAAAAAAAAAACAACTAATTACGAAAAAAATGTGGAAAAAAACCAATTTACCTGCAGAGGTTGTTTTTGACACGTTGCACTGGGAGGCGCCAACTCAGTTGGCGCCTCCCTAATTTTTTTTTGTCTCGTAGCGGGAGGCGCCAACTGAGTTGGCGCCACCTGAATCTTTAACTTTTTTTTT
The DNA here is from genome assembly GCA_026413185.1 of Pueraria montana var. lobata. Lineage (NCBI taxonomy): Eukaryota > Viridiplantae > Streptophyta > Magnoliopsida > Fabales > Fabaceae > Pueraria > Pueraria montana. The sequence continues at coordinate 74,479,721 of CM048650.1, read as the reverse complement.
TTTTTTGAAATGTCAAAGGTTGCTACACTTGAAATGGCGCCTCCCGCTACGGGACCAAAAAAAAATCGGGAGGCGCCAACTCAATTGGCGCCTCCCAGTGCAACGTGTCAAAAACAACCCCTGCAGGTAAATTGTTTTTTTCTACTTTATGCTCTATGCTCATATGCTCATATTACCCCTTTAGAGTGAAATTTATTGTTGGCTAATCTCAAATGTCACTAGGAAAACAACTTTTGCCAGCCAACAATTGTTACCGGGCTTAAATATCTTTTCAGTCCTTGCAATTTAAGATTTTTTTGCTTTTTGTCCTTACAAAATATTTTTTTTGGTTTTGGTCCTTGCAAATTATGTTTGTTTTGTTTTTCGTCCTTAAAGTGGTTTAGATAGCGTTTTTTTTACCGTTCAAAGTGCTATCTAAACTGCTTTAAGGACGAAAAACAAAACAAAAATAATTTGCAAGGACTAAAACAAAAAAAAAATTTAAAAGGACGAAAAGCAAAAAAACACTAGATTGCAAGGACTAAAAATATATTTAAACCTTGTTGCCGCAAGAAAGGTTGTTGCAAAAAGTTTTGCAGTCATATTTGATGTTGCTACCACTACTTATGCTTTAGCAATGGTCATTGCCACTGTCATTTAAACATATTTGTTGCTGCCACAACTGATTTGTGGTAATCACCAAAGTCATTGCCATATTTTACATGTCATAACCACCATTGTCGTTGTGAAAGACATTCCTTCTCATCAACCAAAGTTGTTGCGATAAGATAATTTTTCTTAATAATTAATATCGCTACAATAAGATATCGTTTCTCAATGACTATAATGTTGTTGCAATAAAGTATTTTTTTCAACAAAATTGATTGTTGTTATATCTTAATTTTTCTTAACAAAAGTTGTGGCAAAAATTTACTATTTCTTAACAACTTACATCATTGCAAAATTTTATATAAATATTAAATTTTGTTTTAATTACAATTAAATATTATTTTTTAGAATTAATACTAATAGAAATCATTTAATTATCATAACTATTTTTTTAAAAGCAATTATCATAACTATTTAAAATTAGATCAAATTAAAACAAGACGAAGGCTAAGGTAGACCACCATCATAGGTGGTCCTCCATGCATCACACTTATCAGCCCTTACATTAATCTAAGGTACAATTTCTTATCATACACCCTCTACATCAAAACATCTCTCTTTCCCTCTAATCCCCCACTTCATTCCCAACAACCCTCTGACCATCGTTTGCCACAGCCAAAGGCCATTTTCGGCAGCAACAATGCAATTTTTTTTTTTTTTGCTTTTTTCCTCGCCACCTCCACCATTAGCCCCTTGCACTATAGTTGAAAAAAGAACGAACATCGAAACCCAGAAAAGGCAAATGTGTAAGGATCTAAGCAAGAATCAAACATTCTTCAATGAAGGAAGCTTGGGGGTGTGAACCCTGGGCATTGTGGAAAAGTTGTATGCGTATGATTTTGATGTGTTTTGGATGTTGAATATGGGGATGAGGATTTATAATCTTCGTGGGAACAAATGAATTCCATGCGGAGCACATTTAGTGAAAACGGTGATTTTGTGATAAAAATGACGGAAAGTAATGAATTAATCCGTAAAAAGAGTGTTAATTTAGTAATTAATGATTGGCATAAGTAATTTTATGATCCTTGTTTTGTGTTGGTGAGGATCGAATGAGAAGGAAAACCTTTCTGTTGGGGGTCACGTGTGAGTGGTGTAGTGGATAAATGCTACGCGTCGATTTAGAAGGATAATCTTACGTGACCAGAAGCCAAGTGGGCAAGTGTTGAGAGGTCGTGTGGAGGTTTTATCTACGGTGAGCATTGTGCTTGTGAGATGACGGGGTAGTAATGTTTAACCACTGTGATAGTGGGGGAGTTGGATCTCTATGTTGTATGTTTGGGACATATGTTGATTGAGGACCACCGTCGAGTACCTTTGGTAGAAAAGCCCACACAGACCTGTAAGAGATGAACCCGATGAGAGGGAGTGGTTGAGGAGTCAGTCCTTAGAGATTGGATGACCTCATAGAGTGGTACCTGAGGTGTGCTCGCTAACTTGCTGTTTCTTGAGGATCTGGCGCCGAGTTTGTGGTCGAGCTTCCACAGTGCCGACTTGGCAATCCCGACAAATACGAGGCACAATCGTGTTGGTGAGAGCCCTGCCATTGTACCGTGGTGAAGGGTGTACTCCCAGCAAGTCATCCGACTTAAATATGTGTAAGACCACTGAGTTCTGGGAGTTCCAGTGGCAGCTGGCCAGTGTGAAATAATTTACAAGAATAGTTGTGGAAACGAATAGATTTCGAGTGTGACCGCTAGAGAACCACATCGTGGTGGCCAGTAGGATTGTGTATGTGACTGTGAAGTCATTCTGTGTGTATTGCTTGATGAAGCAGAGAGTTCGCCCTCTGTTTATTTTCTTTTAGGAACCGGTAGCAGTACCTGTAGATGTCATAAAGACGTTATCTCCATCAACTTCGTCACTTTTCGTTTGAAGGTTGGTCTAACATGCAAGGTTGGGTGTTAGTGATGACTGCTCTGAGACTAGGTTTTTCTCTTTTTTTGTATTTGGATATGGGTAGACCTAGGTTTCAAAATTTGAAATATATATATATATATATATATATATATATATATATATTCAGTCATCTTACTTTATCACCTTATGTAGCTTTTATATATTTTGGGTAGTATGTATATTACTCCTGCTCAGGAAAACATTTCTATTATGTCACTCACTACTGCTTCATATATACATATATATGCATATTTTGAAGAACAAAAAATCTCTCGTTTTATTCATTCTACTCAACTTGAAATTAAATGCTTATTTGTGATCGAAACAATGCTACATGGTTTTCTTGCAAATCCAAATAACATGTTTATTAAATTAAGAATGAGTTTGTAAATGAGAATATATGTAAAACCGGATTTAGGATGTTACATACCACACCCCTTAACTTCTCTTGGAATGTGTGCAAGATGTTCCTTTAACCTAGTAATTCCACCTGATATTCCACAAAATTTTCAAACTATCTAATTTCTACTTTTACCCGACACAAGTTTTCCGAAATGCCAACCAATGTCATCACTTGGAGCACCTTCTGCTCTACCACTTGGAAATGGTTCTATTGAAGACATGATTTAACCAACCTACATAAAAAAGTAACATGCTTTTAAATTACAACAAGAACACAAATTATATATAAGTTGTTAGCTATATATAACATAATTGAAATCATTTATATCAATTCAAAGATTGTCAAAATATTATATTTTTTTATAGACCAAATATATTAATTTAGTTTATCCATCTTATTTTTATTTAATTATTTGTAATTTCAGTTTTAAAATTTTATTTACATTAGTTTAAATTATAGGAATTTAAATCAATATTTTTTAAAATATAAAAATGAAAAATTCAGTTAAAAATTTATAGAAACTAAAAATGTGATTAAATGAGTATTAAAATGTGATTAAAATTAAAAAAAAATTAAATTTAAAAATTCTGTAAAAAAAAAGTTATTAAAATGAGTTTTAATTAGCATAAAAGACATATTTTACACTTTATAATTCATTGCAAATCACATTATTGTTACAAGAAAAAAATAAATACAAATAAAAGCAAAATGAGTCCATTCCTTTATTAATTTCACATCTCCTACCATTCATTTTTAGTTTTATTATTATCATTTAGTTTATTATATAATATATTATATATAAATAGTTTATTATATTTTTATTACTTTTTATATCATTTTTACATTAAAAAAAAAAAAAAAAGAGAAACCAAATTGGATCTAATGAGGCCCAACAAAATATTTATGTAAATGTTAATAAGTAAAATGGTTGGCACTTGGCCCAATTCTATGAAATGGTCATAAAACCTATCAGCTTCTTCTACCCGCAAGCTAAGTGCCGTCGGAATAGAGAAAAAAGGTTCTTAGAACTTCTTACTTACCAATTGCGATGTACGAATAGAGCATCCGGTGAAGCCCAACGGAAGCTCGAAAGTCGAAACTTGGAAGACTCGGAGTCGGAACAAAAACTTGGAAGAAGACGTTGTGCGCGTGTGGAGGTTGCGATCACAATTCACGAGTGAAGATGTTCCGCTACTCACACAACTGAGACTGAGACTGAGAGGTTAGGGTTCTAATTTCTAATGTCTAAAATTTTTTATTTTGATTCTGATTTGATTCTGTGGGGAGTACTCTTTCTTCTGTTGATTTGATTATGGATTCTGAAATTTTTGTTCATTTCTTCTTTTTTGTTGTACGTTCTGTGTATGAGTGTGTGTTTTTATTCTTATGCTGAATCTCTTCTGATTAGTGTCTGGGATTCTCGGAAAAGTATCAGATTCCAAATTTTTTCAAAAAGATTCCCGTACCATGTCTTGTTGCATTCGAGTAATGTTCGTCGCGGTCGAAATTGTGTTACGTTGCGTTTGATACATGTGATTTTTGTTCTGTCTGCAATATCGATGCGTAACGGTAACACCGCGGTCCGGTACCGAGATGTTGCAGACGATATTGCCGTTATGCACTGATTTTTAAAACCTTGATACCACCCTATTTTAGACAAAGTAATGGGTGCATCACAGACGATATTGCTGTTATGCACCGATTTTTAAAACCTTGATACCACCCTATTTTAGACAAAGTAACGGGTGCATCACCCAATCGAGAAAAGAGCAGTTAAAGTTGTTGCATTTAGCATTAAGCCACGACCAGGAGAAAAAATGCATTGCCTCCAAAACCATTTGTGTATCGGGTGTACTTTGATTGAAGATAATGTCATTTCTATGTTTCCACAGGCTCCAAATCGTTGCCGCCCACATGCTCCACCAGGCTTTATTTTGATTCAACCCACCAACCACTCCAACATGTTGCCATAAATGCTTATTATAACGGCTTGGCAAAGGCATCTGAACTCTTGCCCAGGCATGGCATTGGCTCCATAAGAAATAAGAAAACTTGCAAGCAAAAAGAGGTAATTTGCTGTCTCAATTTCCCTTGCACAGAAGGGACAATTAGCATCAGTCATATTCCCAAAAATATTCCTACGCTGCAAGTTCTGTTTTGTTTGTACTCTATCAAGAATTAGCTTCCACAGAAAAGATGCAATTTTTGAAGGAATTGGTAATCTCCAGATCCATTTTAACACCGATAGATCATCTTCTTCCAAAGTCGGATTGAGCCATTGTTTGTAGACTTTGCTTACAGTATACCCTTCCAAGTGGTCCCCTGACCATGTCCAAGAATCTTGCATACCCTTTTTTGGTATACTCTGCATAATTTTCCTTTTCATTTGATCCAGTAATTCACTTTCCCATATAAACAAAGGTTTTCTCCACCTTAGCGTCCATTCCCAATCCATCCCGTTCCATTTGCCTATTTGAGTCACTGAGCAATATTTCTGCTCAGAAATTGAATAAAGTATGCTAAAATCAGCAACAAGCTTTGAATCCTGTAACCATTTATCCTCCCAAAAGTAAATATCATTCCCCTCTCTCATAATTCTTTCGGCCTTCATCTGGAACCATCCCTCCCGCACCCCTATTTCATAGACTTTCGTGAGATCATTCCACCAAATAGACCTTCTGCAAACCTCCTCCCCCGCTACACCAGGGAACCCGAAACCATATTTGGACCTTAGTGCATGTACATGCGCCCAAATACTATATGGTTCAGTTATCAACCTCCATATCCATTTTCCAAGAAGAGATATATTAAAACTGTTAGTGTCTCTTATCCCCAGGCCTCCCTTCTTTTGGCAAGCAGGCCACTTCCCATCTAACCCACGCAAGTTTTTTCTCCCCATCTTTTGCCCCTCAAAGGAAATTCCACTAAATTTGGTCGATTGTTTTTATCACCCTTGCAGGGGCCCTAAAGAAAGAAATATAAAACAGCGGTATGGATGTCAAGATAGATCTAATTAAACAAATCCTACAGCCAAAAGAAAGGTATCTTCAATTTATCAATTACATGCTGCCACATCTGCTCTTTTCTTGGATTACCACCTACTGGGATGCCCAGATACACAAATGGTATGGACATAAGTGGGCAATTCAACAACGCCATATATCTTCTTAATTCTCTTTGCTCCACATTTATTCCTCCTATCTTGCTTTTATAAAAATTGACCTTCAACCCTGATACCATCTCAAAACATCTCAACATGGTTTTTATTGAGAGAACATTGCGTACATTAGGTTCCATGAAAAAGACCATATCATCTGCAAACTGGAGAGCATGAATCTGCATGTCATCCCAGCCCACTTTCTTGCCTGTCAAAATGCCCTTTTCCCCCACCTCCCTAACCAAACCTGTTAGCCCTTCCGCCACAATAAGGAAGAGAAAATATGCCAAGGGGTCACCTTGCCTCAAGCCTTTGGACACTGAGAACTCCTAGATCGGGCTTTCGTTCACCAAGATAGATATAGTAGAAGACTCAATGCATGCTTTGATCCATTGAATCCAAATGTCACAAAACCCCAAACTCCTCATCATGTAATACAAAAATTCCTAGTTGACCTAGTTGTATGCTTTCTCAAAGTCAACCTTAAATATTAGGCATGGCTTCCTCTTCCTCTTTGCTTCATCCACGACCTCGTTCGCAACCAAAACCCCATCCAACATGTTCCTTCCCCCTAGGAATGTCAATTGCCTATCATCAATTACCATGTTCAACATTGGCCTAACCCTCTCAAATAGAAGCTTGGATACAATTTTGTACATACACCCAATCAGTGATATGGGTCGAAACTCTTCCAAACCCTGCTGATTATCGGTTTTGGGAATAAGGGCTATGAAGGAAGCATTCCCCCCTCTTGGTATGACACCATGAACGTGAAATTTGTGTACCAACCTCACAATATCCTTCCTCGTTACCTCCCAGCACGACTTGATAAAATGGAAGTTGAATCCATCTGGGCCTAGTGCTTTATTACCGTCACACTCCCAAACGGCTCGTCTAATCTCCTCTTCCAAAAATTTAGCCACGAGACTAAAGTTTCGTTCCACTCCAATTTGTCTAAACTTCACCCCGTCGAGCTTCATGTGTATCTCTCCCCCGTCAGAAATCCTTCACTGGAAAAAACGTCTAACACCATCGTTCACCTTTAAGGGATCTTCCTCCCAGCTGCTATCAATGAATATGCCCTTAAGCATGTCTAACCTTCTCTTTCCTTTGACGACCGCATGAAAAAACCATGAGTTGGAATCTCCAACTTGCAGCCACTTAATCCTAGTTTTTTGATAAAGCAAATATTCTTGTCTCCTTGATAACTTCCAAAATTCTCGTAACAATTCTTCCCTTTGTTGAATTTTAGTAATTGTTAAATCCCCCAACTCATCCTTCTTATCCATATCACAAATGTTCTCCTTCACTTGCTCAATTTTTATATTAATATCCCCAAACACATCCCTGTTGCACACTTTTAACTTGCTTTTTAAGCACTTAAGTTTCTCCTTAAAAATAAAGGCACCCCATCCACGAATTTATGTATTCTCGTACTCCTCCTTGATAAATTTCATAAATCCCTTCTATGCAGACCAAGCATTAAGTACCCTAAATGGTTTTGGTCCCCAGTCCTGTGATGGATACTGCACCACCAGGGGACAATGGTCTGACACATCCCTTTTCAATACATATTGCACTGCACCTGGCCAGATTTCGTTTCAAGAACGAGTTCTTTTGGAGGCTAATCCGTGTAGAGGCCGTAGAAAGGATACAATTCATACGTTACCCGAATTGGCTGTTGCTTCTACAGTTTGGTTCATGGTGTTGGACAAGAAATTCATGAAACTGCTTGTTGAGTTGGAAGAGACATTGTACAGGTTAAGCTTGAACCATGAGGGAGATGTGGCCACGGTGGAGAAGAAAGCAACGTTGGAATACCGAACCATGCACACGGCGTACCACATCACAACCTCTATGGACAGAGAACACTTTGGGTCTGAAGATAGTTTCTCCGTTGAGTTCGCCGCGCACTCTTTGTAGAGGCAAGAGGGTACCATACACCATGTCAGAGGAGTCTGTGCTGACGACTGTGTTGGCGGTGGCGTTGGAGGATAAGGAAGAGAGGAAGGTCCTGAGGTTCATCTCATAGGCGCTATTGGCAGTGGCTTTGTTTGCACTGCAATTTTGGGAAACAAAATAAACCTTGCCAACGATCTGTGCTTTAGCCGTTGCGAAACTGAAGAAGCAAACAAGGATACAAAGGAAGATGAGCTTGAAGGAATTGGAAGGCATGGTTCAGTTAATGTTCCAGAGCACTACCAGACCGTAGAGGATGGATGGGTTTTAGCTATTCATGGTTTGGCCAGATTTCGTTGTGTATTATATTGTAATGGAAAATATATGGTCAAGTTGAAACTTATTAAAAAATCTCTCCATAAAAAAAATGCTTAAATAATTTTTTTACTCCCTCCGGTCATTTTTATAAAAAACAAAACTGTGCTATTTTTTTGTCTTAATTATAAGAAATATAGACTCACTTTAAGATGTATTAATTGCTAGTTTTCTTTTTTATCCTCCATCTTGTGAAATCTATTAATGAGACACTTATTCATTTCTCATGCATTTATTAGCCTATTAACAATAGAAGTTACACTTATTGGTGGAAGTGCAATGTTATTAATGTAATCACTACTTAAACCAATCAATTTAAGAGGTACTTTTGAAATAAAATTAAAATTTATGACATTATTAATTATAACTAACTAACTTAACTATTTTGATAGGTCTTGACGATTTAGTTATTTGTTTCTTATATAAAGAACCGGTGGAAGTATTTTGTTTTTATTTCCTAAAACACTTTAGATAACGTTTTAAATTGCTTTAAAAAGTTATTTAGATGACGCTTTAGAAACCAAAAATAAAATAAAAAATTTATCAATGACCCAATACAAAGCAAAAATTTAATAGAACCCAACGCAAAGTTGCTAATATATCATCCAAAACATATTTAAGCAAAAAAAAAAAAAAAAACATTCATGTCTCTCTCGTTACCTTCCCAGAGTGATTCTACTGAATATTCATATAAATATTTTTTATAGATTATTATATTATGTGTTGAAAATGTCACGAAGAAAGTTAGAAAATGTCAACATTAGGGCTGTTCATATTTTTTTTTCCAGCAAATAATAATATATCAAATATAGTACAAGGGGTACCATATACATATATGTATAACATTCCCACCACCCTATTAATTTGTACTTTAGCCTCCATACATTACTGTATTATTTACAGCCCACATCTCATGATAGTTACCAAAGATAACCTATATCACTACAAAAAAAAGTGGTGATTTGTGGCGGCTAAAATTGTAGTTTCTGGCGGCTAAAAACCGTCACAAATTACAATTTTGACGGCTAAAAAAACCATCAAGAGTACGCACGTCACAAACAGCTTTTGACGGATTTGAAATAGCCGCTGGTATTGACTGAATATAAGCCGTCAGAAAATCCTCAACATTTATTGACGGCTAAAAGCCGCCAAAAAATGTTTTCTGAATCTGGTTTAAACTAGCATTTACTGGCAGCTAATAACCGCCAGAAAATGCATCCACAATTTTTTAAAAAATTTGCAGGTGGAGGAATTGGAATATTCGATGGTGTTACAGAGATTAAATAGATAGTAAATAAATCATAGTCAGAGAGTACAGTGCAGCAATAATGAAATCTCTTAATACAAATTTGGTATCCCATACAGGACAAGAATTGTATTTTCTTAATTTCTTTTATATATTGTTGTGCAAATACAGAGTATCAGATGTATTATCTATATAAATGAATGGCACTACTTCACACACAAGAGATTAATATCTACTGATATATTAAAATATTGAAGTCCTTAATCCCGATTTAAAAATTAAATGTAGTATGTGCCCAAGTAAAAATTGTATTCTTTTAAGAAACATAATTCCATCCTTACCTTGAGGCACCGACTGGTTTCTTGAAGTATAACAATTAAAGCAGAGTAATATTGTTAAACCCCTGCTACAGTTTTTGCTTCAGAACCCGACTTCCCCTGTGATACATATTAAACAGAACAACCATTACTCATATGCAAGTTTATTATACAAATTTACATAACTAGCGGTATGAAATTAGAATAAGTGCACGTATCATCAATGATGAAAATTACAGATTTTCAAATGAGTGTCACATTGCTAGACCTAGGTAGGGAAATACAATAGGCAGGCTGTTGATTTGATAGACAGTCGCACATACATGGCAAGCACAGGGCAGCCCCAGCTATCTTTTATTTTGTTATTTTTTCAATAAATCTAGTGCCCTTCAATTCCTAGGATCAAAGTAAGGATAGTTGATGTATTCACTACCACTTAAATCAGCAAAGTATTCATTTTATTGACCAAAATGCAGGATTTTCTAGACAATATACCAATTAAAGACTCAAGCTGAGAACCATTGACTTACCTCAGACAATTCACTCCTTCGAATCTTCCTAGTAGGAGTCCTCATGGTAACAAATTCCTCAGCGGCACTTGGGTGAATGCCTACCTTGGCATCAAAGTCAGCCATTTTAAATGAGATAAAAAATAATTTTGCTATAAAATGATGATATTTTCTTAGTATGTTATCTTTCTAAGTAAACAGATATAAAGAAATGAAAAAAATGATAAAGGGTGATTAGTGGGGGAGGGGAGTAAATGGTTTCAAATGAAAACAATGCCATGTGCTCAGGGAAAACAAATGAAAACAAATGCCTATAGTGGCATCAAAGTCAGCCTTGGTCAAGAGAGCTTTAATAGCAACTGCAAACCCCTGGGTATCAGGCAAATGTATATCAAGTGAATTGAAAACTCATGTATCATTATCAAAGCAATATAGAGCAGTAGTTGTCAATATCTCCATATTGTTGTACAGCCTGTGCAAATCACCAAAATGTTAGCAAAACATTAATCTGCATAATTCACTTATACATAGAACAAATTGGAAAATAAGTATAGATATAGCTATATGTTAACAGAAGCAAGCAAATCCAGTGTAATGCTTAATGTAGGAGCTGTGAGCTTCCATTTTGTCCTTTATCTGCAGCATTGGGAGAACCATACTTTAATCAAATGCATGAAAATTGACATTTTAATTAAAAATCATCAAACTAATCTCTAGAACCACTTTCAAAGTAGGATGGTTCTTAAACATAAATATATATACTCGTTAAGCAGTAAGCACAACCATACAAAAAAAACATGAATGGCTTACTAGCTTAAAATACTTGTGCCTCTCCTTGGAACTTGGAAGCACTGCTAGCTGCAATCAAAACCTTTAGTCAAACATGAAAGCAACAAAACAATGTCAAAGTCAATTCAATTCTTAAGATTCAAATTAGAAAGTGAGAGGTATTTTCTAATTGTGGAACTTAAATTATGTGGCCAGACCCCTGATCTACTTTACCTCACCTTCTTATTAAATATATCAAAATGCTTATCACCTTGCTAATTATAATTTTAAGTTTATACTATAATTACCTATAATTGAGGGTGCAAGACCAATTTCAGTAGCCCCAGTCAATGTTGGTTAACTATCTGAAGAATAGTTTATCAACCTGTTAGTAGAGTTTTAAAACCGACCTGTACATCTAACAAGTAGCAAGCTTGTTTAAAACATTACATGATTAAAATCAAAAGCTAAAAAAGAGGGGAATTAAGCCCTAATTGAAGAATTTGAATGGAATGAATCAATTGAGGAAACCTGTTTGGCGTAAACGGCATTTTGAGCCTAGTGCAGTTCCCTTCTTTCAGATAATTACAGCATCTCCCTTCTTCACACCACCAATATCTTTCAGATAATTTGCAAGCTGAAACAAGAAAAATATTAAATTACTCTGCCAATTTCCATTGTGTTTTCAGGCATGAGAGACAAAACATATTAGCTCTTTGTATACAAACAGAGGAAAGTCAGAACTAACCGGGTAAACTTGATGTAAAAGCTGAGTGCATGTCAAACTCATGAAGTATCTTTACTGTTTTAATGACTGATCTGGCTTTGAAAACATTATTATGCAGATTATGATTTTAAATTATAAACTCCCAAGGAACATGTACTAGAAGGATAGGGAAAATGTGGAAGCAGAATATAGTGTGCAATTTTTGTAACCAATTTAGAAACACCTGATCACGAACAAGGGAAGCTTTCTCAAAACCTTTGAGCTTCCTGCAAGCATCAATTGAAGCATTAAAAGTGAAAATGAAATACAAGTTGGTTTTATGGTTGTAGAATCATAGACTAGCCTCATCCAAGTTGCATGTATAGTGAATAGTGCTATCTAAGTTTAACATTTTGTGAATAACAACTTCGGTCACTAGGCACTCACCCAATTTGGATGTATCTCATTGCTTTTCATCACAAACCTGTGAACCAGAAGGCAAAATTCTCATATGTCAAAGGCCATATAATTTGAAGATAGTGAAAAACGTCCCCTTCAAGTGTACAGGTAATTTCATAAAATAAAATATATATACCTTTATAATTGTGCTGATTGTAAAGACATCTAATTTTAGCTGTCCCACTGATTCCAATGCTTAAGTTCCCTATACCAGATTCTGAAAGCACACTGCAAGTAATACACAGTTACAAACATAGGCTCATAATTGAGTGATTATTACATAAGCATGGCTTCTTCCAAAGGGTGAAACAATTTATCTCTATCAAAAAGAAGAAAAAAAAAGTTACTTCAAATGAAAATCACATTGAGTCTGGGTTGAGCCTTGCTTTCATTTTAATTAGCCACTGGGTGAGCTAACTCTACTTTCCTCAATCAATTAGTAATAGTCCAAGTCTCTGGTTTTTATCTTCTCCATATAACTACAAAAGTTATGGTTAATTAAAGATTAACATACCGATAACAAATTTATGAGTTTCAGAGAGAACAACTTGCATGCGTCGATACAAACAAAAGACCAACCTAAACCTAACAATGAAATTGACACAAAGTATATTCTATTAATCTTCCCTACTTAGACAAAAACATTGCATCACATTTAACAGTGAGATCTCATGAGGTTCATTTTGGAAAATTTTCATGAAAGATCGAAAAAATGCCACCAGGATCTTAGATCCGAGATCTTCAATTTCATCTAACAAATAATCAGAGTCACAAGGTGTTACCTTAGAAACGACGTGAAACTTCAACAGTTCTTAATGGCAACAAGCGAAACTTTGACGGAGTTTCAATCTCTCGGAATCGCGATTATTTGCTCGATCTTCTCTCGGAATCGCGGATGAAGGAGTTTCGATCTCTCACTCCTCTGAATCGCACCCTCCTTTTCACGAAACTTCAACGGTTCTTAATGGTGACAAGCAAAACTTCGACGGAATTTCAATCTCTCGGAACCGCGGTTCTTTGGTCGATCTTCTCTAGGAATCTCGGATGAACGAGTTTCAATCTCTCACTCCTTTTCACGAACAACCCTAATTGCGCCTTCTGAGTCTCGCCCTAAGCTTTATTTCTTTTATTTTTTTAATAGTTAAGTTAGCCACCGTCAACTAATAATACGGAGACACCGAATATTTTAAGTTGGTAACGTTGTGACGGTTAAGAAATTCGCCAGTATTGTTAAATTTTCTGGCGGTTTAAATAAACCGCCAGGAATAAATAGTCACTAATCAACTATTTTTTTGTAGTGTATGATTGTTTACTATATAAGCTATCCATATTTGATCATACCCCCACCCGATAGATACCCTGACTTAAACTATATGTCCAGAAAACTATTTCTCTTTTCATATGAAGATATCGATCACCCCAAAATGCTATAGACATTTCAAGCATTTCAAGCTGTTCATAGTTTGATTCACGAGAGAAAATTAAACCGAATTGAAAATGGTTATGAAAAACTAAACCGAACCATTTACTTTCAAACTCAAACAAATCGAACTGTTTAGAGGTTTAGTGAACCAGTTTTGTATTAAAAAACTGAACGTGTACAAATGAAAATAGTTATATACTAATAAACTACTCCATCTGATTTTATACCATCTGATTTGATATATAGAGGAATGGTAGCAACATTCTCTCTTACACCATCTGTGTAACCCTCTTTTCTAATTAAACATTTTAATTAATTATTTAATTTACAGGATAGTAAAAGTTTTAATTTATAAAAATTTCGTATACATTCTATAAATATTCAAATATTTTCAAAGATACATTACTAAAATTTATTAAAAACACTGCTACAAATTAATTTTAAGTACTACAAATATTGTCTACCCAAATTTTTCCATCCTACAGCTCTGGTGATCTCTGCATCTTTTTCTTCTAATGACTCTTCGTTCACCTGCGATTACACTTCCCTAGAATCTAGGGACAAAATTTACCGGATCAGGCATTTAATTTCTAATACATAGAAAACAGTCACAATCAATGACATTTTATTTCATAATTAAGAATTCACATAAATAATACAAATGTTGTATGCTTTATGAAAATGCAAGTTTATAAAGCAGATGCAGTTTTGACTCAAAATCCTTTTGACTCAAAAATCCTTTTGACCATAAAATCATTTTGACCCTGCTCCATGGAGACTTCCCCTTTGAGTGTTTAGTAAGAAACTGGCCTACCATTACGCTCTGCAATTCAGCTATCAGCCCCTACTAAACGCGAATAAGCTAAACAGAATTAGGAAATCAGGATATCCGGAAGGCCACCACGACCGCATCTCAGTCCAGATTCCGACCACATATGGAATTGCCAATATCCTTCACCCCACAGACTATATAATCACAGACTATACAGTCCTGTTTAACTTACTCTGCTCACCCATTTCTCAGGACTATCATATTCTCTATTCATAATCTCAATCATCTTTTCAATTACATGACTACCGCAGTTCAGTCAGTCAACACAGTTCTTTGTTCATAATCTCAATCATCTTTTCAAATACATGACTACCGCAGTCCGGTCAGTCAACGCAGTCCTGGAAATCAATTCCCCCAAACATACTCATTTTTCATGACTACCGCAGTCCCGGTTAGTCAACAAAATCATTTCTCATTTAAAAACTCATTTCTCATTTGAAATCTTTGTATTTTCCAAGAATTCAGGCGTATGCAATATGACAATGATGCTAATAAACAAATAATTAATATTAATCAATCACATAAAAATTATAAAAATTCACTATTTTGCATCATAACATCAATACCTTAATAAAATACTAACTAGTCCTTTACTAGGAAAAATTACTAAACTTTTACTAAAAATACCAATTATTCTTTACTATGGAAATTACTAAAATACTCTTATCTTTTTCTAAAATTCCAATTTTGACCTCAAAGGGTGAAATTACCAAATTACCCTTACTATTTTCTAAAATTTCCCATTTTGCCCTTGATCTTTTTATGAAATTCCAAATATGTCCTAATTGTTCTAGAATCTATGAAATTACCTAATTGCCCTTAATCTTTTTATAAAATTCCCATTATGTCCTCTAAATGTGAAATTACCTAATTACCCTCAATCTTTTTATAAAATTCCAATTGTATCCTCTAAATGTAAAATTACCTAATTACCCTCAATCTTTTTATAAATTTCCAATTGTGTCCTCTAAATGTGAAATTACCATTTTGCCCTTATACTTTTTAATTATTATCGAAAATGCCCTCAAACTTTTTATAAAATTTCCAATTGGTCCCTACATGTGAAATGACTGTTTTGCCCTTGATTATTTGAAAAATTTGCACACAGTACCCCTTGTAATCTAACCATGGCCGAATGATCTACCTTCCATTTCCAACAATTTTCTCAAAACAACCAATCCAAATTCCAATCAAAATCAAATCAATTCAAGAAATCTCAATCAAGAACAAATTTCAATTTCCAATCAAGAACAAGCCAATCAATCAATTCCAATCCATCACAACACATCATGAATTCAATCAAACATGGATTCAAACAACAATTTCAAGCTTCTAACATCAATCATCTAAAAGCCCTAAATCAATTTCATCTTTTATTGAATCTTGATCAAATCTTGAAATTAGACCTAAGAACATGTTTCTATTAACTCCAATTGGTTTAAATTGAAATTAAATGCCAAGATCCTTACCTTGAATCCTTAATTGGATGAAGAAATCTTGAATTTCCTTTTCCCCCTTTTCTCTCTTTTTCCTTGGCTTCTTGAAATTTTGAGCTTTTTCTCCTAATTCTCTTCTCTTTGGCCTAAGCTATATTGAAATTTGAAAGGTTTTGGTTGGTTAAATTCTTAATTTTAGAAGAAAGGATGAAGTGAAAATGGAGGGGCTGCTGTATGGAAAGCTTACGGTTTGGAGTTTCTTGAAGTTAAGGTTTTGTTTTTTTTTTTTTTATATTAATTTCTTATGTCTTTAATAAAGCATTTTCTCCACCAAATTGAATAGCCCTCACACGTCCAGTTACAGTCCTTGGGTAGCCAATTGGCCTAGCTTCTCAGCCCACTTGGACGTCCAAGACAAGTCCCAAACGTAACTTGCCAATTGTTTGGTCAATGGGTCAAAGTTGTTGAATTTGGTGGAGTCTTCTAGAAGGGTGTTTAGGGTTTTAATTATCTTACAAACTAATTAGAATTTTAAGAAACTAATATCACCATTGGATTCCTCACTATCAAAAATCTTAGGGTAGTGTCTTAATTATCTCTTAATCAAGGTCTAATTAGCTTAATTTAACTAGATTAGAAATTTTGAGTTGTCACACTTTGATTGGTTAATACGTCAAATTTAATTTTTCTTAGTTAAACAATTTTACGAATTATTCTAAGTATGTTATAATTAATAGATAATTCCATAGGTGTCATATAAATTTTATCTTAATTTTCTACCTTAGAATTTTACCGTAATAATTTCTCAGAGTTCTAACTCTCAGAAAATCCTAACAATTCAAAATTAGTGTTTTAATTTCCCAACTATATATTTTCTTAATCTACATTCAATTATCTTTCTATTACTTTACAGTCTAGTCCAAAATACTACACAAAAAAATTTATCCTAGACAGCTATCTGACACAACTATCCAGTCAACAAGTAATTTCATTTCTCAACTGTATATATTTTAAATATACATTAAATTCTTGATTTATTAGAGTATAGTTTAATCCAAAATTTTATACTAGAAAATCTTATCTTGGACAGCTGTCTGTCACAACTATCCGGGCAACGGGAGATTCAGGCCTAAACAAAAGTACTAAAAGACTTAGAAAATTTTGCTGAATAGAACTGTACTAATTTTATTATGAAAATATGTACATAAAGTTTATATAAAATATAATATATAATTTCTCATAATATTTATATAAAAATATTTCCAAATAGTAAAATTAAAATTTGAGGGTGTTACACTCTGACTAACAATATCACTGTGATTGGTTGAAATTGGTTGAAAATCATTAAATGATAAGTGTAACCCATCAAAATTGTGATTTTCAACAAATTTCAACCAATTATATTGAGAGTATTAGTAACCCTCTATTTGTTTCAAGAGAAATAGAGGGGAGAGAGGAGAAAAATTCACCTTTTTGGCATGGGTCTCACACCTCCTATATTCTACTTTAATTCAAATATATCACACTTATTTCCATCCTCTCTATTTTCATCCTCTATACCAAACAAAGCCTAAGAGAGTGTCAGAGAGAGTATCGCTAGCATTTCTCTTATATATATAAAACTCTTTCAACTAATTTACACTCTTTAAGAAAACTAGTGAATCGTTATTGACATTAAATTTATTAATAAGTTATATACTTGTATTATTCTTCCAAAATTACGTACCCTTAATATTGTTGAAATCAATCATTTTTCTCTTTCTACTTAATTGCTTCTTACTTAATTGTTATTCATCTTTTCCAATTCTAATAAAAGAGAGAAAGAGTTTATCTCATTAATTTTCAACATTTATTATTTTTGGCTAAAAAAATTGTTAATTAATTAAGGATATTTTAGGAAAAAATAATTAATAAAAGAGACAATTAAAAAAGAGTCTTGCGAAAAAAGATAAACAATTTTCTAAAAACGT
The DNA here is from genome assembly GCA_026413185.1 of Pueraria montana var. lobata. NCBI lineage: Eukaryota > Viridiplantae > Streptophyta > Magnoliopsida > Fabales > Fabaceae > Pueraria > Pueraria montana. The sequence continues at coordinate 74,461,674 of CM048650.1, read as the reverse complement.
CTTATATATAATGACGGAGGCCAGTATCTAATATGTAACTAATTTACTAACAAACTAATCAACCTCTTACTAATTCAATCAACCTACATGTCTCTAATAGTCTCTCACAAAGGGGAAGGTATCTACTTAACACTTCTAGCTTAGGATGAACAATATAAAAATGGATTAAGAATCTCTAATTTGGGAGCAATCTTCAAATGCCACATCAGGCAACAAAGCTTAATCACCAAGTATCCTTAATGCTTATACACTTGGCAAAGCAAACTAATGCTCCACCATCAAAGAGCATACATATGGGGTTAACCCTTTAAAACAGAAGCAAAACAAGCTAGATTTCATTACTACTTAACCAACATATAAGGTAGAAGCTAAAACCACAAAACCTAATAATGGTAAAAACTTAACCATTAAGCAGAAGTCATAACTCTAGACTTAACCACTTAACATAAACAAACATGCTTAGGACCGGTATGAGTAAGTTTATCCAAAAGTACTTCTAAGATAAAAAAAAAAGGCTTAAATATATTTTTAGTCCCTCAAATGTAGGTCATTATTTTTTTAGTCCTCCAAATTTGAAATTACTTTTTTTAGTCCTTGAAATTCGCAAAATGCTCTTTTTAGTCTCTCTATATAGTGTGAGCCAAACAAGGAATAAGAGATTTACAATTTATGACAACTTTTAACCGCCAGAATTTGATTTTTTATTTTATATTTTAAAGTACGATTTTCTGGCAATTAAAAACTGCCAGAATCAAGTCAATAAAAAAATTTAAAACTTATTAATTGTTTTAAATACCACTTTGATTTCTTTTATTGAGTTTTCTGGCGATTTAAAATCGCCAAAAATCGTACTTTAAAATTTAAAATAGAAAATTAAATTCTGGCAATAAAAAATAGTCACAAATTGCGAATATCTTATTTCCCATTTGGCTCACACTACACAAAGGGACTAAAAAGAGCATTTTGTGAATTCTAAGGACTAAAAAAACAATTTCAAATTAGGAGGACTAAAAAAATAATGACCCCAAATTTGAGTGACTAAAAACCTATTTAAGCAAAAAAAAAAAAATGAAATGAGTTTCTCCATAAGTTAAATTTAACTTATGCATAAGTTAATTTGTAAAAGCTCTTTCATATAGCTTCTCTCATATTTAAAAGATGATTTTAACTTATGCATAAGCTAATCTTAACTTATAAAAAAGCCTATTTCATTTTTTTTCTTCTTATTTTCTTTTTCTAAAAGTCTTTCTAGATAAGCTTACAGAACATTTCTTAATTTAATTTCCATTATTTGATCATAAAGACAATACTATATACAAATAAAACACGTGTACAGTTTTAAGGCATTTTTTTATGTTTGGAAATCTTTATTTCATCATCCAGTTTATCTAACGATTTTGCACACAAAGGAATAAGAAGAAAACAAAAAAAAGAACAATCCAACTCCACAGGTAACATATAGTAATGAATAACAACAATCCAACTCCACAGGTAACATATAGTAATGAATAACAATAAGACAAATAAAAGCAAAGGAGTTTGTATTACGTACAGAAAAGGATTACGTGCCGGGAAAGAGATATTTCAAACACATTGAAACATAAATTAAAAAAAAAATTATTCACACATGTATTAGAAATAATAAAGGAATATCAACAACAAACAAATGAGATTCAAATGAAAGTGAGACACATCACTGATCACTCGGCCTTTTAACCAAAATAATTAAAAAAAAATAATTACCAAAATATTGTAGAAAAAAAAAACAATTTATCAAACTAGATTGTTTTCGACACGCAGTAGTTTCAGAGTGGATCGTGTATAGATAAGGCGTCAGGTCAATTGACGCTACTCTTTTTTGTTTTTTTAATTTATTTTATTATTTTAAAAAAATGGTGTGTTTTATCGATTTGGTTGGTGCTTTGTGTAGTGAGAATCTTCAAAAGTACGTGGTGGCAAGACACTTGCCTGAATTACCTGATATCTCTATGTTCTTTTCCTTCCTGTCTCTCTCAACTCCCTATATGACACGTATTGGGATGTTGACCCTGGTGCTCAAGAGTGTACACATGCAGGGACTCTCATATATAGTCTACGCCGGACTCTCTAAACTATATTTTCATGTTTTGAATATAAGATCTTAGTATAACCACGACAATTAATTAAAGAAACGATATTGAAATTATAAAAGTAAAAATGGCTCAGACCAAGCTAGACTTTACTGGACAGGTTCCATGTTTTATTAGTAATATGAAAACAGTCAAATATATATGTTGGCATCATTTGGTGAAAGAAATTGCTAAAAGTTTTGTAGTGTGAGGGATAAAGTAACTTAACAAGTGATCTATGTTTCTCAACATGAAAAGAAATTGAGAATTAATTAATTTGAGATTTTAAAAATCTTGAAAATATTTTAAAGACAAATTACATACCTTTAAATTAATGGCCTTTAGAAAGGAAAGAATAAAACACAAAAATGGCCTTTTCTTGAATCAATTAATAGCTTTCCAGTATATCTTAAAAGCATAAACGGGGAAATTTACAACACTCAAGCAAAGCAAAAAATTTTCATTCCATCAAATGCGAATTTTGACCGTTCAGGAATCTTATAAAACAAACAGATTTAATTAATTAAGTAGCTATTTATAACTCCCTCTCCTTCAAAACTTTTTTTCTGTATTGATTCTCATGTCACTAATAAACTTGATTTATGTGTGCTAGCTACCTACCTCAACCTTTTGGTTAAGTAACAAAACCAAATTCGCATAGAAATAATATTTTTCCAGCATATAAGGACAAAATCTAGGAAAATGAAAGACCCCATTCGTTAGCTCTGTTAGGGGATTTTCTATAGTATAGTGTCAGATCAAGGATTAGTTCCATGATGGACCTAAAGGATTGAAATTTGTGAGATTACGGTGATTGGAAAAAAAAAAACATTTGGCTTCGTAATAAATTTGTATCAGTATTGTTTGTATTTGTACTAATTAGCAGCTTCTAATTAATGGGAAATATAGGGTGAAGTTGAAAACTTCTAAAAGTTCTTTCCCATCAGCAACGCATTTAAGTTTAACACGGTAGTGAGGAATAGATGCAAACAAGTCAATGAAGCAGGTGAGTCAAACATTTATTGTATCTCATTAGTTGGGTAAACTCACATCAAACAGACATAAACTTGCATTGATCCATTCCATGAGATATGTTCATATTGAGATCACGAACTGAACAAGGGGAAGAATTTCGCACTCCATCAATTAATGTTATTTTTACAATTTTACCGTTTCGTAAACTTTCAAAACTTTTTTTTTTTTTTTTTATCAGCAAACAAAATATTATCATTAAGAAGAGAATAAAAAGTACAAGTGGTACCTGACCCTTACAAAACCAAAAAAAAAAAAAAAAAGGCACCATCAGTTCTGTAGTGTAAAATGCTAAATCCTCTAACCTATTTTCCAGATCCTAACAGAGCATTAATTAATAACTATATATTCTATGAACAATATTCAATGTTATCCGCCTACCCCATACCCCTCGAACCAAATGTATATTGTCATTCACCTACATCTAGCTCACAACACTTAATACCATCTGCATCATACAAAAACACAAAGACAACCAATTAAGCTCCAAGTGATATCAAATCCACATCGCCACACTTTAGCACAATACACTTTTACTTTGAATTTGCAGTATCAAATTACTTGGTCATTCAATTTCAGAAATAGTATCTTAGTATCTAAATTTAACGAAATGAAAAAATAAGTTCCAAATCTTTAATTAATTTGTCATTCACATTAGTCTCTTTATTTGGTCTTCTCTATTAATTTTAACAAAGTAACTTACGTGGTACATTAAGTACTTGCATGGCATATATGTGACACTAAACCTTTGTTGTAGGAAATGGTAAGTCTCAGACACTAAACCATATTAGTGACTTTCAATGTCTTTTGGACAACATTCCCATAAATTAGGAAATTGGTTGTCACGGCATTAGCTGTCTAATCATTGTGATAATCAGCTGCTTCTTCATACCCATCATAATCTTCAATAGAAACTAAGAAACCTATATCTCTTGGCTAGATCTCCCTTGCTACTTCTCCATAACGAATAGTTCAATCATGAAAGCTTTGGTTGTCGGGTGACTCAAATCTGCACATTCCTAGGCAATAAACTTCTTTGCTTTGTCAAATGATTTAAGAGTCATTAACAAATTTCTAATGTAAAAGACATTGAAAATTGAAACAAAACATACTTCATTTTTTTATAGATATTATATATTTGTACTTTCTTTTTTTTATAAGCAAAATGATTTTATTAATTAAACCAAACAACTTAACCTTAACATAAAACGTGCTATATAGATCAACATAAAATGGTTTAGTACATGAAGGCACAACCAATAAAGACACAAAATTGAAATCCTCTAAACTAAAACTAAAAGCCTTACACAATTTGAGAAAACCCAAAACGTTCTTCATAATTTGATCTCTACGATATAATTAAGTGACAAATAAGATTTTAGATATAATACATTAAAACATGACCATATAGTGATATTAAAAAACAAATTATCGAGGATATAATTCACTTATAGACATTTCATTGATAGAGGATGGTATGGAACTGTTAGCAGATTGCCTCGAACTTGATTCATGTGCAACAATAGGATCCATTCTATGGTACAAGAAAAATGTCGGTTCTTGTGGAGATGGCAACTCAATTGAGTGACCACAAAGATACGAGACAATTGTCACCATTGTAGGTCTAGCATCTGGATTTTCTTGAACACATAATAAACCAATATGAAGGCATTTGATGACTTCAATGTTAGAATAATTTCCTTTTAACTTTGGGTCCAATGTGTTCAATGGTGTTTCATCCCTCCATTGTCTCCAAACCTATAACAATTTGTAATCTTGGCCAAATCATTACACTTTTCTAGTTTTAGATTGATTTCAGCGTACATTAAGCACGAGTAATAATAAAATAAAAATATTGCAAGATAATTGCACTCACAAAATTTAGAAGACCATCAGCAACACGGTTTGGTTCATATGAACATGTATTCTTTTTTCCGCTTATAATTTCAAGAATCATAACTCCAAAACTATAAACCAATGTTTTAAAAACCGGACCGGACCGGCCGATCCGACCGGTCCGATCGAAATCCGGTGGTATAATCGGTTCGGTTCGATAATAGGACCGGATATGCATCTGACCCGGTACGACCCGGGTCGAACCGGCCGGTTTTTGCAAAAAACCGGTGACTCGGGTTGAACCGGGTTGTGATATGATTTTTTTTTTTTGAAAAAAAAGTGCTGAAATGATGTGTTTCAATTTATTTTTTATTTTTTTTGTGTATGAAACTTATTTATGGACTTGTATTGTCATGATTATTGGTTGTTATTTCTTATTTGGAATATTAGGTACTTTATAATGACAATAATTTAAAATTTGAAGTGTTAAATGATTAAATTATGTTAGCTATATTATATTTTTTTAATTTTTTAATATATATCGAGTCAAACCGGTCCGACCAGTGACCCACCGGTTCGACCAATGACCCATTAACTCAGTACCTCGACCGGTTCGATGACCGGTTCGGTTCTTAAAACACTGCTATAAACATCTGATTTCTCAGAAAATTGTCCAAACATAGCATACTCTGGAGACATATAGCCACTACAAAATCAGAGGAAAATGACAAATAAGCTTAAATATATTATGCAAACGATGAGAAGTGTAGGAATGAGTATTCAAAACTTACTATGTTCCAATGATTCTATTTGTACTTCCTTCTTGTTGATCTATTTCAACAATTCTAGTAAGACCAAAATCTGAAATTTTTGGATTCATATTTTTGTCTAATAGTACATTACTAGGTTTAAGATCACGATGTATAACTTTAAGTCGAGAATGTTCATGCAAATATAGAATTCCTCGAGCAATCCCTCCTATGATTTTGTGACGCTCTGACCAGCTCAAAACCTTTTCTAATTTAGTATCTACAAGAAATATTCATTCTGTGAGAATATTAACTGATGCATGTTTTATAACCAATCACTTGAATTGGTTTAGATATGATACATTAAATATCATAAATACATAATGTGTGAATGTTAAACTTTAAAAAACTAAAGAGAAGTGAAAGGCATCAAACCAAATAAGAAGTAGTCTAGACTCTTGTTTGGCACGTATTCATAGATAAGTATTTTCTCTTGCTTATCAAGACAAAATCCTATGAATGCCACTAGATTTCTATGTTGAAGTTTGGCTATTAATAGAACCTCATTTTTGAACTCCTCAACACCTTGCTTAGAATTTCTTGAGAGTCTCTTTACAGCTATAGGTCTTCCATCAATAAGAATGCCCTAAAAATATGTAAATAGTTATTTATGCTAAAAATAGGAACATATAAGAAATAAAATTTAACACAGTTTCTTCTACCTTATAAACTTCTCCAAATCCACCTCTGCCAATCTTGTTCTCGTGTGAAAAGCTATTTGTTGCTGATTCAATTATTGTCAAATTGAATTGCAATGACTCTATAGTGGAACTTTCATGACCAACTGAATGAAAATACTTCAATTGTCAAACCAATTTGTAAAGTTCTTTTAATTTTCTAATTGAATAGTTAGTATTAAAATTTTCATTTTTTTTACCATACTTACAATTTTCTCTGAGAATAGTTTTGTTATTCTTTCTTACTTTTATTCGTACCAGATAACAACAAAAGGTGAAAAGGATCCCCGATACAATGATGATGGGTATAAGGATCAAGATAACAGTTCGTGACTGACCATTTCCTACATTAAAAAAATAACATATATCATTAGGTCATGGTAAATTGATAACAAGAAAAGAAGTGACCCTCTTTATCTAAAAATATTATTGATGAAAAAATGACTTTGATTTGAAGCTCAATGTGTACCCAAAATTAGACCTCGAAAAATTTATACAAAAGAATGATCTTATAGAACAAAAGCTACACAAGCCAAATACACCAAAATCTAGCACAATATGTCTTAATTCACATAATTTATTGATCTAGTTTTCTTCAGTTTCAAAAGTTCCATATCATTTCTCTATTCCGATATAATTAAATATTAAGTATTTATTATTAATAAAGAAAATATTTTATATTTTAATTTATTATCCCCTAAAACATATAGAGATTGTTTGTTTCATGGATTAAAAGTTGATTCTAGGCGATGTAACATAGGAATATTACATATCCATGTTTGTTAAGCTTTGAAAAATTCTTCCCGGGTATTATTGATTCTTGGGAATGTTATAATTTTCATTTTTACCACATTTTTCTACACTTTTATTCCTATGAGGAGTGATGGGAAAGTGATATTCCTATGAGAATAAGGAAAGTTATTTCCTAAAACACTAGTAACTTCCTTTTATATTTATTTTTATTTAAATTATTTTAAATTTTAAAAGATATTTTCAAGAATATTAAACGTAACTAAACACATTTTTAAATATACACAAGAATAATATTCCTAATCATAATATTCCTACGAATGTAATTTCCAAAAATATAACATAATACTTTGATACAAACGCCTCCATAATCTGTTATTTTAGGCTTAATTATTAATTTGATCATTTATTTATTTAGAATATTCAATTAGGTCCTTCTATTTTCTGAAAGTTTCAATCAGGTCATTTATTTTTTAAAATAAAAAAACAAAAATTAAAGTTAATTATTAATTTGGTCCCTTTATTTATTCAGAATGTTCAATTAAATCCTTCTATTTTCTGAAAGTTTCAATCAGGTCCTTTATTTTTTAAAATACCTTAATGTGAATTGCGGTGCGTGGCTGCTGTTGGCCAAGAGAATTTTGTATACGGAGGGAATCAGATTCTTCCACTAAATAGCATGTGAATGCATCGGACCCTTACACAACTGCGTCAATCCTTTGGATTGAAAATAAAAGGATTTAATTGAATGTGATAAATAAATAAAGGGAACAAATTGATAATTAAGCTTAATTTTTATTTCTAATTTTAAATTTTACTCAATCCTTTGCTAGTTGTGTTGAAAACCACTGCATCGGAATCATCGTTGCGAAATTTTAAAGAAATGAATAACAATAAAAAAAACCTGGCGGTGGAGGGTTAGTTGGTGTGGTGGACGTGAGCTCGTAAAACTGGAACAATTCAAAGCGGAGATTACAGCTAGGATACAAAACTCGTCGACCCACGCTTCCCAAACTGGACCATGGAATTGCCATTCCAATCAAGTTATTTAGGCAGGCACCGCAATCATTGCTTGATAGATCGAATGAGCATTGACCAAGAACATACACTGTTTGGTTATCATTCAATCTTAAAGATCCTGTTCGGTATCTCTCAACACTGTCCCCTGTCTTGTTCGCCATCTCAGCTAACTTGTTGGATAATTGAAAAGCTACAGAGGATTGTACCGGATTGGTGTTTGTGATATTCAGTTCCCGAAACATGGGACTTGTTTCCACGCTGGAGAAGAAGTTTCGGTCAGAATAGCGAAGCCAGCAGTGATTGTACCAGATTATAGCCTCGGTAGCAGCGAAACGACACTCAGAGGCTATTCTGTCGGTTGCATTTTGGACACATTGTCCGCAGAGGGGACGAGGAATGTCACCACGGCACGTGAAGAGGCCATACATTGTTCCCTCCTGCATCTGGAATCCATTGCGAGTGGTGGCGTTGGAAGACAAGTCAGAGAGGAGGGTCCTAAGTTTTGATTGGAAGGCATTGTCACCAGTGGTGATGTTATCATTGCTGAAGCAGTTGTGAGAAAGATAGCCAGGTTCTTCTGAATATTCTGAATCTGTTTGTGGATATTTTGTTTCGGGAACGAGTCCTTGTGGTGCCTCATTGGTGACGCGGTAGAAAGGGTACAATTCATACCTAATGTTACAACTCGGAAACAGAGCTTTCCCTCCTTGTTTTCCACCGCATAAGCTTGGAAGGTTCACTATTGCGTGTCGGTTGCGTTTAACACGCACTGTGAGCAGAGCAGAGAGGGTACATCACCCCTGCACATGAAGAGACCATACACCGTGTCAGAGGAGTTGCTGCCGAGAACCGTGTTGTTGTAGAATGTGTTGGCGGAGGCGTTGGAAGATAAGGAAGAGAGGAGGATCCTCAGGTTCCTTGCATGGCTGCTGTTGGCAGTAGTTTTGTCTCCAAAGCATTTTTTGTCAAGAAAACTAGCGTCGGCGTCCTGTGCTTTAGTAGTTGCGAACTTGAAGAAGCTAACAAGGATGCAGAGGAGGATAAGCTTGAAGGGATTCCAAGCCATGGTTTTGTTAGGGACACGCTTTGGTTCAAAGGAAGCCCGTGGAGGAGAGAGGAGGAGAGAGATTTTAATAGAATGAAGGAAATTTTTTTTTTTTTGATTAGATATCTTATTTGATTAAGAGAAGGGAATGATAGAAATTTTAATGCAGGAAAAAGAAGATGATTTTTTTGTTTGGTTTAAGGAAAGGAGAGATGAATGATTTTAAAATTTAATTTAATTTTATACTTTTATAATTTAAATTTTAAAACATCAAGAAGAGCGCTGCTATTTAGTATGAAAATCTCCGTACGAATAGCACGAAAATAGCATTGAACGGTTGACCTTTTTTTAAAACAAATATAAATTGAAAATTTTTAAAAATGAAAAATGGAATTTGACGGAATACACCGTTCGTTTGCTTTGCACGAAAATTTGTTTAGTAACTTTTAGTATTTTTCCATCAAGAATGATATTGTAGTTAATACACTTGAAATGTTTTAAATATCCTCTCTCCTCCTCCCATAAAACATCACACAATTTGGCATGGCATTTGAGGACCGGGGTGCAAGCAAGTCAATGACCTTCAAGCTTATCTTTAATTACTACCGGTCTCGCCCGTTGATATCCCTGTGAAGTGTGAACAAGGGGAAGAACTTCGCACTACGACAATGTTACTTTTACATTTTATCTTTAATTAGTAAACTCTCAAAACTTAGTCCCTCAATTTGATATTTTAATGTATAAATTTAACGGAAAAAAAACATTTTTAAATATGGAATTTATAATTCATATGAGTCTCTTTCTTAAGTCTTCTCTATTAATATTAACAGCATATTTTACGTGACACGTTAAGAACTTACTTGACATGTCTTTATAGTCTACGTGTATTATAGGACTTATTGTGAAGAGTTCAACAAGACTAAAAGTGAAAAGTCATAAACCCTCCAATTTAATTCCTATATTTTGGTACTCACATCAAATTGCTAAAACATTTTAAAGGAAAGAGAAGAAGCACAAGGTATGCCCGTCCACACTCCAAACCAAAACAGAAGCATCCCTACACAAATGGAAGATCCAAAGCGTAATAACACAAACACACCCTACATAAATTGATGTGTGCTATGTATACGTAGTCCCGGATTTACTACGACACCCAAAATATTGTCACGTTACATCAATAAAAGCATTATATGAATAGATCCACTTGTGTAAGCCAGCAAGTATGTCCCTGCGGCTCCTATTTCTACAAGTCTTCCCATACATGACAAACCAAACCACCGAGCTAATAAATGTCCAGCCCGAGAGATCACAATCAAAGAATGTGAACATGAAGGCAATATCTGCAATAAAAAATAAATCTTTTCAGTGTGGAACTTACTAATTTAAGTTGTTAATGTACAAATTAAAGGTTGATATATGATACATTCATGGATTTATTATGTATTTGCATGTAATATCAGCCATTAATTTTTTTTATCAATAGCTGAAACTACTTAATTTATCATCTAACGTGAGTCACTACATTTCTATTATTATAACTGTTATTTAACAAAAAAATATTTTAATATAAACATTATTTTTTATCAGCATTTTAATATAAAATTCACAATATATATGCTACATTATATTTATAATATGTAACTTATATATTAATTTTTTTATACTAACAAAATTATTTGTCGTGTTAATACTGCACCAAATTATTAGCATAAATCTAAATGTTTATATTAATAATTTAATTTTATTAAATAAAGATTATATCAACAAAGATACAATATTAAACCGTTAATATATATATATATATATATATATATATATATATATGATTCTTTTACCATGACTATTATCTTTTTTAAATTAAAGATTTTATTTCAAATATTACACACTGCACAATAAAAATTATAAACTATTTCATCAAAATCAAAAAATTTCAAGAGTAATTTTGGTATCTTTTACTAATATTATGTTTCTTGGCTTTAAAAGGTTTATAAACTCATAAAGGTTACAGATTTTTACTATTTATATTTATTATAGTTCAAAAATAGATAAATACTTATTATAAGACCTATGTCCAACCCAGAGATTTGATGAAAATTGAGCATGGGGTACGGTCAAGCAAAAGATCTATGTCAAGAGTGAGGACAATTACCAAAAGTTATTGGCACAAGTAGTTCAACGCTTGGATCCCTTAATCAAGGTCTGGGGTTTGATTTCCAGCTTTGTGGTATGAAGTCACAACTAGAGATACCACTTTATCCAAAAGTGGACCAATTCGGTGAGAGAATGATTAGTTGGGTGTACCAAATAAAAAGTAAGGTTCAAATATTTCCTGGTTAACACAAAAAACAAGAGTGAGGATAGTTGTTGTTCCTAGCAGATTTTGTAGAACCTCCGGTTGCGGTGGCTCCTCCAATAGTTCCTTCATGAACTGTGGTGGGGTGTACCTGCAAAGACAATCCGATGCTCAAGTTACAGGCGCAGAGGTATGGAGTTGATATATATCACAAGGGTTTAGATTGCATACCTGATTCAGGGTGAATAACTCTTTATTAATAGGGTGTGTAAAGATAGATTCGTTAGGTTTATTTTCCTATTGAATCTTATCAAATATAATAGAGATAAGTTTATTTGCTTATCCAATCTTTAGTATCATATCTTATCTTAATATGATATCTTTCTATTATAACTACTTGACCTAAGTCTATCTTTGTTTACTCGACTAGTCCCTTGACTCGATGCCAGACTGAGTCCGAGTAGTACACATGCCCCCAAGCTCTGAAGTAGGCTGTAAGAGCTTATAAGATGTTTTTATATAGCCGAGCTTCATTATGCCCTGACAACTGATCATACTAGCCCAGTTGTAGGTACTTTGAGCTCATGGTTGATCTGAGGATGCTTAAGGTGTTTGGCCGAACTCAAGATGCTCTAAGCGTAAGGCCGAGCTGAAAATGCTCTAGGCTCAAGGCGTAAGGCTGAGCTAGAGTCTTGGGTGGCGAGGCCGAGCGGAAGATGCTCTAGGCTTAAGATGTAGATGAAGACTCTTAAAGTGCGAGGTCAAGTTGAGTATTAAATAATTGAAGCTAAGTTCATTGAGTTGAAGATACTCTAAGTGGAACTGGCCGAGTGTAAGGTACTGAAGGTCGAGTCGAAGTCACTTAAGGAAGAATTGGCCAATGGCATTGGAAATGCTCAAGGCAATTTAAGACACTCGAGGCTTTTTGAACGATTTCCAATTAATATGCCTTTTATTAATTCTACCAACTAGTCATAGTGTATTTTCGTTGTTGACCATTAGAGGTGATTTTGTCCATGTTTGGATTTGATAATTCAAATGTCAGTGTCCCACTTCCCTCTTTCGCGTATTGCAAGGTTGGGTGGTATTCGACTTTGGGTCCTTTGAACTATGTGTCATTCGGTAGGTCCCAATCATTAATCGATCAAGTACCTTCTTAAGGGGCTTTGCCAATACTAAGTAGTGCACATGCCCCTAAAGCTTCGAGTCATGACAAGAAAGCTTATATGAGTAGAAGTACCCTGCCTTGGGATCCTTGAACCGAGTGTTGGTCATTTAATTCATTTTGGAATGTTTAACAGTCAACCGGAATGCCCTTAGGGTCAATCCAGGATGTCGAGTGAAGCTCGGACTCGGCTTATCGTTAGATCAAGTTGGAATGCCTAGTTGTCATCTTAGTTGTTTTAGATTAGGTTGGATGAATGGTCAAACCGAAAGCTGGGTAGGTCTAGGTGGAATGCCGAATCGTCAACTTCATTGTTTTTAGATCAAGTTGGATGAATAGTCAAACTGAAAGCCTAGTAGGTCTAGTCAGAATGCCGACAAGTTAAATCGAAATGTCAAGATGGGTCGTTTCTCAGCTTGCCATTGGATCAAGCTAGAATGCCTAAGTGATCAACTCGAGGGGAAAACCAAGAGGTTAAACCGGAATGTTGTGTGGCTCTCATCTTTGGATCAAGTTGGAACGCTAAAAGGGTCAAACCAAAATGCTGAGAGGTCAAGTTGGAATGCCGAGTTAGGCCATTTCTCAACTTGTCTTCGGATCAAATTGGAACGCTTAAGCGGTCAACTCGAGGGAAATACCAAGAGGCTAAACTAAATGATGTGTGATTGTCAACTTGTCTTCAGATCCAGTTGGAATGCTAAGGGTCAAACCGACATGCCGAGAGGTCAAATCAGAATGCTAAAGGGTCAAATCGAAATGTTATGTGATTCTCAACTTGTCTTTGAATTAAGTTGGAGCACTAGAGGGTCAAACCAAAATGTCGAGAGGTTAAATCGGAATGCCAAGTAGATCAAACCGGAATGCCAAATACAGGTCAAACCGAGAAGTCAAGGGGTCAAGTCGAAATGAGTTGGCTCACTCCTCAGCTTGTCATTGGATCAAGTTGGAACTTCTAAGTGGTCAAACTGAAATGCTGATAGGTCAAACCAGAATGCCAAGATCAATTCAAAATGTCGAAATGTCATATTGGAATGCCAAGAGGTCAAATCGTAATGTCGAAACATCATACCGGAATGCCAAGAGGTCAAACCGGAACGCTAAGAGGTCAAAATGGGATGTCGTGAAGTCAAACCGGAGTATCGAGAAGTCAAATCGAAATGCCGTGTGGAGGTCAGACTTGTCTTTTGTATCCCGTAAGGGTCTACTTGGTTAATATACTTAACTCGTTTTTGTATCCCATGAGGGTCTACTCAGTTAATATACTTAACTCATTTTTTGTATCCTGTGAGGGTCTACTCGGTTAATGTACTTAAGCCATTTTTTGTATCCCGTGAGGGTCTACTCGGTTAATGTACTTAAGCCATTTTTTGTATCCCGTGAGGGTCTACTTGGTTAATGTACTTAACTCGTCTTTGTATCCCATGGGGGTCTACTCGGTTAATGTACTTAACTCATTTTTGTATCCCATGAGGGTTTACTCAGTTAATGTACTTAACTCGAGGGTTGATAAAACACATCCTACTTGTTAGCTAAATGATAAAAATTGGCTAGTGTCTTCGAGAAGTATTGACTTCAACCTTATAATCTTCATGACAAGGTTTTTGGAAAGCTTTTCGTATGCTGCTTTTATGAAGCATAGCAATATCTTCGATTTAATTTTCTACAATGTATGTCTTGTCATCTTTCAGAAGAGATATGAAGGAGGATTGATCGCCCTCTTGGTTTGGATGCAAGTCGTCAGTCACAAGTCAGCTTGAAAAGGCGATGTGCTGAACCTGCTAAATTGATGGACCTTGTGCTTCTAATGGGTTTCATGTCGGTGCTCCTTAGTGGCGGCGTCATGGTTTTGAAGGGAAGCAAGGTATTAGCAGGTAACAAGATCTTGAAGCTAAGAGAAAGAAATTAATGTCGCTTGTGAGAACAAGCATGTGTTCAGGAGGGACGAAATCTCAAAAGGCAGAACGTGGTCCATGATCCAATGGTTTTAACCTCTCCTCTCTGATTCCTTACTAACCGTGAGAAAGAATCCATAAATCTAAATCCTTCAAGTTCAAAGAAAGCTCTAGTGGGCGTAATGAGATTCAATAAAGAATCAAGAATCGTAAGCATGAACATGACGTGTTCCTCAATATAGTAGTTTCTCCAAAATATTTACTTTTCGGATCAAGGTTTGTCTTGTCCTCTGACCATTGTCACTGCCATCTTGAAAAAGTTATAAAGACATTGCGAAACTATTTTTTTGTTCGCAATTGTTCTCTAGATATGTTGCAAGTTGTTTGGGGAAAATATATCATGACATCATGCCATACTATTATCATACAATCATGATCTATTCAGTCATGTCATATTATAAAGTGAAACATATTTAATTTTGCATCAGGAATGCATTATAATATCTTGAAGTTGAACTTTGCAATCGAAATGCCACAGAATCGACCATTGTCATGGGAAAGTGTTTTTCAAATCATGCATGGGGACTTCATGTCAATCAACATGATTCATGCCATCATCATCATTATTTAGGTATACTATATAGAGCCATTCTCCAAATTTAATTTTTGAATAGATACTCGTCCTTGGAATCATACCATTATCATAATGCAAAAGTTGAGCAGCAATTTAGAGAAGCAAATAGAATATTGTCGATCAATATAAAGTCGGCCAACATAACATGTGAGTGCCATAAGAGAATTATTTTGATAATAAAGAACAAGCCTTTGGATTGGCAATCTTCATGATCATTCAGATGAATGCCCAAATACTCTTGTATAAGTATTAAGCATTATATAAAATCATACTTGATAAAGAGTGTGTATTATAACACATCTAGCATGCCACGGAGAATTTTGGATGAGTAATGCCTATCATGTCATGGTAGGATGTTTTATGGCAATACATTAATAATCCCTATGGCACGAAAACTTTTAATCATAGCAAGATATCTATGCTTACTGCACCAGGAAACTATACATAGCTATGTTAAGTTTATATAACAATGTATCATACTATCATAGCTGCAAAATATCTGTTAGATATTTTAAAAAGGATATTGGCAAGGTCATCTATTCTCGAAAGTTGTTATATAGGAATTAAAAAATTGCTGAACATATCTCATCAATGGTAAGATAACATAAGATCAGTTGATTGTTTAAAATTTGATTTGGACTCACTGAAAATTACGGCACCAAATATTATCTCCTTCCATCCTTTATCCATGAAAAGATACTCGCAATATTCGACCAGAAATAATTGTCCTGACAACAATTAGAGAGTATTCGTACCTCATCAATGGTTTATGCTCTTGAAGCTTTCAACTAAATCCATTTTTTACTGCTTTAGTGATTGTCGCAAGAATCGTGGCACCTGATGTTATCTCCTCGACCTTTACCTCTGCTCTTTCCACAGCTTTATATCGTCTTTTTAAGAGATTATGTCTGTGAATTGATAATAATCATGGTGCCCTTCTACTTTGTGATCATGATTCAAGACATTATTAGCCTAATATCATATTGTAGACAGCACATTCACATTGCATATCTAACATATTATATATATAGTATAATAATAACAATTGGATTTTGGTAATCTCAATGTCACGTAATTAACTTTAGTCTTGAGAATAATCCATGAAAAGAATATGGAAATTGGACAATTCAATTAAAATGGTATGCCATGCTCTATCCGAAAATTAACTTAACGGCTAATGACATGCCACATCTCCCCAATTCATGTTACATATTTGCTATACCATGACACTACTATTTGAAAAGTCAGATTCAATTACCGTGTAGTTGATCTTGTTATGGGATAATATTTTCCAATCCTATACTAGGGATCAAATATTGATGGGCATAATTCATGATATTTGTAAAAATGCTAAGATGATTCATGATTCAGGAAGATATTGATGAGTGTATATAATCCAATGCTAAGATTATTATAACACTGTATGGGAGATAAGAATTATACACTATTTCTTTCTCAAATTTCCTTCGTGATAAGAATATATAAGAATATATTATAACTGATTTCAGTTTAATATGCAGTAAAGGTGAATTAACCAATATATTAATGGAAGTAGGAGAGATAGAACCGTGATGAAGGCAAGTAGCCTAAATGAGCCTCGTTTGAGCACAAATGTGTGAGCAAATGATTTGTATGATGATTCCGAGAGCGTAGACTCTTGATTTGTGTGGCCAGGAAAAGTTTTACCGGCCCCACGGTGGGCGCCAAATGTTCCTAACAGATTTTGTAGAACCTTCGGTTGTGGTGGCTCCTCCGATAGTTCCTTCGTGAACGGTGGTGGGATGTATCTCCAAAGACACTCCGACGCTCAAGTTAGAGGCGCAGAGGTATGGAGTAGATATCACAAGGGTTTACATTGCTTGGCGCCCACCGTGGGTAACAGTATATTGAGTTTGTTGGTAACAGTACTCATCATTCTTAATTATGAAGGTACAGCATGTGTTTGTGTTTGCTAACAGAACACTGTAAGAACTAAGAAGTAAGAACTTTCTCACATACCAATTTTTTTTTTCTCAAGTATCATCAGTGATAGTACCAAATTACAGCCTCCGTAGCCAAGCGACACTCAGGCTATTTTCTGCGTTGCACTTCGGACGCATTGTCCTTGTCCACAAAGCGTATTAGAAAGGTTGACATGACACTTGAAGAGGCCTTGCAGTGTTCCCGCTTGTAACATGTATTTTGAATAAAAGTTTTTGTAAACATTTATAGGAGAAAAAAATAAGAATTTTTTTTTTATAAATTAAAATTAGGTTAAAAATTAACTTTCGAAGAAACTAATGTGAATTTTTTTTTATAAATTAGTTTATGAAAAAGTTAACATTAGTTTATAGAGAAATTTATTTTATTTTATTTTATTTTATTGTCACTGTTAGCGTTGGAAGACAAGTAAGAGAAGAGGGTCTTGAGGTTTGATTTGAAAGCAGTATGTTGATATTTTGGTTGGTTGAGCAGTTGCGGGAAATATAGCCAGGATCTTCGGAATATTCTGAATCTGTTTGTGAATATTTTGTTTCAGGAACAAGTCCTTCTACTTCTAGTGTTTCATCCGTATTGCAATGTTACAACAGGGATATGTATTGTAATGGAAAGATAAATGCCCGGGGTACGAATTTGTATCCACATTTGTTTTGGTCCTGTAATATATATGGGGTGAGTTGGCTTACGAAGATGAAGTTTGTAGATATTTTTTTCCATAAAACTTGGCATGGCAGCCATGGAAGGGTTGGTGGTGCAACCAATTGAAGCCAGTCAATGAAGCCGAGCTCTCATATCTGCTTCATTTTCTGTCCAGAGACTATTCTCTCCAGTCAAATTTTATAAATTTCTATGCATGACTTTTCTTCGTTAAAAGTGATTCCAAAAAATTAGAAAATAACAAAACTGAGTTGTGATTATTATGGACATGAATTATGGCTAAAAAACACTACAATGGAGAAAATCTTTTGGTTTATGATTCTAAGCTTATTTTGGTTTTAAAAATCGTCTTACATTTTATTTTTAGTTTTAGTTTTATTAATAATTATTAAAAAAAAACTTTTGAATTTATTTTCTATTTAGAAATACTATTTGTTAAGCTAAAATAAAAATTTTGTTTTATAATTGTTAATAAAATAAAAAATTCTCACATCAAACATGCATTGTTACTCCATTAATATTGCGACCATGAACTAAACAAGGGGAAAAACTTCAAAATGTTAGTTTTACAATTTTATGGTTTGAGTAAACTCCTAATCTGGTTCTTAAATTTAGTAAGTGCTTGAATTAAATGAAAAAAAAAATAGTTTGTAAATCTATTATTCATCATTCACATTAATTCCTTGTCAAGTGTTCCTTGATAACTTTAATGGAGTATGCGTGTAGAGATTATATAAAGAGTTTAAGTCTATATGCAAAAAGTCGTAAACCTTCTAATTAATTTAGTCATTAAATTTGAAATTGTAGTCATATTAACCCCTGAATTTGACTAAATTATAAAATAATCTTTGAATTTGTATCTCTAAACATTAACTCAAGTTTGTTATGTTTAACAAAAGTGTCATAGTTGACATCTTAAGTACCTTCATGGCACATCCTTTTCTTAAGCCTCAAACCTTGGTCAAATTGCAAATTAAGAGTAGAATCCTAGGGTTGTGGCGCTCGCCATGCATAAAATGGAGATCATCACTATGCTCTCCAAGGACAAGGAACATAACCCTATAACATATGGCAATGCACCAACCATTGATCTCACACACAACTACCATTATCAATTGTGTTGCTATTTCTATTTAATGAAAATGCTAACATGACACTCGACTGCACATCCATGTCAACATTCTATTACCACATCAACATTTTCATTTAATATTACATGTCAAGTTAATAGATGAACTAAAATTACATAATTAAAATATAGTAGTGGGAACCAAATTTACCAAAAAAAAGTGAAAGGACAACATTCAAGAAATAATGATAGTAAAGGGACAAAATGCAATTAAACCTTCAATATATTCATTACTAAATACTACATGAGAATCACAATGTTAAATAATTATTTTGTAGTCCAATTTTCTTTGCTTTGTCAAATGATTTAAGAGTCATTAACAAATTTCTAATGTAACAGATATTGAAAATTGAAACAAATCATACCTCATTTTTTTAGGTATTTTATATTTGTACTTTCTTCTTGGATAAGCAAATTGAATTTTATTACTTAAAAAAGAGAAAACATTAGCATAAGGCATGTCATAGGTCAAAATTAAATGGTCTACTACATGAAACCATAACCAGTAAATACACAAAGTTGAAACCCCCTAAACTAAAATCAAAAGCCTTCTATAATCTAAGAAACCCAAAACATACTCCATAGTTTGACCTCTATGGCATAATTTGCCAAATAAAATTTTATAATACATTAAAACGTGACTAGGTAATATTCAAAAATAAATTATCGAGGATAGAATTCACTTATAGACATCTCATTGATAGAGGATGGTATGGAATTGTTGGTAGATTGCCTCGAACTTGATTCATTTGCAACAATTGGATCCATTCTATGATACAAGAAAAATGTTGGTTCTTTAGGAGATGGCAACTCAATTGAGTGACCACTGAGATATGAAGCAATTGTCACCAATGTAGGTCTAGCATATGGATTTTCTTGAACACATCATAAACCAATTTGAATGCATTTAATGACTTCAATGTTAGAATAGTTTTCTTCTAAATTTGGATCCAATGTGTTCAATGGTGTTTCATCCCTCCAATGTCTCCAAACCTGTAACAATTTGTTTTAGCCAAATCACTACACTTTCCTACTTTTAAACTGATGATTTTGTTGTACATTGAGCATGACTAATAATAAAACAAAAATATTCAAAGGTTATTGTACACACAAATTTTAGAAGACCATCAGCAACATGATGTGGATTATATGAACTTATATTCTTTTTTCCACTAACAATCTCAAGAACCATAACTCCAAAACTATAAACATCTGATTTCTCAGAAAATTGTCCAAACATAGCGTACTCTGGAGACATATAGCCGCTGCAAAATTAAGAGTAAATGACAATTAAGCTTAAACATATCATGCAAAGAATGAGAAGTGTAGGAACGAGTATTTAAAACTTACTATGTTCCAATAATTCTATTTGTACTTCCTTCCTATTGATCTATTTCAACAATTCTAGCTAGACCATAATTTACAATTTTTGGATTCATATTTTCGTCTAATAATACATTACTAGGTTTAAGATCACGGTGTATAACTTTAAGTCGGGAAAGTTTATGTAAATATAGAATTCCTCGAGCAATCCCTCCTATGATTTTGTGATGTTCAGACCAGCTCAAAACCTTTTCTAGGTTGGTATCTACAAAATATCCATTATGTGAGAAAATTAAGTGATGGATGTTTTGTCATCAATCACTTGAATTGGTTTATAAATAATTAATACATTAAATATCATAAATACATAATGCATGAATATTAAACTTTAAAAAATTAAAGATAGGTTAAAAGCATCAAACCAAATAAGAAGTAGTCCAAACTCTTGTTTGGCACATATCCATAGATAAGTATTTTCTCTTGCTCGTCAAGACAAAATCCTATGAATGTCACTAGATTTCTATGTTGAAGCTTCGCTATTAATAGAACCTCATTTTTGAACTCCTCTACACCTTGCTTAGAATTTCTTGAGAGCCTCTTCACAGCTATAGGTGTTCCATCAATAAGAATGCCCTAAACAAGTAGGTAGTTATTCATGTTAAAAATAGAAACATACAAGAAATAAAATTTAACATATTTTTTCTACCTTATAAACTTCTCCAAATCCACCCTTTGCCAATCTTGTTCTCGTGTGAAAAGTTGTTTATTGCTGCTTCAATTATTGCTAAACTAAATTGCAATGACTCTATTGTGGAACTTTCACGTCCAACTAAACCAAATTACTTCAATTGTTAAACTAAGTTTGTAAATTTCTTTAAGTTCTCGTACTAAAAAGCTAGTGTAAAATTTCCTTATTTTAACCATACTTACAGTTTTCTCTAAGAATAATTTTGTTATTTTTTCTTGCTTTTCTTCGTACCAAATAACAACAAAAGGTGAAAAGTATCCCCGATACAGTAATGGTGAGGGTAAGGATCAAGATAATATTTTGTGATTGACCTTTTCTTACATTAAAAAATAACACAAGTCATTAGGACATAGTGAATTGTTAACAAGAAAAATGACTTTTTTATAAACTAGAAATATTATCGATGAAACAAAATTACCTTGATTTAAAGCACAAGGTGTGCACAAAATAAGACAAAAAAGTTATACAAATGAATGATCCTGTAGCACACAAGCTACACAACCCAAATACACCAAAATCTAGCACTAAAATCCAAAAGCCACCAATAAAAATGTTATCACATACTTTAGCAAAGTGCCTAAGAAAATATGTTAATACTTATGGCAGCAAAGTACGTACGTAGTCGTTTATGAAGGCCAAAAGTCAATATGTTAAAGGAATTATTTTTGCGCTACACTCATTTTTTTCTAAACACACGACTCTTCTTCTTCTTTTTTGTTTTTTAATTTCAAAATTACCTTTAATAGTACAAAAGCCCCTTTAGCACACTGCACACCATCCTTTCCTATGAGGAGACTACCTCATTCTTCCAAGCAAAGTTGCATCCTCCCCTCCATTAATAACACATCCTACTAGCACCATTAAATCTATTTAAATCTAAATTAATTAATTTCCATTTATGAAAATTTCAATTTATAAAAAATCAAATATCTCTTAGAAGGCTGTCATTGTATCTTTAGATTATGTCTGCATACTATTTTTTTTTTTTTTTTACAGCATGTCTGCATACTATTAATCAAGACAACCTACATATCAAGTCCAAACAAAATTATAATACTTTCAAAAGAAGATATCGATTGGAATTGAAAAACTACCAGTTTTTTTTTTTTTACTGGTTTAACCGCTGACCAGTTTTCTACACGTCTAAATTTTTATTTTACAACCTTGATCAATAACTTACTAATTATTGATTAAACTAGTTAGTCTAATTTAATTTCAAAAACTATTTAAATATCTTATCATTGAAATTTTGGTTTATGTTGATTAGCCTTTTCCTTTCTATGCACATTAGCATGAAAAACAATAAGTAGACGTAGAAGGAGGTGTGAAAGGTAAGAGTAAGATCCAAATTAATTATTAGTTAGTCACTTTAACGTTGCTCCACCTTGTACAAATGGCCGAAACTTCAGCCCATTACCCGATGGGCTAAAATTTCCTGCATCTCCATAAATTACTACATGCACTTCTCATTATATTTTGGAAAGCTTAATCTGAAATGTAAAATACATTTAAGGTTCAGCTTTCTGAAATGTAACAGGGTGCTAGTAACAATTAATGGAAGTGCATGAAGCAACAGCCTACCCGATGATGCAACCATCATACTGAACAAGCCCAATATATGGTGTTGGCTTGAATAATTTGACAGTAATAATTGAAATACTTAATATTCTTAATTATTTTTTTTTATCCATAAGAATCAAACTCAGGTAGGGGAGTTTACAATAAGTCATGCATATTATTTAACCAACTGAACTAGATTATTGGTAATTAATTATCAAGTTATGGCATATATTTGCTAACAGTACACTGTAAGAACTTTCTCAAATGTCATTTTTTTTCCCTCAATTATCATCATGTAATTGTGAAACAAATTAAGAATGCAAAATTAAATAAAGGAAAAAATAAAATGATTTGTAATTATATTGATCATCACAAAAAATGTTGATACTAATTAATCCTTTAAATATATGAATATTTAAAATACTTAAGTAAAGAGCCTTTGATTTTACTTGAAATAATAAAGGAAAATAATAGTAATTAGCTTCCTAAGTAATTTGTTGGCTTGGAGCATGAATGTCAAGCATCAAATATTTCAGAAACGAATGAAGGAAAAGAAATCTTATGTGACGTTAATTAAGAGAAATGTTGTAGGAACACATTTTTTTTAATATATCTTTTATTATTGATTAAAATTTATTGAAAATTATGAAATTTTGTAATCTTGTTTCTTATTTAACCAATAATAGAGAATGTGTTAGAAATCATGTGTTAGAAAGTATTTACTAATTGAAACTACCTAAATTTTGAATTAAAATTTAAATTTCAAGCCAAACTCAAATTTAAGATTATTATAGTCTCACTAAATCTTAGTTTGAATTTGACTTTTAAATTTTAACATACTTATGTAATTAATAAGTATAGGAATCATGTCTTAATCTACATTTTTTTTTATAACTTTTTCTTCAGTTTCTTTTATCTATTGTTATATGATAAGATAAAATGTTTATTATTAATAAGTAACATAGTATATATCCTGTTTTATTAGTTCCTCAATGTAGTATTTTGGTCATGTTTAATAACAATATTTTTCTTATTCATTTTTATTTTAAATTTTAAATTTTACTCAATTTTTTGCTAGTTATGTAAAAAAAAAAATAATGCATTTCGAATCATCAGTTGTAAGATTGTAGATAAATGTTAAATGCAGGAATACTTAAGATATAAAAACCTGGTGATGGTGATGGTGGTGAAATCTGTGGTGGTGACCGTGATGGTGGTTGTGTAACGGTACTAGTTGGTGTCGTGGACGTGAGATCATAAAACTTGAACAATTCAAAGCGGAGAATACAACTAGGATACAAAACTTGTCCACGTACGCTTCCCAAAAGAGCCCATGGAATTGCTGATCCAATCATATCCTGTAGGCAGCCTCTGCAATGGTAGCTAGATAGATCTATTGTGCATTGAGCAAGAATATAAACCGTTTGGAAATCATTCAAAATTAATGTTCCAGTTTGATAATTGTCACCACTGTACCCCGTGTCACCGGCCATATCATATAATTTAGTGGATAATTTATTAGCAACAGAGTTTTGCATGGGATTGGTGTCGCTGACAATCAAATCCACAAAGCTGGGACTTGTTTCCATGGTGAAGGACCAATTGGAATAGCGAAGCCAGCAGTCATCGTACCAAATTATACCCTCCGTAGCCAAACGACACTCAGGGACAGAGGCTATTTTGTCCGTTGCATTTCGGACGCATATTGTCCACAAAGGGTAGTACGAGAAAGGTCGCCACGGCACGTGTAGAGGCCTTGCAGTGTTCCTACTTGTATCATGGATCGGTTGCCACTGGTGGCGTTGGAAGACAAATCAGATAAGAGGGTCTTGAGGTCTGACTGGAAAGCAGTATCATTCATGTTTTGGATAATTGAGCAGTTGTGGGAAATATAGCCAGGATCAGGAACGAGTCCTTCTGATGGCTGATCTATGACGCTGTAGAAAGGGAACAATTTATACCTAATGTTACAACTGGAAAACATAACTTTTTCTCCTATCTTTCCATCACAGCATGCTGGAAGGTTCCTTATTGCTTCAGTGAGACAGGTTGTGCAGTTTTGGGGTGACAGGTCTTGTGTGCACTGAGCTAGACAGTAAATGGTCTGAAATCCACCAGATAAGGTTTCTTGCTTTGTTGAGTACCTGTTACCAGAATTGGCTGCTTCATCAGCAGTTTGGTTCATGGTGTCGGACAACAAACTCATGAAGCTTGTTGAGTTGGAGGAGATATTGGCCACGTTCCACATGTACATACTGGGATATATGTCGACGGTGGAGAAGAAAGAGACGTTGGAATACCGAACCATGCATTCGGTGTACCAACTCACACCCTTTATGGACAGGGAACACTGTGAGTCTGAAGATAGTGTGTTGGTTGCGTTTACCACGCACTTTGTGCAGAGTTGAGAGGGTACATCACCCCTGCACATGAACAGACCATATACTGTGTCAGAGGAGTTTCTTCCGACCACTGTGCCGTTGTAGAATGTCTCGGCAGTAGCGTTGGAAGATAAGGAAGACAGGAGGGTCCTCAGGTTCATTTTATAGGCGCTGTCCGCAGTGGTTTTGTCTGCACTGCAACTTTGGGAAAGAAAATTAACATCGGCGTCCTGGGCTTTAGTAGTTGGGAAATTGAAGAAGCAAACAAGGATACAAAGGAAGATAAGCTTCAAGGAATTCGAAGCCATGGTTCTGTTAATGTTCCACAACACTACCAATACCATACCGTGGATGATGGATGGATTTTTGCAGTTCAAATGTTTGTAGTGTTGTGTTGTGGCGTAAAAAAAAAAACACAACTCAAGGGGAGATATAGGGTGAAACTTCCACAATTCTTTCTTTCCATCAGTGACGTATTTAACTCGGACATGTAGTGTGGGATAGATGCAATTAAGCAAGTCAATGAATGCGTCAAACATTCATGTATCTCTCATTACTTTATTGTCCACATTTCTTTGGATACTGTAGTGGTAGGCGGGCTCATGAAGATGAAATTTTGTAGATATTTTTCCATATATATGACTGGACATATAATTTGGCATGGCAATCAAGGACTGGTGGTGCAAGCAAATCAATGAAGTCGAGCGCCCATGTCTTTTTCATTTTCTTCCCTGAGAGTATTCTCTCCCGACAAATTTTATAATTTTCTATGTTTTACTTTTCTTTGGTGAAATGATTCCACAAGAATTACAAAATGCAAGAACGAGGTTGTGGTCATGAACGATCGCGAAAAGTCTGAAACACCTACAGTAAATGGAAAATTTTGTGTCATTCTCGAAGATCTTTTCTCGTAAATACGTAGATTACGTACTTATTTGATTTTAAAAATAGTCTTACATTACGTCACAAAAAAAAATTGTCTTACATCATATTTATATATTCTATTAGTAATTATAAAAACAATACCTTTTAATTTATTTTCTGTTTATAAATATATGTGTAGATAAAAATAAAAATATTTTTATAATTGTTATTAATAATAATAAAAAAAATCTCGATCACTTCAAACCAACATAAACTTGCATTGTCCCATTCCATGTGTAGCATCAAACCTTATTTGTGGGTTATAAATATAAGTAAGGGCTATTAGGCCTAATAGGCTATTAGGCCTAATAGGGGGTTGACTTCCTTGGGCCAAGACATAAAAGACCCCCATACTTGACTTAGAAAGGTTTAATATTTGGTCTAAGTTAATAATAAATCAACAAATCAAAAGTTTTTCTCCTCAAAAAACAAATCAAAAATTTATGCTATGCTTTCACTTTTACTTTAGTTATTTTTGAACTTACGTTGTTTTGTTCACCTTGACAGCTATAGACATAAAGAAAACCACAACGTACGTGCCTAAATAGAAGTGAGAAGAAAATAAAGGGTAGGATCCTGTACACGAGTGGTTCAATCAGCAATAACAGGACAACCACCACCATCAAGAGGAACCACGGCACCTAGATGACCACCACAAGCAATAGGACAACTAGCACCAACATAATTCCAAAGTATTTGAATTATTAGATTATATAAGAAACCAATTGTATTATTTCTTGTTTAATTTTTTAAATATGTATGTTGTTCAAACTTAGATAAATATGATTTAAGTTATCACTGATTCAAGCTTAAGTTGAATGTATTTATATCTTATTTTTATTTATGCCATCCATTTTTTTTATGATTGATAAAAAAAATAAAATATTTAATTATTTAAAAAGAACATACAGGGAACCAAATTTTGAAAGACAAAAAAATATTTGTTACCGACGAATTATCCGTCAGTAATTTGTTGAGAAAAATTCCTAGATAATTACCGACGGATAAATTTGTAGGTAATTACCAACAGATAAATCCGTAGGTAATTATCGACAGAAATATCTGTCGGTAATTACCTACGGATTTCCCACCGATTTATCTGTTGGTAATTACCGATGGACAAAAAAATCCGTCGGTAAAGGTTAGCTACGACCATATTATCAACAGATTTTTGTCTGTCGAAAATTCGTCGGTAAAATTGTATTACCGACGAATTTTCGGCATTATCGACGGATTATGTCCATCGATAATAGTGATATTTCTTGTAGTGCTGGTTAAGGAACTGAAAGGATAAAAGTTTTTATTGAGAGATGAAAAATTGCGCTGCCTATGATTTTTTTTGCGCTCTCCTATGAATTCCACAATAAATACTTTCTCTTTTTAATTTCTTAACTAATGCCGTAAGGTTAGAAAGACCCTAATTATAAAAGAACATTGAAATGTTGATTTTAGACAAAATGGACTGAAAGACTGGAGTTCACCTGTATAAACTCAAGTCCAGATAACCTAGACTCAAGTACAACAAGGTAGACTCAAGTACTGGGAGGCCAAACTCAAGTCTGG
Organism: Pueraria montana var. lobata; assembly: GCA_026413185.1. Classification (NCBI taxonomy): domain Eukaryota; kingdom Viridiplantae; phylum Streptophyta; class Magnoliopsida; order Fabales; family Fabaceae; genus Pueraria; species Pueraria montana. The sequence continues at coordinate 74,434,148 of CM048650.1, read as the reverse complement.
CCTGACAGACTTGAGTCCCACAAGTTTGAATGCCCAAAATTGAAGATTTGATGCAGAATTTCGAAATTGATCTTTCCCTAATTAAATATTATTTTTTTATTAAAATCATATCATTAAGGATCAAGTTCTAATCTCTTTCACAAATACAATTCACTATAAATAAGAAGCTTTGCCTAATGGCTAAAACACATCAATAGATTACAACTTAAGAGAGAATCCAAGCCTAAACACAAAAGTTAGAGAAGAGCTAGGGTGCTTATAGCTTGGATCATTGATGTTTGCCTAGTTGAGAAAGAGAGAGTGATAGAGCTAAATTGAGATGTTATTCCCACTATAGAGAGTGATTGTTAGCATATTGTAAATCAAGGATTTGAAGCCTTGAGAGTTATATTTGAGGGGAAGGGGAGGGAGCATCCATTTGAGGGGTTGTCATAGGTGGTGACATAATTAGCTTGTTGTTTCTTCGTCAGATTCACTAGGGTGTGTGATCCCTAGAGGCTAGGTTGAGAGTTCAAAAGGGGTATCCATTTGAGAGGTTATCACAAGTTATGACATAATTAGCTCGCTCGTTGTAACTTGTCAACTTAGTGGAAATTCTCAAGTGTTGCTTAAGGACTAGATGTGATCAGGTTGACCAAACCAGTATAAAATATTAGTGCACTCTCTTCTAACCCCACTCTTTTAATTTGTTTAATTGCGCTTATTTGCATATTTTGTGGGGTCAATGTTTGGGTAAAACGACTCTTCTCTATAATTGAATATAATAATCTCCATTGGGATTAGAGGTTGAACGCAAAATGATTTTAAATATAACTCATTTGTATGTAGATAGTGCCAAATTACACATTTAAAATAATGGGAGAACCAAGTTTGAGAAAAAAATAAAGGACCAAATTCTAGAAACGACGACAATAGACCAAAAGTGCAATTAAGATTTGAATATATTCACTACTAAATACTATGTGAGAATCACAATGGTGTGTACATATTTTGTAGTACCAATTAATTTCTTTTTCTTTGTCAAATGATTTAAGAGTCGTTGACAAATTCTAATGTAAAAAATATTGAAAAGTGAAACAAAACATACTTTATTTTTTATAGGTATTTTATATTTATACTTTTTTTTATAAGAAAAAAGGAATTTTATTACTTAAACAAGAAAACTTAAGCTTGGCATAAGATATGTCATAGATCAACATAAAAGGTCAAATACATAAGGCTACAACTAGTAAAGACATAGACTTGAAGTCCCCTAAATTAAAACCAAAAGCTTTACATAATCTGAAAAAAAAAAAAAAAAAAACCACATCATATAACATTCTTCATAATTTGACCTCTATGATATAATTAAGTGCCAAATTTAATGACTAGATAAAATGATATACAAAAATAAATTATCTAGGAAGACAAGTCCGAGAGGAGGGTTCTATGGTTTGATAATCGATTATATATATGTGTTTCTGGCGGTTTAAAACAATTGATATACGCCTAAAACTGCTGCCAAAAAATATTTGTGATACCAATTATCAACCAAAACAATTGATTATCATCAGCGAGAAACGAATGCATCGTTTATTTTCATACACATTTGCAAAGAAATAAAAAAGTATGAGACTCAAAATTTTATTTCTTCCCCTCATCATTTTTCCTTTACCAAACACACCTTTTCTAATTTTCACTTTTTTTTTTCCTTCTCTCCTATTTTCCTACCATTTTTATCATACCGAATGAACCATTACTAATTTAAAGTAGCCTAAAATTAATTTTAAATTTAAAAGAATGTTAAATGCACTTATATACATGGAATTGCTCCAATCACATCACTTAGGCACTCGCCGCAATCGTTGCTAGATAGATCCCACCTGCATTGGGAAAGAATTTACACCATTTGGAAATCATTCATCAATCTTAATGTTTCAGTTTGATATTTGTCACTATTATCCCGTGTTGTTTGCCAATGGCCATCGCAGCTAATTTAGTGGATATCATGATATCAATGTAAAAGCATTAGAGGATTGCACCATATCCGTGTGAGATGAGATTCAATTTACTACAACTTAATAAAGCCAAACATCATAGAATTCAAAAAAGAGGAGTATCAATATTGAAAATGATAAAAGATATTATGAAAGTGTGTGTAGGAGCTCTCTATTTATATATAGAACTTATTCTAACAATCTATAGTCTATAACTACTCTTGACAGTCGCTGACATTCAAATTTACAAAGCTGGGAATGAGACTTATTTCCATAGCGAAGCCAGTTGTACGAAGTTACAGCCTCCATAGCCAAACAACACTCAGAGGCTATTTTCTCCGTTGCGTTTCGGACGCATTGTCAACAAAGGGTACAATATAGCCAGGATCTTCTGAATATTTTGTCTCAGGAACGAGTCATTCTGGTGCCTCATCCGTGACGTCGCGGAAGAAAGGGTACAATTCAAACCTAATGTTACAACTGGGAAACAAAACTCTTCCTCCTTCCTTTCATTCATAGCAGTTTGGAAGTTACCCTATTGCTCGAGTAAGGCAGATTGCACAGTTTTGCGGTGATAGGTCTTGTGTGCACTGAGCGAAACAGTAAAGGGTCTGAAATTCAGATATGTTTGTTTCCTTTGTGGAGTACCTGTTACCCGAAATTGCTGCTTCATGTGCGGTTTGATTCATGGCGTTGGACAAGGGGTGTGCAAAAAAACCGGTTCGAACCGAACCGGTTTAAACCGAACCTGAACCGAATCGGGTTGGAGTCGAACCGGTTTCCTTAAAACGAACTAAATTGGTTTTCAAAACAAGTTCGGTTAGAACCGAATTGTTTTTGTAAATCAATTTGATTCACTTAATAACCGAACTGTTTTTCTTTCTTATTTAAAACCAATTCAAAACTAGTTCGGAACCAGTTCGAAACCAGTTCGAAACCGGTTCGGAACCGAACCGGTTCTTTAAAAACAATTCGATTCCGAACCGGTTCGACAAACCAATTCGCAAATATAGATTTAAAAACCAAACCTATTAAAACGGTTCGGTTTGGTTCGGTTCGGTTTTTTTACCGAACCGGTTTTTGAACACCCAGTGCTTTTTTTGCTTGAAATTGGTTGGAGCAGATATCATCAGGCGTGCTCACGTGTGCGGGAAGCGTACGTGTCCACTGTGGAGAAAAAAACGACGTTGGAATAGCGAACCATGCACTCCTCGTACCAAATCATACCCTTTTCGGACAAGGAACAATCTGGATGTGAGGATATTGTGTTTGTTGCGTTTACCACGCACTCTCTGCAGAGCTGAGACGGTACATCATATCTCCCCTGCACATGAACAATCCATACACTGTGTCAGAGGTGTTTCTTCCCACGACTGTGACTGTGTAGAATGTGTTGGCAGCGGCGTTGGAAGATAAGGAAGAGAGGAGGGTCCTGAAGCTCATTTCATAGGCGATGTTGGCAGTGGCTTGGACTCCAAATCCAGTGCAAAGTTGATCAAGAAAACCGGGGTGGATGTTCTGTGCTTTAGTAGTTGGGAAATTGAAGAAGCTAATAAGGATACAAAGGAAGATGAGCTTCAAGGAATTTGAAGGCATAATGGTTTTGTTAATGTTTCAGATGGATGGATTTATGCTGTTCACAGTTTGCATGTCCGGATTTTAATTCCTTGTGTATTATAATGGAATTTGAAGGCATGGTTCTGTTAAAATATAGGGTGAAGTTGAAACTTCTAATTTTTCTAAAATTCTTTGCCATCGGTAATGTATTTAACATGGTAGTGAGGAATATAGGGGCAAGCAAGTCGATCAAAGCTGGCGAGTCAAACACTCGTGTCTTTCTATCTTGTTCCAGAATGATCCCCGGAAATTCTTGTAAATTTCAATAGATTATTAATTATTAATTATATTATGTGTGGAGGTTTTTTTTTTTTTTTTTGAGTTATTAATTATGTTACGTGTGGAAGTAGTCTCAAAGAAAGTTAGAAAATGTCAAAACAAGTGGCTGTGGTTTGCAATGGTTACGGGAAATTGCCAACATTTATTTACAGTTTGCAATGCGGACCGCAAAACCCTTGACTACCAACATAATTGTGGTTGCAGACAGTTATGTAAAACCTTTTACATAAATTAGACTTAATTCCTTTCAAAATTCAATTTAAAAGAAGAAGATTGTCTAAATTTTATAAAGAAATATTCTGATCATATTCTTAGGCAATGTAAAATGTCTTAATATAATGCTCCGAAAACAGTTTAATTTATTTTTAAAGAATTATATATTGTTTTATTTTCTTTAATTTTAGTTTTAAATTATTTATATATAAATCTATAAATTACTTTAAATTCATTATATATACGTATTTAATATGTTTAAATATTTTTTAAATTATATTTTTTATATTTTATGACAGTTTAAAAATATTTATACTACAACATATCGAATATATTCAACAGTAGATTAGTAGATACTACGTCTCACAATATTGTATACTTATTTTCTAATCCAAATTTCTTTGCTTTCAAATGATTTAAGAGTCATTTACAAATTTATAATGTAAAAGATATTGAAATCTTAAGCAAAACATACTTCATTTTTTTATAAGTATTTTATAGAGAAAAATGGTTATGCATTGAAAATGTAAAATAATTTTACACAGTCATTTAATCACAACACATCATATATGGTAATTTTATTGACTTTTATAAAATTATCTTGAAAGTCATACCAACTGTGATTTGTAATTAGATGACAACGTAAAACTATTTTACACTGTCAGTATATCATTAAACTTTATTTTATACGTGTACTTTCTTTTTTGATAAGCGAAATGAAATTTATTACTTAAACAAGAGAACTTAACCTTAGCATAAGACATGCCATAGGTCAACATAAAAACATCGATATGATACTAGAAGCCATAACCAATAAAGGCACAAAGTTGAAACCCCCTAATTTGAAACCAAAAGCTTTACAAAATTTGAGAAAACACAAAACATACTTCATGATTTGTCCTCTACAACATAATAAGTGCCTAATAATATTTTAAATACATTAAAACATGACAAAATAATGATATTCAAAGATAAATTATCGAGGATAGAATTTACTTATAGACATTTCATTTACAGATGATGGTACGGAATTATTGGTAGATTGTCTTGAACTTGATTCATGCGCAACAATTGGATCCATTCTATGGTACAAGAAAAATGTTGGTTCTTGTGGAGGTGACAACTCAATTGAGTGACCACTAAGATATGAGACAATTGTCAACATTGTAGGTCTGACATCTGGATTTTCTTGAACACATAGTAAACCAATTTGAATGCATTTGATGACTTCAATGTTAGAGTAATTATCTTTCAATTTTGGATCCAATGTGTTCAATGGTGTTTCTTCCTTCCAATGTCTCCAAACCTGTAACAATTTGTAAGTTTGGCCAAATTATTATACTTTCTTACTTTTAGATTGATTTCATTGTACATTAAGCATGAGTAATATAAAACAAAAATATTACAAGATTATTGCACTCACAAAATTTAGAAGACCATCAGCAACACGATGTGGTTCATATGAACCTATATTCTTTTTTCCACTAATAATCTCAAGAATCATAACTCCAAAGCTATAAACATCCGATTTCTCAGAAAATTGTCCAAACATAGCATACTCTGGAGACATATAGCCACTACAAAATAAGGGGAAATGACAAATAAGCTTAAATATATCATGCAAAGGATGAGAAGTGTAGGAATAAGTATTCAAAACTTACTATGTTCCAATAATTCTGTTTGTACTTCCGTCATGTTGATCTATTTCAACAATTCTAGCAAGACCAAAATCTGAAATTTTTGGATTCATATTTTCGTCTAATAGTATATTGCTAGGTTTAAGATCACGATGTATAACTTTAAGTCGAGAATGTTCATGTAAATATAGAATTCCTCGAGCAATCCCTCCAATGATTTTGTGACGCTCAGGCCAGCTCAAAACATTTTCTAGTTTAGTATCTACAACAAATATTCGTTATGTGAGAAAATTAATTGATTCATGTTTTGTAATCAATCACTTGAATTGGTTTAAGATATAATACATTAAATATCATAAACATAATGCATGAATGTTAAACTTTAAAAGACTAAAGAGAGGTCAAAAGGATCAAACCAAATAAGAAGTGGTCCAGACTCTTGTTTGGAACATATTCATAGATAAGTATTTTTTCTTGCTCATCAAGACAAAATCCTATGAACGCCACTAGATTTCTATGTTGAAGCTTGGCTATTAATAGAACCTCATTTTTGAACTCTTCCACACCTTGCTTAGAATTTCTTGAGAGTCTCTTTACAGCTATAGGTCTTCCATCAATAAGTATGCCCTAAAAAAGTAAATAATTATTTATGTTAAAAATAGGAACATATAAGAAATAAAATTTAACATATATTCTTCTACCTTATAAACTTCTCCAAATCCACCTCTGCCAATCTTATTCTCGTGTGAAAAGTTATTTGTTGCTGCTTCAATTATTGCCAAATTGAATTGCAATGACTCTATATTGGAACTTTCCTGTCCAACTATATGAAAAATGCTTCAATCGTTACACTAAGTTTGTAAACTTCTTTAAGGTTTCAAATTGAAAAGTTAGTATTAAAATTTATTTTTTTTATATCATACTTACAGTTTTCTCTGAGAATAATTTTATTATTATTTCTTGCTTTTTTTCGTATCAGATAGAAACAAAAAGCAAAAAGTATCCCCGATACAATGATGGTAGGAGTAAGGATTAAAATAATAGTTCCTGACCCACCGTTTCCTACAATAAAAAGAATAACACATATCATTAGGTCAAGGTGAACTCATAACAAGAAATGTATTTTTTTTTTTTTTTTTATAAACCAAAAGTAATATTGGTGAAAAAATGACTTCGATTTGAAGCATGATGTGTGCCCAAAATTGGACCTAGAAAATTTGATACAAATGAATAATATGATTATAAAAAAAAAATACATGTATATGTATATACTTAAATTAAAATATAAAAACCTGGAGATGGAGTAGTTGGTGTGGTAGGCGTGAGATTGTAAAACTGGAACAATTCAAAGCGGAGAATACAGCTAGGATACAAAACTCGTCCACCTACGCTTCCCAAATGAGCCCATGGAATTGCTCCAATCACATTACCTAGGCACTCGCGGCATCCAGTGTTAGATAGATCCAACGTGCATTGAGCAAGAATATATGCCGTTTGAATATCATTCAATGTTAATGTTTCGGTTCGATATTTGTTAGTAGTGTCCCCTGTGTCGTTTGCCATCGCAGCTAATTTATTGGATATCAATGTCAAAGCATCAGAGGATTGCACCAGATCGGTGTCGGTGTCATTCAAATTCACATAGTTGGGACTTGTTTCCATGGTGAAGGACCGATTCGAATAGCGAAGCCAGCAGTGATTGTACCAAATTGTAACATCCGTAGCCAAAGGACACTCGGAGGCTATTTTCTCCGTTGCGTTTCGGACGCATTGTCCACAAAGGTAAGGAGAAAGGTCGCCGCGACACGTGAAAAGGCCTTGCAGTGTTCCCGCTTCTACCGAGTATCTATTGCCACTACCACTAGTTGCGTTGGAAGACAAGTCAGAGAAGAGGGTCTTGAGGTCTGATTGGAAAGCAGTATCGTTCATGTTTTGGTTTGTTGAGCAGTTGTGGGAAATATAGCCAGGATCTTCTGAATATTCTGAATCTCTGTGTGGATATTTTGTTTCAGGAACGAGTGGTGACTGATCAACGACGCGGTAGAAAGGGTACAATTCATACCTGATGTTACAACTGGGAAACAAAACTCTTCCTCCTTGCTTTCCCTCACTGAGCTGTAGAAGGTCACTTATTGCTTGAGTAAAACAGGTGGTGCAGTGTTGGGGTGACAGGTCCATTGTGCACTGAGCTAGACAGTAAAGGGTCATGAAATCAAAGTTTGCTTGCTTTGTGGAGAACCTGTTATCCGAATTCGCTGCTTCATGTGCAGTTTGGTTCATGGTGTTGGACAACAAACTCATGAAGCTGTTTGTTGAGTTGGAGGAGATATTGGCGACGTTGACCAGAAACAGTTGGGGAGATGTGGCCACTGTGGAGAAGAAAGAGACGTTGTAATACCGAACCATGCACTCTTCGTACCAAATCACACCCTCTTTGGACACGGAACACTCCGAGTCTGAAGATAGTCTGTTGGTTGCGTTTACAACGCACTGTGTGCAAAGTTGAGAGGGTACATCACCCCTGCACATGAACAGGCCATATACTGTGTCAGAGGAGTTTCTTCCGACCACTGTGCCGTTGTAGAATGTGTTGGCGGTGGCTTTGGAAGATAAAGAAGAGAGGAGGGTCCTCAGGTTCATCTGATAGGTGCTGTTGGCAGCGGTTTTCTCTGGACCGCAACTTTGGGAAATAAAAACAGCATTGGCGTCTTGTGCTTCAGTAGTTAAGAAATTGAAGAAGCAAACAAAGATACAAAAAAAGATAAGCTTGAAGGATTTCGAAGGCATGGTTCTGTTGTTGTTGCACAACACTATCATACGGTGGGTCATGGGTGGATGAATGGATTTTTGCTGATCATAGAGTTTGCATGCATGTCCGGATTTTTCCTTGTGAATTGTAATGGAAAATAAAATATAGGGTCAAGTTTATTTAACATGGCAGTGAGGGATAGGGCAAGTAAGTCAATGGAGCAGCCGAGTCAAACAATCCTGTCTCTCTCTTTATCTTGCTCCAGATTGATTTCCCTGAAAATTCTTATAAATTTCAATAGATTATTAATATTACGTGTGGAAGTTGTCTCAAATAAAGTTAGAAAAATGTATCCAATAAAAAGTTAGAAAATGTCAAAACAAGTGGCCGCAGTTTGGTCGCAATTTCAAAATTACGGGGAATTGCCGACATTTGCAGCAATGCGGGCCCCAAAACCCTTCACATTACCAATATAATTGCGGTTACAAACCGTTGTGTAAAACCTTCTATATAACCTTGTGTCAAAAACCTTGCCAAAGCATCTATTCAAAAGGAAAGTATTAATTATAAGGACTTTTTTTTTTTTCTGGTTCAAAAGATTTTTTTAGGATGAAAATGGTAGTGATTACTCATTGATTCAGAGCACCAAATGTTAACATCACACTCTATTGCACATCTATGTCGGCACATTAGGTCTATAATGACGTCAACATTTCTATTAAATATTATGTTTCAAGTTAATAAATGAACAAAAATGTAGAATTAAAATAATAAAAGTACCAAAATCACAATAAAAAATGAGAGAATCAAATTAAAAAAATAATTATTGTAAAAGGACAAAAGTGCAATTAAGCATTGAATATATTCTTGAGTAGATACTATGTCACAATATTGTATTCTTATTTTCTAATTCAAATTTCTATGCTTTATCAAATGATTTAAAAGTCATTCACAAATTTCTAATGTAAAAGATAAGCTTGACCGCATGTTTTGCTCCCTAAGTTTCATAATGTCGCCAATTTTGCTCCCTAAATTTTATTTTCGTGAATTTTGCCCTCAATTTATGAAACATCACAAATTTTGTCAACATATAGAAAAATCGCACAATTATGAATTTTTTTTTGGCAATTTTTCCTTTAAACTGCCACAATTAAAACAATTTTGTGTCGTTTTTTCATTAATTGTGGCGGTTTTTCAACATGGGGGCAAAATTATATGGTTCGTAAATTGGGAGGCAAATTCGTGAAAAAAAATTTGGGAGACAAAATTCACGACATTGTGAAACTTTGGAAGCGAAAATTGCAATTAAGCCTAAAAGATATTGAAAATTGATACAAAACATACTTCATTTTTATAGGTATTTTATATTTGTACTTCCTTTTTTAATAAGCACAATTTATTTTCTTACTTAAACAAGAGAACTTAACCTTAGCATAAGATATGCCATAGGTCAGCATAAAATGATCTGATATATACTTGAAGCCATAATCAATAAAGGCACTGAAACCCGGCCCCCTAAACTGAAACCAAAAGCTTTACACAATTTGAGAAAACACAAAACAAATTTCATAATTTGACCTCTACAACATAATTAAGGGCAAAATAATATTTTATAATAAATTAAAACATGACTAAATAATGATATTCAAAAATAAATTATCGAGGATAGAATTTACTTATAGACATTTCATTTATAGATGATGGAATGAAATTATTCATAGATTGCCCCGAACTTGATTCATGTGGAACAATTGGATCCATTCTATGGTACAAAAAAATGTTGGTTCTTGTGGAGATGGCAACTCAATTGAGTGACTATTGATATATGAGACAATTGTCAACATTGTAGGTCTAGCATCTGGATTTTCTTGAACACATAGTAAACCAATTTAAAAGCATTTGATGACTTCAATGTAAGAATAATTATCTTTTAATTTTGGGTCCAATGTGTTCAATGGTGTTTCATCCTTCCAATGTCTCCAAACCTGTAACAATTTTTAAGTTTGGCCAAATCATTATACTTTCCTATAGACTGATTTCATTGTACATTAAGCATGAGTAATAATAAAACAAAAATATTGCAATATTATTGCACTCACAAAATTTAGAAGACCATTAGAAACATGATTTGGTTTGTATGAACCTATATTCTTTTTTCCACTAACAATCTCGAGAATCATAACTCCAAAGCTATAAACATCTAATTTCTCAGAAAATTGTCCAAACATAGCATATTTTGGAGACATATAGCCACTACAAAATAAGGGGATATGACAAATAAGCTTAAATATATCATGCGAAGGATGAAAAGTGTAGGAATAAGTATTCAAAACTTACTATGTTCCAATAATTCTCTTTGTACTTCCTTATTGTTGATCTATTTCAACAATTCTAGCAAGATCAAAATCTGAAATTTTTGGATTCATATTTTTGTCTAATAGTACATTGCTAGGTTTAAGATCATGATGTATAACTTTAAGTCGAGAATGTTCATGTAAATATAGAATTCCTCGAGCAATCCCTTCTATGATTTTGTGACACTCAAACTAACTTAAAACCTTTTCTAGTTTAGTACCTACAACAAATATTCATTATATGAGAAAATTAAGTGATGCATGTTTTGTAATCAATCACTTGAATTGGTTTAAAATATAATAATTAAATATCATAAAAATGAAACGCATGAATGCTAAACTATAAATGACAAAATAGAGGTTAAAAGAATCAAACCAAATAAGAAGTAGTCCAGACTCTTGTTTGGAACATATTCATAGATAAGTATTTTCTCTTGTTCCTCAAGACAAAATCCTACGAACGCCACTAAATTTCTATGTTGAAGTTTGGCTATAAATAGAACCTCATTTTTGAATTCCTCTACACCTTGCTTAGAATTTCTTGAGAGTCTCTTTACAGTTATAGGTCTTCCATCAATAAAAATACCCTAATAATGTAGATAATTATTGATGTTAAAAATAGGAATATATAAGAAATAAAATTTAACATAATTTCTTCTACCTTATAAACTTCTCCAAATCCACCTCTGCCAATCTTGTTCTCGTGTGAAAAGTTGTTTGTTGCTGTTTCAATTATTGCAAAATTGAATTGTAATGACTCTACAGTGGAACTTTGCTGTCCAATCGTTTCACTAAGTTTGGAAACTTCTTTAAGTTTTCTAATTGAAAAGTTAGTATTTTTTTTTTTTTACCATACTTACAGTTTTCTCTGAGAATAGTTTTATTATTCTTGCTTTTCTTCGTATCAGATAAAAAGAAAAGGTAAAAAGTATCCCAATACAATGATGGTAGGGGTAAGGATTAAGATGATAGTTCTTGATTGACTGTTTCATACATTAAAAGAAATAACACATATCATTAGGTCGTGGTGAACTCATAACAAGAAAAGAAGTAGCTTTTTTTATTATTTTAAATAAACCAAAAATATTATTGGTTAAAAAATGATTTTGATTTGAAGCACAATGTGTGTCCAAAATTAGACCTAGAAAATTCTATACAAATCAATAATCCTATAGCGAAAAAGCTACATGACTTAAATATGCCAAAATCTACCACTAAAATTGAAAAGCCACCAATAAAAATGTTGTCACATATGATATCAAAATACCCAATAAAATATGTTAACACTTATGATAACATATGTAACACATGTAAACTTTTAACTAAAAGTTAACGCTTATGTTATGTTAACACATGTAAACTTTTGACTAAAAGTTAACTTTTTTTTTTTAGCTAATTTACCAACTACTTTTGTCAAAACAAATCTTAAGTGTTTTAAATTTCTGATATACTCTCCTAATATATAAGGTCAAATAATCAACTATCATCAATTTGCTAAATCATTTTTATCCATAATAATATATACTATATATGCCTAAATAAAAAAAAATCCGGGGGGATGGGAGAGGGTGTTCAATTTGCTAAATTCTTGATTATAAAAAATTATACAACATGTGTTGCTAACAGGACACTATAAGAACTTTTCTCAAACATCAACCTTTTTTTTTTCCCTCAATTATATATAATCTTGTAATTAAGAACTAAGAGCATCTCCACTCGTTACTTAACGAGTTATTTATTTTAAGATACCGTTGTTTTTTTTTCTTTTTTCTTTCTATTAGAAGAGATCTACTGTTATGTTGGGTAGCTTAAAACTAAGCTTTGTTGCTTCTATAAACAATCAATTGATTATGATTAAAAAAATAGTTTCTCGCCATTTTAAAGGTGAGTCATTTAAGTGTGGATCATTTAAGGGTCATTTAAGGATTGCTTAAAACTATACCTTTGGAGCAAAATGTATATGAGTTGCTTGACTATGATGTGACATTGTAGGGACTAATTAATAGAAGATAAGGAACTCAAAATAAGTTGCTTAAATTGCACCCATTGAAAATGCTCTCTAAGGGGGTCTTGCTCGGTTGAGCATGGTGCGTGAGTTATTATAAATCCCATGGTACTTGTCTTCGATTCTTATGAATAAAAAAAATCATGTTATTGAGAAATAAAGAAACCAAAACTAAATATAAAATCATTTTTTTTTTGAAAAAATGATTTTATTTTTTTTAGTAATTATAAGTTAAATATATGAATATTTAAAATATGTAAGTAAAGAGTCTTTCAATATTTACTTGAAATAATATAGGAAAAGAACGCATGAGCTTTATTAATTTTTTTTAAGTCAGCTTTACTAATTTAAAGTAGCCTAAAATTGATTTAAATTTTAAGTTAAACTAACATTTATGATTACTTTTGAGTCATAAGACGAATCGGGACCCTTAATTATTTTGATTTTATACAAAAAAAAATTACGTAAAAAGATTGCGTCTTATAAATGCCAACAGACGAAAACGTTGCATCTGCGTCTATAAGATACAAATAATACGCAAACAGACGCTCAAGTCTGAAGAAGCATTTAAAGGCATAGTAAATGCACTATCGTTCTGTAATCTATTTTGCAGAGAATGTTCATAGAACATCCTCCTAGAATCTGTCGAAGTGCATAAAGGGAAACAGAAAGAAAAGTCAAAGTATCAGAAGTTTCCCTCGCCTCAAAAGACGTGCTACAGCTAATAATAAGTACTTGTCTGAGAAAGCGATGTGACCACTACAACAAAGGATATGGAGTATATCTCAAGAAAGATAAGCAGAATGCTTTATCAGCTCAGAATGACTAGTTGGTGACAAACATTTAATGCTCACATTAAATGCCCCTTAACCACTTTCCTTCAGACGCTGGTCAGACGCAAGAAAGAAGACCGTTTAGAGACAACGGTTACTTCCTCAACAAGTCTATATATAGAAGAAGATTTGAAGTGCTGGAAACTGTATCCATAATTCAAGCATTCTTTCAAGCCTTCATTCTTTCTCTTGTAAATTCTATTTGTAAAGCTCTCAAACCACTTTGTGTATCCTGAGAGAAAAAGACTTCGATCTTAACCTTGTATATCCTTTTGTAAGACAATAGTTAAAAAGTCTGTGCGCCCTTTACAAAAACAAATATTGTGATTTGTTTTAGAGTCAGAAGTGGCTTGGTAGTAAAGAATACTTGGGTTTTTTTAGCTTGGAGAGTCTAAGTGTGAAAAACTACTTGGGTGACCCAGAAGTGGTAGTGAATAATACTTGTAACTTGTGAAAGTTAGTGAAACTTGGTGGTTTGCCAAGAACTGGATGTAGTCTCGGGGTGAGACGAACCAGTATAAAGTTTTGTGTTGCCTTTCTTGATCTTTTATCTCTTATAACTGTTTGAATTGACTTTGTCTTGTGATTTAAACTTGTTTTCTTAAAAAGGCTTTCATCTGTGAGTTATTGTCTGTTAAAACATTTTATTCAAAAACGGTTTCTTTTGTTCACAGACGTTACACATTTTTTTTATAAAAAAGTTTACAAAAATTTTTATAAATAACAATTCAACCCCTTGTGATTTTTGCCTTTACAATTACTAAATCTTATTTTAAAATTTAAGATAAAATACATTTTTGGTCCTTAAAATATTCCAAAATTTATTTTAGTTTCTATAAACTAACTTTTTTTTGTCTTACTAAACCTTAACTAACTTTTTTAATTATTGTAAAAATGAATTAATTTTGCTTATATCTGAGTCTGAAAAGAGTATGAAACTAAAGAATCACACTTCAATTTTTTTTTATAAAATTTAGGATAATTATTTTTTAAGCTAAAAAACATATGGTAATGAAACATGTACAACAGTGTGATAATATGTCTTTTAGTTATACATATGTAATTCTAAAGCATGCATAAAAATTAACGTGATTGGTATTATTCACTTTTTTTTTTGCATGTATATATTAAAAAAGATTTGTTAACATATATATATATATATATATATATATATATATATATATATATATATACTTATTTTTAGAAAAAATATATTAACAATTTACACTTTTTTTTATTCATGGGAAATAAAACAAAACAAACTACCCTAACCCATCTTTGAGAAGGATAGTGTTAAGGGTAGGAGAAGAGTTACACCATAAAATAAGGAGTGTTTGATAGGGAAAAGGTTTTTAGTTTTCTAATAATCTTAAATTAAGAATCTTGATTTCCCATGTTTGGTATCTATTTTATAAAAAATAACATTCCCAAGAAAAAATATTTCCCAAAATGTTTTTTAGCCAGGTTTCCAAAAAAAAAAAAAAAAACTTGTTCCTATGGAGAGGTTAGAATCTAACTTTCTCGAGTTAATGTTTTTTTACAACGGTAAAAAATATTACGTTACTCTTGTTAAATTATTTAATATAGTAAATTAATAATTAAAGTAACTTGTGAAAATATGATGTTACTCTTTGATTCCCAAAAACAATTATATAAATATTCTCAAGAATTAATATTTATAACTAGCTAGGAATCATCATTCCTAGGATTATTCTAGGAACGATGATCTCCGAGTATAAAAAAACTTTTCTTATACAAAACGTCCCCTAGGTGTATTTAAAAAAAAAATCATAGTTATAACCAGTGTTATGAAAACCGGTCCGGTCATCAACCTGATCGAGGCACTGGGTTGATGGGTCAGTGGTCGAACCGATGGATCACTTGTTAAACTGATTGACCTGATATATATTATAAAAAATAATATAATATAACTAATAAAATCATATCAATTCATATAATAAAAGATAAAATAAAATAAATACAATAAATGTATATATAATAGTTTTTGCATATATATACAAATTAAAGACAACAACATTGAGCTCGACGATTCAACTAGTCCGCCCAACCGAATTTCGCCGATTTAAGCATGACGTCACGAACAGGTCGACTGCAAGTCCGATCCAAAGTACAGCTCAGTTCGGTGTAGTTTCTGGTTCCCGGTCAGACTCGGTTCTGTGTAGTGTCTGGTTCCCGGTCGGACCAGTCTGACCGCCCGGTCTGAGCCGAGTTTTACAACTATACGCTAATTTAGATGGAGTATGTTAATAAATTATACTTAGGAGGCATTTGTTTCAAGGTATCGAACAAGATTTATGAAAATGTTGACTTGGAAATATCACATTCCCACATTTGGTAAAAGTTTTGTAAAAATATTCCCAGGAATAGTTGATTCCAATAATGTAAAATACTCATAACTATCTTGCTTCTTATTCCAATGGTGGGTATATTGGATTCACAAGGGAGTGAAAGTTATTTTCTAAAATAGCTACCTAACCCCTAGGGGTGGAAACAGGCCAGGCCAGACCAGGCTTTGGCGGGCCTGAGCCTGGCCTACATCATAATTACTAAGCCTGGACTTGGTCTATTTACCTGTTATAGACATTTTTTTAGGCCTTAGCCTGGTTTGTTTAAAAGCCTGGTCTGGCCTGAAAGCCTGTTTACATGGCCTGTTCTATAAAAGGGCCTATAAATAGGCCAATAAGCCTATAGGCCTAGCTAGGCCAACGAGTCTAAATAGGGCAATGGACCTTGTTCATCACGTAAAATATTTAATATTTTTTAAATATTAATATTAAATATAAATATTATATATATTATATTAATGTAATATATATAAATATATAATATTATATATATTATTATATAAACAGACTAGCCTGTTAGGCTTCATAGGCTTTTTTTAAAGCCTGAAGCCTGGCCTTTTTAATTAAAAATGCTTTTTAAAAAGCCTAAGTCTAGCATTCTTAATAAACAAGTCAGGCCAGGCTAGGATTTTGGTGGGCCAGGCCGTAGGCCCCCGATGGGCCGCCTGACCTATTTCCACCCCTACTAACCCCCACTTCATTCTTTCACATTTTTTTTTACTTTTGTTTTTTAATTAAATAAATTTTAATTTTTTATGAAATTCCTATCAAACAAACATTTTCACCAAAATCATATTCCCATACATAATATTTCTAAGAATGCGATTCCTAAATAAAAAATTTCATACCTTAAAACAAACGCCCCTTAATGTACCCCTTCTACAAAACAAGGAATCAAGGATGCATATTAGCAAATTCGAAATTAAAATATACAAACCTGGTGGTGGAGGAGTAGTTGGTGTGGTAGGCGTCAAATTGTAAAACTGGAACAATTCAAAGCGGAGAACACAGCTAGGATACAAAACTCGTCCACCTACGCTTCCCAAACGAGCCCATGGAATTGCTCCAATCACAATACTTAGGCAGACGCAGCAATCGATGCTAGATAGATCCAATGTGCATTGAGCAAGAATATACACTGTTTGGATATTATTTAATATTAATGTTTCGGTTTGATATTTGTCACCAGTGTCCCCTGTTTCTCTCGCCGTCGCAGCTAATTTAGTGGATATTAATGTAAAAGCAACAGATGATTCCACCAGATCGGTGTCGCTGACATTCAAATCTACAAAGCTAGGACTTGTTTCCATGGTTAAGTACCGATTGGAATAGCGAAGCCAGCAGTGATTGTACCAAATTACACCCTCCGTTGCCAAACCACACTCCGAGGCTATCTTCTCCGTTGCGTTTCGGACGCACTGTCCACAAAGGTAAGGAGAAAGCTCGCCACGACACGTGTAGAGGCCTTGCAGCGTTCCCGATTGTATCCAGTATTTATCGCCACCAGTGGCGTTGGAAGACAAGTCAGAGAAGAGGGTCTCGAGGTCTGATTGGAATGCAGCATCGTTCATGTATTGATTTGTTGAGCAGTTGTGCGAAACATAGCCAGGATCTTCTGAATCTGTGTGTGGATATTTCGTTTCAGGAACGAGTCCTTGTGGTGCCTCATCGGTGACGCGGTAGAAAGGGTACAAATCACACCTAACGTTACAACTCGGAAACAGAACTCTCCCTCCCTGCTTTCCGTCACTGAACTGTAGAAGGTCACTTATTGAATGAGTAAGACAGGTTTTGCAGTTTTGGGGTGAGAGGTCTTGTGTGCACTGAGCCAGACAGTATAGGGTCTGAATTTCAGATATGTTTGTTTCCTTTGTGGAGTAACTGTTACCAGAATTGGCTGCTTCATGTGCAGTTTGGTTCATGGTGTTGGACAGCAAACTCATGAAGCTTGTTTTGTTGGAGGAGACATTGGCCACGTCAAACGAGGACCATGAGGGAAATGTGTCAACGGTGGAGAAGAAAGAGACGTTGGAATACCGAACCATGCACTCCTCGTACCAAATCACACCATGTATGGACAGGGAACAGCTTGGGTTTGAAGATAATGTCTCGGTTGCGTTTACCACGCACTGTCTGCAGAGGGGAGAGGAAACATCACCCCTGCACATGAAAAGACCATACACCGTGTCAGAGGAGTTTGTGCTGGCGACTGTATTGTTGTAGAATGTGATGTTGGTGGCGTTGGAAGATAGGGAAGAGAGGAGGATCCTGAGGTTCATCTGATAGGTGCTGTTGGCAGCGGTTTTCTCTGTGGTGCAATTTTGGGAAAGAAAAACAGCATCGGGGTTCTGTGCTTTAGTAGTTGTGAAGGTAGCAAGGATACAAAGGAAGATGAGCTTAGAGGAATTGGAAGGCATGGTTCTGTTAATGTTCCACCAACACAACACTACCATACTGTGGAATGTGGATGGATGGATTTTTTTGCTGTTCAAAGTTTGCATGCATGTCCAGATTTCCTGGTGTATTATAATGGAAAATAAAATATAGGGTGAGGTTTTTTCTTTTTGGGTCATATAGCGTGAAGTTGAAACTTCCAACAAGAAAAATATATTTGGAATTTTGGATACCACCTCTCAAATACTATTCAACATCAAGAGAAAAAAGAAATATAATAAATAATATGATATGATAAAAAAAAATTAATAAAATATTTAAAATAATAGGATCTTCACATGTTATTTCTCGTAAAATTCTTCGCCATCAGCAACGAATTTAGCATGACAGCGAGAGATAGCAGCCAGCAAGTCAATGAAGCAGGTGAGTCAAACACTCGCGTCTTTCTTATTATCCTGTCCCCAGAATGATTCCCCTGAAAATTCTTATAAATGTCAATAAATTATTATATTACGTGTGGAAGCTCATCAAAAAAATATTACGTGTGGAAGTAGCCTCAAAGAAAGTTAATTAGAAAATGTCAAAACAAGTGGCTACGGTCTGGTCGCAATTGAATGTTATGGAAAATTGCCAACATTGCAGTTGCAATGGGGATCCAAATAACCGTTGCCATTACCAACATAATTGCGGTTGCAGACCGTTAATTAAGTAAAACTTTCTATAACCCTTGTGTCAAAAGTCTTGCCAAAACATCGATCTGCTAAAAAAAGGAAAGTATTAAGACGAGTCTAGTGTGCATAAGGTGAACATATCAGGAACGGTACACAAGTTATTTTAGACCCTTAGATATAAGGGTAGACTAATTAATGGTGTAGATCATCAGGGTGTAGCATATAGGTAAAGTACTGAATAACGCATTAGTGTAGTGGCAGATTCTTGTTTCAATAGCGTTGGGTGACGGGTTCGATCCCATGGATGATACTTTCAGTTTTTTTTTCCTGCACGTTTTTCATTCATTTTATTTTGGTTAAAAATAATAAAAGCTAAACCATATTGGATTCGAACCCAATATTAAGAATGTTTGCCCATAAATTTACCACCACACCAACATCAATTACATGTTTCGTAAAGTGTATATAACAATTACACATGCTTAATTGCACTTAAATATAATTATAAATTGTTTAGTAATTTTTTAAAAATATTTACAAATTTTTGGTAAACAAATTTTAATTAACTTAATATTTTTAAATTTTTTTATTTTTAAATCAAAAGTTTTAAACGTATACATTGTTTTAATTTAATTTATATTATTAAAAATAGATTCTTATAATATAATTAATCCTTAACCTAAATGTATCTAAGAATATCATTTGTTATTCTATATCATTCATATTCTTTTTTTTTTTTACAGAATATCATTTTTATTCTATGCATACTAATATGAGATCATTTATTCTTATATCATAATTTCGTAAATTTTATCATCCAAGTTTTTTTTTTGTGCATTTTACTATTGTGATTTTCAATTTTTGCACATTTTACCTATTCGTTAAATGTGTAACAAAGCGCTAACATGTCCCTAAAAAATCACGTCATTTTGTCACTATTTTTTGTGAAATGACGTTGTTTTGTTAACAACATGATGGTAAAATGCGCGGGAAAGAAAAAAGAGTGGTAAAATGGATAAAAATTATAAACATAATGATAAAATGCGAAAAAAAAACTTGGGTGATAAAATGTACAAAAAAAAAAAAAACATGATGGTAAAAAGCACAAAAAAAAACTTGAATAATTTATTTGTTTATTTTAAATTTTGTGTTTATGAATTTATGATTATTGTACATGCAAAATTATGTTAAAAAATAGTCATGTAATGTTATTATTAAGATATTATGCAAATGTTTGGCTCTTTATTATGAATTAATTATTGTTAACTGATTAATATAATTTTAATAAATTAGATAATAGTCACAATATCTTTAATTGTTTAGGATTATATATTAATTTTTAAAATCACAATAGAAACACTAATTGTAATTAATTATATGTCATATAATGAAATATATCCACAAATATTTTCTTACATTTGAATGATTAATTAAGATGAAATATCATATTGTATTTTTTTTATCTACCTATAGAAATTAAGAAATTTTTTTTTTGATAGTTTTATTATAAGATTACGTCATAAGTCTAATTGAGTAGTTAATTAACACTGACCATAATTAGATCATGTCATCTCAAATACCCAACTGCCTAACCCAAAGGGTTGGCACAGTGGTGTAAGGCCCCGCTGTGTTCACATGAGGAGGAACGATCTATTTAGTGAGAGAACTCGTGTTTGATTCCCTCCGTGTGCAAAATTCCCTTGGGCCAGCGACAGCCACACACCACGAGCGGGATTAGTCTCTGACCTAGTGGGTTGGGGGACACCCGTGGTCTCTGACCCAGGACAAAAAAAAAATACCCAACTGCCTAATTAGTTAACCCTAACCATGGTTTGTTCATGAAGCCTTAGATACCCATTTTGTAACACCATAAATCCGGGTTTACTTATACTTCATTTATTTTATTTTATTTTAATAAAATGTGATTAATCTATTTAAGTTCGCAATCATTGGAACATGAAAGAGACAAGAAATTAAACGAAAAGAGCAGTAGATTTTAAAACGTTTTCAAACTCAACTCGTCGTAAAATAATTTAGCGTAAAACCACATTATATAAACGTCGCATTGAAATACAGAGAAACACACTAGAAGGGGGGTTGAATAGTGTGTTTATCTTTTCTTCGAAATCCTTTCGCAAATATGAAGATAGTGTATCTTAAGTTTTACAAGAACCTTGTGAAACAGAAGACTATGTTATCGTCCAGTGGTTCAAATACAACAGTTCAATGAAACTGCGTTTTCTCATTTTTCGTCAGAACACACGTAAAATATTTTCTTAAATAAAATGTGTAAAGAAACTCTTTCGTGGTATGTGAAGAGATAACTTAAGAGATTTGTGAGTAAGCTAGAAAGCGAAAGAGTAGAACACTTAGTTTTATACTGGTTCACTCAAACTGAGCTACGCCCAGTTCTCTTTCAAAAACCTTTG
Organism: Pueraria montana var. lobata; assembly: GCA_026413185.1. Classification (NCBI taxonomy): domain Eukaryota; kingdom Viridiplantae; phylum Streptophyta; class Magnoliopsida; order Fabales; family Fabaceae; genus Pueraria; species Pueraria montana. The sequence continues at coordinate 74,412,625 of CM048650.1, read as the reverse complement.
AAGGGTTCTACTAATCAGAATCTGATTACAAACCAGTATTTTAACCCTGCAACTTCTGGCTACAAGTATTCTCTAGGCCACTCCTGGCACACCTTTAATCTCCCCCTGGGATTAAAGCAAACCCAAGTATTCTTTAACACCAAGCCACTCCTGGCTTTCCAAACAGAAATTGTTTGAGTATAGAAAGAATGAATAATTCTCACAGAGAGGATATTACAAAAAAAAATGAATACACAGAATCGCTTAGCAAAGCTAAGTAGAAAGCTCTTTTTTGCTCAAGTGTGGATCGTTCAGTCATTTTGACAGAGTTTCAGCTCTTAATAAATCTTCTTATCCTTTTTTTTTATGCATGAGCTTGTTCCTCTATTTATAGGCAGCTTGGTGTAAAGTATCCGTTGTGGGATCTGTACCTTTGCCAATAGCGGTTCTCTCCCAATTATGTGACCGTTGCCACGTGTCGGCTTGGGGTGGAGAGACAGAGGAGACAACCATACATGCAGCGCCTCCACTACTTGTACTATTTCTGCAGAGAAATGCTTTTCTATCCCTGTACAATACTTTTCAAAAATTCAAATAGAATGTCATGTTAGAATGAGAGGGAATAATCGAACATTCCAGAGAATCATCATCGAAAACGTATTGTCGCATTTATATAACTTTTAAGATAGAAAATAGAGTGTAAGTTATATAGGCATTGGACGCTTGCTTTGCAGAAACATTGGACGCTGGATGTTGTACTTTACAAAACATATTTGGATGCTTTGCTTATAGAAATATAAAGTCTAAGTTTGAGAGATACAATACCATTACGACATTGGACGACGTAGATCCTATAACACTCAAACAAGACCATTAGATACTTCAAAATTTATCCTTTATTTGTTATCATCAAAACCAAAATTTGAGGGGTTGGACATCGTCCAAAGTCTTAGAACTTAACAATCTCCCCCTTTTTGATGATGATAAATAATGTTAAATTTTGATATTAACAGGCACATAATCATATATGAATACAATAAAGCATATAAGAGATGATTATGTTATGCCAGTATATGTTGACAGGGTTAATATATATGAAATGAAGTACTCCCCCTGAGTTCAACATTTCTTATGCATCTAATAACAGTGTATAATCAACAGCAAGAATATATCAGATATAACAGATATCAGAGTGTAAAAAACATATCAAGGATATGGATGCGAAATATGTGATATAAACACGTCATGTATTAAAAACGTGATGATAAAATAGCCAAAATATTCACAGAGTGTAAGCCATATACTTCTATGACATCAAAATCCCAATTTCTCCCCCTTTGTCATTAACAAAAAAATGGGTTTGAAAGATGGAAAAATGACTTGACCATCATGGTCACCTATGGCTGTGGAGGTGGTTCTTGTGGTGGTGGTGGTGGTTGTTCTGGTGGTGCTTGGGTAGGTGGTGTTGGTTGAGGAGGTTGTGGTTGGACGGGTGGTGCTGCTTGTTGGAGTTGTTGTGGTTGGACGGGTGGAATGGCATGAGCAACTTGTCCAAGCAGGTTGGCTGCAGTATTTTGAATTTGATTCACAAGCGTCTGGGAGAGGCTCATGAACTGTTCAGTGATAGCATTCTGCAGCAGCATACGATGTTGAGCAGCCTCAGCCTATTGCCTTTGCTGAAATGGTTGAAGAGCTGCGTCGGTTTCCAGCTGTTGTTGCCTCAGAGCCTGTTGCACGATCTCGTGAACACGATCTTCTGAGACCCCTTGAGGTTTAGCAAATCGCAAGGGAAGGATGCCCTTTGGACTTGAAGATCCTATGGGAACCAGTTGATGTGTACTCGAGTGAGCTTCAGTAGACGCATTAACAATGGGGAAGCTGGTTATATCTTCAGCAGGAGGCTTTTCTGCAGTTGATTCCATGGGCTTGGATGCTTCAACAATAGGCTCTCCATCATCCTTGGACTTTCCAGATTGGATGGTGGGTTCTTCATGTGAAGTGACAAAGTGTTCCACATCTACTGGTACAGATGGACCCAAGTCAAGATGAGCTAGCACCTTTGTTACCTTGGCAGATGCTTCATCCAACTCTGCTTGTGTAGCTTTCGGCTTGGCAACCTGATCTTCCTTTTCTGTGGTTGCAGCCTCAGCTTGCTCAAGAGCCAGCTGCTCTAGACGAGCTTGTTCTGCTGCTCTGGCCTCTTCTGCCTTGTACTCCTCATGCAGAGTTTGGAGTTCCTCCATAAACTCTGTGCGATCCAGTGTCCGAAGATCAAACACTTTGTTGCTTCTGATGATAATTAAATCCAGGTAGTCATCTGAATCTGTCAGAAAGCAAGCAAAGGTGTCTGTGAAGTGATGAGTCTTCACTGGTCGCAGCACCTCAAGACCATGAGGGGGGGTGAACGAAATCATTCTTGGAGCTGCCGGAGGAGGAGGCCTTCTGGGAGTCGTTCCATTAGATCTGGTGCTAAAAGGTCATGGAATTGAAAGTTCCAAGTGGACGTGTAAGCTTACCAGTCTTGTCAAACAGGTGACCCTAGGTATGAGAGGATTGTTGCAGGGCTTCAACTTTTTCTTCCCTGCTTGGCATCTCAATGCCATAGAACTTGTAACCTTTCTTTCGACCAGCATCATATAAGGGTAGTCTAGGACACACCCTATTTGGTACAAACTTGATTTCTATGGTGCGGCTAATGTGAAGGTTTGGTGGGTAGGCAATGGCTTGGTTTGGTATATACATCTGTTGAAGAAGTTTGCCAAGATCATCATAGTCGCTTGGCTGGAAATTAAGCACTAGAGTTCCAGCAGGTAGAGGCAGGAACTTTGTAATAGGAGTCCAGATGCGAACATCCTTGACCCATTGTACATCTGGACGTTGCTTCGACTTGGAAGGGTCCAGGATTTCTTTAATGGTCAACTTCAATTCTACGGCCAGTTCAGTATCCCTGCTAACAGGGGGCTTCTTGGACGGTGCCTTCTTCTTTATTGGAGCCTTCCCTTTCTGCTCCGCAACCGTCTTTGTGAATTGAGAAGCAACCTCCACCTCTGGTTCAGGCAGTTCTGCTGCTGCTGGACGCACCCTTTGTCGGGTTCCAATTGGACAAGAGTAAGGATGAGTCATTCGGATCAAGTGGGGATACACTTTTCTAGTCCAAGAGGGCAAAGGGTTGCTGATTATTGCTCCTTCTAGTATTGCAGCATAGTCAGCTGAAGGATTATGAGCATAATCATACCTCGTCCACTCTGGTGCTGAGGCGGTAGTCAGATGCCCCTCCAAAGGTTCTTGTAGAGGCCTCCAGATCACATCATGCCTCTTACAATAATTCTGTTCATTCCATGTAAGAAATGCAATAGGAAAGCGTTCTCTGTCTTCTTCTTCTTTGGTTTTCTGCTTGGGGGGTATGGTCCATGGGGACCAGGCATCCCTCCATGCATCCCTTGGACGCACAAACTTGGACAGGTCCAAGTGAAGATGTGGATGCTGGGTTGTTGATGTGGATGGAGCATTGGATGGAGCTGGTAGTGGGGCGCTGGTGGATATGTTGTCGGTGTCTTGGGAGGAAGGTGGTGGAACTGCAACTCTCCTTGGCCTAGCTGCTTGGTGCGTAAAATGCGTTCGCAGAGGGCAAGCGTACCCTACGCAGTAGTAATAGTGGACTCTAGGAGTCCGGATATCGAACCCAAAGGACCAGTCGCATTCCCAAATAATTAATCTCACAAATAACTAAGCAATCCAGAATATAAAAATCAAATTGAGAAGAATGTTGGTCAATTATTCTTTTCAAAAGAAAGAGAATCAGAGCAGAAAGATTACTGTGAGAACAATTATGATAAAGAAGCCTAGGATTATGATTTTGCATGTACCCCTTTTTTCCCCAATTCTAATCTTAATAAAATCCCTAAATATGTTACTTACCAGCGACCTCTTAAATTCGTTAATTAACAATTGATCATAGTTAATAATGCTATTTCCCCTAATTTAATTCCCAATTGATCATAGGTGAATTAATTTAGAGCAAATGATAAATCTCAGAGAGGTTGATTAACAGGTTAATCTACTGGAAATTTATACAATAAGTTTGATCATGCAAATTGTACAAATCCAATCACTTCACAGTTCAGTTAATCGCAAGCAATTGATCATAGACAAGAGATTAACTTATGTTTAGACTGATCGGTCCTAAAAGCAATAAACTTAGTGAAGAGATACAAATAACTGAATAACATCGAGGTTTTATTAAAATTAGAACCGGGGTACAAAGGTACAGCTACATCACAATCCGGGGCTAAGAGAAACTAGCCACTCATGTTCATGATTAAGCCAGAAAACTCAAAAGAAGACATAAAGATTATAAAAGGGAAGAAACTTTACAGTGATGATCCCCAATGGTGTTCTCTACGTCCTCCCGCAGCTCAGAGTCTCTCACAGGACCTCTTTCTCACCCAGAACCCTCAGTTTTCGAAATAGAACAAAAGATAAAAGATAAAAGGGTTTTTCCTCCTATTTATAATAATTCAAAATTTAAATAGGCTAACAGCGTAACTTACCACGGCCGTGGTCCTTGCATAAAGGTCCAATTCTGCTACGCAACCAGCATGGCCATGGTAAATTTACCATGGCCATGGTAATTTACCATGGCCATGGTCCTTGCGTTACTTCAATTCTGGTCCTTTTTTTCTTGGTCCTCCAGACAGTGGCATTTTTGCTCCAAAAAAATGCAATTTTCAACTCTTTTCCTCATGAAGCCTCTTGAGTACCTGTCTTGTATCAACTAACACCAAATAGTGAGTTTTGCCAATAAAATATATTCAAAATGTATGAAAATGACATCTAAACTCACATCAAAATACAATCAAAGTCCGATTTATCACTGCCTGAGTCTTAACTCGTTGAGGCACGTTAGAAGGAAAGGAAGTTGGTTCAGCAGGTTGTACCTTCTGCTTCTTTTGCTGAGGGGCCTCCTTCTCCTCTGCTTTCTTCTTAATTTGACCAATTGGGATCTGGTCATCATCATCAGAGTCGTCCAGTATTTGAAGCTTCTGAACCTTTGGCTTTTCTGGAGCAGGCTTCACTGAAGTTGCCTTTGGACACTGCTTAGCTTGAGCAGGTCTGGACGCATCAGTCCTTGGACGCTTCTCTGTCGGGCACTGACCAGTGGAGGTGTCAGCATGTCTTTTCTTGGTTCTTCTCTCCTTTTCAGTATCTTCCTCATGCTGCTGAGACATGTGACGTGTTACCTTTCTGCTCCCCTGTTCCTGCGTCGACCTTTGGATCTTCTTGCCAATACCAAGAAGATCAATCTCCTCCTCATCATCATTGGAGATAATCTTGCTTTATTCATCTCGTTGCTTGTTGATGCTATCTTCGTCCAAGTCCCTTAGGACCTTGGCTGTCAGCTTAATCTTCATAAGCTTTATGCTGGACTCGCCAAATGGTTGTTGTGTTGCCACCATTTGCCCTTTCTTCATGATAGCTTCGTGATTAGCTTCGTCCAGTTCATCAAAGAAGCATTGATAGACCTTTTGGTCCCGGAAGATCTTGTTCAGCAGGGCGGCATAGAAGATGTCATCATTGCTACCAATAGTCTTCATCATTCTCACAATATTGATGTAAATGGTGTGAGGAAGGTTGAAGGGGATACCTTCCATAATGTGGAATATCACAAACTTGTGTAAGTCCGTGACTGAGTCCTTAGACCCAGCTTTCTGCAGGATACTCTTGTTGCACACCTGCTGCCAGATTTTCGCTTCCTCACACAGGTTCTTGTACTCAATCTTCATTGAGTATGTGGATTTGGTCTTGCAAAGTATGTTTACAACGTGATTGCCGTATTGCTTGGCCCAGTCTGCTCTGTACTGGTTCTGCTCCCTGATGCAACCAGTTACCTTTGCAATGGACTCAGTGGACAGAGTCACCTCTCATCCAAGAATAGTGGCCACAAGCTCCCTTGTGCTCTGGAATTTGGCATTCCTCCAGAACATCCTGATCAACTCAGGGAATATCTTCTGGTTTTCGTTGAAGTAGTCTCTGATTCCACACTTCAGAAGGCTCTCGTTCAGGTTCAGGCCCAGCTTCTCCAGCTTTTCAATGTCGAAGAAGTCCTCAATGTGCACTATAGCAGCACCTTGACACACAACTGTGGTCTCAGGGTAGGTGTGGACGTCGAGTTCAGAGTTGCTTGAGCTTGCAGAGTTCGACATGGTAGAAAAGTTGGGATTTTTAGGTTTTCTGAGAGGGTTTTGGGTTTCTGAGAGAGAGAGAATGCTTAAAGTTGAAGATAAGCTCAGAGAAGATAGGTACGGTAAAGATTTTCTGAGACGATTTGACAGATTATATATATGGGCTTTGTTCGAAGAATGTGAAACGGTTTTGGGCTTTTATGAATATTTAAAATGGGAGTTATGCCATAAAGCCCGCCATAGTGAGGCGTGCGAAGAATGTGGGTAACTGTGTACGGTTACCAACAGTTAGGTGATTCAGCATAGAGCATTAACTCATACTTACTCTGAAACGAATGGTTTTGGCCATTTTAACAATGTTAAAAAAAAATGCTAAGTTGAAAACATCGTCCAGATGTTGAACTTAAGTGTAACATATGCAATGCATGTGCATGACTTAGTGATCTTTGGACGACATGTCCATTGGACGCTAAGGTTTTATTGGACGCACCATGTAGATGTTAATCATTCTTTTACAGAGTCCATGCCAAGTTTGTTCCTCAGAAGGATTAACTTGTCTTCAGTAAGGGGTTTAGTAAATATATCAGCAAGCTGATTATCTGTGGTTACAAAGTTTAGTTCCACAGTACCCTTCTGAACATGGTCTCTTATAAAGTGATGTCTAATCTCTATATGTTTAGCCCTTGAATGCAATATGGGATTCTTAGAGAGATCTATGGCAGCTTTACTATCACAGAAGATAGGAATGTTACTCTTATATATGCTGTAATCCTCAAGTTGATGTTTGATCCACAAGATTTGAGAACAACATTTTTGCAGCTGAAATATACTCTGCTTCAGCAATGAACAATGCAATGGTTCCTTGCTTCTTGCATATCCAGGAGACTAAGTTTCCACCAATGAAGTGACATCCTCCACTAGTGCTTTTTCTTTCAATTCTGTCTCCAGCATAATCAGCATTACAGTATCCAACTAACCTGAAATCTTTCTGCCTTTTGAAATATAGACCAAGATTAGTGGTTCCAACAAGATATCGAAAGATTCTCTTAACAGCAGTTAAATGAACTTCCCTTGGGTCAGATTGAAATCTACCACATAAGCATACACTGAACATGGTGTCAGGTCTGGACGCTGTGAGGTATAGGAGTGATCCTATCATTCCTCTGTATAGAGTGTTATCCACCTTCTTTGAGTTGTCGTCCAGTCCAAGTACTGTTGTTGGATACATAAGAGTTTTCATTGGTTTTGCATCGTCCATCTTGTACTTCTTCAGTAGCTCTTTGACATACTTAGTTTGATGTATGTATATGCCCTTTTTAGTTTGTTTGATTTGAAGTCCAAGGAAGAATTTCAGCTCACCCATCATGCTCATCTCAAACTCTGTTTGCATTAATTTGGCAAATTTTTCACAGAGAGACTCATTAGTGGCACCAAATATGATATCATCAACATATATTTGTGCAATAATAAAATCAGAAGAGTAGTCTTTGCGAAACAATGTAGTGTCTACTTTTCCTCTTGAAAAACCATTTTCTGACAGAAATGAGCTGAGTTTTTCATACCAAGCTCTAGTGCTTGTTTCAACCCATATAAAGCTTTGTTAAGTTTGAAAACATGATTTGGAAAAGCATCACTTTCAAATCCTGGGGGTTGTTCCACATAGACTTCTTCCTTTATGAGTCCATTGAGGAATGCACTTTTTACGTCCATTTGATATAGCTTCATATTGCTATGAGCTGCAAATGATAGTAAAATGCGAATTGCGTCTAGACGTGCAACAAGAGCATAAGTTTCAGTATAATCTATACCTTCCTGTTGTGAGTAACCTTTTGCTACCAACCTCGCTTTGTTTCTCACAACATTACCTGCTTCGTCCAGCTTGTTTCTGAACACCCACTTTGCTCCTACAGCTTCTTTGTCATTGGGGAGTTCTACTAGCTTCCAGACATTGTTCTTTTGAAACTGGTCAAGTTCTTCCTACATTGCTTTGACCTAACTTTCCTCTTCTAAGGCATCGTCCACAGTCTTAGGTTCTATTTGCGATATGAGTGTTGTGTGACCTTGCTGTCGTTGAAGTGAAGATCTGGTTTTGACTCTATCTTTTGGATCTCCGATGATTTGCTCCTCTGGATGATGTTTCTTCATTTTCCAGTTGCGTCCAGTTGGTTCTCTTTGTTCTGCTACTGGACCGTCCAGTGGTGCATTGGACTCTTCAACTAAGACATCATGGTTGGACGTATCTGATGCTTACTTGCATCGTCCAATATGAGATCTGCAAATGATTTGTCCAGCTCTGATAATTCCTTATCAGGCCTATTGTCATTGAACTTCACATGGATAGCTTCTTCAACAACTAAGGTTCTAGAGTTATAAACTCTGTATGCCTTTGAAGTTTCAGAATATCCAAGCAATATTCCTTCATCACACTTAGAATCAAATTTTCCCAAGTTATCCTTAGTGTTCAGATGAAACATTGACATCCAAATGGATGGAAGTAGGATATGTTGGGTCTTCTTCCCTTCCATAATTCATATGGAGTCTTTTTCAATATCGGTTGTTTTGTAAATAACAGGCAGTATTTACTGCTTCAACCCAGAAGTGTTTAGGGGTTGAATTATCATTCAACATGGTTCTGGCCATCTCCTGGAGTGACCTATTTTTCCTCTCAACAACACCATTTTGTTGTGGTGTTCTGGGTGTTGAGAAGTTGTAAATGATACCATTATCCTCACAGAACCTTTGAAAACTTTCGTTTTCGAATTCTCCCCTATGATCACTTCGGATAGAAGTAATGCATACTCCTTTTTCATTTTGAACTCTTTTGCAGAAGTTATAAAAAGCCTTGAAGGACTCATCTTTGTGGGATAGGAATACGACCCATGTCCATCTAGTATAGTCATCCACTATAACCAATCCGTATCTCTTACCACTTACTGAGGCTGTTCTTGTGGGTCCAAACAAATCAATATGTAACAGCTCAAGAGGTCTAGAAGTGGAAACAATGTTTTTACTTTGAAAAGAACTTTTCACTTGTTTTTCCTTTCTAACAAGTGATAACTCCTTGGCAAGTGAACCAAATCGTACAAGTAATATCTTGGTAAGTCCAAGTATCGTATCCACAGGGACTTGTTCAATATTTGACTATTTGCATAAGGCACTTACTAGAACAACAAATAAGTAATAAAATTGCAATGGAATGGATTTAAAGTAGGAATAAAGCACTAAAAATCTAAGCTTGACAATTAAATCAACTAGAAACTGTTTTTGGAATTTTCTCAAGCAAGTAAAATGCGGAAAATAGAGAGTTGACGATAATAATACGAGATGTTGGGGTTTGACTTCGTTAACCACTCACCCATGCATACAAAAGCCACTAATCAAGTTCATTATCCAAATGTTATCATCAACTCACAAAGATGTTTAAACCCTAATTCCTTAGAGTGAAAACCTAAGTCTCTTGACCAACCTATCAATTCCTTGCATAAATCAACCAAGATACTTGAGAGAAGAACAAGAGTTTAAAGATGACTAATGGGTTTTGCTCTATTCCTAGCAACAAACCCCATTAGGTGCTCTTCTCCATTTCTAGGTTTAAAAACATTTTCCAATCGGATTCAAACCACAAAATCAAGCAAATGGGTGATCAAGCCAAAGCAAGCATTAAGAGAAAGAAAAGCACATAACATGAATAATAAACTTTGATTAAAAACTTAGAGAGTATACATGAGTTTTGGGTCAACTACATCAAACCCCAACAAGGGTGAAATTAGCTACACATAGACATGTGCAGCAGCAAAAATGAAGAAGAAAGGAAGAAACTTGAAGTAGAAGCCATGGGAACCCAAAGGAAGCTCTCCAAGTGTCACTCCAAGCCAAGAACAGGTCTGCAACGTCAATGAATGCCAAATGACCACTTTTCCCTCATAAATATCTTTGTTTTCGCACCACTTAAGCCACATCAGCACCCTCACGCCCAGCCTCAAGTCTTCCCACGCTCAGCTTCAGAAAAGGCATCAGGGGTGCAACTTGAAGGTTCTCACGCCCAGCCTCAGCATTCTCACGCCCAGCCTCAGGTTGACAGCAAGCAATGTGAGATTTCTTCATTCTCAAGCCCAGCCTCAAGTTTCTCAAGCCCGGCCTCAGCAAGATAAAAGGAAGATGTTGGCTTTTGGCTTTCAAAATATCCTTCCAAAGATGTTGGCTTGAACTTCCAATGACTCATGCTCCAAATTCTTTAATTCTTCTTCTATTCCTACAACAAAATATCAAAAGCTAGTAAAACTCGTAAAGGATAAGCAATATTAACACTACTTCTAAATAATAGTTAGATTAGCCTAAAATTGATTAAAACAAAGTTCTAAGTCATGAAAATGTAAGATAAATGCTAAGATATGTAAGCATATAAAGCATCTATCAAAACACCCCAAACTTAGAGCTTTGCTTGTCCTCAAGCAAAATAAAACTAAGCTACACAACTGAACATAAACAACCTACCTAACATCAACATAAACATGCAATTATGCATAAATATCATGGTTTGAAAATCAAGCACCACATCACATCCATCCACACATGCTTTCAACTCAAGTTTTTGAGCAAGAATTTCCAAAATGAATAACCATACCCTATGGTGCCCACACAAAATTTCACAACAGATACAAATGCAAATAATTCCTTAAGAGACTAACAAGTATGGCAATGACTGAAATTGAAAAACCAAAGAGCACTTGTTCCCTCACAGAAAGGGTGTTTCTCTCAAGCACACAAGTGTATCCGAACAAGTGTATCTCTCAATCACACACATTGAAACCACACAATTCAGTTTTGCTTTTCATCTCAAAAGAAACCATAAAACCACACATGCATGCAAAGATCACAAAGGTCTTTTATTAGGTTGAATCTTGGCTGGGCTACAAAGAATATTGGTTTTTTCGGATAAGCAAAATTACACCACAAGAGAATAGGAGAGCATCTTCTATGATCACAATTCATCCAACAATTCCAACTTCTCAAGTTCAATGAAAACCTTCATTCCATCCATCCCAATTCTAGAAACAACCTTGACCAACATCAAAACAAGAATTATTGAGCCACCTTGTTTACTTTTCTAACTTTTTTTTTTCTTTTCTCTTTTTTTTTTCATTTTTCTAAAATTTGATTTTTTTTTTTTACATGACACAAGGGTGGCTTGAAAACAAGAAACCACATAAAGATTCCCAACATTGCTATCCTTTCTTGATAATCACACAGAAAACCCCAAACTTAAACTCTTGCTATCCACTATAAAAAATGACTAGCTCTCCTATCCCTAAGGTGTGGGAAGCAATTGTCTTTCTTTTAGGCTCAAGGATTCAAGAATAACAAAATGTGTTTAGCTCAAAGGGGTTCATGCAAAGGATAACAAATTGTTAGGTTAGCTATTTGGTCCAGTGGCTAAAATTTACACAAGAACATGCCTTGATCACTTCTCAACAAGCATATGCAATTCAAGGTAACAGAGATTCAAGCAAAACCAATTGTACGCATTCCAATGGTGGCACTCAATCAAATAAATCAATGGAAGCTCAAATACTCACACGGTTAAAACAAGTACTCAATGATTTTCAACAACATCATGCCAAACTTATTAATCGCACGGAATACTACAAAGCATCCAATTATGAAAATCAGAGTACAACCACGAGCATATAATCATATCACAATGGAATTTAACATCATCAAGAACTCATGCAATGGATGAACTGAAATTGTGCCAAAATCTCAAACCACACACTTAACACATGTTCAATCTAAAAACACATTAACTGGAATTTAAAATCTAGCACATCACATAAGTTAAACAATAACAACTAAATACAACATAAACAGAAGACAAAACACATAAAACATAAAACATAATATGACTCCCTCAACATCAGGCTAAGAGCTTAGCCTTCCTCCACTCCTTCCTCTTCCAAGTGTGCATCAACATCCCCATCAGCAGCAGCAACAGACCCTCCTCCTCCCTGGGGATTATCCTGGTCCCCAGGATATTGTGACCAATCCACATGGGAAGAGAATTCAGCAACCGCCATGATAGATATCTTCATGAGATTTAGAAACAAAAGTTTCATCATCAAAATCCAGAGGTAGTGCTTGCCTAGAAGGGTGGGAGCATGGGGTCTCAGTGGATTTTCTGCTCTTGTAAACCTTGGTTTGAGGAGTAGCCATCCTAAAGCAAACACACAAAAGAACACAACAATAAGAAAACTCAACAACTAAAAAATAAGAAACCCCAAACTTAATTTAAACGACAAGAAACAAGTTCTAACATCAACACAAGCTAACATTAAAGAAGAAAAAGTAACTACAGAAAAAGGAAACAACTAAGAACACAAATGAAATAAAGAAAGAAAAACATAACTAAGAAAGAAAGTAGCAAAACACAACAAGATTCAACAAAATAAAACTAACCCTAAACACACTAAGTCAAGAGAAAGTGAAGTTAAGCCTAAGGATCACAGAACAAGTGAGAAATCACAAGAAATTTTCACTTAGGCATTTCACCAAACACTTAAAAGGCACACTTAAAAATAAAAGGAAAAAGAAGAACTAGAACATGTGTAAAACCACAAATTTGAAAAACAAAGAAAGAGAACAATCCAATAGCAGAGATCAACCAGAGACACTAAGAAAAGCAAGTAATGAACATTCAAACTATGGGAAACAAGTAACAACGTTCAAATAAAAAAGGAAAGAACAACATGTTACAACCTAAGAACAAAGTGGAAACAAGAGAAATAGAATGAGAGAAATGCATGAGAATGAAACAATTTAGAGAAAGAAATATAAACTCACAAGGAAGGAAGCTTGAAATGATATGAAAATGAAAAGAAGAAAATGGTGTGAGGAATATGTGTTGTGCGTGTGGGTCGAAAAAGAAAGAAGAAGACTGGATAAAGAGTGAAGTTGGAAAGGGAGAAGTGAAGTGCAAAAACGTGGGTCATGTTCTTAAATAAGCAAAGCTCACGCCCAGCTTGGAAATTTTGAGGCCTGGCTTCAAATTGGCAGAGAATAATTACAAAATTTGCACTTCAATTCCAATTGCTCAAGCTGGGCGTGGGACTATTGATGCTGGGCGTGAGAGTGGCAGAGAGAATTGTGCAAAAATTGCACAATTTGCAACTCAAATCAAGAGGCCACGCCTGGCCTAGGAAAGTTGACGCCTGGCTTCATTTTGGCCGAGAGGAATTGGTCCCTGGGGCAATTTTATGCAGAAAAAAAAATTCATGCCATCTAATGGCATCACTTTGGCAATAAGCTTGCACAAATTAATGGCTCTAGGGACTTGAACTTGCCATATTAGGCATGAGAATGTACAAAGCTAAGTATCTAAATGGCAACAATTATGAAATAATTCCACACTTAGCTTGAAATTGACAGAATTTCTTTTTTCTTTTTCTCAATTTACAACAAAAAGATGCAGCTTTTTAAATTGAATTTCACATGAGTCAAGCCTTGAACACCTCAAACTTAAATTAATCAACTCCCTTAACTCTTTCTCAGCAGAAACAAATAAAACAAGCACAAAGCAACTTACTAAATCAACACTCAAACACTTTGCATCAATGATTTCACTTATTGAGACAAATCAAGCTTTTCCAAATTAGTTCAAGCTATAAAAACCAGCTGCATAATTATTATTTTTTTCTGCAGAATTTTCTTTTAACAAAAAGAGCAAGAACTACCAAGGAAAAGCTTGTTTGACACTCTCTCAACATGTGCACCAATGATGCCAAGTAAACATGAGCAATGAACGCTCCAAAACAAAAACATAACAAAAAATTTAAACAACATAAACCAAGTAACAGTTAAACTAACTCAAATGACAGAAAATTAAAAAGAGAAAGGGTGAGAAATGCTGGGTTGCCTCCCAGCAAGCGCTTGTTTAACGTCACTAGCTTGACGAGATGGTGTTGTTCAAGGTGGCATGAATGTCAAAAATAACACATCCCACTTGCTCTTCCGCTTCTTAGTTAGGAGCTCCATGAAAATCATATATCCATCGAGCGGCTTCCAAATCACTGCAGGGGAAGTGTTGGTGAACAAGGCAAAGAAGGCATATAAGGATTTATCATGTTCTTCATGCCTTTCTTCCTTATTAATCAGTTGGTGGAGAGAAACATTGACTTGAGGAAGGCTTTCTTGTTGAATTTCTACTTGTGAGCACTTCTCCCACTGCTTCTGTGTTCTCTCCTCATCTTTTTTTTTCTTTTTCTTCACCATTTTCTCTTGAATCATGCACTTCTTCAAGACTCTCCTCATGTGCTTTAACTTTTGCTAAAATTTCTTCCCTTAGAGCCATAGAAGACATTTCAACCATTTGTTTTGCTAGCTCACCAACTTGAATCTCAATATTTTGAATTGAGTTTTGATTGGCTTCGAAGCTAGCTTGGGAAGCTTCCATGAATTGCATAAGCACATTCTCTAGATTTGAGAGTCTATTTTCTTCAAGTTGATTGTGAGGGTGTGACTCTTGCTCCCACCAAGAAGTTTCCATGGAGTAAAGATGGCAATCACCATTTAAATGCTCTCTTCCACAAAAATCACAATAGATAGGTTGTGGGTGACTGACCCTCAGCTGGATGATTTCAAGATGCTCAGACAATATCTCTAATTGGTTACTAAGATGCCCCTGCTGTGTGAGCATACTATTCCAAAAGTCTTCCATGGATCAAGTTCTTCAAAGGTTCCACCCTGCATGCATAGACTCAAAAAGAACAGAGTATTTTTTTTTCTCTTTTTTTTTTTTTTGACTGTTAGCATAAGACAACAAAAGTACAAAGGAAAAACACTTGAAAGAATAACAAAAGGATAGAATTAAGCCTAGGTAAATAGAAAATGCAAAATTGCCAACTATTGAGACACAAGTCCCCGGCAGCGGCGCCAAAAACTTGATAACTCCTTGGCAAGTGAACCAAATCGTACAAGTAATATCTTGGTAAGTCCAAGTATCGTATCCACAGGGACTTGTTCAATATTTGACTATTTGCATAAGGCACTTACTAGAACAACAAATAAGTAATAAAATTGCAATGGAATGGATTTAAAGTAGGAATAAAGCACTAAAAATCTAAGCTTGACAATTAAATCAACTAGAAACTGTTTTTGGAATTTTCTCAAGCAAGTAAAATGCGGAAAATAGAGAGTTGATGATAATAATACGAGATGTTGGGGTTTGACTTCGTTAACCACTCACCCATGCATACAAAAGCCACTAATCAAGTTCATTATCCAAATGTTATCATCAACTCACAAAGATGTTTAAACCCTAATTCCTTAGAGTGAAAACCTAAGTCTCTTGACCAACCTATCAATTCCTTGCATAAATCAACCAAGATACTTGAGAGAAGAACAAGAGTTTAAAGATGACTAATGGGTTTTGCTCTATTCCTAGCAACAAACCCCATTAGGTGCTCTTCTCCATTTCTAGGTTTAAAAACATTTTCCAATCGGATTCAAACCACAAAATCAAGCAAATGGGTGATCAAGCCAAAGCAAGCATTAAGAGAAAGAAAAGCACATAACATGAATAATAAACTTTGATTAAAAACTTAGAGAGTATACATGAGTTTTGGGTCAACTACATCAAACCCCAACAAGGGTGAAATTAGCTACACATAGACATGTGCAGCAGCAAAAATGAAGAAGAAAGGAAGAAACTTGAAGTAGAAGCCATGGGAACCCAAAGGAAGCTCTCCAAGTGTCACTCCAAGCCAAGAACAGGTCTGCAACGTCAATGAATGCCAAATGACCACTTTTCCCTCATAAATATCTTTGTTTTCGCACCACTTAAGCCACATCAGCACCCTCACGCCCAGCCTCAAGTCTTCCCACGCTCAGCTTCAGAAAAGGCATCAGGGGTGCAACTTGAAGGTTCTCACGCCCAGCCTCAGCATTCTCACGCCCAGCCTCAGGTTGACAGCAAGCAATGTGAGATTTCTTCATTCTCAAGCCCAGCCTCAAGTTTCTCAAGCCCGGCCTCAGCAAGATAAAAGGAAGATGTTGGCTTTTGGCTTTCAAAATATCCTTCCAAAGATGTTGGCTTGAACTTCCAATGACTCATGCTCCAAATTCTTTAATTCTTCTTCTATTCCTACAACAAAATATCAAAAGCTAGTAAAACTCGTAAAGGATAAGCAATATTAACACTACTTCTAAATAATAGTTAGATTAGCCTAAAATTGATTAAAACAAAGTTCTAAGTCATGAAAAATGTAAGATAAATGCTAAGATATGTAAGCATATAAAGCATCTATCAACAAGCTTCACAAAGAAGATCATCTTTATATGACATACTTGGTAGTCCTCTTACGACGTTGTGCCTATTCAGCTTTGAGATTAACCTCAAGCTTGCATGACCAAGTCTTTTATGCCATAGCCAATGATTTTCTTGTACTGAAACTAGGCATGATACATTTTGACTTGATAGTTCCCCAAGTTTAATCTTGTACAGATTACCTTGCCTCTTTGCAATAAAGAGAAGGGATCCATCAGAGTTCCTGACTGTACATTCACCTTTGTTAAAGGCAACATCATATCCACTGTCACATAATTGGCTTATACTAAGTAGATTGTGTTTAAGACCTTTAACATAAAGAACTTTATCAATACAAGGATAGGGTGGTATACCAATCTTACCTACGCCAGCTATCATCCCTTTCTGATTTCCTCCGAAAGTGACTATCCCACCAGCTTTGGGTAGGAGGCTTTGGAACATACACCTTTCTCCTATCATGTGATGTGAGCACCCACTGTCCAGTTGCTTTGAGAGCTCTGTAAACTTTTTCTGTAAATCCTCCTTTTGACTTTCAAGTTGTTTGAAACTTTTCTCTAAAATTTCTTTTTCTTTTGAAAGTGATTTGGACGATTTCTTTAAAGTTCTGTAGGCCTTTGACAGAATAGAAGAGTTTGAAAGTAATTCATGATAAGCTTCTTGAAGTGAATCTAAGTCATTAAGGTCTACCTCATCTTCTTCTGGTTCAGAAGAATTTGTTAAGTGTCTACCATCAGACATATGTGTGCTTCCTCTTCTTCTTCATCGTCCGATGATGAGTCATCATCCAGGTCTTCCCATGTGGACATCAGAACTTTCTTGCCCTTCCTTTTTCTGAAGAATTTCTTCTTCTTGTCCTTGCTCTTGTCGAGATCTGGGCATTCTGATTTGAAATGTCCTGGCTTTTTGCATTCGTAGCATACGATTGGACTCTTCTCCTTCTTTTCTTTGAGCCTTTCCTGTTTAGGTTTCTCCATCTGGATCCATCTTTCTTCTTCCACATAGCGTGTATCCTTTTGGATATGAAGGATAGCTCATCATTCTCGTCTGAGTCATCATCTTTAGATTGTTCGTCTGATGATGTTTCAGCTTGTATGACTTTGGACGATGGTGCTTTCCTTGGCTTCTGGACGCTGAGCACCAGAGACTTGTTTTTCTTACCATCACCATATTGATGCAGTTCTAGTTCATGCACCTTGAGAATTCCCATGAGTTCTTCTAGGGACATATCATCCAGTCCTTTTGTTGCTCTCTAGGCTGTAACCTGTGGTCTCCATTGCTTAGGCAAACTTCTCAGAATTTTGTCAATATATTCATAGTTATTGTAATCTTTACCATGTGCTCTAAGTTCATTTAGTATGGTTTGAAACCGTCCAAACATACCTTGTATGCCCTCGTTTTCTTCCATACTAAAAAATTCATATTGACGAGTAAGGAGACTGAGTTTGTTACGTTTTACCTGGGTGAAACCCTCATACGTTAACGCAAGAGTGTCCCACATTTGTTTCGCGCTTTTGAGACTGTGCACCTTGTTGTATTCTTGTTCGCTTAGTGCACACATGATGATGTTTCTAGCTCTGGAGTTGAGATGAAATCTTTGTTTCTGCTCCTCCGTCCATGTAGTCTTTGGGATTTCGATGAGGTTCTCATTAAGTGGAATGTAGTTGCCCATCTCCACAACGTCCCACATGTAAATATGACTAGATTCAAAGAATGCTATCATTCTTTGTTTCCAGTAATCATATTTGACACCCTTGAATAGTGGTGGTCTGCTCACAGCTTGTCCCTCATTTTTCATCTTTCTGAGGATCTTTCCTCTGTACTGCTAAGTACTCAACCCAAGATTTTGAGCTCTGATACCAACTGAAATACAGAGAAACACACTAGAAGGGGGGTTGAATAGTGTGTTTATCTTTTCTTCGAAATCCTTTCACAAATATGAAGATAGTGTATCTTAAGTTTTACAAGAACCTTGTGAAACAAAAGACTATGCTATTGTCCAGTGGTTCAAATACAACAGTTCAATGAAACTGCGTTTTCTCATTTTTCGTCAGAACACACGTAAAATATTTTCGTAAATAAAATGTGTAAAGAAACTCTTTCGTGGTATGTGAAGAGATAACTTAAGAGATTTGCGAGTAAGCTAGAAAGCGAAAGAGTAGAACACTTAGTTTTATACTGGTTCACTCAAACTGAGCTACGCCCAGTTCTCCTTCAAAAACCTTTGAAGGGTTCTACTAATCAGAATCTGATTACAAACAAGTATTTTAACCCTGCCACTTTTGGCTACAAGTATTCTCTAGGCCACTCCTGGCACACCTTTAATCTCCCCCTGAGATTAAAGCAAACCCAAGTATTCTTTAACACCAAGCCACTCCTGGCTTTCCAAACAGAAATTGTTTGAGTATAGAAAGAATGAATAACTCTCACAGAGAGGATATTACAATAAAAAAATGAATACACAGAATCGCTTAGCAAAGCTAAGTAGAAAGCTCTTTTTCGCTCAAGTGTGGATCGTCCAGTCGTTTTGGGATCTGTTGTGGGATCTGTACCTTTGCCAATAGCGGTTCTCTCCCAATTATGTGACCGTTGCGACGTGTCGGCTTGGGGTTGAGAGACAGAGGAGACAACCGTACATGTAGCGCCTCCACTACTTGTACTATTTCTGCAAAGAAATGTTTTTCTGTCCCTGTACAATACTTTTCAAAAATTCAAATAGAATGTCATGTTAGAATGAGAGGGAATAATCGAACATTCCAGAGAATCATCATCGAAAATGTATTGTTGCATTTATATAACTTTTAAGATAGAAAACATAGTGTAAGTTATATAGGCATTGAACGCTTGCTTTGCAGAAACATTGGACGCTGGATGTTGTACTTTACAAAACATATTTGGACGCTTTGCTTATAGAAATATAAAGTCTAAGTTTGAGAGATACAATACCATTGCGGCATTGGACGACGTAGATCCTATAACACTCAAACAAGACCATTTGATACTTCAAAATTTATCCTTTATTTGTTATCATCAAAACTGAAATTTGAGGGGTTGGACATTGTCCAAAGTCTTAGAACTTAACATGCATGACCATTATCTTAGAGTTAAACGTTAATTTAAATAAAAATGTAAAACAGATATAAATAAGGTGTATCTCCGTGGCCACCAAAATATATATATATATATATATATATATATATATATATATATATATATATATATATATATATAAGTTTCTGAGAGTAAGGGTTAGAAATGTCTCACGCACAGGATCAATATCATGTACAACCCAAGTCTAAAGTAGTAAATACACCGAAATAAGAAAATAGATGACTGAAACAACATACAAAATTTCTGAATCTAGGCCTATCCATATCAACATACAAAAGAAGGGAAAAACATATGACTTAGAGCAGCCATCTCTAAACCCTACCCCTATGTTAGACTGTACCCATAGAGAAAAGATGTCAGAGGAATCTCTAGCAAGAACCCTGAGAAGAGATCTCATGGCCCTCGTGTAACGTTATGTTTTTTCTAAGTGTTTGATTATAATGCAAGAGAAAATTAAATCTAAATTTATAATGTGAATAAGAGAATTAATAAAAAGTTTGTTGTGTTACGTGCTATGGTGTTATTGTTAGATTTTCATGAGGTGTTGGAATTAGAGTGAGTGTTGTGAGAATTTTGAGATTTTTACGTGAGTTTCGTAAGTTGTAGAAGAAGAAAAAATAAGAGAAAGGAGTGTCCTTAGAGGAAGGGTGGAGACAAATAGCAAAATTCCATGCAAATCTCATTATTAAACGTGCCAAGCTTCATATTTCTTCCACTCATCCGTTGTTATATTTCTTCCTCTCTAAGTATCTTACTCTTATCTTCTTTCTCCTTTGAAAATCTTCTTTCCGTGGATGGAAGTGTGATTTATTTTCCTTAGAGCTTCCTTGGCCAATTACAAGTGGTAAGTCCAGTTCATCATTATTCTTGATTCCTAAGTAACTTTCTCATCTCTTCCCAAGAACATGAGAGAAATCTTGATTTTTGAGTTTACTTTGATGTTGATTTAGGTGTCTCCTAATTGATTTGTAACAAAACTTAAGGACAAATCACTCGAGAACCTCAAAGTTATCCTCTCTAGCTTTTCTTCACAGTTTGAGTCAAGAGCTTTAGGTAAGGGAAGTTTCATATCTGTTTGAAATGATGTGGTGGTAGTGTGTTTGGAATTCTGTATCTATTTGGATGCTTCAAAGACTTGTTTTGTGATGTGATGACTTTTGCTCTCTTTATGTTGTGATGATTTGAATTGAGTTTGTGATGACAATATGTGGTTGTGCTTTGGAATGATATTGTAAGTGGTGGAAATGGTTTCAAAATCTTTGAAGCATGTGTTCATAATGGGTTTTGAAAGGTTCTGGGCTCTGCAGAAAACCCCTCGTCCAAAGAAAACCATTGTCCATTTACCTATACTACAAGTAAAACCAGCGTCCAATGACCTCGTTGTATAAAACCAGCGTCCAATGACCTCATTGTATAAGACCAGCGTCCAATGACCCAGTGTCTAGTGACCAGCGTCCAATGACCCAGTGTCTAATGACCGCATCTAGCGGCACCTTATGTTCAGTAAAGTCTGACGTCCAGTCACGATGGTTGGAAAGATTCTGAGGGTGTGTTTAGCAGGGGACTAGAACCTAGTCTTGTTACGAACGAGGATGTTGGATATGCCACTACTTTAGTTCTAAAACTATGTTAGGAAATTCACGTTTTTGGTTACAGTTGATGTTGAGTTGGGAGTAAGGATTCGAGGTGTGAGAATGCCTTACTTGTGCTTACTGAACTGCTAGATTGGGTTCATAAGCGTGATTTGAGAAAAATGGTGAATTTATAACATAGAGGGAACGTGTGGCAAGAAGAGTTGTTTGGTTTGTGCATAATATTGCATGTGGGTAGGCACGTAAGTTGAGAGTCCTAGGTGGGCTCTCAACCTAGTGCTGGAGGATTTTGTGGTGGCCAATGGTGGGCATATAGAATAGACAAGTGGGCGAATTCCTAAAGATGGAAGGTTTTGCAAACCTGACAGAGGTAAGCCAATACCAACACTTGTTTATATTCTATTAAATTCACACTTCCTGCACATGGTGGCTCAAGGGACTCCCTTAATGGTCTAAGGTGAGACTAATGGTAGGGGATGGGGCCTATGGGGATCGCCCAAAATTTGTTGAAATCTCCATGGAGTTGAGTCAGCATAATATTGCATGATGTATTGATGTATGGAGTGGCATATGAAATGAACTGAACGTTTAGTGTGAATGATGTTGATTGTATCTTGTGTATATTCTATCATTCTTTTTATAAGAAGCTTACCCTTGCAATTTGTGTTTGTATTATATTACTGCAATGATTGTGTGTTGACACGGGAGCAGGTAATAGTGATGGTGCAGGCTCTCATGCTAGTCAAGGTTGAAGATTGGACGATCCTTTTGTTTCTTTGGATTGGACGATCCAAAGATTAGATGATCCTCCAGTTCTACTATTTTTGTTTCCAGTATATATGTACATATTATGGAGACCAGCTTAGGACTTATGTATAAATACTTAGATTGTTGAGAATGTCCTCTAGAAGGGGACAAAGTTTGTTATTGTTTGAACATGTATATTTAAGTTCGGTAAAGCCAGATATAATGTTTTTATGATGTGAAGATGTAGTAATGTGGCAACATTTTTGTTTTTTTTAGAATATTATATATATATATATATGTGTGTGTGTGTGTGTGTGTGTGTGTGTGTGTGTGTTTAAATGTGGAAAAATTTATACATTCTTCCACATGATAATATTTAATAGAGCGTTTAGTATAACGTATCTGTAACGAAGATGGGTCGTTACACTAGTGGTATCAGAGATGGTCGTATCTTTTGGATGAACCTATGGTGATAGGTCTATTATGTTTTTGCTGTGTGTGATTGACATGATGAGTAGAAGGCTTTAACCAATGTTATTCTCTAACTTGGTTTGGTCTTCTGTTAGGATGGTGAGCCCCCTTAGATCTCCTCCTCCCTCTGATATGGCCCAAATGGCCCATGCCATAGAAGTAATGGTAGCTGCGATGCAACAACAGAGTGCTACTATGGCTCATCAGCATCAAGCAGCCTTGGCACAGTTAGAGGCCACTCGAGTTGCTGCCCAAGCAGCTCAAGCAGTAATCCCACCTGAATATCAGGGATTGGCTGAATTTAGGAAGAATGATCCACCACAATTTAAAGGAAACTCTGATCCGGATGTAGCTGATAATTGGATAAGAGCTTTAGAAAAGATCTTTAGGGCAATGGCATGTCCTAAAGATAGGAAGGTTACTTATGCCACATATATGTTAAATGATGAAGCAGAGTTCTGGTGGCATGGAACTCGACAGATGATGGAAGTACGTGGAGAATCCCTCACTTGGGGAAATTTCAGGAAGCGCTTTCTGGAGAGGTATTTTCCAGATAGTGCTAGATATGCTAAAGAGGCAAAATTCATGAAATTAGAGCAGGGCAATATGACAGTCCATGAGTATGTGACTAAGTTTGAACACTAATCTCATTTTTATTCTCAAGCTACTACTGAAGCTTGGAGATGTAGGAAATTTGAGGAAGGATTGAGATAAGAGGTGAAACGGATGATTGTTCCTATGGCTATTAGGGAGTTTCTTGCATTGGTAGAAAAGGCAAAGACAGTGGAACATCGAGGGTAGTAGTAGAGTAATTAGACCCTATGGTGATGGATCCTCCGGCAGTAGAAAGGGAAATTTTCAGAAGAAACCATATTCTAGACCTCAATAGTCTCGGGGAAGTCCAGTTGTAACTCAGACCGTAGCTCAAGGTATTAGATGCTTTAAATGTGGTGGTCCACATTACAGCAGTCATTGTACCTATGGAGGGATCACTTGTTTCAAATGTCAGAAGCCCGGGCATATGGCAAGAGATTGTTAAGTTAATGTTAGAGTTGCACCAGCAAGAAGTGTACCTACGGTTGAGAAGCCTAAGGTAACTGGACGGATCTTTGCTATGAGTGGAGTGGAAGCGTCCAAATCTGATGATTTTGTGCAAGGTGTGTGTGAAGTGGATGGTAACTCTTTATCTGTTTTGTTTGATTCTGGAGCTACACATTCCTTCATTTCTCATGATTGTGTGAAAAGATTGAAATTGTCTACATGTCCTTTGTTGTTTGATTTGCATGTCTCTACTCCTATAGCCACCCCTGTGGTGACTTCTTTAGTATGCATGGGGTGTCCTGTTGTAGTCAATAGACGCAAGTACAAGGTTAACTTGATTTTCCTCCCTTTGACTGATGTGGACATAATCTTAGGAATGGATTGGTTGTCCTCCAATCGTATTCTTATAGATTGTGCTCATAAGACTCTTGTATTCCTTAATCATGAAGATCTTGAAATTATTTTTGCAAAGCAAGTACAAGTTTCTTTGAAGGAAGGAGCCTCATGTTTTGTGGTCCTTTCTTTCTTGGAAGTCAAAGGTGATTTTGACTTGATTTCTATAGACGTTGTTAGAGACTTTTCTGAAGTCTTTCCAGAAGAAGTACCTGGCTTGCCTCCACAAAGAGAGATTGAGTTTGTTATTGAACTAGTTCCAGGTATGGGACCAGTGTCAATAACTCCTTATAGAATGACACCAGCTGAATTAGCTGAACTGAAGAAACAAATTGAAGATTTGTTGGAGAAGGAAATGATCAGACCTAGTGTTTCTCCTTGGGGAGCACCTGTGTTACTGGTCAAGAAGAAAGATGGTGGTTCTAGACTATGTGTTGACTATCGTCAATTGAATAAGCTCACTATCAAGAACAAATATCCTTTGCCAAGGATAGATGATTTGATGGACCAGTTGAGTGGAGCAAAAATTTTCTCAAAGATTGATTTGAAGTCAGGGTATCATCAGATAAGGGTGAAAGATGAGGATATACCGAAAACGGCTTTCCGGACTCGGTATGGACATTATGAGTATGTGGTCATGCCTTTTTGGAGTGACAAATGCTCCTGCTATATTCATGGATTATATGAATATGATCTTTCGTCTCTTTTTGGATAAGTTTGTTGTTGTGTTCATCGATGACATTCTTATCTATTCTTGTACTCGTGAAAAGCATGAAGAACATTTAAGAGTTGTATTGGAGGTTTTGAGAGAAAAGAAATTGTATGTAAGACTCTCTAAGTGTGAATTTTGGTTAGAAGAAGTGAAGTTCTTGGGTCATGTAATCTCAGCTAAAGAGATTGCAGTGGATCCTTCTAAAGTAGAAGTAGTTTTGCAATGGGAACGTCCAAAGACAGCCACAGAGATTAGAAGTTTTGTTGGGTTAGCTGGATACTATAGGAGATTCATAGAAGGATTCTCTAAGATAGTAACACCATTGACTCAACTTACTCGCAAGGACCAACCATTTGCATGGACTGAAGCTTGTGAACAAAGTTTTTTAGAATTGAAGCAAAGGTTAACTTCTTCTCTTGTCCTTGTAATACCTGATACTAGTGAACCTTTTGAGGTGTACTGTGATGCATCTTATCAAGGATTGCGTTGTGTGTTGATGCAAGGAAGGAAAGTTGTGGCTTATGCCTCAAGATAGTTGAAGACTCATGAGAGGAACTATCCCACTCATGATTTGGAGTTAGCAGCTGTGGTGTTTGCTTTAAAGATATGGAGGCATTATCTTTATGGAGCCAAATTTGATGCATTTAGTGATCACAAGAGTTTAAAATACTTGATTGATCAGAAGGAGCTCAATATGAGACAAAGGCGATGGATGGAATTTTTGAAGGATTATGATTTCCAATTGATGTACCATCCGGGTAAAGCTAATATGGTAGCTGATGCCCTTAGTAGAAGGAGCGTCCAGATGTCCACTTTGATGGTGAAAGAGTTAGAATTGGTGGAGAAGTTTAGAGATTTGAACTTGTATGTTGAAGTGGCCAATGATCACCTTAGTTGTGGTATGCTAACCGTGACTAATAATTTTCTGGGAATGATTAAGGAGAAATAGTTATTGGATTCTAGTTTTAGTAGAATAATGGAATTGTTGGGTACGGATAAAGCAATAGACTTCTGTTTAGGTGATGATGGTATTTTGAGATTCAAAGGTAGAATTTGTGTACCACAAGACATTGAGTTAAAAAGACTTATATTGGACGAAGGTCATAAAAGTAAACTTAGTCTACATCCTGGTATGACTAAGATGTATCAAGACTTGAAGAAGATGTTTTGGTGGTCCGGTATGAAGAAAGATGTGGTACAATATGTAGCAGCATGTTTAACTTGTCAGAAAGTAAAAGTAGAACATCAGAGGCCCAGTGGTCTGTTGCAAACCATGGAAATCCCATAGTGGAAATGGGACAGTATCACCATGGATTTTTGTAACTAGTTTGCCTAGGACAACAAGAGGTTGTGATGCTATATGGGTGATAGTTGACAGGTTGACTAAGTGTACTCATTTCCTACCTGTTAACATAAAGTATTCTTTGGAGAAGCTCACTCAACTGTATATTAGAGAGATAGTAAGACTGCATGGAGTATCGTCCAGTATCATCTCTAACAGAGACCCGAGATTTACTTCAAGGTTTTGGCAAAGTTTGCATGAAGTCTTAGGAACTAAGTTGAGACTTAGTTCTACTTATCACCCATAAACTGATGGACAATCTAAGAGAACGATCCAATCACTAGAAGATTTGTTGCAGACATGTGTTTTGGATCATCTTGGAAGTTGAGATGAAGTTTTACCTTTGGTAGAATTCACCTACAACAACAGTTTCCATGCTAGTATTGGTATGGCACCATTTGAAGCCTTATATAGTAGAAGGTGTAGAACACCTCTTTGTTGGTATCAAGACAGAACGAATATGGTAGTAGGGCTAGAGATGTTACAACAGACTACAGAAAAGATTAAGTTGATTCAGGAAAGGATGAAAGCATCACAAAGTAGACAGAAATATTATGCAGATAAACGAAGAAGACCGCTTGAGTTTGAAATGGGTGATCATGTTTTTCTGAAAGTTACACCAACTATGGGTATTGGACGATCAATTAAGTTGAAGAAGCTTACACCAAAGTTTATTGGACCCTATCAAATCCTTCGACGCATAGGTCCAGTGGCTTATGAAATGGCTTTACCACCTACTCTAGCCAACTTACACAATGTATTACATGTGTCTCAATTGAGGAAATATGTTTCTGATCCTACTCATATCATTGAGCCAGATGTGATACAAGTACGAGAGGACTGGACGCTTGAGACTCGTCCAGTCAGGATTGAGGACCAAAAGACTAAGCAGCTTAGGGGCAAAGCTATTAATTTGGTTAAAGTTATATGGAGTGATACTACGGGTGATGCTACATGGGAACTTGAAGATAAAATGCATGAACAATATCCTTATCTCTTCCCAGGTACGCGAATTTTTGAGGACAAAAATTTTTCTTGTTGGGGGGAATTATAACGTTATGTTTTTTCTAAGTGTTTGATTATAATGCAAGAGAAAATTAAATCTAAATTTATAATGTGAATAAAAGAATTAATAAAAAGTTTGTTGTGTTACGTGCTATGGTGTTATTGTTAGATTTTCACGAGGTGTTGGAATTAGAGTGAGTGTTGTGAGATTTTTGGGATTTTTATGTGAGTTTCGTAAGTTGTAGAAGAAAAAAAAAGAGAAGGGAGTGTCCTTAGAGGAAGGGTGGAGACAAATAGCAAAATTCCATGCAAATCTCATTATTAAACGTGCCAAGCTTCTTAATTCTTCCATTCATCTGTTCTTATCTTTCTTCCTCTCTAAGTATCTTGCTCTTATCTTCTTTCTCCTCTGAAAATCTTCTTTCCGTGAATGGAAGTGTGATTTATTTTCCTTAGAGCTTCCTTGGTCAATTACAAGTGGTAAGTCCAGTTCATCATTATTCTTGATTCCTAAGTAACTTTCTCATCTCTTCCCAAGAGCATGAGAAATAGGTCTTGATTAGATTTTAAGAGATGAGAGAAATCTTGATTTTTGAGTTTACTTTGATGTTGATTTAGGTGTCTCCTATTGATTCCGTAACAAAACTTGAGGACAAATCACTCGAGAACCTCAAAGTTATCCTTTCTAGCTTTTCTTCACAGTTTGAGTCAAGAGCTTTAGGTAAGGAAAGTTTCATATCTGTTTGAAATGATGTGGTGGTAGTGTGTTTGGAATTCTGTATCTATTTGGATGCTTCAAAGACTTGTTTTGTGATGTGATGACTTTTGCTCTCTTTATGTTGTGATGATTTGAATTGAGTTTGTGATGACAATATGTGGTTGTGCTTTGGAATGATATTGTAAGTGGTGGAAATGGTTTCAAAATCTTTGAAGCATGTGTTCGTAATGGGTTTTGAAAGGTTCTGGGCTCTGCAGAAAACCCCTCATCCAAAGAAAACCATTGTCCATTAACCTATACTACAAGTAAAACCAGCGTCCAATGACCTCATTGTATAAAACCAGCATCCAATGACCTCATTGTATAAGACCAGCGTCCAATGACCAAGTGTCTAGTGACCAGCGTCCAATGACCCAGTGTCTAATGACCGCATCCAGCGGCACCTTATGTTTAGTAAAGTCTGACGTCCAGTCACGATGGTTGGAAAGATTCTGAGGGTGTGTTTAGCAGGGGACTAGAACCTAGTCTTGTTACGAACGAGGATGTTGGATATGCCACTACTTTGGTTCTAAAACTATGTTAGGAAATTCACGTTTTTGGTTACAGTTGATGTTGAGTTGGGAGTAAGGATTCGAGGTGTGAGAATGCCTTGTGCTTACTGAACTGCTATATTGGGTTCATAAGTGTGATTTGAGAAAAATGGTGAATTTATAACATAGAGGGAAAGTGTGGCAAGCAGAGTTGTTTGGTTTGTGCATAATGTTGCATGTGGGTAGGCACGTAAGTTGAGAGTCCTAGGTGGGCTCTCAACCTAGTGCTGGAGGATTTCGTGGTGGCCAATGGTGGGCATATAGAATAGACAAGTGGACGAATTCCTAAAGATGGAAGGTTTTGCAAACCTGACAGAGGTAAGCCAATACCAACACTTGTCTATATTCGATTAAATTCACACTTCCTCCACATGGTGGCTCAAGGGACTCCCTTAATGGTCTAAGGTGAGACTAATGGTAGGGGATGAGGCCTATGGGGACCGCCCAAAATTTGTTGAAATCTCCATGGAGTCGAGTCAGCATAATATTGCATGATGATATTGATGTATGGAGTGACATATGAAATGAACTGAACGTTTAGTGTGAATGATGTTGATTGTATCTTGTGTATATTCTATCATTCTTTTTATAAGAAGCTTACCCTTACAATTTGTGTTTGTATTGTATTACTGCAATGATCGTGTGTTGACACGGGAGCAGGTAATAGTGATGGTGCAGGCTCTCATGCTAGTCAAGGTTGAAGATTGGACGATCCTCCAGTTCTACTATTTTTGTTTCTAGTATATATGTACATATTATGGAGACCAGCTTATGACTTATGTATAAATACTTAGATTGTTGAGAATGTCCTCTAGAAGGGGACAAAGTTTGTTATTGTTTGTACATGTATATTTAAGTTCGGTAAAGCCAGATATAATGTTTTTATGATGTGAAGATGTAGTAATGTGGCAACATTTTTTTTTTTAGAATGTAGATATATATATATGTGTGTGTGTGTGTGTGTGTGCGCGTGCGTGTGTGTGTGTGTGTGTAAATGTGGAAAAATTTATACGTTCTTCCACATGATAATATTTAATAGAGCGTTTAGTATAACGTATCTGTAACGAAGATGGGTCGTTACACCTGGTCCATGGGATCCTCCTCCGGATCCTTCTCAGGGTCACTGCCCTCTACGGCTACCCCCATGACCACTCTGCGATGAGCGCTTGTCCCAGTCAAAAGCAACCTCGGGCAAAAGGGAGGAAGCACCGACCTCGGAGTAAGGTCATCGGAAGGTGTGGCGTCTGGATCAATGTGAGGAAAAGACTGGCCCTCTGATGGCAAATCAGAAGAAGATGAGGATGATGACTCAGAAGTGTCTGAAGAAAGCTCCACGATCTCCACCGGCACAGTATGACGATAGTACGGTGGAGTAGGCTAAGTAAACCAAAAAAAGAAGTTGTAGTATGTCGGCTGTACAAACTGACGCGTGAGTGGCACCACCCCAAAATGCACGTGGCCCACGAAGTGATCCTCATCGAGTACCCCATCATGGGTCCAGTGACCCTCAAACGTCACTACCCATACTCTCGTGGAGGGCCTCCGCTAAGCCATCGGTATCTAGAAAAATAAAGGAATGGAGTGAGTCCCTCTCCTCCACTAAACTAACAAACAAATGACCGTTCGGTCTCAAGCAACATACAACAATCAACCACATTGCAAAGGTGCTCTCACGAGTCCCACTCGAAGTTCCTGATCTATTATACTATTTCTCTATATCATACCATGTCAACACAACTCAGGCCCACTGCTACTGGAACTCCCAGAACTCAGTGGACTTACACAATTTAAGTCGATGACTTGATGGAGTACACCCTTCACCACGGTACAATGGTAGGGCTCTCACCAACACGGTTGTGTCTCGCATTTGTCGGGATTGCCAAGTCGGCACTGTGGAAACACGACCACAAACTCGGTGCTAGATCCCCAAGAAACAGCAAGTCAGCGAGCACACCTCAGGTACCACTCTGTGAGATCATCCAATCTCTGAGGACTGACTCCTCAACCACTCCCTCTCATCGGGTTCATATCTTATAGGTTGGTGTGGCTTTTCTGCCAAAGGTACTGAACGATGGTCTTCCACGACGTATGTTCCCAACATACCATACGGAGATCCACTCTCCACCACCACAGTGGTCACACATTCTGACCCCATTCCTCACGAGCATATTGCTCACCACAGGTGAAGCCCCCACACAACCTCTTCCACAATTGTCCATTCAAGCTTTGTCCATGAACAAATTCGTTCAACCGTCTCACACGACTTGGCACTGGAGGTTCCTTCCTCCTTTCAATTCTCACCACGATTCGAACAATCACAATTTATAAACTTTCAAACATAAGTGCGTATTGCACGTTACCCAATCATGACCCACATCATGATCTTAACTATCTTACTTTGTTTTATTGAAATCCTCACCTACTCTCACGTTTTATGCTTACTTGAGTCATTTTGTCCAAATCCATGCAAGGGTCCTAGATTTCTTTCTAAGTCCATTATTCGATGTCCTCTATGCGCATAGGAAATTCCTAGTTACTAACTCATAAGATTATTAAGTTTCCACTCTTTAATTATAATTAATTCACTATTGCACATAGTGAATGTCCTTAATTACTAGAATAATTTTCTAGCATCTACAAGTGTACTCCGTTTGGAGTTCACTTGCTCCCACACAAGAATGAATCATTCTTGTCCCCACAACCACAAAACATTGAAAACAAGTCACATGCACAAGAAAATTTCAGTACTCTTTGCTCGAGGATCACGCTCCTCCCGGTCTCCAATTTACAGTTAATAGCATAATAATCATTAACAAACAATAATTCAATAATTTAACATAATCCATTAAACATAATTACACACACATTTTCAATATAAATTTTCCTTTTGAGGTGAAATGTCCATTAGCAAGTCCAACGAATGGCATTAGGCACAATTACACAATCACACAATTAAATTTCATGCATATACCTATAGCTGTGCACAAATACCAAAAATTATTTAACTTAGCAATTTAACTTAGAATTTCGTGAGATTTTACAGAAACATAATAAATCACATATGTTTCATTATATAAATCTTTCTCCCGAAAATTTCACCCATAATATTATTTTTGAATTAATTATGGTTGCTGGACAGGCTCTGTAAAGTGCACTTCTACATTTTTGGTAAAAATAAAATCAACTTTTTTTCCTTCCATCTTTACAGGAAATGTACCCAGCATGTGGGAAAGCACATGGAATTTTCTCAGTCCCAAATACCTACTTAAAATGCCCTTTTTGTATTTCTCAAACATTATTGCCCCAAAACAGAGTTTTCCATATCAAAATGCAAATAATTACAATAAAGTGTTCATAAAATTCTGAGAAAATTCATAGGCAGTCCACATAGTCCAAATAGTGTTAAAAAAAATTTCAAGGAAAAATTCTCATAAAAAAATATTTTCTACATTTAAATACTCTGCAGTCCAGTTTTTCGGTTTTCACAACATTAATTTCCTAAAAATGCTTTCCAGTTTTTTCTGACTTTAAAAAATTTCAGGGATGACCCTCATAACATATAAATCTAATTCATGAGCCCATTTTTCCAAAAACGTATCCCAAAATTTTTATAAAATTCAAAATCATCACTTTCACAGAATCAGCAGTAAATGAAAATAATTTCAAAAGAAATAGTTCCAGTGTTTATAAAATTCTGAAAAAAATACCACGATGTCCAGAGGTTCCAAAACATAGGGAAACATCTTTACATTGCAAAATAATGCACGAAAGTATTTTTGAAAAAGAAGAAAACAGCTGCAGTGTACAAGTAGCTAACAACACATTTCAACACATTTCAACATATTTCACATGTTCTTGAGACACCCATGGTGTCAAGAGACTCACAATCACATGAACAGCTCAAAAACATCAAGAGAAACAAGGAATAACTTAGGAAAGATAGAAACCCCTCCATACCTCTTTGGTTCCTCACTCAAAAGAAGCAAAAATGGTGTTGTTGGGTAGCCCTTGCTCTCCTCAACAATATATCCGAATTTAATCGGTGAAAACTTTGATTTGAGTGCTTGAATCTTAGAGAGAAGGTGCAGAATTTTTAGAAAGAAGGAGGAGAAAATAAGACGAACTTGTGGAAGAAGAAAAGTGAAGTGAGAGAAAAACACTCTTGCACACACTAAAAAGGAAGAGAGAGGAAAGTGAAAGTTTTAAAAAATTCTCCTCATGTCCTTAGCTAGGATTTTGTTTTTGTGTTTGGCCCATATGGGCCCACTAGGTCTAGGGTTAGGGTATTTTCCAGTTTAGGATTTTGGGTCTCTGCGAGATTTGGTCATCTGGTCTTTAATCAACGAGAAAAAGGATTTTTAATTCACTCTCATTCTATTTAATATTTTTCTAAAGCATATTTAATTAATTAATTAAATCTTCAGTAAATTTATTTTCATAAGTAATTGTATTTCTTTAATTATTCAAACACTGAGAATTAATTTAACATAGAAATAATTAATTAAAGTTATAAATTATGTACTTGACTCTAATTCACACAAATTTTAATTATTTTCATTTAATGAAAATAATTTCACAGATACTTAATCGAAATCATACCACTTTACACATGACCGACATAACGAGTGTAGATTTTTTTAGGGTGTTACACATTTATTTAAGTCTAAATAATATGGGGAAAAAGAAATAAAGAAATTGTTTTGCCTTAACCAGAGTAATTTGACCTCGGCCTAAGCCAAAGTTTTTGCACCTCTACCTCTGCCAGAGTATTTTGACCTCTACCTCACTCAAAGTATCTATAGCAGACCTCAGCTAATTTGTCTTCACCTCTGCGTCAACTAGAGTACCATCACCTCTGCCTCGAGCGGAATATCTTCTGCTTGGCCTCAGTTAGAGTATTTTCACCTCTGCCTTGGGCAAAGTATCTTTAACTCGGTTACAACTAGAGTATCTTCAACCCTACATTAGCCAAAGTATGATGAAGTGCCGACGTGTCCCTTAAAAATGACGTCATTTTGTTACTATTTTTTTTTGAAATGACGTCATTTTGTTACCATGATGATAGTTGGGTGGTAAAATGTGTAATTAAGCCTTTAGATTATTTTATAAACGATCTCATATTCGTATGCCTAGAAATAGGAATGATATAAGAATAACAAATGATATCCTCAAATACATTTTAATTAAATATTAATTAAATTACAAGAATCTATTTTTAACAATATAAATCAAATTAAAACAATGTATATGTTCAAAACTTTTGATTTTAAAAAATCATTAAGTTGATTAAAAATTATTTTACCGAAAATGTGTAAATATTTTTTAAAAATTAAATTATAAGAATCTATTTTAAATTAAATTAAATTATAAGCATAAAAATACTTTTTAATTAAAGATTAATTAAATTATAAGAATTTATTTTTAACAATATAAATCAAATTAAAACAATGTATATGTTTAAAACTTTTGATTTAAAAAAATTATTAAGTTGATTAAAAATTATTTACTTAAAATTTGTAAATATTTTTTTAAAAATTACTAATCAATTTATAATTATATTAAGTGCAATTAAGCATGCGTAATAATGTATATAATTAACTGTTATAAACACTTTATGAAACATGTAGGTGATGTTAGTGTGGGCATAAATTTATGGGCAAACATTCTTAGTATATATGGGTTCGAATCCAAGATAGTTTAGCTTTTCTTATTTTTAACCAAAATAAAATAAAAAACTTGCAGGAAAAAAAAAACTGAAAGCATCATCCTTGGGATCAAATCCATCACCCAGCACTATTGAAACAAGAATCTGCCACTACACTACACTAATGCATTATTCAGTACTTTACCTATATGCTACACCCTGATGATCTACACCATTAATTAATCTACCTTTATATCCAAGGGTCTAAAACAACTTGTGCACTGTGCGTGATATGTTTATCTCACGCACGCTAGACTCCGTCAAGTATTAATTATAAAGACTTTCCACTTCAAAAGATTTTTTTAAGATGATAATGATAGTATTAACTCATTTTAATTTAGAGTTACACTAAATACATGTAAGGGAAGTGTTTCTGAATGACAACGCTGATGAATTGTTCTATATGATGTAATTAGAAAATTTTCCTTCTACCTGTGCAGAGAATAAAGGTTCTGTTAAGTGAAAAATAAAAGCAAAGAGTTAGAATGAGAAAATAATTAAGGAATAAATAGGAAATCAGAGCAAAGCAATAAAACTATTTGTGAGAGAAGAGAAACGGTGCGATGGATGCGGTGTGTGATGGGAAACGGTGCAGTGATGAGAAAGCGCATTGCAGTGAAAGGAAAGCATGTCATATTAGAGCAATGTCTCCACTTCACTTCAAGCGAATTATTAAAATAATATTAATATATTTTACCTGCGGAATAATATCCCAAGAAAATCCGCAGAAAACAATAAAAAAATTCCTACAACATTTCCCGGATATCTTTGTTCGCAAAAAAAATCATATAATTACTAACACTGCAGTAAAATCCGCAGCAATTTTCTGCGAATGATTTTCTGCAGAAAATTTCGCAGAAATTTATTGCAAAATTGTTTTTGCCACAAAATTCGTAAGAATTTTCTGCGAATTTTTTTTCTTAAAAAAATCCTCAGAAAATAGGCACTTTTCTAGTAGTGAATTCATCTGTGTTACATATAATAACTAAAAAAGAAGAGTTGAAGAGTCGTGAGTTAGTATTGGAAGATAAAAGGCTGTGAGTTAATATGCATTAGGAGACATTATTATTTTATCTAAAAAAAGGAGACATTATTCTTATGTAACCACTAAGCATTTGAAGGGTTATTGACATTCTGCCTATTTAGTGTGTTAATTGAAAAGTGATGTAATAGTTATGGGTTACTCTACTATAAAAAGGAGTTCTAGTAACACACTTCTTCTAACACATTTTTCTATTGATTAAAATTTATTAAAATTACAAAATTATGAGAAAATT
The DNA here is from genome assembly GCA_026413185.1 of Pueraria montana var. lobata. Taxonomy (NCBI): domain Eukaryota; kingdom Viridiplantae; phylum Streptophyta; class Magnoliopsida; order Fabales; family Fabaceae; genus Pueraria; species Pueraria montana. The sequence continues at coordinate 74,377,446 of CM048650.1, read as the reverse complement.
TCATCAAATAGGATGTGAGACCTACAAAATTTTGTGATTTTCAATAAATTTGAACCAATAAGAGGGATTGCATCTAGCTCAACTCCTTCGGGACATCTCTCTTCACGTCCTCTTTAATCTTCTGTGTGAGCAACGCCAGCTCCTCTGGGCTAATCAATGTAGAAGTGTGAGAGCCACGTGATGGTGGTCCAAAGTATTGGTTGATGGTGACACCGACTCCAGCAGCACGGACACAACCAGGGTGCTCTGTCGCCCAATGACAATAGTCAGTACATCCTGACGTCCATGGGGAACAAAGCTACCCTATGTACAATACTCTTCCAGGGATTCCTATACATTTAAAACTCATAATAACTTACAATCCTATCAGCAATCTGGCATGCTGCCTCAGATGTCATCTGCCTAGATCGTTTAGTGCGGGCCAACTTCCACTTCACATGTTGTTTAATGGGAGATGTGAAATGTCAACAATTGCCTAATGAAATATAAAAATTGAAAATGACTAAAGCTAGATCAGGCAGATACACTTGCAGATATGAACTCACTCATCACCCCAAATAAAATAAAAAAAATACAAACAACCATTGTATACAGCTGAATTGCCACCATTCTTCCTTGGACACCATAGAAAAATACCAGTTTATAACATAGAAAATCACTTTCATTTTACAATGTTTTTGCACCCCCTACTACACATTGGTTATATGAAGGCATGGCTTGTAAACCAAGATGGGTTCAGGAGTCAATTAAGTTGATGACAATTCAAATGTTGTGTAAGAAGCTAATTTGGTTGTTTATGATTTGATAGTTCCTTGGGTAGATTCAATCAAGAATTACCAGAATTTGGGAAAAGAAAGTGGAGTATTGAGGTTGTTGTTCTCATCCAAAGAAATTAGATCTATAGTTGATAAAACTGAAAATAAAAATATCTATAAATTGTGGGAAAAGAACAAATTAACCCAAATGTCAAACTTAGGGCCTTGGGCATCAAGCATTTGGTTTGATTGCATTACACTTAGAGTCAGGAAGAGAGCGATTTGCTTCCATAAGACATAAGCTGGTCACTTATTTATATTCTGATACTTGAGTTCATCAATTAACTAGGAGTATAAAACTTATCAAAACTCAGGAGCAGGTAGTCCTAAACTTTAGGTTCAAATTCAATTAGACAATATTACTCCAAATCAGATATTCAACCACTAACATACTGGAACCCAAAACAAAAGTGAAACACCTGCTGAGTACAAACCTAAAACTCATACATTGACAGTTCGACACTCGACATGACTATATATTTGACTTTACAACCTTAACAAAAAAGTACTAAAATATCCCTATAACTTTGTAAGAGTTAAAATTGACATATACTCTACTGACAACTGCAAGTCTGCAACATTACAATGAGCCCCAGACAAATTGAAACCAATTAGTGAGATATTTTATAGTTGAAGCTAATATTTTAATGCTTCAATGTTGACTTTACAATGTGTTCCCCAACATACCAACACACACTTCCATATATTCCTATTAGATAAACTACAACCATAGATTGCCTTGCATACAACCATGGGCAGCTTACACACAATAAAACAATTTTCTACTATTTTTGCACTTAAACAACAGATATTTTTTGTACACCACTCAAACACTTTTATGGAAGTTCAGTTTACATGTCATTCTTAGTTAGTTTAGTCCATTCATGTATATTTGGACACCACTACCAATATTTCTGCAATTTTAGTCCATCTATTAACTTGACATTCAATATTTAATGAAAATGCTTACATGACACTCTATTGCACATCCATGTCAACATTCTACTGCACATTAGCATTTATGTTCAATATTACACGTCAAGCTAATAGATAGACCAAAATTCGATACTTATAATAGTGCAGGAATCAAATTCGCAAAAAAAAAAAGGACCAAAAATTCGAGAAATGATGATAGTATGAAAACCAAAAATGAAACTAAGCCTTGAATATATTCATTACTAGAAACTACATGGGAATCTCAATGTTGATTACTTATTTTGTAGTCAAAATTTCTTTAGTTTGTCAAATTATTTGAGAGTCATTCACACAATTCTAACGTAAAAGATATTGAAAATTTGAAACAAAGCATATTTCATTTTTTATAGGTATTTTAAATTTGTACTTTATTTTTGGTAAGAAAAATGAATTTTATTACTTAAACAAGAGAACTTAACCTTAGCATAAGGCATGCCCATAGATTAGGATAAAAAGGTCTAATATATGAAGCCATAACCAATAAAGGCACAAAGTTGAAACCCCCTAAACTGAAACATGCTTCATGATTGACCTCTACGACAAAATTAAGCACCAAATAAGATTTTATAATACATTAAATATGACTAGATAATGATATACAAAGTTAAATTATCGAGGATAGAATTTACTTATAGACATTTCATTAATAGAGGATCGTTTGGAATTGTTGGCATTTTGACTAGAATTTAATTCGTGTGCAACAACTGGATCCATTCTACGGCGCAAGGAAAATGTTGGTTCTTGTGGAGAAGACAACTCAACTGAGTGACCATTGAGACACGAGACAATTGTCATCATTGTAGGTCTAGCATCTGGGTTTTCTTGAACACATAGTAAACCAATTTGAATGCAATTGATGACTTCACTATTAGAATAATTTTCTTTTAATTTTGGGTCTAATGTGTTCAATGGTGTTTCATCCCTCCAATGTGTCCAAACCTGTAACAATTGGTAAGCTTGGCCAAATCATTATAATTTCTTACTTTTAGATTGATTTTATTGTACAGTAAGCATGAGTAATAATAAAACAACAAGTATTTCAAGATTATTGCACTTACAAAATTTAGAAGACTATTAACAACACGGTTTGGTTCATATGAACCTATGTTCTTTTTCCCACAAATAATCTCGAGAACCATAACTCCAAAACTATAAACATCCGATTTCTCATAAAATTGTCCAAACATAGCATACTCTGGAGACATATAGCCACTGCAAAATTAGGGGGAAAATGACAAATAGTCTTCAGCATATCATGCAAAGGATGAGAAGTGTAGGAATGAGTATTCAAAACTTACTATGTTCCAATAATTCTCCCTGTACTTCCTTCTTGTTGATCTACTTCAACAATTCTAGCAAGACCAAAATCTGAAATTTTTGGATTCATATTTTCGTCTAATAGTACATTACTAGGTTTAAGATCACGATGTATAACTTTAAGTCGAGAATGTTCATGTAAATATAGAATTCCTCGAGCAATGCCTCCTATGATTTTGTGACGCTCAGACCAACTCAAAACCTTTTCTAGTTTAGTATCTACAAGAAGTATTCGTTATGTGAGAAAAGTAAGTGATGCATGTTTTGTAATCAATCACTGAATTGATTTAAGGTATAATACATTAATATGAAAAATGCTAGCGACACTCTCTCTATGATTGGTTGAAATTTATTGGAAATCACCAATTGTGGTGGGTCTTGCTTATCATTTAATCTCTCTCTCTCCTAATTTAGAAGTATGACCCACCAAAATTGGTGATTTCCAATAAATTTCAGCCAATCGTAGAGAGAGTGTTAGAAAGAAAGTGTTAGAGAAAGTGTCGCTAGCATTCCTCGTATATCATAAATACATAATACGTGAATGTTAAAAATAAAATAAAAACTAAAGAGAGGTTAAAAGCATCAAACCAAATAAGAAGTAGTCTAGACTCTTGTTTGGCACGTATTCGTAGATAAGTATTTTCTCTTGCTCGTCAAGACAAAATCCTATGAACGCCACTAAATTTCTATGTTGAAGCTTGGCTATTAATAAAACTTCATTTTTGAATTCCTCTACACCTTGCTTAGAGTTACTTGAAAGCCTCTTTACAGCTATAGATCTTCCATCAATAAGAATGCCCTAAAAATGTAGATAAATGTTTATGTTAAAAAATAGGAACATATAAGAACAAAAATTTAACATATTTTCTTCTACCTTATAAACTTCTCCAAATCCACCTTTGCCAATCTTGTTCTCTTCTGAAAAGTTGTTTGTCGTTGCTTCAATTATTGCCAAACTGTATTGTAACGACTCTATAGTGGAACTTTCTTGTCCAACTAAATGAAAATACTTCAATCGTTAAACTAAGTTTGTAAACTTCTTTAAGTTTTCTAAATGAAAAGTTAGTATTAAATTTTCCTTTTTTTTTTACCATACTTACAATTTTCTCTGAGAATAGTTTTATTACTTTTTCTTGCTTTTCTTCGTATCAAATAACAACAAATAGTGAAAAGTATCACCAATCCAATAATGGTAGAGGAAACTATCAAGATAATAGTTCGTGACTGACCATTCCCTACATTAAAAAGTAATAAAACATGTCATTAGGTCATGGTGAATTGATAACAAGACGAGAAATGGCTTTTCTATTTTATTTTTAAATGAACTATAAATTTATTGATGAGAAAAAAATGATCTTGATTTGAAGCACACGATATGCCCAAAAACAGACCTAGAAATTTTGATGCAAATGAATGATCTTCTAGGACAAAAGCTACACAACCCAAATTCACCAAAATCTAGCACTAACAAAAGCCACCAATAAAAATGTTATCACATGTGATAGCAAAATATCCAATAAAATATGTTAACACTTATGAAAGCAGAGTAGTCATGTACGAATGTCAAACTAATATTTTAGAGGAATTATTTTTTGTACAGCCTATTTTTTTTTCTAAAAATTCACTCATCCTTTTTTTATTCCAAAAACACCCCTAATGTTGTAAAACCCTTTAGCACACCATCCATCCCTCTTAGGACACTACCTCATTGCTCCAAGTAAAGTGATATTCTCCCCTCCATCAATGAGACATGCCTTACTACCACCATTAAATCTAAATTCATTAATTTCAATTTATGAAAATTTTAGTTTATGAAAAATCAAATGTCTCTTTAAATGGTTGTCATTGTCCCTTAGGTTGTGTCTGCATACTATTATGATAACCTACATATTAGAGTCAAGAGAAAAAAAATATAATACTTTCATATCAAAAATAAAAATTGATTGGAATTGAAAAACCACAATTTTTTCTACTGGTTTAACTGTTGGTTAGTTTTCTACACGTCCAAAATTTTTGCGGACAACTTTGATCAATAACTTGCCAATTGTCAATTAAACTAGTCAGTCCAGTTTAATTTCCGAAACTATATGAACATCTTTGTTACAAGTTGTTAGTTTGTTGTGGTATTTGAGTTTCGTTAGTTGATTGAGATTAGTTAGCTTCTATCTCACTCTTATAAATCCATGTAATTCTCACTTGTATAATCATCTTTTCTTATTAATCAATTCAATGAGTTGTTTCTATGGAACTCCTCTTATGTTTTCTGAACTCTATGATGTATGGCCACATTTGGGGGATAACATGGTTTTACTAACTATATTAGAGATCGATGACCTTTATGAGGCATGCAAAGGAGAGGAGGAATGGCTAGGAAACTTGTTCGAATCAATACAACCATGGAAAGCAACAGATATATCGGGGAACAGATTAGTGTGGCTTAGGTGTGCTCAGGGTTTTAAATAGCGGCCCGCATCACGTATTGCGGCCGCAATATTGCGGTTGCGGGCCGCTCCGAAACCGCATCAGGCCGCTATTGCGGTGTGATTTGAAATCACGTGTTTTGCCGCAACGCAACGCCGTTACGTTCGCGACACCTCCGTTATGTATCCGCAACGGGACGCAACTCAAACAAAATTCCGTTCCGTTTCATTTTTCTCAAGATTCTCAAGAAAGAAAGACAAAAAAATCAAATCAATCTCAGAAATGTAGAGTAGAGTAGGCTTCAGTTCAATCAGAAACTTTTTGACCACAAAACCCAATCAAAAAAGCTTACGATTAAAGGATAGATTCACTCACACTTACGGACTCGTCTATGCGGTGTGCGCTTTTGCTCCCGTGACTCATCTTTTTGCTTCTCCAGAGTCCAGATTCAAAAACGTGCAACCAGCAACAACACCCATCCTCCACTCCAGGTAGATCGACTGATTCGACTCCAATCTTGGAAGCCATCTCTGATTTGGTAAGTTCCTCCCTCTGTCTTTCTGTTCTTCGTTGATCTGTTGTTGTGCGAAAGTGATTCACGATTATTTTTCTTCTATTGATGGGGAAGGGATGCTCACGAACTCACGATGGTGGGAAAGGGGAAAGGGGAAAACTGGGATCGTGGGATCTTCGATCCCGTCCGAGTTCTGTGGGTCGTCACCGCCGCGCCATGTTTAGGTCGCAGTCGCACCGACACCGCTGTCGCCGCAGCGCCGGCGTGTTGGGGTCGCCGCGTTTGCCGCACGGCTGGCTCGTCGCGTCTGGGACTCTGGGTTCCTCCCTCTCTGCGACTCTTGTTCCTTTGCTCCATTTGTGTTTACGGTGGGAGTTGAAACCGTGAGAGAGAGATTAGAAAAAAAAATTGAATATAGGCACTGTGAGTGTGCGTTGCGGGCCTGGGCCATTTGGGGTCACTGATATGACATGTTCATATTTTGCGGTTCAGTGAAGGAAAAATGGTAACAAAATGATATTGTGTCATATTTAAAAATGGTAGAGTAAGCATAAATTACGAAAGGTCAGTGACAAAATGTTTCATATTTTGCGGGCCTGGGCCATTTGGGGTCACTTATATGACATGTTTCATAAATTAGGAAATGTTTCAATAATAGATTCATATAGGCACTGGTGAGTGTGTGTTGCGAGCCTAGGCCATTCTTCAAGTAAAAGTCAATTTCATGTGTAAAGAGAAAAAAAATATATTTAAAAAGGATATGACACAATAAGAAAAACAGAAAATATCTATTATTTAAATATGAATCGGGTAACAAAATGTTTCATATTTTTTATTTTAAAAAAACAAATGTATTAATAGTTATTAAGGTTGTTTTTTGTGAATAATTATTATTTCTTTTGACAAATTTGTAAATAATTATTAAGGCATTTTAGCTTCTACAATTAATAGAGTCACGTGTTCTCTCAACATGTAATTACTAAATAAGTTGTTGTATAATAAGTATATATAGTTTTTTTAATAGGAAAATTATTTGATAAAATAATTATATGATAGGAAAATTATTTGATAAAATATAAATAAATATTGGGTGACAAAATTGATTGTGATTAAGTAGAAATTTGCTAAATTAGAAAGAATTAATTATAATTAATTGATAAATTAAGAATCGTAGTTTTATTTATAGTTTGTATTAATATTAATAATTTTCTTGTTTATATTTAGTTTTATTTCATATCTATAAATAATTGTTTTTAAGTTTGAAATTTAATTTAATTACTAATTGATATTTCATAAATTCTAAATAGGTATATATACAATGCCATCAAGTGAAGAAAATTTTCCTGAAGGGAGACTAGAAGGTGCTCCAAGCAATGATATTGGATGGCATTTTGGAGTACCTGTAGTAGGAAGTAGAAACCATGTCCAGTGTAAACTTTGTCGCAAAATAGTAAAAGGGGGCATTACTAGATTGAAGGAACATATAGCACATAAAAAAGGTCAAGTAACAAGTTGTCCTAGAGTCAAGACATTTGTTAGGGAGAGTATGATGAAACTCCTCAAAGATAACAAAGAAAAGAAAAATGACTCTAGAAAAAGAAAAGAAGAATTTGAAGCAAGATTGAGAGGGGATGATGAAGAGGATAGTGATGACCAAATAAGGGCAGCAACACAAGAAAGCATTAGATCACAACATGAATGGGAAGATAGGCAACGATTCAGACAACAAACAGGGGGATTTAATAATGCCTACGAATCAGGTGGAAGCTCTCGTCCGAGTGTTAATGAAGCTACAAGAGCTGCAAGGACAGAAGATGCTACTTTTGGTTTGAGATCTACAAATGTGGATCTTATGAGGAGTAAAAGCATGAAACAACCAAAAATTGGTGGAGGTTTTATGAAAACATTAAGGAAGAAGCTCGGAGAAGCAGTAAGCAAGTTTATAATTTTTGAGCGCTTACCTATCAATTTAGCTAATTCTCCTTGGTTACATAATTTGATTGTTGCAGCTGCTGAGGTTGGTCCATCAGTTAAGGGCCCTACATCTTATGAAGTTTCTGATGTGTATTTGGAGGCTGAATATAAAAGCATGCATGAATGGATACAAAAGTTGAAAAAGGATTGGAAGGAAAAAGGAGTAACAATAATGTGTGATGGTTGGACAGATAGTATAAATCATACACATATTATGAATTTTTTGGTGTATTGCAGTAAAGGGACAATTTTCTTGAAATCTGTTGATGCTTCTAATGTTGCTACTAGAAACACTGATTATTACTATCAGTTATTGGATAAGGTTGTGGATGAAGTGGGGGAAGAATATGTTGTTCAAATTGTTACAGATAATGAAAAAGCACTTAAAGCAGCTGGTCAAAAGCTAATGGAAAAGAGGAAACATTTGTATTGGACTGCATGTTCAGCACATTGTTTAGATCTCTGTTTGGAGGATATAGGAAAAAAGAAAAATGTGCAAAAGTTGTTAAGTGATGCAAAAGTAGTAACAACTTTTATCTACAACCACATATGGGTTGTAAATCTCATGAAAAAATACACAGGAGGTAGAGAAATTGTCCGACCAGGTGTTACTCGATTTGCAACACAATTCTTACAAATTCAAGCACTTATGCAGCAAAAGCAAGCTTTGAGAAACATGTTCAATTCTGAAGAATTTAGGCGATCTAAATTTGGGAGAGACAGAAATGGATTAGCATTTGAAGCAAGACAAATTGTTATTGCCAATGATTTTTGGAGTAAGGCTAATGACATACTAAAGGTATTTGAGCCTTTAGTAAAAGTTCTAAGGCTAGTTGATGGTGATGAGAAGCCAACAATGGGTTTTTTATATGAAGCAATTGATCGAGCAAAACAATCAATTCAACAAAATTCCCGTTATTATTCTCAATATAACGAAATAATAGACAAGCGTTGGAGATTCATGCATTCTGATCTTCATTCTGCTGGTATGTCGTCCTAACTTTACTTTTGTTATAAAATCTGTCATTCATAAATTTATCCATAAATATTGATTAACTATTTTTTTAGGTTATTTTCTTAATCCACAATTTCAATATGGAGTTGAACATGGAACTGATGTATACCAAGAGACATTTGAAGGAACCAATAAGGTCATTATGAAATTAGAGAGAGATATTGATGTTCAAATTATAGCCTTGAGGCAGGTTAGTAATGAATAACTATATTTTTATCTTATAATTTATTTTGATCTAAATTTTGATCTTATACATTGATCTTAATGAATATCTATGTATTGACATATTATATAATGTTTATAGTTGATATTGTTTAAAGATAAGAGTGAGACATTTGGTACACCTCAAGCTCAAAAAGCTTGGTCTAAAATGAATCCAGGTAAATACATATTTTTTTTATGAATGCATCTACTTTATTTTTTGTATAATTAATAATTTATTTATTTTGCTTGTTCATTTAAAAAGATGAATGGTGGTTGGTGTTTGGTGGATGCACTCCTGAGCTTCAACGTTTAGCTTTTAAAGTTTTAAGTCAAACAACTTCAGCCACAAATTGTGAGAGAAACTGGAGCACATTTAGCTACATTCATTCAAAGACAAGGAACAGGCTCAAGTATAGAAAGTTGCAAAAACTTGTCTTCACATATTATAATATGAAGTTGAAAATGAGACATCAAATGAGAAGAAGTCAAGAAGAAATTGAAGCAAGTTTCAATCCAATTAATCTTGACTACATATTTCAAGAAGATGATCCATTGTCTCCATGGATTGAAGAAAGAGAAAATCCACTTCTAGATGGAGTACAAAATTCAGAATGGTTGCCTCGAATTGATAGTGATGATGAAGATGTGGAAGTTGGCAATAATGGTGATGATGGTGATGATTTAAGTCCTCCAAGTAACAGTAGTGGTCATGATGGCGGTGGTATAGAAGTTGAAGAAAATGATGGTGAAGATGATGAGGATGAACAAAGACAAAATGATCCATATCAGGAGATTCCATATAATATGCGTGACACAGATCTGGTAATTGATTTTACTTATAGACCAAATTTTCGTTCTTCTAATCATTCATTTCCAAGAGATACAAGAGGCAATTCACAATTTGGGAGGAGAGGAAAAAGGAAAAATGCACCATTTGAAGGTTCTTCTTCTTCTTCTTCTCATATTGAACAAAGTTTTAGTAACTTCAGTCTTGATGAATCTTCTCAAAGTAGTCAAGGGTACTATCCACCATCAGTTTATCAATATCCTTATTTCAATGCAAACAATCAATATACAAGTGACCAACCTCCCCAATACCACCAACCATCAATGAATTATCATGATCCTTACTATCAACAGCAAGGTGGTGGAATTTTTGATTATGTCTTTGGACAAGGAGCTGCACAAGGTGATAGCCAAAGTGAAAGTGGAGGTTATGATCTTCCTCGCCACTCTACCATGTGGTAACAAGTATCATGTCAGTTATACTTCTATTATCTTTATCTGATTGATTTTACTGAACTATTTTAAAACATTTAAATTACATATAGTGCTTTATTTGTGAAAAATAAACATTGATGCTCATATAGTTTCATGATATTAATTATGGGTTTTTTATCATGTTTTTCTTTGTAGGGATAATGTATCTCTGAAGGATGGCATTGCTTTTTGGATGATTAATGACAATCAAACTTGAAGGCAATTATGTTCCTTTGACAGACATTTCCCTTTTATTATATCTATTTGAGATTTGATTAGATTTATGTACCTTTTAATTTCTTACTTTTCTATTTGAGACAATTTATCCTAAATTAAATATCTGTCAGACCAATTAGTTTTTGTGTTCCTATTGCTTTCTAAATTTGTTTAGATTTATATACATCTATTTCCGTTATAGATGTATTCTAAATCATTCATTAAAATGATACCAAAATTTAAAAAATGAATGAAAATCTATATAATCTTATAAATAAAACATACATAATTAATTATAGAACTTTTTCTTTGTTTGGTGCAAATATATTTTAATTTCACGCCGCAATGGCCGCAATCCGCATCGCAGTAGCCGCAATGACCGCGACCGCAATGGCCGCAACCGCGACTGCAATCGCGACCGCGACCGCTATTTAAAACCATGGGTGTGCTGGAAAGCAACAAATATATCGGGGAACAATTACGGTGACTTTCCAACACTCCTATGCAATTAAAGATGATGCAAAAGGATCACAGGGATGGATAGTATTACCCCCTTTCTATTTTACTGTGTCATATTTTTAATATTTGCATTTAAAATACATTTTTTACTGCTCAGTATAATGACATATAGACGAGCACACTGTAGAATATTGGTCTTCCTTGGATAGCACCAAAGGAAACATTGAATTTGGAATATTTTGGCAATTTCAAAGTACCATTGCTAATGCAAAGAGCGTAAGCATCTAGGATAATTTCATCTATTATTTTTAATGCTGATGCACATGCATGCAAAACACTGCTCGCTTTTCAGATTGTAAAACAGCCCTTCGGTTGAGGACTTTTGCTAGCAAGAAAGGAAATAGACCAATATTATGCAGGAAAAATTATAGAACGAGACCTCAGGTGTCAAGTTTTCTATTTTTTGATATATTTCTTTGATTTCATTTTTGCAGGAAAATATTTGACCACAAGGCTTGCATGTGAAGCTTCTACTGGAATAAATATATATTTAAGTTAGTTAATTAGTCCTATATATCATTTACAACTGTAATTGTAGAAGCTGATTTGGTGTTCATTTCTATATTTTGATATGTTTTTATTATTGACAAATGATTATGGTAAATAGTTATTGCAGTTACTTTTTACACTGCTCACTCTCAGAATTTTCCTACCTACACCAATACATATGTCAAACATTGATTATGAGATTTCTAATTGTACATATGATACTGTAACTAGCAGCAACACCATGTAAATGACTTCTATTCATTGTGAATAAAATTATTTTTTAACATGTACTGCATCGAATGTTGCCCGAGGTAATAATAATATAATAGTAAAATGAATAATATAGCCTGTTACTCCTATTAGTTCTTACTTCAGTGTATGGATGTCTATTACTTCAATAAGAGAAGCCAAATTTTATTTGACTGTGCAAGTGTTCAAGCTGTGGCAAGACAAGTGGAACTTCATGTTATTAAACTCATAATTGGTTGGAAATGTTTTGGTGTAATTTTAAAGTGTAAAAGCCTGCAATAACAGGCCGTGCTAAAACCTTCGGAATATGACAGTTATACCACTTTCTGGACACTTGGCTATTTACTTCTTTTTTTTAGTGGGAAGCTAATTGATTTTTTGTTTTGTTGAAAGTCTGGACTATGGCAGTTGGCATTTGTATAGGGAGGTGTGATTTTCTTTTAGCATATTGGGGGGCTTAGACCTAGCACATGGGTTATTGTTTTTGGATCAGGTGATGGGCACATCTTTTACACTCAATGTCAAACTATTCATTAATACAATTTGTTTTGTCTTCTTCCAAAAAATAAGAAATTTTATTTGACTGTGGAAACTAAATCGCATATATTTAAGCTCAAGAAAATACATTCGGTTCAAGTTTAGAATGGTAGGTCTATTTTTCAATTGTTAAATAACATTTCTGAATACGTTGACCAACAGTAGCAAGTACTTATATAGCATATGGTTGTCTGTATTATCATATATAGGGAGAAAACCTGATTGCATAAATAATATTGGACTTTAAACTGGTGGCACTGCCAGTTCACAATTTGAACGAAAAAAAAAACAAAAAAGTGAAAATTGAACTCAAAAAGTACAAAGTTGCCAAATAGAACTAAATAGAAAAAATTATATTTAATAATATTAAACGATTTTTGAGCCCATAAATGATAATTTTCAAGATGAAATGTTCTTTTAAAGCATGATTACGTTAATATAATCAAAATTACGTTAATAATATATTAAAGTGTATAAATGAATATTATTAGCTTAATGTTTTATAAAATATGATTTATATGAACGAGAAATTCTTAGATAGGCACAAACCCAACACATCATCCTTACACACAAACAATAAAAAATTTACAACTAATAAAATAAAAAACAAATAAATCCAACCTAAAAAATAAAGAAACTAATATTTAAAATAAATAATCAAATCCCACAATTTTCTCTCCAATATTTATCTGTAGCAATATCTCTTTCCTTTTATTTCTATATATATCAAAACCTTTGTCATGTGTATCTCTATTTTTAAAGATTAGCACCGTAATACCTTTGGCTTTCAATGGAGACTATTTTTTTCTTTTACTTAATTTTTTTTGGGTACAATACACACATATAAAATAAATAAAAAATCATTAATAAAAAAAAAATTACATGAATACTATAATAAAAATAAAACCAATACATATGATTAATATACCTTATACGATCTATAAATATATGCAAATTCTTGTATTTAGTACTTATCCATTTAAAAAAAAAAAAAAAAACTAGTTCATAACTTCATAGATTAAATAATTATTTATCATATTAAGGTAATATATCATTTAAAATAACTTTGAAATGTACAGAATGAAAAAACTTATACTATAGACATTTTATTTCCCTCATTAAGCTGATTTTAAAAAACAAATGGTTAACATTTTTTAAATAACAAAGTTCACGTAAAATTTTAAATGTCAAATTTTATTTTTTTTTACCGGCAAATGTTAGTTATTAATATGTTATTTTTTTGTTAGCGGGGGATTGGAACCCACGACCTATCATTCCCTCCCTTCTCTTTCACCACGCAAAGGTAATATGTCAAATTTTATTAGGTGACAAAGATTTTGATATAGAAATAAAAAGAGAGACAGTTACACGCAAAAAATAGTGGAGAGAAAATTGTGGATTTTATTTATTTGTTTTAAATGTTAGTTTTTTTATTTTACATGTGAATTTATTTATTTTTTATTTATTAGTTAAAAGGTTTTGATATATATAGAAATAAAAGGAAAGAAATATTGTTACAAGATAAATATTGGAGAGAAAATCATGGGATTTGATTATTTGTTTTAAATATTAGTTTCTTTATTTTTTTTAGGTTGGATTTATTTGTTTTTTTATTTTATTAGTTGTAAATTTTTTATTGGTTGTGTGTAAGGATGATGTGTTGGATTTGTGCCTAACTAAGAATTCCTCTTATATGAACTGTTATTAATATAGTGTGAGCTTGAAAATCACCGCAACATTATAATATTTCTATGCTGATTGAAAAGTTAGGCTAATTAAAATAAGGTAAAGACCAAAGAAAACTAAAATAATTCTCATATTAAATTTTATAAAAATATATTTATGATATTATTATTCTTTTCAGATTTAAATTTATTTATTTTAAATAATAAAAATATAATTTATCTACACATAATTTGTCCCATGCAACGCACGGGTACATACACTAGCATCCTGTTCGTTTGCAGTGAAAGGAAGATGAAAAGGAGTAAAATGAACATTAAAATAAGGTAGGATCCACACTTTTACACTCTACTTCAAAATTTTCATTCCATTTCATTCCACTTTACCGAACATACCCTAGTTGTTAATAGTTCAATAAATACATTCACTTCTATGAAAAATGAGTAATATTTTATTAATAGACTTCACAATAAATTAAGGGTATAAAAAGAAATTAACAATTAGTATATTTAAAAGTGATCGCATGTTTCTTATAATTAAGACAAAAAAATACTATTATTTATTTTTTATATAAAGGGCTGAAAATAGTATAATCTTTGTCATGTTTTATAATAATAATAATAATAATAATAATAATAATAATAATAATAATAATTCTTATTTTTTAAATTTATTATTTGAAATTTTACTCAATATTTTGCTAGTTGTGTAAAAAAAATAATAAAGCACTAGAATCACCCTTGTAAAATTTTGGAAAGATGTTAAATGCTCCTATATGCTTAAGGAAAATGTTGAACATACACTCTGAATGGAGTGTATGGTGAAAGGAAGAAAAAGATAATAAGAAAAGAATAATAGTGATATAATAAAAAAAATAGAAAGAAAAATAATAAAAAATTAAATATAAAATAATAAATAAATAAAAAAACCTGGTGACGGAGGAGTGCTAGTTGTATCAGGAACGAGTCCTTTTGGTGGCTGATCCGTGATGAGGCCGTAGAAAGGGTACAATTCATACCAAACGTTACAACTGGGAAACCCAACTCTTGCTCCTTGCTTTGCATAACAGCACCTTGGAAGCTTCCCTATTGCTTGCGCAAGACAGGTTGTGCAGTTTTGGGGTGAGAGGTCTTGTGTGCACTGAGCCAGACAGTAAAGGGTCTGAGAATGAGACAAGTTTGCTTCCTTTGTGGAGAACCTGTTACCCGAACTGGCTGCTGCTTCTGCAGTTTGGTTCATGGTGTTGGACATGAAATTCATGAAACTGCTTGTTGAGTTGTTGGTGACATTGTACACGTTATACAAAGCATAATTGGGAGATGTGTCCATGGTGGAGAAGAAAGTGACGTTGGAATACCGAACCATGCATTCGGCGTACAACATCACACCCTCTATGGACAGGGAACACTGTGGGTCTGAAGATAGTTTTTCGGTTGCGTTCGCCACGCACTCGTTGCAGAGGCGAAGGGGTATATCACCTCTGCACATGAATAGCCCATACACCGTGTCAGAGGAGTTTCTGCTGCCGAGGACTGTGTTGTTGTAGAATAAGTTGGCTGTGGCGTTGGAAGAAAAGGAAGAGAGGAGGGTTCTGAGGTTCTTTTCATAGGTGCTGTTCAAAGTGGCTTTGTTTGAACTGCAATTTTGGGAAGAAAAATAAACCTTGTCCTCGTTCTGTGCTCTAGTAATTGTGGAATTGAAGAAGCAAACAAGGATACAAAGGAGGATGAGCTTCAAGGAATTGGAAGGCATGGTTCTGTTAATGTTCCACAACACTATGGATGGATTTTTGCTCTTCAGTCCAGATTTCCTTGTGTATTGTAATGGAAAATGTACGCTTTAAAAAAAAACTTCCCATCATCAACAACATATTTAACATGGCAGTGAGGAGAGACAGGTGCATGCATTAGCACAATGAACTAGGCGAGATAAAGTCAAACACAAATGTCCCTCTCGTTATCATATATCCTAGATTGAATAACAAAATGTCATTATAAATGTCTTAGAAAGTTAGAAAATGTCAAAATTAAGACCAAGACTATGGTGGACCACCTATAAAGATGGTTCAAAGTGAACCATCATTTTTAACCGTTAGATCAATCTGATTATATATGATAGGATGGACTCTAAGTCCAAAAGAGATAAAATTAAATAGTTAAAACATTATATTGGATGGAGTTAAATATCTATATTATAGTTTTTATTTTATTTGTTTAGAATAATAGGATGCTGATACATGGATAGTTATTATCCATGATCAATTAGAGTTATATAAGTGTATTCTTCTTTAGACATTATTATGAATTGAAAATATTTGAGTTGTTATTATTTCTTTATAGCTTTCTATATAGTCTTTAATGGTGCTATCTTAGGAGTAGAGGTAGTATAGAATCTGCACTCTAATAAATTATCATGGATCTTTTCACAATGGATCCTTCAATACCTCCCAGGAAATTTCTGACCCTTGTTTGTCGTCGTCAAAGGTGATTTTCAGCGGTAACTTTTTTTTTTCCTCTTCTTTCCTCGCCATCTCCATCCTCCTCTCTGATGATCTTTCTGGCATTGAAGACCTCACCCTTATGTTTTTTTTTTATCCCCAACCCGTCTTTGAAATGGAGAATAAACGTGACTCATCACCCCTCCTCCCACCACCATTCCCATCAACCCTACCTCCCACCCCCTCTTCTCGCGCACCTCCCATTGTCGCCTCCCCTCCCTCTACATCCCCTTTTCCCCAAAAATCCTAGTCTCCAACAACAACGATGCTCCCACGACACCCTTTGATTCGAGCTCCATCGAGGTGGATGCCGTGATGGAGGTTGAGTTGAAGGAGAACGAGTTTCACAACACACAACGAACAAAGCCTGTTGCATGCGCAGTGGGCCCCGCCACATGCTAGTTCAAGCAGATCGAGGCCCTCATCGTGGGAGGCATGAATGTGGTGTGAATCAACATGTGCCATGACACAAGTGAGTGGCACAAGGGAGTCATCGACTGCGTGCGGAGGCTCAACCACGAGAAGGGCTTTGCCGTCGCCATCATGATGGACATTAATGGCAGTGAGATTCACATGAAGTGGGGTCATCGAATGCTTCTACTTTTGTTTTCTTTTCCATTTCAAAGATAAAGAGAGGATAAAAAGGGTGGAGGTCATCGGTATCAGAAAGATCGCTAGAGAAAATGGTGGAGGTGGTGAGGAATGAAGAAATAAAAAAAAAAAGCCGCCGCCAAAAATTGTCTCCGGCAGTAGCGAAAGGCGGTCGAAAAATTTTATGGAAAGGGTTGGAAGGATCCAATGTAGAAAGACCCATGATAACTAATTAATCTAATGAGTAAAAATGACGGCCCACGGTAGACCACCTTAATAGGTGGACTAGATGGTCCACCGTAGCCATAATCGAAAATGAGATATGAAAAACAAAAATGTTCAAGTCATATATATATATATATATATATATATATATATATATATATATATATATATATATATATATGGTGTAGGCTACCATGGACCACCTTTTAGGTGGTTCACATTGCACCATTTTTTATGACCGTAGGATTCATCTAATCCTTACACTTATACAATACATCGACCACACAGGATCTCTCCCCCTATTATTGTTCCTCAAAAACTCTTCCATGGGAAGACCACCTTATCCTTCTACAACCACTCTGTTAAGATCCTTCATAGTGAGTGGCCATTAAGCGCAATCACTGTGCCACTGCCATTGTTGTCCGTATCAAGGTATCAATGCACCACTCCTGCGTAGTGATTCTGTTCTTATTCATTCCCCTTTTCCCCAATAAATTGATGCATTGAAGGAGTGCATTGATAGGTTTATCAATCTAGGAAGAGCCAAAGATCTGTTAGAGTGATGGTGAAAGGGAGTCATATTCCACTGTACGGAAGGGGAGCTAAGCTTAACAGTGTGAATGGTAAGCCAGTAGAAGCAATGCCATTGACATTGAGCATGATGATGTGGTCAAGGGCTAATGTTTTGGACAAATTGGTGAAGCCAAAATTCTACAAGAAAATAGAGTGATTAAAGCCAAAGGGATAGTTTGGATCTAGTCGAGGCTTCAATATGAACATCTACTGCTAATTATATTTTCCAAGCTCAAGATGCCTTTTTGTTTATAATATCACGTTAGTGTTATTCTTATAGTTGTGAGGATTCTTTTGGGATTATGTTTTTGAGATGCCTCTTTCAACTTGCAGCACCATAATGTTTTGACCAATATATTGACTGGACGATGTCGTTGATTAAGTTGTTGCTAGATTTTTGCGTCAAAATAGTTTTTGGTTTTGGTGGTTGCCGGCGTTAGTTGCTAGGGAGAAGGAAATAGACAATACTACTGTACAGAGGATACACCATAACACTGTGAACATTAGATCAATCTAAAGACTACTATTAATGGTCCATAATGGACCACCTATCAAGGTGGTCCATTGAAGCAATGGCATATATATATATATATATATATATATATAGAGAGAGAGAGAGAGAGAGAGAGAGAGAGAGAGAGAGAGAGAGAGAGAGAGAGAGAGAGAGAAAGAGAGAGAGAGAGAGAGGGATTCACCTACTCCAAGAGTAAGTATAAGAGACTTACTCTTCATCCTCATCATTTATTTTCTTAAAATCTAATGGTTAAGATTAGTTAGTTATTACAACCATTAGATTTCAATGAAATGAATGGTGAGGATGAAGGGTAAGTCTCTTATATTTACTCTTGGAGTAAGTGGATCCCTTCTCATATATATATATATATATATATATATATATATATATATATATATATATATATATTTCATAAAATGTTAAATAATTATATTCACTCAGGCTTGTCAAAGCCTAACCAAGCCTAGCCTTTTTCTAACTATAGTTACTTGCCTCGCTTCATTAATAAGTGGGTAGAGAAAAAAATATTTACTTTACTTATACAAATACTTATTAAACTATCCAAATGTAATTCATAATAGATTTTACTTGTGAATATCCAGGGCTAGTCCCTAGATTTTATGGGCTCAAGGCAAAATACTAAATAAGATCCTTTTATCCTTAAGTATTTGCAAATATAAATACATATTTAATAAAAAATAGACATGTAGTTCCATTACAGATGATACATTTTATTATATTAAACAAATAATATAGTTTTAATAAATTTGAAAAAGATATATTACATTTTTTTATTTAATTTACTCTCATATTATCGTCTATCATTCAATTTACATATCTAAAAAAATTACATACACAACTATATTCTTTTTAACTTTTTTTGGATCCCTTTTAGCCATGGGCCATATGTTAATATCTATATCTCAACTTACAAATCACAAAGAGAAGATTCACAATCAACGAGGGTTGGGTCTAGCGGACAAGGATAGTTTCCTACAATGTGACAAACCAAGGTTCAAATCCTCATTGAAAAAAGTGCATACATATTCCCCTTCAAAAGCAATCTTGTTCGAATCCCTGTTAGAACAAAATTGCTTTCGAAGGAAGATATATACCTAGAAAAAAGAAGAAGAAAAAGATTCACAACTTTCTTTTTCTGTGGTTGAAAGAGTGAATTGCAAAATAAGTTTAACCTTTTAAATTATGTTTTTTCTACTTTTTTAAATAAAATTTCCTTTAAGGTTAGGAATAGAACCGTTAACAAAAAAGTGTTAATTATGGGTACATATTTCCTCTAGTGAAAAAAAAAAACCTTAATTTAACATGCTCAAATGTCATGATTTTACTATTTATTCTTTTAAACCTCAATTTTAAAAGATAAAATTTATTAAATAGATAAAATTTCATACAATTAAAAAGTTAGTATAGAGGATCTTGTACCTACACGAGATATTTAGGTAATATTCTCCTTAGCTATGTCTAATCCTCTTCGTTCATTTCCATTGTATTCCTCCAATCCTCTCAAAATGACCGATGGGAATAAGTACCTGTAAATACATTCCGACACTTAAGTCAATTGTATACCCTATATGGTAAAGAAGAGTAATAAGTGAGAATAAACAATGTCTTATCTCGAGAATCTAACCCTTTATATACACATATTTATGGGTCATTAGTTGAGTCCATGGACCTTACCTTCTAAATAAGAGTATGCCAATATGAGATTACGTAATATTGTTATGATAACTAGATTAAGATAATATAATCTTTCCTTCCAAGTTTCCTGGGGTCAGAGCGGAAGATATTCTTGGTCCAGGCACGATATAGGATTAGGACGAAAGGTTCTCGACCATGCAAGTACAAATCTATTCCAATTTCCCATTAACAATTGTCCCATCAAATTCTCGAATTAAATCCAATGAATAATTATAAATATACATTTACCTTCTCTTCTAATTTCATTTACATTTCATTTTTTTTTTCGCATCTCCCTTTTCTTTTCACTCGTCACATTTATCACTTTCTTTTTATTTATTTTGCCTATTTTTCCTTCTTACCACATCAATCCACCCAAACTGGGCTGGATATGTTGAGTATTATCCAAATTGAATTTATGTTAACCCCTACTTTTCTCCTCTTTTACACAAAATGTGTGTATCAATATCTTTTAAGCTAAAATACACATCACTTCCTTAAATATACGCAGGTCAAATCAATAAATTAAATAAGACGGCTTATTGGAAAAAAAATCAATTTTAATACTGTTTTCTATTCCGAGAAGTAAGCCAAATTAGTAAATGACATTCTTTATTTGTATTATATATACAATCATTGTATGTTTTTATTATCATGTTGTTATTAGTATGAAATATTCATTGACTTTGTCGATGACTAATCTCCGTTGGAGAACTTGATTGACCACCTTTGGTTGAGTTTCCTCTCTCAATCACACTTTTTTTTCATCTATAAAGTTCGAATGAGATATTTCTTAAAGGGACTGATTCCATTACCATTAACAACTTGTCAATACACACACACACACACACACACACACTAGTGAGAGGACTTAACATATATGAGAGTGAGATGAATAAATATTGGTCACTGGATCTTATTTAAATAGTCAAGATTAAAACACTCTAAGTCATGTGAATTTTTTTAAAAGTCACATGACTTTTTTAAGTGATCACATAACATTAAATCTTGACCTTCCATGTATGGTTATATGGTTTAGATTTAACCATCTTACTCTCATATAATATATTTCTCTCTCATAAGATATGTCCTATATATATATATATATATATATATATATATATATATATATAGACACACACACACACACAACTGAGTACCGTATAAGATATATAGTTTCATCATATATCAGAGTAAGTTACATATTATGGAACTAATAGGTAGACTTAGTTAGAGACCACAGTGTCCCTCAATTTACTGGGTCAGAGACTAATCCCGCTCGTGGTGCGTGACTACAGTTATCCCAAGGAAATTTTGCACACGGGAGAATTGAATATGAGTTCTTCCGCTAAGTAGATCGTTCCACTACATGTAAACGTAGTAGGACTTTACACCACTATGTCAACCTTATGGGTTAATAGACCTTATGGGTTAATAGATAGACTTATGTGGGTTGTCATATGGTGTACACAACATTTAAATTAAACTACTTTAAAAAAATTAAAGAAACAAGGGAGCATAAACACGTGGTTTTAGTATTTTTTGATAGTCAACCCTATGGGTTAATAGGTAGACTTCTTTGGGTTGTCATACGGTGTACACAACATTTAAATTAAACTACTTTAAAAAAATTAAAGAAACAAGGGAGCACACACACGTGGTTTAGTAGTTTTTGATACAAAGTATTAACTTGGTCAAAATATATGTAACATAATATTTTTTATAAGCCAAGCAAATTTATCAATTTATTAATAATAACAATAAAAAACATAGCACCAGAAGTGCAATGAATGGATGAAAAGACAAAATACATCCTTCACATGTTCCATATCCCCTTTACACCAAAAAATGTCCGAACAATCCACTAGCTATTAGGTACATTCAAATGTAACATAACAATATGATACAAAGAATTTATATATTATCATCTTCTATTTTCTGGTTCTTTTTTAAGGTGTAGGATTCACAGGAGTGCACTATTACCATTGATATACGATATGACTAAAATTATAGCTATTCGCTTGATTTCCACTTGATCCATGATCATTCCATGCATATTCTACCAATACGAATCATTTAAAGATATATCTAACTATAAATTATATTACAGCACATTTTTACTTTTCAAACTTCGATCGCAAATATGTGCGCGGGACTGGTAGCGAGCTACCAGTGAGAAATAGCTGAGAAAGGAAGCATCATTGGCTAAACCCACGAGCCAGAGACGGAATTCCAAAGTCGAATGGAAAATCACCCATTTCTGTACCGGTTCCACCGACCTCTTTTCTACTACGGTAAACTTCACTCTAAGCTAATCCAGTTCTCTGCCTAAAGGTTCACTTGAACCAAATAAATATGGGGATTAGATAGATTTTTAATTTATAACTATATTTTTTATTTTGGTTTTAATCTCTATATTTTAAAAGTTCAATTTTAAGATTTTATAATTTAAAATTATTAGGAATTAGTCCCTCCTATTATATGTACAATTTTAGTCTTGATCTCTACGTTAATTAAGAATGAATTCTCAGTTTTAAAATTACAGATATTTAATATATTGAACTTTTAAAATATAACAACTAAAATCAAAACTGTGAACCTAACCATTTCTTCTTCAGATTTTGCAATACAATGAATCAGTGACGCATTATGGATCCTAGTTCAAATAATTTACGTTGAATTACAGAATTTAAACGCCAATAATTTTAAATTTTAATAGTCGATATTCAGCATTAATTCTGTTGAAATTGAAGACGAGTCAAATATATTGTCATCATAGTGAAAGAAACAAATAGAATAGCTTTATAGTGGCGAGGGTACAATAAATAAAACAACCTAATAAATTGATCCAGCTTCCTTCTCCTGGTTAAGTAAATTATTTAAATCAGAGT
Source organism: Pueraria montana var. lobata (assembly GCA_026413185.1). Lineage (NCBI taxonomy): Eukaryota > Viridiplantae > Streptophyta > Magnoliopsida > Fabales > Fabaceae > Pueraria > Pueraria montana. Next base: position 74,354,272 of record CM048650.1, on the reverse strand, counting down.
ATAATATTATATGGAAAATGGATTTAAACTATGATAGCAATATTTAGTTTTACAATAAATGGCGAATGACGACGGTGTAATCATATTAATATATGAAATCCCGTGTGTTTTTTTATGAGTGAAGGATATGGCTTGTGTTGGTTATCTGATATATATATCTCTAGGTTATTTTCCTTCGCCGTCTCTTCGATCGACCTCCTTATGGGACACGTTTTGGGATGTTGACCTTGGTGCTCAAGAGTTTACACACTGCAGGGCTCTCATAGTCTGCGTTGGCTCTCTCTAGACTTCTATGTTTTCATCTTTTGAATATAAGATATTAGTATAACCAAACCAACAATAATAAAGAAATGATAAAATTTATCGAAACTTTAAAAGTAAAAATGGCTCAGACCAAGCTAGACTTTACTGGGTAAGTTCCACTTCCATGTTCTATTAGTATTTAGTAATATGAAAACCAATCAAATATGTTATCATTATTTAGTGAAAGCTAGAAATAAAAGCTTTGTAGCGATGAGGGTGCAGAAAAATAAAATAACTTAACAAATTGTTCTATCTTTTTCAACATGAAAAGAAATTGAAAATAATTAATTTGGGATTGTGAAAATATAGAATTTATTTTTAAGACAAATATATATCACAATATGTGTGTGTGTGTGTGTGTATATATAATATTAAGAAATTATTTTTTCTCAAAAATAAAATATTTTATTATATAAATAAATTGTGAAAGTAAAAAACAGAATTTTATTATTAAAATACAAAAAAATAACATGAAATTTCGTAAGAAGAAAAATCTCTCTAGCTGGAATTTCTACATGATTCCTGCATATGGCTTAGCCAAATTGGCTCATAGGGTTAAAGATAAATGCTGGATTGAGGATGTACGTCATACAATCTTTATATTATTGTTCTCTGAGTCTGATGTACAAATTTGCAATTTTCTTCTTGAATAATATGTACTGTTTTTTAATATAAAAAAAAGAGTAAATTACACTCGCTCTTCTGTGTTTTGCATTTATTACGCCCGATACTCTCCCTATTTGGAGACTTATAGAAAATCCCCTAATTATCGAAAATTCATTGCACAGAGACCCCTTGACTCTGCAACGGAGTCTGTTACATTAATCCCAGGAGATCATGTGTTGTGCACATGCGTTTTAATGAAACTTTCGGTCTAAAATACCCTTGTCCTTTTCGTGGGCACACTTGATGGTGGTTAAACAACAAAATTTTGTTCCTTACTCCTTAGATTGAGCAAGTGAGTCAAAAAGTCTTGAAACTCAGCCACACCTTGAATCACCTTGGCTGGAGTTTGACATAATCCGGCTGCATGTATCGGAAATCTGCATCTTCTACATTCCAGAAATTGCTTGCAAATAGGTATTTTATATTTTTACTTCCTTTTTTATAAGCAAAATGAATTTATTACTTAAACAAGGGAACTTTACCTTAACATAAGACATGCCATCGGTCAGTGTAAATAAGATTTATAATATTAAAACATGATTAGATAATGATATACAAAGTTAAATTATCGAGGATAGAAGTTGCTTATGGACATTTCATTGATAGAGGATGGTATGGAATTGCTGACAAATTGCCTCAAACTTGATTCACGTGCAACAATTGGATCCATTCTATGGTACAAGAAAAATGTTGGTTCTTGTGGAGAAGGCAATTCAACGAAGTGACTACTGAGATATGAGACAATTGTCGCCATTGTAGGTCTAACATTTGGGTTATCTTGAACACATAATAAACCAATTTGAATGCATTTGATGACCTCAATGTTAGAATAATTTTCTGTTAATTTAGGGTCCAATGTGTTCCATGGTGTTTCATCCCTCCAATGTCTCCAAACCTATAACAATTTGTAAGCTTGGCCAAATCATTACACTTTCTTACTTTTAGATTGATTTCATTGTACATTAAGCATGAGTAATAATAAAATGAAAATTCAGCAAGATTATTACACTCACAGAATTTAGAAGACCATCATCAACACGGTGTTGTTCATAGGAACCTATGCTCTTTTTTCCACTAATAATCTCGAGAACCATAACTCCAAAACTGTAAACATCTGATTTCTTAGAAAAATGTCCAAACTTAGCATACTCTGGAGACATATAGCCACTGCAAAATTAAGGGGGGAAATGATAAATAAGCTTAAGCATATCATGCAAAGGATGAGAAGTGTAGGAATGGGTATTAAAAATTAACTTACTATGTTCCAATAATTTTATTTGTACTTCCTTCTTGTTGATCTATTTCAACAATTCTAGCAAGATCAAAATCTGAAATTTTTGGATTCATATTTTCATCTAATAGTACATTACTAGGTTTAAGATCACGATGTATAACTTTAAGTCGAGAGAGTTCATGTAAATATAAAATTCCACAAGCAATCCCTCCTATGATTTCGTGACGCGCAGACCAGCTCAAAACCTTTTCTAGGTTGGTGTCTACAAGGAATATTCATTATGTGAGTAAATTAAGTGATGCATGTTTTGTTATCAATCACTTGAATTGGTTTAAGATATACTACAATGAATATCATAAATACATAATGTATGAATGTTAAGCTTTAAAAAACTAAAGAGAGGTATAAAGGATCAAACCAAATAAGAAGTAATCCAGACTCTTGCTCGTCAAGACAAAATCCTATAAATGTCACTAGATTTCTATGTTGAAGCTTGGCTATCAAAAGAACCTCATTTTTTAACTCCTCCACACCTTGCTTAGAATTTTTTGAGAGCCTCTTTACAGCTACAGGATTTCCATCAATAAGAATGCCCTAAAAATGTAGATAATTATTTGTTAAAAATAAGAATATATAATAAATAAAATTTAACATGCTTTTTCTACCTTATAAACTTCTCCAAATCCACCTTTGCCAATTTTGTTCTCGTGTGAAAAGTTGTTTGTCGCTGCTTCAATAATTGCCAAATTAAATTGCGATGACTCTATAGTGGAACTTTCATGTCCAACTAAATGAAAATACTTCAATCATTAAACCAAGTTTGTAACTTCTTTACATTTTCTAATTGAAAAATCAGAATTAAAATTTCCTCGTTTTTTTTCACCATACTTACAATTTTCCATGAGAATACTTTTATTATTCTTCTAACAACAAAAGGTGAAAAGTATCCCAAATACAATAATGGTGAAGGTAACTATCAAGATAATAGTCCGCGATCGACCTTTCCCTACATTAAAAAATAATGACACGTATCATTAGGTCATGATGAATTCATAACATGAAGAGAAGTGACTTGTATTTTTTTTTTATAAACAAAATATTATTGATGAAAAAATAATGATCTTGATTTGAAGCACAAGGTGTTCCCGAAAAGAGACGTAAAAAATTTGATACAAATAAATGATCTTGTAGAACAAAGCTACACAACCCAAATATGCCAAAATCTATCACTAACAAAAGGCACCGATAATTTTTTTTTATCACGTGATAGCAAAGTACCAAATAAAATATGTTAACATTGATGATAGCATAGTGGTTGCGTACGAAGGCCAAACATCAATATTGCAGAGGAATTATTTGTTGTATTGCTCATTTTTTTCTAAACAAACCACTCATCCTTCTATACTTAGTATAGTCGTTCAGGTTTTTTAAACTTAACTATACAAACAGTTTGGATCAGTTTTTATTAAAAAAAAATGTTCAATTATTTTTTTACTAGTTCAATTCAATTCAGTGTCAGATCAGTTCAATTCAGTTATTTTTTGTCACCCCTAAGATTAATAGGTGGTAAATATATAATAATAACAATAACAACAAAGATCTTATATAAAAAAAGAAAGAAAAATAATATAAAAAATAAATATATAATAATAACAATAATAATATAAAAAAAAAAAACCTGGTGACGGATGAGTACTGGTGGGTGCAGTGGGCGTGAGATTGTAAAACTGGAACAATTCAAAGCGGAGAATACAGCTAGGGTATAAAACTCTTCCACCTACGCTTCCCAAACGTGCCCAAGGAATTGTCGATACAATCATATCACTTAGGCACCCAGCGCAATCGTTGCTAGATAGATCCAACGTGCATTGAGCAAGAATATACACCGTTTGAAAATTATTCAATCTTAATGTCGCAGCTTGATATTTGTCACCAATGTCCCCTGTGTCTTGCGCCATCGCATTTAGTTTAGTGGATAATTTATTAACAACAGAGTATTGCACGGGATCGGTGTCGCTGACATTCAAATCCACATAGCTGGGACTTGTTTTCACGGCGAAGGACCGATTGGAATAGCGAAGCCAGCAGTGGTTGTACCAAATTACACCCTCCGTAGCCAAACGACACTCAGAGGCTATCTTCTCCGTTGCGTTTCGGACGCATTGTCCACAAAGGTAAGGAGAAAGGTCGCCGCGGCACGTGTAGAGGCCTTGCAGTGTTCCCACTGGTATCTTGTATTTATTGCCACTGGTGACGTTGGAAGACAAATCATGCATTCGGCGTACCAAATCACACCCTCTATGGACAGGGAACAGTTTGGGTCTGAAGACAGTTTCTCGGTTGCGTTCGCCACGCACTCTTTGCAGAGGCGAAGGGGTATATCACCCCTGCACATGAATAGACCATACACCGTGTCAGAGGAGTTTGTGCTGCCGAGGACTGTGTTGTTGTAGAATAAGTTGGCGGTGGCGTTGGAAGATAAGGAAGAGAGGAGGGTCTTGAGGTTCTTTTCATAGGTGCTGTTCAAAGTGGCTTTGTTTGAACTGCAGTTTTGGTAAACAAAATAAACCTTGTCAACGTCCTGTGCTTTAGTAGTCGCGGAATTGAAGAAGCTAATAAGGATACAAAGGAAGATGAGCTTGAAGAAATTGGAAGGCATGGTTCTGTTAATGTTCCACAACACTACCAGACTGTGGAGGATGGATGGCGTTTTGCTGTTCATATATAGTTTGTCCAGATTTCCTTGTGTATTGTAATGGAAAATATACGGTGATCGTTGAAACTTATATAATTTTTAACCCATCAACAACATATTTTACATGGCAGTGAGGGATAGCGGATAGGTGCAACGTGCAAAGCATCAGTGAGTCAAACACTCATGTCTCTCTCATTACCTTGCGAGATTGATTCCCCAGAATAATCTTATAATTATTTTATAGATTATAATATTGTTTGTTGAAAATGTCTAGAAGAAAGTTAGAAAATGTGAAAATTAGGGTTGCTGATAGTTTGGTTTGGGAGACAAAATTGAATGGAACTGAAAAATGGTTATGAAGAGAGCCGAATTGAACCATATATTTTTTTTAATAGGCAGTTTTAATCAAGTCGGGTAAGATTTTTATAAGCAACAAAACTTTCTTTGTGTAAAATTTATCCCTATATCAAGATTTGAACTTAAGAAGTCTGATTAAGCTGAAACAACTCTAAGTTGAAACAATTTTCTAGATGTGGTTTGTGATTGTGATAAATGCTTTCCAAGTTTATTTTCTTTCACATGTTCTTTCTTACTTAGAATAAACTTCTTAGATGATGAAAAAGTTGTTGAGTAGTCTGTTCAGAAATTTTAGTATTTTATACAAAGCATCAACTGGGTCAAAATATATGTAACATAATATTATGATACAAAGAAGTGCGTTATAATCTTCTATTTTCTGGTTCTTTTTCTAGTTTACGTACATTGTAGGATTCGTAGAAGTGCACTATTACCTTTGATATACGATCTGAGTATCTGACTAAAATTATAGCTGATCGCCTGATTTCCACTTGAACCATTGATATAAGATATGACTAAATAAGAATCATTTAAAGATATACCTAACTATAACTTAGATTACATAAGCACATTTGTACTTTTTACAAGAGGGGATTTAGCCATATAACTAATGGGTTTAAATAAATTTTAATTTCTTTCTATATTTTTTTTATTTTGGTTAATTTTAGGCTTAATTACTATTTTTGTCCCACTAATTTTTTAATTTGTTCAATTTGGTCCCACTATTTTTAAAATCGGAACAATTAAGTCCTTTCCATTTAGTTGAACAATTCTGGAGGTTTTGATTTACAAAAAGAGGCAGTTTTTAATCGCCGCTATATTATTTTTTAAAAAAATTAAAAATTATAGTAATTAAATAAAAAATTGTAATTTATGGTTAAAATTTCTCCAATCCACTCTCCAGTTTCTCACTTCCTCTCCCCGGCTATGGTATCTCCCACCGCCCACTTTTCCTAAATCCTTGAATCCCCAAATTCCCCAGTAATGGCCACACTTCATGAATCCCCCAACATCTCAACCCACCCAAACCCGTCCATGGAAAACGACAACACCACCCACCGAAACGGCACCGTCGAGCCCCATTTTCGAGCCCAAGATCCACGAAGAAATCTCCCACCATCAGTGGGGCGTCGCCAGGATCAACAATGGCCGCCAATCCAAACTCCGTGAACCGCAACCATCTTGATACCTTGGCGTCAACCCACTCATCGTGACGGAAACCGATTGGCCAAGTTCTAGCGCTGCTGGCAACGAGTTCGACGCTAACAGAACCGTTACTGAATCACTTTAAGTCTGGAATGGGAATGTCGTTACTAAAGGATGGTGTGAGAGAGGTTTTAGTTTACCAGATGTTTGATAAGGAAGAAGGAACGAGGAGGAGTTGGGAGGTTCTCTACCCTAATGGAACCGCCAAGTACCGCGTCGATTTCTTGTGTTCCTCCGTTACTTCTCGTGTTAATGTGGCGCTAATGATAATCTTCTTGCTTTTGGTTGTGTGAATTTGTTAATTCTAGTGAGGTTAATTATTTTGTTTTACTCTATGTTTTTTAGTTTAGGATTGGGGATTTGTTGATCATGTTAGGTTAATTTTGTGTTGAATGTAGAGTGATGATACCGAATGACTGATAGTGATTTTACAGCTACTCTGAAATTTGTTGGTGTTCATAGTTTGCAAGAAGATCAATATTGCATTGCAGATTGATGTGTAATCATTAAAAAAAAATTGATAGTGGTGGCTATAAACCGCCATAATGTGTATCTCAAAACCGTCACAATTTTTTTAAAATAACACCGTTAATTCAATTGAACGGAAAGGATTTAATTGTTCCAATTTTAAAAATAGTAGGATCAAATTGAACCTTCTAATAATAGTGGGACGAAATTGAATAAATTAAAAAAATAATGGGACTAAAATAGTAATTAAGTCTTAATTTTAATCTCTATATTTTAAAAGTTTAATTGTAAGCTTTTATAATTTTAAAATGATTAGGAATTAGTCCTTCCTATTATATGTAAAATTTTAGTATGTACCAAAAAAATATGTACAATTTTAGTCTTGATCTCTACATTAAGAATCAATTCATAGTTTGAAAATTATAGAGATTTAATATATTGAACTTTTAAAATATAACAACTGTGAACCTAACCATTTCTTCTTCATATTTTGCAGTTCAATGAATCAGTGACGCATTTTGGATCCTAGTTCAAATCATTTACGTTTAATTACATAATTTAAACTCCAATAATTTTAATGGACAATATTCAGCATTCTGTTGGGAACATTGAAGACCAGTCAAATATATTGTCATCATTTAGTGTTAGAAATAAATAGAATAGCTTTATAGTGGTGAGGGTGCAATAAATAAAATAACCTAATAAAATGATCCAGCTTCCTTCTCCTGGTTAAATAAAGAATTTAAACCAGAGTATAATATTAAATGGAAATTGAATTCAAACTATGATATTTAATTCTATAATAAATGGCAAATGACAGTATAATCACATTAATATGTGGAAGCCCGTGTGTGTTTTTTGTATGAGTGAAGATATGGCTTGTGTTGGTTAACAGATATCTCTGTTATTTTCCTTCGCCGTCTCTTTGACCACCTTATGGGACACGTTTTGTGATGTTGACCTTGGTGCTCAAGAGCGTACATACTGCACGGCTCTCATAGTCTACGGTTGGGCTCTATACTTGTATATTTTCATGTTTTGAATATAAGATATTAGTATAACCAACAACAATTAATCAAAGAAATGATAAAATTTTATTGAAATTATAAAAGTAAAAATGGCTCAGACCAAGCTATAGTTTACTAGACAAGTTCCATGCTCTCTATTAGAAATATGAAAACAATCAATGCAAATATGTTGTCATCATTTAGTGAAAGAAATCGCTAAAAGTTTTGTAGTGGTGAGGGTGCCAAAAAATAAAATAACTTAACAAATTGATCTATCTTTCTCACCATGAAAAGAAAATGAAAATTAATTAATTTGACATTTTAAAAATATAGAAAATATTTTTCAAAGACTTATATATATATCATATATATATATATATATATATATATATAGGATACTCTTAAAATCTTTGGAGCATGGATAGTACGAAATTTCAGTCATCCACATGGAGATCATGAGTGTCTTGTTCGCCATCTCCGCTAACTTGTTGGATAATTGAAAAGCAACAGAGGATTGCACCGGATTGGTGTTGGTGATATTCAGTTCCCGAAACATGGGACTTGTTTCCACGCTGGAGAAGAAGTTTCAGTCGGAATAGCGAAGCCAGCAGTGATTGTACCATATTATAGCCTCGGTAGTAACCAAACGACACTCGGAGGCTATTCTGTCGGTTGCGTTTTGGACACATTGTCCGCAGAGAGGACGAGGAATGTCACCACGGCACGTGAAGAGGCCATACGCTGTTCCCTCCTGCGTCTTGAATCCATTGCGAGTGGTGGCGTTGGAAGACAAGTCAGAGAGGAGGGTCCTAAGGTTTGATTGGAAGGCACTGTCAGTGGTGATGTTATCGTTGCTGGAGCAGTTGTGAGAAAGATAGCCAGGATCTTCTGAATAATCTGATCTGTTTGTGGATATTTTGTTTCGGGAACGAGTCCTTGTGGTGCCTCATTTGTGACGCGGTAGAAAGGGTACAATTCATACCTAATGTTACAACTAGGAAACAGAGCTTTCCCTCCCTGTTTACCGCCACATAAGCTTGGAAGGTTCACTATTGCTTGAGTAAGACAGGTTTTGCAGTTTTGGGGTGAGAGGTCTTGTGTGCATTGAGCTAGACAGTAAATGGTCTGATTTTAAGACAAGGTTTCTTCCTTTGTGGAGTACCTGTTTCTAGAATTGGCTGCTTCTTCTGCGGTTTGGTTCATGGTGTTGAACAACAAACTCATGAAGCTTGCTTGGTTGGAGATGTTGGCCACGTTGCAGACGCACACTCCGGTGTGTGTTTCCACGGTGGAGAAGAAATCGGAGTTGGAATACCGAACCATGCACTCGTCGTACCAAATCATACCCTCTTTGGACAGGGAACACTGTGGGTCTTTAGACAGTGTGTCGGTTGCGTTTAACACGCACTGTGAGCAGAACTGAGAGGGTACATCACCCCTGCACATGAAGAGACCATACACCGTGTCAGAGGAGTTGCTGCCGAGAACCGTGTTGTTGTAGAATGTGTTGGCGGAGGCGTTGGAAGTTAAGGAAGAGAGGAGGATCCTCAGGTTCCTTGCATGGCTGCTGTTGGCAATGGTTTTGTCTCCAAAGCATTTTTTGTGAAGAAAACTAGCGTTGGCGTCCTGTGCTTTAGTAGTTGCGAAGAACTTGAAAAAGCTAACAAGGATACAGAGGAGGATAAGCTTGAAGGGATTCCAAGCCATGGTTTTGTTAGGGACACGCTTTGGTTCAAAGGAAGCCCGTGGAGGAGAGAGGATGAGAGAGATTTTAATAGAATGAAGGAAAAAAAAAAAAAATTTGATTAGATATCTTATTTGATTAAGAGAAGGGAATGATAGAAATTTTAATGCAGGAAAAAGAAGATGATTTTTTTGTTTGGTTTAAGGAAAGGAGAGATGAATGATTTTAAAATTTAATTTAATTTTATACTTTTATAATTTAAATTTTAAAACATCAAGAAGAGCGCTGCTATTTAGTACGAAAGTCTCCGTACGAATAACACGAAAATAGCATTGAACGGTTGACCTTTTTTTAAAACAAATATAAATTGAAAATTTTTAAAAATGAAAAATGGAATTTGACGGAATACACCGTTCGTTTGCTTTGCACGAAAATTTGTTTTGTAACTTTTAGTATTTTTCCATCAAGAATGATATTGTAGTTAATACACTTGAAATGTTTTAAATATCCTCTCTCCTCCCATAAAACATCACACAATTTGGCATGGCATTTGAGGACCGGGGTGCAAGCAAGTCAATGACCTTCAAGCTTATCTTTAATCACTACCGGTCTCGCCCCGTTGATATCCCTGTGAAGTGTGAACAAGGGGAAGAACTTCGGACTACAACAATGTTACTTTTACATTTTATCTTTAATTAGTAAACTCTCAAAACTTAGTCCCTCAATTTGATATTTTAATGTCTAAATTTAACGGAAAAAAACATTTTTAAATATGGAATTTATCATTCATATGAGTCTCTTTCTTATGTCTTCTCTGTTAATATTAACAGAATATTAAAAAAAATATATTAACAGAATATTTTACGTGACACGTTAAGTACTTACTTGACATGTCTTTATAGTTTACGTGTATAGGAATTATTGTGAAGAGTTCAACAAGACTAAAAGTGAAAACCCTCCAATTTAATTCCTATATTTGGTACTCACATCAAATTGCTAAAACATTTTAAAGGAAAGAGAAGAAGCACAAGGTATGCCCCTCCACGCTCCAAACCAAAACAGAACCATGCCTACACAAATGGAAGATCCAAAGCGTAATAACACAAACACATCCTACATAAATTGATGTGTGCTATGTATACATAGTCCCGGACTTACTACGACACCCAAAATATTGTCACGTTACATCAACAAGAGCATCATATGATTAGATCCACTTGTGTAAGCTAGCAAGTATGGCCCTGCGGCTCCTATTTCTACAAGTCTTCCCATACATGACAAACCAAACCACCGAGCTAATAAATGTCCAGCCCGATAGATCACAATCAAAGAACTTGAACATGAAGGCAATATCTGCAATAAAAAATAAGTCTTTGCTGTGTGGAACTTATTAAAGTAAAGTATATAATTTAAGTTGTTAATGTACAAATTAATGGTTGATATATGATACATTCATGGATTTATTATGTATTTGCATGTAATACAAGCCATTAATTTTTTTTATCAATAGCTAAAACTACTTAATTTATCATCTAATGTGAGTAGCTCATTTTATAAGAATTAAAACCAAAAAATAATGTCATATAGAAACAAAAAAAAATGCTAGTCACTACATTTCTATTATTATAGCTGTTATTTAACAAAAAAATATCTTTTTAATATAAACATTATAAACTCACTATATATATGCTACATTATATTTATAATATGTAACTTATATATTACTAGTAATTTTTTATACTATCAAAATTATTTGTCATGTTAATGCACCAAATTATTAGTATAAATCTAAATGTTTGTATTAATAATTTAATTTTTATTAAATAAAGATTATATCAACAAAGATACAATATTAAACCATTAATATATGATTTTTTTACCATGACTATATTATCTTTTTAAAGTTACAAATTTTCTTTCAAATATTACACACCGTACAATAAAAATTATAAACTATTTCATCAGAATCATAAAATTTCAAGAGTAATTTTGGTATCTTTTACTAATATTATGTTTTGGCTTAAAAAATTTTATAAACTCATAAAGGTTACAGATTTTTACTATTTATATATTTATTATAGTACAAAAAATAGATAAATACTTATTATAGGACCTGTGTCCAACCGAGAGATTTGATGAAAAATGAGCATTATTGGGTCAAGAAAAAAATCTATGTAAAGAATGAGGACTGTTGTTATATTTAGTTTGTTAGTAACAGTACTCAGCATTCTTAATTATAAAGGTACAGCATGTGTTTATTAACAGAACACTGTAAGAAGTAAGAACTTTCTCAAATGTCAATTTTTTTTCCCCAAGTATCATGAGTGATTGTACCAAATTACAGCCTCCGTAGCCAAGCGACACTCAGAGGCTATTTTCTGCATTGCGTTTTGGATGCATTGTCTACAAAGGGTACGAGAAAGGTCGACATCACAAGGGAAGATGCCCTGCAGTTTTCTCGCTTGTAACTTGTATTTCGAATAAAAATTTTCATAAACATTTATAGGAGAAAAAAAATAAGAAGAAAAAAAAAATTCATGAATTAAAATTAGTTTATGCATAAGATTATAAGTTAAAAAATTAACTTTTGAAGAAGCTAATATGAGAAAGTTTTTACAAATTAGTTTATGCATAAATTAATTTTGATTTATAAAAGAATTTATTTCATTTTTTCTTCATATTTTGGTTCCACTGTTGGCTTTGGAAGACAGGTAAGAGAAGAGGGTCTTGAGGTTTGATTCGAAAGCAGTATCGTTGATATTTCATTTTCGTTGGTTGAGCACTGAGCAGTTGTGGCAAATATAGCCAGCAGCAGGATCTTCTGAATATTCTGAATCTGTTTGTGAATATTTTGTTTCAGGAACAAGTCCTTCTAGTGTTTCATCCGTGATGCAGTAGAAAGTGTACAACTCATACCTAATGTTACAACTGGGATGTGTATTGTGTAATGGAAGGATAAATGCCCAGGGTGCGCATTTGTATCCCTCATTATTTTTGCAGAGATTATTCACATTTCTTTGGGTCCTGTAATATGGGGTGAATGGGCTTACGAAGATGAAATTTGTAGATATTTTTTTCCATATAGTTTGGCATGGCAATCAAGGAATGATCGGTGGTGCAACCAACTGAAGCCAGTCCATAGTCACATAATTTGCAATTCTCTTTGGTACGTGGTATGGGTTTGGGTACGCGGAACGCAACCTTGCAAAGTATTGATACGTGAAGGGTATACATAGGTGGTTAGCTTCGATTCGTTCTTTAAATTTACAAAAAGTTTGAATATATAAATTAGTATACTACAAAGGTTTTTTTCAATGTCTAGATTAAATAATATAAACATCACCAGTAATAAATTAACCATGATGACTGAAAATTTAAGATAAATGGTATTAAACATTCTTAAAGTAACAAATATGATATTAAGATTAAAAAATTTTATAATACATTGGGCATCATACAACAATAAAAATTAAGGGAAAAGAACATTTAGACACCTTGAACTTTTATCCTTTTGCAAACAGGCACCTTTAACTTTCATTTGATCTCAATTAATCCTTAAACTTAGACCATTGTCTCAATAGATCCTTGTGTTAACTTGCTGTTAAATAATTAACAGAATCAATTTAAACCATTGATTTTAGTTGAATCTTAACCCTTCATTATTTTTATGTTTAAAACATTAAAATCATACAAAATAAAGCTCGAAAAAACAAAAAAAAAAAAAAAAAAAGAAAAAAAAAACCCTAAAAACTAGCTACGCTCAACGTTTGCCTTTTTCCTTTCAGTTGAACAGTGGTGCTGCAACATTTTCAACAATTCCTCTTTCTTTCTGTTGGATTTTACAACACAAACACACAAATATCTGCCATATAGATCGAAGGTGGGTATGCTATTCCTCAAAGTTACGCTACCCTTAAATAATGAAAGCCCAATTTTGAATCAATTTTAACTTTGATGGATTAAATTTTAGAATAACAATGGCATGCTACTTGATCTTCAATCTGACACTGAACTTCTGACATTGCAGACACTAACTCAAGCTTGGGCTACAGCCAGAGAACATTTGACAAGAACCCTTTTAAAATATGTGTCAAACAAGACTTTTGGATAGATTCTTGAGACACCAACTAGCAAGCAAATCTGTAATGATATTTGATTCACGAGGAGTTTGAACGATTTGAACTTCCCGACGCTGACACAGAGCTTTTAGGATTTTAGGTTTTCAGCATTGATAACTCTTAATTCAGCTGGTCTTTTAAGTTTTTTTTTTTTAATTTCTTAAAGAACTACAGTATTTTATATGATTTTAATTTGTTAAACATAAAAATAATGAAGGGTTAAGATTCAATTAAAATCAATGGTATAAATTGATTCCGTTAATTATTTAACGGTAAGTTAACGGAGGGACTTATTAAAATATTAATAAAAATTTAAGTACTAATTAAGATGAAATAAGAGTTAAGGGTGCCTAGCTATTTGTAACAAGATAAAAGTTCAGGGTAGTTGTGTAATTGTGTGCTCTTTTCCCAAAAATTAAAAAAGCTAATCTATATTTTATTTTTTTAAAATAAAATTTAGATTAACTATGTAACTCTTACCAAGAAAAGTGATGGACAGATATAAAAATAATTAACTTTTTATTTTATAGAAAGAAATGAATGATTTTTTGAAACCATCACTAACTCCTTGAAACCAGCACGTCAGCACCAATTTATGCACGAACTCCTTGAAACCAGTACCACTCTTTTTAAAATAAAAAAAATCCTTCTGTTGTTCTGGTGCCTTTCGTTCTTATTTTGAAAAAAAAAAATTTCATCGTCTGGTGCCTTGAGACCAACACCAATTAACTTTTATTTTTAAAAGAAAAATCTTTGATCCTTTCTAGTAGTAATATTCTGTCTTTCACTCTTCATTTCCAATTCTCTTCTAGTGCCGACAGTCAATTCTTCTTTTCGATTCCACTTTTCCTTTCTCAGTTCGTTCAAGTTGTGCGGTTCATTGAAGCATTTGGCTATGAATGGTTTTCTGAAAGTTCCCAAGTTGCAACCTGCAATGTTCATCTTGCCTTGCCTGGTTCGTCTTCCTCACGAATTTGTTGACGAATTTCGGCATACCAGTTCGAAAACGAACTGCGAATTGGTACGCACTAACCAATTCGCAGTTCTTGAGGAAATGAACGAATTATGTAACTATGAGCCAGTCAATGAAGTCGAGCTCTCATGTCTGCTTCATTTTCTTTCCAGAGACTATTCTCTCCGATCAAATTTTATAAATTTCTATGGATGACTTTTCTTTGTTGAAAATGATTCCAAAAAATTAGAAAATGGCAAAAACAGCTGTGACTATGGACATGAACGATGGCTCGAGGATCTTTCCTCGGTCTTAAATATGTATATCATTCTATTATGCCAAGTCTGCACCGTTGGATATAAGACCCTTGAAAGGTGTTACAAGTGTGATCATGTGTAATGTGTGGTTATCTCTCTTGGGTGCTGGAAAGGGAAGTCGACTGGTTTCGAATATGGTGATCATATGCATGCAAAAAGGATAAAGCCAATAGGGGTACGTGATTGTTAACTGCGGATCTGTTTTGGGTGGGTTGTTTCTGGTTGGCCAGGGGTTGGGTAGGAATTAAATATTCAATGCTGCTGTCAGTGGTGAGAGACAAGGTTATGTCGATTAATTGTGTATTAACTCCAGCGGCGCTCAAAATGAGGAAGTATGATGTTAGCATCGGTTTGGGGATGGAGGGTGTCATGTGGTATTTAGTGTTTGTGGCATTTAATGATAATTTGAATGTACATTGGTATGCTCATGTATTTACATACGGGGAGGAGTGGCAGTTCGGGGTATTTAATGATAATATTTTTTGATATGTATGAAATAATAAAAAGCAACAGAGAAAAGCTAGGGTCTAAAATGGACAAATCCCATACTCTCGATCAGCTAAAGCAAGAGAAGAGAGCTGAGGTGGGCAGACATTCCAAACGGTGAAAGAGTCTTCATGCGTAGCTCCAAACTTGGCCAGCCAGTCTGCGCATGCGTTTCCCTCGCGAAGGGCGTGCCTGAAGGATAGTTCCCATGATGAATCTCTGAGATGGTGAATAAGCCATATCAACGGGTAGTATGGGTGCAACTTATTCATGTCATTCTGTATAAGCTGAAGAGCTAGCTTTGAGTTGGATTCGCAAATCACATTATGTAACACCCCTTGTTATTATTAAAGAATTTCTACTTATTTTCATTATTAGTGAAAATGAATTTAATACTAGATTGTAAAATAACCTTCCAAGGAAATTTGTTCCATTTTTAACTTTCAAATCTTATTGTTTTTAACTCCAAAAGAAGAAACATCCTTGTTAACTTATCATTCATTTAAAAAACGTCCTTTTTGTGAAATGAAATTCTTAATAAACTAGAATCTAACTATCAAAACATCATAACCACGGTAAACCATTAAAACATAATAGAACTTCTTTTAAACATCCTTAATTTCATTATTAAATAATTATTTTACACAAAACTAAATACACTTTTATATCCTTGAAAGTAAATACATTTTACACAAGTCACATATAAGGAATTGATACATCATAAAAATCTCTAGTCTACCCCCTTTATACAAGAAAAGAACCGAGACTGAGAGCAGTGACTCAATGAAAATTAAAATCCAAAATACTCATGAGGCATCCTCAGAGGGATCCTCTTCTTCCTTGAACATATCCATTTGTGTCATAGGCACTTGGCTTAGTATTTCCACTCCGTCTTCATCATTCGCATAGGGTCAAGGAACTTTCTCTGAAAAAAAATAAAAACATGGGAGTGAATTCTCTACCTCCTTGGTCGCCACAAATAAATGGACTTCCAGTCCCAAACAATCTATACGACCACTGTGTGTGGTACTCTAGCGATGACACTCACGATAATCCTATCAAGAATATCTATCTCACAACATCTATTCCTATGGGCCCCACTGCCATTAAACCACCCAAGTTTTAATGGTCTTACGCAACTTCGTAGATGACGATTAGGAGCACTCAACTCATGCCCGGTACATAGTGACACGTTGATCTCACCAATCATGGATATAGCTTCATCTTCGTCGAGAATGTCAAGCCAGTTACGTGAGTCCTGTAACGCCCCTTCTAATAGACTTTAATTTAAGTATATAATTTATATTATATATAAAAGTTATAATACAATCTAATAATATTCAAAATATATTCTATAATTTACATCACTAAAATTTTTGCAGAAACATTTTTACAAATAAGTCTAAGTACTACAAGTATTGTCTACCCAAAATATTTTCCCATCCTACAACTCTGGCGAATCTTTGCATCTTTTTCTTCTAATTATTCTTCTAGTTCACCTGCATTTGTATTTTCCTAGAATCTAGGGACAAAATTTTACCGGATCAGACATTTAATTTCTCATACAATTAAAACAATATCAACCATGTTCATTTCATATAACACTTAATAAATCACATAAATAAATCAAATGCAGTATGATTTATGCAAATGCATTTTTGACTCAAAATCATTTTGACCTTGCTCCATGGAGACTTCCCCTTTGAGTGTTTAGTAAGAAACTGGCCTACCATTACGCACTGCAATTCAGCTATTAGCCCCTACTAAACGCGAATAAGCTAAACAGAATTAGGATATCAGGATACCCAGGAAGGCCACCACGACCGCAACTCAGTCCAGTTTCCAGCCACATGTGGAATTGCCAATATCCTTCACCCCACAGACTATATAATCACAGACTATACAGTCCTGTCTAACTTATTCTGCTCACCTAAAGATTCATTTCTCATCTGTCAAAATCATTTCTCATGACTACCGCAGTCCCGGTTAGTCAATATTTATTCTTTCTTTTCTTTTCTTGTCTTCTTTTCTTCTTTTTCATTTTCATGGCTACCGCAGTCCCGGTTAGCCAACATCAATTATTTTTTTACTTGAATCTTTGTAAAATCCCCAAAAAGACTCATGCATGCTTATGTCATGTGATAATGATCATAAGTATAAATTAACATTAAACAATCACATAAATGAAATATAAACATTCAACAATTAACATTATAACATTAGTATTTTACTAAATTTTTAAGTAGGTCATTATGGGATAAAATTACCAAACTACCCTTAATCTTTTTCTAAAATTCCAATTATGTCCTCAAAATGTAAAATGACCAAATTACCCTTAGTATTTTCTAAAATTTCCAATTTTGCTCTTGATCTTTTTATAAAATTCCAAATTTATCCCTAAACTTTCTGGAACATATGAAATTACCATTTTACCCTTGAAATTTTTTATAAATTACTAATTTGCCCTTAAACTTTTTATAAAATTTCCAATGTGTCCCTACATGTAAAATGACTATTTTACCCTTGGTTATTTGAAAATTTTGCACATAGTACCCTTCCATTCTTGTCATGGCCGAATGGCCCTCATTCAATTCCAACAACATTTCAACAAATTCAACCAAACAATTTTAATCAATAACAAATCAAACCAAGTCTCAATCAAGCTCAAATACATCAACCAAAGTTCAATCCATCACACATATCATAAAATCAACCAAACATTTGTTTCAATCATTTATTTCAAGCTTCAAACATTAAAACATATAAAAGCCCTAAATCAATTTCCTATTTTCATGGTTCTTGATCAAATCTTGAAATTAAACCTAAGAACATGTTTCTCCTACTTCTAAGTTATCTAAATTGAAATTAAATGCCAAGATCCTTACCTAGAATTCTTAGTTTGAAGAAGAAACCCTTGATTTCCTCTTCTCCCTTTCTCTTTTGTCTTCTTGAATTTTAGAGCTTTTCTCTCAATTTCTTCTCTTTTGGCCAAAGCTATATTGAAATTTGGGAGGTTTTGGTTGGTTTAATTTTTTGATTTTGGAAGAAAATATGAAGGTTTCATGGAGGGGCTGCAGCTGCCCAACTCACGGTTTGGAGAGCTTTGGAGAGCTAGCTTTTCACGTTTTTCTTTTGCTTTGGATTCTTATTTTTTAAATAATTTTTTTTCTTCATCCAATTCAATTTGGCCTTCACGTCCAGCTGCAGGACTTTAAGGCAGTCCATTTTGTCAAAATCATAGCCACTTGGACGTTCAAAGAAGGCTCCCTACGTTGGTTGCCAATTTCTTGGTCAAAGGGTCAAAAGTTGTAGAAAATTTATGGATTTTTCTAGAATTTATTTGGGGATTTAATTATCTTACAAACTAATTAGAATTTGAAGAAACTAACACTACCATTGAACTCCTCACTATCAAAAACCTTGGGAGTAGTGTCTTAATTATCTCTTAATCAAGGTCTAATTAGCTTAATTTAATTAGATTAGAAATAGCGTGTTGTCAAATTTTGATTGGTTAATACTTGTAATTTTTATCTTTCTTAGTTAAACAATTTTAATAATTATTCTAAGTATGTTATAATTAATAGATAATTTCATAGATGTCATACAAATTTTATCTTAATTTTTCTGCCTTAGAATTTTATCGTAATAATTTCTCAGAGTTCTAACTCTCAGAAAATTGTAACAATTCGAAATTAGTATTTTAATTTCTCAACTGTATATTTTCTTAATCTACATTCAATTATCTTCTTATTAGGATACAGTCTAGTCCAAAATACTACATTGGAATAGTTGTCCTGGACAGCTGCTGGACACAACTGTTCAGTCAGCATACAATTCAAACAAAAACAAGGATATCAAAAGATTTGGAAAATTTTTCTGAATAGAATAGATTACAGTCCAGTCCAAAATGTTACACTGGAAAATTTATCCTGGATAGCTGCCAGACACAACTATCCAGTCAACAAGCAATTCAAACAGAAACAAAGATATCAAAAGATTTAGAAAAAATTTCTGAATAGAACTGTATAAATTTTATTATGAAAATATGTACAGAAAGTTTCTATAAAATATAGTACATAATCTCTTATAATATTTATAGAAACATACGTACAAACATTAAAATAAAATAAGGATGTTACAAGTCCCCCGTACTAACCCTTAGTCGGGTTATCACAACCAGAAACCATTTCCCTAAGCCTCCTTTGAGACAACGAACTATCCCCCGGTGTACTCGTTATAATCATCCACTTCTCAAAACATTTCCTCACACGTTCTCCAAGCCGCGAGATGTATTCCACAGTGCGAAACGGTTTCAATGGTATTGACAAAAGGATGTTTTGGGGACCCTTCCCACTGAGCATGAAGTCAAGCTCCATCTCTAATCAAAGACCTTGTCTTTCTACATCCATCCCGTCTTTTGTCACTGACGTCCCACGCAAGGTGAGTGACGTGAAACATCCACCGTTCTTCTTCATAAAACAAGAGGAGAAGGGTCTCGTCCCTCCTCACCTCTTAACGTCATGAACACGATGACCCTACGAAGTGAATATATCCACTTGCACACACCTTAATGCCTCGAGCACTCCAACGCATCTACACTAGTCATGCACAACAAGACTAACATGCATTGCCGAGGGACAACGCCCCTCGGACTCAAATCACAACAGGCAATATATCCACGGAAAATATTTAACAATTTATATCAATGCCGGAGGTCACATCCTTTCGGTCTTAACAATAATTAATCACACGTATTCATAACATATAAATGTACATGTAAGACAACAAGTGCATGCCGAAGGTCACGCGCTTTCAGTCTTGATTAACAATTCCACAATGAGAATAACATTCATATACTTATCCAATTCAAACTCATCACAAATTACAAATTTTTGGGTCAAACCCGCAGCCAATACAAAATCCAAATTTTCAAGTGTCATAACTTCTTGTTTTGGATTCCAAATACTCACAATTTAAGTCCTAACCCTTATGTACATGCTAACTATCATTTTCCACTACAAAATATTTATTTTAGGCTTTTTAAGGTTAGATTTTAAATAGTTAAACACCAAACTCGAAATTAGTTCAAAAACTCAAGAAAAAGGGTTTAAACTTCAAAATTACATTCCCAATAATGTAGAAATTGGATTTTGATGAACCAATTATGCAATCCTAGGTTTTAGGACATAAGGAAACAGTTTTTCTGGTCCAAAATAGCTTATTCCCCCTCTAAAAATTATTAATTTCGAAACAGTGGCAAATTTAATGAAAATGGCATAAAACTTAAAAACTAATTTCCAGTTGATATAGAAATCGGATTTTGACAAATTTTATATGTAACCCTAGGTTTTAAGGTATGAGGAAGCTAATTTTGAGGTCCATTACAGCCAATTCCAACCATATTATTCCCAGTTTATAAAACAGAGGCGAAACAGAGTAATATAATGCCAAACGTTCTAGTTTAAATTCCCGTTGATGTAGAAGTCGGATTTTGACAAATTTTATATGAAACCCTAGGTTTCAAGGTATGAGGAAGCTAATTTCGAAGTCAATTACAGCCAATTCCAATCACATTGTTCCCAGGTCACGAAACAGTAGCTACAGTGCCAGAAATTCACATTTTCGTTAGACAAAATTTTTCTAAAAGATTCTCAATCCATTCTCAACATTCCACATATGCATCTCCATATTTTAAGACATGGGAAGACCATTTTTAAGGTCAAAAACAGCCCAGCACAGCCACAACATTTATTTTCCCAAAACAGAACAACAATTTCATAAATAGCTCAAAACTTGAGAAATTCATAATAAATAGCTCAAGTGTTCAAAATTAACATACTTTATAAATGTTCAAAATTAACAACCATTTTTGAGGTCCAAAATGCCAAAAGAGATACCCATTTTTCTCATAGTACAAGGCAGTACGGGATTCACCAAATACACACAATTTCAAGATTAAAAAAATTAAATATATCAACATGCTACATAGACCCATAACTCTAGGTCTCAAAGCAACAAATTTTAGGCTCAAAGAGAATAGAAAATCCCTCCCATACCTCAGTTTCCTAAGCTCAAGTTTCCGAAACGAAATTTCCAACCACCCAAAGCTAGAGCTTGATGAGCTCTACAACATATCCAAAATGCAAGAAAAAAGGAAAATGATTAGTCTAGAAAATCTAGAGAGGAAGAGGGAAAGTGTAGAGAGAAGAAGTAGCTTACCCAAAGAGAGATTTTGAACTCTCTCTCCTAGAACTGGCTGCTGCACTTGTGGGGGAAGGGGTCCCTCTTGGCTTATATAGGGGACCCCAAAACCCTAAAGATAGGTCCCACAATTTTTTTAAAAAAAGATTTTTCTAAACCTAATTGTGTTTAGGTGTTTAGCTGCTCTAGGTTTTATTTTTTTAGCTTTAAAATGTTCTTAAAATATAGAATTTAATTTTCCAAAGATAATGCCTTTGGAATCACTCAATTTGGACTTAAAATGAATTTTCTAGGTCCAAAATACTAAATAAATTGCTAAAATTAATAATTAATTCAATTTAATTATTTTTGATGAACTTAGGTCATTTCCATGCTTAATTATAATTATTATAATTTTATCTAAGTCCAAAATAATTTTTCAAACTCAAAGACACATAATTATGAAAATGTTATTAATGAGAATATTTCTTCATTTAATCATCTTTAACCAGATTTGACCAGCTTTGACCATATCTGACTTTTAGTCAAATCACGGTTAAAACTTGATTTTATTAATTATTTTAACTTCATCAATGAAGATTTGATGTTTCCCATTCTTTTAGTTGCTAACTAGTGCTTTTTAGGCTTTAATTAAACAAATTGTATTATATTTTGTTTAATTACATTGATTAAATTTTCTACATCACTAATTACTTTAGAACAATTAATTTTACTAATTAAAGACATTCTAGACCCATTAGCAAGCTAATTATGCTCTTAAAAGTCTAATTTTAGATTTTAGACTCAAGTTCCACTTAATTACAACAATGCCATTAATGAGTTGACCAAAACTCTGCCCATTGACTTTAACCAAAGTAAGTCTATCTTTGAATTTTCCTCCACTAATCATGTAATGTCTCTACTTAATCCTTATCAAGTAATTCTTATTTTAATTATTTCTATTATTTTTCTTAATTACTCAATTAATCACTAATTAAGAGGTTAATTTCCTATTTAATCCTAAGCTCCAAAATTTGGGGTGTTACACATGACGAAAGCCATCATCCCAAACCTTGCGGAGGCCATAATAAATGGCATAGAGTTCTGCTTTGAGACATGAAGTGACTCCACAATATCCAGAAAAAAGCCGAAGTCCAAGCTCCAAGGATGATCTCGTATGATGCCTCCAAATCCCGATTCTCCCGGATTTCCAAGAGAGCTGCCATCCGTAATTAGTTTCACAAAGAGGGGAATTGGATTCTCCCAAATGACTTGTCTACCTATTTTTGTCTACTTCGTAGGTTGTAGGGTCTTCAAGATATCAAAATGAAACGTCTTCACTTGGTTAACAATATTCCATGTGTCCCAAGGCTTGTTCTGAAAAATGAACATATTCCTATTCTTCCACAGTATCCAACATGTTGTAGCAAAAAGTGTTCCTCTCGGGCCATTCATGTTGTTCACCAACCAGTCAATACAAGAGGAGGTATAGAAGGTTGGGTCTGTATCCATCTTGAAAAACTGCCATACTTGACGAGAATAAGGACACTCCCGAAGCAAATGAGAAATATTTCCTGACCATGCGAACACCTTTTACAAGAATAAACAACAAAAATGTGTCTAAAGACACGAAAATTGTTAGTGGGTAAGCTCCCATGAAAGGTGAGCCAAAAAAAGTGTTTCAAGTTTTCTGGTAAGTGCAACTTCCAGACCCAGGACAGTTCCCAAATTAAGCAGTAGGCAATGGATTATCGGCATTGAGCCAATGGAAAGCAGAGGCAGCAGTATAAAGGCCATCTCTCGAATGCCCCCAAATTACCACATCCTCCATGTGATCATGAATGATATAACTCTGGATCTCTTTTTTAGCTTCTGTAGGAATTGGCATTGCTAATCTCTCGAAGTGCCAAACTCCATCCTGATAAATATCACGAACTTTAAGTATGTGTCCATAATATGCACAAATGGTACTAGGTGACAGAGATAGTTGTCAGATAGCCATTTGTCATACCACAAAGAAATCTCTCCTTTCCAAATACGAAATTGGAAGCCCAAATTAAGATGTTGAGTAGCTTTGACAATAGAATTCCAAGTATAAGATGCGCCATTGATAGTAGAAGCATGGAGGATGGACCCTTGGCACAAGTACTTGGAATCAAGCATTTGTACCCAAAGTTTTTGCTTTTCATGCAAAAAATCCCATGTGTGTTTTCCAAGCAAAGCAATATTCACTTTCCTAGTAGAACGAATGTTGAGCCCACCTTTAGATTTGGGCTTGGAAATGGTTTCCCAGTTAACCTAATGAGAATGAGCACCTCCCCAAATAAACCGACAGATGGTAGAATCTATTTTGTCACAAACCCTTTCTGGGATCCAAAGGTTTTGCATGGTGTAGATATGGGCATAGATGTTAACATAGATTGTGCAAAAGTTACTCTACCAGCTCTCCCCAAAAGCTTCATCTTCCAACCCGCCAGTCTAGAGTTGATTCTCTCAAGAATATAATTAAAATCGCTATTCCTCGTCCTCCCTATGAGCATTGGAAACCCCAGGTATTTACCAATCTGTCTATTATGCTAGAAATGGGAAATTGAAGCAAACTTATTGATCTTCACATGCGACATATTATGTGAGGTCATGAACCTGGATTTCTGGAGATTAATTTTTAAACCAGAAGCTTTGCAAAACATATCCAGAACATTTTTCACCGGCTTGATATGAGAAGATTTAGCTTCGGTAAAAAGCAAGCAAGCAATCATCAACAAAAAAAAGGTGAGATATAGGGGGCCCATTTCTATCCACTTTTACAGACAACCAGATACTTCCATTGACCTTCTGTTGAATGAGGAGAGAAAGCTTTTCCATGCACATAACGAAGAGATAGGGAGACATAGGATCCCCTTGGCGAAGTCCTCTGGTTGGGGTAAAGGATTCTAACTTCTCACTGTTCCATTTTAGGGACAAGGTTGTCGACATAGTACAATTCATAATGAGGGTAACAATTTGAGGTGGAAAGCCAAAGTCCTCAAGAGTGAGTTTCAGAAAAGCCCAATTTACCTATCATATGCTTTTTCAAAATCTATTTTTGAACATGACATATCCCTTCTTCCCTTTTTTTTTTCTTTTTGAGCATGAAGTGAACAATTTCCTTGGTAATCAAGGCATTATCAGGTGTACCTCTCTTGGGAATAAAGCTACTCTGGAGGGGTCCAATGACTTTGTCTAGATGGGGCTGAATTCTGTTCACCAAGACCTTTGAAATTGTCTTAAAAAGGACATTGCAAAGGCTTATAGGCCTGAAGTCCTTGAAAGAGAGAGGTACGTCCACCTTGGGAATAGGGACAATAAGAGTTTTAGCCAGGCCAGGATTGAAGAACCTAGAAGAAAAAGGCAAAAGCAACCATTTCCCAAACATTAGTCACAACTACATCCCAGAAAGTTTTAAAGAACACTGGTTGAAAACCATCAACACCAGGTTCTTTATAGGAACTCATAAAGAAGATCGCATTTTTCACATCCTCTATAAAGACAGGTTGGATAAGAGAAGTGTGCAGATCTTGATCAACTTGAGGAATATAAGGGAGTTGTAAGCTTTCAGGATGGCAAGGTTCTGAGGACTGGAACATATTCTTGAAAAATATCATAGCCTCTCTTTTCAAGGTATCTTAGTTAGTGCACCACATATCATCAATATTAAGGCCTGAAACTTTATTCCTCCTTCTCTTGATGATAGTTTGAGTATGGAAAAATTTGGTGTTTTTGTTTCCAAATTTTATCCATTGCTCTCTTGATTTTTGGTGCCATAACACCTCCTTTTGATGTAAGACTTGGTTGTACATTGCCTCCATTTTCTCTCTAAAATAATGACATTAAAATCAGGATAGTTATCTAGCTGCTGGTGAACTCCCTTGATCTGAGCTTCAAGGTGCCTTTTTCTTCTAAAAATGTTACCAAAAACTTCTTCATTAAAAGTAGTAGAAGTAGTTTGGACTTTGTGAAGCTTACTGTTGACATTCCCTGGAGTAGAGTGCCATGTATGGGTGATCAAATCAACATATTCAGGATGAGAAAGCCAAGCTGTCTGAAAGTGGAAGGATTTGTGTCTCTTGCTTCTGGACTTCAAGCAGTTGAGAAGTAAAGGGTTGTGATCAGAATTATGCACGGGTAGTGTTTCCAAGAGAGCATGTGGGAATAATAAACGCCAGTCAGAATCTGCCATGCATCTGTCCAGTTTCTTACGAATGTGGCCCCCAGATTGGATATTCTTCCTTTAGGTGAACCAACCCCCAATAGATTCTAGGTCCATGACACCATGCTCGGTCATCATATTAGCCAGCAAAGAAGCTCAGCCAGAGTTGAAAATACCCCCAGAAACTTCATAGGGCAATAAAATTTCATTAAAGTCACCTAGAAGAAGCCATGGTCCTGATATGTGTTTCCTCAAATCACAAAGGTGTTCCCAAAGAAAAATACGATTAGAGGAGATAGGGGATGCATATATAGCAGAACAATTCCAAGTCACAGTTCTCCTCTTAATAGAAAAGGAGATAGCTTGCTGCACATAATGAATAAGAGTGAAAGCAATGTCAGTAACACAAGACAAGATCCAAATGCCACCAGAATGGCCATTAGCTTCTTGGATAAATAAAGGTTGATACCCAAGATTTTTCCAAAAAGCTTCAACCTTCACAAATAACCCATGAGTTTCTTAGATAAGAAAAAGAGAAGGGTGATATTGATTAACAATATCCCTGCAGTGTCGCCTCATAGCACTCCCTAGAGCCCCATGAACATTCCATGATATTATAGAAAAATCACAAAAAAATTCCATAGAGAACGAGAGGAGAATAAGGCCTAGAAAGCCCACTTTACGTTGGGGCATTTTGCTTTTCCAAAGGAGTTTCAGCAACCATATCATCTTGGCCCACATGTGATGGAGAGTCTACATTAGTCAAATTCACATGTTGGTTAACATCATTGTCCGGATTGAGTAAAATAAACCTGTTTGGAGAAAAAACTTTCATAGGAATTGTGCTTTTAATCCCAAAATCAGCATTATAAATCACCTCCCCTGATGGGTGGTTTGATGGGCCCACGTGCTCCTTATTGGTAGTTGTTGGTTTACTAGAAACCTTGTCTTTCACTACCATGTGCTTCCTCAGATAAGGTTTATTCTTTGGGATTGTAACAACATCTTTCCTCATTCGTTTATTCTTCTGCTTCCCATTGGTGGATTTCTCATACGTTGTTGGCACAGCAGCTTCCTGGGGCCCATGTTAAGGATCCCGAGCCTTCGGATAAATAGAGATACCTTTCTCTTTCTTATCATTAACTTCTGATTGGCGCTAATTTTTAGGAATTCCCTCCTTGCCACCTTTATTCTGATTTGTTTTTGGTTTATTCCTTGATTTCTGCCTCACAACTAACCAATCCCCATGCAGTTGTTCCTTCTCATCATTAGCATTAATATCCTTGGTAACGTCCTTATTATTCTCCACAATAATAGGATGCGTAATAATTGGGGGAATAATTAGGACATTACTTCTCACCGGAGGAATAGTGGTGGTTGCATTGCAGCCGTAGAACCTTGAAATGCCGTCTTGGGCGTATTCTGAGCATCAACTTTAGTCATTGAAGGACATTCCTTGGCCAGATGACCATAACACCCATAGGAAGCACAAATGTTGTGTAATCCTTCATATTCCACTTTATACCAGTATTCCTTTAGCCATACTTTGCCAATCACAGGCTTGGTTAAATCAATTTGGACACATACTCTAGCAAAACACCCCCTCCGTACATCCAAAGTGTTTGTATCAACTTTGATAGGAGTACCAATGGCACTAGCCAAAGCCAATAGAATGCTTTCATCATAATAAATTAAATTTGAACCTGGAAAACGTACCCACACCAAAGTTTTGTCAATTTTGGCAGTAGGTGAAGTGAATTCTGGTGTCCATGTTTGCACTGTCAGGTAATGATCAAAGATCATCCAGGGCCCTCCTTCTCTCACTTTTTGTCTATCTTCTGCATTGTCAAACTTGACCATATAGAAATTGTTCCCAATATCTAATATGTCAAAAACCATTTTCAACTTCCAAATCCTTTCCAGACGATCCTTCATGGCATGGAAGCCAATATTCTTCCCAAGGAGCTTCACCACCAACACATACTTCCATGGGGCACACAAGCCATCAAAGACTTAGTCATCAATATGGACCATTGGCTTCAAAGGATTATCATCCTCAAAGACCGTTTTTGCTAACTTCTCCTTAATCAGATCAACTTTTGGTCATTGGGGTGGATTTTGTTTGTCCCCCATTACCATGTGTTTGAAAGACTGCCTTGTATTGCCTCCATCGCCATCGAGTGGCTCTTTGCAGGAGCCTCCATTGCCTACTGTGTTCGTAGAGAAAATGAAGTCCTGAGTTGCCATTGTTTTGTTACTTATTTAATGACAATTTAAGGGCACTGGTTAAGAAATTGAAAAGAGATAATATTTATTGTGGAAAAATGATAGGAGAACGGAAAAAAAAACTATCGATAGAGCAATTTGACGTATTCCAATAAAAATATTTCTCTTTTTAGTTCCTTAACTAGTGCCTCAGTGTCCTAAGGGCACTGGTTAACATTTGCCTAAATTTAACTAGTGTCCTTAGGGTACTAATTAAGAAATTAAAAGAGGAAATTTTTTTATTGGAAATCATACGAGTGTTTCTCATAATCATAGGGGAGCATATTTTTACGCATCCTAATAAATAAAAGACTTTCCCTTTTACTTTCTTAAGAAGTGCTCTTAGGGCACTTGTTAGCATTTGCCAATAGCTTTTAACCACTGGGAGCTAGAAAGGAATACAAATTTCCTTCTTACTTTATATCGGATCATGGTACCTCTGGTATCCTTTATGAATATATTATACATCTTATATTGCTGATAAAAAAAATGTATATCATTCTAAGCTTATTTTGGTTTTAAAGTTGTCTTACATTTTATTTTTATTATATTTTAGTTTCAATTTTATTAATAATTATTAAAAAAATACTTTTGAATTTAGAAATATTTGTTAAGCTAAAATAAAAATATTGCTTTTATAATTGTTTATAAAATAAAAAATTCTCACATCAAACATGCATTGTTATTCCATGAATATTGCAACCATGAACTAAACAAGGGAAAGAACCTCGCAACATTAGTTTTACAATTTATGATTTGAGTAAACTCCTAATTTGGTCCTTAAATTAATTTAGTAAGTGCTTGAATTAAATAATAAAAAAATAGTTTCTGAATCTATTATTCACCATTCACATTAATTCCTTATCAACTCTTCCTTGATAACATTAATGGAGTATCTTATGTGGCATGTTAAGTACTTGTATGACACATATGTGGCACATTCATATAGTCCATACGTGTAGGAATTATTTGAAAGAGTTTAAGTCTATACAAGAAAAGTCATAAATCTTTCAATTTAGCCACTAAATTTGAAATTGTAGTCATATTAATACTTGGAATTGAAGAAATTAAAAAACTAATCTTTAAGTTTGTATTTCATCCCAATACCATATTACTCTAAGCATTAACTCAAGTTTGTTACGCTTAACAAAGTGTCATAGTTGACACCTTAAGTGCCTTCATGGCACATCATTTTCTTAAATCTCAAACCTTAGTCAAACCGGAAAGAATAGAATCCTAGGGTTGTAGCGCTCGCCATGCATAAAATGGACATCACCATTATGCTGTGAGAAAAAGAACATAACCCTATTATGACATATATATGACAATGCACCAACCATTAATCTCACAAACAACAACCATTATCAATTGTCTTGCTATTGCTATTTAACAAAAATGCTAACACATGACACTCGATTGCATATCTATGTCAACATTCTATGGTCATGTCAACATTTTCATTTAATAATAAATGTTAAGTTAATAGATGAACCAAAATTACATAATTAAAATATAGTGGTGGGAACCAAATTTGCCAAAAAAAATGGAAGGACTACATTGAAGAAATAACGGTAGTAAAGGGACAAAATGGAATTAATTAACCCTCGAACACATTGAAAATCACAATGTTGTATGCTTATTTTCTAGTCCAATTTTCTTTGCTTTGTCAAATGATTAATTAAGAGTCATTAACAAATTTCTAATGTAAGATATTGAAAATGAAACAAGTTATACTTTATTTTTTTAGGTATTTTATATTTGTGCTTTCTTCTTTGATAAGCAAATTGAATTTTATTACTTAAACAAGAGAACAACTTAGCATAAGACATGTCATAGGTCAACATTAAATGGTCTACTACATGAAGCCATAACTAGCAAAGACACAAAGTTGAAACAGCCCAAAACTATAACCAAAAGCCTTACATAATATGAGAAAAGCCAAAACATACTCCTTAATTTGACCTCTCTGGCATAATTTACCAAATGATATTTTATAATACATTAAAACGTGACTAGGTATAATGATATTCAAAAATATATTATCAAGGATAGAATTCACTTATAGATATTTCATTGATAGAGGATGGTATGGAATTGTTGGTAGATTGCCTCAAACTTGATTCATGTGCAATAATTGGATCCATCCTAGATATATGGTACAAGCAAAACGTTGGTTCTTTAGGAGATGGCATCTCAATTGAGTGACCAATGAGATATGAAACAACTACCACCATTGTAGGTCTAGCATATGAGTTTTTTTTTAACATATAATGAACCAATTTGAATGCATTTATTGACTTTAATATTAGAATAGTTTTCTTTTAATTTTGGGTCCAATATATTCAATGGTGTTTCATCTCTCCAATGTCTCCAAACCTGTAACAATTTTTTTGTGAAATCATTTCACTTTCCTAACCTTAAATTGATTTTGCTGTACATTGAGCATGACTAATAATAAAACAACAAAATTCAAGAGCATTGTACTCACAAATTTTAGAAGACCATTAGCAACACAATGTGGACTATATGAACTTATATTCTTTTATCCATTAACAATATCAAGAGCCATAACTCCAAAACTATAAACATCTTATTCCTCATAAAATTGTCCAAACATAGCATACTCTAGAGACATATAGCCACTGCAAAACTAGAGCGAAATTACAATTAAGCTTAAACATATCATACAAAGGATCTTAAATTATTTTATGGTAATAATTAATGTTTTTAAAATCAAACCGATGATTGAATCAATGAAGGCTTTGGTCTACGTTAGGATCTAATCTTTTAGTTTCATCGTGTTAACATGACACTCTATTGCACATCCACATAAGCACATTCATGTTAGCATTCCACTATCACGTCAATATTTTTGTCAAATATTAAATAACAAGTTAATAGATGAAGAAAAAGTACACAATTAAAATAGTGGGAGAACCAAATTTGAGAAAAAAAAATAGAGCATCAAATTTGAGAAATGATGATAGTAGATCAAAAGTGTAATTAAGCTTTGAATATATTCATTACAAAATACTACGTGAGAATCACAATGTTGTATAATTATTTCGCATTCCAAATTAAATTTCTTTGCTTGTCAAATGATTTAAGAATTATTCACAAATTTTCAATGTAAAAGATGTTGAAAATTGAAACAAAACATACTTTTTATAGATATTTTATATTTGTACTTTCTTCTTTTATAAGAAAAATAAATTTTATTACTTAAACAAGAGAAGTTAAATAAGCTTAGCATAAGACATGTCATAGGATAGCATAAAAGGGTCTAATACATAAGGCTACACCCAATAAAGACATAAAGTTAAAGTCCCCTAAATTGAAACCAAAAGCCTTACACAATATGAGAAAACCCATATAACAAAAAATCATAATTGGACCTCTATGACATAATTAAGTGTTAAATAAGATTTTATAATACATTAAAACATGACTAGATAATGATACACAAAAATAAATTATCGAGGATAGAATTGACTTATAGACATTTCATTGATAGATGATGGTATGGAATTGCTAGCAGATTGTCCTGAACTTGATTCATGTGCAACAATTGGATCCATTCTATGGTATAAGAAAAATGTTGGTTCTTGTGGAGATGGCAACTCAATTGAGTGACTGCTGAGATATGAGACAATTGTCACCATTGTAGGTCTAGCATCTGGATTTTCTTGAACACACAATAAACCGATTTGAATGCATTTGATGACTTCAATGTTAGAACAATTTTCTTTTAATCTTGGGTCCAATGTGTTCAATGGTGTTTCATCCCTCCAATGTCTCCAAACCTATAACAATTTGTAAACTTGGCTAAATTATTACACTTTCCTAGTCTTATATTGAATCATTGTAAATTTAGCATGAGT
This sequence comes from Pueraria montana var. lobata, assembly GCA_026413185.1. NCBI lineage: Eukaryota > Viridiplantae > Streptophyta > Magnoliopsida > Fabales > Fabaceae > Pueraria > Pueraria montana. Next base: position 74,322,264 of record CM048650.1, on the reverse strand, counting down.
AATAATAAAATGAAAATATTGTAAGATTATTGCACTCACAAATTTTAAAAGACCATCAGCAACACGATGTGATTCATGTGAACTTATATTCTTTTTTCCACTAATAATCTCGAGAACCATAACTCCAAAACTATAAACATCAGATTTTTCAGAAAATTGTCCAAACATAGCATACTCTGGAGACATATAACCACTGCAAAATTAGGGGAAAATGACAAATAAGCTTAAATATATTATGCAAAGGATGAGAAGTGTAGGAATGAGTATTCAAAACTTACTACGTTCCAATAATTCTGTTTGTACTTCCTTCTTGTTGATCTATTTCAACAATTCTAGCAAGACCAAAATCTGAAATTTTTGGATTCATATTTTCGTCTAATAGTACATTACTAGGTTTAAGATCACGATGTATAACTTTAAGTCGAGAATGTTCATGCAAATATAGAATTCCTCGAGCAATCCCTCCTATGATTTTGTAACGCTCAGACCAACTCAAAACTGTTTCTAGTTTAGTATCTACAAGAAATATTGATTATGTGAGAAAATTAAAAGATGCGTGTTTTATAACCAATCACTTGAATTGGTTTAGATATAATTCATTAAATATCATAAATACATAATGCGTAAATGTTAAACTTTAAAAAACTAAAGAGAAGTTGAAGGCACCAAACCAAATAAGAAGTAGTCCAGACTCTTGTTTGGCACGTATTCATAGATAAGTATTTTCTCTTGCTCATCAAGACAAAATCCAATGAATGCCACTAGATTTCTATGTTGAAGTTTGGCTATTAATAGAACCTCATTTTTGAACTCCTCCACACCTTGCTTAGAATTTCTTGAGAGTCTCTTCACAGCTATAGGTCTTCCATCAATAAGAATGCCCTAAAAATATGTAAATAATTATTTATGTTAAAAAGGAACATATTAGAAATAAAATTTAATATATTTTCTTCTACCTTATAAACTTCTCCAAATCCACCTCTACCAATCTTGTTCTCGTGTGAAAAGTTGTTTGTTGCTACTTCAATTATTGCCAAATTGAATTGCAATGACTCTATAGTGGAACTTTCACGTCCAACTAAACAAAAATACTTCAATAGTTAAACCAAGTAATTTGTAAAGTTCTTTAAGGTTTCTAATTGAATAGTTTAGTATTAAAATCTTCTCTTTTTTTTTTTTACCATACTTACAATTTTCTCTAAGAATAGTTTTATTATTCTTTCTTACTTTTCTTCGTATCAGATAACAACAAAAGGTGAAAAAGATCCCCGATACAATGATGGTGGGTATAAGGATCAAGATAATAGTTCGCAGTTGACCATTTCCTACATTAGAAAAAATAACACATCATTAGGTCATGGTGAATTGATAACAAGAAAAGTGACTTTTTTTTTTTAAACTAAAAATATTATTGATGAAAAAATGACTTTGATTTGAAGGACAATGTGTACCCAAAATTATATCTAGAAAAATTTATACAAAAAAATGATCTTGTAAAACAAAAGCTACGTACACAATCCAATACACCAAAATCTAGCTAGCACTAAAATCAAAGCCACCAATAAAAATGTTATCATGTATAACAAGAAATTATAGTACCGAATAAAATATATATGTTAACCTTTATGATCATAGAATAGTCGTATATAGACTCCAAACATTAAGGGCCCATTTGGTTGTCAGGATGGAATTGGATAGGATAGGATAACTATCCTATCCTACTATAATCAAGTGTTTGGTGCACCAACAGGATATGATTTACTTATCCTATTGCCTATCCTATCTTAGTGTAGTGTATTTCTTATCCTGAGGGGGGAGCCAGGTTAGAAAGCAACATGATAGGATAGGATAGGATAATCTCTCTCTCCTTCCCTTCCTCCCTCCCCTCACCACCCCCATCGCCACCATCACTACTGTCATTATTGTTGTCGTCATTGCCACTAACTCTATCACCATTGCCATTGCCGCCGCCATCGCCACTACCTCCACCACCGTCATCGCCACTACCTCCACCACCGTCACTGCTGCCATAGTCACCACCACCATCACCATCACTACCACCACCATCACCGCCACCACTGTCATCACCACTGCCACCACCATTTCCGGCATAGTAAGCACCATCGTCAACACCACCACCACCACCACCATTGTCGTTGCCACCACTCCACCATCGCCACCACCACCATTGCTACCACCATCCCATCATTATTGTCGTCACCATTGCCACCACCACCATCGTCGCCACCACCATTGCTGCCAGTATCTCATCACTGTCGTCTTCATCACAGCCACTACCACCATCGTCATCGCCACTGTTGCCACCGCAACCACCACCACCATTGTTGCCACCATCTCATCACTATTGTTGTCATCATCACCATTACCATGGCCGTCATCACCACCACCACCATTGCCTCCACCATCCCATCACCTTTGTCATTGCCATCGCCACTACCACCGCTGCCACCACCACCCTCACCGCCATTGCCTTGACCGCAACCACCACCACCATTATCATTGTTGCCACCACCACTACCACCACCATCGTCATCGCCACTGTTGCCACCGCAACCACCACCACCATTGTTGCCACCATCTCATCACTATTGTTGTCATCATCACCATTACCACGGCCGTCATCACCACCACCACCATTGCCTCCACCATCCCATCACCATTGTCATTGCCATCGCCACCACCACCCTCACCGCCATTGCCTTGACCGCAACCACCACCACCATTATCATTGTTGCCACCACCACTACCACCACTATCGTCATCATTACCACTATTGTCATTGTCGTCGCCACCATTACCTCCTATTGTTATTTAGTTCGTATCATGGCGTGCACCAAACATTGGATAGGATTAAGGCTTATTCTGCTCTTATCCTATAATGTTTTTATCCTGTACATATATCATATCATATCCTTACCACTAAACAACCCTAATATTTTAAGGGAATTATTTTTTGCACCACCCATGTTTTCTGAACACATCACTCATTTTTTTTTAATTCTGAAAATACCCCTAATATTATAAAAAGCCCATTTGGCACACCATCCATCGCGCTCTAAGGACTCCACCTCATTCTTCCAAGCAAAGTCGCATCTTCCCATTCATTAATGACACATATCTTACTACTAGAATTAAATCTATTTAAATCTAAATTCATTAAATTCCATTTATGAAAAATCAAATATCACTTAGATGGTTGTCCTTGTTCCTTAGGTTGTTTCCGCATACTATATTAAGACAACCTACATATTAGAGTCCAGAAAAAATTAAAATACTTTTGAATCACAATGAAAAAAAGAAGATTGAAACTGAGAAACCAAGTTTTTTCATGGGGTTTAACTATTGACCAACTTCCTACACGTCCAAGTTTTTTGTGGACAACTTTTATCAATAACTTGCAATTTGTCAATTAAACCAATCGGTCGAATTTAATTTTAAAAAAATAATAATTTATTATATGGACAAAGGTACAAGAAGTACTCTTCCCAGCAGAGTACAACTGATAAAATGCAAAGCTAAGACCCGCATTCTATCTATGGCCAAAATACATGTTGCCCCCAGAGAACCCGACAACTTCATGCCTAATTCCTATCCCAAAATACATTCCACCGCATTGCAGAAACCCCTAATTTCAAAAACTGCAATAACATCTTATCATTGAAGTTTTATTTTATATTCATAGGCCTTTTCCTTCAATATGCATCGGCAAAGAAAAAAAATAAGTGGACGCAGAGAGAGCCAAAAAAGAGAGCATTTTAAGGGGAGAATTAAGAAAAAGGAAGAGGGAGATGGAGAGTATTTCACGAAAAAAAATTAAGAAAAACAAAGAAAGGGTGGTGTATTTAGAAAAACAATAGTTGTATGAAAAGTAAAACCTTATTTTAGCTAACCCCTTTAAAGTTGGCCCACATTGTACTAAATGCGAAAACTCCAGCCCATTATCCGTTGACGAAATGATTTTACTGAATAAGCTGAATATATACTGCCAGACTTGAATTAATTGAAGTTTGAAAATTTGTCGTGATAAACGTCCATTTCAAAATGATGTGGATTAAGATGGAAAAAGAAAAAAGAAATATAAAAAAGAGGAAAGATACAAATAGAAAATAATATAATAGAAAAGGAAAAGAATGAAATGAAAAAACATAGAAATGAGGAAAAAGAAAATATGTAGATGTTCATAGTTTTTCTTATAATCAAATGAGCAGGTGGGTTGAAAGCTGCTAGCGTGAAACGGTCCAGTAATCCTTTCCAAATATTACTACACCGAGTGAGAGATATTAGATATCAAGTATTTTAGAACCATAGATCATAATATCAAGTATATCAATACCAAGTAATTTAAGTATTTCTGATCTCATATAGCAGAGTTCTTCTATTGCCTATGTACTGTTAGTGGTTCTTCAACAATTTTTAATAAAGAAAATAAGTTATGATCTCACTATTATTTAATTACAAATTACTATATAATAAATTTATTAACTTTTAATATAATTATTTTAAAAGTTATATCAAATTTTAATTGGTTGACTTTTTACCTTGAAAATTCATATTTATTGAACTCTTAAGATTATTGTAATTAATAAATCTTAGTTAGAATGTGACTTTTAATTTGTAAATTTTAACATACGTATATCAAATTAATAAATATAGGAATAATATGTCTTAATTCGCGTAATTTATTTTTATAGTTTTTTTTTTTTTGAAGAGTTATTTTTATAGTTTTTTCTTCAGTTTCATATCTTTTATTTATTCCGATATAATAAAATATAAAGTATTTATTATTAATAAAGAAAATATTTCCTATTTTAATTTATTATTCCCTAAAACATATAATCTTTGTCATGTTTAATAATAATAATTATTATTATTTCTAATTTTAAATTTTACTGAATAACCTTTGCTAGTTGTGTTAAAAACCAATGCATTGGAATCATCGTTGTGAAATTTTAGAGAAATGAATAAAAAAATATATAAAACCTGGCGATGGAGGGGTACTAGTTGGTGGGGTGAGCGTGAGATCGTAAAACTTGAACAATTCAAACCTCAGATTGCAGCTAGGGTACAGAACTCGTCCACCTACGCTTCCCAAACGAGACCATGGAATTGCCATTCCAATCACATCATTTAGGCAGCCAATGCAACTATTGGTTGATAGATCCAATGAACACTGAGCAAGAAAATATAGTGTTTGGTCATCATTCAATCTTAATGATTCTGTTCGATATCTGCCATTACTGTTTCCTGTCTTGGTCGCCATCTCAGCAAACTGGTTGGATAATTCAAAAGCAACAGAGGATTGTATCGGATTGGCGCTGGTTGTATTCAGTTTCTGAAATATGGGATTTGTTCCCACGCTGGAGAAGAAGTATCGATCGGAATAGCGAAGCCAGCAATGATTGTACCATATTACAGCCTCCGTAGAAGCCAGACGACACTCAGAGGCTACTTTGTCGGTGGCGTTTTGGATGCATTGTCCACAAAGGAGAGGAGGAATGTCACCACGGCACGTGAAGAGGCCATACGCTGTTCCCTCTGTCGTCTGGAATTCACTGTGATTGGTGGCGTTGGAAGACAAGTCAGAGAGGAGGGTCCTGAGGTTTGATTGGAAAGCACGGTCAGTACTGGTGATGCCTGAGCAGTTGTGGGAAATATAGCCAGGATCTTCTGAATATTCTGAATCCGTGTGTGGATATTTTGTTTCAGGGACGAGTCCTTGTGGTGCCTCACTCGTGACCCGGTAGAAAGGGTACAATTCATACCTAATGTTACAACTCGGAAACAGAACTCTTCCTCCTTGCTTTCCATTACAGCAATCTGGGAGGCTCCCTATTGCTGCATCAAGACAGTCTGAGCATTGTAGAGGTGACAGATCTTGTGTGCACTGAGCTAGACAGTAAAGAGTCTGAAATTGATCAAAGGTTGCGTTCTTTGTGGAGTACCTGTTACCAGAATTGGCTGCTTCATCTGCAGTTTGCATCATGGTGTGGGACAAAATACTCATGAAGCTTGTTGAGTTGGAGGTGATATTGGCCACGTTGACCAGGAACAAACCGGGAAATGTGGACACGGTGGAGAAGAAAGAGACGTTGGAATACCGAAACATGCACTGGTCGTACCAAATCAGACCCTCTATGGACAAGGGACACACTGGGTCTGAGGATAATGTCTCGGTTGCGTTTACCACCCACAGTCCGCAGAGGTGAGAGGGTACATCACCCCTGCACATGAACAGACCATACACCGTGTCAGAGGAGTTTCTTCCCACGACTGTGTCGGTGTAGAATGTGTTGTCGGTGGCGTTGGAAGATAAGGAAGACAGGAGGGTCCTGAAATTCATTTCATAGGCGCTGTTGGCAGTGGTTTGGTTTGCAGTGCAAAATTGGCCAACAATCATACCAGGGTCGGCGTCCTGTGCTTTAGTAGTTGGGAAATTGAAGAAGCTAACAAGGATACAAAGGAAGATCAGCTTGAAGGAATTTGAAGGCATGGTTAATGTTCCACAACACTACCATATGGTGGGTGAATGGATTAATGGATGTATTTTTGCTATTAATTAAAATTCTTTCTCATCAGTGACGTATTTAACCCGGCAGTGAGGGATAGATGCAAGCAAGTCAATGAAGCAGGTAAGTCAAACATTCATTCATACATCTCTCATTATTTTCCAGAGATTGTCCACATGGGTTCATTAATGAGGTTCGAAATCGTGTGCTTATGTCTTTTTCATTTAATTTTCTACGCAGAGACTATTCTTTCCGAGATCAAATCCTCTGAAGTAGCTGTACCAAAAATATTTGAATTCTGTACAAAAAAAAAAAATTGAATCCTTAATTTTATCAATCCATTTCATTTATCACTCCAAAAAAAAAAAAATAGTATATTCGCAAAAGAGGATCCAACCCATCATCCACCATACCTACAATTTTCTTACTTTTATCTCTCTCGCTAGGTGTGGAACAATATTTGGAGAGTCTAAAAATCAATTTTGTTATTTTATTGTCACATGTCTTTGGATCTTGTAATGGTATATAAATGGGTTCATGGAGATGAAATTTGTAGATTTTTCTCCCATAAAACTAGACATACAATTTCGCATGGAAATCAAGGATTGGTGTGCAAGCAAGTCTATGAAGTCAAGCACTCATGTCTTCTTCATTTTCTTCCCAGAGACTATTTTCTCTTCACAAATTTTATAAATTTGTATAGATGATTTTTCTTTGTTGAAGATAATACTTTCTAAAAAAATTCATCAAAATGAAGATAATACTTTTATCTTCACAAAGTATAAAATCTTCACAAATTTTATAAATTTGTATAGATGATTTTTCTTTGTTGAAGATAATACTTTCTAAAAAAATTCATCAAAATGAAGATAATACTTTTATCTTCACAAAGTATAAAAAATAATACTTTTATAATTGTTAATAAAATAAAATAAAATCCCACATCAAATAGACATAAACTTGCATTGTCCCATTCCATGAGCTATGTTCATATTACGACTAGGAAGAACTTTCACTACATCTACTACAAAAAAGACTTTTTAGATCGGTTAAAAATGACATTTTAGATCAGTTGTACGGCTGATGTATATGGTAGCGATATAGAAAGTCTGACTTTTTAGATCCGTTTTTAACCGATCTAAAAAGTTTACTTTTAAAATCGGTTATTTTGATGACCGATCTAAAAAGTCAACCTATTATATCAATTCGTTTTGATAACTGATTTAAAAATATAACTTTTTAGATCGGTTCATTTAATAACCGATCTAAAAAGATAACTTTTAAGATCGGTTCTCTGCACTAACCGATCTAAAAAGTTATATTTTTACATTGGTTCTCTGCATTAACCGATCTAAAAGGTTCACTTTTTAGATCGGTTATAGACATAACGGATTTAATTATTTTTTTATAAATAGAATACGTTCTATATATTTTCCTCCCTGTAAACAGACACCACAAGGCCACATACCATAGCACAAACAAACTTATCACATCACAACTAATATATTTTCTTAATCTATAAAAGCAAATATAGTCATTCTAAACAAATTATAATCATCATTCTAAACAAAAAATGTACTACTCATTAAACCTTAAAATATATACACAACACAAACAAATTTATCACAACCTTATATATGTCTTAACATATAAAAACAAAAGTACTCATTGGGTTCTAAACAAACATTCTAAACAAATTGTAACAAAAAAACAACATTCTAAACAAATAAGTTTACAAATTACTAATTTTAAGAAAAAAAGTTGCCCAACATTGTTGAATGTTAGCAATATCCTCCTTGGGTATTGGACCACATTGTTGAAGATCTACAATTTCAAATAACATAGATAAAATATTAGCTCATGAACTAAAAACAAAACATAATTAATCTAACTTGTTGAGAATTGATTACATCTTTCCATGAATCAACAATATTTTCCATGACAATTGTGAGCATATGCCTCATAAACATAATATCCACACTCATAACCCCCAGATTGCGTTTCACACTACAAACGAATATCAAATTTGAATATAATTAGTAACTATTTAAGTAAGCATTATAAATTGTAATTGATAGTCGGTTTGTAAACTACTTACACGGGGAAAAATCCATGTGGGCTTCCTTCTAGATCCTGACTGCAAACCCACCAACCTTTGATATCCGTCCATAGCTCTAACATAAGAAAATAATCATGTGAATTGCATTATAGGTTTTAGAGTTATAAACACTCTAGAAAGCAAATTTTTTAGAAATAAAAGCTTACGAATCAATTGTTTTTCATTTATGAGTTGATCATCTTCTTGTGTAACGAACACAATAACACCACAACATTTTGCTTAGGACAAAATAATCAACAATTGCTAGCGGCTCCTACAATAGAGAACAATTAGTGACCAATGACACATAATATGATCAAATTTGTAAACTTGAACTTACGAATGCAAGTAAGGTGCTAAGTAACACTGTTTGATGCCTTCATGTAGCCTATTTTGCAAATAGCCCTGAACATCTTGTGTCTTATTCCGAACACTCTGAATGGATTGCGGATCCATGAATCCATAAATATGTGCATTCTTCATCTCATTAGTACATAAGTGATGTATATACCTAAGATATTGAAATAAATGTTATGTTAATTATAATAAATTGATATTTAATTAGTTAACAAATTTACAAATTAATTTTACTTACATCAACCATAATTGTATAACCAAGATGTCAAGCATCTCTGTACCCATATATACTTCCAATATATCCCTCCGATGGATATAAAATGGCATGGTAGAGGGCCTAGTTAGTACATTAGGATCCCAAGGCAGCTGTATTGGATCCTTAGTTTTTCTTGCTACCATCAATAAACGTTCAAGTGAATCAAGTTGAGGTTCCAACCTTTTGTGTGGAACATCTTTGCTACATCCCTCCATAACCTAAACAACAAAGGTAAAATAATATTAGTAAACTATTTCAAGTCATTGCAACCATAAAATGAGAAAGATATAAGTAAACAATTAATTACGGATACCTTAGCTGAAATAGACTTGACGAGTCTTCTTGGCCACTGAATGAAATGATTAGGGGCCTACCCCACTGTTTGAACCTCATCAATAGGGAAAGGAACTTGAGCATCTGCATGTCTAACCTCTTCAACCACCACCCTCACATTATCATCCTCTATTTTGTTGTGGTGTATGATTAACCCAAGATTATACACTCTTCCAATTGCCACTAAAAGGGGAGAATCAACATCAACATATAGCTCACACTGATTATGGATATCAGTGTGACTGTCCTCCCCAGATGGATTAGCAGCAGCACAACTCCCTTTTGTGCTCACACGAGGTACTACTGGCTCTACATCTGTATTTTGCTGGGAAAGACCTAGAGATGCTAGTTGCAGTTGGAACTGCTGTGTGACTTGTTGAGTCACCTGCTGAGTGACCTCCAAAGTGACCTCTTTAGTGACCTGCTCTCATAACTTGTGTAATGACCTCTAAATGTTCCATATTGATACTTGCTGAGGTGGAAACATGATGGGTAGGTGGTCCAAAGTATTGCCTAATGCCCATACCTCGACCAACACCACGAACACGACCAGGGTGCTCCGGTTTCCCAATGGCAGTAGTCAAGATATCTTGGCGCCCATGTGAAACAAAGGATCCTTGCGTGCTCTGTTCTACGAGAGAATCCTACAACATATAATTCACTAACATATTTAATTACAATCCTTGAGTGATATTAAGTACATGTAGATTTGAATATTTACTTACAATCCTGTCACCAATAATGTGTGCTTCTTCATTAATTCAATCTCCTGAACCGTAAATCAAAATCAAAATCAACAAAACCAAACCCTAAAATAATAACGAACTAAACAACAAAAACCAAAATCAGATATATGAAAGATCAATCTGGAAACATGCTTTGAACGGAGACAAAGCATGAGCAGAGCGAGAGAGAGAGTGTGAGCAGAGCGAGAGATAGAGAGAGACCGTGAGCAAAGCGAGAGAGAAGAGGAGCTTGAGCAGAGCGAGAGAGAAGAGGAGTGTTTGGTTTTCGTGTTCGCGTTTCACAGCGCTAACGGAAGAGGAGCGTCGATGAATGAAAGAATGAAGTTGGGCTTGTGAAATTGGGAATTACTTTTTAGATCAGTTTTACTTATAACTGATCTAAAAGCAACCTTTTAAATCAATTTTAAAATGAACTGATTTAAAAAGATTACATTTTAGATCAGTTTAGCTTTCAACCGATTTAAAAAAGTTGTTTTTAGATCGGTTATAGAAGAATCGATCTAAAAACATTTTTTATAATTACAAAAATGCCACCGCATTTTTTTTAGATCAATTTTCTTATGACTGATCTAAAAAGCTGTTATAAATTGTATTTTTTGTAGTAGTGTTTCACAGTTAAATTTGTTGTTGGCTAATCTCAAATGTCGCTAGGAAAACAACTTTTGCCAGCCAACAATTGTTGCTGCAAGAAAGGTTGTTGCAAAAAGTTTTGCAGCCATATTTGATGTCGCTACCACTACTTATGCTTTAACCACCAAAGTTGTTTCCATATTTTACATGTCTTAACCACTATTGTTGTTGTGAAAGACATTTCCTTCTCATCAACCAAAGTTGTTGCGATAAGATAATTTTTCTTAATAATTAGTATCGCTACAATAAGATATCTTTTCTCAACGACTATAATGTTGTTGCAATAAAGTATTTTTTTTTTAACAAAATTGATTGTTGTTATATCTTAATTTTTCTTAACAAAAGTTGTGGCAAAAAATTACTATTTCTTAACAACTTACATCATTGCAAAACTTTATATAAATATTAAATTTTGTTTTAATTACAATTATATTTTTTTTTTTTAGAATTAGTACTAATAGAAATCATTTAATTATCATAACTATTTTTTTTGGAAAGCAATTATCATAACTATTTAAAACTAGATCAAATTAAAACAAGACGAAGGCTAGGGTAGACCACCATCATAGGTAGTCTGCCATGCATCACACTTATCAGCCCTTAGATTAATCTAAGGTGCAATTTCTTATCATACATCCTCTACATCAAAATATCTCTCTTTCCCATCTAATCCTCCACTTCATTCCCAACAACCCTCTGACCACCATTTGCCATCGCCAAAGGCGGTTTTCGGTGGCAACATTGCATTTTTTTTTTTTTTGCTTTTTTCCTTGCCACCTCCACCATTAGCCCCTTGCACTATAGTTGAAAAGAGAACGAACATCGAAACCCAGAAAAGGCAAATGGGTAAGGATCTAAGCAAGAATCAAGATTCTTCAATGAAGGAAGCTTTCTCTCTATTCAACATGGATGTTGATGACCGAATCGAATCGTCGGAGCTCAAGATCCTGATGTGGTCTTTCGGGAGCAACCCCACCTAGGCCCAACTGAAGGCCATCGTCATTGAAGAGAACCTCATGACCCCTTCACAAGCCTCGTCGTGGCCAAACACATTAAATTGAACCCTTTGATCGCCAACTGTGTAACGCATTCAAGGTCCTCGTCAAGGATACTAAACTGCTTCGTCTCCTCTTTAAGCTTTGTCACTTCCTCACCAACATCAGCAAAAAGATCCATCCAGCCCTCCGAGATCAACAAGTGGATCCTGGAGGTCGATGTCGACTCAGACAGCATGACCCATTATGTCATCGACGATGTGAAAGGTCCAACATTGTCGTCATCTCTTAGTTAGTGGCCAATGTAGAAGGAGAAAGTGCTTACCTATCTATGTGCTTCCTAGCAAACCAGAAATTTTTTTGTGATGGTCACTGTACTAGAATGCTTTTGGGTTATCATAGCCTTTTTATTCATTTTCTTCAATTTTATTTGGTTATTAATTTTTGTTCATTGAATGACAGTTAGCATAAAAACAATTAAAAGCATATAAGGTATGCACGAATTTATCTAGCATGTTGGAAGCGAAGGGAGTGATGCTGTTTGCATCAATCTTCCTTTTCTTTGATTAAGTTTTCCTCATTTTTTTTGTCAATTTTTCTTCATTTTGGGTTTTGATTATGCATCCTACTACCACCAAATTCTACATTTCAATTACTTCTTAATATTCATTGCAATTAAAATAGGCTTTTATTATTTAATTGCTTAATTAATTATAACATAAAATTGTGTTTGTGCTGTTGTGATGGAAAACAATGGTTGCAACTCTAAGCCATCATCAGCATCGATTAGAGAAAAGGAAAGCCTAAACTTGAAGGCGAAGGAGAGAGAGGGAAGGAAGGCAGTTGAAGAATGAAGGAACGAGGAAGGAGGGTAGTCGAAAACGGAGGAAGGAGAAAAAAGAAAAAAATTGATACCAAAGGTACACCTTATCACCTGTGGTTGAGATGAATCTTGCGGTGTATAAAAGTGGTCCACAATTGACCACTTATACAACTACTTTGTGCTGGCCTTTATCTTAAAACAAATAGAAGTATATAATTATTTAAACACAAATGACAATATTGTTAATGCAAATATATATATATATATATATATATATATATATATATATATATATATATATAATCAACAAAATATAAACACAACATATATATGGGTAATGCTTACTAACTACTTCATCTTAAAAAACTATCCTAATGAAAAAGGAAAGTTGAAAATCAACTTTCATCCCATCATATCTTAATCTTAATATATCTATATAAAAGTAATTAATTGTTGTTGACATAGTTATTGCAACAATTGAATAAATAGAAAGTAAAAAAATTGAAGTAATTAAAGGAAATAAAATTATAATAACCTCGTAAATAGCATAAAAATTTAATTATTTGGATATGGTCAGGATTTAAATTATTATTCGGTTATGGTTAGAATTTTAATTATTATGATTAGCAAAATACTCTTCACGCAACAATTGTTTCTTCTTGATTTTGGGTGAAAGATTTCTAAATGCCACCAATTATCATTAATGCAAACAATCCAGCGATGGGGTTGGCAAGGACAGTGTCCATGGACAACCATAACTCAAGGGGTAACACTGAGGACCTGTGATTAGTAATGTACAAGACATTGGCATGGTTGTAAGCCAAGGAGGCCATGGGTGTCGACGACTAAGGAGGCCAGAGGAACCACTGTCAATGACAGAGGAAAGCATGAGCTTCATTTGACTTTTCTATACTTGTTCCTTGATCTGTCTCTTTTTATTGTTTTGTGAAGCGGATGAAGGAGATTGAGAGAGGTTTGCTTTTGTTTAACCTTGACACTGGTACAAATTTGTTGAAGGAGAAGTTGAAGATGAAGTGGCGGCGCTGCGAGAAGTTGAAGGAGAAGATGGGAACACCAAACACCAGAGGTAGGGGCACATTGGGAAAGAGAGAAAAACAAAAGAGAAAGAAAAAGGAAAATTTCTCAACTCATTGATTTTAATAATGCATATCTAATGGTTGAAAATACCTACCATCCTTTCCCACCTTAGAATTCATCATGATAGTGTTCACTCAATGGAGAATCCTGTCCTGTTATTTGGTTTCTTAGTCTTTTTTTTTTTTGTGGTCCTGGGTTAGAGACCACAGATGTCTCCCAACCCACTGAGTTAGAGACTAATTCCGCTCGCAGTGCATGGTTGCCGCTGGTCCAAGAAAATTTTGCACACAATCCTGTTATTTGGTTCCTTAGTCATTTACCACAACAAAAAGCAAATCTAAAATCTACAGGTAAATTTCTTAGGATCATTTACGTCACAGTTAATGGAATAATTATTATGATATTGCATTTGTTTATTACTCCCTCCATCATGACTGGTGTTTAAGGTTTTTACACATAGATTAAGAAAAGCAAGTATTCCAAGAAAATAATATTTATTAGAGGCCAATTTTACTAAAATATCCTTATTCTCTTTCTTAATTTTAATACGTGCATTATTAAGTCTTTCAAGACAACAATATTTATTAGAGGGCAAAATTGGAATAGATGTTTCAATATCATTGAAAATGAGAACATCTGTTAATTTGGAATTTTTTTCAAAGGCTAAAACTGCAGTCATTGTGGGATGGAGGGAATACAATACTTTAGTCAAAACAATCCTTGAAATATTCACATCCACTCATTCACAGTAACCACTTACCCTTTCTTAAACTTAATACAGAGATTCCCTCTCATTCTTTTTTCCTCTAACACACAGCAACAATTTCACTCAACTCATCACTCACCCTCAGTTTTTCTCCTATTCTCTATCAGTGCATGTGGGGACTGGGGTGGGTTAGGTTGGGGTGAAGTGCAATCCTAGATCCAATAGGGTGGAGGTTAACCCTAGATTCTCAGTGAGGAAATTTGTGGGGGAAGAGTGTGGCAGTGGAGGATGAGTTGATAGAATAAAAAAAAAAGGAAATTCTTTCATTAGAAAAAAAAATTAAATATATTATCCAAGTTCCCTTTTTAATCGGTAATAAGTAAGGCTCCGCTGCGTTCATTGCCACTAACTCTATCACCATTGCCATTGCCGCCGCCATCGCCACTACCTCCACCACCGTCATCGCCACTACCTCCACCACCGTCACTGCTGCCATAGTCACCACCACCATCACCATCACTACCACCACCATCACCGCCACCACTGTCATCACCACTGCCACCACCATTTCCGGCATAGTAAGCACCATCGTCAACACCACCACCACCACCACCATTGTCGTTGCCACCACTCCACCATCGCCACCACCACCATTGCTACCACCATCCCATCATTATTGTCGTCACCATTGCCACCACCACCATCGTCGCCACCACCATTGCTGCCAGTATCTCATCACTGTCGTCTTCATCACAGCCACTACCACCATCGTCATCGCCACTGTTGCCACCGCAACCACCACCACCATTGTTGCCACCATCTCATCACTATTGTTGTCATCATCACCATTACCATGGCCGTCATCACCACCACCACCATTGCCTCCACCATCCCATCACCTTTGTCATTGCCATCGCCACTACCACCGCTGCCACCACCACCCTCACCGCCATTGCCTTGACCGCAACCACCACCACCATTATCATTGTTGCCACCACCACTACCACCACCATCGTCATCGCCACTGTTGCCACCGCAACCACCACCACCATTGTTGCCACCATCTCATCACTATTGTTGTCATCATCACCATTACCACGGCCGTCATCACCACCACCACCATTGCCTCCACCATCCCATCACCATTGTCATTGCCATCGCCACCACCACCCTCACCGCCATTGCCTTGACCGCAACCACCACCACCATTATCATTGTTGCCACCACCACTACCACCACTATCGTCATCATTACCACTATTGTCATTGTCGTCGCCACCATTACCTCCTATTGTTATTTAGTTCGTATCATGGCGTGCACCAAACATTGGATAGGATTAAGGCTTATTCTGCTCTTATCCTATAATGTTTTTATCCTGTACATATATCATATCATATCCTTACCACTAAACAACCCTAATATTTTAAGGGAATTATTTTTTGCACCACCCATGTTTTCTGAACACATCACTCATTTTTTTTTAATTCTGAAAATACCCCTAATATTATAAAAAGCCCCTTTGGCACACCATCCATCGCGCTCTAAGGACTCCACCTCATTCTTCCAAGCAAAGTCGCATCTTCCCATTCATTAATGACACATATCTTACTACTAGAATTAAATCTATTTAAATCTAAATTCATTAAATTCCATTTATGAAAAATCAAATATCACTTAGATGGTTGTCCTTGTTCCTTAGGTTGTTTCCGCATACTATATTAAGACAACCTACATATTAGAGTCCAGAAAAAATTAAAATACTTTTGAATCACAATGAAAAAAAGAAGATTGAAACTGAGAAACCAAGTTTTTTCATGGGGTTTAACTATTGACCAACTTCCTACACGTCCAAGTTTTTTGTGGACAACTTTTATCAATAACTTGCAATTTGTCAATTAAACCAATCGGTCGAATTTAATTTTAAAAAAATAATAATTTATTATATGGACAAAGGTACAAGAAGTACTCTTCCCAGCAGAGTACAACTGATAAAATGCAAAGCTAAGACCCGCATTCTATCTATGGCCAAAATACATGTTGCCCCCAGAGAACCCGACAACTTCATGCCTAATTCCTATCCCAAAATACATTCCACCGCATTGCAGAAACCCCTAATTTCAAAAACTGCAATAACATCTTATCATTGAAGTTTTATTTTATATTCATAGGCCTTTTCCTTCAATATGCATCGGCAAAGAAAAAAAATAAGTGGACGCAGAGAGAGCCAAAAAAGAGAGCATTTTAAGGGGAGAATTAAGAAAAAGGAAGAGGGAGATGGAGAGTATTTCACGAAAAAAAATTAAGAAAAACAAAGAAAGGGTGGTGTATTTAGAAAAACAATAGTTGTATGAAAAGTAAAACCTTATTTTAGCTAACCCCTTTAAAGTTGGCCCACATTGTACTAAATGCGAAAACTCCAGCCCATTATCCGTTGACGAAATGATTTTACTGAATAAGCTGAATATATACTGCCAGACTTGAATTAATTGAAGTTTGAAAATTTGTCGTGATAAACGTCCATTTCAAAATGATGTGGATTAAGATGGAAAAAGAAAAAAGAAATATAAAAAAGAGGAAAGATACAAATAGAAAATAATATAATAGAAAAGGAAAAGAATGAAATGAAAAAACATAGAAATGAGGAAAAAGAAAATATGTAGATGTTCATAGTTTTTCTTATAATCAAATGAGCAGGTGGGTTGAAAGCTGCTAGCGTGAAACGGTCCAGTAATCCTTTCCAAATATTACTACACCGAGTGAGAGATATTAGATATCAAGTATTTTAGAACCATAGATCATAATATCAAGTATATCAATACCAAGTAATTTAAGTATTTCTGATCTCATATAGCAGAGTTCTTCTATTGCCTATGTACTGTTAGTGGTTCTTCAACAATTTTTAATAAAGAAAATAAGTTATGATCTCACTATTATTTAATTACAAATTACTATATAATAAATTTATTAACTTTTAATATAATTATTTTAAAAGTTATATCAAATTTTAATTGGTTGACTTTTTACCTTGAAAATTCATATTTATTGAACTCTTAAGATTATTGTAATTAATAAATCTTAGTTAGAATGTGACTTTTAATTTGTAAATTTTAACATACGTATATCAAATTAATAAATATAGGAATAATATGTCTTAATTCGCGTAATTTATTTTTATAGTTTTTTTTTTTTTTTGAAGAGTTATTTTTATAGTTTTTTCTTCAGTTTCATATCTTTTATTTATTCCGATATAATAAAATATAAAGTATTTATTATTAATAAAGAAAATATTTCCTATTTTAATTTATTATTCCCTAAAACATATAATCTTTGTCATGTTTAATAATAATAATTATTATTATTTCTAATTTTAAATTTTACTGAATAACCTTTGCTAGTTGTGTTAAAAACCAATGCATTGGAATCATCGTTGTGAAATTTTAGAGAAATGAATAAAAAAATATATAAAACCTGGCGATGGAGGGGTACTAGTTGGTGGGGTGAGCGTGAGATCGTAAAACTTGAACAATTCAAACCTCAGATTGCAGCTAGGGTACAGAACTCGTCCACCTACGCTTCCCAAACGAGACCATGGAATTGCCATTCCAATCACATCATTTAGGCAGCCAATGCAACTATTGGTTGATAGATCCAATGAACACTGAGCAAGAAAATATAGTGTTTGGTCATCATTCAATCTTAATGATTCTGTTCGATATCTGCCATTACTGTTTCCTGTCTTGGTCGCCATCTCAGCAAACTGGTTGGATAATTCAAAAGCAACAGAGGATTGTATCGGATTGGCGCTGGTTGTATTCAGTTTCTGAAATATGGGATTTGTTCCCACGCTGGAGAAGAAGTATCGATCGGAATAGCGAAGCCAGCAATGATTGTACCATATTACAGCCTCCGTAGAAGCCAGACGACACTCAGAGGCTACTTTGTCGGTGGCGTTTTGGATGCATTGTCCACAAAGGAGAGGAGGAATGTCACCACGGCACGTGAAGAGGCCATACGCTGTTCCCTCTGTCGTCTGGAATTCACTGTGATTGGTGGCGTTGGAAGACAAGTCAGAGAGGAGGGTCCTGAGGTTTGATTGGAAAGCACGGTCAGTACTGGTGATGCCTGAGCAGTTGTGGGAAATATAGCCAGGATCTTCTGAATATTCTGAATCCGTGTGTGGATATTTTGTTTCAGGGACGAGTCCTTGTGGTGCCTCACTCGTGACCCGGTAGAAAGGGTACAATTCATACCTAATGTTACAACTCGGAAACAGAACTATTCCTCCTATCTTTCCATCACAGCAGTCTGGGAGGAACCCTATTGCTTTAGTAAGACAGACTGTGCAGTTTTGGGGTGAGAGGTCTTGTGTGCACTGAGCCAGACAGTATAGGGTCTGAGAATGAGACAAGTTTGATTCCTTTGTGGAGAACCTTTTACCCGAATTGGCTGCTGCTTCTGCAGTTTGGTTCATGGTGTTGGACAACAAACTCATGAAGCTTACGTTGGAAGAGATATGGGCTATGTTCCACTCGTAACCCCAGGGAGCTGTGGCCACTGTGGAGAAGAAAGAGGCGTTGGAATACCGAACCATGCACTCCTCGTACCAAATCACACCCCGTATGGACAGGGAACAGTTTGGGTCTGAAGATAATGTCTCGGTTGCGTTTACCACGCACTCTCTGCATTCGTGAGAGGGTACATCACCCCTGCACATGAACAGACCATACACCGTGTCAGAAGAGTTTTTGCCTACTGTGTCGTTGTAGAATGTGTTGACGGTGGCATTGGAAGATAGGGAAGAGAGGAGGATCCGGAGGTTCATCGGATAGGTGCTGCTGGCAGCAGTTTTGTTTAAACTGCAAGTATGGTGAATATAACCAGGGTCAGCATCCTGTGCTTTAGTAGTCGGGAAATTGAAGAAGCAAACAAGGACACAAAGGAAGATGAACTTCAAGGAATTCGAAGCCATGGTTTTGTTGATGTTCCACAACACTACCATACCGTGGAGGATGGATGGAGTCTTGTTGTTCATAGTTTGTCCAGCTTTCCCTGAGTATTGTAATGGAAAGAGAATGCCCATGGTATTAATTTGTATCAATATATATATTTATAACTCTATCAATATCAACACCTTATTGAAATCTTTTATTTCTTTTTATTTCTCATTTTTTGTTATATTGTATTATCAATTATATCAATCACTTATCTCTCTCTTCTTCTTATATTTCTTAAAGTATTTACATCCTAAGAGTGTCCAAATATATTTTTTCTAGTTATAAACCGACTAAACCGCATTATAATTTCGTGCCTGTTTTTGTCAAACTAGTTTTCTTTTTTCATTTCTTTTAACTTTTGTGTCAGTACTGTTTGTGTTTGTACTATTAGAGCCTCTAGTGAAAAATATATGGTGAAGTTGAAACATCTAAAATTCTTTCACATCAGCAACGCATTTAAGTTTAACACGGCAGTGTGACTGAGAGTGAGGGATAGATACAAACAAGTCAATCAAGCAGGTGGGTCAGACATTCTTGTATCTCTCATTATTTTCTCAGAGTCAGAGATTATCCACATTTCTTTAATTAGGTCCTTTAATTCTGGGGTGAGTGGGCTCATGAAGATGAAATTTGTAGATATTTTTCCATAAGACTGGGCATAAAATTTGGCATGGCAATCAAGGACTGGTGGTGCAAGCAAGTCAATGTGAAGTCAAGTGCCCATGTCTGAAACTTAGGACTGGTTTTTGAGCTCTGCTTTTAGTATGAAACTTAGGCTGTTAGAAACAAATTTACTGAGAACAATAGGGAAAGAATTTGGGGGCAAGGGTTACCTTTTTAGAAAGATAAAGATGTTACCTTTATACTGTAAAAATTTCAGCTAAAAAATAATTTGGAAAGTGGGAGGAATTTACATTTCTTTGAGCTATGTTCAGTGAGCACTCAAAATTGACTTAGAAAATTTTAAAAATTTTCTAGATGTTGATTTTATAAGTGGGATACCTTTCTATAAAATAGATTTCAAGATCTTCGATTTGATATAAAAAATTTTAAATTTCGAGATCATTTGCTTGTATCAGTGAGAGCTCACATTCAATACTGTCAAAGAGTCTTTTTAGTCAATTTTGTTGATATTCGTGTTATTGATGTGATATGATGTATTTAAGCTTGAGAGATGATATTCTACCCCTAAAGGTGAATGTTCACCAATATGCTATGTGTTGACTAATTATCTGTGATTTGATTCATTATACAAATTAACTGTACTATGTATATTGTGGACTGAGACCTGGGAGTGTGAACCCTGGGCATTGTGGAAAAGTTGTATGCGTATGATTTTGATGTGTTTTGGATGTTGAATATGGGGATGAGGATTTATAATCTTCGTGGGAACAAATGAACTCCATGCGGAGCACATTTAGTGAAAACGGTGATTTTGTGATAAAAATGACGGAAAGTAATGAATTAATCCGTAAAAAGAGTGTGAATTTAGTAATTAATGATTGGCATAAGTAATTTTATGATCCTTGTTTTGTGTTGGTGAGGATCGAATGAGAAGGAAAACCTTTCTGTTGGGGGTCACGTGTGAGTGGTGTAGTGGATAAATGCTACGCGTCGATTTAGAAGGATAATCTTACGTGACCAGAAGCCAAGTGGGCAAGTGTTGAGAGGTCGTGTGGAGGCTTTATCTACGGTGAGCATTGTGCTTGTGAGATGACGGGGTAGTAATGTTTAACTACTGTGATAGTGGGGGAGTTGGATCTCTATGTTGTATGTCTGGGACATATGTTGATTGAGGACCACCGTCGAGTACCTTTGGTAGAAAAGCCCACATAGACCTGTAAGAGATGAACCCGATGAGAGGGAGTGGTTGAGGAGTCAGTCCTTAGAGATTGGATGACCTCATAGAGTGGTACCTGAGGTGTGCTCGCTAACTTGCTGTTTCTTGAGGATCTGGCACCGAGTTTGTGGTCGAGCTTCCACAGTGCCGACTTGGCAATCCCGACAAATACGAGGCACAACCGTGTTGGTGAGAGCCCTGCCATTGTACCGTGGTGAAGGGTGTACTCCCAGCAAGTCATCCGACTTAAATATGTATAATACCACTGAGTTCTGGGAGTTCCAGTGGCAGCTGGCCAGTGTGAAATAATTTACAAGAATAGTTGTGGAAACGAATAGGTTTCGGGTGTGACCGCTAGAGAACCACATCGTGGTGGCTAGTAGGATTGTGTATGTGACTGTGAAGTCATTCTGTGTGTATTGCTTGATGAAGCAGAGAGTTCGCCCTCTGTGTATTTAGGAACCGGTAGCAGTACCTGTAGATGTCATAAAGACGTTATCTCCATCAACTTCGTCACTTTTCGTTTGAAGGTTGGTCTAACATGCAAGGTTGGGTGTTAGTGATGACTGCTCTGAGACTAGGTTTTTCTCTTTTTATGTATTTGGATATGGGTAGACCTAGATTTCAAATTTTGAAATATATATATATATATATATATATATATATATATATATATATATATATATATATATATATATATATATATATATATATATATATATTCAGTCATCTTACTTTATCACCTTATGTAGCTTTTATATATTTTGGGTAGTATGTATATTACTCCTGCTCAGGAAAACATTTCTATTATGTCACTCACTACTGCTTCATATATACATATATATGCATATTTTGAAGAACAAAAAATCTCTCGTTTTATTCATTCTACTCAACTTGAAATTAAATGCTTATTTGTGATCGAAACAATGCTACATGGTTTTCTTGCAAATCCAAATAACATGTTTATTAAATTAAGAATGAGTTTGTAAATGAGAATATATGTAAAATCGGATTTAGGGTGTTACATACCACACCCCTTAACTTCTCTTGGAATGTGTGCAAGATGTTCCTTTAACCTAGTAATTCCACCTGATATTCCACAAAATTTTCAAACTATCTAATTTCTACTTTTACCCGACACAAGTTTTCCGAAATGCCAACCAATGTCATCACTTGGAGCACCTTCTGCTCTACCACTTGAAAATGGTTCTATTGAAGACATGATTTAACCAACCTACATAAAAAAGTAACATGCTTTTAAATTACAACAAGAACACAAATTATATATAAGTTGTTAGCTATATATAACATAATTGAAATCATTTATATCAATTCAAAGATTGTCAAAATATTATATTTTTTTATAGACCAAATATATTAATTTAGTTTATCCATCTTATTTTTATTTAATTATTTGTAATTTCAGTTTTAAAATTTTATTTACATTAGTTTAAATTATAGGAATTTAAATCAATATTTTTTAAAATATAAAAATGAAAAATTCAGTTAAAAATTTATAGAAACTAAAAATGTGATTAAATGAGTATTAAAATGTGGTTAAAATTAAAAAAAAAATTAAAAATTCTGTAAAAAAAAAAGTTATTAAAATGAGTTTTAATTAGCATAAAAGACATATTTTACACTTTATAATTCATTGCAAATCACATTATTGTTACAAGAAAAAAATAAATACAAATAAAAGCAAAATGAGTCCATTCCTGTATTAATTTCACATCTCCTGCCATTCATTTTTAGTTTTATTATTATCATTTAGTTTATTATATAATATATTATATATAAATAGTTTATTATATTTTTATTACTTTTTATATCATTTTTACATTAAAAAAAAAAAAAGAGAAACCAAATTGGATCTAATGAGGCCCAACAAAATATTTATGTAAATGTTAATAAGTAAAATGGTTGGCACTTGGCCCAATTCTATGAAATGGTCATAAAACCTATCAGCTTCTTCTACCCGCAAGCTAAGTGCCGTCGGAACAGAGAAAAAAGGTTCTTAGAACTTCTTACTTACCAATTGCGATGTACGAATAGAGCATCCGGTGAAGCCCAACGGAAGCTCGAAAGTCGAAACTTGGAAGACTCGGAGTCGGAACAAAAACTTGGAAGAAGACGTTGTGCGCGTGTGGAGGTTGCGATCACGATTCACGAGTGAAGATGCTCCGCTACTCACACAACTGAGACTGAGACTGAGAGGTTAGGGTTCTAATTTCTAATGTCTAAAATTTTTTATTTTGATTCTGATTTGATTATGTGGGGAGTACTCTTTCTTCTGTTGATTTGATTATGGATTCTGAAATTTTTGTTCGTTTCTTCTTTTTTGTTGTACGTTCTGTGTATGAGTGTGTGTTTTTCTTCTTATGCTGAATCTCTTCTGATTAGTGTCCGGGATTCTCGGAAAAGTATCAGATTCCAAATTTTTTCAAAAAGATTCCCGTACCATGTCTTGTTGCATTCGAGTAATGTTCGTCGCGGTCGAAATTGCGTTACGTTGCGTTCGATACATGTGATTTTTGTTCTGTCTGCAATATCGATGCGTAACGGTAACACCGCGGTCCGGTACCGAGATGTTGCAGACGATATTGCTGTTATGCACTGATTTTTAAAACCTTGGTACCACCCTATTTTAGACAAAGTAATGGGTGCATCACAGATGATATTGCCGTTATGCACCGATTTTTAAAACCTTGATACCACCCTATTTTAGACAAAGTAACGGGTGCATCACCCAATCGAGAAAAGAGCAGTTAAAGTTGTTGCATTTAGCATTAAGCCACGACCAGGAGAAAAAATGCATTGCCTCCAAAACCATTTGTGTATCGGGTGTACTTTGATTGAAGATAATGTCATTTCTATGTTTCCACAGGCTCCAAATCGTTGCCGCCCACATGCTCCACCAGGCTTTATTTTGATTCAACCCACCAACCACTCCAACATGTTGCCATAAATGCTTATTATAACGGCTTGGCAAAGGCATCTGAACTCTTGCCCATGCATGGCATTGGCTCCATAAGAAATAAGAAAACCTGCAAGCAAAAAGAGGTAATTTGCTGTCTCAATTTCCCTTGCACAGAAGGGACAATTAGCATCAGTCATATTCCCAAAAATATTCCTACGCTGCAAGTTCTGTTTTGTTTGTACTCTATCAAGAATTAGCTTCCACAGAAAAGATGCAATTTTTGAAGGAATTGGTAATCTCCAGATCCATTTTAACACCGATAGATCATCTTCTTCCAAAGTCGGATTGAGCCATTGTTTGTAGACTTTGCTTACAGTATACCCTTCCAAGTGGTCCCCTGACCATGTCCAAGAATCTTGCATACCCTTTTTTGGTATACTCTGCATAATTTTCCTTTTCATTTGATCCAGTAATTCACTTTCCCATATAAACAAAGGTTTTCTCCACCTTAGCGTCCATTCCCAATCCATCCCGTTCCATTTGCCCATTTGAGTCACTGAGCAATATTTCTGCTCAGAAATTGAATAAAGTATGCTAAAATCAGCAACAAGCTTCGAATCCTGTAACCATTTATCCTCCCAAAAGTAAATATCATTCCCCTCTCTCATAATTCTTTCGGCCTTCATCTGGAACCATCCCTCCCGCACCCCTATTTCATAGACTTTCGTGAGATCATTCCACCAAATAGACCTTCTGCAAACCTCCTCCCCCGCTACACCAGGGAACCCGAAACCATATTTGGACCTTAGTGCATGTACATGCGCCCAAATACTATATGGTTCAGTTATCAACCTCCATATCCATTTTCCAAGAAGAGATATATTAAAACTGTTAGTGTCTCTTATCCCCAGGCCTCCCTTCTTTTAGCAAGCAGACCACTTCCCATCTAACCCACGCAAGTTTTTTCTCCCCATCTTTTGCCCCTCAAAGGAAATTCCACTAAATTTGGTTGATTGTTTTTATCACCCTTGCAGGGGCCCTAAAGAAAGAAATATAAAACAGCGGTATGGATGTCAAGATAGATCTCATTAAACAAATCCTACAGCCGAAAGAAAGGTATCTTCAATTTATCAATTACATGCTGCCACATCTGCTCTTTTCTTGGATTACCACCTACTGGGAAGCCCAGATACACAAATGGTATGGACATAAGTGGGCAATTCAACAACACCATATATCTTCTTAATTCTCTTTGCTCCACATTTATTCCTCCTATCTTGCTTTTATAAAAATTGACCTTCAACCCTGATACCATCTCAAAACATCTCAACATGGTTTTTATTGAGAGAACATTGCGTACATTAGGTTCCATGAAAAAGACCATATCATCTGCAAACTGGAGAGCATGAATCTGCATGTCATCCCAGCCCACTTTCTTGCCTGTCAAAATGCCCTTTTCCCCCACCTCCCTAACCAAACCTGTTAGCCCTTCCGCCACAATAAGGAAGAGAAAATATGCCAAGGGGTCACCTTGCCTCAATCCTTTGGACACTGAGAACTCCTAGATCGGGCTTTCGTTCACCAAGATAGATATAGTAGAAGACTCAATGCATGCTTTGATCCATTGAATCCAAATGTCACAAAACCCCAAACTCCTCATCATGTAATACAAAAATTCCTAGTTGACCTAGTCGTATGCTTTCTCAAAGTCAACCTTAAACATTAGGCATGGCTTCCTCTTCCTCTTTGCTTCGTCCACGACCTCGTTCGCAACCAAAACCCCATCCAACATGTTCCTTCCCCCTAGGAATGTCAATTGCCTATCATCAATTACCATGTTCAACATTGGCCTAACCCTCTCAAATAGAAGCTTGGATACAATTTTGTACATACACCCAATCAGTGATATGGGTCGAAACTCTTCCAAACCCTGCTGATTATCGGTTTTGGGAATAAGGGCTATGAAGGAAGCATTCCCCCCTCTTGGTATGACACCATGAACGTGAAATTTGTGTACCAACCTCACAATATCCTTCCTCGTTACCTCCCAGCACGACTTGATAAAATGGAAGTTGAATCCATCTGGGCCTAGTGCTTTATTACCGTCACACTCCCAAACGGCTCGTCTAATCTCCTGTTCCAAAAATTTAGCCACGAGACTAAAGTTTCGTTCCACTCCAATTTGTCTAAACTTCACCCCGTCGAGCTTCATGTGTATCTCTCCCCCGTCAGAAATCCTTCACTGGAAAAAACGTCTAACACCATCGTTCACCTTTAAGGGATCTTCCTCCCAGCTGCTATCAATGAATATGCCCTTAAGCATGTCTAACCTTCTCTTTCCTTTGACGACCGCATGAAAAAACCATGAGTTGGAATCTCCAACTTGCAGCCACTTAATCCTAGTTTTTTGATAAAGCAAATATTCTTGTCTCCTTGATAACTTCCAAAATTCTCGTAACAATTCTTCCCTTTGTTGAATTTTAGTAATTGTTAAATCCCCCAACTCATCCTTCTTATCCATATCACAAATGTTCTCCTTCACTTGCTCAATTTTTATATTAATATCCCCAAACACATCCCTGTTGCACACTTTTAACTTGCTTTTTAAGCACTTGAGTTTCTCCTTAAAAATAAAGGCACCCCATCCACGAATTTATGTATTCTCGTACTCCTCCTTGATAAATTTCATAAATCCCTTCTATGCAGACCAAGCATTAAGTACCCTAAATGGTTTTGGTCCCCAGTCCTGTGATGGATACTGCACCACCAGGGGACAATGGTCTGACACATCCCTTTTCAATACATATTGCGCTGCACCTGGCCAGATTTCGTTTCAAGAACGAGTTCTTTTGGAGGCTAATCCGCGTAGAGGCCGTAGAAAGGATACAATTCATACCAGACATTACAGCTGGGAAACCCAACTTTTCCTTCTTGCCTTCCGTAAGTAAGTTGTAGAAGGTACCCTAATGCTTGAGTAAGACAAGTTGTGCAGTTTTAGGGTGAGAGGTCTTGTGTGCACTGAGCCAGACAGTAAAGGGTCTGAGAATGAGATAAGTTTGCTTCCTTTGTGGAGAACCTGTTACCCGAATTGGCTGTTGCTTCTACAGTTTGGTTCATGGTGTTGGACAAGAAATTCATGAAACTGCTTGTTGAGTTGGAAGAGACATTGTACAGGTTAAGCTTGAACCATGAGGGAGATGTGGCCACGGTGGAGAAGAAAGCAACGTTGGAATACCGAACCATGCACACGGCGTACCACATCACAACCTCTATGGACAGAGAACACTTTGGGTCTGAAGATAGTTTCTCCGTTGAGTTCGCCGCGCACTCTTTGTAGAGGCAAGAGGGTACCATACACCATGTCAGAGGAGTCTGTGCTAACGACTGTGTTGGCGGTGGCGTTGGAAGATAAGGAAGAGAGGAAGGTCCTGAGGTTCATCTCATAAGCGCTATTGGCAGTGGCTTTGTTTGCACTGCAATTTTGGGAAACAAAATAAACCTTGCCAACGATCTGTGCTTTAGCCATTGCGAAACTGAAGAAGCAAACAAGGATACAAAGGAAGATGAGCTTGAAGGAATTGGAAGGCATGGTTCAGTTAATGTTCCAGAGCACTACCAGACCGTAGAGGATGGATGGGTTTTAGCTATTCATGGTTTGGCCAGATTTCGTTGTGTATTATATTGTAATGGAAAATATATGGTCAAGTTGAAACTTATTAAAAAATCTCCATAAAAAAAATGCTTAAATAATTTTTTTACTCCCTCCGGTCCTTTTTATAAAAAACAAAACTGTGCTATTTTTTTGTCTTAATTATAAGAAATATAGACTCACTTTAAGATGTATTAATTGCTAGTTTTCTTTTTTATCCTCCATCTTGTGAAATCTATTAATGAGACACTTATTCATTTCTCATGCATTTATTAGCCTATTAACAATAGAAGTTACACTTATTGGTGGAAGTGCAATGTTATTAATGTAATCACTACTTAAACCAATCAATTTAAGAGATACTTTTGAAATAAAATTAAAATTTATGACATTATTAATTATAACTAACTAACTTAACTATTTTGATAGGTCTTGACGATTTAGTTATTTGTTTCTTATATAAAGAACCGGTGGAAGTATTTTGTTTTTATTTCCTAAAACACTTTAGATAACGTTTTAAATTGCTTTAAAAAGTTATTTAGATGACACTTTAGAAACCAAAAATAAAATAAAAA
The DNA here is from genome assembly GCA_026413185.1 of Pueraria montana var. lobata. Classification (NCBI taxonomy): domain Eukaryota; kingdom Viridiplantae; phylum Streptophyta; class Magnoliopsida; order Fabales; family Fabaceae; genus Pueraria; species Pueraria montana. The sequence continues at coordinate 74,293,717 of CM048650.1, read as the reverse complement.
ATTTATCAATGACCCAATACAAAGCAAAAATTTAATAGAACCCAACGCAAAGTTGCTAATATATCATCCAAAACATATTTAAGCAAAAAAAAAAAAAAAAAAAAACATTCATGTCTCTCTCGTTACCTTCCCAGAGTGATTCTACTGAATATTCATATAAATATTTTTTATAGATTATTATATTATGTGTTGAAAATGTCACGAAGAAAGTTAGAAAATGTCAACATTAGGGCTGTTCATATTTTTTTTTCCAGCAAATAATAATATATCAAATATAGTACAAGGGGTACCATATACATATATGTATAACATTCCCACCACCCTATTAATTTGTACTTTAGCCTCCATACATTACTGTATTATTTACAGCCCACATCTCATGATAGTTACCAAAGATAACTTATATCACTACAAAAAAAAGTGGTGATTTGTGGCGGCTAAAATTACAGTTTCTGGCGGCTAAAAACCGTCACAAATTACAATTTTGACGGCTAAAAAAACCATCAGGAGTACGCACGTCACAAACAGCTTTTGACGGATTTGAAATAGCCGCTGGTATTGACTGAATATAAGCCGTCAGAAAATCCTCAACATTTATTGACGGCTAAAAGCCGCCAAAAAATGTTTTCTGAATCTGGTTTAAACTAGCATTTACTGGCAGCTAATAACCGCCAGAAAATGCATCCACAATTTTTTAAAAAATTTGCAGGTGGAGGAATTGGAATATTCGATGGTGTTACAGAGATTAAATAGATAGTAAATAAATCATAGTCAGAGAGTACAGTGCAGCAATAATGAAATCTCTTAATACAAATTTGGTATCCCATACAGGACAAGAATTGTATTTTCTTAATTTCTTTTATATATTATTGTGCAAATACAGAGTATCAGATGTATTATCTATATAAATGAATGGCACTACTTCACACACAAGAGATTAATATCTACTGATATATTAAAATATTGAAGTCCTTAATCCCGATTTAAAAATTAAATGTAGTATGTGCCCAAGTAAAAATTGTATTCTTTTAAGAAACATAATTCCATCCTTACCTTGAGGCACCGACTGGTTTCTTGAAGTATAACAATTAAAGCAGAGTAATATTGTTAAACCCCTGCTACAGTTTTTGCTTCAGAACCCGACTTCCCCTGTGATACATATTAAACAGAACAACCATTACTCATATGCAAGTTTATTATACAAATTTACATAACTAGCGGTATGAAATTAGAATAAGTGCACGTATCATCAATGATGAAAATTACAGATTTTCAAATGAGTGTCACATTGCTAGACCTAGGTAGGGAAATACAATAGGCAGGCTGTTGATTTGATAGACAGTCGCACATACATGGCAAGCACAGGGCAGCCCCAGCTATCTTTTATTTTGTTATTTTTTCAATAAATCTAGTGCCCTTCAATTCCTAGGATCAAAGTAAGGATAGTTGATGTATTCACTACCACTTAAATCAGCAAAGTATTCATTTTATTGACCAAAATGCAGGATTTTCTAGACAATATACCAATTAAAGACTCAAGCTGAGAACCATTGACTTACCTCAGACAATTCACTCCTTCGAATCTTCCTAGTAGGAGTCCTCATGGTAACAAATTCCTCAGCGGCACTTGGGTGAATGCCTACCTTGGCATCAAAGTCAACCATTTTAAATGAGATAAAAAATAATTTTGCTATAAAATGATGATATTTTCTTAGTATGTTATCTTTCTAAGTAAACAGATATAAAGAAATGAAAAAAATGATAAAGGGTAATTAGTGGGGGAGGGGAGTAAAAGGTTTCAAATGAAAACAATGCCATGTGCTCAGGGAAAACAAATGAAAACAAATGCCTATAGTGGCATCAAAGTCAGCCTTGGTCAAGAGAGCTTTAATAGCAACTGCAAACCCCTGGGTATCAGGCAAATGTATATCAAGTGAATTGAAAACTCATGTATCATTATCAAAGCAATATAGAGCAGTAGTTGTCAATATCTCCATATTGTTGTACAGCCTGTGCAAATCACCAAAATGTTAGCAAAACATTAATCTGCATAATTCACTTATACATAGAACAAATTGGAAAATAAGTATAGATATAGCTATATGTTAACAGAAGCAAGCAAATCCAGTGTAATGCTTAATGTAGGAGCTGTGAGCTTCCATTTTGTCCTTTATCTGCAGCATTGGGAGAACCATACTTTAATCAAATGCATGAAAATTGACATTTTAATTAAAAATCATCAAACTAATCTCTAGAACCACTTTCAAAGTAGGATGGTTCTTAAACATAAATATATATACTCATTAAGCAGTAAGCACAACCATACAAAAAAAACATGAATGGCTTACTAGCTTAAAATACTTGTGCCTCTCCTTGGAACTTGGAAGCACTGCTAGCTGCAATCAAAACCTTTAGTCAAACATGAAAGCAACAAAACAATGTCAAAGTCAATTCAATTCTTAAGATTCAAATTAGAAAGTGAGAGGTATTTTCTAATTGTGGAACTTAAATTATGTGGCCAGACCCCTGATCTACTTTACCTCACCTTCTTATTAAATATATCAAAATGCTTATCACCTTGCTAATTATAATTTTAAGTTTATACTATAATTACCTATAATTGAGGGTGCAAGACCAATTTCAGTAGCCCCAGTCAATGTTGGTTAACTATCTGAAGAATAGTTTATCAACCTGTTAGTAGAGTTTTAAAACCGACCTGTACATCTAACAAGTAGCAAGCTTGTTTAAAACATTACATGATTAAAATCAAAAGCTAAAAAAGAGGGGAATTAAGCCCTAATTGAAGAATTTGAATGGAATGAATCAATTGAGGAAACCTGTTTGGCGTAAACGGCATTTTGAGCCTAGTGCAGCTCCCTTCTTTCAGATAATTACAGCATCTCCCTTCTTCACACCACCAATATCTTTCAGATAATTTGCAAGCTGAAACAAGAAAAATATTAAATTACTCTGCCAATTTCCATTGTGTTTTCAGGCATGAGAGACAAAACATATTAGCTCTTTGTATACAAACAGAGGAAAGTCAGAACTAACCTGGTAAACTTGATGTAAAAGCTGAGTGCATGTCAAACTCATGAAGTATCTTTACTGTTTTAATGACTGATCTGGCTTTGAAAACATTATTATGCAGATTATGATTTTAAATTATAAACTCCCAAGGAACATGTACTAGAAGGATAGGGAAAATGTGGAAGCAGAATATAGTGTGCAATTTTTGTAACCAATTTAGAAACACCTGATCACGAACAAGGGAAGCTTTCTCAAAACCTTTGAGCTTCCTGCAAGCATCAATTGAAGCATTAAAAGTGAAAATGAAATACAGGTTGGTTTTATGGTTGTAGAATCATAGACTAGCCTCATCCAAGTTGCATGTATAGTGAATAGTGCTATCTAAGTTTAACATTTTGTGAATAACACCTTCGGTCACTAGGCACTCACCCAATTTGGATGTATCTCATTGCTTTTCATCACAAACCTGTGAACCAGAAGGCAAAATTCTCATATGTCAAAGGCCATATAATTTGAAGATAGTGAAAAACGTCCCCTTCAAGTGTACAGGTAATTTCATAAAATAAAATATATATACCTTTATAATTGTGCTGATTGTAAAGACATCTAATTTTAGCTGTCCCACTGATTCCAATGCTTAAGTTCCCTATACCAGATTCTGAAAGCACACTGCAAGTAATACACAGTTACAAACATAGGCTCATAATTGAGTGATTATTACATAAGCATGGCTTCTTCCAAAGGGTGAAACAATTTATCTCTATCAAAAAGAAGAAAAAAAAAGTTACTTCAAATGAAAATCACATTGAGTCTGGGTTGAGCCTTGCTTTCATTTTAATTAGCCACTGGGTGAGCTAACTCTACTTTCCTCAATCAATTAGTAATAGTCCAAGTCTCTGGTTTTTATCTTCTCCATATAACTACAAAAGTTATGGTTAATTAAAGATTAACATACCGATAACAAATTTATGAGTTTCAGAGAGAACAACTTGCATGCGTCGATACAAACAAAAGACCAACCTAAACCTAACAATGAAATTGACACAAAGTATATTCTATTAATCTTCCCTACTTAGACAAAAACATTGCATCACATTTAACAGTGAGATCTCATGAGGTTCATTTTGGAAAATTTTCATGAAAGATCGAAAAAATGCCACCAGGATCTTAGATCCGAGATCTTCAATTTCATCTAACAAATAATCAGAGTCACAAGGTGTTACCTTAGAAACGACGTGAAACTTCAACAGTTCTTAATGGCAACAAGCGAAACTTTGACGGAGTTTCAATCTCTCGGAATCGCGATTATTTGCTCGATCTTCTCTCGGAATCGCGGATGAAGGAGTTTCGATCTCTCACTCCTCTGAATCGCACCCTCCTTTTCACGAAACTTCAACGGTTCTTAATGGTGACAAGCAAAACTTCGACGGAATTTCAATCTCTCGGAACCGCGGTTCTTTGGTCGATCTTCTCTAGGAATCTCGGATGAACGAGTTTCAATCTCTCACTCCTTTTCACGAACAACCCTAATTGCGCCTTCTGAGTCTCGCCCTAAGCTTTATTTCTTTTATTTTTTTAATAGTTAAGTTAGCCACCGTCAACTAATAATACGGAGACACCGAATATTTTAAGTTGGTAAAGTTGTGACGGTTAAGAAATTCGCCAGTATTGTTAAATTTTCTGGCGGTTTAAATAAACCGCCAGGAATAAATAGTCACTAATCAACTATTTTTTTGTAGTGTATGATTGTTTACTATATAAGCTATCCATATTTGATCATACCCCCACCCGATACCCTGACTTAAACTATATGTCCAGAAAACTATTTCTCTTTTCATATGAAGATATCGATCACCCCAAAATGCTATAGACATTTCAAGCATTTCAAGCTGTTCATAGTTTGATTCACGAGAGAAAATTAAACCGAATTGAAAATGGTTATGAAAAACTAAACCGAACCATTTACTTTCAAACTCAAACAAATCGAACTGTTTAGAGGTTTAGTGAACCAGTTTTGTATTAAAAAACTGAACGTGTACAAATGAAAATAGTTATATACTAATAAACTACTCCATCTGATTTTATACCATCTGATTTGATATATAGAGGAATGGTAGCAACATTCTCTCTTACACCATCTGTGTAACCCTCTTTTCTAATTAAACATTTTAATTAATTATTTAATTTACAGGATAGTAAAAGTTTTAATTTATAAAAATTTCGTATACATTCTATAAATATTCAAATATTTTCAAAGATACATTACTAAAATTTATTAAAAACACTGCTACAAATTAATTTTAAGTACTACAAATATTGTCTACCCAAATTTTTTCATCATACAGCTCTGGTGATCTCTGCATCTTTTTCTTCTAATGACTCTTCGTTCACCTGCGATTACACTTCCCTAGAATCTAGGGACAAAATTTACCGGATCAGGCATTTAATTTCTAATACATAGAAAACAGTCACAATCAATGACATTTTATTTCATAATTAAGAATTCACATAAATAATACAAATGTTGTATGCTTTATGAAAATGCAAGTTTATAAAGCAGATGCAGTTTTGACTCAAAATCCTTTTGACTCAAAAATCCTTTTGACCATAAAATCATTTTGACCCTGCTCCATGGAGACTTCCCCTTTGAGTGTTTAGTAAGAAACCGGTCTACCATTACGCTCTGCAATTCAGCTATCAGCCCCTACTAAACGCGAATAAGCTAAACAGAATTAGGAAATCAGGATATCCGGAAGGCCACCACGACCGCATCTCAGTCCAGATTCCGACCACATATGGAATTGCCAATATCCTTCACCCCACAGACTATATAATCACAGACTATACAGTCCTGTTTAACTTACTCTGCTCACCCATTTCTCAGGACTATCATATTCTCTATTCATAATCTCAATCATCTTTTCAATTACATGACTACCGCAATCCAGTCAGTCAACACAGTTCTTTGTTCATAATCTCAATCATCTTTTCAAATACATGACTACCGCAGTCCGGTCAGTCAACACAGTCCTGGAAATCAATTCCCCCAAACATACTCATTTTTCATGACTACCGCAGTCCCGGTTAGTCAACAAAATCATTTCTCATTTAAAAACTCATTTCTCATTTGAAATCTTTGTATTTTCCAAGAACTCAGGCGTATGCAATATGACAATGATGCTAATAAACAAATAATTAATATTAATCAATCACATAAAAATTATAAAAATTCACTATTTTGCATCATAACATCAATACCTTAATAAAATACTAACTAGTCCTTTACTAGGAAAAATTACTAAACTTTTACTAAAAATACCAATTATTCTTTACTATGGAAATTACTAAAATACTTTTATCTTTTTCTAAAATTCCAATTTTGACCTCAAAGGGTGAAATTACCAAATTACCCTTACTATTTTCTAAAATTTCCCATTTTGCCCTTGATCTTTTTATGAAATTCCAAATATGTCCTAATTGTTCTAGAATCAATGAAATTACCTAATTGCCCTCAATCTTTTTATAAAATTCCAATTATGTCCTCTAAATGTGAAATTACCTAATTACCCTCAATCTTTTTATAAAATTCCAATTGTGTCCTCTAAATGTAAAATTACCTAATTACCCTCAATCTTTTTATAAATTTCCAATTGTATCCTCTAAATGTGAAATTACCATTTTGCCCTTATACTTTTTAATTATTGCCGAAAATGCCCTCAAACTTTTTATAAAATTTCCAATTGGTCCCTACATGTGAAATGACTATTTTGCCCTTGATTATTTGAAAAATTTGCACACAGTACCCCTTGTAACCTAACCATGGCCGAATGATCTACCTTCCATTTCCAACAATTTTCTCAAAACAACCAATCCAAATTCCAATCAAAATCAAATCAATTCAAGAAATCTCAATCAAGAACAAATTTCAATTTCCAATCAAGAACAAGCCAATCAATCAATTCCAATCCATCACAACACATCATGAATTCAATCAAACATGGATTCAAACAACAATTTCAAGCTTCTAACATCAATCATCTAAAAGCCCTAAATCAATTTCATCTTTTATTGAATCTTGATCAAATCTTGAAATTAGACCTAAGAACATGTTTCTATTAACTCCAATTGGTTTAAATTGAAATTAAATGCCAAGATCCTTACCTTGAATCCTTAATTGGATGAAGAAATCTTGAATTTCTTTTTCCCCCTTTCTCTCTTTTTCCTTGGCTTCTTGAAATTTTGAGCTTTTTCTCCTAATTTTCTTCTCTTTGGCCTAAGCTATATTGAAATTTGAAAGGTTTTGGTTGGTTAAATTCTTAATTTTAGAAGAAAGGATGAAGTGAAAATGGAGGGGCTGCTGTATGGAAAGCTTACGGTTTGGAGTTTCTTGAAGTTAAGGTTTTGTGTTTTTTTTTTATATTAATTTCTTATGTCTTTAATAAAGCATTTTCTCCACCAAATTGAATAGCCCTCACACGTCCAGTTACAGTCCTTGGGCAGCCAATTGGCCTAGCTTCTCAGCCCACTTGGACGTCCAAGACAAGTCCCAAACGTAACTTGCCAATTGTTTGGTCAATGGGTCAAAGTTGTTGAATTTGGTGGAGTCTTCTAGAAGGGTGTTTAGGGTTTTAATTATCTTACAAACTAATTAGAATTTTAAGAAACTAATATCACCATTGGATTCCTCACTATCAAAAATCTTAGGGTAGTATCTTAATTATCTCTTAATCAAGGTCTAATTAGCTTAATTTAACTAGATTAGAAATTTTGAGTTGTCACACTTTGATTGGTTAATACTTCAAATTTAATTTTTCTTAGTTAAACAATTTTACGAATTATTCTAAGTATGTTATAATTAATAGATAATTCCATAGGTGTCATATAAATTTTATCTTAATTTTCTACCTTAGAATTTTACCGTAATAATTTCTCAGAGTTCTAACTCTCAAAAAATCCTAACAATTCAAAATTAGTGTTTTAATTTCCCAACTATATATTTTCTTAATCTACATTCAATTATCTTTCTATTACTTTACAGTCTAGTCCAAAATACTACACAAAAAAATTTATCCTAGACAGCTATCTGACACAACTATCCAGTCAACAAGTAATTTCATTTCTCAACTGTATATATTTTAAATATACATTAAATTCTTGATTTATTAGAGTATAGTTTAATCCAAAATTTTATACTAGAAAATCTTATCTTGGACAGCTGTCTGTCACAACTATCCGGGCAACGGGAGATTCAGGCCTAAACAAAAGTACTAAAAGACTTAGAAAATTTTGCTGAATAGAACTGTACTAATTTTATTATGAAAATATGTACAGAAAGTTTCTATAAAATACAATATATAATTTCTCATAATATTTAATATTTCCAAATAGTAAAATTAAAATTTGAGGGTGTTACACTCTGACTAACAACATCACTGTGATTGGTTGAAATTGGTTGAAAATCATTAAATGATAAGTGTAACCCATCAAAATTGTGATTTTCAACAAATTTCAACCAATTATATTGAGAGTATTAGTAACCCTCTATTTGTTTCAAGAGAAATAGAGGGAAGGGAGGAGAAAAATTCACCTTTTTGGCATGGGTCTCACACCTCCTATATTCTACTTTAATTCAAATATATCACACTTATTTCCATCCTCTCTATTTTCATCCTCTATACCAAACAAAGCCTAAGAGAGTATCAGAGAGAGTATCGCTAGCATTTCTCTTATATATATAAAACTCTTTCAACTAAATTACACTCTTTAAGAAAACTAGTGAATCGTTATTGACATTAAATTTATTAATAAGTTATATACTTGTATTATTCTTCCAAAATTATGTACCCTTAATATTGTTGAAATCAATCATTTTTCTCTTTCTACTTAATTGCTTCTTACTTAATTGTTATTCATCTTTTCCAATTCTAATAAAAGAGAGAAAGAGTTTATCTCATTAATTTTCAACATTTATTATTTTTGGCTAAAAAAATTGTTAATTAATTAAGGATATTTTAGGAAAAAATAATTAATAAAAGAGACAATTAAAAAAGAGTCTTGCGAAAAAAGATAAACAATTTTCTAAAAATGTCTTATATATAATGGCGGAGGCCAGTATCTAATATGTAACTAATTTACTAACAAACTAATCAACCTCTTACTAATTCAATCAACCTACATGTCTCTAATAGTCTCTCACAAAGGGGAAGGTATCTACTTAACACTTCTAGCTTAGGATGAACAATATAAAAATGGATTAAGAATCTCTAATTTGGGAGCAATCTTCAAATGCCACATCAGGCAACAAAGCTTAATCACCAAGTATCCTTAATGCTTATACACTTGGCAAAGCAAACTAATGCTCCACCATCAAAGAGCATACATATGGGGTTAACCCTTTAAAACAGAAGCAAAACAAGCTAGATTTCATTACTACTTAACCAACATATAAGGTAGAAGCTAAAACCACAAAACCTAATAATGGTAAAAACTTAACCATTAAGCAGAAGTCATAACTCTAGACTTAACCACTTAACATAAACAAACATGCTTAGGACCGGTATGAGTAAGTTTATCCAAAAATACTTCTAAGATAAAAAAAAAAAAAGGCTTAAATATGTTTTTAGTCCCTCAAATGTAGGTCATTATTTTTTTAGTCCTCCAAATTTGAAATTACTTTTTTTAGTCCTTGAAATTCGCAAAATGCTCTTTTTAGTCTCTCTATATAGTGTGAGCCAAACAAGGAATAAGAGATTTGCAATTTGTGACAACTTTTAACCGCCAGAATTTGATTTTTTATTTTATATTTTAAAGTACGATTTTCTGGCAATTAAAAACTGCCAGAATCAAATCAATAAAAAAATTTAAAACTTATTAATTGTTTTAAATACCACTTTGATTTCTTTTATTGAGTTTTCTGAAGATTTAAAATCGCCAAAAATCGTACTTTAAAATTTAAAATAGAAAATTAAATTCTGGCAATAAAAAATAGTCACAAATTGCGAATATCTTATTTCCCATTTGGCTCACACTACACAGAGAGACTAAAAAGAGCATTTTGTGAATTCTAAGGACTAAAAAAAATAATTTCAAATTATGAGGACTAAAAAAATAATGACCCCAAATTTGAGTGACTAAAAACCTATTTAAGCAAAAAAAAAAAATGAAATGAGTTTCTCCATAAGTTAAATTTAGCTTATGCATAAGTTAATTTGTAAAAGCTCTTTCATATAGCTTCTCTCATATTTATAAAGATGATTTTAACTTATGCATAAGCTAATCTTAACTTATAAAAAAGCCTATTTCATTTTTTTTCTTCTTATTTTCTTTTTCTAAAAGTCTTTCTAGATAAGCTTACATAACATTTCTTAATTTAATTTCCATTATTTGATCATAAAGACAATACTATATACAAATAAAACACGTGTACAGTTTTAAGGCATTTTTTTATGTTTGGAAATCTTTATTTCATCATCCAGTTTATCTAACGATTTTGCACACAAAGGAATAAGAAGAAAACAAAAAAAAGAACAATCCAACTCCACAGGTAACATATAGTAATGAATAACAACAATCCAACTCCACAGGTAACATATAGTAATGAATAACAATAAGACAAATAAAAGCAAAGGAGTTTGTATTACGTACAGAAAAGGATTACGTGCCGGGAAAGAGATATTTCAAACACATTGAAACATAAATTAAAAAAAAAAGTATTCACACATGTATTAGAAATAATAAAGGAATATCAACAACAAACAAATGAGATTCAAATGAAAGTGAGACACATCACTGATCACTCGGCCTTTTAACCAAAATAATTAAAAAAAAATAATTACCAAAATATTGTAGAAAAAAAAAACAATTTATCAAACTAGATTGTTTTCGACACGCAGTAGTTTCAGAGTGGATCGTGTATAGATAAGGCGTCAGGTCAATTGACGCTACTCTTTTTTGTTTTTTTAATTTATTTTATTATTTTAAAAAAATGGTGTGTTTTATCGATTTGGTTGGTGCTTTGTGTAGTGAGAATCTTCAAAAGTACGTGGTGGCAAGACACTTGCCTGAATTACCTGATATCTCTATGTTCTTTTCCTTCCTGTCTCTCTCAACTCCCTATATGACACGTATTGGGATGTTGACCCTGGTGCTCAAGAGTGTACACATGCAGGGACTCTCATATATAGTCTACGCCGGACTCTCTAAACTATATTTTCATGTTTTGAATATAAGATCTTAGTATAACCACGACAATTAATTAAAGAAACGATATTGAAATTATAAAAGTAAAAATGGCTCAGACCAAGCTAGACTTTACTGGACAGGTTCCATGTTTTATTAGTAATATGAAAACAGTCAAATATATATGTTGGCATCATTTGGTGAAAGAAATTGCTAAAAGTTTTGTAGTGTGAGGGATAAAGTAACTTAACAAGTGATCTATGTTTCTCAACATGAAAAGAAATTGAGAATTAATTAATTTGAGATTTTAAAAATCTTGAAAATATTTTAAAGACAAATTACATACCTTTAAATTAATGGCCTTTAGAAAGGAAAGAATAAAACACAAAAATGGCCTTTTCTTGAATCAATTAATAGCTTTCCAGTATATCTTAAAAGCATAAACGGGGAAATTTACAACACTCAAGCAAAGCAAAAAATTTTCATTCCATCAAATGCGAATTTTGACCGTTCAGGAATCTTATAAAACAAACAGATTTAATTAATTAAGTAGCTATTTATAACTCCCTCTCCTTCAAAACTTTTTTTCTGTATTGATTCTCATGTCACTAATAAACTTGATTTATGTGTGCTAGCTACCTACCTCAACCTTTTGGTTAAGTAACAAAACCAAATTCGCATAGAAATAATATTTTTCCAGCATATAAGGACAAAATCTAGGAAAATGAAAGACCCCATTCGTTAGCTCTGTTAGGGGATTTTCTATAGTATAGTGTCAGATCAAGGATTAGTTCCATGATGGACCTAAAGGATTGAAATTTGTGAGATTACGGTGATTGGAAAAAAAAAAAAACATTTGGCTTCGTAATAAATTTGTATCAGTATTGTTTGTATTTGTACTAATTAGCAGCTTCTAATTAATGGGAAATATAGGGTGAAGTTGAAAACTTCCAAAAGTTCTTTCCCATCAGCAACGCATTTAAGTTTAACACGGTAGTGAGGAATAGATGCAAACAAGTCAATGAAGCAGGTGAGTCAAACATTTCTTGTATCTCATTAGTTGGGTAAACTCACATCAAACAGACATAAACTTGCATTGATCCATTCCATGAGATATGTTCATATTGAGATCACGAACTGAACAAGGGGAAGAATTTCGCACTCCATCAATTAATGTTATTTTTACAATTTTACCGTTTCGTAAACTTTCAAAACTTTTTTTTTTTTTTATCAGCAAACAAAATATTATCATTAAGAAGAGAATAAAAAGTACAAGTGGTACCTGACCCTTACAAAACCAAAAAAAAAAAAAAAAAAAGGCACCATCAGTTCTGTAGTGTAAAATGCTAAATCCTCTAACCTATTTTCCAGATCCTAACAGAGCATTAATTAATAACTATATATTCTATGAACAATATTCAATGTTATCCGCCTACCCCATACCCCTCGAACCAAATGTCTATTGTCATTCACCTACATCTAGCTCACAACACTTAATACCATCTGCATCATACAAAAACACAAAGACAACCAATTAAGCTCCAAGTGATATCAAATCCACATCGCCACACTTTAGCACAATACACTTTTACTTTGAATTTGCAGTATCAAATTCTTGCCTTTCCGCAATGCACGTCCCAGTAAACTCTCAAAACTTGGTCATTCAATTTCAGAAATAGTATCTTAGTATCTAAATTTAACGAAATGAAAAAATAAGTTCCAAATCTTTAATTAATTTGTCATTCACATTAGTCTCTTTATTTGGTCTTCTCTATTAATTTTAACAAAGTAACTTACGTGGTACATTAAGTACTTGCATGGCATATATGTGACACTAAACCTTTGTTGTAGGAAATGGTAAGTCTCAGACACTAAACCATATTAGTGACTTTCAATGTCTTTTGGACAACATTCCCATAAATTAGGAAATTGGTTGTCACGGCATTAGCTGTCTAATCATTGTGATAATCAGCTGCTTCTTCATACCCATCATAATCTTCAATAGAAACTAAGAAACCTATATCTCTTGGCTAGATCTCCCTTGCTACTTCTCCATAACGAATAGTTCAATCATGAAAGCTTTGGTTGTCGGGTGACTCAAATCTGCACATTCCTAGGCAATAAACTTCTTTGCTTTGTCAAATGATTTAAGAGTCATTAACAAATTTCTAATGTAAAAGACATTGAAAATTGAAACAAAACATACTTCATTTTTTTATAGATATTATATATTTGTACTTTCTTTTTTTTATAAGCAAAATGATTTTATTAATTAAACCAAACAACTTAACCTTAACATAAAACGTGCTATATAGATCAACATAAAATGGTTTAGTACATGAAGGCACAACCAATAAAGACACAAAATTGAAATCCTCTAAACTAAAACTAAAAGCCTTACACAATTTGAGAAAACCCAAAACGTTCTTCATAATTTGATCTCTACGATATAATTAAGTGACAAATAAGATTTTAGATATAATACATTAAAACATGACCATATAGTGATATTAAAAAACAAATTATCGAGGATAGAATTCACTTATAGACATTTCATTGATAGAGGATGGTATGGAACTGTTAGCAGATTGCCTCGAACTTGATTCATGTGCAACAATAGGATCCATTCTATGGTACAAGAAAAATGTCGGTTCTTGTGGAGATGGCAACTCAATTGAGTGACCACAAAGATACGAGACAATTGTCACCATTGTAGGTCTAGCATCTGGATTTTCTTGAACACATAATAAACCAATATGAAGGCATTTGATGACTTCAATGTTAGAATAATTTCCTTTTAACTTTGGGTCCAATGTGTTCAATGGTGTTTCATCCCTCCATTGTCTCCAAACCTATAACAATTTGTAATATTGGCCAAATCATTACACTTTTCTAGTTTTAGATTGATTTCAGCGTACATTAAGCACGAGTAATAATAAAATAAAAATATTGCAAGATAATTGCACTCACAAAATTTAGAAGACCATCAGCAACACGGTTTGGTTCATATGAACATGTATTCTTTTTTCCGCTTATAATTTCAAGAATCATAACTCCAAAACTATAAACCAATGTTTTAAAAACCGGACCGGACCGGCCGATCCGACCGGTCCGATCGAAATCCGGTGGTATAATCGGTTCGGTTCGATAATAGGACCGGATATGCATCTGACCCGGTACGACCCGGGTCGAACCGGCCGGTTTTTGCAAAAAACCGGTGACTCGGGTTGAACCGGGTTGAACCGAGTTGTGATATGATTATTTTTTTTTTGAAAAAAAAGTGCTGAAATGATGTGTTTCAATTTATTTTTTATTTTTTTTGTGTATGAAACTTATTTATGGACTTGTATTGTCATGATTATTGGTTGTTATTTCTTATTTGGAATATTAGGTACTTTATAATGACAATAATTTAAAATTTGAAGTGTTAAATGATTAAATTATGTTAGCTATATTATATTTTTTTAATTTTTTAATATATATCGAGTCAAACCGGTCCGACCAGTGACCCACCGGTTCGACCAATGACCCATTAACTCAGTACCTCGACCTGTTCGATGACCGGTCCGGTTCTTAAAACACTGCTATAAACATCTGATTTCTCAGAAAATTGTCCAAACATAGCATACTCTGGAGACATATAGCCACTACAAAATCAGAGGAAAATGACAAATAAGCTTAAATATATTATGCAAACGATGAGAAGTGTAGGAATGAGTATTCAAAACTTACTATGTTCCAATGATTCTATTTGTACTTCCTTCTTGTTGATCTATTTCAACAATTCTAGCAAGACCAAAATCTGAAATTTTTGGATTCATATTTTCGTCTAATAGTACATTAATAGGTTTAAGATCACGATGTATAACTTTAAGTCGAGAATGTTCATGCAAATATAGAATTCCTCGAGCAATCCCTCCTATGATTTTGTGACGCTCTAACCAGCTCAAAACCTTTTCTAATTTAGTATCTACAAGAAATATTCATTCTGTGAGAATATTAACTGATGCATGTTTTATAACCAATCACTTGAATTGGTTTAGATATGATACATTAAATATCATAAATACATAATGTGTGAATGTTAAACTTTAAAAAACTAAAGAGAAGTGAAGGCATCAAACCAAATAAGAAGTAGTCTAGACTCTTGTTTGGCACGTATTCATAGATAAGTATTTTCTCTTGCTTATCAAGACAAAATCCTATGAATGCCACTAGATTTCTATGTTGAAGTTTGGCTATTAATAGAACCTTATTTTTGAACTCCTCAACACCTTGCTTAGAATTTCTTGAGAGTCTCTTTACAGCTATAGGTCTTCCATCAATAAGAATGCCCTAAAGATATGTAAATAGTTATTTATGCTAAAAATAGGAACATATAAGAAATAAAATTTAACACAGTTTCTTCTACCTTATAAACTTCTCCAAATCCACCTCTGCCAATCTTGTTCTCGTGTGAAAAGCTATTTGTTGCTGATTCAATTATTGTCAAATTGAATTGCAATGACTCTATAGTGGAACTTTCATGACCAACTGAATGAAAATACTTCAATTGTCAAACCAATTTGTAAAGTTCTTTTAATTTTCTAATTAAATAGTTAGTTTTAAAATTTTCATTTTTTTTACCATACTTACAATTTTCTCTGAGAATAGTTTTGTTATTCTTTCTTACTTTTATTCGTACCAGATAACAACAAAAGGTGAAAAGGATCCCCGATACAATGATGATGGGTATAAGGATCAAGATAACAGTTCGTGACCGACCATTTCCTACATTAAAAAAATAACATATATCATTAGGTCATGGTAAATTGATAACAAGAAAAGAAGTGACCCTCTTTATCTAAAAATATTATTGATGAAAAAATGACTTTGATTTGAAGCTCAATGTGTACCCAAAATTAGACCTCGAAAAATTTATACAAAAGAATGATCTTATAGAACAAAAGCTACACAAGCCAAATACACCAAAATCTAGCACAATATGTCTTAATTCACATAATTTATTGATCTAGTTTTCTTCAGTTTCAAAAGTTCCATATCATTTCTCTATTCCGATATAATTAAATATTAAGTATTTATTATTAATAAAGAAAATATTTTATATTTTAATTTATTATCCCCTAAAACATATAGAGATTGTTTGTTTCATGGATTAAAAGTTGATTCTAGGCGATGTAACATAGGAATATTACATATCCATGTTTGTTAAGCTTTGAAAAATTCTTCCCGGGTATTATTGATTCTTGGGAATGTTATAATTTTCATTTTTACCACATTTTCCTACACTTTTATTCCTATGAGGAGTGATGGGAAAGTGATATTCCTATGAGAATAAGGAAAGTTATTTCCTAAAACACTAGTAACTTCCTTTTATATTTATTTTTATTTAAATTATTTTAAATTTTAAAAGATATTTTCAAGAATATTAAACGTAACTAAACACATTTTTAAATATACACAAGAATAATATTCCTACGAATGTAATTTCCAAAAATATAACATAATACTTTGATACAAACGCCTCCATAATCTGTTATTTTAGGCTTAATTATTAATTTGATCATTTATTTATTTAGAATATTCAATTAGGTCCTTCTATTTTCTGAAAGTTTCAATCAGGTCATTTATTTTTTAAAATAAAAAAACAAAAATTAAAGTTAATTATTAATTTGGTCCCTTTATTTATTCAGAATGTTCAATTAAATCCTTCTATTTTCTGAAAGTTTCAATCAGGTCCTTTATTTTTTTAAAATGCCTTAATGTGAATTGCGGTGCGTGGCTGCTGTTGGCCAAGAGAATTTTGTACACGGAGGGAATAAGATTCTTCCACTAAATAGCATGTGAATGCATTGGACCCTTACACAACTGTGTCAACCCTTTGGATTGAAAATAAAAGGATTTAATTGAATGTTATAAATAAATAAAGGGAACAAATTGATAATTAAGCTTAATTTTTATTTCTAATTTTAAATTTTACTCAATCCTTTGCTAGTTGTGTTGAAAACCACTGCATCGGAATCATCGTTGCGAAATTTTAAAGAAATGAATAACAATAAAAAAAAAACCTGGCGGTGGAGGGTTAGTTGGTGTGGTGGACGTGAGCTCGTAAAACTGGAACAATTCAAAGCGGAGATTACAGCTAGGATACAAAACTCGTCGACCCACGCTTCCCAAACTGGACCATGGAATTGCCATTCCAATCAAGTTATTTAGGCAGGCACCGCAATCATTGCTTGATAGATCGAATGAGCATTGACCAAGAACATACACTGTTTGGTTATCATTCAATCTTAAAGATCCTGTTCGGTATCTCTCAACACTGTCCCCTGTCTTGTTCGCCATCTCAGCTAACTTGTTGGATAATTGAAAAGCTACAGAGGATTGTACCGGATTGGTGTTGGTGATATTCAGTTCCCGAAACATGGGACTTGTTTCCACGCTGGAGAAGAAGTTTCGGTCAGAATAGCGAAGCCAGCAGTGATTGTACCAGATTATAGCCTCGGTAGCAGCGAAACGACACTCAGAGGCTATTCTGTCGGTTGCATTTTGGACACATTGTCCGCAGAGGGGACGAGGAATGTCACCACGGCACGTGAAGAGGCCATACATTGTTCCCTCCTGCATCTGGAATCCATTGCGAGTGGTGGCGTTGGAAGACAAGTCAGAGAGGAGGGTCCTAAGTTTTGATTGGAAGGCATTGTCACCAGTGGTGATGTTATCATTGCTGAAGCAGTTGTGAGAAAGATAGCCAGGTTCTTCTGAATATTCTGAATCTGTTTGTGGATATTTTGTTTCGGGAACGAGTCCTTGTGGTGCCTCATTGGTGACGCGGTAGAAAGGGCACAATTCATACCTAATGTTACAACTCGGAAACAGAGCTTTCCCTCCTTGTTTTCCACCGCATAAGCTTGGAAGGTTCACTATTGCTTGAGTAAGACAGGTTTTGCAGTTTTGGGGTGACAGGTATTGTGTGCATTGAGCTAGACAGTAAATAGTCTGATTTTGAGACAAGGTTTCTTGATTTGTGGAGTACCTGTTTCTAGAATTGGCTGCTTCTTTTGCGGTTTGGTTCATGGTGTTGGACAACAAACTCATGAAGCTTGCTTGGTTGGAGGAGATGTTGGCCACGTTGCAGACGCACACTCCGGTGTGTGTTTCCACGGTGGAGAAGAAATCAGAGTTGGAATACCGAACCATGCACTCGTCGTACCAAATCATACCCTCTTTGGACAGGGAACACTGTCGGTCTTTAGACAGTGTGTCGGTTGCGTTTAACACGCACTGTGAGTAGAACTGAGAGGGTACATCACCCCTGCACATGAAGAGACCATACACCGTGTCAGAGGAGTTGCTGCCGAGAACCGTGTTGTTGTAGAATGTGTTGGCGGAGGCGTTGGAAGATAAGGAAGAGAGGAGGATCCTCAGGTTCCTTGCATGGCTGCTGTTGGCAGTAGTTTTGTCTCCAAAGCATTTTTTGTCAAGAAAACTAGCGTCGGTGTCCTGTGCTTTAGTAGTTGCGAACTTGAAGAAGCTAACAAGGATGCAGAGGAGGATAAGCTTGAAGGGATTCCAAGCCATGGTTTTGTTAGGGACACG
Source organism: Pueraria montana var. lobata (assembly GCA_026413185.1). Taxonomy (NCBI): domain Eukaryota; kingdom Viridiplantae; phylum Streptophyta; class Magnoliopsida; order Fabales; family Fabaceae; genus Pueraria; species Pueraria montana. The sequence goes on along the minus strand of CM048650.1, from coordinate 74,274,910 downwards.
CTTTGGTTCAAAGGAAGCCCGTGGAGGAGAGAGGAGGAGAGAGATTTTAATAGAATGAAGGAAAAAAAAAAAAATTTGATTAGATATCTTATTTGATTAAGAGAAGGGAATGATACAAATTTTAATGCAGGAAAAAGAAGATGATTTTTTTGTTTGGTTTAAGGAAAGGAGAGATGAATGATTTTAAAATTTAATTTAATTTTATACTTTTATAATTTAAATTTTAAAACATCAAGAAGAGCGCTGCTATTTAGTATGAAAGTCTCCGTACGAATAGCACGAAAATAGCATTGAACGGTTGACCTTTTTTTAAAACAAATATAAATTGAAAATTTTTAAAAATGAAAAATGGAATTTGACGGAATACACCGTTCGTTTGCTTTGCACGAAAATTTGTTTAGTAACTTTTAGTATTTTTCCATCAAGAATGATATTGTAGTTAATACACTTGAAATGTTTTAAATATCCTCTCTCCTCCCATAAAACATCACACAATTTGGCATGGCATTTGAGGACCGGGGTGCAAGCAAGTCAATGACCTTCAAGCTTATCTTTAATTACTACCGGTCTCGCCCGTTGATATCCCTGTGAAGTGTGAACAAGGGGAAGAACTTCGCACTACAACAATGTTACTTTTACATTTTATCTTTAATTAGTAAACTCTCAAAACTTAGTCCCTCAATTTGATATTTTAATGTATAAATTTAACGAAAAAAAAAACATTTTTAAATATGGAATTTATAATTCATATGAGTCTCTTTCTTAAGTCTTCTCTATTAATATTAACAGCATATTTTACGTGACATGTTAAGAACTTACTTGACATGTCTTTATAGTCTACGTGTATTATAGGACTTATTGTGAAGAGTTCAACAAGACTAAAAGTGAAAAGTCATAAACCCTCCAATTTAATTCCTATATTTTGGTACTCACATCAAATTGCTAAAACATTTTAAAGGAAAGAGAAGAAGCACAAGGTATGCCCGTCCACACTCCAAACTAAAACAGAAGCATCCCTACACAAATGGAAGATTCAAAGCGTAATAACACAAACACACCCTACATAAATTGATGTGTGCTATGTATACATGGTCCCGGATTTACTACGACACCCAAAATATTGTCACGTTACATCAACAAAAGCATCATATGAATAGATCCACTTGTGTAAGCTAGCTAGCAAGTATGTCCCTGCGGCTCCTATTTCTACAAGTCTTCCCATACATGAAATACCAAACTACCGAGTTAATAAATGTCTTGCCCGAGAGATCACAATCAAAGAAACCCAACCCTGGAACTCATCCGTATTATACATGTGCTTATTAAATCATAAGCCCCACTACAGCAGCTTCAACGACAACAGTGCAGAACGTGAACATGAAGGCAATATCTGCAATAAAAAATAAGTCTTTCCAGTATGGAACTTATTAAAGTAAAGTGAATAATTTAAGTTGTTAATGTACAAATTAATGGTTGATATATAATACATTCATTATATATTTGCATGTAATATCAGCCATTATTATTATTATTTTTTTTTATCAATAGCTGAAACTACTTAACTTAATTTATCATCTAATATGAGTAGCTCACTTTAGAAGAATTAAAACCAAAAAATAATGTCATATAGAAACAAACAAAAAAATACTACTCACCACATTTCTATTTTTTTTTTTTGACAGAAAGTCACTCCATTTCTATTATTATAGCTGTTATTTAACAAAAAAAATAATTTTAATATAAAAATTATAAATTCACTATGTATATATGCTACATTATATTTATAATATGTAACTTATACATTAATTTTTTATACTAACAAAATTATTTGTCATGTTAATGCACCAAATTACTAGTATAAATCTAAATGTTTATATTAATAATTTAATTTTATTAAATAAAGATTTATGAACAAAGATACAATATTAAACCGTTTATGTTTCTTTTACCATGACTATATTACCTTTTTTAAATTACAAATTTTATTTCAAATATTACACACTGCACAATAAAAATTATAAACTATTGCATCAAAATCATAAAATTTCAAGAGTAATTTTGGCATCTTTTTACTAATATTATGTTTCTTGGCTTTAAAAGGTTTATAAACTCATAAAGGTTACATATATTTACTATTTACATATTTACAAGTGTATGTATCCCATGCAATGCACGGGACAAATTATGTATGGAAGAATAATATTTTTATTATTATTTTTTAAAAAATAAAATTGAATAGAATAATAAGAGATAAATATATTTTTTAAAAAATATTTTAACTTTCCTTGGTTAAGCAACCTCCAACTGATTATATTTAGCTCATTTTTCAATTAGCATAGAAATATCATAAAAATGTAGTGATTTTTAAGGTCACAATATATTCAATAATGGTTCAGTTCTTTTTTTTTTTTTTTTTATAAACAATGAAAATTATAATTGAAGCATAATGCAAAATATTATAGCAGAAAAAAAAGATTCATGTATGATTTGTAACCCAAAAATATGCAAAATCCCTAAATCCTATACTTTATTTGCTTATATTGATAGCTAGAAACAAGTTTCACGACCAAAAAGAAAAGAAAAAAAAATGAAGAAAAGAGGATAGAGATAAATGAAATATATATTAACTTTGATCTATTGTTATTAGTAAAATGTAGTTAAAACAATAATCAAAATAACAATGCATCACCAACACCTATCCTATTCCAAGGATGGCCAAGCCTTTTTTGTTACTATTTTTAAAATATACAAAATAACATTAAAAATGGTATTAAACTTTCAAGAATTTTAAAGAATATATAATATAATATGGAATTACCTCAATTATGAGTTTCTTTTTGTAAATTTCATAAATTTATTATCCATATTATCTTCTATATATAAAAAATTTAATATAGAAGATATATTTAATCCTTGCAAAGTATTGATACATGAAGGGTATACATAGGTGGTTAGCTTCGGTTCGTTCTTTAAATTTACAAAAAGTTTGAATATATAAATTAGTACTACAAGGGTTTTTTTTCATGTAAATAAATGTCTAGATTAAATAATAGAGTAAATTACACAAACCACCCCTCAGGTTTGCACTTGTTACACTTGACACCCTTATGCTTTGAAACATTACTTTGAACTTCTTGTTGCAAACGGTGTTAGCTTCTGTTAAGTTATTTAAAAAAAGAAAAAACAAATAAAAATTAATTTTTCGATAATCCAAATTTGCCCTTAGGTGAAAGATTGGGGTTGGGGTGGTGTTGTTCGTTCAACTCTCCCCACACGCTCTCTGTTTTCTCTTTGCCAATTCGTTCTTGTTCATAGGTCCTCCGGCGTTCTTGAAGGTGTCGAAGATTTTGCAGTCGATGCACTGAGTTGAAGCTTGCGATGTCAGCTCGGAGGTTGCCGTCGCACTTCCAGATTTTGTAGGTGTCGGAGGCGGCGATCTTGCTGACGAAGGGAATGATAGAGCTCTCGAAGTGGAAGGAGATCTCCATGTAGAAGTCCCTCATGCGGCGGAGTACAGCGATGATGCGCGGGAGGCGACGACGCCCACTTGGACCAAGCGGCGGAGGAGGTCGAGGATGGAAGAGAGATCTGATCGGAATTTGTATTTTCAACAATTTGTTTTCTTTGTTTCCGCATAGAGATCTATGTTACGGCCCTCTCTGCACGTGTTATCAAACCTTTGTTTCCTTTCATTTTGTTTGGGGTGTCGTTGGGTAATCAAAACTTGAGGTGCGGGGAGGCAAGGGGGTCGTTATTGGATTTTGATTCTAAATCTCAGATTCAATAGTTACTCATAATTTTGTTTTGCTTTATCTGTTTTATATTCTTTTCCTTCTTCAAATTGTTTTTATTTTGGATATTTGTATTGGCTTAGGAAGTAACGATTTTGTACAACTTGATTTTCCTGGAGGTGGGACTTTTAATTCCTTTGATGTAATTGTTTTTTGTTCTAACTTTGTTTGTGAGTTGACAACGAACATTTGGCAGTGGTGTGTTCAATATTCTTGTGGAAAGTGTGGTTCATATCTTGATTCTCCATTAGTTGGGAACACAACACTTGTTGGGAAGGCTGCAATTTTTTTTCCCTCTCCAGCGGATGTGTGTTCAAGGAAGGGGATGAGGATATTTTGGGAAAATATTTTTATTAAAAGTCATGTGCACATCACATGTGTAGGTTTTGTTAAACATTTAAAAGCTGTTTGAGAGGCAGGGGTGCTCAGTGTAACGAATCCTAAAAAATTAGGGTGGTTTTTGTAGGGATAAAAATGATAGGGGCATCAAGTGTAATTAAGGTAAATCTCAGGGGTGATCATTGTAATTTACTCTAAATAATATAAACATCACCAGTAATAAATTAACCATGATGACTGAAAATTTAAGATAAATGGTATTAAACATTCTTAAAGTAACAAATATGATATTAAGATTAAAAAAGAAATAATACACTGGGCATCATACAACAATAAAAATTAAGGGAAAAGAACATTTAGACACCTTGAACTTTTATCCTTTTGCAAACTGCAGACACCTTTAACTTTCATTTGATCTCAATTAATCCTTAAACTTAGACCATTGTTTCAATAGATCTTTGTGATAACTTGCTGTTAAATAATTAACAGAATCAATTTAAACCATTGATTTTAGTTGAATCTTAACCCTTCATTATTTTTATGTTTAAAACATTAAAATCATACAAAATAAAGCTCGAAAAAACAAAAAAAAGAAAAAAGAAAAAAAAACCCCTTAAAACTAGCTACGCTCAACTTTTGCCTTTTTCCTTTCAGTTGAACAGTGGTGCTGCAACATTTTCAACAATTCCTCTTTCTTTCTGTTGGATTTTACAACACAAACACACAAATATCTGCCATATAGATCAAAGGTGGGTATGCTATTCCTCAAAGTTACGCTACCCTTAAATAATGAAAGCCTAATTTTGAATCAATTTTAACTTTGATGGATTAAATTTTAGAATAACAATGGCATGCTACTTGATCTTCAATTTGACACTGAACTTCTGACATTGTAGGCACTAACTCAAGCTTGGGCTACAGCCAGAGAACATTTGACAAGAACCCTTTTAAAATATGCTCCAAACAAGACTTTTGGATAGATTCTTGAGACACCAACTAGCAAGCAAATCTGTAATGACATTTGGTTCACGAGGAGTTTGAATGATTTGAACTTCCCGACGCTGACACAGAGCTTTTAGGATTTTAGGTTTTCAGCATTGATAACTCTTAATTCAGCTGGTCTTTTAAGTTTTTTTTTTTTTAATTTCTTAAAGAACTACAGTATTTTATATGATTTTAATTTGTTAAACATAAAAATAATGAAGGGTTAAGATTCAATTAAAATCAATGGTATAAATTGATTCCGTTAATTATTTAACGGTAAGTTAACGGAGAGACCTATTAAAATATTAATAAAAATTTAAGTACTAATTAAGATAAAATGAGAGTTAAGGATGCCTAGCTATTTGTAACAAGATAAAAGTTCAGGTAGTTGTGTAATTGTGTGCTCTTTTCCCAAAAATTAAAAAAGCTAATCTATATTTTATTTTTTAAAAATAAAATTTAGATTAACTATGTAACTCTTACCAAAAAAATTGATGGACAGATATAAAAATAATTAACTTTTTATTTTATACAAAGAAATGAATATTTTTTTGAAACCATCACTAACTCCTTGAAATCAGCACGTGAGCACCAATTTATGCACAAACTCCTTGAAATCAGTACCACTCTTTTTAAAATAAATAAAAAAATCCTTCTGTTGTTCTGGTGCCTTTCGTTCTTATTTTGAAAAAAAACTTTTCATCGTCTGGTGTCTTGAGACCAACACCAATTAACTTTTATTTTTAAAAGAAAAATCTTTGGTCCTTTCTAGTAGTAATATTCTGTCTTTCACTCATCATTTCCAATTCTCTTCTGGTGCCGACAGTCAATTCTTCTTTTCGATTCCACTTTTCCTTTCTCAGTTCGTTCAAGTTGTGCGGTTCATTGAAGCATTTGGCTGTGAATGGTTTTCTGAAAGTTCCCAAGTTGCAACCTGCAACTTTCATCTTGCCTTGCCTGGTTCGTCTTCCTCACGAATTTGTTGACGAATTTCGGCATACCAGTTCGAAAACGAACTGCGAATTGGTACGCACGAACCAATTCACGGTTCTTGAGGAAATGAACGAATTATGTAACTATGGTTACAACTCGGAACAGAGCTTTCCCTCCTTGTTTTCCACCGCATAAGCTTGGAAGGTTCACTATTGCTTGAGTAAGACAGGTTTTGCAGTTTTGGGTTAACAGGTCTTGTGTGCATTGAGCTAGACAGTAAATAGTCTGATTTTGAGACAAGGTTTCTTGATTTGTGGAGTACCTGTTTCTAGAATTGGCTGCTTCTTTTGCGGTTTGGTTCATGGTGTTGGACAACAAACTCATGAAGCTTGCTTGGTTGGAGGAGATATTGGCCACGTTGCAGACGCACACTCCGGTGTGTGTATCCACGGTGGAGAAGAAATCGGAGTTGGAATACCGAACCATGCACTCGTCGAACCAAATCATACCCTCTTTGGACAGGGAACACTGTGGGTCTTTAGACAGTGTGTCGGTTGCGTTTAACACGCACTGTGAGCAGAACTGAGAGGGTACATCACCCCTGCACATGAAGAGACCATACACCGTGTCAGAGGAGTTGCTGCCGAGAACCGTGTTGTTGTAGAATGTGTTGGCGGAGGCGTTGGAAGTTAAGGAAGAGAGGAGGATCCTCAGGTTCCTTGCATGGCTGCTGTTGGCAGTGGTTTTGTCTCCAAAGCATTTTTTGTGAAGAAAACTAGCGTTGGCGTCCTGTGCTTTAGTAGTTGCGAAGAACTTGAAAAAGCTAACAAGGATACAGAGGAGGATAAGCTTGAAGGGATTCCAAGCCATGGTTTTGTTAGGGACACGCTTTGGTTCAAAGGAAGCCCGTGGAGGAGAGAGATGAGAGAGATTTTAATAGAATGAAGGAAAAAAAAAAAAATTTTTGATTAGATATCTTATTTGATTAAGAGAAGGGAATGATAGAAATTTTAATGCAGGAAAAAGAAGATGATTTTTTTGTTTGGTTTAAGGAAAGGAGAGATGAATGATTTTAAAATTTAATTTAATTTTATACTTTTATAATTTAAATTTTAAAACATCAAGAAGAGCGCTGCTATTTAGTACGAAAGTCTCCGTACGAATAGCACGAAAATAGCATTGAACGGTTGACCTTTTTTTAAAACAAATATAAATTGAAAATTTTTAAAAATGAAAAATGGAATTTGACGGAATACACCGTTCGTTTGCTTTGCACGAAAATTTGTTTCGTAACTTTTAGTATTTTTCCATCAAGAATGATATTGTAGTTAATACACTTGAAATGTTTTAAATATCCTCTCTCCTCCCATAAAACATCACACAATTTGGCATGGCATTTGAGGACCGGGGTGCAAGCAAGTCAATGACCTTCAAGCTTATCTTTAATCACTACCGGTCTCGCCCCGTTGATATCCCTGTGAAGTGTGAACAAGGGGAAGAACTTCGGACTACAACAATGTTACTTTTACATTTTATCTTTAATTAGTAAACTCTCAAAACTTAGTCCCTCAATTTGATATTTTAATGTTTAAATTTAACGGAAAAAAACATTTTTAAATATGGAATTTATCATTCATATGAGTCTCTTTCTTATGTCTTCTCTGTTAATATTAACAGAATATTAAAAAAAATATATTAACAGAATATTTTACGTGACACGTTAAGTACTTACTTGACATGTCTTTATAGTTTACGTGTATAGGAATTATTGTGAAGAGTTCAACAAGACTAAAAGTGAAAACCCTCCAATTTAATTCCTATATTTGGTACTCACATCAAATTGCTAAAACATTTTAAAGGAAAGAGAAGAAGCACAAGGTATGCCCCTCCACGCTCCAAACCAAAACAGAACCATGCCTACACAAATGGAAGATCCAAAGCGTAATAACACAAACACATCCTACATAAATTGATGTGTGCTATGTATACATAGTCCCGGACTTACTACGACACCCAAAATATTGTCACGTTACATCAACAAGGGCATCATATGATTAGATCCACTTGTGTAAGCTAGCAAGTATGGCCCTGCGGCTCCTATTTCTACAAGTCTTCCCATACATGACAAACCAAACCACCGAGCTAATAAATGTCCAGCCCGCGATAGATCACAATCAAAGAACTTGAACATGAAGGCAATATCTGCAATAAAAAATAAGTCTTTGCAGTGTGGAACTTATTAAAGTAAAGTATATAATTTAAGTTGTTAATGTACAAATTAATGGTTGATATATGATACATTCATGGATTTATTATGTATTTGCATGTAATACAAGCCATTAATTTTTTTATCAATAGCTAAAACTACTTAATTTATCATCTAATGTGAGTAGCTCACTTTATAAGAATTAAAACCAAAAAATAATGTCATATAGAAACAAAAAAAAATGCTAGTCACTACATTTCTATTATTATAGCTGTTATTTAACAAAAAAATATCTTTTTAATATAAACATTATAAACTCACTATATATATGCTACATTATATTTATAATATGTAACTTATATATTACTAGTAATTTTTTATACTATCAAAATTATTTGTCATGTTAATGCACCAAATTATTAGTATAAATCTAAATGTTAGTATTAATAATTTAATTTTTATTAAATAAAGATTATATCAACAAAGATACAATATTAAACCATTAATATATGATTTTTTTACCATGACTATATTATCTTTTTAAAGTTACAAATTTTCTTTCAAATATTACACACCGTACAATAAAAATTATAAACTATTTCATCAGAATCATAAAATTTCAAGAGTAATTTTGGTATCTTTTACTAATATTATGTTTTGGTTTTAAAATTTTTATAAACTCATAAAGGTTACAGATTTTTACTATTTATATATTTATTATAGTACAAAAAATAGATAAATACTTATTATAGGACCTGTGTCCAACCGAGAGATTTGATGAAAAATGAGCATTATTGGGTCAAGAAAAAAATCTATGTAAAGAATGAGGACTGTTGTTATATTTAGTTTGTTAGTAACAGTACTCAGCATTCTTAATTATAAAGGTACAGCATGTGTTTATTAACAGAACACTGTAAGAAGTAAGAACTTTCTCAAATGTCAATTTTTTTCCACAAGTATCATGAGTGATTGTACCAAATTACAGCCTCCGTAGCCAAGCGACACTCAGAGGCTATTTTCTGCATTGCGTTTTGGATGCATTGTCTACAAAGGGTACGAGAAAGGTCGACATCACAAGGGAAGATGCCCTGCAGTTTTCTCGCTTGTAACTTGTATTTCGAAAAAAAAATTTCATAAACATTTATAGGAGAAAAAAAATAAGAAGAAAAAAAAAATTCATGAATTAAAATTAGTTTATGCATAAGATTATAAGTTAAAAAATTAACTTTTGAAGAAGCTAATATGAGAAAGTTTTTACAAATTAGTTTATGCATAAATTAATTTTGATTTATAAAAGAATTTATTTCATTTTTTCTTCATATTTTGGTTCCACTGTTGGCTTTGGAAGACAGGTAAGAGAAGAGGGTCTTTAGGTTTGATTCGAAAGCAGTATCGTTGATATTTCATTTTCGTTGGTTGAGCACTGAGCAGTTGTGGCAAATATAGCCAGCAGCAGGATCTTCTGAATATTCTGAATCTGTTTGTGAATATTTTGTTTCAGGAACAAGTCCTTCTAGTGTTTCATCCGTGATGCAGTAGAAAGTGTACAATTCATACCTAATGTTACAACTGGGATGTGTATTGTGTAATGGAAGGATAAATGCCCAGGGTGCGCATTTGTATCCCTCATTATTTTTGCAGAGATTATTCACATTTCTTTGGGTCCTGTAATATGGGGTGAATGGGCTTACGAAGATGAAATTTGTAGATATTTTTTTCCATATAGTTTGGCATGGCAATCAAGGAATGATCGGTGGTGCAACCAACTGAAGCCAGTCCATAGTCACATAATTTGCAATTCTCTTTGGTACGTGGTATGGGTTCGGGTACGCGGAACGCAACCTTGCAAAGTATTGATACGTGAAGGGTATACATAGGTGGTTAGCTTCGATTCGTTCTTTAAATTTACAAAAAGTTTGAATATATAGATTAGTATACTACAAAGGTTTTTTTCATGTAAATAAATGTCTAGATTAAATAATATAAACATCACCAGTAATAAATTAACCATGATGACTGAAAATTTAAGATAAATGGTATTAAACATTCTTAAAGTAACAAATATGATATTAAGATTAAAATTTTTTATAATACATTGGGCATCATACAACAATAAAAATTAAGGGAAAAGAACATTTAGACACCTTGAACTTTTATCCTTTTGCAAACAGGCACCTTTAACTTTCATTTGATCTCAATTAATCCTTAAACTTAGACCATTGTCTCAATAGATCATTGTGTTAACTTGCTGTTAAAGAATCAATTTAAACCATTGATTTTAGTTGAATCTTAACCCTTCATTATTTTTATGTTTAAAACATTAAAATCATACAAAATAAAGCTCGAAAAAAAAAAAAAAAAAAACCTAAAAACTAGCTACGCTCAACGTTTGCCTTTTTCCTTTCAGTTGAACAGTGGTGCTGCAACATTTTCAACAATTCCTCTTTCTTTCTGTTGGATTTTACAACACAAACACACAAATATCTGCCATATAGATCGAAGGTGGGTATGCTATTCCTCAAAGTTACGCTACCCTTAAATAATGAAAGCCCAATTTTGAATCAATTTTAACTTTGATGGATTAAATTTTAGAATAACAATGGCATGCTACTTGATCTTCAATCTGACACTGAACTTCTGACATTGCAGACACTAACTCAAGCTTGGGCTACAGCCAGAGAACATTTGACAAGAACCCTTTTAAAATATGTGTCAAACAAGACTTTTGGATAGATTCTTGAGACACCAACTAGCAAGCAAATCTGTAATGATATTTGATTCACGAGGAGTTTGAACGATTTGAACTTCCCGACGCTGACACAGAGCTTTTAGGATTTTAGGTTTTCAGCATTGATAACTCTTAATTCAGCTGGTCTTTTAAGTTTTTTTTTAATTTCTTAAAGAACTACAGTATTTTATATGATTTTAATTTGTTAAACATAAAAATAATGAAGGGTTAAGATTCAATTAAAATCAATGGTATAAATTGATTCCGTTAATTATTTAACGGTAAGTTAACAGAGGGACTTATTAAAATATTAATAAAAATTTAAGTACTAATTAAGATAAAATAAGAGTTAAGGGTGCCTAGCTATTTGTAACAAGATAAAAGTTCAGGGTAGTTGTGTAATTGTGTGCTCTTTTCCAAAAAATTAAAAAAACTAATCTATATTTTATTTTTTTAAAATAAAATTTAGATTAACTATGTAACTCTTACCAAGAAAAGTGATGGACAGATATAAAAATAATTAACTTTTTATTTTATACAAAGAAATGAATGATTTTTTGAAACCATCACTAACTCCTTGAAACCAGCACGTCAGCACCAATTTATGCACGAACTCCTTGAAACCAGTACCACTCTTTTAAAAATAAAAAAAATCCTTCTGTTGTTCTGGTGCCTTTCGTTCTTATTTTGAAAAAAAAAAATTTCATCGTCTGGTGCCTTGAGACCAACACCAATTAACTTTTATTTTTAAAAGAAAAATCTTTGATCCTTTCTAGTAGTAATATTCTGTCTTTCACTCTTCATTTCCAATTCTCTTCTGGTGCCGACAGTAAATTCTTCTTTTCGATTCCACTTTTCCTTTCTCAGCATTTGGCTATGAATGGTTTTCTGAAAGTTCCCAAGTTGCAACCTGCAACGTTCATCTTGCCTTGCCTGGTTTGTCTTCCTCACGAATTTGTTGACAAATTTCGGCATACCAGTTCGAAAACGAACTGCGAATTGGTACGCACGAACCAATTCGCAGTTCTTGAGGAAATGAACGAATTATGTAACTATGAGCCAGTCAATGAAGTCGAGCTCTCATGTCTGCTTCATTTTCTTTCCAGAGACTATTCTCTCCGATCAAATTTTATAAATTTCTATGGATGACTTTTCTTTGTTGAAAATGATTCCAAAAAATTAGAAAATGGCAAAAACAGCTGTGACTATGGACATGAACGATGGCTCGAGGATCTTTCCTCGATCTTAAATATGTATATCATTCTATTATGCCAAGTCTGCACCGTTGGATATAAGACCCTTGAAAGGTGTTACAAGTGTGATCATGTGTAACGTGTGGTTTTCTCTCTTGGGTGCTGGAAAGGGAAGTCGACTGGTTTCGAATATGGTGATCATATGCATGCAAAAAGGATAAAGCCAATAGGGGTACGTGATTGTTAACTGCGGATCTGTTTTGGGTGGGTTGTTTCTGGTTGGCCAGGGGTTGGGTAGGAATTAAATATTCAATGCTGCTGTCAGTGGTGAGAGACAAGGTTATGTCGATTAATTGTGTATTAACTCCAGCGGCGCTCAAAATGAGGAAGTATGATGTTAGCATAGGTTTGGGGATGGAGGGTGTCATGTGGTATTTAGTGTTTGTGGCATTTAATGATAATTTGAATGTACATTGGTATGCTCATGTATTTACATACGGGGAGGAGTGGCAGTTCGGGGTATTTAATGATAATATTTTTTGATATGTATGAAATAATAAAAAGCAACAGAGAAAAGCTAGGGTCTAAAATGGACAAATCCCATACTCTCGATCAGCTAAAGCAAGAGAAGAGAGCTGAGGTGGGCAGACATTCCAAACGGTGAAAGAGTCTTCATGCGTAGCTCCAAACTTGGCCAGCCAGTCTGCGCATGCGTTTCCCTCGCGAAGGGCGTGCCTGAAGGATAGTTCCCATGATGAATCTCTGAGATGGTGAATAAGCCATATCAACGGGTAGTATGGGTGCAACTTATTCATGTCATTCTGTATAAGCTGAAGAGCTAGCTTTGAGTTGGATTCGCAAATCACATTATGTAACACCCCTTGTTATTATTAAAGAATTTCTACTTATTTTCATTATTAGTGAAAATGAATTTAATACTAGATTGTAAAATAACCTTCCAAGGAAATTTGTTCCATTTTTAACTTTCAAATCTTATTGTTTTTAACTCCAAAAGAAGAAACATCCTTGTTAACTTATCATTCATTTAAAAAACGTCCTTTTTGTGAAATGAAATTCTTAATAAACTAGAATCTAATTATCAAAACATCATAACCATGGTAAACCATTAAAACATAATAGAACTTCTTTTAAACATCCTTAATTTCATTATTAAATAATTATTTTACACAAAACTAAATACACTTTTATATCCTTGAAAGTAAATACATTTTACACGAGTCACATATAAGGAATTGATACATCATAAAAATCTCTAGTCTACCCCCTTTATACAAGAAAAGAACCGAGACTGAGAGCAGTGACTCAATGAAAATTAAAATCCAAAATACTCATGAGGCATCCTCAGAGGGATCCTCTTCTTCCTTGAACATATCCATTTGTGTCATAGGCACTTGGCTTAGTATTTCCACTCCGTCTTCATCATTCGCATAGGGTCAAGGAACTTTCTCTGAAAAAAAATAAAAACATGAGAGTGAATTCTCTACCTCCTTGGTCGCCACAAATAAATGGACTTCCAGTCCCAAACAATCTATACGACCACTGTGTGTGGTACTCTAGCGATGACACTCACGATAATCCTATCAAGAATATCTATCTCACAACATCTATTCCTATGGGCCCCACTGCCATTAAACCACCCAAGTTTTAATGGTCTTACGCAACTTCGTAGATGACGATTGGGAGCACTCAACTCATGTCCGGTACATAGTGACACGTTGATCTCACCAATCATGGATATAGCTTCATCTTCGTCGAGAATGCCAAGCCAGTTACGTGAGTCCTGTAACGCCCCTTCTAATAGACTTTAATTTAAGTATATAATTTATATTATATATAAAAGTTATAATACAATCTAATAATATTCAAAATATATTCTATAATTTACATCACTAAAATTTTTGCAGAAACATTTGTACAAATAAGTCTAAGTACTACAAGTATTGTCTACCCAAAATATTTTCCCATCCTACAACTCTGGCGAATCTTTGCATCTTTTTCTTCTAATTATTCTTCTAGTTCACCTGCATTTGTATTTTCCTAGAATCTAGGGACAAAATTTTACCGGATCAGACATTTAATTTCTCATACAATTAAAACAATATCAACCATGTTCATTTCATATAACACTTAATAAATCACATAAATAAATCAAATGCAGTATGATTTATGCAAATGCATTTTTGACTCAAAATCATTTTGACCCTGCTCCATGGAGACTTCCCCTTTGAGTGTTTAGTAAGAAACTGGCCTACCATTACGCATTGCAATTCAGCTATCAGCCCCTACTAAACGCGAATAAGCTAAACAGAATTAGGAGATCAGGATACCCAGGAAGGCCACCACGACCGCAACTCAGTCCAGTTTCCAGTCACATGTGGAATTGCCAATATCCTTCACCCCACAGACTATATAATCACAAACTATACAGTCCTGTCTAACTTATTCTGCTCACCTAAAGATTCATTTCTCATCTGTCAAAATCATTTCTCATGACTACCGTAGTCCTGGTTAGTCAACATTTATTCTTTCTTTTCTTTTCTTGTCTTCTTTTCTTCTTTTTCATTTTCATGGCTACCGCAGTCCCGGTTAGCCAACATCAATTATTTTTTCACTTGAATCTTTGTAAAACCTCCAAAAAGACTCATGCATGCTTATGCCATGTGATAATGATCATAAGTATAAATTAACATTAAACAATCACATAAATGAAATATAAACATTCAACAATTAACATTATAACATTAGTATTTTACTAAATTTTTAAGTAGGTCATTATGGGATAAAATTACCAAACTACCCTTAATCTTTTTCTAAAATTCCAATTATGTCCTCAAAATGTAAAATGACCAAATTACCCTTAGTATTTTCTAAAATTTCCAATTTTGCCCTTGATCTTTTTATAAAATTCCAAATTTATCCCTAAACTTTCTAGAACATATGAAATTACCATTTTACCCTTGAAATTTTTTATAAATTACTAATTTGCCCTTAAACTTTTTATAAAATTCCCACTGTGTCCCTACATGTGAAATGACTATTTTACCCTTGGTTATTTGAAAAATTTGCACATAGTACCCTTCCATTCTTGTCATGGCTGAATGACCCTCATTCAATTCCAACAACATTTCAACAAATTCAACCAAACAATTTCAGTCAATAACAAATCAAACCAAGTCTCAATCAAGCTCAAATACATCAACCAAAGTTCAATCCATCACACATATCATAAAATCAACCAAACATTTGTTTCAATAATTTATTTCAAGCTTCAAACATCAAAACATATAAAAGCCCTAAATCAATTTCCTATTTTCATGGTTCTTGATCAAATCTTGAAATTAAACCTAAGAACATGTTTCTCCTACTTCTAAGTTATCTAAATTGAAATTAAATGCCAAGATCCTTACCTAGAATCCTTAGTTTGAAGAAGAAACCCTTGATTTCCTCTTCTCCCTTTCTCTTTTGTCTTCTTGAATTTTAGAGCTTTTCTCTCAATTTCTTCTCTTTTGGCCAAAGCTATATTGAAATTTGAGAGGTTTTGGTTGGTTTAATTTTTTGATTTTGGAAGAAAATATGAAGGTTTCATGGAGGGGCTGCAGCTGCCCAATTCACGGTTTGGAGAGCTTTGGAGAGCTAGCTTTTCACGTTTTTCTTTTGCTTTGGATTCTTATGTTTTTAAATAATTTTTTTTCTTCACCCAATTCAATTTGGCCTTCACGTCCAGCTGCAGGACTTTAAGGCTGTCCATTTTGTCAAAATCATAGCCACTTGGACGTTCAAAGAAGGCTCCCTACGTTGGTTGCCAATTTCTTGGTCAAAGGGTCAAAAGTTGTAGAAAATTTATGGATTTTTCTAGAATTTATTTGGGAATTTAATTATCTTACAAACTAATTAGAATTTGAAGAAACTAACACCACCATTGAACTCCTCACTATCAAAAACCTTGGGGTAGTGTCTTAATTATCTCTTAATAAGGTCTAATTAGCTTAATTTAATTAGATTAGAAATAGTGTGTTGTCAAATTTTGATTGGTTAATACTTGTAATTTTTATTTTTCTTAGTTAAATTTTTTTAATAATTATTCTAAGTATGTTATAATTAATAGATAATTTCATAGATGTCATACAAATTTTATCTTAATTTTTCTGCCTTAGAATTTTATCGTAATAATTTCTCAGAGTTCTAACTCTCAGAAAATTGTAACAATTCGAAATTAGTATTTTAATTTCTCAACTGTATATTTTCTTAATCTACATTCAATTATCTTCTTATTAGGATACAGTCTAGTCCAAAATACTACATTGGAACAATTGTCCTGGACAGCTGCTGGACACAACTGTTCAGTCAACATACAATTCAAACAAAAACAAGGATATCAAAAGATTTGGAATTTTTTTCTGAATATAATAGATTACAGTCCAGTCCAAAATGTTACACTGGAAAATTTATCCTGGATAGCTGCCAGACACAACTATCCAGTCAACAAGCAATTCAAACAGAAACAAAGATATCAAAAGATTTAGAAAAATTTTCTGAATAGAACTGTATAAATTTTATTATGAAAATATGTACATAAAGTTTCTATAAAATACAGTACATAATCTCTTATAATATTTATAGAAAAATACGTACAAACATTAAAATAAAATAAGGATGTTACAAGTCCCCCGTACTAACCCTTAGTCGGGTTATCACAACCAGACACCATTTCCCTAAGCCTCCTTTGAGACAATGAACTATCCCCCGGTGTACTCGTTATAATCATCCACTTCTCAAAACATTTCCTCACACGTTCTCCAAGCCGCGAGATGTATTCCACAGTGCGAAACGGTTTCAATGGTATTGACAAAAGGATGTTTTGGGGACCCTTCCCACTGAGCATGAAGTCAAGCTCCATCTCTAATCAAAGACCTCATCTTTCTACATCCATCCCGTATTTTGTGACTGACGCCCACTTCACATCATCCGTCTCCCCGAAGCGCGCGACGTCCCACGCAAGGTGAGTGACATGAAACATCCACCGTTCTTCTTCATAAAACAAGAGGAGAAGGGTCTTGTCCCTCCTCACCTCTTAACGTCATGAACACCATGACCCTACGAAGTGAATATATCCACTTGCACACACCTTAATGCCTCGAGCACTCCAATGCATCTACACTAGTCATGCACAACAAGACTAACATGCATTGCCGAGGGACAACGCCCCTTGGACTCGAATCACAACAAGCAATATATCCACAGAAAATATCTAACAATTTATATCAATGCCGGAGGTCACATCCTTTCGGTCTTAACAATAATTAATCACACGTATTCATGACATATAAATGTACATGTAAGACAACAAGTGCATGCCGAAGGTCACGCGCTTTCGGTCTTGATTAACAATTCCACAATGAGAATAACATTCATATACTTATCCAATTCAAACTCATCACAAATTACAAATTTTTGGGTCAAACCCGCAGCCAATACAAAATCCAAATTTTCAAGTGTCATAACTTATTATTTTGGATTCCAAATACTCACAATTTAAGTCCTAACCCTTATGTACATGCTAACTATCATTTTCCACTACAAAATATTTATTTTAGGCTTTTTAAGGTTAGATTTTAAATAGTTAAACACCCAACTCGAAATTAGTTCAAAAACTCAAGAAAAAAGGTTTAAACTTCAAAATTACATTCCCAATAATGTAGAAATTGGTTTTTGATGAACCAATTATGCAATCCTAGGTTTTAGGACATAAGGAAACTGTTTTTCTGGTCCAAAATAGCTTATTCCCCCTCTAAAAGTTATTAATTTCGAAACAGTGGCAAATTTAATGAAAATGGCATAAAACTTAAAAACTAATTTCCAGTTGATATAGAAATCGGATTTTGACAAATTTTATATGTAACCCTAGGTTTTAAGGTATGAGGAAACTAATTTTGAGGTCCATTACAGCCAATTCCAACCACGTTATTCCCAGTTTATAAAACAGAGGCGAAACAGAGTAATATAATGCCAAACGTTCTAGTTTAAATTCCCGTTGATGTAGAAGTCGGATTTTGACAAATTTTATATGCAACCCTAGGTTTCAAGGTATGAGGAAGCTAATTTCGAAGTCAATTACAGCCAATTCCAATCACATTGTTCCCAGGTCACGAAACAGTAGCTACAGTGCCAGAAATTCACATTTTCGTTAGACAAAATTTTTCTAGAAGATTCTCAATCCATTCTCAACATTCCACATATGCATATCCATATTTTAAGACATGGGAAGACCATTTTTAAGGTCAAAAACAGCCCAGCAGAGCCACAACATTTATTTTCCCAAAACAGAACAATAATTTCATAAATAGCTCAAAACTTGAGAAATTCATAATAAATAGCTCAAGTGTTCAAAATTAACATACTTTATAAATGTTCAAAATTAACAACCATTTTTGAGGTCCAAAACGCCAAAAGAGATACCCATTTTTCTCATAGTACAAGGCAGTACGGGATTCACCAAATACACACAATTTCAAGATTAAAAAAATTAAATATATCAACATGCTACATAGACCCATAACTCTAGGTCTCAAAGCAACAAATTTTAGGCTCAAAGAGAATAGAAAATCCCTCCCATACCTCAGTTTCCTAAGCTCAAGTTTCCGAAACGAAATTTCCAACCCACCAAAGCTAGAGCTTGATGAGCTCTACAACATATCCAAAATGCAAGAAAAAAGGAAAATGATTAGTCTAGAAAATCTAGAGAGGAAGAGGGAAAGTGTAGAGAGAAGAAGTAGCTTACCCAAAGAGAGATTTTGAACTCTCTCTCCTAGAACTGGCTGCTGCACTTGTGGGGGAAGGGGTCCCTCTTGGCTTATATAGGGGACCCCAAAACCCTAAAGATAGGTCCCACAATTTTTTTTAAAAAAGATTTTTCTAAACCTAATTATGTTTAGGTGTTTAGCTGCTCTAGGTTTTATTTTTTTTAGCTTTAAAATGTTCTTAAAATATAGAATTTAATTTTCCAAAGATAATGCCTTTGGAATCACTCAATTTGGACTTAAAATGAATTTTCTAGGTCCAAAATACTAAATAAATTGCTAAAATTAATAATTAATTCAATTTAATTATTTTTGATGAACTTAGGTCATTTCCATGCTTAATTATAAATATTATAATTTTATCTAAGTCCAAAATAATTTTTCAAGCTCAAAAACACATAATTATGAAAATGCTATTAATGAGAATATTCCTTCATTTAACCAGCTTTAACCAGATTTGACCAGCTTTGACCATATCTGACTTTTGGTCAAATCATGGTTAAAACTTGATTTTATTAATTATTTTAACTTCATCAATGAAGATTTGATGTCTCCCATTTTTAGTTGCTAACTTGTGCTTTTTAGGCTTTAATTAAACAAATTGTACTATATTTTGTTTAATTACATTGATTAAATTTTCTACATCACTAATTACTTTAGAACAATTAATTTTACTAATTAAAGACATTCTAGACCCATTAGCAAGCTAATTATGCTCTTGAAAGTCTAATTTTAGATTTTAGACTCAAGTTCCACTTAATTACAACAATGCCATTAATGAGTTGACCAAATCTCTTCCCATTGACTTTGACCAAAGTGAGTCTATCTTTGACTTTTCAAATTTTGAATTTTTCTCCACTAATCATGTAATGTCTCTACTTAATCCTTATCAAGTAATGCTTATTTTAATTATTTCTATTATTTTTCTTAATTACTCAATTAATCACTAATTAAGAGGTTAATTTCCTATTTAATCCTAAGCTCCAAATTTTGGGGTGTTACACATGACGAAAGCCATCATCCCAAACCTTGCGGAGGCCATAATAAATGGCATAGAGTTCTGCTTTGAGACATGAAGTGACTCCACAATATCCAGAAAAAAGCCGAAGTCCAAGCTCCAAGGATGATCTCGTATGATGTCTCCAAATCCCAATTCTCCTGGATTTCCAAGAGAGCTGCCATCCGTAATTAGTTTCACAAAGAGGGGAATTGGATTCTCCCAAATGTCTTGTCTACCTATTTTTGTCTACTTCGTAGGTTGTAGGGTCTTCAAGATATCAAAATGAAACGTCTTCACTTGGTTAACAATATTCCATGTGTCCCAAGGCTTGTTCTGAAAAATGAACATATTCCTATTTTTCCACAGTATCCAACATGTTGTAGCAAAAAGTGTTCCTCTCGGGCCATTCATGTTGTTCACCAACCAGTCAATACAAGAGGAGGTATAGAAGGTTGGGTCTGTATCCATCTTGAAAAACTGCCATACTTGACGAGAATAAGGACACTCCCGAAGAAAATGAGAAATATTTCCTGACCATGCAAACACCTGTTACAAGAAGAAACAACAAAAATGTGTCTAAAGACACGAAAATTGTTAGTTGGTAAGCTCCCATGAAAGGTGAGCCAAAAAAAGTGTTTCAACTTTTCTGGTAAGTGCAACTTCCAGACCCAGGACCAGTTCCCAAATTAAGCAGTAGGCAATGGATTATCGGCATTGAGCCAGTGGAAAGCAGAGGCAGCAGTATAAAGGCCATCTCTCGAATGCCCCCAAATTACCACATCCTCTATGTGATCATGAATGATATAACTCTGGATCTCTTTTTTAGCTTCTGTAGGAATTGCCATTGCTAATCTCTCGAAGTGCCAAACTCCATCCTGATAAATATCATGAACTTTAAGTATGTGTCCATAATATGCACAAATGGTACTAGGTGACAAAGATAGTTGTCAGATAGCCATTTGTCATACCACAAAGAAATCTCTCCTTTCCAAATACGAAATTGGAAGCCCAAATTAAGATGTTGAGTAGCTTTGACAATAGAATTCCAAGTATAAGATGCGCCATTAATAGTAGAAGCATGGAGGATGGACCCCTGGCGCAAGTACTTGGAATTAAGCATTTGTACCCAAAATTTTTGCTTTTCATGCAAAAAATCCCATGTGTGTTTTCCAAGCAAAGTAATATTCACTTTCCTAGTAGAACGAATGTTGAGCCCACCTTTAGATTTGGGCTTGGAAATGGTTTCCCAGTTAACCTAATGAGAATGAGCACCTCCCCAAATAAACCGACAGATGGTAGAATCTATTTTGTCACAAACCCCTTCTGGGATCCAAAGGTTTTGCATGGTGTAGATATGGGCATAGATGTTAACATAGATTGTGCTAAAGTTACTCTACCAGCTCTCCCCAAAAGCTTCATCTTCCAACCCGCCAGTCTAGAGTTGATTCTCTCAAGAATATAATTAAAATCACTATTCCTCGTCCTCCCCATGAGCATTGGAAACCCAGGTATTTACCAATCTGTCTATTATGCTAGAAATGGGAAATTGAAGCAAACTTATTGATCTTCACATGCGACATATTATGTGAGGTCATGAACCTGGATTTCTGGAGATTAATTTTTAAACCAGAAGCTTTGCAAAACATATCCAAAACATTTTTCACCGGCTTGATCTGAGAAGATTTAGCTTCGGTAAAAAGCAAGCAAGCAATCATAAACAAAAAAAAAAGGTGAGATATAGGGGGCCCATTTCTATCCACTTTTACAGGCAACCAGATACTTTCATTGACCTTCTGTTGAATGAGGAGAGAAAGCTTTTCCATGCACAGGACGAAGAGATAGGGAGACATAGGATCCCCTTGGCGAAGTCCTCTGGTTGGGGTAAAGGATTCTAACTTCTCACTGTTCCATTTCAGGGACAAGGTTGTCGACGTAGTACAATTCATAATGAGGGTAACAATTTGAGGTGGAAAGACAAAGTCCTCAAGAGTTAGTTTCAGAAAAGCCCAATTTACCTATCATATGCTTTTTCAAAATCTATTTTTGAACATGACATATCCCGTCTTCCCTTTTTTTTTCTTTTTGTGCATGAAGTGAACAATTTCCTGGGTAATCAAGGCATTATCAGGTGTACCTCTCTTGGGAATAAAGCTACTCTGGAGGGGTCCAATGACTTTGTCTAGATGGGGCTGAATTCTGTTCACCAAGACCTTTGAAATTGTCTTAAAAAGGACATTGCAAAGGCTTATAGGCCTGAAGTCCTTGAAAGAGAGAGGTGCGTCCACCTTGGGAATAGAGACAATAAGAGTTTCAGCCAGGCCAGGATTGAAGAACCTAGAAGAAAAAGGCAGAAGCAACCATTTCCCAAACATTAGTCACAACTACATCCCAGAAAGTTTTAAAGAACACTGGTTGAAAACCATCAACACCAGGTGCTTTATAGGAACTCATAAAGAAGATCGCATTTTTCACATCCTCTATAAAGACAGGTTGGATAAGAGATGTGTGCAGATCTTGATCAACTTGAGGAATATAAGGGAGTTGTAAGCTTTCAGGATGGCAAGGTTCTGAGTACTGGAACATATTCTTGAAAAAGATCATAGCCTCTCTTTTCAAGGTATCTTAGTTAGTGCACCACATATCATCAATATTAAGGCCTGAAACTTTATTCCTCCTTCTATTGATGATAGTTTGAGTATGGAAAAATTTGGTGTTTTTGTTTCCAAATTTTATCCATTGCTCTCTTGATTTTTGGTGCCATAACACCTCCTTTTGATGTAAGACTTGGTTGTACATTGCCTCCATTTTCTCTCTAAAATAATGAGATTAAAATCAGGGTAGTTATCTAGCTGCTGGTGAACTCCCTTGATCTGAGCTTCAAGGTGCCTTTTTCTTCTAAAAATGTTACCAAAAATTTCTTCATTAAAAGTAGTAGAAGTAGTTTGGACTTTGTGAAGCTTACTGTTGACATTCCCTGGAGTAGAGTGCCATGTATGGGTGATCAAATCAACATATTCAGGATGAGAAAGCCAAGCTGCCTGAAAGTGGAAGGATTTGTGTCTCTTGCTTCTGGACTTCAAGCAGTTGAGAAGTAAAGGGTTGTGATCAGAATTATGCACGGGTAGTGTTTCCAAGAGAGCATGTGGGAATAATAAACGCCAGTCAGAATCTGCCATGCATCTGTCCAATTTCTTACGAACGTGCCCCCCAGATTGGATATTCTTCCTTTAGGTGAACCAACCCCCAATAGATTCTAGGTCCATGACACCATGCTCGGTCATCATATTAGCCAGCAAAGAAGCTCAGCCAGAGTTGAAAATACCCCCAGAAACTTCAGAGGGCAATAAAATTTCATTAAAGTCACCTAGAAGAAGCCATGGTCCTGATATGTGTTTCCTCAAATCACAAAGGTGTTCCCAAAGAAAAATACGATTAGAAGAGATAGGGGATGCATATATAGCAGAACAATTCCAAGTCACAGTTCTCCTCTGAATAGAAAAGGAGATAGCTTGCTGCACAGAATGAATAAGAGTGAAAGCAATGTCAGTAACACAAGACAAGATCCAAATGCCACCAGAATGGCCATTAGCTTCTTGGATAAATAAAGGTTGATACCCAAGATTTTTCCAAAAAGCTTCAACCTTCACAAATAACCCATGAGTTTCTTAGATAAGAAAAAGAGAAGGGTGATATTGATTAACAATATCCCTGTAGTGTCGCCTCGTAGCACTCCCTAGAGCCCCACGAACATTCCATGATATTATAGAAAAATCACAAAAAAATTCCATAGAGAACGAAAGGAGAATAAGGCCTAGAAAGCCCACTTTACGTTGGGGCATTTTGCTTTTCCAAAGGAGTTTCAGCAACCATATCATCTTGGCCCACATGTGATGGAGAGTCTACATTAGTCAAATTCACATGTTGGTTAACATCATTGTTCGGATTGAGTAAAATAAACCTGTTTGGAGAAAAAGCTTTCATAGGAATTGTGCTTTTAATCCCAAAATCAGCATTATAAATCACCTCCCCTGATGGGTGGTTTGATGGGCCCACGTGCTCCTTATTGGTAGTTGTTGATTTACTAGAAACCTTATCTTTCACTACCATGTGCTTCCTCAGATAAGGTTTATTCTTTGGGATTGTAACAACATCTTTCCTCATTCGTTTATTCTTCTGCTTCCCATTGGTGGATTTCTCATACGTTGTTGGCACAGCAGCTTCCTGGGGCCCATGTTAAGGATCCCGAGCCTTCGGATAAATAGAGATACCTTTCTCTTTCTTATCATTAACTTCTGATTGGCGCTAATTTTTAGGAATTCCCTCCTTGCCACCTTTATTCTGATTTGTTTTTGGTTTATTCCTTGATTTCCGCCTCACAACTAACCAATCCCCATGCAGTTGTTCCTTCTCATCATTAGCATTAATATCCTTGGTAACGTCCTTATTATTCTCCACAATAATAGGATGCGTAATAATTAAGGGAATAATTAGGACATTACTTCTCACCGGAGGAACAGTGGTGGTTGCATTGCAGTCGTAGAACCTTGAAATGCCATCTTGGGCGTATTCTGAGCATCAACTTTAGTCATTGATGGACATTCCTTGGCTAGATGACCATAACACCCATAGGAAGCACAAATGTTGTGTAATCCTTCATATTCCACTTTATACCAGTATTCCTTTAGCCATACTTTACCAATCACAGGCTTGGTTAAATCAATTTGGACACATACTCTAGCAAAACGTCCCCTCCGTACATCCAAAGTGTTTGTATCAACTTTGATAGGAGTACCAATGGCACTAGCCAAAGCCAATAAAATGCTTTCATCATAATAAATTAAATTTGAACCTAGAAAACGTACCCACACCAAAGTTTTGTCAATTTTGGTAGTAGGTGAAGTGAATTCTGGTGTCCATGTTTGCACTGTCAGGTAATGATCAAAGATCATCCAGAGGCCCCCTTCTCTCACTTTTTATCTATCTTCTGCAATGTCAAACTTGACCATATAGAAATTGTTCCCAATATCTAATATGTCAAAAACCATTTTCAACTTCCAAATCCTTTCCAGACGATCCTTCATGGCATGGAAGCCAATATTCTTCCCAAGGAGCTTCACCACCAACACATCTTTCCATGGGGCACACAAGCCATCAAAGACTTAGTCATCAATATGGACCATTGGCTTCAAAGGATTATCATCCTCAAAGACCGTTTTTGGTAACTTCTCCTTAATCAGATCAACTTTTAGTCGTTGGGTGGATTTTGTTTGTCCCCCATTACCATGTGTTTGAAAGACGGCCTTGTATTGCCTCCATCGCCATCGAGTGGCTCTTTGCAGGAGCCTCCATTGCCTACTGTGTTCGCAGAGAAAATGAAGTCCTGAGTTACCATTGTTTTGTTACTTATTTAATGATAATTTAAGGGCACTGGTTAAGAAATTGAAAAGAGAAAATATTTATTGTGGAAAAATGATAGGAGAACGGAAAAAAAACTATCGATAGAGCAATTTTACGTATTCCAATAAAAATATTTCTCTTTTTAGTTCCTTAACTAGTGTCTCAGTGTCCTAAGGGCACTGGTTAACATTTGCCTAAATTTAACTAGTGTCCTTAGGGTACTGATTAAGAAATTAAAAGAGGAAATTATTTTATTGGAAATCATACGAGTGTTTCTCATAATCATAGGGGAGCATATTTTTACGCATCCTAATAAATAAAAGACTTTCCCTTTTACTTTCTTAAGAAGTGCTCTTAGGGCACTTGTTAGCATTTGCCAATAGCTTTTAACCACTGGGAGCTAGAAAGGAATACAAATTTCCTTCTTACTTTGTATTGGATCATGGTACCTCTGGTATCCTTTATGAATATATTATACATCCTATATTGCTGATAAAAAAATGTATATCATTCTAAGCTTATTTTGGTTTTAAAGTCGTCTTACATTTTATTTTTATTATATTTTAGTTTCAATTTTATTAATAATTATTAAAAAAATACTTTTGAATTTAGAAATATTTGTTAAGCTAAAATAAAAATATTGCTTTATAATTGTTTATAAAATAAAAAATTCTCACATCAAACATGCATTGTTATTCCATGAATATTGCAACCATGAACTAAACAAGGGGAAGAACCTCGCAACATTAGTTTTACAATTTATGATTTGAGTAAACTCCTAATTTGGTCCTTAAATTAATTTAGTAAGTGCTTGAATTAAATAATAAAAAAATAGTTTCTGAATCTATTATTCACCATTCACATTAATTCCTTATCAACTCTTCCTTGATAACATTAACAGAGTATCTTATGTGGCATGTTAAGTACTTGTATGACACGTATGTGGCACATTCATATAGTCCATACGTGTAGGAATTATTTGAAAGAGTTTAAGTCTATACAAGAAAAGTCATAAATCTTTCAATTTAGCCACTAAATTTGAAATTGTAGTCATATTAATACTTGGAATTGAAGAAATTAAAAAACTAATCTTTAAGTTTGTATTTCATCCCAATACTATATTACTCTAAGCATTAACTCAAGTTTGTTATGCTTAACAAAGTGTCATAGTTGACACCTTAAGTGCCTTCATGGCACATCATTTTCTTAAATCTCAAACCTTAGCAAACCGGAAAGAATAGAATCCTAGGGTTGTAGCGCTCGCCATGCATAAAATGGACATCACCATTATGTTGTGAGAAAAAGAACATAACCCTATTATGACATATATATGACAATGCACCAACCATTAATCTCACAAACAACAACCATTATCAATTGTCTTGCTATTGCTATTTAACAAAAATGCTAACACATGACACTCGATTGCATATCTATGTCAACATTCTATGGTCATGTCAACATTTTCATTTAATAATAAATGTTAAGTTAATAGATGAACCAAAATTACATAATTAAAATATAGTGGTGGGAACCAAATTTGCCAAAAAAAATGGAAGGACTACATTGAAGAAATAATGGTAGTAAGGGGACAAAATGGAATTAATTAACCCTCGAACACATTGAAAATCACAATGTTGTATGCTTATTTTCTAGTCCAATTTTCTTTGCTTTGTCAAATGATTAATTAAGAGTCATTAACAAATTTCTAATGTAAGATATTGAAAATGAAACAAGTTATACTTTATTTTTTTAGGTATTTTATATTTGTGCTTTCTTCTTTGATAAGCGAATTGAATTTTATTACTTAAACAAGAGAACAGCTTAGCATAAGACATGTCATAGGTCAACATTAAATGGTCTACTACATGAAGCCATAACTAGCAAAGACACAAAGTTGAAACAGCCCAAAACTATAACCAAAAGCCTTACATAATATGAGAAAAGCCAAAACATACTCCTTAATTTGACCTCTATGGCATAATTTACCAAATGATATTTTATAATACATTAAAACGTGACTAGGTATAATGATATTCAAAAATATATTATCAAGGATAGAATTCACTTATAGATATTTCATTGATAGAGGATGGTAAGGAATTGTTGGTAGATTGCCTCAAACTTGATTCATGTGCAATAATTGGATCCATCCTAGATATATGGTACAAGCAAAACGTTGGTTCTTTAGGAGATGGCATCTCAATTGAGTGACCAATGAGATATGAAACAACTACCACCATTGTAGGTCTAGCATATGAGTTTTTTTTGAACATATAATGAACCAATTTGAATGCATTTATTGACTTTAATATTAGAATAGTTTTCTTTTAATTTTGGGTCCAATATATTCAATGGTGTTTCATCTCTCCAATGTCTCCAAACCTGTAACAATTTTTTTGTCAAATCATTTCACTTTCCTAACCTTAAATTGATTTTGTTGTACATTGAGCATGACTAATAATAAAACAACAAAATTCAAGAGCATTGTACTCACAAATTTTAGAAGACCATTAGCAACACAATGTGGACTATATGAACTTATATTCTTTTATCCATTAACAATATCAAGAGCCATAACTCCAAAACTGTAAACATCTTATTCCTCATAAAATTGTCCAAACATAGCATACTCTAGAGACATATAGCCACTGCAAAACTAGAGCGAAATTACAATTAAGCTTAAACATATCATACAAAGGATCTTAAATTATTTTATGGTAATAATTAATGTTTTTAAAATCAAACCGATGATTGAATCACCGAAGGCTTTGGTCTACGTTAGGATCTAATCTTTTAGTTTCATCGTGTTAACATGACACTCTATTGCACATCCACATAAGCACATTCATGTTAGCATTCCACTATCACGTCAATATTTTTGTCAAATATTAAATAACAAGTTAATAGATGAAGAAAAAGTACACAATTAAAATAGTTGGAGAACCAAATTTGAGAAAAAAATAGAGCATCAAATTTGAGAAATGATGATAGTAGACCAAAAGTGTAATTAAGCTTTGAATATATTCATTACAAAATACTACGTGAGAATCACAATGTTGTATAATTATTTTGCATTCCAAATTAAATTTCTTTGCTTGTCAAATGATTTAAGAATTATTCACAAATTTTCAATGTAAAAGATGTTGAAAATTGAAACAAAACATACTTTATTTTTTTATAGATATTTTATATTTGTACTTTCTTCTTTTATAAGAAAAATAAATTTTATTACTTAAACAAGAGAAGTTAAATAAGCTTAGCATAAGACATGTCATAGGATAGCATAAAAGGGTCTAATACATAAGGCTACAACCAATAAAGACATAAAGTTAAAGTCCCCTAAATTGAAACCAAAAGCCTTACACAATATGAGAAAACCCATATAACAAAAAATCGTAATTGGACCTCTATGACATAATTAAGTGTTAAATAAGATTTTATAATACATTAAAACATGACTAGATAATGATACACAAAAATAAATTATCGAGGATAGAATTGACTTATAGACATTTCATTGATAGATGATGGTATGGAATTGCTAGCAGATTGTCCTGAACTTGATTCATGTGCAACAATTGGATCCATTCTATGGTATAAGAAAAATGTTGGTTCTTGTGGAGATGGCAACTCAATTGAGTGACTGCTGAGATATGAGACAATTGTCACCATTGTAGGTCTAGCATCTAGATTTTCTTGAACACACAATAAACCAATTTGAATGCATTTGATGACTTCAATGTTAGAATAATTTTCTTTTAATCTTGGGTCCAATGTGTTCAATGGTGTTTCATCCCTCCAATGTCTCCAAACCTATAACAATTTGTAAACTTGGCTAAATTATTACACTTTCTTAGTCTTATATTGAATCATTGTAAATTTAGCATGAGTAATAATAAAATGAAAATATTGTAAGATTATTGCACTCACAAATTTTAAAAGACCATCAGCAACACGATGTGATTCATATGAACTTATATTCTTTTTTCCACTAATAATCTCGAGAACCATAACTCCAAAACTATAAACATCAGATTTTTCAGAAAATTGTCCAAACATAGCATACTCTGGAGACATGTAACCACTGCAAAATTAGGGGAAAATGACAAATAAGCTTAAATATATTATGCAAAGGATGAGAAGTGTAGGAATGAGTATTCAAAACTTACTACGTTCCAATAATTCTGTTTGTACTTCCTTCTTGTTGATCTATTTCAACAATTCTAGCAAGACCAAAATCTGAAATTTTTGGATTCATATTTTCGTCTAATAGTACATTACTAGGTTTAAGATCACGATGTATAACTTTAAGTCGAGAATGTTCATGCAAATATAGAATTCCTCGAGCAATCCCTCCTATGATTTTGTAACGCTCAGACCAGCTCAAAACTGTTTCTAGTTTAGTATCTACAAGAAATATTGATTATGTGAGAAAATTAAAAGATGCGTGTTTTATAACCAATCACTTGAATTGGTTTAGATATAATTCATTAAATATCATAAATACATAACGCGTAAATGTTAAACTTTAAAAAACTAAAGAGAAGTTGAAGGCATCAAACCAAATAAGAAGTAGTCCAGACTCTTGTTTGGCACGTATTCATAGATAAGTATTTTCTCTTGCTCATCAAGACAAAATCCAATGAATGCCACTAGATTTCTATGTTGAAGTTTGGCTATTAATAGAACCTCATTTTTGAACTCCTCCACACCTTGCTTAGAATTTCTTGAGAGTCTCTTCACAGCTACAGGTCTTCCATCAATAAGAATGCCCTAAAAATATGTAAATAATTATTTATGTTAAAAAGGAACATATTAGAAATAAAATTTAATATATTTTCTTCTACCTTATAAACTTCTCCAAATCCACCTCTACCAATCTTGTTCTCGTGTGAAAAGTTGTTTGTTGCTACTTCAATTATTGCCAAATTGAATTGCAATGACTCTATAGTGGAACTTTCACGTCCAACTAAACAAAAATACTTCAATAGTTAAACCAAGTAATTTGTAAAGTTCTTTAAGGTTTCTAATTGAATAGTTTAGTATTAAAATCTCCTTCTTTTTTTTTTACCATACTTACAATTTTCTCTAAGAATAGTTTTATTATTCTTTCTTACTTTTCTTCGTATCAGATAACAACAAAAGGTGAAAAAGATCCCCGATACAATGATAGTGGGTATAAGGATCAAGATAATAGTTCGCAGTTGACCATTTCCTACATTAGAAAAAATAACACATCATTAGGTCATGGTGAATTGATAACAAGAAAAGTGACTTTTTTTTTTAAACTAAAAATATTATTGATGAAAAAATGACTTTGATTTGAAGGACAATGTGTACCCAAAATTATATCTAGAAAAATTTATACAAAAAAATGATCTTGTAAAACAAAAGCTACGTACACAATCCAATACACCAAAATCTAGCTAGCACTAAAATCAAAGCCACCAATAAAAATGTTATCATGTATAACAAGAAATTATAGTACCGAATAAAATATATATGTTAACCCTTATGATCATAGAATAGTCGTATATAGACTCCAAACATTAAGGGCCCATTTGGTTGTCAGGATGGAATTGGATAGGATAGGATAACTATCCTATCTTACTATAATCAAGTGTTTGGTGGACCAACAGGATATGATTTACTTATCCTATTGCCTATCCTATCCTAGTGTAGTGTATTTCTTATCCTGAGGGGGGAGCTAGGTTAGAAAGCAACATGATAGGATAGGATAGGATAATCTCTCTCTCCCTCCCTTCCTCCCTCCCCTCACCACCCCCATCGCCACCATCACTACTATCATCATTGTTGTCGTCACTGCCACTAACTCTATCACCATTGCCATTGTCGCCGCCATCACCACCACCGCTGTCATCGCCACTACCTCCACCACTGTCACTGCTGCCATAGTCACCACCACCATCACCATCACTACCACCACCATCACCGCCACCACTGTCATCGCCACTGCCACCACCATTTCCGGCATAGTAAGCACCATCGTCAACACCACCACCACCACCATCATTATCGTTGCCACCACTCCACCATCGCCACCACCACTATTGCTACCACCATCCCATCATTATTGTCGTCACCATCGCCACTACCACCATCGTCGCCACCACCATTGATGCCACTATCTCATCACTGTCGTCTTCGTCACTGCCACTACCACCATCGTCATCGCCACTGTTGCCACCGCAACCACCACCACCATTGTTGCCACCATCTCATCACTATTGTTGTCATCATCACCATTACCACGGTCGTCGTCACCACCACCACCATTGCCTCCACCATCCCATCACCATTGTCGTTGCCATCGCCACTACCACCGCTGCCACCACCACCCTCACTGCCATTGCCTTGACCGCAACCACCACCACCATTATCATTGTTGCCACCACCACCATCGTCGTCATTACCACTATTGTCATTGTCGTCGTCACCATTACCTCCTATTGTTATTTAGTTCGTATCATGGCGTGCACCAAACATTGGATAGGATTAAGGCTTATTCTGCTCTTATCCTATAATGTTTTTATCTTGTACATATATCATATCATATCCTTACAACTAAACAACCCTAATATTTTAAGGGAATTATTTTTTGCACCACCCATGTTTTCTGAACACATCACTCATTTTTTTTTAATTCTGAAAATACCCCTAATATTATAAAAAGCCCCTTTGGCACACCATCCATCGCGCTCTAAGGACTCCACCTCATTCCTCCAAGCAAAGTCGCATCTTCCCATTCATTAATGAAACATATCTTACTACTAGAATTAAATCTATTTAAATCTAAATTCATTAAATTCCATTTATGAAAAATCAAATATCACTTAGATGGTTGTCCTTGTTCCTTAGGTTGTTTCCGCATACTATATTAAGACAACCTACATATTAGAGTCCAGAAAAAATTAAAATACTTTTGAATCACAATGAAAAAAAGAAGATTGAAACTGAGAAACCAAGTTTTTTCATGGGGTTTAACTATTGACCAACTTCCTACACGTCCAAGTTTTTTGTGGACAACTTTTATCAATAACTTGCAATTTGTCAATTAAACCAATCGGTCGAATTTAATTTTAAAAAAAAAAAATTTATTATATGGACAAAGGTACAAGAAGTACTCTTCCCAGCAGAGTACAAACTGATAAAATGCAAAGCTAAGACCCGCATTCTATCTCTGGCCAAAATACATGTTGCCCCCAGAGAACCCGACAACTTCATGCCTAATTCCTATCCCAAAATACATTCCACCGCATTGCAGAAACCCCTAATTTCAAAAACTGCAATAACATCTTATCATTGAAGTTTTATTTTATATTCATAGGCCTTTTCCTTCAATATGCATCGGCAAAGAAAAAAAATGAGTGGACGCAGAGAGAGCCAAAAAAGAGAGCATTTTAAGGGGAGAATTAAGAAAAAGGAAGAGGGAGATGAAGAGAGAGTATTTCACGAAAAAAAAATTAAGAAAAAAAAGAAAGGGGTGGTGTATTTAGAAAAACAATAGTTGTATGAAAAGTAAAACCTTATTTTAGCTAACCCCTTTAAAGTTGGCCCACATTGTACTAAATGCGAAAACTCCAGCCCATTATCCGTTGACGAAATGATTTTACTGAATAAGCTGAATATATACTGCCAGACTTGAATTAATTGAAGTTTGAAATTTTGTCGTGATAAACGTCCATTTCAAAATGATGTGGATTAAGATGGAAAAAGAAAAAAGAAATATAAAAAAGAGGAAAGATACAAATAGAAAATAATATAATAGAAAAGGAAAAGAATGAAATGAAAAAACATAGAAATGAGGAAAAAGAAAATATGTAGATGTTCATAGTTTTTCTTATAATCAAATGAGCAGGTGGGTTGAAAGCTGCTAGCGTGAAACGGTCCAGTAATCCTTTCCAAATATTACTACACCGAGTGAGAGATATTAGATATCAAGTATTTTAGAACCATAGATCATAATATCAAGTATATCAATACCAAGTAATTTAAGTATTTCTGATCTCATATAGCAGAGTTCTTCTATTGCCTATGGAGTGTTAGTGGTTCTTCAACAATTTTTAATAAAGAAAATAAGTTATGATCTCACTATTATTTAATTACAAATTACTATATAATAAATTTATTAACTTTTAATATAATTATTTTAAAAGTTATATCAAATTTTAATTGGTTGACTTTTTACCTTGAAAATTCATATTTATTGAACTCTTAAGATTATTGTAATTAATAAATCTTAGTTAGAATGTGACTTTTAATTTGTAAATTTTAACATACGTATATCAAATTAATAAATATAGGAATAATATGTCTTAATTCGCGTAATTTATTTTTATAGTTTTTTTTTTTTGAAGAGTTATTTTTATAGTTTTTTCTTCAGTTTCATATCTTTTATTTATTCCGATATAATAAAATATAAAGTATTTATTATTAATAAAGAAAATATTTCCTATTTTAATTTATTATTCCCTAAAACATATAATCTTTGTCATGTTTAATAATAATAATTATTATTATTTCTAATTTTAAATTTTACTGAATAACCTTTGCTAGTTGTGTTAAAAACCAATGCATTGGAATCATCGTTGTGAAATTTTAGAGAAATGAATAAAAAAATATATAAAACCTGGCGATGGAGGGGTACTAGTTGGTGGGGTGAGCGTGAGATCGTAAAACTTGAACAATTCAAACCTCAGATTGCAGCTAGGGTACAGAACTCGTCCACCTACGCTTCCCAAACGAGACCATGGAATTGCCATTCCAATCACATCATTTAGGCAGCCAATGCAACTATTGGTTGATAGATCCAATGAACACTGAGCAAGAAAATATAGTGTTTGGTCATCATTCAATCTTAATGATTCTGTTCGATATCTGCCATTACTGTTTCCTGTCTTGGTCGCCATCTCAGCAAACTGGTTGGATAATTCAAAAGCAACAGAGGATTGTATCGGATTGGCGCTGGTTGTATTCAGTTTCTGAAATATGGGATTTGTTCCCACGCTGGAGAAGAAGTATCGATCGGAATAGCGAAGCCAGCAATGATTGTACCATATTACAGCCTCCGTAGAAGCCAGACGACACTCAGAGGCTACTTTGTCGGTGGCGTTTTGGATGCATTGTCCACAAAGGAGAGGAGGAATGTCACCACGGCACGTGAAGAGGCCATACGCTGTTCCCTCTGTCGTCTGGAATTCACTGTGATTGGTGGCGTTGGAAGACAAGTCAGAGAGGAGGGTCCTGAGGTTTGATTGGAAAGCACGGTCAGTACTGGTGATGCCTGAGCAGTTGTGGGAAATATAGCCAGGATCTTCTGAATATTCTGAATCCGTGTGTGGATATTTTGTTTCAGGGACGAGTCCTTGTGGTGCCTCACTCGTGACCCGGTAGAAAGGGTACAATTCATACCTAATGTTACAACTCGGAAACAGAACTCTTCCTCCTTGCTTTCCATTACAGCAATCTGGGAGGCTCCCTATTGCTGCATCAAGACAGTCTGAGCATTGTAGAGGTGACAGATCTTGTGTGCACTGAGCTAGACAGTAAAGAGTCTGAAATTGATCAAAGGTTGCGTTCTTTGTGGAGTACCTGTTACCAGAATTGGCTGCTTCATCTGCAGTTTGCATCATGGTGTGGGACAAAATACTCATGAAGCTTGTTGAGTTGGAGGTGATATTGGCCACGTTGACCAGGAACAAACCGGGAAATGTGGACACGGTGGAGAAGAAAGAGACGTTGGAATACCGAAACATGCACTGGTCGTACCAAATCAGACCCTCTATGGACAAGGGACACACTGGGTCTGAGGATAATGTCTCGGTTGCGTTTACCACCCACAGTCCGCAGAGGTGAGAGGGTACATCACCCCTGCACATGAACAGACCATACACCGTGTCAGAGGAGTTTCTTCCCACGACTGTGTCGGTGTAGAATGTGTTGTCGGTGGCGTTGGAAGATAAGGAAGACAGGAGGGTCCTGAAATTCATTTCATAGGCGCTGTTGGCAGTGGTTTGGTTTGCAGTGCAAAATTGGCCAACAATCATACCAGGGTCGGCGTCCTGTGCTTTAGTAGTTGGGAAATTGAAGAAGCTAACAAGGATACAAAGGAAGATCAGCTTGAAGGAATTTGAAGGCATGGTTAATGTTCCACAACACTACCATATGGTGGGTGAATGGATTAATGGATGTATTTTTGCTATTAATTAAAATTCTTTCTCATCAGTGACGTATTTAACCCGGCAGTGAGGGATAGATGCAAGCAAGTCAATGAAGCAGGTAAGTCAAACATTCATTCATACATCTCTCATTATTTTCCAGAGATTGTCCACATGGGTTCATTAATGAGGTTCGAAATCGTGTGCTTATGTCTTTTTCATTTAATTTTCTACGCAGAGACTATTCTTTCCGAGATCAAATCCTCTGAAGTAGCTGTACCAAAAATATTTGAATTCTGTACAAAAAAAAAAAATTGAATCCTTAATTTTATCAATCCATTTCATTTATCACTCCAAAAAAAAAAAAATAGTATATTCGCAAAAGAGGATCCAACCCATCATCCACCATACCTACAATTTTCTTACTTTTATCTCTCTCGCTAGGTGTGGAACAATATTTGGAGAGTCTAAAAATCAATTTTGTTATTTTATTGTCACATGTCTTTGGATCTTGTAATGGTATATAAATGGGTTCATGGAGATGAAATTTGTAGATTTTTCTCCCATAAAACTAGACATACAATTTCGCATGGAAATCAAGGATTGGTGTGCAAGCAAGTCTATGAAGTCAAGCACTCATGTCTTCTTCATTTTCTTCCCAGAGACTATTTTCTCTTCACAAATTTTATAAATTTGTATAGATGATTTTTCTTTGTTGAAGATAATACTTTCTAAAAAAATTCATCAAAATGAAGATAATACTTTTATCTTCACAAAGTATAAAATCTTCACAAATTTTATAAATTTGTATAGATGATTTTTCTTTGTTGAAGATAATACTTTCTAAAAAAATTCATCAAAATGAAGATAATACTTTTATCTTCACAAAGTATAAAAAATAATACTTTTATAATTGTT
Source organism: Pueraria montana var. lobata (assembly GCA_026413185.1). Taxonomy (NCBI): domain Eukaryota; kingdom Viridiplantae; phylum Streptophyta; class Magnoliopsida; order Fabales; family Fabaceae; genus Pueraria; species Pueraria montana. The sequence continues at coordinate 74,238,422 of CM048650.1, read as the reverse complement.
AATAAAATAAAATAAAATCCCACATCAAATAGACATAAACTTGCATTGTCCCATTCCATGAGCTATGTTCATATTACGACTAGGAAGAACTTTCACTACATCTACTACAAAAAAGACTTTTTAGATCGGTTAAAAATGACATTTTAGATCAGTTGTACGGCTGATGTATATGGTAGCGATATAGAAAGTCTGACTTTTTAGATCCGTTTTTAACCGATCTAAAAAGTTTACTTTTAAAATCGGTTATTTTGATGACCGATCTAAAAAGTCAACCTATTATATCAATTCGTTTTGATAACTGATTTAAAAATATAACTTTTTAGATCGGTTCATTTAATAACCGATCTAAAAAGATAACTTTTAAGATCGGTTCTCTGCACTAACCGATCTAAAAAGTTATATTTTTACATTGGTTCTCTGCATTAACCGATCTAAAAGGTTCACTTTTTAGATCGGTTATAGACATAACGGATTTAATTATTTTTTTATAAATAGAATACGTTCTATATATTTTCCTCCCTGTAAACAGACACCACAAGGCCACATACCATAGCACAAACAAACTTATCACATCACAACTAATATATTTTCTTAATCTATAAAAGCAAATATAGTCATTCTAAACAAATTATAATCATCATTCTAAACAAAAAATGTACTACTCATTAAACCTTAAAATATATACACAACACAAACAAATTTATCACAACCTTATATATGTCTTAACATATAAAAACAAAAGTACTCATTGGGTTCTAAACAAACATTCTAAACAAATTGTAACAAAAAAACAACATTCTAAACAAATAAGTTTACAAATTACTAATTTTAAGAAAAAAAGTTGCCCAACATTGTTGAATGTTAGCAATATCCTCCTTGGGTATTGGACCACATTGTTGAAGATCTACAATTTCAAATAACATAGATAAAATATTAGCTCATGAACTAAAAACAAAACATAATTAATCTAACTTGTTGAGAATTGATTACATCTTTCCATGAATCAACAATATTTTCCATGACAATTGTGAGCATATGCCTCATAAACATAATATCCACACTCATAACCCCCAGATTGCGTTTCACACTACAAACGAATATCAAATTTGAATATAATTAGTAACTATTTAAGTAAGCATTATAAATTGTAATTGATAGTCGGTTTGTAAACTACTTACACGGGGAAAAATCCATGTGGGCTTCCTTCTAGATCCTGACTGCAAACCCACCAACCTTTGATATCCGTCCATAGCTCTAACATAAGAAAATAATCATGTGAATTGCATTATAGGTTTTAGAGTTATAAACACTCTAGAAAGCAAATTTTTTAGAAATAAAAGCTTACGAATCAATTGTTTTTCATTTATGAGTTGATCATCTTCTTGTGTAACGAACACAATAACACCACAACATTTTGCTTAGGACAAAATAATCAACAATTGCTAGCGGCTCCTACAATAGAGAACAATTAGTGACCAATGACACATAATATGATCAAATTTGTAAACTTGAACTTACGAATGCAAGTAAGGTGCTAAGTAACACTGTTTGATGCCTTCATGTAGCCTATTTTGCAAATAGCCCTGAACATCTTGTGTCTTATTCCGAACACTCTGAATGGATTGCGGATCCATGAATCCATAAATATGTGCATTCTTCATCTCATTAGTACATAAGTGATGTATATACCTAAGATATTGAAATAAATGTTATGTTAATTATAATAAATTGATATTTAATTAGTTAACAAATTTACAAATTAATTTTACTTACATCAACCATAATTGTATAACCAAGATGTCAAGCATCTCTGTACCCATATATACTTCCAATATATCCCTCCGATGGATATAAAATGGCATGGTAGAGGGCCTAGTTAGTACATTAGGATCCCAAGGCAGCTGTATTGGATCCTTAGTTTTTCTTGCTACCATCAATAAACGTTCAAGTGAATCAAGTTGAGGTTCCAACCTTTTGTGTGGAACATCTTTGCTACATCCCTCCATAACCTAAACAACAAAGGTAAAATAATATTAGTAAACTATTTCAAGTCATTGCAACCATAAAATGAGAAAGATATAAGTAAACAATTAATTACGGATACCTTAGCTGAAATAGACTTGACGAGTCTTCTTGGCCACTGAATGAAATGATTAGGGGCCTACCCCACTGTTTGAACCTCATCAATAGGGAAAGGAACTTGAGCATCTGCATGTCTAACCTCTTCAACCACCACCCTCACATTATCATCCTCTATTTTGTTGTGGTGTATGATTAACCCAAGATTATACACTCTTCCAATTGCCACTAAAAGGGGAGAATCAACATCAACATATAGCTCACACTGATTATGGATATCAGTGTGACTGTCCTCCCCAGATGGATTAGCAGCAGCACAACTCCCTTTTGTGCTCACACGAGGTACTACTGGCTCTACATCTGTATTTTGCTGGGAAAGACCTAGAGATGCTAGTTGCAGTTGGAACTGCTGTGTGACTTGTTGAGTCACCTGCTGAGTGACCTCCAAAGTGACCTCTTTAGTGACCTGCTCTCATAACTTGTGTAATGACCTCTAAATGTTCCATATTGATACTTGCTGAGGTGGAAACATGATGGGTAGGTGGTCCAAAGTATTGCCTAATGCCCATACCTCGACCAACACCACGAACACGACCAGGGTGCTCCGGTTTCCCAATGGCAGTAGTCAAGATATCTTGGCGCCCATGTGAAACAAAGGATCCTTGCGTGCTCTGTTCTACGAGAGAATCCTACAACATATAATTCACTAACATATTTAATTACAATCCTTGAGTGATATTAAGTACATGTAGATTTGAATATTTACTTACAATCCTGTCACCAATAATGTGTGCTTCTTCATTAATTCAATCTCCTGAACCGTAAATCAAAATCAAAATCAACAAAACCAAACCCTAAAATAATAACGAACTAAACAACAAAAACCAAAATCAGATATATGAAAGATCAATCTGGAAACATGCTTTGAACGGAGACAAAGCATGAGCAGAGCGAGAGAGAGAGTGTGAGCAGAGCGAGAGATAGAGAGAGACCGTGAGCAAAGCGAGAGAGAAGAGGAGCTTGAGCAGAGCGAGAGAGAAGAGGAGTGTTTGGTTTTCGTGTTCGCGTTTCACAGCGCTAACGGAAGAGGAGCGTCGATGAATGAAAGAATGAAGTTGGGCTTGTGAAATTGGGAATTACTTTTTAGATCAGTTTTACTTATAACTGATCTAAAAGCAACCTTTTAAATCAATTTTAAAATGAACTGATTTAAAAAGATTACATTTTAGATCAGTTTAGCTTTCAACCGATTTAAAAAAGTTGTTTTTAGATCGGTTATAGAAGAATCGATCTAAAAACATTTTTTATAATTACAAAAATGCCACCGCATTTTTTTTAGATCAATTTTCTTATGACTGATCTAAAAAGCTGTTATAAATTGTATTTTTTGTAGTAGTGTTTCACAGTTAAATTTGTTGTTGGCTAATCTCAAATGTCGCTAGGAAAACAACTTTTGCCAGCCAACAATTGTTGCTGCAAGAAAGGTTGTTGCAAAAAGTTTTGCAGCCATATTTGATGTCGCTACCACTACTTATGCTTTAACCACCAAAGTTGTTTCCATATTTTACATGTCTTAACCACTATTGTCGTTGTGAAAGACATTTCCTTCTCATCAACCAAAGTTGTTGCGATAAGATAATTTTTCTTAATAATTAGTATCGCTACAATAAGATATCTTTTCTCAACGACTATAATGTTGTTGCAATAAAGTATTTTTTTTTAACAAAATTGATTGTTGTTATATCTTAATTTTTCTTAACAAAAGTTGTGGCAAAAAATTACTATTTCTTAACAACTTACATCATTGCAAAACTTTATATAAATATTAAATTTTGTTTTAATTACAATTATATTTTTTTTTTTTAGAATTAGTACTAATAGAAATCATTTAATTATCATAACTATTTTTTTTGGAAAGCAATTATCATAACTATTTAAAACTAGATCAAATTAAAACAAGACGAAGGCTAGGGTAGACCACCATCATAGGTAGTCTGCCATGCATCACACTTATCAGCCCTTAGATTAATCTAAGGTGCAATTTCTTATCATACATCCTCTACATCAAAATATCTCTCTTTCCCATCTAATCCTCCACTTCATTCCCAACAACCCTCTGACCACCATTTGCCATCGCCAAAGGCGGTTTTCGGTGGCAACATTGCATTTTTTTTTTTTTTGCTTTTTTCCTTGCCACCTCCACCATTAGCCCCTTGCACTATAGTTGAAAAGAGAACGAACATCGAAACCCAGAAAAGGCAAATGGGTAAGGATCTAAGCAAGAATCAAGATTCTTCAATGAAGGAAGCTTTCTCTCTATTCAACATGGATGTTGATGACCGAATCGAATCGTCGGAGCTCAAGATCCTGATGTGGTCTTTCGGGAGCAACCCCACCTAGGCCCAACTGAAGGCCATCGTCATTGAAGAGAACCTCATGACCCCTTCACAAGCCTCGTCGTGGCCAAACACATTAAATTGAACCCTTTGATCGCCAACTGTGTAACGCATTCAAGGTCCTCGTCAAGGATACTAAACTGCTTCGTCTCCTCTTTAAGCTTTGTCACTTCCTCACCAACATCAGCAAAAAGATCCATCCAGCCCTCCGAGATCAACAAGTGGATCCTGGAGGTCGATGTCGACTCAGACAGCATGACCCATTATGTCATCGACGATGTGAAAGGTCCAACATTGTCGTCATCTCTTAGTTAGTGGCCACTGTAGAAGGAGAAAGTGCTTACCTATCTATGTGCTTCCTAGCAAACCAGAAATTTTTTTGTGATGGTCACTGTACTAGAATGCTTTTGGGTTATCATAGCCTTTTTATTCATTTTCTTCAATTTTATTTGGTTATTAATTTTTGTTCATTGAATGACAGTTAGCATAAAAACAATTAAAAGCATATAAGGTATGCACGAATTTATCTAGCATGTTGGAAGCGAAGGGAGTGATGCTGTTTGCATCAATCTTCCTTTTCTTTGATTAAGTTTTCCTCATTTTTTTTGTCAATTTTTCTTCATTTTGGGTTTTGATTATGCATCCTACTACCACCAAATTCTACATTTCAATTACTTCTTAATATTCATTGCAATTAAAATAGGCTTTTATTATTTAATTGCTTAATTAATTATAACATAAAATTGTGTTTGTGCTGTTGTGATGGAAAACAATGGTTGCAACTCTAAGCCATCATCAGCATCGATTAGAGAAAAGGAAAGCCTAAACTTGAAGGCGAAGGAGAGAGAGGGAAGGAAGGCAGTTGAAGAATGAAGGAACGAGGAAGGAGGGTAGTCGAAAACGGAGGAAGGAGAAAAAAGAAAAAAATTGATACCAAAGGTACACCTTATCACCTGTGGTTGAGATGAATCTTGCGGTGTATAAAAGTGGTCCACAATTGACCACTTATACAACTACTTTGTGCTGGCCTTTATCTTAAAACAAATAGAAGTATATAATTATTTAAACACAAATGACAATATTGTTAATGCAAATATATATATATATATATATATATATATATATATATATATATATAATCAACAAAATATAAACACAACATATATATGGGTAATGCTTACTAACTACTTCATCTTAAAAAACTATCCTAATGAAAAAGGAAAGTTGAAAATCAACTTTCATCCCATCATATCTTAATCTTAATATATCTATATAAAAGTAATTAATTGTTGTTGACATAGTTATTGCAACAATTGAATAAATAGAAAGTAAAAAAATTGAAGTAATTAAAGGAAATAAAATTATAATAACCTCGTAAATAGCATAAAAATTTAATTATTTGGATATGGTCAGGATTTAAATTATTATTCGGTTATGGTTAGAATTTTAATTATTATGATTAGCAAAATACTCTTCACGCAACAATTGTTTCTTCTTGATTTTGGGTGAAAGATTTCTAAATGCCACCAATTATCATTAATGCAAACAATCCAGCGATGGGGTTGGCAAGGACAGTGTCCATGGACAACCATAACTCAAGGGGTAACACTGAGGACCTGTGATTAGTAATGTACAAGACATTGGCATGGTTGTAAGCCAAGGAGGCCATGGGTGTCGACGACTAAGGAGGCCAGAGGAACCACTGTCAATGACAGAGGAAAGCATGAGCTTCATTTGACTTTTCTATACTTGTTCCTTGATCTGTCTCTTTTTATTGTTTTGTGAAGCGGATGAAGGAGATTGAGAGAGGTTTGCTTTTGTTTAACCTTGACACTGGTACAAATTTGTTGAAGGAGAAGTTGAAGATGAAGTGGCGGCGCTGCGAGAAGTTGAAGGAGAAGATGGGAACACCAAACACCAGAGGTAGGGGCACATTGGGAAAGAGAGAAAAACAAAAGAGAAAGAAAAAGGAAAATTTCTCAACTCATTGATTTTAATAATGCATATCTAATGGTTGAAAATACCTACCATCCTTTCCCACCTTAGAATTCATCATGATAGTGTTCACTCAATGGAGAATCCTGTCCTGTTATTTGGTTTCTTAGTCTTTTTTTTTTTTTGTGGTCCTGGGTTAGAGACCACAGATGTCTCCCAACCCACTGAGTTAGAGACTAATTCCGCTCGCAGTGCATGGTTGCCGCTGGTCCAAGAAAATTTTGCACACAATCCTGTTATTTGGTTCCTTAGTCATTTACCACAACAAAAAGCAAATCTAAAATCTACAGGTAAATTTCTTAGGATCATTTACGTCACAGTTAATGGAATAATTATTATGATATTGCATTTGTTTATTACTCCCTCCATCATGACTGGTGTTTAAGGTTTTTACACATAGATTAAGAAAAGCAAGTATTCCAAGAAAATAATATTTATTAGAGGCCAATTTTACTAAAATATCCTTATTCTCTTTCTTAATTTTAATACGTGCATTATTAAGTCTTTCAAGACAACAATATTTATTAGAGGGCAAAATTGGAATAGATGTTTCAATATCATTGAAAATGAGAACATCTGTTAATTTGGAATTTTTTTCAAAGGCTAAAACTGCAGTCATTGTGGGATGGAGGGAATACAATACTTTAGTCAAAACAATCCTTGAAATATTCACATCCACTCATTCACAGTAACCACTTACCCTTTCTTAAACTTAATACAGAGATTCCCTCTCATTCTTTTTTCCTCTAACACACAGCAACAGTTTCACTCAACTCATCACTCACCCTCAGTTTTTCTCCTATTCTCTATCAGTGCATGTGGGGACTGGGGTGGGTTAGGTTGGGGTGAAGTGCAATCCTAGATCCAATAGGGTGGAGGTTAACCCTAGATTCTCAGTGAGGAAATTTGTGGGGGAAGAGTGTGGCAGTGGAGGATGAGTTGATAGAATAAAAAAAAAAGGAAATTCTTTCATTAGAAAAAAAAATTAAATATATTATCCAAGTTCCCTTTTTAATCGGTAATAAGTAAGGCTCCGCTGCGTTCACATGAGAGGGAATGATCTATTTAGCGGGAGAATCCGTGTTCGATTCCCTCCATGTGCAAAATTTCCTTGGGCTAGCGGCAGTCATGCACCGCGAACCGGATTAGTTTCTGACCAAGTAGGTTGAGGGACACCCGTGGTCTCTGACGCATGACCAAAAATGGGTAATAAGTACATAATCTAAACCACTTAATTTTTTATTATTAAATCCAATGGTGAATTTAAGTGCCTCATTGGTGTAGCACTAGGTGAGGTACTGCATATTAAATAGATTCCAGGAAATAGAAGATGATAATGCACTTCTTCGTATCTTATTATTATGTTACATATATTTTGACCTACTTAATACTTATATATATATATATATATATATATATATATATATAATAATGAAACCATGTGTTTATGCTTCCTTGTTTCTTTAATTTTTTTAAGTAGTTTAATTTAAACGTCGTCATACACCGTATGACAACCCACACAATTCTACCTATTATTTCAATAAAACATATCTTATTCCGATAAATGATGAAACTATATATCTTATACTATTGTATATATAACATACATAAAGAATGTCATTTACTAATTGAGCTTACTTCTCGGATAAGAATACAGTGTATTAAAATTGATTTTTTCATTTAGCCATCTTATCGACCGGATTACATAGTTCAATGGTGATAATTTTATAGCTTTAACCTGCGTATATTTCGGGAAGTGGTGTATATTTTAGCTTAAAAAATACGGATACACACGTTTTGTGTATAGGAGGAGAAAAGTCGGGCTAGCATGAATTCAATTTGGATAATACTCACAGTCAACTCCAAAATGGGATAGATTTGAGTGGTAATATATGAAAGATAAGAAGAAGAAAAAAAAAAGATACAAAGAAAGTAATAGATGTAATAGGTGATATAATTGGAAAGAAATAGAGATAAAAAGAAAATGGAATAGAAACTAGTATGTTTATAATAATACATTCAATCTAATCTGAGAATTTGATCACTATGTTAGAATGGGATGATAGTTAATGGGAATAGATTCGCTGTAGTAACTTTGCCACTGCATAGGATTTTAGTCCTTTATTAAATTTTATCAATATAATATATTTCTACTGTAAAATTAAGGTTTGAAAAAATAAAAGATAAAATTATGACAGTCGACCATGTCAAAAAAAAAAAATTCCACTAGAAAAAATCCATTCCAATAATTAACACCTTTTTGTTAACAGTTCCTTTCCTAACCGAAAATAGAAAAAAATTGTGAATCTTCTCTTTGTGATTTGTAGAGATGTCAAAAATAAAATTGTAATACAGCAACAGGTATTCGCAAGTTGTACTCTCGGACTCGGCACTCCACCAAGTAGCTGAGCTGGCCGAGTAGAGACTCTCACTCGGACCCGGGGAATAATAACGGAAAACATATTTTGCTATAAGATAAGATAGAGAAAGATCAGGTCATAAGATAATGATAGAAGACAGAATTATCTCTATCTTAATCACGAGATTTAAGGAGATTTGATAGGAAATAAACCCTATCAAACCTCCCATACTAGTCCTATAAATACAGTAAGGATCCAACTCCCAAGGTATGAAATTCTTAATCCCAATTGTGATACCTGTCTCCTACCTCTGCGTCTCTAACTTGAGCATCAGAGTGTCTTTGCAGGTACACCCCCACCAGTCACAGAGAAACTCTCAGCGGAGCCACCATACCGGAAGTCTTGCCAAAGTCAAGTAAGAACATTTGGCGCCCACCGTGGGGCTTGGTGAAACTATTCCCAGCCACACAGATCAAGAGAACATAATCACAATGGCAGCAACCCAGGGGAAAACAGCAAACCATGAAAAGCGACCACAAGGGACAGAAACCCAATTCCAGGGCACACCGCCCCCAGGGGATACCCAAGGAGGTAACCCCAACAATGTGGCGCCCTTCCCGCGCCAGGCCCTTGAGAATCACCCGCTGATCCAAGCCCTGCAAAGGGAAGTCAACACGCTGAAACAGAATAGCGCAAAGGAGATAGAAGACCTCCACAAGGAGAACGCTACCCTCAAAGAGCAGTACTAGAAACTGCAGGAGGACCAAAATGGACTATCGACAGCTCACGCAGCCGCCAATAGACATCCTGACCAAATAGAGCAGGAAGACACCACCTGGAGTGAGGCAGACCGAACAGCAACCCATCTAGAGTCCAGACCCGCCTCAGGATCACAAGTAGCCCCAAGACGAAGCGCAATACCTGACACAACGAGGCGACACCCGTTCGTAGATGGAATCATGGAGACTCCACTACCGGCCGGGTGGAAGCCCTTGTCCATGGACCGATACGACGGGCTAACCGACCCGGACGAGCACATCGACGCGTTCGTCACACAAGTGAACCTGTACACAAATGACGACGCCATCATATGCTGTGTGTTTCCAACAACTTTGAAGGGGGCAAAATTGAACTGGTACACGCGCCTCCCCCCTCACTCAATCGACTCATTTGCCACACTAGTCGCTCATTTTGGCGCTCAATACGCCACGAGCCGACCCCATCACCTGACAGCAGTGGCGTTAGCCAACATTCGGCAGGAAGACAACAAGTCCCTTAAGGACTTCATGGAGAGATTCGTTGAAATCTTTGTCAAGATCCGAGACTTAAATCCACAGGTAGCACTGACCGCCATGCTAATGGCGCTCAAATCCGGGCCCTTCTCGGACAGTCTCTGCAAGAAGCTGCCGCATGACATGGATGAGCTCAGAGCGAGAGCAGCAGGATACATCCAGATGGAAGAGATGACTAAGTTCAGAGAACAAGTTAGAGGTGAGTCCTCTAAAAGGCACGAGGAACGTCAGAAATCGGGAACAAGCCGAGAGCGGAGTAATAGACCTAGAGCCGATAGACCGCCTCATGCAAGGTTTACCCAATACACCCCTCTAACAAATAGCAGAGCACAGGTTCTAGAAGAAGCCTGCAGTGCCGAGTTGATAAGTCTGCCTACTCGAAACTGCTCCCCAGAGAGAGCAGACAAGTCTAAGTTTTGTAAATACCATCAAGTGCACGGACACGCCATTGAGGATTGCACCACCCTGAAAGATAAAATTGAAAAACTTATCCAACATGGCAAATTACGACGCTTCGTCTGAGACGACAGTCGAAAACCCGAGCGAGAACGAACCCGGAACCGGGAAGATGATCGCGACAGAAAAACCAGACGCACGAAAGAGTCTCACCAGGAGCAACCGACTAAACCTCACGAGACTCGACTCCGAGGTGTTATCAACACAATAGCATGAGGATTCGTTGGAGGGGGAAGTTCGAGCTCGGCAAGGAAAAGACACCTGCATAGTCTCCGATCAATCAACATGGCTTCAATAATCCCTAGAGTACACAGGAAAATGCCTCCTATAACTTTCACATATGCAGATTTTGAAGGCGTAGAACCCAACCACGATGACCCGGTAGTGGTCAAGGTTGAGGTTGCAAATTGGCTGGTGTGAAAAGTGTTAGTCGACCAAGGTAGCTTAGTAGATATCCTATATTGGTCCACCTTCCAACAACTAAACATCCCGAAAAGCAAGATATAGTCATACACCGAACAGCTAGTCGGTTTTGCAGGCGAAAAGGTCAATACCAGAGGCTACATGGACCTCCTCACTACATTCGGAGATGAAGAGAAGGGGTCCAAGACTATCACAGTCAGGTACCTCTTAGTCAACACCTTTACTTCATATAACATTCTCATAGGTAGGCCGACACTTAATGAACTAGGGGCAGTAATCTCAACTCCACACTTGGTAATGAATTTCCCAGGATCAGAAGGGAAGATAGTGACAGTCAAAGCTGATCAAGAGGTAGCTCACGCATGCTACTTATGTCTGGAGTTGACTTATCCTACAATAAACTAAACGGGAGTATTCCATCTGAGCTTGGAAACTTGACAAAAATTCGAGCATTGAACTTGTCCCACAATGAGTTGATTGGGCAAATTCCAGCTACATTCTCCAATTTGGTGCAAACAGAGAGTTTAGATCTTTCTTATAACATGTTGAGTGGCCAAATCCCTTCTCAACTGAGTAAGTTAACCTCTCTTGAAGTATTCAGTGTGGCACATAACAACTTATCAGGTGAAACACCCGAAAGGAAAGGCCAATTTATTACCTTTGATGAAAGTAGCTACGAGGGCAATCCTCTTCTTTGCGGACCTCCACTCCCAAAAAGTTGCTATCCTTATGAACAGGCACCTACCATTTTTCCAAATGGCTCAGACATTGATGGGGACATTGGCATTTTAGTTGACATGTATGTTTTCTGTATAAGTTTTGTTGTGTCCTACACATCAGTATTGTTGGTAATTGTAGTGACTCTCTACATTAATCCATATTGGAGGAAAGCATGGTTTTACTACTTGGAATTGGTCAGCTCAAATTGCTACTTCTTTATCGTTGACAATTTGAGTAGGTTTTCAAATTTTAGAAATATGTAACATGTTACCTTGTATGTCTAGGATAGCGGTCTTGCTGTTTGCTCAAGAGTGATTCAATGAATAATTCGTGCATGTGTTTCTTGTATAATGATATGGAATCTAAAAGTTTCAATAAATAATTATGTTGTTATTCAAGGATTATTGTTCTTGATTTTTTATAGGCTGAATTTGCAATTCTGCCTCCCTGTGAAATGATATAAACAAAATTAGCCAATGATGATACGGGAAAAGAAATGAGTACAATTAAAGGTTCTAAGGGTTATTCCAAATGATGATTTTGTTCACCATTTTAAATTGTTGTTTACATACTTCAATTTACTTTGTCCTGATTTTTAGTTTCTTATCTCACTAAACATGCTTTTTTAGTAATTGTATTCCCGTATGAGTAAGTTGCATATTGTTGAACTTCAAAGGAGTAAAACATAGGGGTTTGAATCCTAGAGTAGTCACTGCATGGATGGAGAGAGAGGGAAACAAAAAGTGGATCCCGTTTATGAATTTAGACCAAAGTTTTATGAAAAAAGTGGGTAAATTAAGAAAAATTGGAATCAGGTAACAGAGTTAATGAGAAGAAGCAAATCAGCATGTGATCTGCATATTTGAGGATTTCAAACAAAGACAGGAGTATGAAATTCTAGATGGTGATAATTACTAAAGATGAATCCATAAATTAGGTAAATTAAGAGGTTCCATATATTTGGACTCTTGGTCTATTTGAATGACTATGAACTATGTAGACCATATATATTTTTATGGCTGTCAGCAATATACTTATAAATGCCAGAGAAGAAGAAACAATTCACAAACTTATCTGTGACATCAATAATAATAAAAGAAAGAAGTACTAGCTTTAGCTCCAGGTAATAATTTGTCTATGTTTGTGTTTTCTTGAAAGCCGACAGTTCTTCTTCAACTTCTTGCATCAAGTACAAATGCATTAAGGTTGGCTTTAGACTAGCATTAAACATAGGCTTAGACATGTTATGATGATTCTTAAAAATAATTCCTATTTAAATGTTATTGATTTCTAGTTCCTAAAAATTACAAATAAACACGTGATTTGAGACCATAACAAAAGAGTAAATGTGTTATGTTTTGGCTAAATGTAGAGATTAAAAATGAATAAAGCTTAAATAAGACTAAAATATAAAAAATGGCTTATTTGAGGGTCTAAATATATGATTAAGCCTTAAATATATTTTCACTATTCAGCTTCAACCATGTAGCCAAGGGAAATCTTGTAGCGACCCGTCTATGTTACATGACTATTAAAGCTAAGGTTTCTTGATTTCCTTTTAGTTTAGAAACTCTTTCATTAGTTTACTGTATGAAAATATTGTGTGAACTTTTCGCATTTCCAAAAGTAATAATTAAAGTTCAAAACTAAAAGAAAATATAATTTTAACTACAAACAACTCTTGTAGCTTATTCATGAGACAAACCTAAGCTGGTCATCTCTACACATATAACTATATATACCAAACAAAGAAAAGAGAGAACGCAGCTTCAATCTTGTGCTCGCTCCATTTTCCAAGCCTCCAAGAGGAGTCCACCTAGAAAGCCATCTGCTCCCCCAAACACAATGTCCGAGATCATCACAGGCACGAACCACACGTGCAAACATTGCAAGGGTAAGCTTACCAAATAAAACTATACATATAAGAAGATAAGTGAATTTCCAATTATTAAGGAAAAGGACGAGAAAAGTAGATGTTTGTATACTTCAAAATACTATACATAATAATTGAAAATATTATACAAAACTTAGTTCATAAACATATTTATAACGTGAATCCTCAACAAGATCAACAACATAAACCATCACCACTCATCATAATGAGTCATAATATCATAAGTCACATCTGACATCAACATAATACAATCACCAACATCCCTCATCACAAAGAGATGTACAACACAAACCACTAGACAACCTCAGACAACAAGACTGACTCTACTCCATGGAGTTTCAACATCATACGAGCGGTCCTCATAGGCCACATCCCCTACCATAGTCTCACCTTTGACCCTTCGGGGAGTCCCTTGAGTCACCTTGTGGAGGAAGTGTGGATTTAATCGAATATAGACAAGTGTGGGTATTGGCTTACCTCTGTAAGGTTTGCAAAACCTTACATCTCTAGGAATTCGCCCACTTGACTATTCTATAGGCCCACCGTTGGCCACCACGAAAACCTCTAGCACTAGGTTGAGAGTCTACCTAGCACCCTTAACTTATGTGCCTACCCATATGTCTGTGCACTAACTGTGCACACCTATGCACCAACTGTGCATATACATCATTCGGAATATTTCTGTGCACCAACTGTGTGCACCCACCGTATTCCAATGGCAAACATATTTGGATTCCCTTACCGTCTTATATACAACACCTCTGTACTCGCCATCTCCAATGGCCTGACTTAAGAATCCAAATACATCTCAATAACATCAACAATCCTCAACTACGACAATAATCCATCCCCTATACACTAAAAGAGTCACTAAACCTCTTGGGAAGTAGTTCTCAACACTCCAACACGCCATTCGGAGTCAAAACATAAGGGGTGGTACTTGGGAAATTATCCCACTAGGTGAGACCCCCGGGTCGCTTTAGTGGACTGGAGTTTTGGCGTGAAACTCCCTCTCCTAAGTATACTATTTTCCTATAAAAGTCTTTCCAAAGGACATAGCTAACTCCTCTTTAACATATAGGAATGGTTCCAACACATAGTTCACATATATCATCATCTCATTAACATTAGTATACCAACCCCAACAACAAAGTCATTCTCATTCAAAACAAGATTACAAGATCCATCCTACAGTCAAAAGACTGTATCACACAAGACATATTTCAAATATTAAATATTCAAGATTCACATCTCAATAAACAAACATCACCATTCCATTTACTCTCATATTGACCAAATTGACCAAATAAGGTCGATTTTTCATTGGCAGTACTGAATGTGAGCTCTCACTGATTGTAGCAAATGACCTCGGAATTAAAAACTTTTTATATCAAATTGAAACTCTTGAAATCTATTTGACAGAAAAGTATCCCACTTATAAAATCAACATCTAGAAAATTTTATAAAAATTTTCAAAGTCAGCAGCCCTGAATATTTGAATGCTCACTGAACATAGCTCAAAGAAATGTATAAATTTCTCCCACTTTCCAAACTCGTTTTGAGCTGAAATTTATACAGTAAAAAGGTAACATCTTTATCTTTCTAAAAAGTTAACTCTTTCCCCCAAATTCTTTCCCTACTGTTCCCAGTAAATTCCTTTCTAACAGCCTAAGTTTCAGACTCAAAACAGAGCCCAAAACTCTTGCCCTGTTTCTTTTTAAAAGGTTAATTAGAAATTGGACATGATAATTTTTGTAATTTATATGGTTAAAAAGCTTGTTTCTTATAGTTGCTAATTGTGCAAAAAATAAAAAGAAATATTAAGCACACAAGTGGGAATTTGAGAAAAACCGAGACATGTTCAAGGGGAAACTCTAAAACAGAACAACCATTTTGAGAGCCATGGATGAACCCAGAGATGAGGTTTTATCTCCAAGGTGTCAAAATGAAAGTTGCTAAATTTCATGTATATTTTCATTTAAAACAAATTTCCTGAAAAACCAACGGTTAGATCTTCCAAAAATCACAAAATCGTGGGGATTGTCCAGAGCTGGACGAACCAACAGCCACTGCCACTTTTATTTTTGGGTGAATCTCACATTGAAAACCTTGTCAAACAATTTTAATAAAATTTGGGCATGATCTCCTTTGTTTTAGGAGCCTTCCCAATTAATTTAGAGAGTCAAAAACAAAAACAATCAATCCATATACACTCACACAGCCACTGCCAGGAGAATCAAATAACAATTTTTCATCAATTTCAAACTCAGACACACACAACAGTTCAGATGATGGGCATTCATGCTGTGTGTGGTTAAGTCCCCTAACTCTCAACCACACTTAAACTGAAAATAGAGAAGCTTTCCTTACCCAAAATTCTTGAAATTTCCTTAACTTTGCTATGGAATCAACTAGGAGGAACCTAAATCAATATCAAAATAAGCTGAAATCAAGATTTCATCCACAATCCAAAATTTTAAATGAAACCCATTTAGTAATTTCTTGGTGAAAAAAGAGAAATTAACCAAGAGATCTCAGAATAAAAGAGATGAACTTACCAATTAGATGGAAATCCAAGAAAGATACAAGCTAAACTTCAACCTAATGGAGAAGGAAGAAGCGAACAGAGAAGGGAGAGAGAACAGAAAGAGCAAACAGAGAAGGAAAAGAATGAGGAAATGACGAAATGGAAGTTGACTTTTGCTATTCGCACCCCTAATTTTTTCTAACCTCACACATCCTTTTTCTATAACAAAAACTTACGAAAAATTGAAATTATTACAAAAATTACTAAACACACAATAATCACATAAACAAAATAATTTATTTTATTTATATAGTTCATTAAATAACATAATTTAAATTTAATTACTTTTTCATACATTACGAAAAATCATAGTGTTACAAATCTCATGCTAAATAATATTTCTAAAATTTTGGTTTTCAATCGTGTCGATTGACGTTGTGCCATTTATGTAGCCGACTTTACCTAGTGGGACAAGCCTGACCAATGGTGTATTGATGCTCAACTTGAGGACTTGAACTCTCTTCCTTCTCCTCTCAATCTGCTAGCAGCTCGAGATAACCCTTTTCCACAATGCACATATGAATCACATAGGGGGAGTGTCATTTACATCACACAGAGGTCTTAAATTTCATGGCCAAGAGCCAATTCCTTTAGTTTCACATGTATAAGGTTGATCTCATTCCCATATTCACCTCCTTCACTACTGCCTCGGTATACAATGGCTTGATGTCTCCATCCAACGACAATTAAGCCTCACATTGATGGTAACTAACCCACAAAGAGTGTCTAACGGACCAAATAACATCAAGCGCATGGCTGTTAGTTCTGAACACAATAAGATGAAACTTCAAAGTGGTGCAAAAGTTATTATCACATGCAATTGCCTTCAAATTTTCTTCCTCTTCAGACACGTGCTCTGCTCCACTTGAGATCACAATAATTTATTCCATGTTTTCCCTGTGCTACCATCTGTCATTTCTCACTCTCACATAAAGTGAGGAGCACATTGGAGCATGTTCCTTTTAACACCGGTATCCTTCTCCACAATGTCAATATCTCCAGGCATCAAATGCGCCTAAAGAAAATCTGATAATTATTAAATAAAAAATGAATTTTATAAATATTAAATGTAAGTTAAAGACCCGTGTTTATATCGCAGCAACCAGGTGACGTAATTAGTCTAATTAATAATAAGCTATTGAGGTGGTGTTGTTCGTGATTCAAAGTCTGAGTTTTGTAAATTTATCAACGACTGCACAATCCAAAGTCCCAAGCCAGTTCCTTTTCCCGAGTCATCCACTTCAAATATGGTGCCATTTTACTGTTTGTAAATTTTATAATGTCATCCTTTCTTGTGCAGTGGACTGATGATTTGCTAGTTCACTTTTTAGAGCTGAAAGATAGAACCTAAAATTAAGTTGAACATATTCAGCATAATTTTATTGGAAAATGAGGGTTTACTATGTAGTACAACGAAAATCATCAGGATAAGTATGATCAGTATTGGAACCATTTGTCACGACAAATGCTAAAGTCAAAGACGCTTTTGTTACGCTGAGGTCCTCCACCTAGTGAAATACACATAAAATAATAATATTTGAGAGAAATAAAAATATATAAAAATTAAATGGGTTAATTAAATTTTTAGTTCCTAATTTTTTTCAAAATTCAATTTTTAAAAACCGAATTTTTAAAAAGTTTAGAGACATTGACTAGTCAAATTTTTGTTCAGGGACTAAAAATCAAATTTTTAAAAGGTTTAGAGACCTTGATTAGACAAATTTTTATTCAAGGACTAAAAATCGAATTTTAAAAAAGTTTAGGAACTAAAAACTTAATTAACCCAAACTAAATTATATATAATATATAGTGTGGGAGAAATAGTGTGCCTTATTGAAAAAGAACCGTCTAAAATAATTTTTGAAAATTTTATAGTATAGGAATGAATTTTATAAAATGAATACCAAGATATTAGGATATGTTAACTTGACATTCAACATGGTGAGTTAGTCTTGATATTTAAACTGTTCATAACTATTTTAGACAAGAGTTAATATTATTTCTGCACAAACTGTATTTATACATATAATACTGTTTATAATTTTTTCTATTTCATATCAATTACTTTAGTTTTAATTTTCTCTCCATTCTAGAAATAGTTATGAAAAAAAAGCTGTAAGAACTCCCTAAGAAAGCAAGTCTAGAAACGAATATGTCTAAACATGGATTCCTCTTTGGATTTTCTTGGTTATGGCCTTTGGGTCCTTTAGGTTGACGTCAAGTCAAGTCAAGTCGTCTTCATTTGTTTCTACCACGTTGGACTTCACAAATACAATTAATTATATTTCTAGAAGAATTTAACAATTTTCATGGGTAAATTCGCTCAGGATTTGGGTAAAAAATGTTGGAGTAATTGATCTTCCATGCCTATAAACTATTTTAACGAAAATGTTAAGAACAGTATAATAAAATATAATAGAAGGTGTCGTAGTCCAACACTGTTCCTCCATTATTTGATATTTGGAAGTGACTGGTTCATGCTATAATGCAAACAAATAATAATAGCGAACAATATTGCACAAAATGATATGAATTACAGCGTGAAATTTGGGGCTTAGAAGTGATATTATATTGCAGATCACCATAATGGAACACTGCATGCAAATGCAGTTTCCACTACCTCCACTAATTAAGGTACTGCTTTTTGAAAGTGTTGAGAAAAGCAATAATAACTATGGCGAATGGCGTAAAACTGCACCAAGTTTGACTATTAAGAAATATGGCCAAATTTCCACACTACATTCTTATTTATATGGCCAAATTGACTCTATTAGGAAATATGAAGATGAAAATGAAGAAAGTGAGCATTTTATTAATAAACCAGAGCAACTATAATCACATAAGTTGGTATTTAAAATGAAAGAAAACAGGGAAGAGATAAAAATAATAATAGTGGAAAACAACCATACATCATTTTTTAATGTTTTGACGAAACAATCAAGGGTGCTTTTGTAACTAGAATCTCCCATCATTCTCGACTTAACATGTACATACAACAAAAGGAAGATAGCACAATGAATTAGGAAGATAACCCTTTTAATTATCCCTGGATTTATCAGTTTATCATAATTGAACAAAGAAGAAAGTCTAAAACCTAAAGCAAGTTGTAGAATATAAACAGACTATGTATAAAATGATGATACAATAAAAAAATGCCAAATCAACTATGGACAGGATATTCACAAATAAACACCAATAAATTACCACATCGACTGGGGAGCCAACACAGACTGCAAAAAACCCTGCCCCTAGACCAGCAAGAAGATGAGTTACAACATTGTCGGTGAATCCTGGAATTTTCAAAATAGTCTGCAACAAAAAAATTAGGTTATTAAAAAATAAAAGAGGAAAGATTGCAAAATTTTACTCTAAAATGCAGTCCAGTGTCTTTTATATTACCTGTTTCACTTGATCATAGCTGGCTAGTTCAGCAGCATTAATGATAGCATTTCTTGCTATATTGGGACCAATCCCAGTACAAAGTGCTCCAACTCCTTCCTGTGTGTAGGATCAGGTTGAACAAAACTAATTATAACCTAAAAAGGATTGAATACATCTTCCCATATTCACAAATCATATCAAGTTATATGCAAATACCTGTCTCACAATTGTTGAATAAGCATTTAATGATCCAGAGTAGCGCCTGGGCACACCAGGAGGCAGTTTTCCTTCTGTTTGAAGTCTAACTTTCACAAGATCAGTTGGATTTGCAAACTGCAATTGCCATAGCACCTGTTGATAACACAAGTTCAAGTGGCTCAATGCAGAGTTTTGCATAATGTATCAAGAATTCTAGACAGAAATAACATATGCTCCTGCTAGCAAGAAGTTCACACTGCACATATTAGGAAACAAATTCACATATTAGCATATAGAAAAAACCATCACTAATATACAATGTCCAGAATTGGGCTTTACCAGTTGTAAATCCAGCGAGAATTTTCTTAGACAATGGAACATCTCCAACATGGTCAGCCCCAACATAGAAATTCTTAACCTGTTAAAAACCCCATGACATATAGGCCATCAGATCACAGAAGTAAACAGTAGAAATGAACTGAAATAAATGAACATTCTTTGAGATAAGGTTCCAAACTCACAGGCTCATAGAACGCAATTCTTAACCCTCCATTCAAACATTGACGATGTAGCTCTGGCACAATCCCCTTCCAGAGTGCTGAAAGACCTTCTTCCCTGGCAATGGCTCCAACCGTTCCCAACAAACCCCTATATTTAGGTAAGGTCACCACATCACCAACTACAGCTTGTTTTTGAAGCTGAAGCCTAACTTTGGCAGTGTCCAATGGAAGAGTACACACCTACAACAAATTCGAGCTATAATTTCAATCATATAGTTATATACAAGGACCAAGTACATGTTAAAGCAGTATGACATCCGACAAGTGAACTGAACATGCAAAACTGTATAGTAATTAGTAAATAGTAAATGTATAACAAGCAGAACCAATCTTCAAACAGAGCAACTCAGGATCAAAATTCACAGCTAAGGAAAAAATTTGGAATAATTCTATAACTGTTTCATATAAGTTATTATATGAAATACTATTTGATTCTTATGTAATATTTTCACTGCTGCCAAAGTTCAAAGACTTAACAGGTTAGTCTGCAAATACCACAAACAATGCTTTCAGAATTTTCCCAGCCAAACAGGTATTATGATTTTCAAGTTAATTAATTTATCCCACCCATCTAATTCCAAGGACTACAAATCATCAACCGTGGAATAATCAAGGTTTTAATTGCGGTCACAGTCACTGTCGTGGTTTCATCACAATCCTTGACATTATGGGAAGGGAATCTGCAGACAAATGCAACTGGTATGGCCCAATTGCTGTCACAAAAAGTCCAAAAACATTGACGTTGCGGCTGAAATCACAACTACGGACCCTTTGTTTTAAACATTGGGAATAATCATCATCCATGTTGAACCTTGAAAAGCAAACAGCCAAGCGTAAAAAGTGAAGGCCTTTCATCATCATATGATTCATATCAGTTTAGAAAACCGTTCCTCTGTGACCATTGCCCAATACACAAGACTAGCAACTAGGAATAAGCAATTGGTTAGTCACTTACCAATTGCACCACAAAAATATCATATTTGATCACTAAACACAGTTGCACCACCCCACATTCAATTGAATTCTGATCAAGCAAAAGGGTATCAAAATCAACGACGAACAAGTTAAACACCAACAAAAAAAAACCTCAGTAGCTCATCACGTGCATGATTTGTCACAACACAAGCACAACCACCTTTAACTTAAAGAAAGTGTATCAAACAAAGTCCATTGCAATGAACATAAAAAAGTAGATATTTACCGATAAGTGATTTGTATGAGTGATGATGGATTTGAATCCTGAAGTAGATAGAAGTTCGAAGTTCGATTTTTGTATATGAAAAAAATTTGGTTGAAAGGGAACTATGAGTGCCAATAGATCTTCTAAATGAAATTAATTTTGGTGACCGACGAGAGATATTATTTGTAATTATATGCTTTAAAAAAATTATTAAACATTTACCAATAAACATCTAAATTAATTAAATATAATTAAACATTATATATGTATTACAAATTACCTTTAGGCATTAACAGTGAAAGTAATACCAAAATAATTCCAATCCATTCATTTTGGTAGTATGCATTATGCAATCCATATAGACATATTGATAGGATTTAGTGATCTACCACTTAACAGGGATGCAGGGAGTATATCACCAATTGATATAAGGGTGTTCACGGGTCGGGTTGGGTCGAGTTTGGCTAAACTTGTTACCCGATCTGATCAAAATTTAATGGGTTGGATTGGGTTGGGTTTGTGTAATTTTATTGTGAAATCTGAACCAAATCAACCCGTTCAAAAACAGGTTGGGTCGGGTTAGATTAGTTGAGTCTGAACATTTAAAAAATATTTTTTATTTTGTAAAAATTAGAATTTTTTAGAACAACAATTTATTTTTGCCTAGAGCTTTGCAAATATATAATGACTACATGCCCTCCAAAGAGACCAAATTGTGACAATATTTGATTAATAAAATGAATGGTTTCAATGCTAATACAAATATTTTATTTTTGATAGAAATAAACTATTATATTAGCATGAAAGAACATAAACAAAATCAAGACAAAAAATAGAAACAATTAAAAAAGAGAAATATAATTCATGTGTGGTTAAAATTAGCAAAAAAAATGGTGTTTTGTATTTCTTAATTTAATAATATATATATATATATATATATATATATATATATATATATATATATATATATAAATTAATTTCATGCTACGGGTCAGGTCAGGTCACGGGTTTAAAAAGCAAAACATGTTACCGGACCTGTACACTAACGGGTTTGAACGGGTTGGGTCGGGTTTGACCCAAACCGTCAAAAAATCCAAACCGAACTAATTGGGTCAAGTTGGGTTGGGTTGGGTTCACGGTTACCTGTACCCGTGAACACCCCTAAAATGTTAGCCGAATCATCGTTCAGGTTTAGGTTAAAATTTTATAATGAGATGTTGTTGCTAGCAATTTTCAATTTACAAATTATAACCCCATTCCCCTTATAGTTAAAAAAAAAAAAAAAAAAAACAGAAGTACACTCATTTACACATGCATCACCCTTATGAGTTCATTGATTGAACCCATATATTAAACCTATCTTTATTATTATTATTATTATTATTATTATTATTATTATTATTATTATTATTTGACCCATCACCCCATGTTATAAGCATGCTTATTTTTTTTTTATAAGCAAAAGAAATTTATTAAAAATTCCAACTGTGCACAAGTTGAACCAAGTTGGACAGTACTTACATAACAGCATAAAATACCATGTAATCTCAATAACACCCCCCAACCATTTCTGCCACTAGTTGCACCAACCCCACACAATACCATCTCAATAAAACTACGTAACCATTACTTTACAAAAACCCAAATACAAAATATAACCATTCCCTTTCTGAACCCACCGATAATGAATTTGAGATTGACATGAAAAAAACCACGCATATATCAAATGACCACGAAGCAAATTTTAAAAGTGCCACCTGTTGAAACCAAATTTCATAATAATTGTTATAAGCATGTTTATATTTTGTAATGAGAAGATAATCCTTTTATGATTTCTTTTACTTATTTTAGATAGAGAGTTGGATAAGGATACACTCATATTTGAATCAGATGATTCTAATTAATTCCCTATATTTGCTTACGCAACTCCATCTGTCTACAGATAGGAATTAAGGGGGCATAAGAAAGATCGCCTGAATGTTTGACCAGAAATTTGAGAGGATGATGCCCGCACACAACACAAGACATGTTCTAAGAGTTTATTTATCCTTTCTGATTCATTATCAGGTTTTCAACAGAAGCGTGCAAGACTACTTCCAAGTTTTAGTGGAGCGAAGTGTTGGAAATTTCAAGTGGCCCGAATTACACATCGGCAAAAAGTGAATTAATTGAGAATCATAAAACTCATAGCAATGTTAGATATGTATTTATATAGTAAATAGTAATAATTAATTCGTCTCATCAAACACATATTCTAATGTAAAATTATATGATTCAAATTAATTTATTCATACATTCTATCTCATTTAATAATTTAAAATTAATTTTATTAATATTTTTTTTTATCAAACTTCAAATCACAAACTGTCGCTAAACAACCTTAATTGCATTGGACTAATGATCCACACGTTTATTCTAAGAAAAAGATTAACAAATAAAAAAGTTTGATTTTCATTGCTAGCAATCTCTCATACGTCTAGCATTACCCTAATCTTAGAAGTGAGGTTAACCATAATTTAGGTACCAAAATGATCCCCTTAACATATTATTCCCACAATGAGAGCATCAGATCCAAAATATGATTCCCTTAAACGTACAACCTCCCAGGTACAGAGAGCATCAGATACTGCTAGCACTAGAATTTTGCTCTCAAATAGTGAGACATTATGAGCTTTTACATGAAGCCAAATGCTCCAACCGAGAGAAAAAGATACGATTTGTTTCAGCAAAACAAACAAATCGGAACAGAAGAAAGAACATGGCATCCACAATGGACCATTTGCATGCAACAAGGAGGCACCAACCAGTGAGTGGTAACGCATGTCAAAGCTTCTGAAAAGACACCTACACTGCTTCAGTCACAAAAGTTTGCATGTCGGAACCAAGATCCGATATAGAATTACGTTCTATAACTATACTAACAGGAGTTTAATTCTTGCTGTATGTATAGAAAAGATTTTGATAGTAGAACTGTTATAACTTCCAGCTACGGGGAATTAGAAAAAAAAAAAAATTGCAAGTTAGAGTAGTTTTATAGATTCTAGCATGGTTTTAAATAGCGGTCCGCAACCGCAATTGTGGCCGCAATATTGCTGTTGCGGTGGTGTCCGCAACCGCATCGGCCCGCAATTGTGGTGTGATTTTCAATCACATAAAATACCGCAACGTAGCCGCAATGGAACCGCATCGGAGCCGCAATAGAGCCTTAACACTGTTCTATTCTACTTTTTTTGTCAAAAATAAAATAAAATTTAGAGTTCAATCTTCTATTTTGAACTTCTAAGTGTCAATGGTCGAATGGGTTTGACTGTATGAGATGTTGGGAGATACCAAATCTTAAAATGAATGAAAAGTTATGCTATTTTATAAATAAAAGATGTACCAATAATTAAAATAGTTGTAAAATTCTTTTTTACATTTAGTGCAAACATATAATAATTTCACGCCGCAATAGCCGCAATCCGCATCGCAGCAACCGCAATGCCCGCAACCGCAATGCCCGCAACCGCGACCGCAATCGCAACCGCAACCGCAATTTAAAACCATGGATTCTAGGATGAACCCGTAGATATATGGTTCATTGGTGAACCAGCGTCTTCTAAAATGTTTAGAGCAAAAAAGAAAGTGGTCCATGGGTGAGTAAGGAATTTAACACTAATAAATATAAATTAAAAAAATGAACGGCCATAGATTGATGACAAGTAGCCTGGAGGGTTAATAATTTTTTATAATATTTAAAACTTTTCATAATATGGAATAGACATCTTTAACCCTAGGTGAGATGTACTGATGTAGTTTCTCCCTCCTCAACTCCACCAAAGAAGAAATCCTCCCGGAATTTCTCCCCGTTGTTGCTGTTGGTACGAGATCGATGTCGAGGGGCTGAGCGGCAACGTCGAGGCAGTGGCCGGTGTTCATGCAGGTGATGGAGACCTTCATCTCGTCCTCCGATCTCTCCTCCATATGTGTCCATCGATGCCGGCGTAATCCACGGTGATGTTTAATCAGAACACGGTCACGGCGGTGCTATTCCTCCTTGCCATCGTCACCGCCTCTACACGCACAGCATCACGCTCACAACATTCGTCAATATCGCCGGCCTTCGCAGTGGCAAAATCAGATTCAACGCTGAAATCACACTCTCCTCCACTTTCATCAAATCCGTCGAAGAAAACCCCTCCCAATTTCATTCACTTCCTCCAGTCATAGAACCCCCCACCTTCACCACTTCCCATTTTTATTTCGACATACGGATGGGTTTTGTCCTAACTTAATCAAGTTGTTATTATGGTTGTCTCAGTTGTCTGTGTTAGTAAATTTGTTTAATATTGAATGAATTTGATACTTTGAATCGGATTGGCATTGAAACTATTCAACCCAGCACTTGAGGAAACCACTTATGCTGTTGACATGGCACTTGAGGAAACTGATGGCAAGCTTCGTATTTTACCAATGGGATAAAAGACATTGTACATGTTTCTTGCAAAAATCATAGGTTGGGGGCACATTTTCAATTCATTGGTAGAAGTGAGTTTGCATTTGATGAATAGTTTGTGATAGGTTGGGGGCACATGTTTACCGAAAACTCTTCGTCAAACACCAACCTACAATAGTATCGAAAAGGAAAACTTCTATTTGTGCATATATTTTTAATAGGGGGCATAATTGTCAATTTTTTATTTTTAAATAAACAATATAAAAAATAATTAATAATATTTTAATCTACAGTACCTACTTTTACAACTTCTCCATGTGAACCATTGGACCTGCGTCTTCACGTTAATTTGCCAATTTTATAATTCAATTTTAAGAAACTAAAAGTATATTTAAATCTTTTAAAAAACTTACAACTTCCAAAGTACAAAATGTTGGAGCCAGAGAACTTCTGCTTAAGGGTGTCAAGAATAAAATAACAATCACTTGGTTGAAAAAAAATTGCATGCATAACATATACAAAAAATTTAATATAAAACTAATATTTTATATGAATAAAAAAATACATAATTATATTAAGTGCAAAAATAATATATAAAAAAGAAATAAATTAGGAATTTAATTTAAATATGTTAACAATGAAAATTATTTTTATTTTATCATTCAATCATAAACTATTCATAATAGTAATTTCTAATTAATTTACATTGTAAAATTTATTATATTAATAATACATAAAAATTAAACTCATAATTTAGATAAATAAAATATTAATTTTTTATATTTTTTTGGGGGCTAAACTTTTATTTATAATAACCTAAATACACTTAAATCCAAAAGTAATTATGACTTCACCAAGTAATCATATCCTCCCTCCGACCATATAGTTGTACAAATATGAAATTGACATTCAATGGTTGGCCATTACTATCATGATGTGTATCATAACAAGGGTTTAGCCACATTCTCTCACACTCTTTTATGAGGTATATATGTGACTTTTTATAATTTTGCCACACTTTGATAACATTATTCGTAAGAATGCCATTCTTTCACTATTATGTGTAAAAATGCCACAGATTCACCATGGCTTTAGAAAATCAGGTTGTAGGCAACTGATTTGTTTATTTAATTTTTTTTAGAAAAAATTGAAGTGAGAAATTGATTATTCTAAAACCGATTTCTCAATAGTTGTATTTTTTCTTTTTAAGTTTCTGTTTTCTATTTTGCCTTATTTATTTATTTTTTTTTGTAAATATTTGTTAAAAAATTAATATAGTGAATAATAATTAATATTAAATTATGTCAAAAAATAATTAATATTTAATTGATATTTTTCTTTATTTTTTAAAATTGATCTTGAAAATGGTTATTTAAAAATACATAGGATTTTTTTTTATATTTTGTTGAATTATTCAATGACAAATTACATTTAATTAAAGGGCAAAAAGTGCTTTTTTTTTTTTTAGTTTTTAGACATGGTTTGAAGCTTTTTTTAACCAATTCAAGTTGTGAAAGTTATACCGTTGCACTTACCAACATAAAAACAATGGGAATGAACTATTGTTTGTACCAAATAACTGCATATTCATATGTAAAATAATGTAAAAAGTGACCCTCAAGAAAGTGTTAAAGTGCATAAAGTGATTTTTTTTTCAATTTTCGGACACGGTTTTGAAGCCTTTATTTTTTTACCAATTCAAGTCACAAAGTTGTACAGTTAGATTCATCTACATGAAAAATACGACAATACACTATTGTTCAAACAAAAAAAATCATATGCATAATTAAAAAATCACAAAAACTTACTATAATGAAAAACTTTAAACATTTTCAAAGTTCTATTTCGTCCCAATTTAACAATTGAATTTTTAAATAAAAACAAAAAAGTAATAATTATTCATCAGATTAATTTTTTAACAACCCAAAGGGTTGGCGCAGTGGTGTAAGGCCCCGCTGTGTTCACATGAGGGAGAATGATTTATTTAGCTGGAGAACCTGTGTTCGATTACCTTCGTTTGCAAAATTTTCTTGGGTCAGCGGCAATTACGCATCGCAAGTGGGATTAGTTTCTTATCCAGTGGGTTGGGAGACACCATGGTCTCTAACCCAGGACAAAAAAAGATTAATTTTTTAACAAATATTTAAAATTAAAAAAAAAGGCAAAATGGAAAATCAAAAATTAAAAAAACAATGTTGAAAAATCGGTTTTGAAACAACCGATTTCTGACTTATAGTTTTAAACAAATACAAAAAACTAAAACAGACAAATCAGTTGCCTATAGCCCGATTTTCCATAGCCATGGTAAATGTGTGGCATTTCTACACATAATAGTGAAAGTGTGCCACACATAATAGTGAAAGTGCAGCATTCTTATAAATAATGTTGCCAAAGTGTAGCAAATATATAAAAAAAAAAGTATAAATGTGTGGCATTTCTACACATAATAGTGAAAGTGTGGCATTCTTACAAATAATGTTGCCAAAGTGTGGCAAAAATATAAAAAAGTCTATATATGTCTATCTTGGATTCTACTCGGTGGTGATTGTGTGGCCTTTGGGTTGACGTCGTCAAGTGATCCTTCTATATTTTTCGTTGGACTTTGCATGTTCAATTAATTTTGAGTGTGTTTTCATTAATTAATTAATTATTTATTTATTTATTTTAGGTTATCTTCCTTTTAAAAGAAGAAGTTGAGTCAGTCACTTTTTAGAAAATGCTCTTGAAAAATTAATAACTTTTTTTTTTAATTTTTACTGAATTTCCAATTTGAGGTCATACATTTTTTAATTATTCATTTTAAAAAATTTAATTTTTTTAATTTTCATTACATAAAATAAAAGAATATTACTATAATTAGTAAATAATATAGTTAAATAAAATTTGATATTTTAAAATATTAATATTTTAATTATTTAAATTTAATTTAAATTTCACAGTTTCTTTTTCATTTTTAATTTGTGGTTAAGCTTTTGAATTCTTAATTACAATGATATAACTATTGTAATTATTAAATATTTTTTGAACTAATTATTAAATATTTTCAATATAATTTGACATTATTAATTTTTTAAATAAAATATTTTTTATTGTTGAAAAATATTGAAAAATAATATAGAAGGTTTCAAACACTTTATCTTTTGTATTTAATACTTAAATTTCTTTAATTACTATTATATATAAGAAATTATTTGGAAATCATCTTTAAAATTAATTTTTAATAACTAAAATAATTTTTAACATTTTTGAAATTTAAATTTTAAATGTATATATTTAATATTTTTATGTATTTCTATTATCATTAAAATAAATTTATATTTGTTAAATTAATTTTTTTATAATATTTTTTATTTTTATAAATATATTTTTCCATTGCGTGAGATAATTAATTTTAAATAGAATTGAAATTTTCAATTCTTTTCTACAAAACAACTTTAAGTTTAAAAATGATTTTAAAATTAAAAAAATAAAAATTACCAAACTCCTATTCTATTTTTAAAGTTATTATTTTGAGCTTTAACTTTAAAGTAAAAAAAAAAACCTTGGCCACAGCCTATATCTGTAAAATATTTTGACAATTTTCCCAAAATATTGTTAAATTCGTTCCTTGTTCTA
This sequence comes from Pueraria montana var. lobata, assembly GCA_026413185.1. Classification (NCBI taxonomy): domain Eukaryota; kingdom Viridiplantae; phylum Streptophyta; class Magnoliopsida; order Fabales; family Fabaceae; genus Pueraria; species Pueraria montana. Next base: position 74,208,851 of record CM048650.1, on the reverse strand, counting down.
CTAAGAGTATGGTAATTTATCTTTCATCATGTCAAGGACAATTCTTTTTTATTTTTTTTATGGAGATGTTAAGAATTACGTAATAACATAGAAGGTATTCTTGTGACTATTCCATTCGAACTTGTAAAGGACCGAGGTTCATGATAGAATGCAATATATATATATATATATATATATATATATATATATATATATATATATATATATATATATATATATATATATATATATATATATATATATCCCACAATATTGTATAGAGATGAACATGAAGTGTTCAATTAATTCTGGGCTTAGCAAGGATATTATAATTAAGATTAATTATGTTTTGTTTTTAGCACGAAATTTGGAATGAATTCGGTTTTTATTTTTAAAATTTTAAAAAGACATTTTAGTCTCTCATAGACCTTTAATTTTAGTTCTTAGGGGGCTAAAATCATTTTTTTTAAAAAAATATTTTAGTCTTTCAAATTTAGTATTTAAGAATTAAAATGGTTTTTTTTTTTAATTTGAGGGGCTAAAATAATTTGTTTTTCTAAATTAAATTTGAGGGACTAAAATAATTTATTTTTCTAAATTTGAGAGACTAAATCTTAATTTACTCCAAATTTAAAGAACTAAAAAAATAATTAAGGGTTATAGTTATAATTATAATTAAGGTAAAATATGTTTTTGGTCCTTGTACTTTCAGAAAAACTTGCTTTTAGTTCTTGCACTATCGAATAAATCATTTTAGTCCTTAAACTTTGAAAAACACTTGCTTTTATCCCTCTTCTCTAATGGTGTTAATATTATTAATGGAAATACAGTTTCGGATTGTTATAAACAGTCACAAAATACACATTCATCATGTATTTAAACTCAACATCATTGGTGGTTAAAAACTGTCACATATTATTAAAAAAAATAGACACATAATGTGTTATTGGTAATGAAAGAGACGAGTTTCTCATTAAGTTTGTGACGATTTTTATCGTCATAATTTGATTTTCTATTTCAAATTTTAAAATACAATTTCTGACAGTTTAAAATCGTCTAAATCAAGTCAATAAAATAAATTAAAATAGTTTTTAAAGTATTTAATGAGTTTTTAATTTTTTCATCCGTCACATCGTACTTTAAAATATATAAATATAAAATTAAATTATAGCTGTCAAAAGTTTTCACAAAGTATGAATCTCTTATTTCTTATTTAACAGATTAAAAAAATAATTTTAAATTTAAAGGACTAAATGAATAATGAAAGACTAAAAATATGTTTAAGTTTATTTTATTTTATTTTATGAAGCTTTTAATTGTACCAGTAACGACAGGCTGTACAGCACAGCGTAGAGCGGCGTGCGTGGCACAATCATTAATCATTTCACTTTAACTTACATACTTTGCAGGGTTGGAAAATCTCGAAGTCCTTGACTTGAGTCTTAATTATCTGCATGATGCTGCCGGCATTTTATCTTGTTTGGATGGGCTTTCATCTCTTAAGTCTCTTTATTTTACAGATAACTGGTTCAATGCAACTTCATTAATCCCCGGTGAGGCTAGACATGTTTGTCTTTTTATTTTGAACAAATGACAATAATAACAATTCTGATTATTATTATTATATATGATGATGATGTGAGCATCTTTCAGATTTTGCTACTATTATTTTTCCACAATTTCTTGGCTTCTTCCACAACCTTGCACTAATACATGTGTATATCTATATAAGTTTTTGAAACTTTGTCATCAAAGTTGCCTAATCTGGAGGTCCTTGACATAAGTTACAATTCTTTAACTAATGACATCCTGCCATCCCTTGGGGGGTTCACATCTTTGAAGAAACTATATTTGGCTGAAATTGAATTGGACTCAGATCTTCATATTCAAGGTAGGATAATTTTTCCATTTCAATAATAAAGCTAAGCAGTGGTTTTTTAATGGAGGAATTAGTTGATAGCTTCAGGATAAATATATACCTGACACGTAACACACTATATATTCAATTCCTTGTAGGTTTATGCTCATCATTAACGAATCTTGAGGTCCTTGACTTGTCCTTCAACAACTTCAACGACAGTGATATTGGATTTTCTCTTAGTGAACTTTCATCTCTCAAGTCTTTATATTTAAATTATAGTCAATTGACTCCGAGATCAATTTTTAGTACGCCACACTTTCCTATTAGAAATTTTCATCATTTGTTTTTGGTTAAAAAATATATCTAACTGTAATTGGTATATATATATATATTGTTAGATATATCAAAATTGAGTTCTTTGGAGATCCTCGACTTAGCTGGGAACCAGTTGAATGAGAGTATCCTGTGGCGTCTAGGTTTGTTGTCATCATCCCTAAATTATATTAGTATTAAACATTTGTTTTAGTTTCTAACGTCATAAATTTTTTACTTCTAGTTCTTGATTTTACAAAACATTATTTACTTTAATCCTTTTTCATGAGAAATGATAATAGAAAATAAGATGAAAAAGGATTAAAATAAACAGCTTTTTATAAAATTAGGAATTAAAATGTAAAAATTTCAAAGTTAAGACTATATGATCGATATGTATAGTACTAGGAAATAAAATTATGAGAATTTACTCATTATATATTAGTGTAAATATGGCTCCAAGAACACATTCTTCATTCTTAAGTGAATACTAATGAGTGAAATTTTTTCAATTTTTCATCAGAGAATGATGGATTTACATGGCCAACCGGTTTACAGGTCCTTGGACTGTCGGAGAACAGATTAAGTAACAAGTTTCTTTCATCTCTAAGTGGGTTAAAATGTCTCAAATCTCTTGATTTAAGCAAAAATCAACTAGAAGGATCGCTAAATACAAGTGGTTAGTATTTTTATGAATTATGTTTAGGATATTAAAAAACATTTTGCAATATTATATTCTAATATTTTAGAATATAGTATTAAACAATTATTTATTAGAAATAATGATTTAATTAGGAGTCTAGCATATGTTAACATTCATATATAGCTTATACAGAGATTAATTCTATATCACAATATCGTACATGTTTAATTTAATTACTTTAAATAAATATTTTTTAAAAAAAAATACGCAATTATGTCTCTTAAAATAATTCTAATTAAATATTCACTAAATTACTATCAACCTTAATTCACAAAACCAACACGGTATGGTGTCATGCATGGGAAGATGGGAAGGGGGTATATGGGTTTGGGATTTACAATGGAGAAGAGCTTGGTTCACTTGGGAAACTCATATGGTTGGTGTGTTGGATGATATGTTACGTAATGTTACTTTGCAGGCTAACCTCTTCGATGACTGGGTGTGGGTAGAAGATGGGTCTGGTGTCTTCTCTGTGAGGTCGTGTTATAAAGCTCTGTACGCATTGTTCAATGGTCAACATGATAATAATGATCTAGCTGCGGTGTGGGAGCTTAAGGTTCCTCCTAAGGTTAGGTTTATGATTTGGAGGCTGTTGCAAAACAGATTGGCTACTTGTGATAATTTGGTTCGGAGGAATATACAGATTGTGGGCGGCACAACATCATGTCCTTTCTGTCAGGAAGAGCTTGAATCTGTTTCACATATTTTTTTCTCATGCAAAGCGGTTACAAAGGTTTGGCATAAGTGTTATGAATGGGTTAACTTGGTTGGCCCACTTCATGAAAATCCTATCATGCACTTATCACAACATTTGTTCATATGTAGAAATAAAAAACAGGTTGATTTGTGGAGTTGTGTCTGGTGTGCTGTTGTTTCAAATATTTGGAAGATGAGAAATAGTTGCATTTTCAAGGGAAGATCTTTTGATAGTCAGAGACTGGTTCAAGAGGTTCTTTTCTCTGCTTGGTCATGGTTGAAGGCACACTGCAAAAGTTTCACTTTCTCTTTTGTACAATGGCAATCTAATCCTGGACTATGTTGTTTTAGTTAATTTGGTTTTGGTTTTTTGGTGGCGCTGGGAGATCAAGCATGCTGACGATCGTGTCTTGGTTTTCCTTGGGACAAGGTGATGGTTTCTGGTCTATTGTTTTGGCCTCTGGTTATACTTTATTTAATTGGGACTCTGCTCATTTAAATACATTGTAACCACATATATGTGAGGGAATAGTTAGGATTGCTCTACTGTATCAGACTTTTCTATTTGCTCTCCAGTATTGGTACTTCTGGTACCACATACTATTTTTATTTTTATCTATATATAGAAGTTCTCTTTGCTGATCAAAAAAAAAAAAAAAAAAAAAAAAACTATCAACCTTAATTATATATTCTCTTTTCATCTCAAACCAGAAATCATGATTGGTATTACTTTTAAAATAGTTATTGTAAAAGTCAATAAACTTATTATACATAAAAAATTGTGATTGAATGATAGTCTAAAGAGTTTAATGGTGATGCATTGACAGTGTAAAACAATTTTATATCATCATCCAATAACAAATGACCGTTGATATGACTTTTGAGATAGTTTTGTAAAAGTCAACAAACTTATCATACATAATGGTGATTTGTAATCAAATGGTTGTTTAAAATTATTTTACACTGTTAGTGTATAGTTTTTTTTTCTCTAGTCTAAAAACTATTTACACAATCAATACATAGACTATTTTGCAAAATCTACCAATTAGAAATCATGATTAATATAACTTTTAAGATATTTATTGTAAAAATCAACAAATTTATTGTATACCAAAACTAATGATTAGAAAACATTGATAAACCTTTATACTAATAGTGTCTAGACTATTTACTTGTATTTATTAATTGTCCCATCATTGTTTCTTTGTCAAGTTCTTAAAAATTTTGGAAATCTTTAGTGGGATATTGTCCATATCGGCAATGATTTCTTACTATCAATTTTGGCATTTTTTTAAATTAAAATGGCGTAAGTCAAATAATGAGAGTTGACTTTCTAGTTGTTATAAACTACCACAAAAAAAAAAAAAAATTAGTGCCAAACCACTGGAAAATTTCTTTCATAAAACTAAGATTATAGTTATACTCCTTGAGATAATCCTTCATATCGTTATTCCTCGGGCTGAAGCATATCCTATGTAAGAGAGGATGCAAATCTTTATTTTTATTTTTATATCACATAAAAATAAAATTAATATTAATTTCAGTTCCTTCTCTAATTTATTCTCTATTTTCCTCCTCCTTTATCTAACTTATTATGATCCAAATATCCAATGTTTCCAACCATCATTTATTACATGCCAAACACTTTTATGTTGTGGTATCTATCACAAACACATTTTCCTATTTAATACTTCTATTTTATGAGTGAAGAAAAGTATTACTCTACACGAATGATAATTCAATGATTGGTTCTCTATTTATCTCTTGCAGGATTATTGGCCTTGACCAACTTGAAGATTCTTGATTTAAGTTCTAATAATATCAATAATTTTGTGTTCCAACAAGGTATTTAAGAAAATAAAATTAAAAAGTTTTAATCTGTTGTTTAGCGATGAACATGATATAGATAAATTTCATGATACTTACAAGCTGCTGAATAGTTGAAGTTCATACATTTACATTCATAGCAAAATATATTTGTTTCCTTCTTAGTTAAGACGTATATGCTCTTTAACATTTTGTCTAATTAAAACTTATTTACATTTGTTTTAGTTAATTCATGTTACATCTTTCAGGCTCAAAAAGTCTAAGCAGATTACATGTCCTTGCTTTAGATGGGAATATGATAGATGGAAACAAGCTAAGGAAGTCGTTACGAGCTTTATCATCTATTAGGGTGCTTTCTATGAGAGACAATAAATTTAAAGGAACAATTGTTGCTCGAGGTAGTAATACTTCTCATTTTCTCTAGGTAAATTAATTTCCTTTTTGTTCCATTAAGCTTCGTATCATTTTCTCTTTTGTGCAGATTTTCATGATTTAAGTAACCTAGAACACTTGGAATTGAATTACAGTTCTAACCTGGAAAGTGAATTTTTTTAAAGTATTGGAGATTTGTCATCTTTGAAAGTTTTGTCTCTTTGGGGATGTGGAATAAATGGCACCCTTCCTAATTCTGGTAATTGTCTTATTAAATTAGCTTTTTACATGATTCATAACATATTTATTTCTACATCATTTTTTCTTAGTTTTGTTGAAATTTTTATATCCTTTTCATTATGTCCTTTATAAGATGATTTTTTTTTCTTGTTAAAATTTCATTTTTTTAGATTGGTCTAAGCTGAAGAAATTGGAAGAGTTAGATTTGAGCGAAAACAAATTTGAGGGATCGCTTCCCTCATCTTTTGTTAACATGACATCTCTTCGAAAGTTGGAACTTTCTTATAATGGTTTAAGTGGAAATTTCGATTCTAACATTGCAAGTCTTACATCACTTGAATATTTTGGTTTTATAGAAAACCAATTTGAAGTTCCTATTTCCTTCACACCATTTGCCAATCATTCAAAGCTCAAGTTCATCTATGGTGATGGCAACAAATTCATACTAGATTCACAGTCTAGTATGCAAACTTGGATTCCAAAATTTCAATTACAAGTGCTTCATTTGTCTTCAATAATTGAGATTGAGACTAATTCTCCTCCGCTCCCCAATTTTCTTCTCTACCAAAACAATTTGACTAGTCTAGACTTCACCAGTTCTAGGTTGGAAGTAGAGTTTCCTTATTGGTTGTTGGAAAACAACACAATAATGACTGAATTTCTTGTTAGAAATTGCTCTTTTAGTGGTACTTTTCAGCTACCATCGCATCCCCTTCCTAACCTAAGGAGAATTGATGTGTCTGACAATGTCATAACTGGTCAGATGCTTAGTAACAATATTAGTTCAATCTTTCCAAATTTGCAATTTTTGAACATGTCTAGAAATGACATCCAAGGTTCAATACCTCATGAATTCAGCCAGATGAACTTATTGGATACAATGGATCTCTCAGATAATCATTTGTCAGGAGAAATTCCAAAGAACATATTCGGGGATAGGTCTCAGCATATATTTTTGAAACTTTCTAACAATAACCTAGATGGACCTGTGTTTCATACTTTGTCAACTATGAAGAATTTGGAGGAATTGTATTTGGATGGCAATAGCCTTTGTGGTAGTATCCCGAATAATTTTTTTACAATATCATTGAAGGTCATGGATTTAAGCAATAATCATTTAGTGGGAAAGGTACCAAGTGTGGTTGGAAATTTGTCGAACTTGATTGTGCTTTCATTGTCCAACAACTATCTTGAAGGATCTATTTCAACAAGTTTTATGAAACTCAAATCTCTACAATATCTAGATATCTCACAAAATTATTTGACTGGTTTTGTACCATCTTTTGCCAATTCTTCCATGGGATTCATCCGTTTGAGTAATAACAGGTTAAGTGGCTTGTCCACAAATATGTTCAACAGACTCTCTAGTTTAGAGATGCTAGACCTTGGCCACAATGTAATAACCAATAACATTCAAGAGATGATATTGGGGCTTGAAAATTCAAGTATAAACATTCTCGTATTAAAAGGTAATAACTTTACCGATCATATACCACAACAGTTATGCCAACTGATAGAGTTACGTATATTAGACCTTTCTTTTAACAATTTTTCTGGCGCAATACCAAATTGCTTGGGTATATTTGAAATCTCCGATTCTCTAGAACTTCAAAACATGGTGGGAAAGGTAAACTTCACCACGAAGAGAATAATCCTTACTTATACAGGGAAAATCCTTGCTTCTATGTCTGGAATTGACTTATCCAACAATAAACTAAATGGGAGTATTCCATCTGAGCTTGGAAACTTGACAAGAATTCGAGCATTGAACTTGTCCAACAACGATTTGACTGGGCAAATTCCAGCTACATTCTCCAATTTGGTACAAATAGAGAGTTTGGATATTTCTTTTAACATGTTGAGTGGCCAAATTCCTCCTCAATTGAGCAGGCTAACCTCGCTTGAAGTATTCAGTGTGGCACACAACAACTTATTAGGCACAACACCTGAATGGAAAGGACAATTTTCGACCTTTGAAAATAGCAGCTATGAGGGTAACCCCTTCCTTTGTGGACCTCCAGTATTAAAAAGTTGCAATCCTCCACCTACTATGATACCAAATGAGTCATACACTCATGGAGAGAATGGTAGTTTGTTGGACATGTATGTTTTCTATGTGAGCTTTGTCGTGGCATACACAACAACATTGTTGGCAACTGTAGCAGCTTTATACATTAATCCTCATTGGAGGCGAGCATGGTTTTACTACATGGAATTTGTCAGCTCAAATTGCTACTACTTTATTGTAGACCATTTGCTTAGGTTTTCAAATTCTAGAAATCTATAACATGTACTTTGTATGCTTAGGATATCTGTTTTGTTGTTTGTTTTAAGAGTGATTCGATAAAAAATTCATGCATGTGTTGCTTAATATAATGATATAGAATCCAAATTTCTACGTTCAGTAAGTCAAAATGATGCTATTCAAGGATTATTATTTTATTTTTTTATTGTTTTTAGTTCTTCAAGGTAAAACATGCGGTGTCAAAATCATAACTTGTACTCCAATTATGAGTTGTTTAGCAAGGAGATTTTATATACTAAATATTAATATTTTCTTATTCTATTGACAACATTTAAATTAACTGTTTCAAAATTATTCTGAAAATAGATATATACACATTTGCATCAATAAAATGAATCTTCAGATCACATCATTTGAATATTTCACATATTTTAAATCTTCAAATCATTTATAATTGTTAACACCAGAAACCTATCAATTCAAGACCTCAATTTGATTAATAGATTAATTAATTTATAAATATTAGAATTTGACAGACTTTCTTAATTGATAAGGATCAATTTAATAATTTTTTCATTAAAGGAACAAATTGAAAAATCATTTATAAGTATTGACTATTATTATACTATAAAAATAACGTTATTAACAAACTAACAAGGAACACGTGATATGAAATAGACGTGTGTCTCTATAATTCTTCTTGGAAGCTTTTGTGATTCCATGATCAATTGGAACTACCACTTGGTTTCTGCCTTTTGCCATTCTAAATGTTCCCATATTTTTCACCGTAAGCATTGAATTTACAACTCATCCACTTGAGATAGCCTCACCTCACCACAAATCGCTGCCTCTTGAAACCTGAAACAAAATACAGTACTATACATTGTCTTAAGAATCTCATATCTCAGTCACCAACACTGAGTTTCAAGGTGTTGCAAGCAGGATGCCATTTACTTTTGGTCTCAAAGGGCGTAAGGAACCTGAAATCATATGTTAGCTGAGGTTTAGATCTGTCATGCATGTTTGACTTTAAGTTTTATTCTTTGGAGTTGATTTAGGTTCGGATATAGGATTCTACAATGCACCCATTTAATTTCAGTGTCTTCATGCACCCTCAAATTCGTTTGGGCTGGATCTCAATTTAGGTTTAGGCACAGTGCTTATATATATACAGGGTAGCTTGAAATTAACTTGCTTGGAATTCATCAAAATCCCCAGATTATTAGTGATGTGGTTCAGTCTTATGAGGATCAAAAGTGTTAGTCATTGTCAAAATGTTTAGGGAGGTCCTCAAGCTGTGTGAAGAAGCTCGATCAGCTTGCTGAAGTGGCTTTGTGGGTGTTGAGGGAGATGGAGGAGAGTTTCAACCTGCATGCTGACACTATGTGATGTATAATGTGGTTATGTTTAAGGTTATGTTGCAAGAAGTGGTAACATTGAAATGACTGAGAAGTTGACGAGGGAGATAAGTTGAATGGTCTTGATTTTTCCTGATTTGATTACGTATATGAAAATAGTTGAGGGATTCTGCAATTGCATGGGTCGTTTCCTTCCTCTGGCTAATGATCGAGAATGTAAGGATCACGTTCCCATTAATACAAGCATTATATGTTTAAAAGATCAAATAAAATATACTTACTAATATGCCTCAAATATCAAATAAAATATTTAATTGGTTTCAAATCTGCAAATTCATTGTAGGACAACGGGACATCTTTAACTATCAAGGCAACTGCAAGTCAATAAATTTCACAATATTAATAAAAACTGACATAAGAATATGCCGTAAAAGAAACAATCAAACGAATAGGACTACAAGTAACTATCAATGTTGATTATGACTTTTTTCACGATGCATCTTACAGTGCAATATTATTGATCAATTCTCCTTAACTTCGGTTAACAAGTGCCTGAGACCAGTTGTTAGGGCTGATTTTGATGCCAAAGATTCTTGTAGTATGCTGACACCCTGCGCCAACAGTGAAACTTTACAACAACAGCATAACATTCTGGCAAATTAAGCAAATGTAATATAAATTTCAAGCAAACAAAATTCATATATTAAAGAGGTCAGATATTTTTGGGCTCTTTTTACCTCCTTGATGCCAATGCTAACCTCTTTCTCTTCCAAATCACTTTTACTTAGATATTAGTTATTGGGTTGGAATACATATAGATATGCTCAGCATCGTGGTTATTCATTTGAATTTTTTCTATCATTTTTACTTATATATTAGTTATTGGGTTGGAATAGCTGTTGATGCAAGGTGGTGCGGCCATGGGGTGAGAGAAGATAAAAACATAACAAGGAAAAGAAAATGGGTTGAAACGTGAGATACTGCAGTCGAGTCGAGAGAGAAACATGTTTTTATGCTTTTAAATTAAATTAAATCCGAAATTACTGTATTATTCTTGAAAGAATAAATTAAATTAAAAATAATTTGAAGACAAAAATACTCAATTGTCTGTTCTTTTAATTAATTTTTTTACCTATTATAGTAATTAAATATTTAATATTTTTTAAAATAAAAAAGTATTTCTCTCTCCTCCCCATCTCTCTCTCAGGTAGCATTCAGGTTCTCTGTTTTGTTACTCACGTAGAGTGAGTTGTTGCTGTGGAACTTGCGGAACCCATACAGGCTTGAGTACTGATATTCGTACATCCGAAAATGTACACTTGGTGTCCACCTGGCACATATGGTTAATGGCGTATATAAAGATGATTAATTTTGCTTCGTAAGTGGTTAATTTCTATTAGACATTTCAATAATTCTTAACATGATTAACCACTTGTAAAATAAAATTAACCACTATTAAATATTTCAATAACTATGTGATAACCAATTTTGAGGTAAAATTAACTATTTTTATATATGCAATTAACCACATGATAATCAATAATTTTATAATTCTATTTCTATTAATCACTTTTGAAATAGAGTTAATCATATTTACACATATAGTTAACCATGTATGATGGTAAATAATCTTATTACATTATTAACCAGTTGTAAAACAAAATTAACCATATTTACACATATAGTTAATCACATGTGATGGTCAATAACCTCATAACATTATTAACCAGTTGAAAAAATAAATTAACCATATTTACATATATAATTAACCACGTATGATAGTCCATAATTTCATGACATTATTAATCATATATTAGTAATTATATATAATTATGTTCATTTACTTTTAGCCATTTATGAAATAAAATTAATCATATTTATAAACATAATTAACCATCAATTCAGGTGGACGCGGGGTGTACATCTCTCATATGTACGTTTATCATTATTCTATAGGCTTATACAACACTTTTGTGGAATAGAAAGGTAAAGCATCAAAGGTATATCTTCTTTATTGTTACGTTTTTTTCTTCTTTATGAAATTAAGTAATTTTGAATTTTTGTTTTATTGTTACGTAGCATTCAGGTTCTTGAACAGTTTCAGAATTATCATCATCCCAAGCAGAAGTTGTGCAGGCACTTTATGGCAGCATCCTGGTCATTGTCACATTCTTAGAATGCTCTCTCAAGGAACTAAACCATTTAGTGTGTGTTTGGATTAGCTTTAAAATTATGGTAGAGTATGATGAGGTGGATCAAACTTGATTTTAACCAAAATTTTGCATGTTTGGTTATCTTAGTAGAATCAGTTTTGATGGAAAAAAAATCATGGTGGAGTTGAAGAAAGTAGGAGTAGCTTCTACTTCTACCAAAATCAATTCTAGTTAGATTTTGTCTAATTTACCCTCACATCAAATTGATTTTAAAAGTGTACATAGACATTAAAACTCTTTTTGGTCATTACACTTTCAAAATCAATTTTAATTCAAAGTATCCAAACAACATTATCTTAAAAAATCACTTTTCTGATATCTATTATCCAAACAAAAAAAATCATGTTACTTCATAATCAATTCTAATCATAATCAATTCTGTAAAATCATTTTTTTTCAAAATCATTTTTGCCACCGCCAGTCCAAACACACATTGAACCATTTGTAAAACAGGAAACAAAACATATTATGCTTGTAAATTTTGTGTGGGACGAGAGAATTATGAGTAAGAAGAAAATTCGCAATGCTGGGTGAATAAAGCAAGTGACTAAATGCTACGTGAAAGAGATGGGGAGGAGAGAGAAATACATTTTTTATTTTTAAAAAACATGAGTAGTTTGAAATTATTAATTGATAGACATGTTTTTTGTCTAATTGTAAAGAATTTGTGATACACATCTACTAAAGAGAGAAAAGAAAGTGTTGAAAATATTTAATTAAGAGTGTAAGGAGAGTGAAAACTTTATTATCCAAGTTACAATTTTTAATTTATAGAGAATAGGTGTAAACTCCTTTATAATTTAAGTTTTAGTTTGTGTTTTTATATTTTTGATCAAACAAACACTTCAAATCTACACATTATTATATGTCCATTACATGTTGATATGTTACACTAAGATAAAAATTCATTTAACATAGATTTATAAATGTAACACATGAGAAAAAGAAATCTAACAACTTTTTTATTAGTACTCATATCATATTTTATATTAGATATAAAAAATAAACATGATAAAAAAATAATAATTTTAATTTATTTATAAAAATAACACAAAATAATATTTGAAAAATAATTACTGTATAACTATATTTTTTTGGGTCCCTCCTTATTAATGGCCCTGGTTGGTTGCCCCTTTCCCTACTCAGGACCAACAGATCACATGGGATACGTGCTTGACTAGAACTAGACTAATACGCGTAGGCCTTAGAGTCACCAAATTTAAAATTTAAAAGTAATATCAAGAGATAAAATGCATACAAATAAAAACACCGAACAATATATTGAATAGCTGATATGAAGCGTATAATTTGGGGCTTAGAAAAGATATTCGTATAAAGCAAGTCACCTTAATGGGAACGCTAGTTGCACGCAATTTCCTTGATGAGGAAATTAAGGTGCTGTTTTATTGTATAGTATTGAGATTGAGAAAAGCAATAGCAAGAGATGAAAATTAATTAAGCACGTCAACCACGTTTGAACAACTTGGCTAATATAATACGCTTAGGACCACAAACTAGTTGATGCTTCCTATTTAAAGGAGACGAAATCCATTCTGTTACAGAATATGAGTATGAAGAGGAAAATGAAGAGTACTGTAGGCGTGTGTCTGTTGATTTTCGTTTTATTGAAAGTGATATGGTGTGAAGGGTGTTGGAAGGAAGAGAGAGATGCTCTTTTGGGCATAAATTCCCGTTTCAACTACACTTTCTCTTGGGAGCAGGAAGGCACAGATTGTTGTCAATGGGCAGGAGTTGAGTGCAACTCCTCCACAGGAAGAGTGGCCAAACTCAATCTTCATGTCTCGTGGCCGGATAGGTATCTAAATTACTCCGAATTTGTTGTCTTCAAAGATTTGAAGAGTCTAAACTTGTCCTTTAATCAGATAGTTGGATGTGCAGACAATGAAGGTTATTCTCGTACAAATTTTATGTCTTGATCATTGTACTTTAATGACAATGAATCTATTGTATGGCTTAATCATTATTTTCACTTTAATTTACATATTTTACAGGCTTGGAAAATCTGGAAGTCCTTGACTTGAGTAATAATGATATGGATCATGCTGCCAGCATTGTATCTTGTTTGGATGGTCTTTCATCTCTTAAGTCTCTAAATTTATCATCTAACAGGTTCAATGCAACTTCATTAATCCGCGGTGAGGCTAGATATGTTTTTGCTTCTATTTTTCCACAATTTCTTGGCTTCTTTCACATTCTTGCACTAATACATGTGTGTGTATACCTATATAAGTTTTTGAAACTCTGTCATCAAAGTTGCGTAATCTGGAGATCCTTGACATAAGTGAAAACCATTTGACTAATGACATCCTGCCATCACTCGGGGGATTCACATCTTTGAAGGAACTATATTTGTTCGCAACTGGATTGGACTCAGATCTTCATATTCAAGGTAGGCCCACTGTTTTTTTTCTTTCATGTGTTCATACTCTCTATCTTATGGTATGTTTGGTAAGAAAAAAAGAAAGTACAGAAAAAAGGAAATATGGATAAGAATACATTTTCTTTTGTTTGATTTAAGAAAAAGTAAAAAAGAAAAAGAAATAAAAGTTGACTTTTAGAAGAAAAAAAATAATTTTCTTTCTTTCTACTTTCAAATTTTAAACTTTTCTTTCCTTCTTCATTCTCTTTCCTTCATTCCAAACATAATAGAGTTGTACTTTCTCAGTTTTCTCTTCTCTTCTTTTTTTTCTCTCTTTTGCATGTGCAGAGCACGGGGTCCACCACTAGTTACTCTGAAAAGAATAAATCATTACTCTATGAAAGACAGTAAAATAATTCGTTCTCTATTTTTCTCTAACAGGATTATTGGCTCTAACCAGTTTGGAGATTCTCGATCTAAGTAATAACCAAATCGAAAGTTTTGTCGTCCGCCAAGGTATTTAAGCAATTGATATAAAAAAGTTTTAATAAGTTGTCTTCATGCTACAGTTTTAATCTAGTTGCAAAATCTTGATATGTTGCCGAATCTTGTGTTTACATTTGTAACAAAAACATACTTATTTCCTTATTTCGAAAAGTTGTCGTATTTGCTTTGTCATGCTCTGCCAAAGAAAATTTATTTCCATTTCTTAGTTTCAGACTCAAAAAGTGTAAGCAAATTGGATGTCCTTGTTTTGGATGACAATAAGATAAATGGGAGCAAACTGAGGGAATCATTACGAGCTTTCTCATCTATTAGGGTGCTTTCTATGAGTTGGAATGAAAATACAGGAACAATTACTGCTGGAGGTAGTAATAGTACCTTTTAATTTACTCTAGCTAAATTAGTTTCGTTTTTGTTATATTAAGGTTCATATCATTTTTTTTTCTTTTGTGCAGATTTTCGTGATTTAAGCAACTTAGAACACTTGACATTGGACTATACTTATAACCTCAAAAATGAGTTTTTCAAAAGTATTGAGGAATTGACCTCTTTGAAAGTTTTGTCTCTTGTGCAATGTCACATAAATGGCACCCTTCCTCATACAGGTAATTGTATTTATCATTTTAGTTTTTAGATTTCCTTTTACGTCATTCATTACATCACAAATTTAGTCTACACATTTTTTTGTTTGAAATATCGATATCCTTTCCATTCTATAAGATTTTTTTTTCCTTCAAAATTTCATTTTTCAGATTGGTTTAAGCTGAAGAAGTTGGAAGAGTTAGATATAAGTGGAAACAATTTTGAAGGACCGCTTCCCTCATCTTTTGTTAACATGACATCTCTTCGAAAGTTGGAACTTTCTTATAATTACTTCATTGGAAAATTTGACTTTATCCTTGCAAGCCTTACATCACTTGAATATGTTGGTTTTATAGAAAACCAATTTGAATTTCCTATTTCTTTCACACCATTTGCTAATCATTCAAAGCTCAAGTTCATCTACGGTGAAGGCAACAAAGTCATACTGGATTCACAGTCTAATTTGCAAACTTGGATTCCAAAATTTCAATTACAAGTGCTTAGTTTGTCTTCAACTACTGAGACTAATTCTCTTCCCCTCCCCAATTTTCTTCTCTACCAAAACAATTTGACTAGTCTAGATTTCACTAGTTGTAGGTTGGAAGGAGACTTTCCTCACTGGTTGTTGGAAAACAACACAAAAATGACTGAACTTCTTGTTAGAAATTGCTCTTTCACTGGTACTTTCCAACTACCATCACATCCCTTTCCTAACCTAAGGAGAATCGATGTGTCTAACAATTTCATAACCGGTGAGATGCTTAGCAACAATATCAGTTCAATCTTTCCAAATTTGCAATTTTTGAACATGTCTATAAATGACATCCAAGGTTTAATTCCTCATGAATTTAGCCAGATGAACTTATTGGACACATTAGATCTCTCAGATAATCATTTGTCAGGACAAATTCCAAAGAACATATCTGGGGATAGGTCTTTGCTCAAAATCTTGAAACTTTCAAACAATAAGCTAGTTGGATTTGTCTTTCCAACTTTAAAATACTTGGAGCAGCTGTATTTGGATGGAAATAGCCTTTATGGTAGCATACCAAGTAGCTTTTTTAACTCATCTCTCCAAAACTTGGATATAAGCAATAATCATTTAGTGGGGAAGCTACCACGTGTGGTAGGAAATTTGTCATACTTGCAGACAATTTCATTGTCCAACAATCATCTTGAAGGATCTATTCCGACAAGGCTTGTGGAACTCGAATATCTAGCGTATCTAGATATCTCACACAATAATTTAACGGGTTCTGTACCATCTTTTGTCAAGTCTTCTCTGTGTTACATCCATTTGAGCAACAATAGGCTAAGTGGTTTGTCCAAAAAAATGTTCAACAATTTATCTTACATAGTGATGCTAGACCTTAGCTACAATGAAATAACCAATAGCATTCAAGACATGATACAAGACCTTATTCATGCAAGGATGTTGAACATACTTATTGTGAAAGGTAACCACTTTACAGGGCATTTACCAAAGCAGTTATGCCAATTGGTAGATTTAAGTATACTCGACCTTTCTTATAACAATTTTTCTGGTGCAATACCCAATTGTTTGGGTAAAATACCTTTTGAAAACAATGATTTACTAAGGGATGCACTTCAAGGATATTTTCCTGGAGAAAATAGTGATATTCCGCAAATTCAAATACCAAATTTACATGAGAAAGCAAACTTCACTACAAAACAAAGTTCCTACACTTATACAGGGGACATCCTTGCTTATATGTCTGGAGTTGACTTATCCTGCAATAAACTAAATGGGAGTATTCCATCTGAGCTTGGAAATTTGACAAGAATTCGAGCATTGAACTTGTCCCACAATGAGTTCACTGGGCAAATTCCAGCCACATTCTCCAGTCTAACACAAACAGAGAGTTTGGATCTTTCTTTCAACAAGTTGAGTGGTCGAATTCCTCCTCAACTGAATAGGTTAACCTCTCTTGAAGTATTCAGCGTTGCATACAACAACTTATCAGGTGAAACACCTGAAAGGAAAGGCCAATTTATTACCTTTGATGAAAGGAGCTACGAGGGCAATCCTCTTCTTTGTGGACCTCCACTCCCAAAAAGTTGCAATCCTTATGGACAACCACATGCTATTTCACCAAATAGCTCATACACTGATGGGGACAATGGAAATTTAGTTGACATGTTTGTTTTCTGTGTAAGTTTTGGTGTGTCATACACATCAGTATTGTTGGTAATTGCAGCAACTCTCTACATTAATCCTTACTGGAGGCGAGCATGGTTTTACTATATAGAATTGGTCAGCACAAATTGTTACTACTTTATCCAAGACAATTTGAGAAAGTTTTCAAATTTTAGAAATATGTAACATGATACCTTGTATGTCTAGTATAGCAGTCTTGCTGTTTGCCCAAGAGTGATTCAATGAATAATTCGTGTATGTGCTTCTTGTATAATGATATGGAATCTAAAAGTTTCAATAAATAATTATGTTGTTATTCAAGGATTATTGTTTTATTCTTATTTTTATAGGCTGAATTTGCAATTCTGCCTCCCTGTGGAATGATATAAACAAAATTAGCCAATGATGATTCGGTAAAAGAAATGAGTACAATTAAAGGTTCTAAGGGTTATTCCAAATGATGATTTTGTTCACCGTTTTAAATTGTTGTTTACATACTTCAATTTACTTTATCCTGATTTTTTCTTATCTCACTAAACAGTCATGCTTTTTTAGTAATTGTTTTCCCGTATGAGTAAATTGTTGAACTTCACAGGAGTAAAACATAGGGGTTTGAATCCTACAGTAGTCACTGCATGGATGGAGAGAGGGAAATAAAAAGTGGATCCCGTTTATGAATTGAGACCAAAATTTTATGAAAAATGTGGATAAACTAAGAAAAATTGGAATCAGGTAACAGAGTTAATGAGTAAGAAGAAGCAAATCAGCATGTGATCCATAAAGACAGGAGTTTGAAATTCTAGATGGTGATAATTACTAAAGATGAATCCATAAATTAAGAATTTCCATATATTTGGACTTTTGGTCTATTTGTATGACTATGAATTATGTAGACTATATATATTTTTATGCCTGCCAGCAATATACTTATAAATGCAAGAGAAGAAGAAACAGTTCACAAACTTATCTGACATCAATAATAATAAAGAAAGAAGTACTAGCTTCTGCTCCAGGTAATAATTTGTCTGTGCGTTTTCTTGTAAGCCGTCAGTTCTTCTTCAACTTCTTGCATCAAGTACAAATGCATGAAGGTTGGTTTTAGACGAGCAATAAACATAGGCTTAGACATGTTATGATGATTTTTAAAAATAATTCCTATTTAAATGTTATCCATTTCTAGTTCCTAAAAATTACAAATAAACATGTGATTTGAGACCATAACAAAAAAGTAAATGTGTTATGTTTTTGCTATATAAATGCAGAGATTAAAAATGAATAAAGTTTGAATAAGATGAAAATATAAAAAAAATGGCATATTTGAGGATCTAGATATATGATTATAGGCCTTAAATATATTTTCACTTATCAGCTTCAACGATGTAGCTAAGGGAAATCTCATTCTAAATAATATTTCTAAAACTTTGGTTTTCAACCGTGTCGATTGACGTTGTGCGATTTATGTAGCCGACTTTACCTAGTGGGACAAGCCTGACCAATGGTGTATTGATGCTCAACTTGAGGACTTGAACTCTCTTCCTTCTCTCAATCTGCTGGCAGCTCGAGATAACCCTTTTCCACAGTGCACATAAGGGGGAGTGTCATTTACATCACATAGAGGTCTTGAATTTCATGGCCAAGAGCCAATTCCTTTAGTTTCACATGTATAAGGCTGATCTCATTCCCACTCACCTCCTTCACTACTGCCTGGCTATGCAATGGCTTGATGTCACCATCCAAGGTTTTGTGATGCAGAACCTTTGCATTAAATGGATAAATCAAGACTGTCGAAGTCGATAATAACTAGGGGATTAAATGTATTTTTATCAAATGGATGATGGAATATGCATCAGATTTTTAAATAAATTTTTAATGAATCAAAATAAATTAATGAATTATTTTGATCCAATCTACTATTATTTAAACAAAAATTGATCTGATTTATTCATTTTGCCACCCCTAGTTTTTGGGCAAATATCTAAAAATTAATTCATCTCGCTATAACCAACTTTTCTATGTAAATTATAATATATATATATATATATATATATATATATATATATATATATATATATTCTAATTTCATTTAATAATTTAAAATTAATTTTATCAAACTTTAAATCACAAACGTGTTGTTATCTGACCAGGAAAAAAAAACCTACCTTAATTGCATTGGACTAATCCACACGTTTATTCTAAGAAATAGATTAGCAAATAAAAAAAGTTCGATTACTGATAAAAAAAAAAAAGTTCAATTTTCACTACCAGCAATCTCTCGTACATAAGAGTTTGTGTATATCTAAAAGATTAAAACATAGTTTTACTTGCAGTGAACTCCTTTTAATTCTTTTTCTTTTTCTTTTACTATTCATGGTAGAATTAATTATAAAAAGAGTTGTAAGAATGTAATTTCTCTGAATAAAAAGGCAAGTCTACTCTAAATGGATCCGTGTTTGATTTTTCTTCAGGGTTGCTTGCCACTGCCAGAAATTACAGTGTTTGGGTTGACGTCAAGTCGGTCTATGGGTTGACGCAAAGTCACGTTGTCTCCTTTTATTTCTATCTAGTCGTACTTAATACGTTCAATTAATTTAGGTAAAATATGTTTTGTTTTGTTTTGTTTTTTTAATTTAAAATGTTCAATTTTAGTCTCTAAAAAAAATTTTGTCTGTTTTTTGTATCTCTAATTTTGGTATGCTTCACTTTTGGTCCTTCAAATAGTTTATATAGCATTTTATAAAAAGACAAAAAGTGGTTTAGATAATACTTAGAAGACCAAAAGTGATGTATTTTAAAATTAGAGAAACAAAAAATAGACAAAAAATTATAGAAGAATTAAAAACAAACTTTTCAAATTTTGGAGGACCAACAACATATTTTATCATTATTTTTTTTACTCTTTATTTATTTTGTTCCATTTGGTCACACTTTTATTAAACAGTTCAATTTAGTTTCTCGTTTTTTCACAATTGTTGCAATGTTATTCTTTTCGTCCATTTAAAGTTAACCATTTAGTGGATGTTCAAAATCACCACTATTTAAAATTAAATTTATTAATTTTAAAAAATTATAAAATAATAAAAAATTAAAAAATATATATTGACCATTAGAAAACTGCCACTATGATTAAAAATAAAAAAATATAAAAAATATAAAATAATAAAAAATTATATTATAAATATTAAATTTTATATTTTAATAGAATATTATATTATTAAATATAGAAAAATATTTTATATAATAATATTATATAATAATATTTTTATTATATTATAGTTGTTATTTAAAAATAATTATATTCATTTTTAATTTCATAATTTTTACATATAATGAATATAAAATTTAAATTATTAATTAATTATATGATAAATATAATAAAAATATATTTTTATATTATAAATTTTTATTTTATATTAATATATATTATATTTTATTATATTTAAAAATTAAAAATAAAAACAAATATATTTTTTTTAGAAGAATCTAACGATTTGCCTGCATAATTTCTCTCCGGATTTTTGTAAGGATGTTGGAGACTTCGAGTAATTTATCTTCCATCAATGTTAAGAACAACTTTTTGATGAAATTGTTAAGAACAACTTAAGAAAATAGAAGTTGTCATTGTCCAACACTGTTCCACGCTCCACCATTTGACGATCATGTTGCAAATGACCGGTTTCATACTAGAAAGCAAAGAAGTAATAATGGCGAACACTTTTGGATAAGCGTGCAATGTGGAGCTAGAAATGTGATATTGTTTATGTCATGGCACATAATTTATTCATGAAAGATATTATTTAAATTAAAATGCACATTTTTTTGTCTTTCACTATAATCAGTGTTTTAGTCTATGCATTGCACATGCTTATTCAAATTTTTGCTTATTTATATAATCAATAGAAAAAAAAATTAAAAGAAAAATAAAGAATTATATAACACATTAAAAGAAATTTTAAAAAAGAGATAATTATAAAAGAAATTATAAGCTATAAAATTTATTAAAAAAAAAGATAAGGGAAGATGTAACAATGTAACTTTAATTTTTTTTAATATTAACTTTGAAAATTGAAAAATAAATTGAATTAAGGATTTGAAATTATTGATGAAAGAAATAAATCTTCGGAATTAAAAAATAGAGTTAGAAAAATTGATAAAAGGAATATTAAAAAAAAATATATAACATCAGGTAAAGAAGTGAATGAAGGTAGTTATAAAAATTGTTAAAAAGTGCATTTCTTGAGAAGAGAGTATTCAAATGAAAATGAATGTGAGGGAAAGAGGGGAGAGTGGAGTAATGAGAGCATAGATAGACTTATTGATTTATATATATAATGAGATGTGATGTGCTAGGTATCAAATTGAAATTTAAAATTTAATTTAGAATTAATTAAATTTTTTTACTCAAGAATTAATTAAATATAAACAATAATATTTGAGAGAAAGAAAAAGATATAGATAAAAACTAAATGGATATTTAATGCATGTAAGGGCTTGTCAATGAAAGTTGCTTATGAAATTGTTAAACTTAAGAATTATTTCTTATACACTTTTACTATTAGAGTTAGATGAGCAGAGACATGTAATAATTCTTCTACAAGAACCTGCTTTTAATATTAAAAATAATTGCAGTAAAAAAATATTAAAAATAATTTCTCATTGGGCCAATTAAAAAATATAAATATGTGTAAAAATTTGTGAAACTTATTTTAAGTAGAGTTAAGCAATTATACTTTAAAAAAAAATAGGTCTCAAATTATTAAAAACATATTTACTTAAATAAAAAATTAAAAACAATTATTTTTTACTTAAATAAAACAATCCTAATTACCTTAAAATAAACAAATTATAGTGTCACATTAGTTAGAGTGTGCTATGTGAAAGTCACGCCTTAAAAAATTAACGATCAACGTCTTAATTTGAAGGGTAGAACTAAGGTCATTGATTTTAAAATAAACAAATAATATAATTTATTTCTTTTTTTCACCCACTCTTCAACTTGTTAAGACAAGTGGAAACAAAAATTTCCCATTTCTCTCATTTTTATACATCCAAATAATATGTCTTTATTTATTTATTTCTTTTTTACTTCTATCTTTCTTTTTTTCTTTTTTTCTTTTTTCTGTATTTCACTTTTAATCCAAATAGAAAATTAATCAAGAAAATAATAACTTCTAAAATAATTTAACAAGAAAGAAAATATGTTTTAGAGCTTTTCTCTTCCAAAGATGAATACTAATATACAGTATAATAATGAATATTATATATGAATTATAATACCAAGAGATATATGATATTCACGAATGTGTATGCATGTGAACATGACATTCAATATTAGTTGGTTAGTTAGTCTTGACTCTTGATAATATTGGACTAGGTCAGGGTCGGTGCTGACATTTTATGTGCTCATGACGAAACAATAGACAGGGATCCTTTATGTACAAGAGGCCCTTTGTGTACAAGTATGATAAATATATATTTCATAAAAAAATATAGACACATAATTTCATTAAAAATAATATATTTTATTATATACAAAATATTTTTTCTACTTATAAATACATGCAAATATAAAATGTTACATGCAAATAAACATTTAATTTTTTTTAGAAATTGAAATTTTGTTATCTTTAATGCTTGCAAAAGTTAAAATTTAGGAATTAAAGGAGTTTTAGAAAAGTCAACGAGATAAAATTATCGCTAAAAGGAATTAAATTTTTTTCCTCCTCACACTATAGCTATTTAAATTTTTTTAGGGCCCTCTTTGATCATGGGCCCTGGGCGGTCGCACCGCAAAACGACCCTAGGGCCGGCTTTGGACTAGGTCAACAACTATTTTACAAAGAATCATATTATTTCTATACATACTTTCTTTTAACTTTTTCTCTTGTGTCACATCAATTATTCTATTGTAGTTTAAAAAATAACATTATGGAAAAGAATGTTTTTTTAATGTTTTCGGTTAGGTTTTTTACAAAAAATTTCCCATAAATAAAGGTGGAAATCTAACTTTTTCGAGTTTAATTATTTTTTTACGACAATAAAAATATCATGTTACTCTTATTAGATTATTTAATACGATAAATAATTAAAGTAACTTATATAAATATTCTCAAGAATATTTATGACCAACTAAACAAATTTTATTCATTCTTAAGAAATTATGATTCCCATAATTCATGATTCCCAAACATCAAAAAAACTTCTCTCCTACCAAACACCCCCATAATTTCTCCTTGAATAGAAGGGCTTGCCTAGAAAATAGAAATGGTGCGTCTACCGATTCCTTTTAGATATTGTTGGAGGTTCTCGGATGTTATGGCCTTTGGGCTAATATTTTTTTAATCGACAAATATTAATTGTTAGTTTGTTAGTTTTTGTTAGCGGGGGATTTGAACCCGCGACCTCTTCCCCCTTCCATTCTCCCTTCACTACCGAACCAACCTTATAACTCCTTGGCCTTTGGACTGATAACAAGTCACTTTGTTAATTTTTACCTCATTGGATTTCGCAAGTACAATTAACTCTATTTCTAGAAGAATTTAACAATTTTTATGTGCATATTATTTCGCTTGGGACTGTATTATGAATATTGGAGTAATTTATCTTCCATCCATATTAAGGACAATTTTTAATAAAAAAAAATGTTAAAACCAACTTAATAAAATGTAAGTTGTCCTTGTCCAACACTGTTCCATGTTAGCTATAGAATGCAAACAAATAATAATAATAATAGCGAACAAATTAAAAGAATATGTTGGATATAGCTGATACGAAGCATACAATTTGGGGCTTAGAAAAGATATTATGAAGCAAGTCACCTTAATGTAATGGGAGCGCTAGCTGCACGCAATTTCCTTGATTGAGAAAGGTGCTGCTTTTTTGTATAGTATTGAGAAAAGCAATAATAAGAGATGAAAATTAATTAAGCGCGTCAATCACGTTTCAACGACTTGGTTAATACGCTTAGGAGCACAAACAAACTAGTTGGTGTTTTCTTATTTAAAGGAGACGAAATCCATTATCTGTTACAGAATATGATTATGAAGAGGAAAATGAAGAGTACTGTAGACGCGTGTTTGTTGATATTTGTTTTATTGGGAGTGATGTGTTGTGAAGGGTGTTGGAAGGAAGAGAGAGATGCTATTTTGGGCCTAAATTCCCACTTTTTTTTATCAGCAAAGTAAAAGAATTTCATTGAATGGTACCAGAAGTACCAATGTAATTACACCAAGGGTCTATAACCAAAATACCAACCCGGAGAAACAAAAGGTTACACCATATTTATGATCAAATGAAACCATAAATAAAGGGTAACCAAATGTTACAAAAGATGCTACAACCATTACATGATATCCCACCGAAGCACAAAAGTCCATCAGCCCACACATCACCCATATAAAGCCAAAAGGGTATATATGCATCCCTCTAAAAAGGTCACGTAAGAATAGATTCAAAACCAGCATAGACAGAATACTATAACCAATAATAGGCTAGCCAATAACAAAAGGGTAACTTGAAGCAAGATCACGAGATGGCATGGAATCCCAAACATGCTTCTGGAGAAACGCACCACTGGGAGAAAGAGAAATTAAAGTCTTTAAATCTACCCGCAAGCCAGGACCATGCAATAAACATAATATTCTGAATGAGCGATTGTATGTCATAAGAACCTCCTCTAAATAAGCAAAAGTTTCTATGTTTCCATGTACACCACACAACTGCACTCCATAACACCAACCATTTTTGTATTTGCCTTTTAGATTGCAGGACAGATGGGAAATTTTGAAAGTGCTATCTGATACAGCCAGGAAAAACCGAAGAATAGTTAAACCAACCCAGGCAATAGTTCCAGATATAGAATAACTCCCTACAGTTCAGAAATAAATGGTTGCAGGATTCTTCATCAACAGAGCAGAATATACAAGAGAAATCGTTGAGATTTAATTGTATATTTCTACTTCTAAGATTGTCTCTAGTGGGCAACCTATTGAGAAGGATTCTCCACACAAAAAAGTTGCTTTAGGGGGAATGTTGATACTCCACAACAGCGAGAAAACCTCAGAAACTTGAGATCCTGACCTGAGTTCATGAAGAGCCCTGTATGCCGAGTTGACCGTGAAACACCCCACATCGTCTTGAAGCCATACCCAGCTATCCTCATAATCCTTTCTCACTATCACCGCTGATAACATCTCTTCCAGTTGTTGCAATTGAGATAGCTCCCATGTAAAACAATTCCTCCTCCACTTAAGATTCCACTTCCAAACATCACCCACCCCAAAACCAAGATTTTTAATGAGCTCATTCTGTTGGTTTGAGATCGAAAAGAGTCTTGGGAATAATTCTATAAAGCTTTTGTTCCCGTACCATCTATCTAACCAAAAACTAGTCTTACCACCATCACCAATTTTCCACTCCAACATATTCTCAAACCATAACTCGCCACAATCTCCACCACACACTTTCCTAAGATCCCTCGACCACCAAGAAAAGTAGGGACAAGAATCACCACTAACAAGACCTCTCCACCCCCCATATTTAGAAACAATAATATCCTTCCATAAACTATTTTCTAGGTGAAAAAGGCCCCATCTCCATTTGGCAAGTAGAGAATCTTTAAAAATCTTAACATCCTTCACTCCCAACCCACCTTTATTTTTAGGCCAACAAACTTTTTCCCAACTAACCCAAGGAATTTTCTTTTTACCTACTTCACTCCCCCACAAAAAATCCCTTTGCAATTTCACCACTTTTTAAACCACAACATTAGGCATTTTAAAAAAAGATAAAAAGAATAAAGGTAGAGAAGAGAGCACGGAGTTTATAAGACAAACCCTTGTCGCAAAAGACAAAATCTTGTTTCTCCAAGGAGACAATCTCTTCTTGAGCTTTAGAATGATAGAGTCCCAAGTGGCTTCCTTCCTTGGATTTGCACCAATTGGTATGCCAAGATAAGAAAAAGGCAACCTCATTAATCTATAAGTCAACATCTTCGTAAAGCTTTCTAGAGAATCTCTTTCCACCCCAATGGCACCAAAACTACTTTTGAAAAAGTTAACTTTAAGACCCGCCACCAATTCAAAGCATCTCAACAAGCATTTAATGGTGACCACATTTTGATAGGTAGCTTCTCCAATGAAGAGTGTGTCATCCGTATATTGTAGGAGGCTAACTTCCACCCTATCATTACCAACCAAGAAAGCATGAAATAAATTTTTTGAAGAGGCTTATCTCATTAAACCACTAAGGCCTTCTACCACCACATTAAAGAGAAAAGGTGCCAAAGGGTCACCTTGTCTAAGGCCTTTTTGTGGTACAAATTCCTTTGTGGGACTACCATTGACCAAGACTGAGATATGAGTAGACACAAGACATTGTCGAATCCAACCCATCCACTTTGCACAAAAACCCAACCTTTGCAACATGTACAATAAGAAATCCCAATTGACCGAGTCATAAGCTTTCTCATAATCTACTTTAAAAACCAAGCACTTTTTCTTTCTCCTTTTTGCCTCTTCCACAACTTCATTTACCACTAGAACACTATGAAGGTGTTGAGTCATAAGACGAATCAGGACCCTCAATTATTTTGATTATATGCAAAACAAATATTAAGTAAAAAGATTGCGTCTTATAAATGCCAACAGATGAAAACGTTGTATCAGCGTCTGTAAGATACAAATGATACGCAGACAGACGCTATAGTTTGAAGAAGCATTTAAAGGCATAGTAAATGCACTATCGTTGTGTTATCTATTTTGCAGGGAATGTTCATAGAACATCCTCCTAGGATCTGTTGAAGTGCATAAAAGGGAATAGAAAGAAAAGTCAAAGTTTTTGAAGCTTTCCACGCCTCAAAAGACACGCTACAACTAACAATCAGTACTTGTCTGAACAAGCGATGTGACCACTGCGGCAGAAGGATTTGGAGTATATCTCAAGAAAGATAAGCAGAATGCTTTATCAGCTCAGAATGACTAGTTGGTGACAAGTATTTAATGCTAGCATTAAATGCCCTCAACTACCCTCCTTCAGATTATGGTTAGATGCAAGAAAGAAGATCGTTTAGAGACAACGGTTACTTCCTCAGCAAGTGTATATATAGAAGAAGATTTGAAATGCTAAACACAACAATTGAATTCATTTCCAAGCATTCTTTCAAGCCTTCTTTCCTTGTCTTGTAAAAGCTCTATGTGTAAAAAGCTCTCAAACCACTTTGTGTATCCTGAGAGAAAAAGAATTAGCTCTTAATCTTGTATATTTGTCGGTAAGACAATAGCTCTAAAGTCTGTGCACCCTTTATAAAAACAAATCTAGTGATTTGTTTTAGAGCCAGAAGTGGCTTGGTAGTAAAGAATACTTAGGTTTTAGCTTGGAGAGGCTAAGTGTGAAATACTACTTGGGTGAGCCAGAAGTGGCAGTGAAAAATACTTGTAACTTGTGATAAGTTATTGGAACTTGGTGGTTTTCCAAGAACTGGACGTAGTCTCGGGATGAGACGAACCAGTATAAACTCTTGCGTTGTCTTTCTTTGTCTTATATCTTTGAGAACTGCTTTGAACTGACTTTGGGTTGTGATTAAAATTTGTTTCTTTTAAAAGGCTTTCATCTGTTAAGATATCGTCTATCAAAACATTTTCTCAACTTCTATATCTCATCAGACGCTACTCTCTGTTTATAAAAGTTTGCAAAACTTTTTTAAATCACAATTCAACCCCCCTTCTTGTGATTTTTGTCTTTACAGTTTGGTATCAGAGCTCAGCCTCTAAGGGTTGAGCACCTGACCGTGTCTAGAGGAAAAAATCTAGATGGCCAGTCATGACAATCAGTTCATTCCTGAGGGAGCTTCTCTAACAAGGCCTCCAGCCTTCCTTGGAGATGACTATCCCTACTGGAAAGACCGCATGGAAATGTACATCAAGTCCAATCAATATTAATTATGGAACATCATCATAAATGGAGATCTTCCCATCACAAGGCCTGAAGATCAATGGACCCAAGATGACTACAACATTCTTCAACTCAACAACAAGGCCAGATATACTCTGACCTGCGCCTTAACCCGAAGTGAGTACAAGAAGATATGCAGGCTGAAATCAGCCAAGGAGATATGGGATTCCCTCTGCACCAACTATGAGGGAATAGAAGATGTTCAACTTAGGAAAGCTGCCACTCTGACCAGACACTATGAGAGCTTCTCCATGAAAGAGGGAGAAAGTGTCGACGACATGTTTGGAAGACTTCAGGTCTTTCTCTCAGACCTGGAATCTCTTGGGCACACATATACTAAAGCTCAGATTAATATGAAAGTGCTTGATAGTATGCCCAAGGTATGAGAACCAAAGACCACAGCTATCCAAGAAGCAAGGAATATGAGAACCTTGTCTTGGGATGAGCTGTTAGGAATCCTTAAGGTACATGAAGTACATCTGCAGAACCGCGATCAACTGTCTGCAAACAAAACTAACAATTCCGCTACTCTCAAAGTTGGTGAAACCAGCAACATCAAAGAAGAAAAGAAAAAAGCCCCCAAGGCCCTGAAGGTTCAAACAGAAGAATCTGACGAAAGCTCTCCCGAATCTACAGACGATGAAGTCGCTCTCATGGCAAGAAAATTCAAGCAGATGCTGAAAAAGAAAAACAAGTTTAGATAGTCCTCCAGAAAGAAAGATTCCATATTCAAGAATAAAGATAAGGAAGACAGTCAAGAGATCATCTGCTTTGAGTGCAGAAAGCCTGAACACATAAAATCTGAATGTCCAAGGCTAAAGAAAAAGAAGTCCTACGGTAGTAAGAAAAAGAAGAAAAATCTGATGGCCACATGGGATGACTCAGACAGTGAGCAAAGCAGTAGCTCAGACGATGAACAAGCAAATGTATGTCTAATGGCAAAGACAAAAGAAAAAGTTGAGGCAAAAACTTGTTCTGAATCTGAAAGCTTATCTGGTTCTTCATCAGACGACGAAGAAGAGATGCCTTATGACGTTTTACTTCAGAATTGTCATATGATCTCTCAGCAATGTAAAAAATTTAAACAAAAACTCAAACAATCTGTTTGTGAAATAGAGTTGCTGAAGAAATCAAATGCAGAACTAGAAGAAAAAGTCAAGACTCTGGAAGAGAGCCTAAGTCAAACCAGCACCCCCAGTCAAACAGATGATTCATCCATAGTTGAAAAACTAAAGGAAGAAGTAGCCTATTTAATTGAGGACTTTGGGAAGTTTTTGGAGAGTTCTAACTCTCTCACTATGCTTTTAAAATATCATCAACATCCCTATGATAAATCTGGTTTAGGCTTAAATAAAAATGTATCTGCTTCTACTCAGTCTGACCCAGACAAATGTAACTTCTGTGGAAAATCTGGACATTCCAAATTCAGATGTATACATAAGAAGCAGATGTCTAAGGGTACTAATGGTGCTGGACCCAAAAAGATTTGGGTACCAAAGTCTCAGATTATTCCTATTTCGTATATCCTTGGTAGGAAAAGACAAGGGTTTGAGCTGGTACCTGGACAGTGGTTGCCCACGACACATGACAAGAGAAAGGTCTATGTTCCTAGACCTAAAGCCAGTTGATGGCGGAGCAGTTGCCTTTGGAGGCATGGGAAAATGACGCATTTCAGGAGTAGGTAAAATTGGTATGTCCACCCTAACCGCCATAGACAACGTCCTATATGTTGAAGGTCTGAAGTATAACCTACTGAGCATAATTCAATTGTGTGACAATGGTTATATAGTCTCCTTCAACAAGGACAAATGCATAGTCAAAACAGATAATGACAAGTTTGTCTTTTCTGCCAGATGACACAACAATCTGTATGAAATTGACCTTATAGATCTAAGCAAGCATAAGGTAATGTGTCTGCTATCCAGAGAAGATGAAAGATGGATTTGGCATAAAAAGCTTGGGCATGCGAATCTGAAACACATTTCGAAAATCTCGAAAAAGGGTTTAGTAAGAGGATTGCCTGAGATTTCTTGGAAAACCCATCTTCTCTGTGAAGCATGTCAAAAGGGGAAACAAATTAAAACTTCTTTTAAATCTAAAAATGATGTTTCCACCTCCAGACCATTGCAACTCTTGCATATGAATTTATTTGGTCCTACTAGAATGTTGAGTCTAGGTGGAAAGAAATATGGCTTAGTTATTGTTGATGACTATTCAAGATATACATGGGTATACTTCCTAGGCCATAAACATGAGTCCTTCAATGTTTTTGAAATATTCTGTAAACGAGTTCAAAATGAAAAGGGCTTTTGCATCTCTAGCATTAGAAGTGATCATGGAACTGAGTTTGAAAATGCTGAGTTCAAATCTTTCTACGAAAAGAATGGAATTTTCCACAACTTCTCTTCACCGAGAACACCTCGGCAAAATGGGGTAGTTGAAAGGAAAAACCGAACTCTGCAAGAGATGACTAGAACCATGCTCTGTGAGAACTCTCTTCCTAAACACTTCTGGGCAGAGGCTGTAAACACTGCTTGTTATGTTCAAAATAGAGTATTGATCAGACCTATGATTGAAAATACTCCCTATGAACTATGGAGAGGAAGAAGATCCAACATTGCTTACTTTCATCCTTTCGGATGTGAATGTTACATCTTAAACACCAAAGATCAAATGGGAAAATTTGATTCTAAAGTGGATAAAGGTGTTTTTCTAGGATATTCCGATACATCTAAGGCCTACAGAGTTTTTAATACAAGGACCTTAGTTGTAGAAGAATCTATCCATGTTAAGTTCAATGATGGACTAACATCTGATAGGAGACTATCAGATCTTGAGGATGATTTTGTAGATATACAGATAGGTTCGTCTGTCGCATCAAAGTTAGACAAAGCTCAACCTACTCAGGAAATTCTTCCTCAGATTGTAGGAACGTCTGACTCTCAACCACAGGCTAAAGACTGGAAATTTGTAACCTATCATCCATAAGAACAGATCATTAGGAGATCAGAAAGAAGGTGTAAAGACCAGATCATCTTTCAGAGACCAAGCATCTTATGCCTTCGTCTCAGAACTAGAGCCAAAAACAATAGAAGAAGCCCTAACAGACGATGACTGGATTGTACCCATGGAAGAAGAATTCACTACTACAAAATATGCATTCAACATCGTTCAATTGACATCGGTTATATGAAAACCGATGTCAAAAAATATGCGGTGGCATTTTTGTAAATAAAAGAACTTTGTTAACATCGTTTCTTGTAAAACCGATGTTATTAATTGTCTTCAACATCGGTTATATTTCATAACCGATGTCGTTGATCCGTTTTCTAGTTCACTTCACTCGCTCAACTTCTTCCTCTCTCGCGAACCCACCCTTCTCTAAATCTCAACGCTACCCTTCACCACAACACCTCTTCACCTCCTCGCACCCCCCAAACCTCTTTCACCTTCTTGTGAACCCACCCCACCACTACCGTAACACCTTCTCGATCCTGAAACCAAGCAACCGTCATCGTGGCCACCGTCTGCGATGGGGTTTTCAGATCTGAAATTGGGAGGCGCGATCTAGAATCGTCTTCCTCGATTGTGTAGCCATCTTCATAAATCTCGTTTCCAAGGCCAAGCAACACACAGATCTCGTCTCCAAGGCCAAGCCATGCATAGATCTCATCTTCTTAGAAGATCCAAGCATAGATCTCATCTTCTTAGAAGATCCAAGCATAGATCTCGTCTTCAAAGGCAAGCCGCTGCGCGCCTCAGAGGCCTCGGTTTTGTTCCTTGGTACGAAACGCATCGAGGTTCGATTGCACCGTCACTTTCACTTCTTTCTCTCTTCTTCGCCACTGCCGCGGGCCACCCTGAACATCATCTAACTCTACTATGACTCGGCCATAAGTAGGAGCAACGCCCATTGTTGCCTCACATGCCGCAACGCACAAAAATTGGCACTCTTCGCCGTGACGATTACAGTGAAGAAGGCAGTGTGATGAATCTCTTGAGGTTTTGTTCTTTTTGTTTTGTGCATTTAGGAGGGACCGACAACAAATCTCTTGAAGTCATGGTGAGTTTTTTAATTTACTTTTTGAGTTTGGCATGAATAACTTTAATTCCTATGTGTAAGTTTTGTGGCAATCAATCAATTTTTGCATGTAGAGAATTTGTAAGTGGCTGGTTCAACTGCTAATGGCACTTGATTACTTGCATGCAAATCATATTCTTCATCATCATCATGTCAAGGTGAATGATTTGTCTAAATTACTAAAGATACAGTAGATACATATATTTTAATATATTGTGTGGTTTCTTATAAACTTTATATTGCATATATTTATTTATGTAGATTTTGGTGGTTAAAGGCAATATATGTAATTAGAAGTATTTGTATGTGTGGCATTTTTCTAGGTATTGGCAGAACAACATGAACAATGTTAAAGCCAACAAATTTGTTCATGAAGAATCAGTCTGTGACTTAAGGTAGATGTTTTATTTGAAAAAAAGAAAGAAAGAAACTGTAACATGCTGAAGGGAAAAGTTCTGTAACTTTTTTATAAATAGTTTCTGTAGGACAAATTTGAAGTTCTGTTCGTGCTTTGATGATACCACAATTAAAGTTTGGGATTTTGCACGCTGTCAAGAAGAGTGTTCATTAACTGGTAATGTGCTTTAGATGGACCATATCTGAATCTGAATATTAGTATCATGTCTCTAATCTTGTTTATGTTCTGAAAATGGAATCTTAATAGTATTGTATTTAATATATTTATTGGGGTCTTAATACCAATAATATTTTGTTACTCTTTGCTTTATTTTAAGCTTCCTAATTAGCAATTACAGATTGCATTGCTTATGCACTTGAAATCAGTTTCTCTTTATGTTAAATAACCTTTTTGTGTTTCTGGATGTTGGGTTGTCGATAGTAGAGGAATTGTAAGTTTTAGAAATAGATAATCTGTTTAATTTTGAGAGTTATTCATGGCATTAGTTGACTCTATCAGTTCGTGCTAGCATGTTGCTAAATTATTCTCATTAATTACAATCTCATCTTATTTGTTGTGTTATGAATAAGTCCTTGTGGATGACTATTTTGATGGGGAGGCTTGTCTACTGTTGTGGGTTGAATGTCATCTAAATGATCATTTTCCTGATTTAAGGTTGGTATTAATGATTTAGTTGATTTATTTGGAGTACCAGCTTGTTCCATGTGTGTGGTTGACCCTGTGGGGTTGATGTTTGTTTTCTCTCTCTTTTTTTTCTTTTAAGATTTATTATTTGGTTGGATTCATCCTATGATCTGCGGAGTCAAACATTTTGATAGGCTCATAATACAAGTATATAGAAGGAGAGGGAGAAGAGGGGTGTGGGAATAGAAGAGGGAATAAATAGGCCTAAGAAACAAGGTCTGCCTGTGCATGTAAGAAGGAAGAAACAGGTGGCAGCAGCTGAGGGGGGGGGGAAGGAAGAGAGGGAGAGGACCGAGAGGGGGATGCAAGAATCATGCAAAAGGAGGAGAGGGAGAATGGTTATTTGGAGGGAGGAGTTTCCATTTTTCTAGGAGCTCTGCTCCATCCATTGTTGCAGTTTTTTTTTATTCTTCTCCTGTAATTTACAAGTGACTTTATTATCTTTGAGGAACATTAAATCAAAACTGCTCCTAGATATTAGAGAAAATTGGTTCTTTGATACTATCTAGTGTTAATGTAAGAACAATGACATTCATGATCATTTGTTATTGTTTGTATCAGAGTAGCCTCAAGCCTCAATCTTACCCTTTGCATAGTAATAGTCTGGTAAACCAAACCATTTTTATCAACAAATAAAGTTATTTTTTTTATTCTACTTTTGCAGCTAGCATTCACTGGCTCAACAGATACCAGAAAAATTGTACTTGAATTGGCTGCAAGAAGCAATCTTAAGCCTGTGACAATGGAGCTTGGAGGGAAATCGCCTTTCATAGTATGTGAGGATGTTGATGTTGACAAGGCTGTTGAACTTGCACACTTTGCTCTGTTCTTTAATCAGGTTTATTCAATCAGATTCCACCACTTCCTTGAACCTCAATATGCAAATTGTAACATCCTCAAATTTTATGCTTGTATTTATTTAATAAATATTACTTATATGATTGTCTTCTGATTTTGATTGAAAATCTAGATAGAAACTTGAAAATTCTAAAATATTTATTCTACTTAGAAGGACAAATAATATCTAGATTTAGTAATCAAATTTCTCACTCTCTCTCTCTCTTGTTTCACGTTGACAGCCAAATGGGAGGGACAAACTTAGTTTGTTAGTTTCTTTAGATAAATGACATGGTTATAGATAATTATGAATTTTTGTATTAAAAATTAGTATATTGTCAAAAAAATCTAAGACCACACGTTTTTCACCATGTGCACATTAAACAACTTGCAAGAGAAGCTAAACTTCTCTATTTTATCTGCTGTGTAAAACTAACACTCCAATATATAAAACTTCTCAAGTATATAAATGATAAAATTCATATTAAAATAAGGAATAAATAAGAGATAAGAGATGATGAGTGCCTCCTTGGCTAGAAGGTTCACGTTTCCATGTTCATAATTATTTTACTAAGATAAAAGTAAAGGGCATAATCTAATATATAAAACCAATAATAGAAAAATAAAAACATTAAGTTTAGATGACCCCAAAGATACGCACGTGGTGATCAAAGTGTATAGGAAAATAAAATTTAGTAGGTGTAATGGAAAATAATTTCCTCTAATAATAATAATAATAATAATAATAATAATAATAATAATAATAATAATAATAATACTTAAAGTAAATAAAGTGTATCTAGAACAAATAAGTAAAATATATTTTGATATATAAATCTAAGTACATTGAATAACTAAGATAACCTTATTGGAGGTTTGGAAATTCTGAACGTGCATCAAGTATTAGAGAAAATATAAAGGATGCAAATTATATTGATTGTAGCTTAAGATAAAGTGAGTGGAATAGTTTAATTTAGTTTATGTGAACTCACAGTAGTTAGAAGAGCTACCTAAGTGATTTATAGATATTTGATTAATAAGGTCTAATTTATATAAAATTTAGTCTAATCCAATTCTAAGAATCAAGTAATGATATAATAAAGAAATTGGTTCATTTGACTACTTTAATGGATTATTTAGTTGATTGAGTTGTGAATATGTAGAGCTGTGTTAAGGGCCGTATATGTGCGTGGAGTCGCGATAACTTAATTAACTTATTTTTAAATGTCTAATGATAAAATATATTAAATAGAAAATATTAGTAGAATTGGCCAATGTGTTTTGTGGGTGTTACACAAATGTCAAGAAGAAGCTTATGCTTAATGTTGGATGCTTTTATAGGGGCAGTGTTGCTGTGTCGGGTCTCGTACCTTTGTACATGAGTGTGTCTATGATGAGTTCTTGCAGAAATCAAAGAAACAGGCTTTGAGACGTGTTGTTGGTAATCCATTCAAGAAAGGTGTTGAACAAGGTCCTCAGGTAATTTTCCTTTCAAAGTAACCACTGTGTTATTGTACTCTTGACTCATTGTTCTTTTTTCTTCTTTTACTTTTTTGTTCTTTTCTCTCTCTCTTTTTTTTTTTTACTTTTTGTTTCCTCCTTAACAATGTTCATGGGAAAAGTTAAATTTTGATACACCACCTTCTTGATCTTACTCTGATGTAACTAAATAACACTAATACACTATTTTCATGACCCTTGCAAAAAAAAAACAAACTTATTTTATAATTTTTATCCTTATCTTCAAATTTCTTAATTAAATGATAACACAAGAATGTTCTTTTTAATAATATGGTTAGTGTCCTATTTATCCTAATTTGGAAACGGTAATATACTTGTTTACTTTAACAAGTTTAATTTATTATAACTTTTACTATTTAATGTGGTTAACTTATAAATGTTTGTTATATGTTGCAGATGTTTAGGGATCCACAACCATTGGAACCAAAGAGAATTGATGAAGATACTTTTTAAGAATTAGAAATCAAGCATTGAATGTTTAAAGATATTTAGAATAATTAAACTTGTGTATAACATAGGTCGGGTTTGTATATTGAATTCATTGTTTGATATATTAGTATTTGATGTGATAACAATTTAAATATAAATATAAATGAATATCATACAAATTGTCTGGTTTTGTATCTATTTTGAAATTATAGGTCGGGTTCCTTTGCATACAAAATTAAAAAAAAAAATTGCACAATCTACATCGGTTGTGGCCACAACCGATGTTAAAAGTGCACAAACAACATCGATTCTGGCTATAACCGATGTTGTTTGTGCACTTTCAACATCGGTTATAATCAGAACCCATGTTGTTAGTGCGCATAAAAACTACATTTTTAATATTTCAACATCGGTTCTGGCGATAACCGATGTTGTAATGTAGTTTTCAACATCGGTTCTTTGAACCGATGTTGAAAGACCCAACTTTCAACGTCGTTCATTTCAACATCGGTTAAGAACCGATGTTGAAAGCCATTTTTAACCGATGTTAAAAGGGTTTTTTGTAGTAGTGATTGAACCAGTTTACCAGAAATGACGTCTGGACCCTAGTTCCTAGACCAAAGAACAAAAGCATCATTGGAACAAGATGGGTTTTCAAAAACAAACTAGATGAACAAGGAAAGGTGGTAAGAAACAAAGCTAGATTAGTAGCTCAAGGCTATAATTAGTAGGAGGGTATAGACTTCACAGAAAATTTTGCTCCTGTAGCTAGACTAGAAGCCATTAGGATCATGCTTGCTTTTTCCGCTGATAAAAAACATTAAGCTCTTTCAAATGGATGTCAAGAGTGCCTTCTTAAATGGTTTTACTGAAGAAGAGGTTTTTGTTAAACAACCTCCTGGTTTTGAAGATTCCACTCTGACAGAACATGTTTTCAAACTCAAAAAGGCTCTGTATGGTCTAAAACAAGCACCTCATGCTTGGTATGACAGACTGAGCTCTTTTCTCTTAGAAAATGGATTTATGAGAGGAAAAGTAGACACTACTCTTTTCAGAAAAGAAGTGGAAAAAGATTTCATTATAGTTCAAATTTATGTAGATGATATTATTTTTGGAGCTACTAATGATTTTTTATGCAAAGATTTCTCTGATTTGATGAAAAGCGAGTTTGAAATGAGTATGATGGGAGAACTTAAGTTCTTCTTAGGACTTCAGATCAAACAAGATGCCAAAGGGATTTATATCCATCAACAGAAATATACAAGGGAGCTTCTTAAGAAGTTCAAAATGGAAGACGCTAAACCAATGAAAACACCTATGCACGCTTCCAGCCCCTTGAGTAAAGATGAATCAGGTAAACCAGTAGATCAGACGATCTACAGAGGTATGGTTGGCTCACTTCTTTATCTTATAGCCAGTCAAGTTGATATTATGCATAGCATCTATCTGTGTGCTAGATTTCAGTCAGATCCTAGAGAGTCTCATCTTAAAGCTGTTAAAAGGATATTACGTTATCTAGTTGGTACCACTAACCTTAGCCTATTCTATAAAAGAAATCAAGTTTTCAGGATTATTGGATACTGTGACGTAGACTATGCAGGAGACAGAGTTGAATGAAAAAGTACAAGTGGAGGATGTCACTTCTTAGGGCCATATCTCATCTCATGGACGAGCAAGAAGTAGAACTTTATTGCTTTATCTACTGCAGAAGCAGAATATGTGTCTGCTGCAAGTTGCTGTTCACAGCTGCTTTGGGTAAAATATCAATTAGAAGATTACTCTAGTTATGAAAATAATATACCTGTATATTGTCACAATACTAGTGCAATCAATTTATCGAAAAATCCCATACAACATTCTAAGGCAAAGCATATTGAAATCAGATATCATTTCATTCGTGATTATGTCCAAAAAGGTGTTTTCGATATTAAGTTTGTAGATATAGATCACCAATGGGCTGATATCTTTACAAAACCTTTGTCTGAAGACCATTTCATCTGTATAAGGAATCATCTGCATATGCACATGCTTTCATATTAATCTGTTGGAACTAATGTGTGTTCAAGTATACAGACGTTAAGGTGCCCATGTTCTCAATGGTTATAAGTCTTTTCATTTTTATTTTTTCTTTCAAAACGTGTGCCACCCTTTTCGCCATGATGAGACAGTTTTCGAAAAGTTTTTAATAATATTAAAACCGCTCTTTTTATGACGTTCTCTCTCCTTTCTCGTATAAAAGGACGAAGTGCCTAAAGAAGAAGGTTCTTTTGATCTTCCTTATCTTTCTGAAAAACTCTGGGTTTCTCAAAGATTTCAAAGATCAAAACTTTATCATCTCTTCTTTCTAAAAACCTAAAGTCTTTCTGAGAACAATGACACCAAGGAAGAAAACCGCATCTTCTGCTACTCCACTCATCCATAACATGGACGAAGCAGTTGCAACTTTTCCAGAGGAGCTTTTTATTCCTGGAAAGTGGGCGAGTTTGAGCGAACTTGCAAAGGAGGGCTTTGACGTTCAGGACATGTTCACCAGGGCTGGGTGGACCAACTTTGTTGGTAAACACAGTGTTTGGTACCATGGTCCCTATGCCCTCTTCTGGGGGACAGGGAAGATGGAAGACGACCAATGCATCAAGGGGATGATTGGTCAGACAGAAATAAAGATCAACCCTGCAACCATAGCTAAGGCTATTGGTTGTTCTGAAGAAGGGTTGGTTTTTGACAAAGATTGGAAGAAGACCATCACCCAAGAAACAGTGGACAAGCTTCTCTATGACAGGGTAAGGCCTACAGATGAAGACCCCAAGAAGAAAGCTGTAGCACTGAAGAGCTTTCTTAGGTCTGCCAACATGACTCATGTGTGCACACTCCTTCACAACATGCTGTTCAACATCATGCTCCCAAGGACAGGGTCAAGGGACCACGTGAGTGAAAGGGACAGATTTTGCATTTACAACATTGTTATAGGAGAAAAGATCAACCTTCCAGATATGATCTTCTATCA
Source organism: Pueraria montana var. lobata (assembly GCA_026413185.1). Lineage (NCBI taxonomy): Eukaryota > Viridiplantae > Streptophyta > Magnoliopsida > Fabales > Fabaceae > Pueraria > Pueraria montana. Next base: position 74,169,500 of record CM048650.1, on the reverse strand, counting down.
TCTGGAGCAAGCCTTCAAGGACAGGTTCTCCACAAAGAAGTAGAAGAACCCCATCCCTTACTGCATGTTGTTCACTCAACTCATGAGGGATGCTGGTGTTAATCTGTCTGAGTTCGACGCGTCTGAAGAAGTTACCCAGGTGACAGGAACAACTTTTGTGAGAATGGGAATAGCTCACAAGTTTCCTGAATGGGTAAAGAAGCAAGGCAACAAAGTAAAGAAGGAGCCTATGGAGGAATCAACAGATGTACCTGCGTCTATCACAAAGGAACAGACTTTACCTAAGCCCAAACCCCACAAATGAAACCAACCACCAACGCACCCAACCTTCCTCAGACCCTCCCTCGTCCTTAAAGAGAAAGGCTTCAGATACTCCATCTAAACCAATTCCTGAACCACCCCTCAAAAAGCCTTTCACCAGAGCTACACAAATCTACATCATCACCAAAGCCAAACTAACCACCTAACCTGAACCATCACAAATAACACCTAAAATCGAACCTCAACCTCACACCTCTCCCAAACCCAAGCCTTCACCCAAACCTAAAACCTCATCTTTTCCTCCTCTAGCCAACAAAAAGAAGCAGCAGCCATTAGAAAAGCTCAAGAGATTTTAAGAAAAGAAGCTGCCAAAAAGGCTAAGTTGGACAAAAGCCTTGACACAAAAGAACAGTTTGAGTTGGAGCAATCTGTAGTGGAGTCCGTGAAGACTCTATCAGCTGAAGAGCTGAAAAGGAAGGTTGATGAAGAAGCTTCAGTCCCTACAGACGAAGGTAAGGAAGACGCTGATATGGCAGAGGCTGTTCTTGAGTCTATTAAGACTCTTTCTGAGGAAGAACATAATAGATCAGCCATAGAAGATCTAGGGCATATTGAATATGCCCTAGTTCAAACAGCTAAAATTGCATCTGCAGAAGAGGCCAACAAATAACTGACGCTTCAGAAGCTTACCGTGGATGACGATGCAGACGAAGCTGAAATCGAAGAGCTAAACAAAGCCCTTCTACAATCTGCACTAGAAGCAAGTGCACAAGGTCTGGACATTGGAGAAGATCTTATAGAGACTGATGATTCTGGCCCACGTGCCATCTACAGACCGGTCACTGAAGAAGACGAACGACGAATAGATGAGCACTTAGAACAATCAGATGTAGATCATGCCTCAAGGCAGATGGTCATCTATGGTGGCTTATCATCTGAAGCCTCCTCTGCACCTCAAACTCAGACAGCTGAAGAGTTGCAGACCTTGACTGAAGATGAGCTGTTCAGACACAGGAGGTACGCTGCAAAGGCCACTCTCTCGCTGGGGTACATTTATGGAAGTCTGGCCTTAGACCTTGCTCCAAAGTACAGAGGCTATGACTGGATTATCAGACGCAGTCCCAACATCCCTCTTCCTCCAGTACAACCACCATCAGGCCCCGATGTCAATGTTCGCTACTATCGTGGGTGGAAGCGTCCCAAAGTCAATGAATGGGAACGCTGCAATAGGGAATGGAGAAGAAAGGGGATCTACACAGATGAGGATCAAGCTTTCCTGCTTGATTCCATCAACTTTGTTGAGTTATGGAAGAAGGGCATCCCTGGAATCAATCCTTTCATTCTTCCCAACTACGAAGTGCTACCAGAGGAGGAACTGCCTGCGATCTCATGCTATCAAGAGGAACTTCATTTCAGAATCTCTCCTCCACGACAAACAACAGTACCAGACTTAAACTCCATTATCTTCGAGCATAATCCGCGTGGCAGACGCAACTATCCACCTAGAGCGTCCATCTGGAGAAGACTCTCGGTGCTCACCGATGAAGTTCCCTTCTATGAGCCTATTGATCTGCAACAGATGATGGGTCTGCTTGCATACCTCAACGTGATTCTTCCCTGGAATCATGTTGGGGCAGGTCACTCAGTCTACTCTGAAGATATCAATTTAGACGACCTTGAAGCTAGTCCAACCTTCAGTCTTTGGGAATCTTCAGACTACTCTGCAGAGCTAAGGATGAAGCTGCAGACATACAAGGAAGAAATAAAAAAAAAGGTAGAACTCCTTAAGGCAAATCCAGCGTCGAGCACAGACGATGCCCCACTTCTTAGGCACACAATTTCGCTGTGTGGTCTCCTCTCAAACCCAATTCAAGCTTGCTGTGGATAAGGTTATTCCCATATTTTCCATCTTGAACTATAAGGGTAAAGAGAAAGTTGAAGAAGATGATGGCTCTCCTCAGAAGAATATTCGAGTATGCAGAGGAAGGCCCTTCAGATGGATATTGAAACCATCTATAAGAAGCATGTTGCTGCAAGAACATCTGAAGATCTACATACTATCAGACGCATCAAGAAATTTGATGCTCTCTGCTCTGGTCTCGAACTTGAAGACAAGCCTCCTACGGACGGGTACCACTTGAAGATAGGCAGATGCTACCAGTGGATTAGACATCAAGGGTTTCTCTCTACATCTAGTGCCTCCGAGCTCATGCCATGGAAGACCAAGTTCTACTATCAACCTGACAAGGACTTTTCCTTCATCGTGGAACTTCCATTTTCCACTTTCTTCTTTGATAACCTTATTCTGGGTATAGTGGAAGACCCAGACGAGGTTATTGTACCTTTCAGACCCTCGATCTCAGAAGAACAAGTTCATGATCTATACGTTGAACTGTGGGCAACCAGAAAGGCCTTGCGTCAAGCTTTGGAGGACAGGAAAGCATTAGAGGCTGAGCTCAAGAAGTGGATCAACATTGACACCTTCTTCAAAGCACGCCGTCGTAGACGTACTCCCACTCCACCAGGATCACCAATGGTGCTATCATCAGACTTTGACTCCGATACCTCTGACTCTGACGGTCCCATTCCTGAGGAACTAGGTTTTGCTAATCGCCATGTAAAAGGGGGAGAAGGGAAGAGTAAAAAGAAATGAAGATAAAAGCTAAGCTACATTCGAGGGGGAGCTACATCAAGGGGGAGGTCAAGAAACATTTATCTGTATAAACACATCATCTTAATGTGAAAACTCTTTCAATAAAATAAGTTGTTTGATCACTCATCAAACCTGAGTCTTCTTTTCTCTCTGTTTAAACTCCATGCTTATAATCTATATTTTCTGTATCCCTGATACACCTTTTTACAATATTTGCTTGGCATCATAAAAAACGGGGAGATTGTTGAGTCATAAGACAAATCAGGACCCTCAATTATTTTGATTATATGCAAAACAAATATTAAGTAAAAAGATTGCATCTTATAAATGCCAACAGACGAAAATGTTGTATCTGCGTCTGTAAGATACAGATGATACGCAGACAGACGCTATAGTCTGAAGAAGCATTTAAAGGCATAGTAAATGCACTATCGTTGTGTTATCTGTTTTGCTGGGAAAGTTCATAGAACATCCTCCTAGGATCTGTCGAAGTGCATAAAAAGGAATAGAAAGAAAAGTCAAAATTTTTGAAGCTTTCCACGCCTCAAAAGACACGCTACAGCTAACAATCAATACTTGTTTGAACAATCGACGTGACCACTGCAGCAGAAGGATTTGGAGTATATCTCAAGAAAGATAAGCAGAATGCTTTATCAGCTTAGAATGACTAGTTGGTGACAAGTATTTAATGCTAGCATTAAATGCCCTCAACTACCTTCCTTCAGACGATGGTCAGACGCAAGAAAGAAGACCGTTTAGAGACAACGGTTACTTCCTCAGCAAGTGTATATATAGAAGAAGATTTGAAATGCTAAACACAACAACTGAATTCATTTCCAAGCATTCTTTCAAGCCTTCTTTCTTTGTCTTGTAAAAGCTCTATTTGTAAAAAGCTCTCAAACCACTTTGTGTATCCTGAGAGAAAAAGACTTAGCTCTTAATCTTGTATATTCGTCGGTAAGACGATAGCTCTAAATTCTGTGCGCCCTTTATAAAAACAAATCAAGTGATTTGTTTTAGAGCCAGAAGTGGCTTAGTAGTAAAGAATACTTGGTTTTAGCTTGGAGAGGCTAAGTGTGAAATACTACTTGGGTGAGCCAGAAGTGGCAGTGAAAAATACTTGTAACTTGTGATAAGTTATTGGAACTCGGTGGTTTGCCAAGAACTGGACGTAGTCTCGGGGTGAGACGAACTAGTATAAACTCCTATGTTGTCTTTCTTTGTCTTATATCTCTGAGAACTGCTTTGAACTGACTTTGGGTTGTGATTAAAATCTGTTTCTTTTAAAAGGCTTTCATCTATTAAGATATCGTCTGTCAAAACATTTTCTCAACTTCTATATCTCATCAGACGCTACTCTCTGTTTATAAAAGTTTGCAAAATTTTTATAAATCACAATTCAACCCCCCTTCTTGTGATTTTTTTCCTTTACAAAAGGATATTTCTTCCTTCCAAAAAAGCACTTTGCTTCAAATCTATGACTCTTGGTAGTACCTTCTTCAACCTTTTAGCAAATATTTTTGCTAATATTTTATACAAGCAACCTACAAGCGAGATAGGTCTAAACTCACCAAGGTTTTGGGGATCATCAATTTTGGGAATAAGAGCAATGAAGGAAGCATTGCATCCTTTAGGGAGAATGCCATTTGTGTGAAACTCGTCGAGAAATCTCCTTATATCATCCTTAAGAATCCACCAAAATTCCTTGATAAAATTAAAATTGAAACCATCCGGCCCAGGACTTTTTGAACTACCACACTCCCACACGGCTTCTTTAATCTCCGCTTCATTAAAACAAGCTACTACCTCCACCCTCTCCTCAAGAGATATTTGCTTGAAGTTGACTCCGTCTAATTTTGGTCTAACCCACTCCTCCTCTTTGAATCTTTCATGAAAAAACTCTTTAACTTCCTCCTTCACTTTATATGGTTCATCCTTCCATCTTCCATCTATGTGTAAACCTCTAATCATACTTTTCCTTCTCCTCCAATTGATTGAGGAGTGAAAGAACTTTGAATTACTATCACCCTCAACCAACCATTTAGACATTGCTTTTTGTCTAATAATACACTCATTCCTCCTAGATACCTCCAAAATTCTTCTTGAAGCTTTACTCGCCTTCTTAGCTCCAACTCCGAGAGGTCCCCCAATTCCTCCTTGATATCTAAGAAATTCAACTTGGCCACAATCTCTTTACGAATTTTATTTATGTCCCCAAACTCATTTGCATTCCACTCCTTCAGCCTCTTTTTCATACCTTTTAACTTCTCTTTAAGAACATAAGCACCCCACCCATGAAACACCATATTCTTCCATTCTTTTTCAACAAACCCCTTAAAACCTTTATCTTGGAACCAACAATCAAGAACACGGAAAGGCTTTGGTCCCCAATCCACCACTTTATTCTTCACGATGATAGGACAATGATTGGATATGCTTCTTTCCAAAATGACTTGCACGCATAGTGGCCATATATCAAACCACTCTCTGGAAACCAAGAATCTATCAATCCGGCTTTTTGCACTACCATTTGGTCTATACCATGTAAAACCTCTTCCAATTGAAGGAATGTCCTCCACCACCATATCCTCAATGAAATGATTAAAGAGATTACATTCTCCACTTCTTTCCTCAAGTCTACCAACTCCTTTCCTCTCACTTGACTTCCTAACCGAGTTAAAGTCACCCATAAGACACCAAGTATCAATGGTGCTATTTCTTCTTTTGACTAACAATTCTTCCCATTGTCTTCTTTTTTGAGAAGAATCACAAGGTGAATATACATTGACTATGACGATCCTCCACCCTCCCTCCTTCCAAATACCTTCAATGCCGATAAAGCCCACTCCAATAAAATGATCTTCCAACTCAAAGAAACCATTGCTCCAAGCACACAATAAACCACCCGCTGCATTAATAATCGGATTCTCTAGCCACACCACGTTACTGTCACCCCATAGTGCTTGACAAAGTAATTTATCAATTTTTTCTTTTTTAGTATCTTGCAGGCACAAGAATTGAACTTCCTCTTTAATCACCAATTGTCTAATACTCCTCCATTTCACCTTCTCCTGCAATCCTTTAACATTATAGGACATGATCTTCATGAAAAACTAGCTTTACACCCCTCTTTACCACTTTTTTCCACCTTTTTTATGCCTTTAGGATCTCTGTTCTCCAGCTGTACAAGTTTTCCCACCATAAGCTCTTCATCTCCATCAAAAGATACTCCTAAGGCTTTCCCCAGACTCCACAACCACTTCGCCTCTTCCACCCCTTTTTTCCTCCAAAAGTTTCTATTGCAATTTCTTATTACCTCATCATTTAAAGTGTTGCTAGCAATCAGCCCTGCCTTCCTCAACTCTTTTCTTCTCTTCTTAATATCACCGATATGGCTGAAAGAGCGTGAAACAATTGGAACATGTGAAGATGATTCACCTAGCACCTCTGATCTCCTTCTAATATCACCCGTATAACCACACCCGTAATCTAATTGTCTTCCTTTTCACTGTACATTGGGCGTTTGTCCCTTCCATCAACTTTACCTCCTTCAATGAAAGTCTGCCGTCCATATTTTGGCCCACGTGCGCCTCACCAATGTGGCAAGAGATGTTGGGCCCAATGTGCATAGACTCAACGTTTTCTACGTGGGCCAGTGAACCTGAGAACTCCTCCAGAAAAAATGGGCCCCAATGTTTCCAGCCAAACCCTTGTCATCCTTCTTATCCAGTAACTCAACTAAACCACCCCCCAAAAACTTATCTTAAGCACGTGCTTCATTTTGAATCAGTCGAACTATCTCTTTGCCTCTCTGCACAATAGCCGTTGGAGTATGATTATTGGCCCTGCTGTGTTGTACACTATTTCCCATACCACTTCCTTTTTGGCTGATAGGACTCTGACCATTCTCCCCTTGCTCCATTCCAAAGCCTACCCCTTGTACCTCTTCGAAATCTCTCTGTCGTAATGCACCTTGGACCTCCTGAATCTCCTCCAGTAATCCACCAAGCAAAGATTGACATTCTGAATCAGATATGCAAACATCCATACCTACATAGCTTTCCATTTCTGATTCTTCCTCCGATGACTAAAAATCTTTCCACCTCCAACAAGAGCATTGGTCAAGGTATGGGTGCATCTCCTCCACCACCCTTGTAGAATAGAAAGCACCATTAATTTGGATTTTGTTGCTTTGATCAATGATGCATGGGGATGCAACTTTCACCACGAGTCTAGCAGCGTCCACTCTGTGAAAATTCAAAGTATCTTCATCTCCTTTAATAAGGGATCCAAATATCCCAACAAACTGCTTAAAGCACTCTTCACCCCATACGTTAAGAAGAATACGGTAACAGCGTACCCAAACCAAACGATTCCCCGTACAACACTCCGGACTCTATTTCTGGATAGTGTGGAAGTTAGACAAAAAGCTTTCCTCCCCCTTTTCCAATTCTTCATTAGCTTCTTCTACACTTATACCAGTAATGAGCACCATATCATCTCCTAGATGTTTAAGACGAACTTCCCCTTGCTTATAGAAAACCACCGTGTCCAGAAACTTGTCATACAAAGATACGTCGGTCAATCTCCCCACCAAACTATGTGATAGCCACTCCTTTGTATCTTCTTCAACAGTGATGACTTGCCCCTTCCATTGATTGCTTGCAGAGCCTTGACCCCTCGTGATCTTTGGTTTCCATCTCCAAGTACCGCCATGCTTACCTTGACTGACGATTTGGGAATATGATTTGGATGGGTCTAAAAATGAGCTTTGATCCCTCTTTTGTATGTGTTGATTATTTCTTTTCATCTCCCCTTTTCCCACTGCGTTTTGCCCCTGTTGCCTCACCGGATTCACTCCACCCTCTTGAAAACCTTGAACACGTTTCCTGAATTTGGGGATATTAACTCGTAACTTCTGGTCTTTGATATAGATAGCGTTGAGTTGCTTCTCCAAAATTTTGGCGTTGAGGACTTGAAGAAACCTTACGAACCCATACCTCATTCCCCGATTATCCTTGCGTTTTGCAATATAGACTCCCCACACCTTCCCCCACCAATGGAAAATCTTCCACAACTCAGCCTCTCCGAAATCGTTAGGGAAGTGTGAAAAGAAGAAAGATGTAATCGCGCCACCATTCCCATTTCCTCGGTTCCTTTTCCAGCCCACACTCTCTCTAACTTTTTCTCTCTCATCACCACTTTTTCTAAATCCTAAATTTCCGCTTATTAGGCAACAATTTCGGGTGGGGAGACGGCTCTAAATCTGATTGTTGTCAGTGGGAAGGAGTTGAGTGCAACAACACCACGGGGAGAGTGGCCGAACTCGATATTTCTTTTCTGTCGTTTTATTTGCCAGAACAATATAGGACTCTAAATTACTCGGATTTTCTTGTCTTCAAAGATTTGAAGCATAGTCACATAACACGTAATACCTTTGGATACGTGGTAGGGTACGGATAAGCGGTACGCGGCCTTATAAAGAATTGGTACGTGGGGGGTATACATAGTCAGTACGCTTTGATATTCTATTTAAATTTATAGTAGGTTCTAATATATAAATTAGTATGGTGTCAATTAAATTTTAATTTTTATAAAATATTGAAGTAATTAATATTAATATTTACTAACAATTGAGTTTGCTATTGTTTATTTGTAATTGTTTATTTGAATTTTATTATATATTTTTTATTAAAATATGTTCATTAATATAATTTTTTAGTTACACTTTAATTAATAGATTGATTATTTCTTTAAGTTTTTACAAAAATATAAATTAACTTATTTTTTTAGTGATTTATTTTTTTAATTAAAATTTCAATTACTATAGTAACTTTTTCCAAGAAAAGTGCTGGACTGAAAAAACTAGAGGTCAAACATGAGTTCAAAAGGCAAGCGTAACTTTCTATACAATAAATTAATTAATAATAGTATTAGAAATCAGCGGCTACACTCTTTATGTCTTGATGCCGTAGAGATTTGCCTCTTCTCTTTGTTTCTTCTATTCTTCCTTCTCACTTCTCAAGTGATGTTTCTCACTAGAGTTGCAACCTTTCATTTTTTTCGTCATTTTTGGTTCTTCTTCATCACGAATTTGTGGACGATTTCTGGCAAACCGGTTCGGAAAAGAACCGCGAATTGGTACGCACGAACCAATTCGCGGTTCTATGGGGGAGGGAACGAATTATGTAACTATGATTTGAAGAGTCTCTGCTTGAGAGGAAATACGATAGTTGGTTGTGCTGAAAACGAAGGTTAATCTCGTACAAATTATATGTCTTGCTCATTGTTTACTTAGTAAAAATGAATATGTAATTATATGTCATAATCATTATTTCAACTTTAATTTACATACTTTGCAGGGTTGGAAAATCTGGAGGTCCTTGACATGTGTTATAATAATCTGGATAATGCTGCCAGCATTCTATCTTGTTTGGATGGGCTTTCATCTCTTAAGTCTCTATATTTATCATCTAACGGGTTCAATACATCTTCATTCCACGGTGAGGCTAGCTATATTTGTCTTTTTTTATTTTAAAAAAATATGACAATAATAATATTTCTGATTATTATGATGATGATGTAAGCCTCTTCTAATTTTTGGTACTATCTTTTCCACAATTTGTTGGCTTCTACAACACATGTGCATATATACCTATATATAAGTTTTTGAAACTCTGTCATCAAAGTTGCGTAATCTAGAGGTCCTTGCCTTAAGTGAAAACTATTTGACTAATGACATCCTGCCATCCCTCGGGGGATTCACATCTTTGAAGGAACTATATTTGTTCGCAACTGGATTGGACTCAGATCTTCATATTCGAGGTAGGACAATTTTATCATTTCATTAATAAAGCTAAGCCGTGGTTTTTTAATGGACGAATTAAGTTGATAGCTTCAGGGTAAATATGTAACACACTATATATTCAATTTCTTGCAGGTTTATGCTCATCATTAAGGAATCTTGAGGTCCTTGACTTGTCCTACAACAACTTCAACGACAGTGATATTGCATATGCTCTTACTGGACTTTCATCCCTCATGTCTTTATATTTAGAATATAGTCAATTGACTCCGAGATCAATTTTTAGTACGCCACACTTTCCGTATTAGAAATTTTCATCATTTGTTTTTGGTTGAAAAATATATCTAACTTCAATAGTTATATATATTGTTAGATATATCAAAACTCAATTCTTTGGAGACCCTCTACTTATCTTGGAACAAGTTGAATGAGAGTATCCCTTGGCGTCTAGGTTCGTTGTCATCATCCCAAAATTATATTAGGATTAAAAATTTGTTTCAGTTTCTAACTTCATAAAATTTTTACTTTAATTCTTGATTTTGCAAAACATTATTTACTTTAATCCTTTTTTCTGCAAAATGATAATGAAGAATAAGATGAAAAGGATTAAAATAAATAACTTTTTATAAAATTAGGAATTAAAATAAAAAAAATTCAAAGTTAAGACTAAATGACCGATATCTATACTATTAGTGACTAAAGTTAATGAGTTACTCATTACAAATATGGCTCCAAGATAACATGCTTTTCATTCTTAATTATAAGAATCTGATGAGTGTTTTTTTTTTTCATCAGATAATGATGGATTTACATGGCCAACCGGTTTACATGTCCTTGAACTGTTGGGAAACAGATTAAGTAACAAGTTTCTTTCATCTCTACGTGGGTTACAAAGTCTCAAATATCTTTATTTAAGCCGCAATCAGTTAGAAGGATCGCTAGATATAAGTGGTCAGTATTTTTATGGATTATGTTTAGGATATTAAATAAATATTTTGCAATCTTATATCGTAATATTTTAGAATTAAACTGTTTATTAGTATTAGTATTAAAGTGTTTATTAGAAGTAAGGATTTAATTGCAGTAAAAACAATAAGAAATAATTATTTAATTAGGGGTCTAGTATATCACATTATAGTGTATAGAGATTAGTGCCTAGTATCTCTTATATCACATTATTCTACGTGTTTAATTTATTTTATTTTAAATAAATAAAATTTTAATTGAAAAAGCAATTATTTCTCTTAAAATAATTCTAATTAAATATGCACTAAATTAATATATCAGTCTTAATAATTTATTCTCTTTTCATCTAAGAAATAAATCACGATTGATATAACTTTTAAAGTAGTTATTGTAAAAATAAACTAATTTACCATATGTAATGATTTGTGATTGAATGACGGCAAGAGATCTACTTGCCTGCTTGCCCACCCCTTGGATCCGTCTCTGACACTATCAATGCATCGACTAATTATTCTTATATCATTAATTGTCTCATTGTTTCCTTGCCAAGTCCTTCAAAAACCCATAGAGTTGTCACAGTGGTGTAAGATTCCACTGTGTTTACATGTGAGGGAAGAATCTATTTAGCTGGAGAACTTGTATTAGATTTTCTCTGTGTACAAAATTTCCTTGACCAGTGACAACCACGCATTGCGAGTGAAATTAGTCTCTAACCTAGTGGGTTGGGGAACACCCGTGGTCTCTGACCTAGGAAAAAAAATAAAGTCCTTACAAAATTTATAACTCTTGTGTGATATTGTCCATATTGGCAATGATTTATGATTATCAATTTTCGCTTTTTTACTAAAATTGTTTAAGTCAAACTATGAGAGTTAACTTTGCTTTAGCTTTTTTCTTTACTTTCTAGCGGTTATAAATTGTAAAAAAAAAAAAATGGTGCAAAACCAGAAAATTTCTTCCACAAAACTAATGTAAACTTTCTAAAGTCTGACTTACATTATTTTAGTAAAAAAATTTAAAGGTACACTACTTAGGTAATTTTAAAGTAAGGCTTAAATATGTTTTTGGTCCATGAAATATAATTGTATTTTATTTTTGGTCCCTAAAAATTTTTTATTTGACTTTTGGTTCATGTAAAATTTCTTTTTTTCTTTTTGGTTTTCGTTGTTATTTTGTTTATTCCTTCCAATATATCTAGTATTTTTTAGTCTCTATAATATATAGATCATTTGCTTTTAGTCCCTATATATCAAATATTCTAAAGAGATTAATTCAAAATTAACAAAATTTTATAAGGGCTAAAACAAAAAAAAATAGATATATTAGAAAAAGTAAAACAAAATAACAAAGACTAAAATCCAAAAAGGGAATTTTACAAGGACAAAAAGTCAAGCAAAGATTTTTTAGAGATTAAAAACAAAATCCGATTATATTTTAGAGAAAAACATATTGAAACGTTAAAGTAAACCACTCCATTTTGATAAAAGAAAGTACATAATTTTTTATGGTCATTGGACTAAGCTGTGTGTTGCATAATCTTAAACGTAATTTGTTTTTTTTAGGTATTTTACGTATTAGAGAGAAAAAGAGAGAAAAAATTATGTACATATAAGATTATGCAAGACACAACTTAGTCCAATGACCATATAACTTTTTTTAGGTCTTAGAAACAAAAAATAATGAGTTTTATAAGTAATCAAAATAAAAAGAGAGAAAAAACAAGAAAGAACATATAACTTTTTTTTTTAATCGACAAATGTTAGTTGTTAATTTATTAGTTTTTGTTAATAAATTTTATAACTAATCAAAACAATCCTTCATTATTGATATTTCTTGGGCTGAATCATATCCTACATAAAAGAGGATGCAAATCTTTATTTTCATATCACATTAAAATAAAATTAATATTAATTTCAATTCATTCTCTATTTTCCTCCTCCTTTATCTAAATTTTTATGATCTAATGTTTCCAACCCAATTTATTACATGCCAACCATTTTTATGTTGTGGTATCTATCGAAAACACGTTCTCCTATGTATATACTTCAATTATACAAGTGAAGAAAAGTATTATTCTACACGAATGATGGTTTAATGATTGGTTCTCTATTTATCTCTTACAAGATTATCAGCTTTGACCATCTTGAAGAATCTTGATCTAAGTTTTAATAATATCAATGATTTTCTGGTCCATCAAGTTATTTAAGAAAATGAAATTAAAAAGTTTTAACCGTTGTTTAGCGATGAACATGACATAGATAAATTCATGATACTTACAAGCTGTTGAATCCCATTATTTAGCAGGAGTTCATATATTTACATTTGTAACAAAATATATTTGTCTCCTTCGTAGTTGAGACTTATCTACTTTGTCACAATCTGCCTAATTAAAACTTATTTACATTTTTTTAGTTAATTCATGTTACATCTTTCAGGCTTAAAAAGTCTACGCAGATTACATGTCCTTATTTTAGATGGGAATATGATAGATGGAAACAAGCTATAAGGAAGTCGTTGCTAGCGTTATCATCTATTAGGGAGCTTTCTATGAGAGACAATAAATTTAAAGGAACAATTGTTGCTGGAGGTAGTAATATTTATGAATTATCTGGGTAAAATTTTTGTCACATTAAAGCTCATATCAAATTTTGTTTTTGTATTGTGCAGATTTTCATGATTTAAGTAACCTAGAACATTTGACATTGGAGTACAATAGTAACCCGGAGAATGAGTTTTTCAAAAGTATTGGGGAATTGACATCTTTAAAAGTTCTATCTCTTCGGGATTGTGATATAAATGGCACCCTTCCTCCTGTCGGTAATTGTATTATTTGATTTTTTTTGTTATTCATCGCATATTTATTTTAGACAATTTTTTCTTAGTTTGGTAAATAATTATCATCCTTTTCATTATGTCACTAATAAGATGGATTCTTTATTTTTATTTTTTTGTCAAAATTTCATATTTCATATTGGTCTAAGCTAAAGAAGTTGGAGGAGTTAGATCTATTTGGAAACGAATTTGAGGGACCACTTCCCTCATCTTTTGTTAACATGACATCTCTCCAAAAGTTGGAAATTTCTTATAATCACTTCATTGGAAATTTTGATTCTAACATTGCAAGCCTTACATCACTTGAATATTTTGGTTTTAGAGAAAACCAATTTGAAGTTCCTGTTTATTTCACACCATTTGCCAATCATTCAAAGATCAAGTTCATCTATGGAGATGGAAACAAAGTCATATTGGACTCACAACATAGTTTGCAAACTTGGATTCCAAAATTTCAGTTACAAGTGCTTAGTGTGTCTTCGACAACTGAGACTAATTCTCTTTCACTCCCCAATTTTCTTCTTTACCAAAACAGTTTAACTACTCTAGATTTCAGTTGTTGGAAGTTGGGAGGAGAGTTTCCACTCTGGTTGTTGGAAAATAACACAAAATTGACTGAAGCTCTTTTTAGAAATTGTTCTTTCACCGGTACTTTACGACTACCATCGCGTCCCCTTCCTCACATATGGACAATTGATGTGCCTGGCAATAACATAAATGGCCAAATCCTTAGCAACAATATCAGTTCAATTTATCCAAATTTGCAATTTTTAAACTTGTCTAGAAACAACATCCAAGGTTCAATTCCTAATGAGTTAGGCCAAATGAACTTAATGTACACATTGGATCTTTCTGACAACCAATTGTCTGGAAAAATACCTGAGAACATATTTGGGGTTGGGCACCAACTCGGATTCTTGAAACTTTCAAACAATATGTCTGAGGGACCTATTTTGGCAATCCCTAGTGGTTTAGAGACCTTGTCATTGAATGATAATAGCTTTACTGGTAGACTCCCAAACAACATTTTTCATGCATCCATCATTTCATTGGATATAAGCAATAATCATTTGGTGGGAAAGATTCCAAGCCTTATAAAAAATTTGTCAGGATTGCAAGAACTTTATTTGTCCAATAACCATTTTGAAGGATCCATTCCATTAGAATTGGGAGAACTTAAAGATCTATCTTATTTAGATGTCTCCCAAAATCAATTTACTGGTCTTGTTCCATCATTTACAAATTCTTCTACGGCATTTATCCATTTGAACAATAATCATTTAAGTGGATTGTCCAAAAGAATGTTCAATGGAAACTCTTCTTTAGTAATGCTAGACCTTAGTAACAATAAAATATCTAACAACCTTCAAGATTTGATACAGAACCTTAGTTATAAAAGGTTGAATTTTCTCCTTTTAAAAGGTAATCACTTTACTAGAGATATACCAAAGTAGCTATGCCAGTTGATAGATTTAAACATACTAGACCTTTCTGATAACAATTTTTCTGGTGCTATACCCAATTGCTTAGGTAAAATTCCTTTTGAGAATAAGTACCCGAAGGAACTGTTGGAAATATTTTCTAGCCTTGATCTAGACCCTTTTGATAGTGGTGCGGCTGCTGGCCCTAGCATGGCCCAACTACCAATTATGCATGAGAAAGCAAATTTCACTTCAAAGAAAAGAACTGACATTTACATGGGGAGCATCCTTGTTTATATGTCAGCAATTGACTTATCCCACAACAAACTGAAGGGGAATATCCCATATGAGCTTGGAAACTTGAAAAGAATTTGAGTATTGAACTTGTCTCATAATGATTTGACAGGGCAAATTCTAGCTACGTTCTCCCATTTGGTACAAACAGAGAGTTTGGATCTTTCTTTTAACAAGTTGAACGGTCAAATTCCTCCTCAACTGAGCAGGTTAACCTCACTTGAAGTATTCAATGTGGCACACAATAACTTGTCAAGCCCAACACCTGAATGGAAAGGACAATTTTCCACATTTGATGAAAGCAGCTATGAGGATAATCTGTTCCTTTGTGGACTTCCACTACCAAAGAGTTGCAATACTCCACCTACTATTATACCAAATGACTCAGACACTGATGGAGACAATGATAATTTGGTGGACATGTATGTTTTCTATGTGAGCTTTGCCGTGTCATATACATCAGCATTGTTGGTAACTGGAGCATCTTTATACATTAATTGGTCACAAGCATGGTTTTACTACATGGAATTGGTCAACATGAATTGCTACTACTTTATCAAAGATAATTTGAGCAAGGTTTTCTAAATTGGAAATATATAACATGTTATGTTGTATGTCTAGAATGAGTTCCATGTTTGTTTGCTAAGTTTGATAGAATAAAGGTTATGTATATATGTTGTATGAAAATAATATGAATTGTGGGGGCAGTAGTAAAATAATATGAATTGTGGGGGGACAATAGTGTTATAACAAAAATCCTCTCGAACAAGTACTTACACACACCACCCTTATTGTCTAACAATCGAGATACAATACTTGATGCTCAAGCTCCTCTTTCAACTCCTGAGAAATCAAGGTATACTAACACCTCTTACAAATATTAGTCAAATTAAGGGGTAATAATATGCTTCATACTGTGATATTAATATTATGTTAATTATTGATACCGACTCAAGGATTAAGTCATTTTCCAAGAACCTCCCCATCGTAAACCATCAGCTCCCAGGCACTATGATCATACATACTTGGTGGTGGCTCTCCTTGTCCAGAAGAGCATATAACTAGTATCTTAAGAACCAAGAAACACTAGCATAAAAAAATGTTTTTGCTAATAATTCGACAAATATATAATTATATGAAAAAATTCGAAACAAAATGAATTTAAATTGAAAAGTCTTAGCACAATAGTACAATTGAATATAGTGATGTTAACCCCTTCATACGTCATAAGAAAAATACAGAAACAAAACAGAGAAAAGAAATAAATTTTGAATCAGGAGTATAATATATATTTTAGAGAAGGAGTATTATATTTATTCACTGCATTGTTCCCTTTTTGTACAGTTGAAACATGTCAGAAAAAAGAAAAATGTCTTGTTAACTGAAAACCATCTTCCCATTGCTTTTTATTATAAGGTCATCAATATAATATAACGTAATGCCTTTTTAATGAATCCAAGACATTGAATATGTTCATCAATGTTGTTATATCATGCTCTAAAAGCCTATTTATATTAAGACCATATATATAGGGCCTTCTTGAGCTAGTAGAACTTTTTTCTCTTGTCCACTAAATCGAAATCCTTCAGCCTACTCTACATAAATCTCCTATTTTGGAATATGTGACACCCTTTCGCGGGACATCACATTAACAAATATTTAACTAAGTCTAAATATTTTCATAGTGTATAATAAGTGAATGCATCATCAGTCATTAATTTTTTATGGAGTCTCACATGCTCCTAAAATAACAAGTGTAATAGATAAAGAAATACATGATCATAAGTTTCCTAGCAAAATGGACAAAAATAAGAGCAAAATAGACATAACTACCCAATAATCAGACTCAAAAAAGGTATCCCACTGGCTCAAACATTACAATAGTCATCATGATCCAACACAACATACTTTGAGTCTTTAACGAATCCTCAATGGAAACATCGCCTGTACCAAACTCTCCACCATCCAACCACCAGAGCCACACTATGCAGCAGTCCTAGAGTGTGGTTGTAGTAGATAACAACGAAAGAAATAGAGGAGTTAGTTAATATGGGTTGCAATTAGGCTCGCTTCATCTCATCGATGGGTAAATATCATTTCCACGAGGAAATTCACTAATAAGTGAAGGTTGGGAATGCTACATTATCTCTGACCAACCAGTCCCAAAAGTCTTGACTCATTGAGATTCAATAACTGAAGCTGCAGCTACTTCCCCAACCAGGGAAGATAATGAAATGCTTTCTCCCCCTCTCTTAAAAATTGCACATAATTAACTGATTGATCATATTCAATTGTTCTGTACATAATGATAATTTATTATTTTCACTACAAAATTTTTATCAGAAAAATATCTAGTGTATACATGTAGAGTTGGACTGAAAATGGATATTGACCAATTTATTTTGATCTCAGTTTTACTTGAATGAAGCATATTTTCAATGTTGAGCCATGAATCTCAAATTTTTCGTTCACTCCTTAATTGCTTTTAAGCAACTTGCACAATGATTTGATTTTATGACAACCGTTCTCCATACCCCTTAATTGCTTTTAATTAATTTGCTTAACTGCTTTAAGCATCTTGCGTGGGATTGATTTACTGATTCTAGTAAACCAAAGACAACCTTCAATTAGAACCATTTTGTCTATATTAGGATTTTCTTTTTCTTTTCCATTTCTTTAGGATATTATAAAACACCTAAGTATTTACAAATATGCAAAATCATTGTAGGACAATAGAACATTCATAATTCTCAAGGCAAGCCATTAGATTTCACAATATCAATTAAAACCAGACAAATGCTAATAGGCATTGATTAAGGAAGTAAAAGGGAAAAGATTTTGATTGGGATGGTTAAAAATACGCTCCCTATGATTTTTAAATGCTCTCCTCATATGATTTTCAATAATTTTTTTTTAATTCCTTAATCAGGTACTGGTGAGTAAGACTCTTAAAACTAAAATGAGAAAAAAAAACACAATTTAAGAGGGACTACAAGTAACTGTCGTGCTAATTATAGCACTTGTCACGATGTATCCTAAATACAGAACAATATTATTAATTACTCAGCTCTCCTCCTTAACTTTGGTTAATAAGTAACTGAGACCAATTGTTAGGGCTGATGTAGATGTCAAAGATGCTGGTAGTATGCGGACACCCTGCACCAACACAGTAATTCTAGTAAAACCATAATCTTCTGGCAAATCAAGCTAAGGCAATAAAAATTTCAAGCAAATAAAAAACATAAAGAGATCTGATGTTTTTTTAGTCTTCTTACCTCGTTGATGCCAATGCTAACCACTTTCTCTTCCAAGTCGTTAACAGGAATGGAATGCTAGGGGTGGCAAATCAATCCGTTTATCCGTCATCCATCCAATCCATCTACTAGTAAATCCATCAAATCCATCCATTACAAAAAATAAAAACTAAACGGATTGGATCCAATCCATCCATTTAATTTCATGGATGGTTAATGATCCATCAACTATTTTTCAAAATCCAACGGATCCTCTAATCAATACCTAATGGATCAAAATTAATCCAAACCATATTTTCATATTTAAATCTTTCTTATATTTATATTTTAAAAATTGTTTATAAAATAATTCATATTTTCATATTTTAAATCTTTCAACCATAATTCAGCCGACGTCGGCTAGGAATTTTTTTGGCTGACGTCGACCAGGGCAATTTTTGGCCGACCTTGACCAGCGTTTTTTAGGCCGACATCGGTCGATAGTGTTTTATGGCCAACCTCAACCAGGTTTTTTTTTCGGCAGACTTTGGCTAGGGCAGTTTTCGGCCAACCTTGACCATGATTTTTTTGGCCGACCTCAACTAGGTTATTTTTCAGCCGACGTCAACCGAGATTTTTTTTGGTCAACCTCAACCAGGTTTTTTTTTGCCGACGTCAGTCAGGGCAGTTTTTGGCCAGCCTCAGCTAGGGTTCTTTTTCTATTGACATTGGCCGGTGTTGGTTGGAATTTTTTAGCCGATGTCGGCTAGGGCAGTTTTTGCCAACCTTGACTAGGGGTTTTTGGGCCGACGTCGACTAGGGTAATTTTTAGACAACATCGACCAGGGTTTTTTATTTGGCCTACCTCGACCATATTTTTTTTGGCTGACATCGGCCGGGGCTATTTTTCAGCCGAACTCGACTAAGGTCTTTTCGGCCGATGTTGACCAGGGCAATTTTCGGCTGACCTCAGCTAGGTTTGTGTTTTCAGCGGTGGAAGTTTTCAGTTGTCATCGGTCAGGGCTATTTTTGGCCGATGTCGATCGAGGCTATTTTCGACCAACATCGGCCAGACTATTTTCAATTGACGTTGGTCAGTGATGAGTTTGACCGACATTGGTCAGGGCTGTTTTCGGCCGCCATAAGCTAGGTTTGGTTTTCGACCACCATCAACTAGGTTTGTTTTTCAGTCAACATCGATTGGAGCAGCTTTCAGCCATCATCGGCTAGAGCTGTTTTCGACCGACCTCGGCTGAGGCTGTTATTATTTTAAAATATGTTCTTAATTTTTTAAAATATATTATTTCTAAATTAAAAATAATTATTTTTAAAAAAATATATTATTTTTATGGATGGATTGGATATCCATCCAAGAAAAATTTGTTAATGGATGGATTGGATGGATTTTTATCAAATGGATCGGATTGGATCGGATTTTTTAAATAAATTTTTAATGGATCCAAATGGATTAATGGATTGTTTTGATCCGATCCATTTTGATCCGGATTAAAATTTATCCGATCCATCCATTTTGCCACCCCTATGGAATGCACATACTGCTTAGTAAAGATATGACAGAAATGGAGGACAATGGCGTCACAACCAAATCATCTGTTGCCATGTACATTGTCGGTCCTTTAACATATCCTTTACCATTAGCTGTCTCAGGTATGGGATCAACGAACTCCAAAGCCGTACAGTTTCCCAAATTGCTGTCAACTTGCCTATGTGTAGAAGTTAGATAACAAGAAGTAAGGTGTGTTACGCGATCACATTCCAAAGGCCTAGCGTTGATTAATGTAGTGGACCAAATTTTGACACATAACAATAGGTCTACGTGTGTTAAACTTCTATTTTCTCCAACTCCCAAGAGTTTGTGTTTCACCATGCATGACCTCGAAAGAGATCTCTGTCCAACGACCGTGGCGGCACAAGTTGGTCGACCAGTGCCTGAGCCTTTGTATTTGAGCAGAAGAGTTATGTATGCACCCAACAACGAGCTACTACTGCTTCCCACAAAGGAAATTATGCAGAAAATAGCATTGTATTTGAGCACAAAATTGCATGTGCCAATTGAATTAGAAAAAGACCACAAAGCCTATATCATTCCAAAGCCTTCTATGTTAGGTTTCCAACAAAACAAATAGTGCTCAAATCTAATTACAAGTACAAGAGTTATGCACAAAATAATGATTGCTGTAACAAAGGAAACTGTGCAGACAACTATATTGTATTTGAGAATGTCAAGGCGCTTTTCCATGTGGTGTGAAGATAACATGATTGGAGAATGTCAAGGCTTTTCCAGGAAATACGAATGTAGAATACCTTGCTTCTAGAGATGCCACAATCATGGGCAGTATTAGGAATGGCCATGCTTCCATATGCCTCTAGTATAGTTTAAATTAAACATGAAAGGATACAAAAGTTTTCAGAAAGAAGTGCTTGCGGAATGCATGCACCTTTGGAGTGATGCTTAATGAGATGATGGGCAGCACCGTTGTATTTGAGAGGCCACATGGTGAAGAGTTTGTGCATGAGTGGCAGTTGGCATGCATGCCAAGGGAACATTCTGAATGAACTTTGTACAGAAGCTTGCTGTGTGGTTTCGAGATGGGACTGTCAATGCCACACATCACCCCTTGGTGGACAAAGATCTCTTTCAAGGTCAACATGGTCATACGACCAAGGTTTTGGAGTTCGAGGAAATAGAAGTTCAACAGATATAGACTTATTAGGACTATACATTGTCTTAGGAATCTCATATTTCAATCACAAACATTATTATATAATTAAAAATCACTTGGATAAAAAAAACTTTTGAAATTATTAATAGAACTATATTTTACTGTATAAGATTAAACTGATTAATGGATAAGTCTTTTTAAATTGTGAAGAAAATTATGAAAATAAACTATTTAAGACATACAATTTTTATAACTATCAATATGATGTGATATGTTAAGATTTAAAACTTAAAATTTAATTTAAAATTAATTAAATATAAATAATAATATTTGAGAGAAATAAAAAAATATATTTAATTTATTAATTTAAAAGAAATGATGTCTTTAATGATAAAACTAATAACTTCAAAAATGATTTAACGATAATTTTTTTTATAAATATTCTTATCTAAAAATGAATACTTTTTTTTCTGATTAAAAATGAATACTAATTGATAGGTTAATTATTAGTCTTGATATTTGGACTATGTCTATAACTGTTTTTTAAAGGAGTTATAATATTATTTTAGGAAAAGAGTTTTCAAGTTCCTTCAATTTTTTCTCAATTGCAAATAAACATTAAGATTTAAAACTTAAAATTTAATTTAAAATTAATTAAATATAAATAATAATATTTAAGAGAAATGAAAAACATTATATTTAATTTAAAAGAAATCATGTCTTTAATGATAAAGCTAATAACTTCTAAAAATAAATATTATTATTTAAAAATGAATACTTTTTTTCTGATTAAAAATGAATACTAATTGATAGGTTAATTAATGTCTTGATATTTGGATTATGTCTATAACTATTTTTTAAAAGAGTTATAATATTTTTTTAGGTTAATTCAGCTAAATGTATAATTCTTCTAGGAAATAAATTGTCTATAATTTATGTACTGCTTTTGACTAATTTGCTAATATAATTGAATGAGACCGATGGAAAGACTAATATGCTCAATAAAAAAAACTTTCAAGAATTATTTTACCTATAAAAGTCTTTTACGCTGTGTTTGGTTTGAAGAAGAGAAATATGGTTGTTGAAAATAGAAGAAAGATAATTTAAAAAAGGAGAAATAGAGTAGAAATAAAGTTATATGTTGTATTGTTTATTTTTAAGATAAATGAGTGAGAAATAGAATATAAATAATATTGTAAAGTTGTTTGGTATGAATGAAATATGGAGGAGAGAATTAAATAGACACAAAAAAATCAATTATGATACACAAATAATTGATTAAATTGGTATTGATAACCATAAAATCGATTATGATGTACAAATAATTGATTAAGTTGGTCAAAAAATCAATTATTTAAATGAAATAATCGATTTTTACTATTCAAATTGATTTTTGTAAAGAGAGAAATTTATTCCATGGGCTCCACAACTTTCAAAATCGATTATGATGTACAAATAATTGATTAAGTTGGTCAAAAAATCGATTATTTAAATGAAATAATCGATTTTTACTATTTAAATTGATATTTGTAAAGAGAGAAATTTATTCCATGGCCCCACAACTTTCAAAATTAATTCTCTTGTAACTCTTTTTTGCCAAACTTGCACAATACATTTCCATTTGCTCTGTCTCATTTCCATTGTCGATTCCAAACAGAGCGTTAGGGACCAAATTATCATCGCTGGCTTATATATTTTAATAACAAAAATGAGGGCTTACTTTATAATAGAATGAAAATCAATAGGATAAGTATGATGAGTATTGGAACCATTCATCACGACAGATGCTAAAGTCAAAGACGCTTTTGTGACGCTGAGGTCCTCCACCTAGTGAAATGACAACAATAAAATAAAATAAATACTAGTATCAATTTGTTAAAAATTATGATTTAAAGTTTTTAGAATATATATATATATACACTAACAGATACTCTTAAATTTAAATAAAAATATATAAAATATCATCATTATTAAATAATGAAAAATCACTAGTCTAAAAAATATTTTGAAATAATTAGGATTTTATATTAAATTGAATTAAGGTTAAACTAAATGGATAAGCCTTTTTTAATGAGAAGAAAATTAAGAAAGTAATATTATTTAATTAAGACACATAATTTCTATGTTTATCAATATGATGTGAGATGTTAAGATTTAAAGTTTAAAAATTAATTTAAATTAATTAAATAAAAATAATAATATTTGAGAAAATAAAAAATATATAAAAATTAAATTATATAAAGTATATATAGTGTAAGAGAAATAGTGTACCTTAATGAAAAAGAACCGTCTAAAATAGTTTTTGAAAATTTTCTCGTTCAAAAATGAATACTAAATTATAGTGTATAGGAATGAATTTGATAAAATGAATACCAAGATATTAGGATATGTTAACTTGACATTCAATATGGTGGGTTAGTCTTGATATTTAAACTATGTTGATAACTATTTTAGACAAGAGTTATATATTATTTCTGCACATAGTGTATTTATACATATAATACTATATATATTTTTTTCTATTTCATATCAATTACTTAGTTTACTTATTTTATGTCACCTTTCTTTTTTCTCTCTTCATTCTAGAAATAGTTACGAAAAAAAAAGCTGTAAGAACTCCCTGAGTAAGAAAGCAAGTCTAGAAACGAATACGTCTAAGAGGGATTCCATTCCACTTTGGATTTTCTTGGTTATGGCCTTTGGGTTGACGTCAAGTCAAGTCAAGTCGTCTTCATTTGTTTCTACCACATCGGACTTTACAAGGTTGACGTCAAGTCAAGTCAAGTCGTCTTCATTTGTTTCTACCACATCGGACTTTACAAATACAATTAATTATATTTCAAGAAGAATTTAACAATTTTCCTGTGTAAATTCGCTCCGGATTTGGGTAAAAATGTTGGTGTAATTGATGTTCCATGCCTATAACTATTTTAACGAAAATGTTAAGGACAGTATAACAAAATATAATAGAAGGTGTCGTTGTCCAACACTGTTCCTCCATTATTTGTCGTTGGAAGTGACTGGTTCATGCTATAATGCAAATAAATAATAATAATAGCAAACAATATTGCACAACTGACATAAATTACAGCGTGAAATTTGGGGCTTAGAAGTGATATTATAATGCAGATCACCATAATGGAACACTGCATGCAAGTGCAATTTCCATTTTCCACTACCTCCATTAATTAAGGTGCTGCTTTTTGAAAGTGTTGAGAAAAGCAATAATAACTATGGCGAATGGCGTAAAACTGCACCAAGTTTGACTATTAAGAAATATGGCCAAATTTTCACACTACATTCTTATTTATATGGCCAAATTCACTCTATTAGGAAATATGAAGAGGAAAATGAAGAGTACTGTAGGCATGTGTTTGTTGATTTTGGTTTTATTGGAAGTGATGTGTTGTGAAGGGTGTTGGAAGGAAAAGAGAGATGCTATTTTGGGCCTAAATTCCCGTTTAGGATTCCCTTTGTCATGGGATGAGTGGGACGGAATGGATTGTTGTCAATGGGTAGGGGTGGCAAAATGGATGGATCGGATAAATTTTAATCCGGATCAAAATGGATCGGATCAAAACAATCCATTAATCCATTTGGATTCATTAAAAATTTATTTAAAAAATCTGATCCAATCCGATCCATTTTGATAAAAATCCATCCAATCCATCCATTAACAATTTTTTTATGGATGGATATCCAATCCATCCATAGAAATAATATGTTTTTTTTTTAAAAAAAATATTTTTTAATTTAAAAATAATACATTTTAAAAAATTAAGAACATATTTTAAAATGATAACAGCCTCAGCCAAGGTCGGTCGAAAAATCCTCTGGCCGATGACGGCTGAAAGCTGCACCAGTCGACGTTGGCCGAAAAACAAACCTAGTTGGTGGTTGCCGAAAAACAAACCTAGCTTATGGCAACAGAAAACAGCCCTGATCGACGTCAAACGAATTCATCGTTGACCAAAGTCGACCGAAAAATAGTCTGGTCGATGTTGTTTGAAAACATCCTCGATCGACGTTGTCCGAAAACAGCCCTGACCGATGACAACTGAAAACTCCCCTTGCCGAAAACACAAACCTAGCCGAGGTAAGTCGAAAATTGCCCTAGCCAACGTCAGCCGAAAAAACCCTAGTCGAGGTCGGCCAAAAATTGCCATGGCCGACGTCGGCTGAAGAATTTCGACCCACATCGGCCGACGTCAACCGAAAAAGAACCTTGGCTGAGGTCGACCGAAAACTGCCTTGATCGACGTCGGCAAAAAGAAAAAACTGGTCAAGGTCGGCCAAAAAACAACCTCGGCTAAAAACACTGGTCGAGGTTGGCCAAAAATTGCACTGGCCGACTTCGGCCAAAAAAAATCATGGTCAATGCCAGCTGAAAAAAAAACCTAGCTAAGGTCGGCCGAATAATCATGATCGAGGTCGGCCGAAAACTGCCCTAACCGACGTTGGCTGAAAAAAAATCCTGTCCGATGTCGGCCCAAAACTACTCTAGCCGACGTTGGCAAAAAAAAACCTGGTTGAGGTCGACCAAAAAAAGTCTCGTCCGATGTTGGCCGAAAAAATGCTGGTCGAGGTCGACCAAAAATTGTCCTGGCCAACGTCAGTCGAAAAAAATCATAGCTGAGGTCGGCCCAAAAATAGGCCGAGTCGAAAAAACCCTAGCCGATGTCTGCTGAAAAAAATCATGGTCGAGGACGGTCGAATACTGCCCTGGCCGACATCGGCCGAAAAAAACCCTAGCCGATGTCGGCCAAAAACTACTCTGGCCGATGTTGGCCAAAAAAAAACCTGGTTGAGGTCAACAAAAAAAAGTCTCGGGTGAAAAAATGCTGTACGAGGTTGGCCAAAAATTGTCCTAGCCGACATCAATCGAAAAAAAAGGCCTGGTTGAGGTCGGCCGAAAACTGCCCTAGCCGACTTCGGCCGAAAATAACCCTGGCCGATGTCGGCCGAAAACTACTCTGGCTGACGTTAGCAAAAAAACAAACCTGGTTGAGGTCGGCCAAAAAATAGTCGCGGCCGATGTTGGCCAAAAAAATGCTAGTCGAGGTCGGCCAAAAATTGTCTTGGCCGACGTTGGTCGAAAAAAAACCCTAGCTGAGGTCGGCCGAAAAATAGCTTGAGCCAAAAAAAACCCTAGCTGATGTCTGCAAAAAAAATCATGGTCAAGGTTGGCCGAAAACTGCCCTAACGGACATTGGCCCCAAAAAAACCCTAGCCGATGTCACCGAAAACTACGCCGGTTGAAAAAAAATCTGGTTGAGGTAGACCGAAAAGCAGCCTCGACTGACGTCGGTCGAAAAAAACCCTGGCCGACGTTGGTTGTTAACTTTCCCGATCAACATCGGTTGAAAATATATTTTTAAAAATATTTTATAAACAAATTTTAAAATATAAATTTAAGAAAGATATAAATATGAAAATATCAGTTGGATTAATTTTGATCCATTAGGTATTGATTAGATGATCCGTTGGATTTTGCAAAATAGTGGATGGATCATTAACCATCCATGAAATTAAATGGATGGATTGGATCCATTAATCCGTTTGTTTTTATTTTTTGTAATGGATGGATTGGATAGATTTACTAGTGGATGAATTGGATGGATAACGGATAAACGGATTCATTTGCCACCCCTATCAATGGGTAAGAGTTGAGTGCAACTCCTCTACAGGGAGAGTGGCCAAACTTAATCTTGATTATCTCTTGTCGGATGGGTATCTAAATTACTCAGATTTTTTTGTCTTCAAAGATTTGAAGAGTCTCAACTTATCACATAATGATGAGATTGATGGTTTTGCAGACAATGAAGGTCATTAATTCGATCTTGAACAAATTCCATGTCTCAATTATTGTTTAGTTACTGAAAATAAATCTATTATATGGCATATGTATCATTATTTCCACTTTAATTCACATACTTTGCAGGGTTGGAAAATCTGGAAGTCCTTGACTTGAGTTATAATTTTCTGTATAATGCTACTAACGTTCTATCTTGTTTGGAAGGGCATTCATCTCTTAAGTCTCTATATTTAAGTAGGTAGCCAGCTCGATGAAACTACATTCAACTGTGAATCTAGATATATTTGTCATTTCATTTTGAAATCATTACAATAATAACATTTCTGATAATTATAATGATGATGATATATAAGGCTCTTTCAATTTTTGCTTCTATTTTTCCACCATTTATTGGCTTCTTCCACAACCTTGCACTAATACATATGTGTATATCTATATATATAAGTTTTTGATACTCTATCATCAAAGTTGCATAATCTGGCGGTCCTTGACATAAGATACTGTAGCCACTTTTAGACGAAACACACTTCCTGAGGCGTGCAAGAGCACTGCCCTAAAGGACTTATCCGCGTATCACCGCGCAAGCCCCCCAGGATACAACAGGAACCTCTCAGAATTACTGAGGCAACAGAACTGGCAATCACAAACGTAACCCAGGAACAGAAGAGAAAAAACGAAGAGAGGGTGATTTCGGTACTACTCAAACGTGTAGCACGAATGGGTATTTAAATGCCTAAAATAAAAACGTTAATAAAAAGTGAACGTTAATAAAAATGAACGTTAGACCAAATATACGATAATATCTTCAAACGGTAAAGAAAAGATACGATCGTAAATTTAAAACGGTCATAAACTGATACGATCGTACAGATAAAACGGTAAAAAACAGATACGATCGTATATATTAAAACGTTCATAAACGGATCTGAAAATGGTCACATAAAACGGTCACAAAATAAAATCCCTTATTTTCCGTAACCACATAACTCAATAAAACGGTAACATGAAAAACATGATTTTCGGATAAGCTTTAAATTTAAATAAACTTTAACCGAAAAAATAATTTTATTAAAACACAGTGTAAAAACAGTACAGAGCCCATTCTCGCACGCGCAGGGGGGGCAAATCGACGGATTTGCACTACGAAAGGCCCATGAGGCCCAAACTCATGCGCGCAAGGCTTCCACCTCTTACTAGCCTCTTTGAAAGCTATAAACACAAAAGGGTATATAAACTAGTGAGGCAAAGCTATCCTAGGCAATGTGGGACTTTGCCTTTTGTAATACTCTCCAAAACTCAAAAAATACAACTGATACAACTATTTGACTAATGACATCCTGCCATCTCTCGGAGGATTCACATCTTTGAAGGAACTATATTTGTCCGGAACTGGATTGGACTCAGATCTTCATATTCAAGGTAGGATAATTTTTTCATTGATTTTGTTTTTATCAGTGGGAAATAATCCATTTCATTGATTAATAAAGCTAAACAGTGGTATTATAATTTAATGGTTGATAGCTTCAGGATATATATATATATATATATATATATATATATATATATATATATATATATATATATAATGTAACACACTATACCTTGCAGGTTTATGCTCCATTTTGAAGAATCTTGAGGTGCTTGACTTGTCCTATAACAACTTCAATGACAGTGATATTGCATCTGCTCTTTGCGGCTTTCATCCCTCAAGTCTTTAAATTTAGAAAATAGTGCATTGACTCCAAGATCAATTTTCAGTACGCCACACTTTCCATATTAGAAATCTTCATCAATTGCTTTTGGTTGAAAAATACATGTGATTGTAATCAGTATATATATTGCTAGATATATCAAAACTGAGGTCTCTGAAGATCCTGGACTTGGCTTTGAATAATTTGGATGAGAGTATCCTATGGCATCTAGGTTAGTTGTCATTTATTCGATAATTTAATATTAGATTAAAGTAGATATGGTTACATTGGGATATGCATGTCCTTAATTAATCTTAGTGAGTACTGATAACTGGATGCTTTCAATTTTTTATTAGAGAATGATGGATTTACATGGCCAACCAATTTACAAGTCCTAAGGCTGAATTCAAACAGTTTCGGCAACAAATTCCTTTCATCTCTAAGTGGGCTTGGACGTCTCAAATCCCTCGATTTAAGTCATAATCAATTAGAAGGATCACTAGATATAACAGGTGAGTATTGTTAATTTGATGTACTCTATTTTTGTGATAGATCACATTGGTAATGACTTTTGATAATCATATTTTATGGTGGTTGGACTCAGAGGTGACTCGCATCAATGATGGGTCTCCTAAGTACTTTGTCGTTAATTAAGTTTGAAGAGGTTTTGGTTCTCATTATATATACTTGCTTGCTAAAAAATTTAGAACCTATTTCTTTCTCTTTCTGTGTTTTTTTATTTTGAAAATGATTTTCTAGAACAGTTTTTTTCTCTTTTCACTAATCAATTTCTCATTTAAAATATATTAAATCTTGAAAGTTGTTTCTAAAACTAGTGTTTTAAAAACTAAAAAACAGAAACAGAGAAAAAAATGTTTTCTCTTTCTGTTGTTTTCTTCCTTGTCCATATGGAATCCCTTAGCTTATAATCTTGTTCCAGCAGTTGTGACTTGTGAGAAGCTCTGTTCTCATTTTTAGTTTCTTTTAACTTCACCGAGAGCTCAATCACAGAAGAGAGAGAGAACGTGAGGTAGAGAAAGAGAAGCTCCGGTGTGAGTGTGAGAGAGCGTAGGAGCATGGAGAGATGGCAAAGAAGGTGAGTCTGACCATTGACCAAGAAGGCAGAGACCATGTGTCTTTGACAAAGTTGCACCCATCTTATTTGTGAGTGTGTTTTAGAAGGGAGCAGAAGAGTATATCAGTCCTCTTTTTTTTTTTTTTTTTTTTTTTAATTTGCTACAATGTTATTGGTTGCTAATGACTAATATGGTGGGGGAACCTGATTGACCATTTTTGGTGAGGTCTTCCTTTTTAACAATCTTTTTTTCATTCATAAGACTGAACCCGAGACCTTATTTAAGAAATCTGAATCCAGTACTACTTTGACTAGTAACATTTTGGTTCGCATTCCTCTGTTTGCATATCACTATCAAACAAGTTATTTTTATTTTTTAAAAACTTAAAAACTGTTTTTGAAAATTAAAACAAATAGGCTTTTAATTTCTATCAACTTACACTAGTTAAGGAAGTAAAAGAAGAAAAATTTTTATTGAGATATGAACAAATATGCTCTCATATGATTTTTAAATACGCTTTCATATAATTTTCAATTAAATCTTTCTTTCTTTTTCTTTTTGTTTTCTTCTTTTACGTTTGTTAGGAAGAGCCTAATATTAATGTCAAATTATTTTCTAATTCATTCTCCATTTTGCTCCATCTTTCTCTAAATTTCTTTGATCTCAAGTTTTCAACGCATCTTTATTACCTGCCAACCATTTTTACGTTGTGGTACGGTGAAACAGAGAAAAATTTTCCAATGTAATACTTCTAAAGTATGAGTGATAAAAAGTATTATGCTATGAATAACAGTATAATAATTTATTCTCTATTTTTCTCTATCAGGACTATTGGCTTTAACCAGTTTGGAGATTCTCGATCTAAGTTATAACCGAATCAACAGCTTTGTTGTCCATCAAGGTATTTAAGCAATTGATATAAAAAAAATTTAATCAGTTGTCTTCATGCTACAGCCTTAATCTAGTTGCAAAACAAAGATTAATTAAAATTTATTTCCATTTTCAAGTTCCAGGCTCAAAAAGTATAAGCAAATTGGACGTCCTTACTTTAGATAACAATAAGATAAATGGAAGCAAACTGAGGGAATCATTACGAGCTTTCTCATCTATCAGAGTGCTTTCTATGAGTTCCAATGAAATTATAGGAACAATTATTGCTGGAGGTAATAATACTTTTTAATTTGTTTACTCTGGGTCTCTAGCTAAATCATTTCATTTCTGTTTATATTACATATCATATTTTTCTATTGTGCAGATTTTCGTAATTTAAGTAACATAGAACACTTGACATTGGACAACAACTACCTGGAGAATGAGTTTTTCAAAAGTATTGGGGAATTAACCTCTTTGAAAGTTTTTCTGTTTTGCAATGGAGAATAAGTGACATCCTTCTTGATTATAAAACAAAAAGTGCCCCACTTCCTCCTGCTGGTAATTGTATTTATCATTTTAGTTTTTAGGTTTCCTTTTAATTCATCACAAATTCATTCTGCACATTCTTTTTTTTGAAATATCTATCTATATATTTTTAATTATGTCCTCTCTGTAAGATGGATTTCTTTTTTGACAAAATTTCTTTTTTTTTTTCTTTTTTCAGATTGGTTTAAGCTAAAGAAGCTGGAATTGTTAGATCTAAGCAATAATGAATTTGGAGGACCACTTCCTGCATCTTTTGTTAACATGACATCTCTTCGAATATTGAAACTTTCTCAAAATCACTTCAGTGGACAGTTTGATTCTAACCTTGCAAGCCTTACATCACTGGAATATTTTGATTTTACAGGAAACCAATTTGAGGTCCCTATTTCTTTCACACCATTTGCCAATCATTCAAACCTCAAATTCATCTATGGTGATGGCAACAAAGTCATATTGGACCCATCACCAAGTGTGCAGACTTGGATTCCAAAATTTCAATTACAAGTGCTTAGTTTGTCTTCGACAACTAAGAGTGATTCTCTTCCGCTCCCCAATTTTCTTCTTTATCAAAACAATTTGAATATTCTAGATTTCACTAGTTGTAGGTTGGAAGGAGATTTTCCCCATTGGTTGTTGGAAAACAACACAAAAATGACTGAACTTCTTGTTAGAAATTGCTCTTTCACTGGTACTTTCAAGCTACCATTGTGTCCCCTTCCTAACATATGGACAATTGATGTGTCTGAAAATAACATAATTGGCCAGATCCCTAGCAACAATATCAGTTCAATTTATCCAAATTTGCAATTTCTAAACTTGTCTATAAACCACATCCAAGGTTCAATTCCTCGAGAGCTAGGCCAAATGACATTATTGGACTCATTGAATCTTTCTTACAATCAATTGTCTGGAGGAATACCAGAGGACATATTCAGAGTCGGGCACAAACTCCAATCCTTAAAACTTTCAAACAATAAGCTTGAGGGACCTATTTTGACAATCCCTAGTAATTTGGAGTCTTTGTTATTGAACAATAATAACTTTACTGGTAGACTCCCAATCAACATTTTTAACACATCCATTGCTTTATTGGATATAAGCAATAATCATCTGGTGGGAAAGATTCCGAGCCTCAAAAAACTTTTCAGGATTGGTGCAACTTTTTTTGTTCAATAACCATTTTGAAGGATCAATTCCGTTAGAATTGGCGAAACTTGAAGATCTAAATTATTTGGATCTCTGGCAAAATAATTTGACTGGTCTTGTTCCATCTTTTGTAAATCCGGAGTTAAGATTTATCCATTTGAACAACAACCATTTATGAGGATTATCCAAAAGAATGTTCAATGGAACATCTTCCTTAGTGATGCTAGACCTTAGCTACAATGAAATAACCAATAGTATTCACGATATGATACAAGAACTTAATTACACACGGTTGGACATTCTCCTTTTGAAAGGTAATCACTTTAGTGGGAACATACCAAAACAGTTATGCCAATTGATACACTTACGCATACTAGACCTTTCTCAAAACAACTTTTCTGGTGCAATACCCAATTGTTTGGGTAAAATGCATTTTGAGAATAAGGATCCTGAGCATTTCTTGGATATATCGTCTGGCTGGCAACCTATAAACCATCATAAAAATTTCACACAATTACCAAATGTGGAAGAGAAAGCAAATTTCACGTCAAAGAAAAGAACCGACACTTACACAACGAGCATCCTTGCTTATATGTCTAGAATTGACTTATCCCACAATAAACTGAAGGGGAATATCCCATATGAGCTTGGAAGCTTGACAAGAATTCGAGCATTGAACTTGTCCCACAATGAGTTGACTGGGCAAATTCCAGCTACATTTTCCAATCTGGTACAAACAGATAGTTTGGATCTTTCTTTTAACAAGTTGAGTGGCCGAATTCCTCCTCAACTGAATAATTTAACCTCTCTTGAAGTATTTAGTGTTGCACACAACAACTTATCAGGTGAAACACCCGAAAGAAAAGGACAATTTATTACCTTTGATGAAAGTAGCTACGAGGGCAATCCTCTTCTTTGTGGACCTCCACTCACAAAAAGTTGCAATCCATATGGACAACCACATGCTATTTCACCAAATACCTCATTCACTGATGGGGACAATGACAGTTTAGTTGACATGTTTGTTTTCTATGTAAGTTTTGATGTGTCATATACATTAGTATTGTTGGTAATTGCAGCAACTCTCTACATTAATCCTTACTGGAGGCGAGCAAGGTTTTACTATATAGAATTGGTCAGCACAAACTGTTACTACTTTATCGAGGACAATTTGAGAAGGTTTTCAAATTTTAGAAATATGTAACATGTACCTTGTATGACAAGGTTTTGGTGTTTGCTTAAGAGTGATTTCAATAAATAATTCATGCATGTGTTGCTTAATATAATTATATGCAATCCCATTTCTCATTTAGCATGTCATAATATATTGTTACTCAAGGATTATTGTTTTATTTTTTGTTTTTTAAATTCTTCACTGTAAACATGCGATGTCACCAATTATATGCTGAGAACCTCAAAAACATAATGTTTACTCCAATTATAGGTTGTTCAGTATGGAGATTTTATATATGTATTAATATTTATTATATATGTTCAACATTTAAAATAATTGTTTCAAAATTATTCTGAAAATTGATAAATATACACTTCGTATGAATAAAAAAAAACTTTTCCATCAATAAAAATAATTTTCAGAGCACATCATTGGAATTTTACATATTTTAAATCTTCAAATCGCTTTAATATGTTAGCACCATATCAATTCAAGACCTCTTTTCGTTTAAAAGGTTATTTTTATAAATATTAGAATTAGAATTTGACAGACCTTATTAATTGATAGTGATCAATTTAATAAATTTTTATTAATGGAACAAATTGAAAAATCGGTTATAACCATTGAATATTATACTTTAAAAATCAGTTATTAACAAATTAACAAGGAACACGTGATTTCAACCCTATGTGGAGTATGTGTGTCTCTATAATTTTTCTTGTAAGCTTTTCTGATTCCATGATCATTTGATATTTGAATATTCGAAGTTCTACCACTTGGTTTCTGCCGTTTTACCAATATAAATGATCCCATCTTTAACACCGTAAGCACTAAATTCACATGAATCACATCTCATCCAATTGAGATAGCCTCACCAAAAATTGTTGCCTCTTGAAACCTGAAACAACAGACTATACATGCATTGTCATAGGAATGTCATCTCAGTCAAGAACACCAAGTTTCAAGGTGTTGCAAGAAGGTTTTCATCTACTTCGGGTCTCAAAGGGTGTAAACTAGGGACTTGAAATCATGTTAGCTGAGGTTTATATATCTGTCATGTTTGACTTCAAGTTTTATTCTTAGGAGTTGATTTGGGTTTGTATTGAGGATTCTAGAATGCACCCTTTTTAATTTCGGTGAATTCATGAACCCCCAAATTCGTTTGGGCTAGATCTCAAGCTGTGTAAAGTAACTCGATCAGCTTGACGATGTAGCCTTTGTGGGTGTTGAGGAAGATGGAGGAGAGTAACGGAGGTTATAGAAAGTTAGTGACGAGTTAGTTAGGAAGTTACAAAGTTAGTTAGGAATGGTTAATCAATTAGCTCATAAATAAGAGCCTTCATTGTATAATTCCCGTCTCATCAATTTTCAATATGATTCCTTTTGAGTATGCTCAATCTTCTAGCTCTCAAACTTCTTTTTCCTTTGTTAGTTCTCCACTTCTGATTCCTAATAGAGAGTTTCAACTTCATGCAGACACTGTGATGCATAATGCGGTTAAAAGGTTATGTTGCAAGAAGAGGGACATTGAAAGAACCGAGAAGTTGATGAGGGAGATGAGTTTGAATAGTCTTAAATCTTAGTTTGTCCTGATTTGATTACGCATATGACTATATTTGAGGGATTCGGTAATGTGGGTCGTTTCCTTCCTCCATGTCCCAGCTGACTAATGATCGAGAATGTAAACATCACATTCTCATTAATTAATTATTACAAGCATGGAGAACATTTAGAGTGATTAAAATCAGTTAAGTAGGCCAATAGCCATATAGCCTTCAAGAATGGACATAGATGTGAGGTCATCTCCATGTACTTTTGGTTCTTATTGAATGTGCTTTTTATTTAGTATCATATTTTTTGTTCATTTTTTATTATTGGATATTCGTTCATCTTGTGTTCACACTTGTACTTCATTTGTACATATATAGTTCTTTTGCTTGGTATCTTATTGTTTATTTCTTTTATATATAATCAAACTATTTATTGAATAAAAGTACTATAGAATGAAGCACAAGCAAATTTCATCCAAGCACCTGAAAGAGCACAAATACATAAAAATATACTGCACAAATTTAAACTAGGGAGCAATGACAGTAAATATCACACAGACGATATACACCAATATATATGGTTAACAAAAGAAACAGACAAATATCCCCGTGCTATGCAGATCCACAACATCAAATGAGAACCACTGAATGCCAATGACTTAATTGAAAGGTGTGGTGTACTGTCCCTGCAGAGATCAAACCACAGCATCCAGTATGCTTGTATTACAGTACACACGATCGGTGTGATAAGTGATTGGAAGCATTTATCATGGAAGATATATACTAAAGTCAAACAAGCTAGTTTTTCACTGAGATCCTTCACACCAACTTACTGAAATGACAGAACAATGTTTAAATATGTTTTTAGTCCCTCAAATGTGATCATTTTTTTTAGTCCTCCAAATTTAAAGTTGTTTTTTTTTCGTCCCTGAAATCTACGTAATGCTTTTTTTAGTCCCTCTCCATAGTATGAGTCAAACGAGAATAAGAAATTTGCAATTTGTGACAACTTTTGACTGTCAGAATTTGATTTTCTATTTTATATTTTAAAGTACGATATCTGATAGTTAAAAACTATCGTAATCAAGTCAATAAAAAAAACTTAAAGCGATTTTTAAAGTGGTTAATGGATTTCACAATATCAATTAAAACTAAAATGAGAGATTTCAAATTAAAAGGACTACAACTAGTAAATATAGTGCTGATTATAGACAATGACTACGGTGGACCAGCTTCTTAAGTGGTTCAATATGGACTACAAATAATGACGACTCTTAGATCAATCTCACCCTCATATCATTATGGTGCACCCTCCACATGGTATATTTTCTCCCTCCAAATCTGTATAGCCATTTCCTTCTCTGGATCTCAACCTCCGCGGTTCCGATGTCGCTGTCGTGCCGTCTATGTGTTTACGAAACGCACCGTTTGAGGGTGGGAAAGAGGTTTCAAACATAGATCTCTGTTGTCTTGGCTCCGACGTCACGACTCTTCGCCGCCGTGGCTCCGATGTCACAGCTCCGCCAACTGTGTCTTTACAAAACACATTGCTTAAGGGTGGGAAGGAGGTTTCGAGCACAGATCTCTGACGTCACGACTCCACCATCACAGCTTTGTCGTCATCGCTCCGCCGGCTATGTCTTTATGAAACACACCGCTTGAGGGTGTGATCGAGGTTTCGAGCACTTCCATGGCGGAGGAGGTTCTGACCTTGACTTTGAGGATCCCAAAGGCTTTGAGAGAGCGTTTGAATCGGCGCATTCAGGGAGGTTAGCAGGGAAACTGATTTTTGTAGCAGTGGAAGTTTGTCCCCGAGTTGACCATGGCGGATTTTGTGTTCTGATATAATTTCACTAACAGGATTTTGTGTTTTGATATAATTTCTTGATTTGTATAGTTTAGATTTCTTGTAGTGAAGCTGATTGTGAGTGTCTTCTAACTGCTAGTGATAAATTGATGGGGGTTCCAAATTTTCAATTTGTGGATTAAAGTTTGAATGTTGTAGATTCTGAAATGGCCAGAGCATTGTTGGTTTTGGGAAGAAAGAGAAAAGGAAATGCTGCTGCTAGAAATCGTCTCCGGCGGTGGTGAACAGTGGACGGCAGTGGTCGGTGGCCGGAGTTTCTGGGTAGAGGAAGAAGTGGTGTTACAGTGTGGAAGATGCATCATAGTATCATGAAGATGAGATTAATCTAAGGGTAATTATTTGTGGTCCATATTGAACCACTTAAGAAGCTGTAGTCATGGCCCTAATTATATAGCTTTAGCCCTCGATGTATCCAAAATACAGAAAAATATTACTCAGTTCTCCTCCTTAACTTTGGTCAACGAGTGGCTGAGACCAATTGTTAGGGCTGATGTTGAGGTCAAATATGCTTGTAGTATGCGAACACCCTGCACCAACACAGTAAAGTTTACAATAACTCCATATTCTTCTGGCAAATGAAGATATATAAGTTAATACAATTATCAAGCAAATAAAAACCTAAACTGATCTGATGCTTTTACGACTCTTCTTACCTTCTTCACGCCAATGTTAATCTTTGACTCTGCCAAGTCATTAACGGGAATGCTCAGACTGTGTAGTAATGATATAACAGAAATGGACGACATAGGTGTCACAACCAAATCATCTGTCACCATGTACATTGTCGGTCCTTTAATTAGTATATCCTTTGCTAGTCTCAGCTTTGGGATCCACAAAATCCAAAGTTGTACAGTTTCCCAAGCTATCATCAACTTGCCTATGTGTAGAAAGTTAGATAGCAAGCAGAAACTTATGTTTTGTAATGTGAGTGCTCAGTGTAACAAATATAGTTAATTGGGGGGCATCGCATTGAACTGGCAGTAGTGTTGGTTGCTTAATTTGTACAGTGGAGGAAGCACTGGATCGACAAGTTTACCCCTTTACGACGGAAAAAAAGGTAGTTGTGATCCTTATGGGCCCACTTCAATGAAAACAGCAAGAATGAAAGTCCTCTACCATGTGGAAGAAGCACCAACAAATAATAACCGCAAGAATGAGAAGAAGCAGATTCATGCGGAGTCTAAGGCTAAAGGAAGTGTTGAAGCGGGAACTTCAATGAACGTGGCAAGTTCCTCTAAACGTACAAACTCCCAGGTTCAGAGCATCAGATACTGCTAGCACTACATTTTTGCTCTCGAATAGTGGGGCATTATGAGCTTTTGAAGCCAAATGCTCCAACGAGAGAAAAAGATACGATTTGTTTCAGCAAAACAAACAAACAGAAGAAAGAACATGGCATCCACATGGACCATTTGTAAGGAGGCACCAGCCAGTGAGTGGTAACGCATGTCAAAGCTTCTGAAAAGACACTGTCTACACTGCTTCAGTCACAAAAGTTTGCAAGTCGGAACCAATGTCCAATACATTTGGTAGATAATTACGTTTTTTAAGTAAACCAGCAGGAATTTGATTATAGAAAAGTTTTTGTTAGGGAAGTTTTATGACTTAGTTGTTAGTTTTTGTTAATGGAGGGATTCGAATCCCGATCTCTCCCTCCCTTCACCACCAAACCAACATTGTAATCCCAAAATGTTTATGACTTCCAACTATGGAAAATCAGGAGAAAAAAAATTGCAAGTCGGAGCAGGGTCGAGTCTCTTCTTGCCTGAGAATTTTGCTAAAAAAAGAAAAGGAAAGTTATAATGTATTAATATTGGTGTAGTACATATTTACCTTATTGACATTTTTTTTTTGAAAAAATAAGTGATGCACTAACAGCTTAAAAATATTTTACACCATCATTCAATCATAACTTAT
Organism: Pueraria montana var. lobata; assembly: GCA_026413185.1. NCBI lineage: Eukaryota > Viridiplantae > Streptophyta > Magnoliopsida > Fabales > Fabaceae > Pueraria > Pueraria montana. The sequence goes on along the minus strand of CM048650.1, from coordinate 74,130,696 downwards.
CATGTATGTTAAGTTTGTTGACTTTTACAATAATTATCTTTAAAGTCATATCAATAGTGATTTATGATTGAATTTTTTTGGGTGAATAGTGATTTATGATTGATTGATAATGTAAAATAATTTTATAGTGTCAGTGCATCACCATTAAACTCTAATGTTTTATTTCATATTGTCATATTATATTATTTATTATATCCACACTTTCTCTATTTTATCTTTTTTTTTCTTTTTAAATGTTGTGTCTATAAATCATTTTTTGAAAAAAATAAATGTTTGATTCTATTTGTTAAGACTCCACATTGGTGTAAATATGATATTATACTTTATTTTCTTATAATATTACAAAGACTTAAATATGTTTTTGGTCTCTTAAATTTAAGTCACTTTTGTTTGTCTCCAAATTTAAATTTGTGTTTTTAGTTGCTCAATTTCAAAAAAATGTTTCTTTTAGTCTCTTTCCATAAAAAAAAATTCTCATATGATTTTGGAGTGACTGACATGTTTATTTTATGAGAAAATAGGCGATGTACTGACAGTGTAAATTTTTTTTACACCGTCATCCAATCACAACCCACCATGTATGGTAAGTTTGTTAATTTTTACAATAATTACCTTAAAAGTCATATCAACAGTGATTTGTGATTGGTTAACAGTGTAAGATAGTTTTACACTGTTAGTACATCACCATTATTAAACTCTTTTTTTTTTTGTGGAGAGGGACTAATTAAAAAAAACATTTTTCAAAATTAAAGGATTAAAAATTAATTTTAAATTTGGGAGACTAAAAATAAAAGTAACTCAAATTTAAGAGACCAAAAACATACTTCAACCTTTTATAAACTTACAACATCCAAAGTACCAAAGGTCGGAACCAAAATTTCTTCATAAGGATGCCAAGAATGAAAAAAATCACTTAGTAGGAAAAAAAACTGCATGCATAACATATACAAAAAGTTTAAGGCTTAAATATGATTATAGTACCTATAAGTTCACACTTTTTAATTTTGGTTCCTGTAAGTTTATTTTTTCATTTTCAGTCTTTATAAGTTTGTTTGTTCATCTTTAGTTTATATAAGTTTGCGTTTTTTCAATTTTAGTCCTTTTAAGATTCCATTTTTTTTTTCATTTTAATCCTTGTAAGTTTGCGCTTTAAGGGACTAAAACTGGAAAAACACAAACTTACAGGGATTAAAAATGAATAAAAAAGTTTACAGGGACCAAAATTAAAAAAGCGTGAACTTATAGTGACTAAAATAATATTTAAGCCAAAATTTAATATAAAACTAATATTTTTTATGAATAAAAAATACATAATTATATTAAGTGCAAAAATAATATATAAAAAAGAAAATAAATTAGGAATTTAATTTAAATATGCTAACAATGGAAATGATTTTTATTTTCTCATTCAATCATAAACTATCATAATGATAAAATTATTGATTTTTGTAACAACTATTTTAAAAGTCATATGTTTTCATAGTAGTAATTTCTAATTAAGTTACACTGTAAAAATCATTATATTTATAACGCATAAAAATTAAACTCATAATTTAGAAGGATAAAATATTAATTTGTTTATATATTTTAGGGGGTTAAACTTTTTTATTTTATAATAACTTAAATACACTTAAAAAAAATCAAAATCAGAAGTGATTCAACAAAGTCATTTCCTTCGTCCGCCCCTAGATGTACAAATCTGAACTTCACATGTGACATTCAATGGTTGCCATTACTATCGAGGGCAGAACGCAAGATATATTATGATATTTTCTTTATGGGGTATGTCTATCTTGATTGTGGCCTAAGGTTGACGTCAAGTCATCCATTGGGTTTTTCTTTTTGGTGTATATAAGGGGCTAAAACAAAGCCCCCAAAACAGACAAAGAGTTAGAAACCTCTAGGAAAGGATATAGAAGCAACATCAGCTAAAACAAGCCATCCATTGGGTTGACATCAAGTCATCCTTCTTTGTTTTTCGTTAGACGAGACTTTGCATGTTCAATTAATTATGAGTGTGTTTTCATTAGTTTTTTTTTAAAGGTTATCTTCTTTTTAAAAGAAGAAATTGAGTTAATCACTTTTTAGAAAATGCTCTTAAAAATTTAATATGTAACATATTTTTGTTGTAAGAAGAAATTTCTCACTTATACGAACTTAATCATGTATTTTCCCACTTCAAATTTCAAATTTCAACTCAACCTTTTTTTGTTGTTGTAATTTTTACTGAATTTCCAATTTGAGGTCATAATTTTTTGTTAGATTAATCATTTTAAAAAAATAAAAAAATTATTTATTTTTAATTTTCATTAAATAAAATGAAATAATATTATTGTAATGAGTAAGTAATATAGTTAAATAAAATTTTGATATTTTAAATATTTATATTTTTATTCTTTAAATTTAATTTAAATTCACAATTTCTTTTTCATTTTTAATTTGTGGTTAAGTTTTTGAATTCTTAATTACAAAAATATATTTATTAAATAATTTTTTAACTAATTATTAAATATTTTCAATATAATTGGACATTATTAATTTTTTAAATAAATTATTTTTTTATCTTTGAAAATTATTGAATAATAATATAGAAGGTTTTAAACATTTTATCTTTTGTAATTAATACTTAAATTTATTTAATTAATATTATATAAAATAAATTATTTGGAAATCGTCTTTAAAATTAAATTTTAATAATTAAATAATTTTTAGCATTTTTGAAATGAAAATTTTAAATCTATATTTTAATGTTTTTATGTATATTTATTAAAGTAATATTTCATAATATTTTTATTTTATAATTATATTTTTCCATTGCGTGAGTCACTTAATTTTAAATAGAATTGAAAATTTTAAAAAAAAAATTTGTTAAACAACAACTTTAAGTTTAAAAATGACTTTAAAATTAAAAAAAATAATAAAAATGACCAAATTCCTATTCTATTTTTAAAGTTATTATTTTGAACTTTAACTTTAAACTAAAAAAATTAAAATAAAAACCTTTGCCATAACATATATCTGTAAAATATTTTATTATTTTTCCCATAATATTACTATTAAATTCGTTCCCTGTTCTAGTAAGAGTATAGTAATTTATCTTCCATCATGTAAGGATACTTTTTTTTTTTTTGTGTTTTCTTTTTTTTTTTAGGAGATGTTAAGAATAACTTAATAACATAGAAGGTATTCTTGTAAATGACTATTCCATTTGAACTTGTCAGTGAGCTGATATTTTTTTTTTTTTTTAAATTTGAGAGACCAAAATTGGATTCACTCTAAATTTAAGAGGGAAAAAAATAGTTAAGGGTTATAATTATAATTATAATAGAGTAGAAAGTATAAACGGATCACCATATATCATGGGACCATGCATATAACATGCAAATGCAATGCCCTGCATGTAACACAAAGCAGCTAACTCTGACATGAAGAGTGTAAGCGCGGTTTTGTTGAGCTTTGTTTTATTGCAAGTGATGTGTTGTGAAGGGTGTTGGAAGGAAGAGAGAGAGGCTCTTTTGGGCCTTAATTCCCGTCTCGACTTCAGCATCCTTTCCACTGAGGAGATATTGTGGGACGCCACAGGAGTCAATTGTTGTGAATGGGCAAGAGTTGAGTGCAACTCCTCCACAGGGAGAGTGGCCAAACTCAATCTTCATCACGTGTGGAGTAATGAGAACTTTCTATATTACTCAGATTTTGTTGTCTTCAAAGATTTGAAGAGTCTCAACATGTCAGGAAATCAGATAGCTGGTTGCGGAGACAATGAAGGTTATTCTAGCTTTTACAAATTCTATGTCTTGATCATACTTATTGGTGAAAATGAATCTGTTTTATATATGGCATAATCATTATTTCACTTTAACTTACATACTTTGCAGGGTTGGAAAATCTCGAAGTCCTTGACTTGAGTTTTAATTATCTGGATAATGCTGCCAGCATTTTATCTTGTTTGGATGGGCTTTCATCTCTGAAGTTTCTTTATTTAATAAATAACTGGTTCAATGCAACATCATTAATCCGCGGTGAGGCTAGATATGTTTGTCTTTTTATTTTGAACAAATGACAATAATAATATTTTTCTGATTATTATTATTATATATGCATGATGATGATGATGTGAGCATCTTTCAGTTTTTTCTTCTATTTTTCCACAATTTTTTGGCATCTTCCACAACCTTGCACTAATACATGTGTATACCTATATAAGTTTTTGAAACTTTGTCATCAAAGTTGCCTAATCTGGAGGTCCTTGACATAAGTTCCAACTCTTTAACAAATGACATCCTGCCATACCTCGGGGGATTCATAACTTTGAAGGAACTATATTTGTCCGGAACTGGATTAGACTCAGATCTTCATATTCACGGTAGGATAATTTTATCATTTCATTAATAAAGCTAAACAGTGGTTTTCTAATGGAGGAATTTGTTGATAGCTTCAGGGTAAATATATATACTTGAAATGTAACAGTATATATTCAATTCCTTGCAGGTTTATGCTCATCATTAAGGAATCTTGAGGTCCTTGACTTGTCCAGCAACAACTTCAATGACAGTGATATTGCATCTGCTCTTAGTGGACTTTCATCCCTCAAGTCTTTAAACTTGGGATTTTGTGAATTGACTCCGGGATCAATTTTTAGTACGCCACACTTTCCATATTTGAAATCTTCATCATTTTTTTTGTTGCAAAATATGTGTAACAGTAATCAGTATATATATATTGCTAGATATATCAAAACTCAGTTCTTTGGAGACCCTTGACTTATCTGAGAACATGTTGAATGAGAGTATCCTGTGGCGTCTAGGTTAGTGGTCATTGTTCGATAGTTTATGTGGCTCTATGTGAGTACATTGATAATCGATGATTTCAATTTTTTTATCAGAGAATGATGGATTTACATGGCCACCCAATTTAGTGGTGTAGTTCACTCTCCTAACATGCATTTGATTTTTCTATTTTTCCTAAAATTTCTCTTATTAATTTTTGTAACTATCCCACATTCACAATATTTCTATAACTACCTCCATTTACTTCTTTACCTGATGCTATATTTTCTTAAAATATTTTTATCAATTTTTTTAACTCTTTTTTATTTCTGAAGATTTCTCTCTTTCATAAATAATTTCAAATCCTTAATTCAATTTACTTTTCAATTTTCAAAGTTAATTTAAAAAATCAAACTTAGATCTTCCCTTATTTTTTTTTTCTTTAAGAAAATTATAGTTTCTAATTTCTTTTATAATTATCTCTTTTTCAAAATTTCTTTCGATGTGCTATATAATTTTTTTTTCTTTTTCAAATTTTATACTCTTTAATCTTTTGGGCTTTTTTTAAAATTTCTTTTATCTGATTTTCTAACTCAATTTTTTAATTCCGAAGATTTCTATCTTTTCCAAAATTTCTTTCGATGTGCTATATAATTTTTTTTTCAAATTTTATACTCTCTAATCTTTTGGGCTTTTTTTTAATATTTCTTTTATATGATTTTTAAACTCTATTTTTAATTCCGAAGATTTCTCTCTTTCATCAATAATTCCAAATCTTTGATTCAATTTACTTTTCAATTTTCAAATTTAATATTAAAAAATTAAAGTTACATCATTACAGCTTCCTTTTTTTCTTTTAAAAAAATTATAGTTTCTAATTTCTTTTATAATTATCTCTTTTTCAAAATTTCTTTCGATGTACTATATAATTTTTTTTTTCAAATTTTATACTCTCTAATCTATTGTTTTTTTAATATTTATTTTATCGGATTTTCTAACTCTATTTTTTAATTCCGAAGATTTTTCTCTTTAGTCAATAATTATAAATCCTTAATTCAATTTACTTTTCAATTTTCAAAGTTAATATTAAAAAAATTAAAGTTACATTGTTACATTTTCCCTTATTTTTTTTAATTTTATAGTTTCTAATTTCTTTTATAATTATATATATTTTAAAATTTCTTTCAATGTGCAATATAATTCTTTATTTTTTTTTTAAATTTCTTTCTATTAACTATATAAATAAGGTAGCGAAAATTTTAATAAACGCGTGCATTGCACAAGCTAAAACACTAGTAATAGTATAATACCAATAAACAGTTTTTAGAGAATAAACTTACAAAATAAATAAGAAAAAATAATTTTTTTAGATAATGTAATCTCTCTCTTCCCATTAAAAATAATTGTTATAAAAATCATAAAACAATTTTTAGATGCTACTGCTACTTTAGATAAAATAAAGTAAAATTTATATTCTGTTTTGCTTTTTTTACTAAGCAATCCTTTTTTTTTCTTCTTTCTGATGGATCATATACTACTGTTGTTATACTTTTTCTTTTGTTATACCATTTTTATAATACCACTGTTATACTTTTTTTATACGATTTTTATAACAATTTAATTAATTAATATTATATATAAAAATTATCTAAAATTTGCTTTCTAGAATTTTATGTAACAAATATTAATGATCCACTTTTTCCAAAGAATTATACAATTAATTAGGTAATTAAAGTTGGTTGAAAGTGAATTATTAATGAGGTTTAACATATGCAAGTGAGTTACAAAATAAATAGGAAAAAGATAATTACTTTTTCCAAAGAATTATAAATTAATTAGCTAATTAAAATTGATTAAAAGTGGATCATTAATGAGGCTTAACCTGTACAATACATAAATATTATTGTCTTGTATTTTATATTACGTTAAATCAATATCAATCTTAGAATTAGGTTACTCTCTATTTATCTCGAATATATTAGAAGTGTAAACGATACTATCCATGTGATAAATGGAAGCAAACTGAGGGAATCATATTAGGGTGCTTTTATGAGTGACAACGAATTTATAGGGACAGTTATTCCTCGAGGTAGTAATGCTTAATTTACCCTAGCTCAATTAGTTTCATTTATAATAAGGTTAATTTTAATTTTTTTTTGTGTGTGTGCAGATTTCCGTGATTTAAGTAATCTTGAACACTTGGCATTGGATGACAATTCCCTGGGAAATGAGTTTCTCAAAAATATTGGTGAATTGGCGTCTTTGAAAGTTTTGTCTCTTTCGAATTGTAGAATAAATGGCACACTTCCTTCTGCGGGTAATTGTATTATTAGACTACCTTATATGATGTTGAAATATTTCTATTCATTTCATTATGTCCCTATAAGATGTAATTTTTAGTCCACATTTCATTTTTCAGATTGGTCTAAGCTGAAGAAGTTGGAAGAGTTAAATCTAAGCCTTAATGAATTTGAGGGACAGCTTCCCTCATCTTTTATTAACATGACATCTCTTCGAAAGTTGGAACTTTCCCATAATTACTTTACTGGAAATTTCGATTCTAAGTTTGCAAGCTTTACATCACTTGAGTATCTTGGTTTTATGGAAAACCAATTTGATGTTCCTATTTCTTTCACACCATTTGCAAATCATTCAAAGCTCAAGTTCATCTACGGTGAAGGCAACAAAGTCGTATTGGACTCACAACCTACTTTGCAAACTTGGATTCCAAAATTTCAATTACAAGTGCTTAATTTGCCTTCAACGACCAATACTAATTCTCTTTCTCTCCCTAATTTTCTTCTTTACCAAAATAGATTGATGAGTCTAGATTACACTGGTTGTAGGTTGGAAGGAGAGTTTCCTAGTTGGTTGTTTGAAAATAACACACAAATGACCGAAATTCTTGTTGGAAATTGCTCTTTTACTGCTACTTTTCAGCTTCCATCACGTCATCTTCTCAAAATGAGGAAGATTGATGTATCTGACAATAGTATAACTGGCCAGATACCTAGCAACAATATTAGTTCAATCTTTCCTAATTTGCAATTTTTGAACATGTCTATAAATGATATCCAAGGTTCAATTCCTCATGAGTTCAACCAAATGAACTTATTGGATACATTAGATCTCTCAGAAAATCATTTGTCAGGAGAAATTCCTAAGAACATATCTGGGGATAGGTCTCGGCTCAAGTTTTTGAAACTTTCTAACAATAAGCTACATGGACCCGTGTTTCCTACTTTGTCAACTTTGAAGAATTTGAAGGAATTGTATTTGGATGGCAATAGCCTTGCTGGTACTATCCCGAATATTTTTTCTACCACATCATTGATGGCCATGGATTTAAGCAATAATCATTTAGTGGGAAAGCTACCAAGTGTGGTTGGAAATGGGACATATTTGAAAGCGCTTTCATTGTCCAACAATCATCTTGAAGGATCCATTTCAACAAGATTTGTGGAACTTAAATCTCTAGACTATCTAGATGTCTCACAAAATGATTTCACTGGATTTGTGCCTTCTTTTGCCAATTCTTCCGTGAGATTCATTCATTTGAATAATAACAGGTTAAGTGGCTTGTCCAAAAATATGTTTGAAAGAAACTCTTCTTTATTGATGTTAGACCTTAGTCACAATGAAATAACAAATAGTATTCAAGAGATGATATTGGAGCTTCAAAATTCAGGGTTGAACATTCTCATATTGAAAGGTAATCACTTTACAGGACATTTACCACAACAGTTATGCCAATTGATAGATTTACATATACTAGACCTTTCTTATAACAATTTTTTTGGCGCAATACCAAATTGCTTTGGTATAATGCCTTTTGAGAAAGACAACCCTAAGCAATTTAAACATGATAGCTCTCATTTTTATATCAGTTATGGAGCATTATTAAGACAAAGAATCAGGAATAAATTTCCAAACGAAAAGGAAAAGGCAAGCTTCACTACAAAGAAAGTATCCTATACTTATACAGGGGAAATCCTTGATTATATGTCTGGAATTGACTTATCCCATAATAAACTAAACGGGAGTATTCCATCTGAGCTTGGAAACTTGACAAGAATTCAAGCATTGAACTTGTCCCACAATGAGTTGACTGGGCAAATTCCAGCTACATTCTCCAATCTGGCACAAACAGAGAGTTTGGATCTTTCTTTTAACAAGTTGAGTGGTCGAATTCCTCCTCAACTAAGTAAGTTAACGTCTCTTGAAGTATTTAGTGTTGCACACAACAACTTATCAGGTGAAACACCCGAAAGGAAAGCCCAATTTATTACCTTTGATGAAAGCAGCTACGAGGACAATCCTCTTCTTTGTGGACCTCCACTCCCAAAAAGTTGCAATCCTTATGGACAACCACATGCTATTTCACCAAATAGCTCATACATTGATGGGGACAATGACAGTTTAGTTGACATGTTTGTTTTCTGTGTAAGTTTTGGTGTGTCATACACATCAGTATTGTTGGTAATTGCAGCAACACTCTACATTAATCCTTATTGGAGGCGAGCATGGTTTTACTATATAGAATTGGTCAGCACAAATTGTTACTACTTTATCCAAGACAATTTGAGAAGGTTTTCAAATTTTAGAAATATGTAAAATGTTACCTTGTATGTCTAGGATTGCAGTCTTGCTGTTTGCTCAAGAGTGATTCAATGAATAATTCGTGCATGTGTTTCTTATATAATGATATGGAATCGAATTTAATTTAGTAAGTCATAATATTGTTGTTCAAGGATTATTATTTTATTTTTGCTTTTTGAAATTATTCACTATAAACATGCGGTGGCACCAATTATATGCTCAGATCCTCAAAACCATAATGTTTACTCCAATTATAGGCTGTTTAGCAAGGAGATTTAATAAAAGTATTACAATTTGTTATATATGGACAACATTTAAAGTAATTGTTACAAAATTATTCTTAAAATTGATAAATATACATTTTTTATGAATAAAAAAAATTAGATATGAAACATTTCCATCAATAAAAATAATTTTCAGAACACATCATTCCTATTTTACATATTTTAAATCTTCAAATCACTTTTTATATGTTAACACCAGAAACCTATCAATTCATGACCTCTTTTCGTTTAAAAGGTTTTCTTTATAATTAGAATTTGACAGACATTCTTAATTGATAAGGATGAATTTAATAACAAATTGAAAATTCCGTTATAACCACATTGAACATTATACATTAAAAATGACCCATTAACTAAATAATAAGGAACACGTGATTTCAACCCTATGAAATAATATGGTCTCTATAATTTTTCTTGGAAGCTTTTGTGATTCCATGATCATTTGTTGTTTGAATATTCGAAGTTCTAGCACTTGGTTTTTGCCTTTTGCCAATATAAATGATCCCATCTTGAACACCGTAATAAGTACTGAATTCACATCTCATCCACTTGAGATAGCCTCACCAAAAATCGATCGTTGCTTCTTGAAACCTAAAACAACGGAATGTACATATTGTCATAGGAATATCATATCTCAGTCTCGAACACCAAGTTTCAAGGTGTTGCAAGCAGGTTGTCATCTACTTCGGGTCTCTAATTAGGGTGTAAGGGACTTGAAAGTTGAAATCATGTTAGCTGAGGTTTAGATCTATCATGTTTTACTTCAAGTTTTATTCTAATCCCCTCATTATTGGTGATGTTGTTCAGTCTTATGAGGCTTTAGGGTATTGGTCATTGTCAAAATGTTTAGGGATTGATCGAGGTCCTGAAGTCGTGTAAAGTTGCTCGATCAGCTTGATGATGTACTAGCTTTAGGATGATATCTTCTTCTTCCTTGCTGAATTTCCCTCGTTTAATATCTAGCCTCAAATAGAGATGGCAACGGGGCGGGTCGGGGGCGGGTTTGGCTCTTCCCGTCCCCATTCCCGCAAAAGGCGGGACGGGTACGGGTTCGGGTATAAAAGATGCGGGTTTAATATTTTAATACTCATCCCCATTCCCGTCGGGTTTTATCGGGTTCGGGTATATCCGCGGGTAACTCACTACACTATTTTTTATAATTTAGTTTATTTATATATTTTTAAATAAATCATATATTAAGTTATTAATTATGTTTTTATTCAAATAATATATATATAAAATGAATAACAAAGGAATTAAAGGCAAATAATTAAGAATTAAATTATATTTTTAGTTAAATGTATAATTTTAAGTTTGTTATTTAACTATTATTATAATTAAAATTATTTAACTATTAAGCTATTGAATTTATATTTTTAAAAATTATAATGTATATATATGTTGTGACAAAAAAATATAATGGTAGCGGGTATACGGGTACGGGTACGGGTATAGTTTAATACCCATCCCCGTCCCCATCCCCGTTTTAAAAATTCGGGTAATACCCGTACCCGTACCCGTACCCGGTCAAAGCGGGTATTCCCCGTCAAAGTCGGGGTGGGTTCGGGGCGGTATCCACGGGTACGGGTTTATTTGCCATGCCTAGCCTCAAATAATTTATCCAACAAAGCCTGCAACTCTTGCCACACCTCAACAAACCTAAACAATCATATCATACAATCATATGTTAGATAATTCACCTATTATACAGAAAATGTTGCATAATAGCTTGTTTTGTGTTAGCTAGCAAAATTAATTAAAGGAATGTAATTAGCAGACTGACCAGCTTGTTTAGGAAGCGCACGCCAGTTTCCATGTCCATATCGTTGAATATGAGAAACTAATATCTGATCTTCTTCAGCAGTCGAAAGTCCCTTCTTCAATCTCATCCTCTCACAACAAGGAGTTCCCGTCATGGTCACTGCTGCACGGCACAATGATAAAAACGTGTCTCCTTTTCTCTCTACTAATAACTGTGGTGTGGTCGCTCGAGCTCTTTCAAGGTAGCTTTGTGTAAAGTAGCTTAAGGGTGTTGAGGAAGATGGAGGAGAGTTTCAACTTCATGCAGACGCTGTGATGAATAATGTGGTTATAATTGAGGTTATGTTGCAAAAAGTGGTGACAATATTATTGAAATGACTGAGAAGTTGATGAAGGAGATGAGTTTGAATGATCTTAAATATTTGTGTCCTGAATTGATTACGTTACGTATATGACAATGGTTGAGAGATTTTGTAATGTGGGTCGTTTCCTTCCTCCGTGTCTGTTGACTCATTGGCAAGCGTACCAAGTCGTCAGTAGTAATTGATAAGTATATAAGTATCATTCTCGCAAAGGACCCGTGTAATACTTGGCAAATTTCACAAATTTACACTAACTAGACTTAACAAATTCTATGCTAAATGGATGGAAATGAGATTTCAGTTGTAACAAAGGAAATAAAGCAAATAAAAAAACTTTGAAACTATTTTTGGATTTTTATAATGTGAAGAGATGCAGAAAAGGATAGGTTTTGCAAATGAGATGGAATTGTCGGGGTTAGACTTCACTAAACATCACTTTCTTTCAAAACACGTTACAAGCATATTTTTGCACTTCAATATTGACATCAATCATGGAAAATCACCTAACCCTAATCCCTTAGGTGAAAGGATCCTAAACTCCATTGTTAAGCTTCAATCCCCTGATAACTTAACAAAGTAGTTTGCTTTAAGCTCAATGATCATAAGATGACAAATAAACAAAGACCCAATCCTAGATACTTGGTTCATTGGGTGTTTTATCTCAGTTCAAGACCACAAAAGCATTTTCCAATCACTTTCAAGTCACAAATCATGTAATGGGTGATCAAGCCACAACAAGCATGAAGCACATAAATAAAACACCAACATTGAAGAACAAAGTAGATGATATATATAAAGAAATATACAAGAGAATGTAGTTTAGTTACATCTAACCCCAACAATGGAGGATTTAGCTACTCATTGTCATGTGTAGCATCAAAATACAAGAAGAAATGAAGAAGAAGATGAATGGATGCATAGGAGAGCTTCTCTTCACTGTGGAACTACTGGTCTAAAGAAATTGAAGATCCCCTCAATTATGACACTTGGGCCCTTTTAAAGCATCTAATTTCGAGCAACCAAAAAGTAAATTTTTACACGCCCTCGCTAAGCCATGGAGTAAGCTCGCTAAGCTAGACAGCTACGTGCAAAATTTGGTTACTCTTTGTCAGCAAGTTCGCCAAGCTAACTCTCTAGCCCGCTTAGCTAGCTTGGAGACAGAATTTTCCTTCACAGGCACCGGCTAAGCTGCAGAAAGCATTGGCTAAGCTAGCCTTGACTTTCTTCAATTCCAAAATAACTTCCAAATGCTCTCTCATGATCTCCAAAAAGCTTCCAACATTCTTCCTCCAATTCCTACACACTAAGGGTTAACAAAAGTTAGATGTTTATAAAAAATATGAATAGTTAGCTAAATCTTGTAAAATACTAAAAACTAAATTAAAATGTGCTAAAACAAGGTTCAAAAGGAAAGGAAAAGTGAGATAAGAGCTTCATTTTGCTTACTAAAGGTATGCAACATTGACACTTATCATTGTCTCAATTGGCTAATGATAGAGAATGCAAATAGCCATCTTATGTTCAAGAAACTATAGAGTGACTATATATCAGCTAAGGAGGCCAATAGCCATCTTGCTTTCAAGAATGAACTTAGACGTGAGGTTATTCGTTCATCTCCGTGTACATTCTGATTTCTGATACTTTTGGTTGGTAGTGGATGTGCTTGTTATTTCGTTTTTTCTTTTTCCTGTTTATATTATTGGATATTCGTTCATCTTGTGTTGACACTTGTGCACCACTGCTACGTGAACGTGATTGATAGCTCCTTTCCTTGGTATCTTATTACTATTTATTAAATAAAAATGCTATATATAGATCATGAAGCACAAACGTAATGCTCTTTTGAACACCCTGACAGAGCACAAATACATAAAATGCTATGGATAAAAAAAAAGACGGATAAAAAATCCCCAATTAATCCTCCTAGTAATAATATTTGAAAGAAATAAAATTAATATATTTAATGTAAGGAGAAATCATGTCTTCTAATCATAAATATAATAACTCCTAAAATGATTAACATGATTAACGAGATTTTTTTTATATAAATATTCCTATTTATAAATGAATACTAATTGATAGGTTAAATAGTCTTGCTATTTGGACTATCAAATTGATCCTTAAGTTTTGTTCTTTTTATAAATAGTCACTCTAAACTTTAATTTTATCCCAATTGATCCGTAAATTTTATTGTTTTTCTAATTGACACCATGAATTTTAATTTTATTCTAATAAACTTTGCTTTTTTTGTAAATAGTCTCCTTGAACTTTAATTTCTATCCAACTTATTTTCAAAATTTATCCTTTTTAAAAATATCTTTTTTTGTTAGAGTTAAAATACTAACTAGAAAGAAAACCCAATAATTTATTTATCTTGAATGTTAATCATTCATTATTTTTTTACAACTATTTCCATGTGTTAAAATATAATAAAAAATGAGTTTAGAAGAAATAAAAAGGGAAAATAATAAAAAATAAAATATTAACTTATAGTTAGCAATGAATTTTATTAAATAAATACAAAAGATTTTTTATTTCTTTTAGAAACAGGGGCCTATGCCCCAGGAAGAGAGGATTTAATAAATTAAATACAAAGATAGTCACGTATGTAAACTTTGACATTGATCAATATGGTTGGTCATTGGATTATGTCTATAACTCTTTTAGAAAAGTGTTATATTATATTATATTGTATTGTATTATATTATATTATATACTTTTTTATAATACGTTTTTTTTTTTTTTTGATTAGTGGGAAAAAAAAAAAACAAAGAAAGAAAGTTAGGGCCTAACATAAGAAATGCCCATAGCATCAGCTAACAAGAGAGAAGATAGTTGATGAGGACAACTATCCCATATAAATAAAGGGCTCATAGAATTGTTGCCATGTTTTGCAAGCCAATCAGAAGCGGCATTTCCTTCTCTAAGTGTATGCAACATAGTAAGGTTCCAGTCAGCAGCAATAAGATCACGAATGCTTTTGAGAAGCGAAGCATGCGGGTTGTATGGAGAGTCATGTTGCTTGATCATGTTGAGAGCCGAGAGAGAATCAGACTCACACACCACCTGACGGTAACCACAGTTCCAAGCTAAACGAAGACCATGAAAGATAGCTAATAATTCTGCGTTTAAGTTGGATGTAATTCCGCAAAAACTAGAGTAGCCATGTAGCCAATGACCACAATGATCTCGAATGAGGCCTCCATATCCAGAAGGACCTGGATTCCCAAATGAGCTTCCATCGCAGTTGATTTTGACAGCGTTGTGAGGAGGAGGGTGCCAATGAACTTCGACAATGGGTTTAGCGACCTTGACCTTCGCCAGAGTAGATATGACAGTATGGAAGAGAGTGTGAATTTGGTTCAGGGTGAACCAAGGCGTCCAGACTTTGTCGTTGAAGATTTCCGCATTCCGAGCCTTCCAGATTATCCAGCAAGTGATGATAAATAGGATGCCATTAGTTCCGGTAGCATTACTCTTGAGCCAAGTTGCAGTATCCTCATGAGTAAAGCGATCCTGGAACTTATTGCTCAAGATTCCCCAAATTGTTCTTGCCTTGCAGCAATCCCTTAAAACATGCGCAATGTCTTCATGATGAAGCCCACACCTGTGACAAAAAATATCAACAACAAAGTGTCGGAAAGAAAAACGTTAGTAGGAAGTTTTCCATGAAAGGAAAGCCAAAGGAAGTGTTTGATATTTTCAGTGATATTGAGGGACCAGATCCAAGACCAGCTCTCATGACTGGTGTTCAGGTTGGTAGCTTCGAGATTAAGCCACCTGAATGCCGACTTAGCAGAATAAATTCCGTTGTGAGCATGACCCCATATGACTTTGTCCTCCGTGTACTCATTCAAAAAGATAGCCTCCACCTTTCGACGCACATCAATAGGCACATTGGTAGCCAGCATCTGCCACTGAAATGCCCCATCAACATACAGATCCTTGAGATTCATCTGAGAGTCTTGAATATGAACATAATCAACCATCTCTCCCAAACAACCTTCAGACAACCATTTGTCAAACCACAGTGATATATTCCCCTCTCCTACCCGAATTTGGAACCTGGATTTAAGCCTAAGCATTGCCTTGACAATGGAGGCCCAAGTATAGGAAACTCCTTGCGAGAGGCCAGTATGCAAAATGGAATTGGTTCCCAGGTACTTCAAAGTCAGCATTTTAACCCATAACTTGTCCGGTTGGTGTAACAAGGCCCAAGTATGCTTGCCTAACAAGGTGACATTGGTTTCTCTTGCCGTGCGGATCCCCAATCCCCCTTGAGATTTAGGTTTGGTGATCGTTTCCCACTTCACCCAATGACACGTTGGTTTGTCCCAGATGAAATTACGGACACAAGTATCAATTTTGTCGCAAATCCCTTCAGGCACCCATAAATTCTGCATAGAGTAGATGGGAATGGAGGTCAAAACAGATTTCGCAAGAGTCACCCTCCCCGCTTTGTTAAGAAGCTTCTTTTTCCAACCCGCCAACCTGTTATTCATACGATCCAGAATATAAACAAAGTCACTCTTTTTCACTCTCCCCGAAAGAAGAGGAAAACCTAAGTACTTGCCAATATTAGTAGTATGTTGGAATCCAATGACCTCCGTAAAGCTGTGCAATTTAGATGCGGCAACATTCTTGGACCCCAGCAATTGAGATTTATGAATGCTAACCTTTAAACCTGATGCATGGCAGAAATCGTTTAGAACCTGCTGGACCAAACGAACCTGGGATTTCTTTGCCTGGGTAAATAAAAGGCAGTCATCAGCAAAGAACAAGTGAGAGACCTCCGGCCCATTCTTTGAGACTTTAACCGGCTTCCATAAGCCATCTTCAACCTTCTCTTGGATCAATAAAGCCAGCTTCTCCATACACAGCAAGAATAAGTAGGGAGAGAGGGGGTCCCCTTGACGTAAACCACGTTTAGGGGCAAAATTATCCAGCTTCTCATTATTCCACTTGAGAGTAAGTGAGGTTGTGGTCGTACAATTCATAATGAGATTCACCACCGGAGCAGGAAATCCAAAGTCCGAAAGGGTTTGCCTCAGAAACTCCCAATCCACCCTATCATAAGCCTTTTCGAAATCAATTTTAAAGAGAAGATATCCAGTGTTACCTTTCTTCTTATGCATGTAGTGGACAATCTCTTGGGCTATCAAAGCATTATCCGTTGTACATCAGCCCGGCATGAAGCTACTTTGGAATGGGCCGACAATAGAATCCAGATGAGGGCGAAGCCTGTTTACTAACACTTTTGATATTAGCTTGAAGAGCACGTTACACAAGCTTATAGGACGAAATTGACGAAGACTGGTTGGGTTATCAATCTTAGGAATTGGGATTATGAGAGTTTCCGCAAGACCTGGATTAATGTTGCCCGTGGCAAAAGCATTTGCCACTAGCTCCCAGACTTCCATTCCCACCACATTCCAGTAATTCTGAAAGAAATATGCTTGAAATCCATCAGGCCCGGGAGCCTTGTAGGGATCCATGCCAAAAACTGCCTTCTTGACATCATCCAAGGAAACAAAAGCATGAAGCTGCGCCCTGACTCCATCAACAAGTCGAGGAATAGAACGAAGCTGTAAACTGCCCGGGTCACAAGATTCGGTACTCTGAAAAAGATGTTTAAAGAAATTGTTAGCTTCTCTCTTCAGCACTTCCTCATCAGTAATCCAAACCCCATCTATCAGTAAGGTCGTCACCCTATTCCTTCTTCGCCGAATCACAGCTTGAGTATGAAAGAATTTAGTGTTCCGGTGGCCAAACTTCACCCAATTCTCCCTTGATTTCTGAAACCAAAGTAGTTCTTCCTGTGCTAGTGTCTGGTTGTATTGGTTCTGAAGATCCTTTTCCAATTGTATCATGTCTGCAGTAGGTGCCCAGTCAAGTTGTTTGTGAACTCCTTTAATACGGGCTTCCAATTGCCTTTTCCGATGAAAGATATTGCCGAAAACTTCCTTATTAAATTTCTCAGACTGAATCTGCACTTGATAAAGCTTATTCATAGCATTACCATGAGAACCCTCCCAAGCAGTTTTCACCAAGTCACCATAATCCGGATGTGTCGTCCAGGCCACTTGAAAATGAAATGAGCGAACCTTCTTACTTTTGAATCTTGAGCAATAGAGCAGAAGTGGGTTATGATCTGAGTCATGGGGGGCCAGTACTTCAACAAGTGCGTGAGGGAAACCAAGCCGCCAATCCACGTTGGCCATGCACCTATCCAACCTTTTCCTCACATGACCTCCATTAACAATATTTTTCCTCCACGTAAAAAGCCCCCCAGTGGTAAAGAGATCCAAGAGGCCGCATGCGTCCGCCATATTCGCAAACTGAATAGCCCGAGTACTATTGAAAGCTCCTCCAATAACCTCAGTAGAGAAAAGTATTTCGTTGAAGTCCCCAATGGTGGCCCAAGGTCCCGTGATTTGGCCGCTAATATTCATTAAATGATCCCACAACTCAGATCGAAGAGAAGGGGTAGGTGACGCATAAATCGCAGAGCAAGACCAGTACACATTGCCCTTTTGAATGGTGAAAGTGATGGCTTGTTGGGTATTGGCAATCAAAGTAAAAGATAAATCTGATCTTCTTGAGAGAACCCAGATTCCCCCTGAATGTCCCCTAGCTTCATTTATAAAGAGCGGGTGATAACCCATATCCTCCCAAGACTTCGCAACTCTCGCAAACGGAGCATGAGTTTCAAAGAGAAAAAAGAGAGAAGGTTGATGAAGTTTAATCATATTGCGAACATGTCGCAAAGTCGTACGGCTTACTGCGCCGCGAATATTCCAAGCAATAAGACTAAAATCCTTAAACATATCCATTAAATATGAAAAAGGAATAAAAAGGCACAAGGCCCTTTTAATTTGCTGGATAAGGCGATGCGGCACTGGTCCCCTCATCCAAACCCGCGGGGGCATTCCCTTGGACCACATCCATAACACTATCATCCTCCTCCAACGGCATCTCCAACCTGACACCATTAATAGGCTTAAGATTAATAGTTGATTTCGCTCCATTCCCCAAATCGTAAATAACTGGGCTCTTCATCTTTGCTTGTGGTTCAATGGCCACTTTATATTGATTAGGAGGCTTGGCTGTTTTGTTTTTTGCCGCATTCTGTAGCAGTTGCCATGTGGGGGTCCCATGCTCCATTCGAGCTCTTTTGTTTTTCGAACTATATCTAGGAGGAATCTTACTCGAATTAGCTGATGTGTGTGGGTCCCTTTGTGTAGGTCGATAATCCCCAATCGTATCTGCATGGGATTTCTCTCTCCTATCCTTCTTAACTACCTCCTCATTGCTCTTATTGGCAGTTACTTGTTTTTTGTTTTGTTTGTGGTTATTTCGTGATTTGCGCCTAACCACCATCCAGTCCCCATGAATGGGATTCTCTATCGTATCAATCTGATCTTTATTGGGCGTGAGTTGCGCTGATTGCTCCGTTGTAATCGTTGCATTAATGGCTCCATTATCAGTCATTACAGCCCCATGATTCTCAGTCATTGACGGCGGCGCCGGTGTAGCATTAGGAACCACATTGTGCATCGGTGTTCCCTGAGGCATGGTCGGGTTGGTTGTGGACGTCACATTAGTTATGTTGGTACCTTTGGTTTTGCATTCCCTCATCAAATGGCCATAACAGCCGCAACCAGCGCAATTGCGGTGAAGCCCTTCGTACTCAACGTGGTACCAAAACCCCTTCAACCAAACTATCCCCACGACTGGCTTGGTCAGGTCTACTTCAACACACACCCTCGCAAAACGGCCGCGCCTAGCATCCAGAGTATTAACATCAACCCTAACCGGTCTACCAATAGCCGAGGCCATTGCCAAAAGAATACTCTCGTCATAGAAAACCAGGTTTAATCCTGGAAATCTGATCCAGACGAGTGTCTTGTCAATCTTGGCCTCTGGTGACACAAATTCCGGCGACCATGTGCGTACTGTGAGATAGTGATCAAAGATCATCCACGGTCCTTGCTCCATTACCTTCAATCTATCATCAGCACAATCAAACTTCACCATGTAGTAATGGTTTCCAATATCTATAATATCAAATCCTGCGTTCAGTTTCCAGATTCTTGATAGCCTGTCTTTCATGGTATAGAAACCAAGCGATTTGCCCAACAACTTGACAACCAAAGCATCTTGCCAAGGGGAGCATAACCCAGTGAAGACCGAATCATCAATATGGATCATGGGCTTCATAGGGTTCCCTCCTTCATACTCAATCCTTGCGAGGTTATTCTTCAGCAAATCTACTCTAGGTCTCATCGTTACAGGTTCCCTGTTAGGCAACACTTTATCTCTGAACGATACCTGTTGGGGTCCATCCTTGCCAGCAGTCCCATCCGGTGGCTCTTTCCCTGTTGGTCCGCCTTCCTTCACACCTGCAGAGAAAACGTAGTCTGGGTCCATGTTTTTTTTTGACATATGTTAATACGTTTTTTTTTTATTGCATCAATTATCTTATTTTATTTATTTTATCTGACCTTAATAATTCAGGGGCAGAGCCAGGATTAATGACTTGGGGGGCCAAGTTTAAAAATTAAAATTCATCTAGTAAATATATTAACTAACATCAAAATTTTTACATAGTATTTATAATTATGTAATTTCAAAATAATCTAATATTATATAATAGCGAATATACTTATATAGAAGATAAATTAAACAATTTTTAAAAAAAATCCAAAATTACAATTGACAATAACCAATTTCACATGCCACCGAGAACCCTAATAAATTTATAATAATAAAAAATTGGTATCTATGTTAAATATTTTTTTACGAAAAATCTTATAATGTTCATGAAGTCTACTAAATTAGAATAAATTATGGTACTCACTAAATTATCTTTTACGATAATAGTAGCCAACAACATTGAAGAATAATTTGCTTTCAAATAGTTGAAAAATACAAGAAGAAAAATGATGTGTCATGA
Source organism: Pueraria montana var. lobata (assembly GCA_026413185.1). NCBI lineage: Eukaryota > Viridiplantae > Streptophyta > Magnoliopsida > Fabales > Fabaceae > Pueraria > Pueraria montana. The sequence continues at coordinate 74,109,965 of CM048650.1, read as the reverse complement.
CAAAGGCTGCAATTTTAAAAGTGAATTATGAAAACCTTTGATGCAACTTGATATATAATATGATTTCTTAAGGTTTACATAGCACACGTACCTATACTCATGTACTCGAGACCGGAAAGTACGTTGCAATCTCACAAACAATAACAAGAAGAACAAAGACAAGATTGGAAAATAGAATAATCGTTAATGTATTTCAAAATTTAACTTGTCAATCCCTTATATACTGTTTGTAATTGTTTGACTCATTGACAAAGATTAATAAATAACCTTTAATTCTCAAATCAATATAAATAGAATGCTAATAAATTCATTTGATTACAAACTAATTATTTATAACTTTTAAAATAAGAGAAAAAAGCTATGCACTGACAGTGTAAAATAATTTTACACTGTCATCCAATCACAACTCACCATGTATGGTAAATTTGTTGACGTTTACAAAATTATCTTAAAAATCATATCAACAGTGATATGTGATTGGATGACGGTGTAAAATTGTTTTACACTGTCAGTGCATCACCATTAAACTCTTAAAATAATAATAATATATGAATTGTTAGAAAGAAAAATATATGATACTCAAATATTTTATCTAAAAAAGAAAAAAATACAATTATCTCTATAATGAATACTATAAAAGAATAGAATATTTTGTTAAAAAGTAGAAAAATAAATAAATAATACTTAAGTAACTTCTTTTTATGTTGCACTTAAATGACATTATTTACATAATTAAATCCCTAAATAAAAATAATTACCTAAAATATATATATTATAAAAAATTGAAGAAAAAAAATCAGGGGGGCCTTCCCAACGTTGGTCCGCCCCTGCCTTAATTTTATTTTATTTTTTTCATTTTTTTTTCTAATCATTGGTAGAAATAATTTTATAAAAAGAGTTGTAAGGAAGTACGTAATTTCTCTATGAATAAAAAGGCAAGTCTAAACTCTAAATGGATAATATGTCTAACATAGATTCGTGTATTGGATCTTCTTCATGGTTTCCAGAAGTTAATTACAGTCTTTGGATTGACGTCAAGTCGATGCGTCTTCATTTATTGCTACCTTGTATATTTTGTTGATATTTCAAAAGGTTAACATTTTTATTTAATTAAATATAGAAAATCTTTTTGTAAATTAATTTATTATTTATTAAAAATAGATATTTTGATTGACTTGTGCTTATTGACTTGGGCAGTTAGATTAGGTCTCACGTTATCGTTGACTTGATCTTGGGTGGTTTTAGAAACTCTATCTTTTCATTATAAATAACTATGCTTCAATGGTTTTAAAGAGCTCTGTCTTCTTTTTCACCTGGGTTATTCTCATTAAAATTATCTTGCTAGTTTTGTCGCCCCAAATTATTTTTGGGAAGAGCCTATTAAATCCTCGGAGACTTGCGCATCACGCGGATAAGTCCTTGAGGACAGTGTGATTTCACACGTCTCAGGCTTAATCTGTTCGAGACCATACATGTTTATAGATCGTGGTTCGTAGATTATCAATTCATGGTTCATGATTGATCGTGATAATGGGCGCTGAGGACAACAATCTCAAGGACTTACTCCATGCCAATCCAAATTTTTTTTTTCATCTCAATTTTTTTTTCAAACCTAAATTCGTCAATTCCTTCAACACCAGCATTGTCGAGACAAATTTTGCATTGTGCCAATCATCCTCACAAAGAGTTCCACTGCCTCCAACATAGTTCAATCACAATGAAGATCCGAGGCATTATGGACTTTGTTTTCTCCTCTTTTTTTTTTTGGTACAGGTTTTATCCTTTGGTTGGTGGATCCATTATAAGGGCACATGTGATGATCGAATGTTGTAGGTGTGACGTTATCAGCGGCAACTACATAGGGTTGGAGAGATGAAAAACACACATAAGATTTCCTCAATGACTTTCTTCGTGGCAGCATAAAGGCTCGCAATCCATCTGAATCGAAGGCATGGTCATTGCATCTGATCACATTTTCACAAAAAAAAAAAGGAGGGAAATGTAGGAGTTCGTCATGATCGTGCTACGATTTGTGTTGGAGTTCACACTTTCGAGCTACTTAGTAGACTTGAGTTGGATATTTACGTGGGCAACTCTCTTCTTAATTTGGATGTACTCCAAGTTTGGTGACATGGCAATTGCAAAGGAGTTGTTTGATATAATGTTTGTGAGGGACTTAATTTTTTGGAGTACCGTGGGCCGGTTCTATCAACATGGGACAATGCTTAATCATCGTGGGAAGAAGCAAATGAGTAATATGAGAAATAATGTGCTTCCTCATATTGAGGTCAGAAATATAACAATTGCAGGTATGCATTACTCAAATTTTTTTCTTCGGTATTATATATTTTTTGAGAGATTGGTATTGGAGGCTTAAACTGAGAGCCTTTAAGGAGAACTAATAAATAATAATAATTCATGATACTAAGAGAATCAGTCCCTTGAAATAAGTTTAAACTTGGATCAACATGTTTTAAAGTTTTAAGTTAAGTATGCTTTACGTGATAAAGTGTTGGGTATCTTGATTAGTTGTTTTGAATTTATAAAGTGAATACAGAATGTGTGCATCAGACTTGATGATTCTACTAAGTGAAGTGATATAATTATTTGATATAATTTTTAATATATATAGTGTTATTTTGCATTTGGGTGATAAGACTAGGAATGATTCAAATTATTTCTAGAGATACATATGTGAATTAAAAAGGTGTTGAGGCCATTATGTGAAATGAATCATGCTACGGTTTAAGTATTTTGATTAAATTTATTAGTGACAATAATTATTGAGAAGATCATGTAAATGGAGAAATGAGACTTGCAGGATCTTAGTCAAGAGGGAGACTAATTAAGTATAAAATATTGATAGAAATATTTATAATTAGTATGCTTTTGTTGGTCGGTTGAGAGAATAAATCCTAATGTTTATCATGAGATCCTACATGGATTATCTGTGATGTGAGTTCTCTGACTTTAGTTTTTAAAAGCAACCGTCATTTGTGATATGTGAATTGTTGGTAATATTTTGAGTAATTAATTTTACTTCGCTGTAGTGTCAAGTGTGAGCTCTCCATATTACAAAATTTATATAACATAAGATACTTGAGAGGTACCATGAAGTATGATATTGAACATAGTGCATTTTCCATTGTATTAGAAAATACAGTAATGTTAAAATGGATCTTTGATCCATATGAGACAAAATCCACTAGAGGTTGTGTCACTACACTTGGTTGTGGTGCGTTACTTAGAGATCAACCAAATAAATAGGAATTGAGTTAGAGTTCATTACTCTAGAGATGGTTGATTATGTGGCTTAGTGGTTGAAAAATCACATAACCAAATATTCCTTTGGAATATAAATTAAGAAATAATCTGATAAAGCAATTGCTTGAGAGATAAAATTTTGATTATGTGAAGTGAAAAATGGATTCGGCCGATCTTTTGAAAAAAACCCCTGGGGAGGAAAATGTTATATGAAACATCGAGGGGAATGAGACTTTATTAAGCCATTTGAAAACAAACAAATGATGGTAACCCAACCTTTGTGATTGGAGATCCCATGAAGAAGGTTCATCGGAAAAACAAGTCATTTGTTAGTTCTGCTAGCACTAAAATTGATTTTAATCAATTTTTTTTTGTCCCTTCCTATGGTGTGAGAAAGTGCTAGACACTGCATTAATGAGAGGTTAAACTTTATAGTTAAGCTTTACATGTTTTTGAGAAAGCTTGACAACATTAAAGTTTTTAATGATTTTCATATCCCTTATGGCTAGTGTATGATTTGCAGCATACACTTGATAAAATCACCTATATGAGTGTCAAGTGGGGCCGATTGTATGAGATCTTGGCGAAATCTCTAGAGCACTCATGAATAATAGGCACGCGCATGGCCTATTAGCGCACAACAGCAATAACAGCAAGGATTATGGGGGTGTAGTGTGATTGATAGACCGTTAACATACGTCAAGTGTTTTGGGTTCAATAGCTTGCTACACCCATTACGCTGTGTGTTAAGTCTTATTAGTCTAGGTTTGGTTCAACAGGTTGCTACACCAAGTCAGACGCATTATATCCAAGAGAAAGAGAATATAGGAATTCTTATATTTTCTTAAAACCTTTTATTTAACCTTTTGAAATATGTGAGGGATTGTTGTATATTTTGTTGATATTTCAAAAGGTTAACATTTCTATTTAATTAAATATAGAAAATCTCTTTTGTAAATTAATTTATTATTTATTAAAAACAAATATTTTGATTGACTTGGTCAGTTAGACTAGGTCTCATGTTACCCTTGACTTGGTCTTGGGTGGTTTTAGAAACTCTATCTTTTAATTATAAATAACTATGTTTCAGATGGTTTTAAAGAGCTCCCTCTTTTTTTTCACTTGGGTTATTCTCACTAAAATTATCTTGCTAGTTCTGTTGCCCCCAAATTATTTTTGGGAAGAGCCTGTTAAATCCTGGGAGACTTGCTCATCACGTGGATAAGTCCTTGAGGACAGTGTGATTTCACACGTCTCAAGCTTAATCTGTTCGAGACCATATATGTTTATAGATCGTGGTTTGTAGATTTTTTTTTTGATGAGTTCGTGGTTTGTAGATTATCAGTTCATGGTTCATGATTGATTGTGTTAATGGATGCTGAGGACAACACTACCTCGTTGCACTTCAATGGTTCAATTAACAATTGGATAGCTGATAATAATAACACCAAGCAACAGTAGTTGATCTAGGACCCTATATGACTATATCAGGAGGGCAAAATATACACATTCAAAATAAAATAAGAGATATGATAATGTTATCATACCTTATTGACGCAACAAACAATGAATTATAATAGGAGATGATAATTATTTTATTTTATCCTATCCTATTGAGTCAACTGGAAAAAAGATAAATTAAAATTTTAAATTAAATACTTAAATAAAAATAACAAATTCATGAAAGGAGTAAAAAATTAGAAACAGAGGTTCAAATATATAAAATTAGGGAAGCAAAATATACACATTTAAAATATTTATATATAATTTTTTAAAAGCCTAAAATATATGTGCATCCGCCACCATCGAGCAATATATTGGATAGCTGATATGAAGCGTACAATTTGCGGCATAGAAAAAAATATTATGAAGCAAGTCATGACCCTAATGGGAACATTGCACGCAATTTCCTTTATGAGGAAAGGTATTGAGAAAATCAATAACAAGAGATGATTGGTGGAACTTAGTTGAGCTTGAGGGGTCCATGGCCCCCCAATTTTTTTGATAGAGTATTAATAGATAAGATTTTTTTATAGTATTTTTATATATTTTTTAAAGTTACTTGTTCAATAATTATTAATGGTTTTAAGTCATTGAAATGGTATAAATAATTTTAATTTGTAAATTTTTAGCCATTGAAAGAACGTAAAAAAGACAATTTTATTATTTTCTTTGTTGTTATTAATTTTATAGAAATAATTTTTTTTCCTATATATAAAAGAAAGTTCTTGTTTTTTATAGCATTAGTTATTATGATTGATTTAATAACACTTTTTATAGGTTAACTATTTCATTAATTAATGATTTAAATATGTTTTTAATCCTTCAAATATGGGGTCTATTTTTTTTAGTCCCTCAAATTCAAAGTTGCATTTTTTAGTCCCTCAAACTTGGAAAATGATGATTTTAATCCTTCCGTTAAAACGGCGTTAAAGGATGAAGAATGTAGCAGACCCTTTTGCAATTTATGGCGATTTTTAGTCCGTAAACCGCCATAAAATGGAAAACTCCACAATCAAAATGAACATTAACAGGAAATTTTCTTCTCCCATAAACCCAGAATCATTCTCAAAAGTGATTGTAAACACAAATCAGAAATTGAAACATAATAAGCAATGTAATAATGCAAAATGCCAATATAGAAAAATAAGAACATAACTTGCAAATTAGAAATAGCGTTTTCCCCATTCAAACAACCCCATATGATATTTTCCTTATAAACTAGTTTAAGCCTACGATTTCACAACAACGAAATTACAAGTATGCGAATCCACTAAAAATAGTCTTTGCAGAGCAATCCCTGCCGCTCCCACCTGCCTCCAAACCCTTTTCTCTTTTCACATTCCCCAAACCTCAATCCCCCGAACCCAACAAGACAGGTTCACCCCCTTTCACATAGAACGATGAGCATTCACGCGACAATGTGCGTGTTGTTCAGGGCGGCGACGATATGAACGCCGTTCACGGCGGCGGCGATGTGGAAGCTCCATCAATTTTAGGGTCTACGCTCACTATTTTTTTACTTGTTTTTTGTGGTTTAAAAATGCCATATCTAATATTGATATTGCTTGAGTTCGTACTATAGAATTTGCTTGTTGATTCTGATATTGCAAAGGATTGTGATTGTTCATATTGATTGTTGTTCTAAAAAACGTGCCAATCTGTTCTGGTTTAGCGATTTGATTTGTTCCAGATTCATTTTGATTGTGGGGATTTCAAAAGTTAAATTTAAATTTTCAAAATTGAATTTTTGGTGGTCAAAAAACCGCCACGAATCACAACATTGTTTGTCAGTGTTATGACAGAAGGACTAAAAAAAAGCATTTCTTAATTTTGAAGGATAAAAAAAATGACTTTTAATTTGGAGGATTAAAATAAACATACTCCTATATTTGAAAGACTAAAAATATATTTAAGTCTTAATTAATTATCTTTTTATAATAATAAAGTATTTTTTTTGTATATCTCAAATTCATTATTTCTATATCTTTTATATTCTTGTACGTATTGCTACGAAAAAATAATCTTACTTGGACCTGTGTTTATTTTATTTTATTATTATTTTGGACTTTTTATGCAAAATTTTCCATGATTTTCTTTCGATTTTCCTCTACAAAAATTTTCTATAAATTTTGTTATAAATTTGGCAAAAAAATATGATTATTTCTTTAAATTTATTAAAAAATCGTAGAAAATTAATTATTTTATATATTTTCATACAAATTTTATTTTGTAAAAAAAACTTGATTTTTATTACAATTTTTTTTTTACAAAAATTACATATAAATTTTCTATTATTTTTATTCAGTAGAAAACAAAGGTATAAAAATCGTAAAAAAACTAGAAGTGTTATTTATATTGTAGAAAAAAATATTTTCATACTATATATGAAAGATAGTTGATTAAAAAAATTAATATTTAAATAATATGATTCAATACTTAAAATCATCCACAATAAATAACATTATAAAAAAAAACTATTTTAATTTATATGATATAATCATAATTATTTTGGCCCTCCAACATTTTTTTTTGTCAACCTTGGCAACTGATGAAAATTAATTAAGCTCATCAACCACTTTTGAACGTACGACTTGGCTAATATGCTCAGGAGCACAAACAAACTAGTTGGTGTATTCTTATTTACAGGAGACGAAATCCATGATCTGTTACAGAATATGATTATGAAGAGGAAAATGAAGAGTACTGTAGGCGTGTGTTTGTTGTTTTTTGTTTTATTGGGAGTGATGTGTTGTGAAGGGTGTTGGAGGGAAGAGAGAGATGCTCTTTTGGGCCTTAATTCCGCTTATTACGCAACAGTTTGGGGTGGGGAGCCGGCTCTGATTGTTGTCAGTGGGAACGAGTTGAGTGCAACAACACCACAGGGAGAGTGGCCAAACTCAATCTTAATGATATATTGTGGTCGGAACAATATATGACTCTAAATTACTCGGATCTTGTTGTCTTCAAAGATTTGAAGAACCTCGACTTGTCCGTGAATGGCATATTCGATTGTGTAGGGAATGAATGTTAATCTCGTACAAATTCTATGTCTTGATATATCATTATTTCAACTTTAATCTAGGGTTATATGGCATAAATGCATAATCATTATTTCAACTTTAATTTACATACTTTGCAGCGCTGCTGGAAAATCTGGAAGTCCTTTACATAAGTGACAACTATTTGGATGCTGCTGGCATTCTATCCTATTTGGATGGGCTTTCATCTCTTAAGTCTTTATATTTAATAGAAAACTGGTTCGAGTTCAATACATCTTCACTATTCCACGGTGAGGCTTGCTACATTTGTCTTTTTTATTTTAAAAAAATGACAATAATAATATTTCTGATTATTATGATGATGATGATGATGATGTAAGCCTCTTCTAATTTTTGGTACTATTTTTCCACAATTTGTTGGCTTCTTCCCCAACACATGTGCATATTTACCTATATGAGTTTTTGAAACACTGTTATCAAAGTTGCATAATCTGGAGGTCCTTGACATAAGATACAACTATTTGACTAATGACATCCTGCCATCCCTCAGGGGATTCACATCTTTGAAGGAACTATATTTGACTAAAAATGAATTGGACTCAGGTCTTCATATTCAAGGTAGGATAGTTTTTCCATTTCATTAATAGCTTCCGGATAAATATATATACCTGACACGTAACATACTATATATTCAATTCCTTGTAGGTTTATGCTCATCATTAAGGAATCTTGAGGTCCTTGACTTGTCCCACAACAACTTCAACGACAGTAATATTGCATTTGCTCTTAATGGACTTTCATCTCTCAAGTCTTTAAATTTAGAATTTAGTCAATTGACTTCGAGATCAATTTTTAGTATGCCACACTTTCCATATTAGAAATCTTCATTATTTCTTTTTGGTTGAAAAATATATCTAACTGCAATTGGTATATATATGGTTAGATATATCAAAATTGAGTTCTTTGGAGATCCTTGACTTGTCCGGCAACAATTTCAACGATAGTGATAATGCATCTGCTCTCGGTGGACTTTCATCCCTCAAGTCTTTATATTTAATATATAGTCAATTGACTCCGAGATCAATTTTTAGTATGCCACACTTTCCATATTAGAAATTTTCATCATTTTTGTTTTTGGTTGAAAAATATATCTAACCGCAATAGCTATATATATTGTTAGATATATCAAAACTCAGTTCTTTGGAAACCCTCGACTTATCTTGGAACAAGATGAATGAGAGTATCATTCCCTGGCGTCTAGGTTTGTTGTCATCATCCCAAAATTATATTAGGATTAAACGTTTGTTTTAATTTCTAACTTCATAAAATTTTTACTTTAATTCTTGATTTTGCAAAACATTATTTACTTTAATCCTTTTTTTTTATGCAAAATGATAATGGAGAATAAGATGAAAATGATTAAAATAAATAACTTTTTTTTTTATAAAATTAGGAATTAAAATAAAAAAAATTCAAAGTTAAGACTAAATGACATATATCTATAGTATATATTAGTGACTAAAGTTAATGAGTTACTCATTACAAATATGGCTCCAACATAACATGCTTTTGATTCTTAATTACTAAGAATTTGATTTTTTTTTTTTTTTTTAGAGAATGATGGATTCACATGGCCAACCGGTTTACATGTCCTTGGACTATCGAGAAACGGATTAAGTAACAAGTGGTTTACATGTCCTTGGACTATCGAGAAACGGATTAAGTAACAAGTTTCTTTCATCACTAAGTGGGTTAGAATGTCTCAAATATCTTGATTTAAGCAGCAATCAGTTAGAAGGCTCGCTACATATAAGTGGTCAGTATTTTTATGGATTATGTTTAGGATATTAAAAAAATATTTTGCAATCTTATATCGTAATATATATATATATATATATATATATATATATATATATATAGAGAGAGAGAGAGAGAGAGAGAGAGAGAGAGAGAGAGAGAGAGAGAGAGAGAGAGAGAAAGAGAGACAGAGAGAGAGAGAGAGAAGGGATCAAGTTACATCAGTGTGACTCTAAAAGAGTTACACCATTTTAATAACTTGATATATAATAAAAATTTTAATGATCCAACCGTTAAATTATATCTACATATTACCAAGATTGTTTGTGTCAAATTTTGTCAAAATTGAACAACAATAAGAAGGTAATCAAATGATCCATATTTTAGTATATTTTGAAAAGTTTATATTACGTCGATTTTAGTCCATATGAATGAGGTAGCAAATAATTTTGGATTAATTTGAAGTTTTGTATACATGATCTATATGAAAGGAATTTTCAATCCAATGGTGGGTTTTAAGAAAACATCATCCAGTTGAAAGTTATTGAGTGATGTAATAGTTGTTTAAGTTACACTAGTGTAATTTGATCCCTCCTCATATATATATATATATATATATATAGTATGACTCCTGTGAGAACATTTTTTTATGTGAGAACATGAGAACAACTAATAACAACCATTAGATCAAGATTAAAAATAATAGATGACTAGGATTAAAATATTTAAAAATTCAAATTAAAATCTAATATAACAATCAAATCTTTAAAAGATTCACCCAACAAAAATCAAATCTATAAAATATCTCAATTAACGCATCACCACCATGACCACCGCTACAGTCACCACCATGATTGCCACCGCCACCACCACCACTGGTGACCACCGCCATGACCACTGTCGTGCAACACCACCACCATGACCGCCACCAACTCAGCCGCCATGGCCGGCCATCGTCGTTGCCTCCACCACCACTGCCGTGGCGGCGATGGGTTAACAATAATATTGAAGAAGAGTGACATTAGGACGTGATAATTGAGATCTTTTATATATTTGATTTTTTTTTTGGTGAATCTTTTAGAGATTTGATGTTTATATTTGATTTTAATTTGAATTTTTAAATATTTTAATCTCAACCATCTATTATTTTTAATCTTGATGTGATGGTTGTGATGAATTCTTCTCATGTTCTCACATAAGAAAGTGTTCTCACATGAGTCTTACTATATATATATATATATATATATATATATATATATATATATATATATATATATATATTAAACAGTTTATTAAAAGTAATTATTTAATTAGGAATCTAGTATATACTAGTAACATTTATAGTGTATATAGGGACGAATCCAGAACCCTATTAAAAGGGGGTTGGATTTTTTTTTTCTTTATAATTGTTTAAATTTCTAACTTTTAATAAATAATAATTTTTTAAAAAATATTTATTATTTTTACACGTGAAACTGAAATTAATTTTTATTTTAAATGATAATAACATTAACTGTTACCACAATAACAACAAACACATAACTAGTTTTACGTAATTTTACACTGCTTATCATCTTAACTATTGCAATAATAATAACACAACTAGTTTTTCACAATTTTATACTAGTTAATCTTTACTAGTATTATAAAAATAATATACACAATTAATTTTACATTATTTTATACTAACTAATTTAAAAAAAATATATGTATATATATGAAAAATCCCGAGTGAGGGGGGGCTGAAGCCCCTGCCCGCCCCCCTCTCCATCCGTCCCTGTTTCCTAGGGTTCAACATGCAATAAATTACACTTCATGATCTTGGATAACATAATTATCACATCTATTATACTATGTAATTTCTATAAGAGAGTCAAGAAGACTTACCCGAATCAATAATGCAGTTCAAAAATTTCACTGGTGTTTTTCTCTTCTATGACTCCCTTTACTTGGTCTCTATGATGGTGTAGAACCCCTTTGATCAATTTTGGCCCTTTCTGTGTTCTTCACCTTTTCTCCTTACGTGAAAGTTTTAGAGTTATTTAGAAAGTGGATAAGAGAGAGATGGGAGTTATCTTTTTAGTTCTTTTTTGATAACCTCTCTTACCTCCTTTTCAAATCTTTTCCTTTAATGCCAAAATTATCCTTAATGAAGTGAGAAGAGAGGGACTTATTTTAATGACTTAAAAATAACCCCCAATGACTTCAATATAATTTCAAGTCTAACAACCATCACATTAGACATCTTTTCAGTAAAGTTATTCCATATTTACATGAGTCACTATTAGATTAAAATAATCTAACATACAAAAAATAAAATAAAATTTTAAAGTTTTGTAATGTGAAATATTTTATTTTTGAAAGGCTTATTTAATACTACCTCCGTCCCTGTATATAAGACTCTTTTTACTTTTTTGCTTGTCCCTTTTTATAAGACTTTCTTCTAATTGTTTGGTGCATTAATTATTTTTTTCCTATAATATATTTCATTAATTATAGTATCCTCTCCCCAAATATTAATTACTCCTGAATGAAAAACAATTATGTGGAGAGAGAACTGAAGGGTATTTTTGAAAGAGAATTTTTGGAAGAGTAGTATAAATAATGGACAAATTTAATGTGGTTAACTAAATTAACCAACTTTGTTAAAGGGTGTGAATTAGTTTACAGAGTCTTGTATATAAGGACAAAGGTAGTATAAAATAAATCTTCAAAATATAAAATTGATGTGGAATAATTCTATAAAAAATTAAGTGATTAATTTAGTATTTTTCTAAATATATTATAATTATTATTCTTTTAGTTATCTACAGTATTAATGCACTATTCTGTTTCCACTCATTTTTTTCTTCCTAAAAACTCTTTATTTCTGTTTTCTGGTATTTACATACAAACTTACTTATATATATTATTGTTCAAGAATTTGTATAATCACTTGTTGTATTATGATTCTCTCGTATTTTTCTTTTGAGTTTTAGTGTTTTAACATGTGATTTGTTTTTTAATTGTCGTCACAACATAATTATTAATGTTACTCTTATGTTTTTACCATTTTTCATATATAATAAATCTTATTATAAAAAATTAAGTGATAAGAAATCTTATGTTAATATGTTGTGAGAGAAAATTATTTCATGACTTTAAATGATTTTTATAAAGAAGTTTTTCATAGTTTAATCTAAGTTAGTAATTTTTTTTAGTTAATGTTATTTTATAGTTATACACATATCATATTTTACCTATATTTTTCTTAGGAATTTAAAGCATTCTCCCTTTTTGTGAAACCAATGATTTCATTTTATTATGATTATAACTATATAATTATCTTATTTATATCAAACACTTAAAACGTAAATTCTATTAGTAATTTTCATATTTAGATAATTATAAAATTATTTTATTCTCATTTTATAAATTATATTATATTAAAAAATTCTCTCCAATAATTTTTAGAGACAATACCGTGCATTACACGGGTATTCTTTCTAGTATATTCATTAATTATCTCATTGTTTACTTGCCAAGTCCTTCAAAAATTTAGAAGTCTCGTGTGATGTTGTCCATATTGGCAATGATTGTTGATTATCAATTTTGGCATTTTTACTATTGTGTAAGTCAAACTATGAGAGTTAACTTTGCTTTAGCTTTTTTCTTTACTTTCTAGCAGTTATAAATCGTAAAAAAAAAAATTGCAAAACCACCAGAAAATTTCTTCCTAAAAACTAATGTAAACTTTCTAAAGTCTTACATTATTTTAGTAAATTTTTTAAAAGGTACACTACTTAGGTAATTTTAAAGTAAGACTTAATTATGTTTTTAGTCCATAAAATATAATTGTATTTTATCTTTGGTCTCTAAATTTTTTTTTTTGACTTTTGGTTCATGTAAATTTCTTTTTTTTCTTTTTGGTTTTCGTTGTTATTTTGTTTACTCCTTTCAATATATCTACTATATTTTTTAGTCTCTATAATATATAGATCATTTGCTTTTAGTCCCTGTTCCGGAATAGGGTTTTCCTAGGGTTTGGGTTTGTCTATCTAGAGCATAAAAGTGTATTCTGCCTTTACTTTCGGTTGAGCATGGGTTATGATTATAATGATAAGATCTTATTATATCTATATCTCTTGTGATTTCCGGAGATATGATATAATCGGGTAAGATATCATACGATTAGGTAAGTGATATCTCCTTGGCAAGTGAACCAAGTCATTCAAGTAATATAAAATGGAAGTCCAAGTATCGTATTCACATGGACTTGTTCAATATTTGGCTATTTTCATACGGACACTTACTAGAACACATAAAACAGTAAATATGCAATGGAATGGATTTAAAGTTGGAATAAAGCACTAAAAATCTAAACTTGACAATTAAATCAACTAGAAACTATTTTTGGGATTTTCTCAAGCAAGTAAAGTGCAGAAAATAGAAAGTTTACGACAATAATATGAGATGTTGGGGTTTGACTTCGTTAAACACTCACCCATGCATACAAAATCCACTAATCAAGTTCATTATCCACATGTTATCATCCATTCGCAAAAATGTTTAAACCCTAATTCCTTAGAGTGAAAACGTAAGTCTCTTGATCAACCTATCAATTCCTTGCATAAATCAACCAAGATACTTGAGAGAAGAACAAGAGTTTAAGGATGACTAATGGGTTTTGCTCTATTCCTAGCAACAAACCCCATTAGGTGTTCTTCTCCATTCCTAGGTTTAAAAACATTTTCCAATCGGATTCAAACCACAAAATCAAGCAAAGGGTGATCAAGCCAAAGCAAGCATTAAGGAAAGGAGAAAGCATATAACAAGAATAATAAACTTTAATTAAATACTTAGAGGGTATACATGAGTTTTGGGTCAACTACATCAAACCCCAACAAGGGTGAAATTAGCTACACATAAACATGTGCAGCAACAAAAATGAAGAAAGGAAGAAGTAGAAGCCATGTGAACCCAAGGGAAGCTCTCCAAGTGTCACTCCAAGCCAAGAGAATGTCTGCAACATGAATCTATGCCAAATGACAACTTTTCCCTCATAAATATCTTTGTTTTTGCACCACTTAAGCCACATCAGCACTCTCACGCCCAGCCTCAAGTCTTCCCATGCTCAGCTTCAGAAAAGGCATCAGGGGTGTAACTCAAAGGTCCTCACGCCCAGCCTCAGACTTTTCATGCCCAGCCTCAGGTTGACCGCAAGAAAAGGAAAATTTCTTCATTCTTAGGCCCAGCCTCAAATCTCTCAAGTCCGGCCTCAGCAAAATAAAAGGAAGATGTTGGCTTTTGGCTTTCAAAATATGCTTCCGAAGGTGTTTGCTTGAACTTCCAATGACTCATGCTCCAAATTCTTTAATTCTTCTTCTATTCCTACAACAAAATATCAAAAGCTAGTAAAACTCCTAAAGGATTAGCAATATTAATACTACTTTAAATAATAGTTAGATTAGCCTAAAATTGATTAAAACAAAGTTCTAAGTCATGAAAAATATAAGATAAATGCTAAGATATGTAAGCATATAAAGCATCTATCAAACACCCCAAACTTAGAGCTTTGCTTGTCCTCAAGCAAAATAAAACTAAGCTACACAACTAAACATAAACAACCTATCTAACATCAACATAAACATGAAACTATGCACAAACAACATGGTTCGAAAATCAAGCACCACATCACGTCCATCCACACATGCTTTCAACTCAAGTTTTTGAACAAGAATTTCCAAAATGAAAAACCATACCTGTGGTGCCCACACAAAATTTCATAGCAAGATACAAATGCAAATAATTCCTCAAGAGACTAACAAGCATGGCAATGACTGAAAATTGAGAAACCAAAGAGCACTTGTTCCCTCACAGAAAAGGTGTTTCTCTCAAGCACACAATTGTATCCGGGAAAGTGTATCACCCAATCTCGCACATTGAAACCACACAATTTAGTTTTAGTTTTGTTTTTCATCTCAAAAGAAACCATGAAACCACACATGCATGCAAAGATCACAAAGGTCTTTATTGGGTTGAATCTTGGTTAGGCTACAAAGAATATTGGTTTTTTCGAATAAGCAAAATTACACCACAAGAGAATAGGAGAGCATCTTCTGTGATCACAATTCATTCAACAATTCAAACTTCTCAAGTTCAATGAAAACCTTCATTCAATGCATCCCAATGCTAGAAACAACCTTGACCAACATCAAAACAAGAATTATTGATCCACCTTGTTTACTTTTCAAACTTTTTTTTTCATTTTTTTTAACATGACACAAGGGTGGCTTGAAAACAAGAAACCACACAAAAATTCCCAACATTGCTATCCTTTCTTGGTAATCACATACAAAACCCCAAACTTGAAACTCTTGTAATCCACTATCAAAAATGATTTGCCCTCCTATCCCTAAGGTGTGGGAAGCAATTGTCTTTCTTTTAGGCTCAAGGATTCAAGAATAAAAAAATGTGTTTGGCTCAAAGGGGATCATGCAAAGGACAACAATTGTTAGGTTAGTTATTTGGTCCAGTGACTAAAATTTACACAAGAATAAAAATGCCTTGATCACTTCTCCACAAGCATATGCAATTCAAGGTAACAAAGATTCAAGCAAAACAAATTGTACGCATTCCAATGGTGGCACTCAATCCAATAAATCAATGGAAGCTTAAATACTCACACACTTAAAACAAGCACTCAATGATTTTCAACAACATCATGCCATACTCATCAACCGCACGGAATACTACAAAGCATCCAACTATGAACATTGGAGTACAACCACAAGCATACAATCACATCACAATGGGACTTAACATCATCAAGAACTCATGCAATGGATGAACTAAAATTGTGCCAAAATCTCAAACCACACACTTAACACATGTTCAATCTAAAAAAAAACACCATAAACTAGAAATTAAAATCTAACACATCACACAAGTTAAAAATTAACAACTAAACACAACAGTAACAAAAGACAAAAACATAAAACACTATGTGACTCCCTCAACACCAGACCAAAAGATCAGCCTTCCTCCACTCCTTCCTCTTCTAAGTGTGCATCAACATCCCCATTAGCAGCAGCAAACCCTCCTCCTCCCTAGGGATTATCCTGGTCCCCAGGATATTGTGACCAAGCCACATGGGTAGAGAATTCAACAGCTAGGAGGGTGGGAACATTGGGTCTCAGTGGATTTTCTTCTCTTGTAAACCTTGGTTTGTGGAGTAGCCATCCTAAAGCAAATACACAAATGAACACAACAATAAGAAAACTCAACAACTGAAAAATAAGAAACCTCAAACTTAATTTAAACAGCAAGAAACGAGTTCTAACATCAACACAAGCTAACATTAAAGAAGAAAAAGTAACTATAGGAAAAGGAAACAACTAAGAACTCAAATGAAATAAAGAAAGAAAAGCATTAACTAACAAAGAGAGTAGCAAAACACAACAAGATTCAACAAAATAAAATTAACCTTAAACAAGTCAAGTCAAGAGAGAGTGAAGCTAAGCATAAAAATAACAAAACAAGTGAGAAATCAACAGAAATTTTAACTTGGACATTTCACCAAACACTTAAAAGGCACACTTAAAAACACGAGTAAAAAGAAGAACTTGAACATGTGTAAAACCACAAATTTGAAAAACAAAGAAAGAGAACAACCCAATAGCAGAAATCAACAGGAAACACTAAGAAAAGCAAGTAATGAACATTCAAACTATGGAAAACAGGTAGCAACATTCAAGAAAATAAAGAAAGAACAGCATGTTACAACCTAAGAACAAAGTAGAAACAAGAGAAATGGAATGAGAGAAATGCACTAGAATGAAACAAGATAGAGAAAGAAGAAATGAACTCACAATGATCAAGCTTGAAATGATATGAAAAAGAAGAGAAAAAAATGGCGTGAAGAATGTGTTGTGCATGTGGTTCGAAAGAGAAAGAAGAAGCTGGAGAAAAAGGAAAGTTGGAGAGAGAGAAGTGAAGTGTAAAAAAAACGTGGGTCAGTTGCTTAAATAAGCAAAGCTCATGCCCAGCTTGGTAAACTTGAGGCCCAGCGTCATCTCGGCAAAGAATAATTGCAAAATTTGCACTTCAATTCCAATTTCTCATGTTGGGCTTGGTGTTAGGTGAGGCTGTTAAAATATTTGTTGTGGATTAATATAAATCAATAATTATTATATTATCCTTTAGTATCATCAATCGACAATTAAAGATAAGATAATTATCATATTTAGATTACGGATATTTTGTATGGGATTATGATAAGATTGACCTTGTGATGGGTTGGGTCAATCATTTAGTAGATAGTCCATTGAGAGGTACTACAAGAAAAGATGTTTTTTGTGATGACAACATTCGTCATTAAAAGCTTAAAAATTCGTCACTAGATATATCCAGTGACGATATTTTGATTGGTCACCTGTCGTCACTAATATGCGAGTCACTATTGCATTAGTGACGATGTTTTTGGTAGTCACAAAAAATGATGTTTATTGTGATGAAAATGTTGTCACTAATATTTGTATATAATAATGACAAAATCAAGTTATCACAAATATACAAGACAATAGTGATGATTTAATTGTCACAATTAAAAGTTTATAGTAACAATGACTATCGTTATTAGTGCAAAAAAAATGTGTCACAACGGATTATTATTTTTAATTACTAACATTTTTTCACTAAATTATTTTTTAATTGACATATGGACACATAATCATTTTTAAATATTAAAATAAATATCACTTAAAATATATTCACATTGATTCAAATAAACCAAATATAACATTAATATATAAATAATTCATTACATGTTCAATGACAAAATAAAATATAATAATATTCAACAATGTTCTAAATCCAAAAAATATACATTAAATCACTGTAAAACTACTAACACTTCATAATTCTTAGATTAAAATAAAAACTATTCCTAAAATGACAGTAAAAAGTAGCATCTTCATGAATTTCGATCCTGCAAATAAATACAAGAAAAAAATTAATAAATACTAATAAAAATAAAGTAATTGATTTTTTGGTAACGTAATCTAATAATAAATCATGATAGAAATATTAAGAAAAAAGACTTCAAATAAAAAAAAAAAGAAGCTTACATTATTAACCAAGACTGAGCTTTTGAAAAGTGTTCCAAGCATTATAGTTTTTTATGCATAAGAATGCACCAGGGATCATGGGGCACCAAAACCCAAAGGTCTTATTTTCGCACGAAAATTGCGCAATGGGCCGAAAATGCACCACGAGCACCAAAATTGGACCACGTGGTACCTCGTACCTCAATACTTAAAAGTGCTTCGAGCATTATCGTTTTTTATGCATAAGAATGCACCAGGGATCACGGGGCACAAAAATCCAAAAGTCTTATTTTCGTACGAAAATTGCACCAATGGCCGAAAATGCACCACCGACACCAAAATTGGACCATGGGGCACCTCGGACCTCAATAGTTAAAAGTACTCTGAGCATTATGGTTTTTTATGCATAAGAATGCACCATGGATTACGGGGCACCAAAAGCCAAAAGTCTTATTTTCGCCGAAAAATTGCACAATCCACCGAAAATGCACCACGAGCACCAAAATTGGACCACGGGGCACCACGGACCTCAATACTGAAAAGTTCTCCAAGCATTATGGTTTTTTATGCATAAGAATGCACTAGGGATCACGGGGCACCAAAACCCAAAAGTCTTATTTTCGGAAGAAAATTGCACAATATGCCGAAAATGCACCACGGATACCAAAATTGGACCACGGGGCACCTCAGACATCAAAAATGAAAATTTCTTCGAGCATTATTGTTTTTTATGCATAAGAATGCACCAGGGATCACAGGGCAATAAAATCCAAAAGTCTTATTTTCGCACGAAAATTGCATAAGTGGTCGAAAATGCACCCCCGGCACCAAAATTGGACCATTGGGCACCACGAACCTCAAGACTGAAAACTATTCGAAGCATTATGGTTTTTAATGCATAAAAATGCACCAAGGATCACGGGGCACCAAAACCCAAAAGTCTTATTTTCGCACGAAAATTGCGCAATGGGCTGAAAATGCACCACGAGCACCAAAATTGGACCACGGGGTACCTCGTACCTCAATACTTAAAAGTGCTTCGAGCATTATCATTTTTTATGCATAAGAATGCACCAGGGATCATGGGGCACCGAAACCCAAAAGTCTTATTTTCGCACGAAAATCAACAATGGGGCGAAAATGTACGACGGGCACCAATATTGGACCATGGGGCACCACGGACATCAAAACTGAAAAGTGTTCCAACCATTATGTCTTTTTATGCATAAAAATGCACTAGGGATCACGGGGAACCAGAACCCAAAAGTCTTGTTTTTGCATGAAAATCCACAATGGGCCGAAAATGTTTGACGGGCACCAAAATTGGACCACGGGGCAGCTCGGACATGAAAACTGAAAAGTGTTTCGAGCATTATGGTTTTTTATGCATAACAATGCACCAGGGATCACAGGGCACCAAAACCCAAAAGTGTTATGTTCGCACGTAAATTTCACAAATGGCCGAAAATGCACCACTGGCACCAAAATTGACCACGGGGCTCCACGGACCTCAAAACTGAAAAGTGTTCCGATCATTATGGTTTTTTATGCATAAGAATAAAACAGGGATAACTGGGAAATAAAACCCAAAAGTCTTATTTTCGTTCGAACATTGCACAATGGGCCGAAAATGCACCACGGGCACCAAAATTGGACCACGGGGCTCCACGGACCTCAAAACTGAATAGTGCTCGGAGCATTATGGTTTCCTATGCATAAGAATGCACCAGGGATCACGGGGCACCAACACCCAAAAGTCTTATTTTCGCATGAAAATCGCACAATGGGCTGAAAATGCACCACGGACACCAAAATTGGACCACTGGGCAGCTCGGACCTCAAAACTGAAAATTGCTCTGAGCATTAAGGTTTTTTATGCATAAGAATGCACCAGAGATCACAGGGCACCAAAAGCCAAGAGTCTTAGTTTCGAACGAAAATTGCACAAATGGCTGAAATTGCACACCCCACACCAAAATTTGACCACGGCGCACCACGAACCTCAAGACTGAAAAGTGTTCCGAGCATTATTGTTTTTTATGCATATGAATGCACCAAGAATCATTGGGCACCAAAACCCAAAAGTCTTATTTTCGAAAGAAAATTGCACAAATGGCCGAAAATGCACCACCGACACAAAAATTGGACCACGGGGCACCACGGACCTCAAAATTGAAAAGTGTTCAGAGCATTATGGTTTTTTATGCATAAGAATGCACCAGGGATCATGGGGCACCAAAACCCAAAAGTCTTATTTTCACTCGAAAATTGCACATGGGCCGAAAATGCACGATGGGCACCAAAATTGGACCACGGGGCACCTCGGACCTCAAAACTGAAAATTGCTCCGAGCATTAAGGTTTTTTATGCATAAAAAAGCACTAGGGATCACAGGGTACGAAAACCCAACAATCTTATTTTCGCACGAAAATTGCACAATGGCCAATATATGCACCACGGGTACCACAATTGGACCACGGGGTACCTCGGACCTCAATACTTAAAAGTGCTCCGAGCATTATGGTTTTTTATGCATAAGAATTCACCAGGGATCATTGGACACCAAAACCCAAAAGTCTTATTTTCGCTCGGAAATTACACAAATGACCGAAAATGCACCACCGGCACCAAAATTGGACCACGGATCACCATGACCTCAAAACTGAAAATTGTTCCGAGCATTATGGTTTTTTATGCATAAGAATGCACCAAGGATCATGGGGCACGAAAACCCAAACGTCTTATTTTCGCACAAAAATTGCACAAATGCCCGAAAATGCACCACGGGCACCAAAATTGGACCACGGGGCACCACGGACCTCAAAACTGAATAGTGCTCCGAGCATTATGGTTTTCTATGCATAAGAATGCACCAGGGATCACGGGGCACCAAAACCCAAAAGTCTTATTTTCGCACGAAAATTGCACAAATGGCGGAAAATGCTCCCCGGCACCAAAATTAAACCACGGGGCCCTACGAACCTCAAGACTGAAAAGTGTTCCGAGCATTATGGTTTTTCATGCATAAGAATGCACCAAGGATCACGGGGCACCAAAACCCAAAAGTCTTATTTTCCCATGAAAATTACACTTATGGTCGAAAATGCACCCCCGACACCAAAATTGGACCATGGGGCACCACGGAGCTCAAAACTAAAAAGTGCTCACGAAAATTGCACAAATGGCGGAAAATGCTCCCCGGCACCAAAATTAAACCACGGGGCCCTACGAACCTCAAGACTGAAAAGTGTTCCGAGCATTATGGTTTTTCATGCATAAGAATGCACTAAGGATCACGGGGCACCAAAACCCAAAAGTCTTATTTTCGCACGAAAATTACACTTATGGTCGAAAATGTACCCCCGACACCAAAATTGGACCATGGGGCACCACGGAGCTCAAAACTAAAAAGTGCTCCGAGCATTATGGGTTTTTAGGCATAAGAATGCACAGGGATGATGGGGGACCAAAACCCAAAAGTCTCATTTTCGCATGAAAATTGCACAATTGGCCGAAATTGCACCGCGGGCACCAAAATTGGACCACAGGGCACCTTGGAACTCAAAACTGAAAAGTGCTCTGAGCGTTATGGTTTTTTATGCATAAGAATGCACCAGGGATCACGAGGCACCAAAACCCAAAAGTCTTATTTTCGCACGAATATTGCTCAATGGCCAATAAATGCACCACGGGCACCAAAATTGGACCACGGGGCCCCTCGGACCTCAAAACTTAAAAGTGTTCCGAGCATTATGGTATTTTATGCATAAGAATGCACCAGGGATCACGGGGCCCCAAAACCCAAAAGTCGTATTTTTGCACGAAAATTGCACAATGGGCCGAAAATGCACCACGGACACCCAAATTGAACCACGAGACACGTTGGACCACAAAACTGAAAAGTGCTACGAGGATTTTGGTTTTTTATGCATGAGAATGCACTAGTGATCCCGGGCAACGAAACCCCAAAAGTCTTATTTTCGCACGAAAATTGCACAATGGCTAATAAATGCACCACGGGAACCAAAATTGGACCTCGGGGCACCTCGGACCTCAATACTTAAAAGTGCTCCGAGGATTATGGTTTTTTAGGAATAAGAATTCACCAGGGATCACTGGGCACCAAAACCCAAAAGTCTTATTTTCGCACGAAAATTGAACAATGGCTAATAAATGCACCACGGGCACCAAAATTGGACCACGGGACACCTCGAACCTCAATACTTAAAAGTGCTCCGATGATTATGGTTTTTAATGCATAAGAATTCACCAAGGATCACTGGGCACCAAAACCAAAAAGTCTTATTTTTGCATGGAAATTGCACAAATGGCCGAAAATGCACCACCGGCACCAAAATTGGACCACGGGTCACCACGAACCTCAAAACTGAAAAGTGTTCCGAGCATTATGGTTTTTTATGCATAATGATGCACCAAGGATCACGAGGCACCAAAATCCAAAAGTCTTATTTTCGCACGAACATTGAACAATGGGCCGAAAATGCACCACGGGGCACCTCGGACCTCAAAACTTAATGGTTCTTTGAGAATTTTGGTTTTTTATGCATAAGAATGCACCAGGGATCACGGGGCACCAAAACCCAAAAGTCATATTTTCACACGAAAATTGCACAAATGGCCGAAAATGCATTACATGCACCAACATTGGACCATGGGGCTCCACAAACCTCAAAACTGAAAAGTGTTCCAAGCTTTATGGTTTTCTATGCATGAGAATGCATCAGGGATCACGGGGCATGAAAACCCAAAAGTCTTATTTTTGCATGAAAATTGCACAATGGGCCGAAAATGCACCATTGGCACCAAAATTAGACCACGGGGCACCTCGGATCTCAAAACTTAGAAGTGCTTTGAGCAATATGGTTTTTTATGCCTAAGAATGCACCAGGGATCTTGGGGCACCAAAACCCAATGGTCTTATTTTCGCACGAAAATTGCACAAATGGCCGAAAATGCACCCCCGGCACCAATATTGGACCACGGGGCACCATGAAAATCAAGATTGAAAACTGTTCCGACCATTATGGTTGCTTATGCATAAGTATGCACCAAGGATCACGGGGCACCAAAACCCAAAAGTCTTATTTTCGCACGAAAATTGCACAATGGACTGAAAATGCACCACGGGAACCAAAATTGGACTACGGGGCACCTCGGACCTCAAAACATAAAAGTGATTTGAGCATTATGGATTTTTATGCATAAGAATGCACCAGGGATCACGAGGAACCAAAACCCAAAAGTCTTATTTTCGCACGAAAATTGCACAAATGGCCGATAATGCACCACGAGCACAAAAATTGGACCACGGGGCACCTCGGACCTCAAAACTAAAAAAGTTCTCCGAGCATTATGGTTTTCTAAGCATAAGAATGCACCAGGGATCATGGGGAACCAAAACCCAAAAGTCTTATTTTCGCACGAAAATTGCACAAATGGCCGAAAATGCACACCCGGCACCAAAATTGGACCACGTGGCACCACGAACCTCAAGACTGAAAATTGTTCCGAGCATTATGGTTATTATGCATAAAAATGCATCAAGGATCACGGGCTACCAAAAACCAAAATTCTTATTTTCGCACGAATGTCGCACAATGGGTCGAAAATGCACCACATGCACCAAAATTGGACCATGGGGCTCCTCGGACCTCAAAACTGAAAAGTACTCTGAGCATTAAGGGTTTTTATGCACAAGACTGCACCAGGAATCACGGGGCACCAAAACCCAAAAGTCTTATTTTCACACCAAAATTTCAAAAATGGCCGAAAATGCACCACAGGCACCAAAATTGGACCCCGGGGCACCACGGAGCTCAAAACTGAAAAGTGCTTCAAGCATTATGGTTTTTTATGCATAAGAATGCACCAAGGATCACGGGGCACCAAAATCCAAATGTCTTGTTTTCGCACGAAAATTGCACAATGGGCCGAAAATGCACCACAAGCACCAAAATTAGACCACGGGGCACCTCAGACCTCAAAACTGAAAAGTTCTTCGAGGATTATGGTTTTTTATGCATAAGAATGCACCACGGATCACAGGGAACAAAAATCCTAAAGTCTTATTTTCGCATCAAAATTGCACAATGGGCCAAAAATGCACCTTGAAAAACAAAATTGGACCATGGGGCACCACGGACCTCAAAACTGAAAAGTGTTTCGAGCATTATGGTTTTTTATGCATAAGAATGCACCAGGGATCATGGGGCACCAAAATTGAAAAGTCTTATTTTCGCACGAAAATTGCACAATGGGCCGAAAATGCACCACTGGCACCCAAATCGGACCACGGGGCACCTCGGACCTCAAGACTGAAAAGTGCTTTCAAGCATTATGGTTTTTTATGCATAAGAATGCACCAAGGATCAGAGGGAACCAAAACCCAAACATCTTATTTTCGCATGAAACGCATGAAAATTACACAATGGGCCGAAAATGCACCACGAAAAAAAAATTGGACCACGGGGCACCACGGACCTCAAAACTGAAAAGTTTTCCAAGAATTATGGTTTTTTATGCATAAGAATGCACCAGGGATCACGGGGCACCAAAATCGAAAAGTCTTCTTTTCGCACGAAAATTGCACAATGGGCCGAAAATGCACCACTGGCACCCAAATCGGACCACGGGGCACCTCAGACCTCAAGACTGAAAAGTGCTTTCAAGCATTATGGTTTTTTATGCATAAGAATGCACCAAGGATCAGAGGGAACCAAAACCCAAACATCTTATTTTCGCATGAAACGCATGAAAATTACACAATGGGCCGAAAATGCACCACGAAAAAAAAATTGGACCAC
This sequence comes from Pueraria montana var. lobata, assembly GCA_026413185.1. NCBI lineage: Eukaryota > Viridiplantae > Streptophyta > Magnoliopsida > Fabales > Fabaceae > Pueraria > Pueraria montana. The sequence goes on along the minus strand of CM048650.1, from coordinate 74,084,492 downwards.
GGGGCACCACGGACCTCAAAACTGAAAAGTTTTCCAAGAATTATGGTTTTTTATGCATAAGAATGCACCAGGGATCACGGGGCACCAAAATCGAAAAGTCTTCTTTTCGCACGAAAATTACACAATGGGCTGAAAATGCACTACGGGAAGCAAAATTGAACTACGGGGTACCTCGGACCTCAAAACTTAAAAGTGCTTTGAGCATTATGATTTTTTATGCATAAGAATGCACCAGGAATCACGCGGCACCAAAACGCAAAAGTCTTATTTTCACACGAAAATTTCACAAATGGCTAAAAATGCACCACAGGCACCAAAATTGGACCACGGGGCACCACGGACCTCAAAACTGAAAAGTGCTCCGAACATTATGTTTTTTTCAGCATAAGAATGCACCAGGGATCACGGGGCACCAAAACCCAATAGTCTTCTTTTCGCATGAAAATTGCTCAAATGGCCGAAAATGCACCACCAGCACCAAAATTTGACAACGGGGCACCACGAACTTCAAAACTGAAAAGTGTTCCAAGCATTATGGTTTTTTGTGCATAACAATGCACCAGGGATCACGGGGCACCAAAATCCAAAAGTCTTATTTTCACACGAAAATTTCACAAATGGCCGAATATGCACCACAGGCACCAAAATTGGACCACGGGGCACCACGGACCTCAAAACTGAAAAGTGCTCCGAACATTATGTTTTTTTCAGCAAAAGAATGCACTAGGGATCACGGGGCACCAAAACCCAATACTCTTCTTTTTGCATGAAAATTACTCAAATGGCCGAAAATGCACCACCAGCACCAAAATTTGACAACGGGGCACCACGGACTTCAAAACTGAAAAGTGTTTCGAGCATTTTGGTTTTTTGTGCATAACAATGCACCAGGGATCACGGGGCACCAAAATCCAAAAGTCTTATTTTCACACGAAAATTACACAAATGGCCGAATATGCACCACAGGCACCAAAATTGGACCACGGGGCACCACGGACTTCAAAACTGAAAAGTGTTCTGAACATTATGGTTTTTTAATCATAAGAATCCACCAGGGATCACGGGACACCAAAACCCAATAGTCTTCTTTTGGCATGAAAGTTGCTCAAATGGCCGAAAATGCACCACCAGCACCAAAATTTGACCACGAGGCACCACGGATCTCAAAACTGAAAAGTGCTCCAAGTATTATGGTTTTTTATGCGTAAGAATGCACTAGGGATCACGGGGCTCCAAAACCCAAAAGTCTTATTTTCGCATGAAAATTGCACAATGGGCCGAAAATGCACCACTGGCACCAAAATTGGACCACAGGGCACCTTGGAACCCAATACTTAAAAGTTCTCCGAGCATTATGGTTTTTTATGTATAAGAATGCACCAGGGATCATGGGGCACCAAAACCCAAAAGTCTTATTTTTGCACGAAAATTGCTCAAATGGCCGAAAATGCACCACTGCCACCAAAATTTTACCACGGGACACCACGAATCTCAAGACTGAAAATTGTAACGAGCATTATGGTTTTTTATGCATAAGAATGGACCAAGGATCACGGGGCACCAAAACCCAACAGTCTTAATTTCGCACGAAAGTTGCACAATGGGCCCAAAATGCACCACGGGCACCAAATTTTGACCATGGTGCACCTCAGACCTCAAAACTGAAAAGTGCTCTGAGCATTATGGTTTTTTATGCATAAGAATGCACCAGGAATCACGGGGCACCAAAACCCAAAAGTCTTATTTTTGCACGAAAATTGCTCAAATGGCCGAAAATGCACCACTGACACCAAAATTTTACCACGGGACACCACGAATCTCAAGACTGAAAATTGTAACGAGCATTATGGTTTTTTATGCATAAGAATGGACCAAGGATCACGGGGCACCAAAACCCAACAGTCTTATTTTCGCACGAAAGTTACACAATGGGCCCAAAATGCACCACGAGCACCAAATTTTGACCACGGTGCACCTCATACCTCAAAACTGAAAAGTGCTCCGAGCATTATGGTTTTTTATGCATAAGAATGCACCAGGGATCACGGGGCACCACGGACGTCAAAACTGAAAACTGTTCCCAGCATTATGGTTTTTATGCATAAGAATGCACTAGGGATCATGCGGCACCAAAACCCAAAAGTCTTATTTTCGCACGAAAATTTCACAAATGGCCAAAATTGCACCACATACACCAAAATTGGACCACGGGGTACCACGGATCTCAAAACTGAAAAGTGCTCCAAGTATTATGGTTTTTTATGCGTAAGAAAGCACCAGGGATCACGGGGCACCAAAACCCAAAAGTCTTATTTTTGCATGAAAATTGCTCAAATGGTCGAAAATGCACCACCGGCACCAAAATTGGACCACCGGGCACCATGTACCTCAAAACTGAAAAGTGTTCCGAGCATTATGGTTTTTTATGTATAAGAATGCACTAGGGATCACGGGGCACCAAAACCCAAAAGTCTTATTTTTGCATGAAAATTGCTCAAATGGCCGAAAATGCACCACCGGCACCAAAATTGGACCACCAGGCACCACGGACCTCAAAACTGAAAAGTGTTCCGAGCATTATGGTTTTTTATGTATAAGAATACACCAGGGATCACGGGGCACCAAAACCCAAAAGTCTTATTTTTGCACCAAAATTGCTCAAATGGCTGAAATTGCACCACCGGCACCAAAATTGGACCACGGGGCACCACGGACCTCAAAACTGAAAAGTGTTCCGAGCATTATGGTTTTTTATGTATAAGAATGCACCAGGGATCACGGGGCACCAAAACCCAAAAGTCTTATTTTTGCACGAAAATTGCTCAAATGGCAGAAAATGCACCATCGGCACCAAAATTGGACCACCGAGCACCACGTACCTCAAAACTGAAAAGTGTTCTGAGCATGATGGTTTTTTATGTATAAGAATTCACTAGGGATCACGGGGCACCAAAACCCAAAAGTCTTATTTTTGCATGAAAATTGCTCAAATGGCCGAAAATGCACCACTGACACCAAAATTTTACCACGGGACACCACGAATCTCAAGACTGAAAATTGTAACGAGCATTATGGTTTTTTATGCATAAGAATGGACCAAGGATCACGGGGCACCAAAACCCAACAGTCTTATTTTCGCACGAAAGTTACACAATGGGCCCAAAATGCACCACGAGCACCAAATTTTGACCACGGTGCACCTCATACCTCAAAACTGAAAAGTGCTCCGAGCATTATGGTTTTTTATGCATAAGAATGCACCAGGGATCACAGGGCACCACGGACGTCAAAACTGAAAATTGTTCCCAGCATTATGGTTTTTTATGCATAAGAATGCACTAGGGATCATGCGGCACCAAAACCCAAAAGTCTTATTTTCGCACGAAAATTTCACAAATGGCCAAAATTGCACCACAGACACCAAAATTGGACCACGGGGTACCACGGATCTCAAAACTGAAAAGTGCTCCAAGTATTATGGTTTTTTATGCGTAAGAAAGCACCAGGGATCACGGGGCACCAAAACCCAAAAGTCTTATTTTTGCATGAAAATTGCTCAAATGGCCGAAAATGCACCACCGGCACCAAAATTGGACCACCGGGCACCACGTACCTCAAAACTGAAAAGTGTTCCGAGCATTATGGTTTTTTATGTATAAGAATGCACTAGGGATCACGGGGCACCAAAACCCAAAAGTCTTATTTTTGCATGAAAATTACTCAAATGGCCGAAAATGCACCACCGGCACCAAAATTGGACCACCAGGCACCACGGACCTCAAAATTGAAAAGTTTCCCGAGCATTATGGTTTTTTATGTATAAGAATGCACCAGGGATCACGGGGCACCAAAACCCAAAAGTCTTATTTTTGCACCAAAATTGCTCAAATGGCCGAAAATGCACCACCGGCACCAAAATTGGACCACGGGGCACCACGGACCTCAAAACTGAAAAGTGTTCCGAGCATTATGGTTTTTTATGTATAAGAATGCACCAGGGATCACGGGGCACCAAAACCCAAAAGTCTTATTTTTACACGAAAATTGCTCATATGGCAGAAAATGCACCACCGGCACCAAAATTGGACCACCCAGCACCACGTACCTCAAAACTGAAAAGTGTTCTGAGCATTATGGTTTTTTATGTATAAGAATGCACAAGGGATCACGGGGCACCAAAACCCAAAAGTCTTATTTTTGCACGAAAATTGCTCAAATGGCCGAAAATGCACCACCGGCACCAAAATTGGACCATGGGGCACCACGAACCTCAAAACTGAAAAGTGTTCCAAGCATTATGGTTTTTTATGTATAAGAATGCACCAGGGCTCACGGGGCACCAAAACCCAAAAGTCTTATTTTTGCATGAAAATTGCTCAAATGACCGAAAATGCACCACCGGCACCAAAATTGGACCACCAGGCACCACGGACCTCAAAACTGAAAAGTGTTCCGAGCATTATGGATTTTTATGTATAAGAATGCACTAGGAATCACGGGGCACCAAAACCCAAAAGTCTTATTTTTGCACCAAAATTGCTCAAATGGCCGAAAATGCACCACCGGCACCAAAATTGGACCACGGGGCACCACGTACCTAAAAACTGAAAAGTGTTCCGAGTATTATGGTTTTTTATGTATAAGAATGCACTAGGGATCACGGGGCACCAAAACCCAAAAGTCTTATTTTTGCACCAAAATTGCTCAAATGGCCGAAAATGCACCACCGACACCAAAATTAGACCACGGGGCACCACGAACCTCAAAACTGAAAAGTGTTCCAAGCATTATGGTTTTTTATGTATAAGAATGCACCAGGGATCACGGGGCACCAAAACCCAAAAGTCTTATTTTTGCACGAAAGTTTCTCAAATGGCTGAAAATGCACCACCGGCACCAAAATTGGACCACCGGGCACCACGTACCTCAAAACTGAAAAGTGTTCCGAGCATTATGGATTTTTATGCATAAGAATGCACTAGGGATCACGGGGCACCAAAACCCAAAAGTCTTATTTTTGCACGAAAATTGCTCAAATGGCCGAAAATGCACCACCGGCACCAAAATCAGACCACGGGGCACCACGAACCTCAAAACTGAAAAGGGTTCCAAGCATTATGGTTTTTTAAGCATAAGAATGCACCAGGGCTCACGGGGCACCAAAACCCAAAAGTCTTATTTTTGCAGGAAAATTGCTCAAATGGTCGAAAATGCACCACCAGCATCAAAATTGGACCACGGGGCACCTCGAACCTCAATACTTAAAAGTTCTCCGAGCATTATGGATTTTTATGCATAAGAATGCACCAGTTATCACGGGGCACCAAATCCGAAAAGTCTTATTTTCGCACGAAAATTGCACCAATGGCCGAAAATGCACCACGGACTCCAAAATTGGGCCACGGGGCACTATGGACCTCATAACTGAAAAGTGTTCCAAGCATTATGGTTTTTTATGCAAAAGAATGCACCAAGGATCACGGGGCACCAAAATCCAAAAGTCTTATTTTCGCACGAAAATTGCACAAATGGCTGAAAATGCACCCCCGGCACCAAAATTCGACCACGAGGCACCACAGACCTCAAAACTAAAAAGTGTTCTGAGCATTATGGATTTTTAGGCATAAGAATGCACTAGGGATCACGGGGCACCAAAACCCAAAAGTCTTATTTTCGCACGAAACTTGCACAAATGACAGAAAATGCACCACCGGCACCAAAATCAGACCACGGGGCTCTACGGACCTCAAAACTGAAAAGTGTTCCGAGCATTATGGTTTTTTAAGCATAAGAATGCACCAGGGATCACGGGGCACCAAAACCCAAAAGACTTATTTTCGCACGAAAATTGCACATGGGCCGAGAATGCACCACGGGCACCAAAATTGGACCACGAGGCACCTCGGACCTCAAGACTGAAAAGTGCTCCAAGCATTAAGGTTTTTTATCCATAAGAATGCACACGGGATCACGGGGCACCAAAAGTCTTATTTTCGAACGAAAATTGCACAAATGGACGAAAATGCACCACCGGCACCAAAATTGGACCACGGGGCACCACTGACCTCAAAACTGAAAAGTTTTCCATGCATTACGGTTTTTTATGCATAAGATTGCACCAGCGATCGTAGGACACCAAAACCCAAAAGTCTTATTTTCGCATAAAAATTGCACAAATGGCCGAAAATGCACCACAAGAACAAAAATTGGACCATGGGGCACCACATACCTTAAACCTGAAAAGTGTTCAAAGCATTATGGTTTTTTATGCATAAGAATCCACCAGGGATCACGGGACACCAAAACCCAAAAGTCTTATTTTCGCACGAAAATTGCACAAATGGCCGAAAATGCATCCCCAACACCAAAATTGGACCACGGGGCACCACGAATCTCAAAACTGAAAAGTGTTTCAAGCATTATGGTTTTTTATGCATAAGAATGCACCAGGGACCACGGGGCACCAAAACCCAAAAGTCTTATTTTCGCACGAAAATTGCACAATGGGCCGAAAATGCACCACGGGCACCAAAGTTGGACCACGGGGCACCTCAAACCTTAAAAATGAAAAGTGCTCTGAGCAATATGGTTATTTATGCATAAGAATGCACCAAGGATCACGGGGCAACAAAACCCAAAAGTCTTATTTTCGCACGAAAATTGCACAAATGGCCAAAAATGCATTCCCAGCATGAAAATTGGACCACGGGCGACACAGACCTCAAAACTGAGAACTGTTCTAAGCATTATGGTTTTTTCTGCATAAGAATGCACCAGGGATCACGGAGCACCAATACCCAAAAGTCTTATTTTCGCACGAAAATTCCACAATAGGCCGAAAATGCACCACGGGCACCAAAATTGGACAACGGGGCACCTCGGACCTCAAATCTAAAAAGTGCTTTGAGCATTTAGCTTTTTTATGCATAAGAATGCACTAGGGATCATAGGGCACCAAAACCCAAAAGTCTTATTTTCGCACGAAAATTGCACAAATGGCCAAATATGCACGCCCCCGTTACCAAAATTGGAGCACGAGGCACCACGAACCTCAAGACTGAAAAGTGTTCCGAGAATTTATTGTTTTTTATGCATAAGAATGCACCATCGATGACGGGCCACCAAAATCCAAAATTCTTATTTTCGCACGAAACATGCAAAAATGGCCGAAAATGCACCACAAGCACAAAAATTGGACCATGGGGCACCACATACCTTAAACCTGAAAAGTGTTCCAAGCATTATGGTTTTTTATGCATGAGAATCCACCAGGGATCACGGGGCACCAAAACCCAAAAGTCTTATTTTCGCACAAAAATTGCACAAATGGCCGAAAATGCATTCCCAGCATGAAAATTGGACCACGGGCGACACGGACCTCAAAACTGAGAACTGTTCTAAGCAATATGGTTTTTTATGCATAAGAATGCACCAGGGATCACGGGGCACCAATACCCAAAAGTCTTATTTTCGCACGAAAATTCCACAATAGGCCGAAAATGCACCACGGGCACCAAAATTGGACAACGGGGCACCTCGGACCTCAAATCTAAAAAGTGCTTTGAGCATTTAGCTTTTTTATGCATAAGAATGCACTAGGGATCATAGGGCACCAAAACCCAAAAGTCTTATTTTCGCACGAAAATTGCACAAATGGCCAAATATGCGCGCCCCCGTTACCAAAATTGGAGCACGAGGCACCACGAACCTCAAGACTGAAAAGTGTTCTGAGAATTTATTGTTTTTTATGCATAAGAATGCACCATCGATGACGGGCCACCAAAATCCAAAATTCTTATTTTCGCACGAAACATGCAAAAATGGCCGAAAATGCACCACAAGCACAAAAATTGGACCATGGGGCACCACATACCTTAAACCTGAAAAGTGTTCCAATCATTATGGTTTTTTATGCATGAGAATCCACCAGGGATCACGGGGCACCAAAACCCAAAAGTCTTATTTTAGCACGAAAATTGCACAAATGGCCGAAAATGCATCCCCAGCACGAAAATTGGACCACGGGGCACCACAAATCTCAAAACTGAAAAGTGTTTCAAGCATTATGGTTTTTTATGCATAAGAATGCACCAGGGATCACGGGGCACCAAAACCCAAAAGTCTTATTTTCGCACGAAAATTGCACAATGGGCCGAAAATGCACCACAGGCACCAAAGTTGGACCACGGGGCACCTCAGACCTTAAAAATGAAAAGTGCTCTGAGCAATATAGTTATTTATGCATAAGAATGCACCAGGGATCACGGGGCAACAAAACCCAAAAGTCTTATTTTCGCACAAAAATTGCACAAATGGCCGAAAATACATTCCCAGCATGAAAATTGGACCACGGGCGACACGGACCTCAAAACTGAGAACTGTTCTAAGCAATATGGTTTTTTATGCATAAGAATGCACCAGGGATCACGGGGCACCAATACCCAAAAGTCTTATTTTCGCACGAAAATTCCACAATAGGCCGAAAATGCACCACGGGCACCAAAATTGGACAACGGGGCACCTCGGACCTCAAATCTAAAAAGTGCTTTGAGCATTTAGCTTTTTTATGCATAAGAATGCACTAGGGATCATAGGGCACCAAAACCCAAAAGTCTTATTGTCGCACGAAAATTGCACAAATGGCCAAATATGCACGCCCCCGTTACCAAAATTGGAGCACGAGGCACCACGAACCTCAAGACTGAAAAGTGTTCCGAGAATTTATTGTTTTTTATGCATAAGAATGCATCATTGATGACGGGCCACCAAAATCCAAAATTCTTATTTTCGCACGAAACTTGCAAAAATGGCAGAAAATGCACCACAAGCACAAAAATTGGACCATGGGGCACCACATACCTTAAACCTGAAAAGTGTTCCAAGCATTATGGTTTTTTATGCATGAGAATCCACCAGGGATCACGGGGCACCAAAACCCAAAAGTCTTATTTTCGCACAAAAATTGCACAAATGGCCGAAAATGCATTCCCAGCATGAAAATTGGACCACGGGCGACACGGACCTCAAAACTGAGAACTGTTCTAAGCAATATGGTTTTTTATGCATAAGAATGCACCAGGGATCACGGGGCACCAATACCCAAAAGTCTTATTTTCGCACGAAAATTCCACAATAGGCCGAAAATGCACCACGGGCACCAAAATTGGACAACGGGGCACCTCGGACCTCAAATCTAAAAAGTGCTTTGAGCATTTAGCTTTTTTATGCATAAGAATGCACTAGGGATCATAGGGCACCAAAACCCAAAAGTCTTATTGTCGCACGAAAATTGCACAAATGGCCAAATATGCACGCCCCCGTTACCAAAATTGGAGCACGAGGCACCACGAACCTCAAGACTGAAAAGTGTTCCGAGAATTTATTGTTTTTTATGCATAAGAATGAATCATCGATGACGGGCCACCAAAATCCAAAATTCTTATTTTCGCACGAAACTTGCAAAAATGGCAGAAAATGCACCACAAGCACAAAAATTGGACCACGGGGCACCACAAATCTCAAAACTGAAAAGTGTTTCAAGCATTATGGTTTTTTATGCATAAGAATGCACCAGGGATCACGGGGCACCAAAACCCAAAAGTCTTATTTTCGCACGAAAATTGCACAATGGGCCGAAAATGCACCACAGGCACCAAAGTTGGACCACGGGGCACCTCAGACCTTAAAAATGAAAAGTGCTCTGAGCAATATAGTTATTTATGCATAAGAATGCACCAGGGATCACGGGGCAACAAAACCCAAAAGTCTTATTTTCGCACAAAAATTGCACAAATGGCCGAAAATACATTCCCAGCATGAAAATTGGACCACGGGCGACACGGACCTCAAAACTGAGAACTGTTCTAAGCAATATGGTTTTTTATGCATAAGAATGCACCAGGGATCACGGGGCACCAATACCCAAAAGTCTTATTTTCGCACGAAAATTCCACAATAGGCCGAAAATGCACCACGGGCACCAAAATTGGACAACGGGGCACCTCGGACCTCAAATCTAAAAAGTGCTTTGAGCATTTAGCTTTTTTATGCATAAGAATGCACTAGGGATCATAGGGCACCAAAACCCAAAAGTCTTATTGTCGCACGAAAATTGCACAAATGGCCAAATATGCACGCCCCCGTTACCAAAATTGGAGCACGAGGCACCACGAACCTCAAGACTGAAAAGTGTTCCGAGAATTTATTGTTTTTTATGCATAAGAATGCATCATTGATGACGGGCCACCAAAATCCAAAATTCTTATTTTCGCACGAAACTTGCAAAAATGGCAGAAAATGCACCACAAGCACAAAAATTGGACCATGGGGCACCACATACCTTAAACCTGAAAAGTGTTCCAAGCATTATGGTTTTTTATGCATGAGAATCCACCAGGGATCACGGGGCACCAAAACCCAAAAGTCTTATTTTCGCACAAAAATTGCACAAATGGCCGAAAATGCATTCCCAGCATGAAAATTGGACCACGGGCGACACGGACCTCAAAACTGAGAACTGTTCTAAGCAATATGGTTTTTTATGCATAAGAATGCACCAGGGATCACGGGGCACCAATACCCAAAAGTCTTATTTTCGCACGAAAATTCCACAATAGGCCGAAAATGCACCACGGGCACCAAAATTGGACAACGGGGCACCTCGGACCTCAAATCTAAAAAGTGCTTTGAGCATTTAGCTTTTTTATGCATAAGAATGCACTAGGGATCATAGGGCACCAAAACCCAAAAGTCTTATTGTCGCACGAAAATTGCACAAATGGCCAAATATGCACGCCCCCGTTACCAAAATTGGAGCACGAGGCACCACGAACCTCAAGACTGAAAAGTGTTCCGAGAATTTATTGTTTTTTATGCATAAGAATGCATCATCGATGACGGGCCACCAAAATCCAAAATTCTTATTTTCGCACGAAACTTGCAAAAATGGCAGAACATGCACCACAAGCACAAAAATTGGACCATGGGGCACCACATACCTTAAACCTGAAAGGTGTTCCAAGCATTATGGTTTTTTATGCATGAGAATCCACCAGGGATCACGGGGCACCAAAACCCAAAAGTCTTATTTTCGCACAAAAATTGCACAAATGGCCGAAAATGCATTCCCAGCATGAAAATTGGACCACGGGCGACACGGACCTCAAAACTGAGAACTGTTCTAAGCAATATGGTTTTTTATGCATAAGAATGCACCAGGGATCACGGGGCACCAATACCCAAAAGTCTTATTTTCGCATGAAAATTCCACAATAGGCCGAAAATGCACCACGGGCACCAAAATTGGACAACGGGGCACCTCGGACCTCAAATCTAAAAAGTGCTTTGAGCATTTAGCTTTTTTATGCATAAGAATGCACTAGGGATCATAGGGCACCAAAACCCAAAAGTCTTATTTTCGAACGAAAATTGCACAAATGGCCAAATATGCGCGCCCCCGTTACCAAAATTGGAGCACGAGGCACCACGAACCTCAAGACTGAAAAGTGTTCCGAGAATTTATTGTTTTTTATGCATAAGAATGCACCATCGATGACGGGCCACCAAAATCCAAAATTCTTATTTTCGCACGAAACATGCAAAAATGGCCGAAAATGCACCACAAGCACAAAAATTGGACCATGGGGCACCACATACCTTAAACCTGAAAAGTGTTCCAATCATTATGGTTTTTTATGCATGAGAATCCACCAGGGATCACGGGGCACCAAAACCCAAAAGTCTTAATTTAGCACGAAAATTGCACAAATGGCCGAAAATGCATCCCCAGCACGAAAATTGGACCACGGGGCACCACAAATCTCAAAACTGAAAAGTGTTTCAAGCATTATGGTTTTTTATGCATAAGAATGCACCAGGGATCACGGGGCACCAAAACCCAAAAGTCTTATTTTCGCACGAAAATTGCACAATGGGCCGAAAATGCACCACAGGCACCAAAGTTGGACCACGGGGCACCTCAGACCTTAAAAATGAAAAGTGCTCTGAGCAATATAGTTATTTATGCATAAGAATGCACCAGGGATCACGGGGCAACAAAACCCAAAAGTCTTATTTTCGCACGAAAATTGCACAAATGGCCGAAAATACATTCCCAGCATGAAAATTGGACCACGGGCGACACGGACCTCAAAACTGAGAACTGTTCTAAGCAATATGGTTTTTTATGCATAAGAATGCACCAGGGATCACGGGGCACCAATACCCAAAAGTCTTATTTTCGCACGAAAATTCCACAATAGGCCGAAAATGCACCACGGGCACCAAAATTGGACAACGGGGCACCTCGGACCTCAAATCTAAAAAGTGCTTTGAGCATTTAGCTTTTTTATGCATAAGAATGCACTAGGGATCATAGGGCACCAAAACCCAAAAGTCTTATTGTCGCACGAAAATTGCACAAATGGCCAAATATGCACGCCCCCGTTACCAAAATTGGAGCACGAGGCACCACGAACCTCAAGACTGAAAAGTGTTCCGAGAATTTATTGTTTTTTATGCATAAGAATGCATCATCGATGACGGGCCACCAAAATCCAAAATTCTTATTTTCGCACGAAACTTGCAAAAATGGCAGAAAATGCACCACAAGCACAAAAGTTGGACCATGGGGCACCACATACCTTAAACCTAAAAAGTGTTCCAAGCATTATGGTTTTTTATGCATGAGAATCCACCAGGGATCACGGGGCACCAAAACCCAAAAGTCTTATTTTCGCACAAAAATTGCACAAATGGCCGAAAATGCATTCCCAGCATGAAAATTGGACCACGGGCGACACGGACCTCAAAACTGAGAACTGTTCTAAGCAATATGGTTTTTTATGCATAAGAATGCACCAGGGATCACGGGGCACCAATACCCAAAAGTCTTATTTTCGCACGAAAATTCCACAATAGGCCGAAAATGCACCACGGGCACCAAAATTGGACAACGGGGCACCTCGGACCTCAAATCTAAAAAGTGCTTTGAGCATTTAGCTTTTTTATGCATAAGAATGCACTAGGGATCATAGGGCACCAAAACCCAAAAGTCTTATTGTCGCACGAAAATTGCAGAAATGGCCAAATATGCACGCCCCCGTTACCAAAATTGGAGCACGAGGCACCACGAACCTCAAGACTGAAAAGTGTTCCGAGAATTTATTGTTTTTTATGCATAAGAATGCATCATCGATGACGGGCCACCAAAATCCAAAATTCTTATTTTCGCACGAAACTTGCAAAAATGGCAGAAAATGCACCACAAGCACAAAAATTGGACCATGGGGCACCACATACCTTAAACCTGAAAGGTGTTCCAAGCATTATGGTTTTTTATGCATGAGAATCCACCAGGGATCACGGGGCACCAAAACCCAAAAGTCTTATTTTCGCACAAAAATTGCACAAATGGCCGAAAATGCATTCCCAGCATGAAAATTGGACCACGGGCGACACGGACCTCAAAACTGAGAACTGTTCTAAGCAATATGGTTTTTTATGCATAAGAATGCACCAGGGATCACGGGGCACCAATACCCAAAAGTCTTATTTTCGCATGAAAATTCCACAATAGGCCGAAAATGCACCACGAGCACCAAAATTGGACAACGGGGCACCTCGGACCTCAAATCTAAAAAGTGCTTTGAGCATTTAGCTTTTTTATGCATAAGAATGCACTAGGGATCATAGGGCACCAAAACCCAAAAGTCTTATTTTCGCACGAAAATTGCACAAATGGCCAAATATGCGCGCCCCCGTTACCAAAATTGGAGCACGAGGCACCACGAACCTCAAGACTGAAAAGTGTTCCGAGAATTTATTGTTTTTTATGCATAAGAATGCACCATCGATGACGGGCCACCAAAATCCAAAATTCTTATTTTCGCACGAAACATGCAAAAATGGCCGAAAATGCACCACAAGCACAAAAATTGGACCATGGGGCACCACATACCTTAAACCTGAAAAGTGTTCCAATCATTATGGTTTTTTATGCATGAGAATCCACCAGGGATCACGGGGCACCAAAACCCAAAAGTCTTATTTTAGCACGAAAATTGCACAAATGGCCGAAAATGCATCCCCAGCACGAAAATTGGACCACGGGGCACCACAAATCTCAAAACTGAAAAGTGTTTCAAGCATTATGGTTTTTTATGCATAAGAATGCACCAGGGATCACGGGGCACCAAAACCCAAAAGTCTTATTTTCGCACGAAAATTGCACAATGGGCCGAAAATGCACCACAGGCACCAAAGTTGGACCACGGGGCACCTCAGACCTTAAAAATGAAAAGTGCTCTGAGCAATATAGTTATTTATGCATAAGAATGCACCAGGGATCACGGGGCAACAAAACCCAAAAGTCTTATTTTCGCATGAAAATTGCACAAATGGCCGAAAATACATTCCCAGCATGAAAATTGGACCACGGGCGACACGGACCTCAAAACTGAGAACTGTTCTAAGCAATATGGTTTTTTATGCATAAGAATGCACCAGGGATCACGGGGCACCAATACCCAAAAGTCTTATTTTCGCACGAAAATTCCACAATAGGCCGAAAATGCACCACGGGCACCAAAATTGGACAACGGGGCACCTCGGACCTCAAATCTAAAAAGTGCTTTGAGCATTTAGCTTTTTTATGCATAAGAATGCACTAGAGATCATAGGGCACCAAAACCCAAAAGTCTTATTGTCGCACGAAAATTGCACAAATGGCCAAATATGCACGCCCCCGTTACCAAAATTGGAGCACGAGGCACCACGAACCTCAAGACTGAAAAGTGTTCCGAGAATTTATTTTTTTTTATGCATAAGAATGCATCATCGATGACGGGCCACCAAAATCCAAAATTCTTATTTTCGCACGAAACTTGCAAAAATGGCAGAAAATGCACCACAAGCACAAAAATTGGACCATGGGGCACCACATACCTTAAACCTGAAAAGTGTTCCAAGCATTATGGTTTTTTATGCATGAGAATCCACCAGGGATCACGGGGCACCAAAACCCAAAAGTCTTATTTTCGCACAAAAATTGCACAAATGGCCGAAAATGCATTCCCAGCATGAAAATTGGACCACGGGCGACACGGACCTCAAAACTGAGAACTGTTCTAAGCAATATGGTTTTTTATGCATAAGAATGCACCAGGGATCACGGGGCACCAATACCCAAAAGTCTTATTTTCGCACGAAAATTCCACAATAGGCCGAAAATGCACCACGGGCACCAAAATTGGACAACGGGGCACCTCGGACCTCAAATCTAAAAAGTGCTTTGAGCATTTAGCTTTTTTATGCATAAGAATGCACTAGGGATCATAGGGCACCAAAACCCAAAAGTCTTATTGTCGCACGAAAATTGCACAAATGCCCAAATATGCACGCCCCCGTTACCAAAATTGGAGCACGAGGCACCACGAACCTCAAGACTGAAAAGTGTTCCGAGAATTTATTGTTTTTTATGCATAAGAATGCATCATCGATGACGGGCCACCAAAATCCAAAATTCTTATTTTCGCACGAAACTTGCAAAAATGGCAGAAAATGCACCACAAGCACAAAAATTGGACCATGGGGCACCACATACCTTAAACCTAAAAAGTGTTCCAAGCATTATGGTTTTTTATGCATGAGAATCCACCAGGGATCACGGGGCACCAAAACCCAAAAGTCTTATTTTCGCACAAACATTGCACAAATGGCCGAAAATGCATTCCCAGCATGAAAATTGGACCACGGGCGACACGGACCTCAAAACTGAGAACTGTTCTAAGCAATATGGTTTTTTATGCATAAGAATGCACCAGGGATCACGGGGCACCAATACCCAAAAGTCTTATTTTCGCACGAAAATTCCACAATAGGCCGAAAATGCACCACGGGCACCAAAATTGGACAACGGGGCACCTCGGACCTCAAATCTAAAAAGTGCTTTGAGCATTTAGCTTTTTTATGCATAAGAATGCACTAGGGATCATAGGGCACCAAAACCCAAAAGTCTTATTGTCGCACGAAAATTGCACAAATGGCCAAATATGCACGCCCCCGTTACCAAAATTGGAGCACGAGGCACCACGAACCTCAAGACTGAAAAGTGTTCCGAGAATTTATTGTTTTTTATGCATAAGAATGCATCATCGATGACGGGCCACCAAAATCCAAAATTCTTATTTTCGCACGAAACTTGCAAAAATGGCAGAAAATGCACCACAAGCACAAAAATTGGACCATGGGGCACCACATACCTTAAACCTGAAAAGTGTTCCAAGCATTATGGTTTTTTATGCATGAGAATCCACCAGGGATCACGGGGCACCAAAACCCAAAAGTCTTATTTTCGCACAAAAATTGCACAAATGGCCGAAAATGCATTCCCAGCATGAAAATTGGACCACGGGCGACACGGACCTCAAAACTGAGAACTGTTCTAAGCAATATGGTTTTTTATGCATAAGAATGCACCAGGGATCACGGGGCACCAATACCCAAAAGTCTTATTTTCGCACGAAAATTCCACAATAGGCCGAAAATGCACCACGGGCACCAAAATTGGACAACGGGGCACCTCGGACCTCAAATCTAAAAAGTGCTTTGAGCATTTAGCTTTTTTATGCATAAGAATGCACTAGGGATCATAGGGCACCAAAACCCAAAAGTCTTATTGTCGCACGAAAATTGCACAAATGGCCAAATATGCACGCCCCCGTTACCAAAATTGGAGCACGAGGCACCACGAACCTCAAGACTGAAAAGTGTTCCGAGAATTTATTGTTTTTTATGCATAAGAATGCATCATCGATGATGGGCCACCAAAATCCAAAATTCTTATTTTCGCACGAAACTTGCAAAAATGGCAGAAAATGCACCACAAGCACAAAAATTGGACCATGGGGCACCACATACCTTAAACCTGAAAGGTGTTCCAAGCATTATGGTTTTTTATGCATGAGAATCCACCAGGGATCACGGGGCACCAAAACCCAAAAGTCTTATTTTCGCACAAAAATTGCACAAATGGCCGAAAATGCATTCCCAGCATGAAAATTGGACCACGGGCGACACGGACCTCAAAACTGAGAACTGTTCTAAGCAATATGGTTTTTTATGCATAAGAATGCACCAGGGATCACGGGGCACCAATACCCAAAAGTCTTATTTTCGCACGAAAATTCCACAATAGGCCGAAAATGCACCACGGGCACCAAAATTGGACAACGGGGCACCTCGGACCTCAAATCTAAAAAGTGCTTTGAGCATTTAGCTTTTTTATGCATAAGAATGCACTAGGGATCATAGGGCACCAAAACCCAAATGTCTTATTTTCGCACGAAAATTGCACAAATGGCCAAATATGCGCGCCCCCGTTACCAAAATTGGAGCACGAGGCACCACGAACCTCAAGACTGAAAAGTGTTCCGAGAATTTATTGTTTTTTATGCATAAGAATGCACCATCGATGACGGGCCACCAAAATCCAAAATTCTTATTTTCGCACGAAACTTGCAAAAATGGCAGAAAATGCACCACAAGCACAAAAATTGGACCATGGGGCACCACATACCTTAAACCTGAAAAGTGTTCCAAGCATTATGGTTTTTTATGCATGAGAATCCACCAGGGATCACGGGGCACCAAAACCCAAAAGTCTTATTTTCGCACGAAAATTGCACAAATGGCCGAAAATGCATCCCCAGCACCAAAATTGCACCACGGGGCACCACAAATCTCAAAACTGAAAAGTGTTTCAAGAATTATGGTTTTTTATGCATAAGAATGCACCAGGGATCACGGGGCACCAATACCCAAAAGTCTTATTTTCGCACGAAAATTACACAATGGGCCGAAAATGCACCACGGGCACCAAAGTTGGACCACGGGGCACCTCAGACCTTAAAAATGAAAAGTGCTCTGAGCAATATGGTTATTTATGCATAAGAATGCACCAGGGATCACGGGGCACCAATACCCAAAAGTCTTATTTTCGTACGAAAATTCCACAATAGTCCGAAAATGCACCATGAGCACCAAAATTGGACAACGGGGCACCTTGGACCTCAAAACTAAAAAGTGCTATGAGCATTTAGCCTTTTATGCATAAGAATGCACCAGGGATCATAGGGCACTAAAACCCAAAAGTCTTATTTTCGCACGAAAATTGCACAAATGGCCAAATATGCGCCCCCGGCACCAAAATTGGAGCATGGGGCACCACGAACCTCAAGACTGAAAAGTGTTTCGAGAATTTATTGTTTTTTATGCATAAGAATGCACCATCGATGACGGGCCACCAAAATCCAAAAGTCTTATTTTCGCACGAAATTTGTACAAATGGCCGAAAATGCACCACGGGAACAAAAGTTGGACCACGGGGCACCTCAGACCTCAAAACTGAAAAGTGCTCCGAGCATTATGGTTTTTTATGCAAGAGAATGCACCAAGGATCATGGGGCACCAAAACCCAAAAGTCTTTTTTTCGTACGAAAATTGCACAAATTGCCGAAAATGCATCCCCGGCCCCAAACTTAGACCTCGGGGCACCACGAACCTCAAGACTGAGAAGTGTTCCGAGCATTATGGTTTTTTATGAATAAGAATGCACCAAGGATCACGGGGCACCTAATCCCAACAGTCTTATTTTTGCACAAAAGTTGCACAATGGGCTGAAAATGCACCACAGGCACCAAAATTGGACCATGGGGAACCTTAGACCCCATAACTGAAAAGTACTCCTAGCATTATGGTTTTATATGCACAAGAATGCACCATGGATGACGGGGCACAAAAACCCAACAGTCTTATTTTCGCACGAAAACTTCACAAATTGCCGAAAATGCACCACCGACACCAAATTTGGACCACGGGGCACCACGGACCTCAAAACTGAAAAGTGCTCCGAGCATTATGGTTTTTATGCTTATGAATGCACTAGGGATCACGGGGCACCAAAACCAAAAAGTCTTATTGTTGAAAAAAATTGCACAACTTGCCGAAAATGCACCACCGGCACTAAAATTGGACCACGGGGCACCACGAACCTCAAAACTGAAAAGTGTTATGAGCATTATGGTTTTTTATGCATAAGAATGCACCAGGGATCACGGGGCACGAAAACCCAAAAGTCTTATTTTCGCAAGAAAATTGCACAATGGGCCGAAGAAGCACCACGGGCACCAAAATTGGACCATGCGGCACCTCAGACATCAAAACTGGAAAGGGCTTTGAGCATTATGGTATTTTATGCATAAGAATGCCCCAGGGATCATGGGGAACCAAAACCCAAAAGTCTTATTTTCGCACGAAAATTTCACAAATGGCCGAAAATGTATCGCCAGCCTCAAATCTGAAAAGTGCTCCAACCATTATGGTTTTTTATGCATAAGAATGCACTAGGGCTCACAGGGCACCAAAACCCAAAAGTCTTATTTTCACACGAAAATTGCACAACTGGTCGAAAATGAACCACCGGCACCAAAATTGGACCACGGGGCACCACGAACGTTAAAACTGAAAATTGTGTCGAGCATTATGATTTTTTATGCATAAGAATTCACCAGGGATGACGGGGCACCAAAATCCAAAAGTCTTATTTTCGCATTAAAATTGCAAAACTGGTCTAAAATGCACCACCGACACCAAAATTGGACCACGGGGCACCACGAACACTCAAACTGAAAAGTGCTTTGAGCATTATGGTTTTTTATGCATAAGAGTGCACCAGGGATCACAGGGCACCAAAACCCAAAAGTCTTATTTTCGCACGAAAATTGCAAATATGGCAGAAAATGCACCCCCGGCACCAAAATTGGACCCCCGGGCACACGGACCTCAAAATTGAAAAGTGCTCCGAGCATTATGGTTTTTGATGCATAAGAATGCACCAGGGATCACGGGGCACCAAAACCCAAAAGTCTTATTTTCGCAAGAAAATTGCACAAATGGCCTAGAATGTACCCCGAGCACCAAAATTGGACCACGGGGCACCACAGAGCTCAAAATTGAAAAGTGCTCTGAGCATTATGGTTATTTATGCATAAGAATGCACCAGGGATCATGGTGCACCGAAACCCAGAAGTCTTATTTTCGCACGAAAATTTCGCAAATGGCAGAAAATGCACCACCGGCAACAAAATTGGACCACGGGGCACCTCGGACCTCAAAACTGAAAAGTGCTCCAAGCATTATGATTTTTTATGCATAAGAATACACCCGGGTTCACGGGGCACCAAAACCCAAAAGTTTTATTTTCGCACAAAAATTTCACAAATGACCAAAAATGCACCACCTGGACCAAAATTGGACCATGGGGCACCACGAACCTCAAAACTGAAAAGTGTTTCGAGCATTATGGTTTTTTATGCATATGAATGCCCCAGGGATCACGGGGCACCAAAACCCAAAAATTCTTATTTTCGCACGAAAATTGCACAAATGGTTGAAAATGCACCACGGGCACCAAAATTGGACCACGGGGCACCACGAACCTCAAAACTTAAAAGTGTTCCGAGCATTATGGTTTTATATGCATAAGAAAGTACCAGGGATCACAGGACACAAAAACCCAAAAGTCTTATTTTCGCACGAAAATTGCATTATGGGCAGAAAATGCACCACAGGCACTAAAATTGGACCACGGGGCACTTTGGACCTCAAAACTGAAAAATAATCTCAGCATTATGATTTCTTTTGCATAAGAATGCACCAGGGATCACAAGGCACCAAAACCCAAAAGTCTTATTTTTGCACAAAAATTGCACAAATGGCCGAAAATGCGCCACCGGCACCAAAATTGGACCACAGGGCACCACAGACCTCAAAACTGAAAACTGTTCTAAGCATTATGGTTTTTTATGCATAAGAATGGACCAGGGATCATGGGGCACCAAAACCCAAAAGTCTTATTTTCGCACGAAAATTTCACAAATGGCAGAAAATAGACAACCAGCACCAAAATTGGACCATGGGGTACCCCGGACCTCAAAACTAAAAAGTTTTCCGAGCATTATGGTTTTTTATGCATAAAAATGCACCAGAGATCACGGGGCACCAAAACCCAAAAGTCTTATTTTTGCACGAAAATTGCACAAATGGCCGAAAATGCACCACCGGCACCGAAATTGGACCACAGGGCACCACGGACCTCAAAACTGAAAACTATTCTATGCATTATGGTTTTTTATGCATAAGAATGCACCAGGGATCACGGGGACGCAAAAGCCAAAAGTCTTATTTCGCACAAAAATTGCACAATGGGCTGAAAATACATCACGACCACCAAAATTGGACCACAGGGCACGTCGGACCTCAAAACTAAAAAGTGCTCCGAGCATTATGGTTTTTTATGCATAAGAATGCACTAGGGATCACGGGGTACCAAAACCCAAAAGTCTTATTTTCGCACGAAAATTTCACAAATGGCCGACAATGCACCACCGACACCAAATTTGGACCACGGGGCACCACGGACCTCAAAACTGAAAAGTGCTATAAGCATTATGGTTTTTTATGCATAAAAATGCACCAAGGTTGATAGGGCACCAAAACCTAAAAGTCTTATTTTCGAACGAAAATTGCACAATGGGCCGAAAATGCACCATGGGCACCAAAATTGGACCACGGGGAACATCGTACCTGAAAATTGAAAAGTGCTCCGAGCATTATGGTTTTTTATGCATAAGAATGTACCAGGGATCACGCGTTACTAAAACCCAAAAGTCTTATTTTCGCACGAAAATTTCACAAATGGCCGACAATGTATTATCGGCACCAAAATTGGACCACGGACCTCAAAAATGAAAAGTGTTATGAGCATTATGGTTTTTTATTCATAATAATGCACCAGGGATCTTGGGGGACCAAAACCCAAAAGTCTTATTTTCGCACAAAAATTGCACAATGGACCGAAAATGTACCACGGGCACCAAAATTGGACCATGGGGCACCTCGGACCTCAAATATGAAAAGTGCTATGAGCATTATGGTTTTTTATGCATATGAATGCACCCAGGATCACGGGGCACCAAAACCCAAAAGTCTTATTTTCGCACGAAAATTGCACAATGGCCTGAAAATACACCACGGGCACCAAAATTGGACCACAGGGCACCTGGGACCTAAATACTTAAAAGTGGTATGAGCATTATGGTTTTTTATGCATAAGAATACACCAGGGATCACGGGACACCAAAACTCAAAAGTCTTATTTTCGCACGAAAATTGCACAAATAATCGAAAATCCACCACCAGCACCAAAATTGGACCATGGGGCACCGCGGACCTCAAAATTGAAAAGTGTTCCAAGTATTAGGGTTTTTTATGCATAAGAATGAACTAGGGATCATTGGGCTTGAAAACCCAAAAGTCTTATTTTTGCAAGAAAATTTCACAAATGGCCGAAATTGCACCACTGGCACCAAAATTGGACCGCGGGGCACCCCGGACCTCAAAACTGAAAACTGCTCCGAGCAGCGTAGTTGTTTCTGCATAAGAATGCACCAGGGATCATGGGGCACTAAAACCCAAAACTCTTATTTGTGCACGAAAATTGCACAAATGGCCAAAAATGTATTATCGGCACCAAAATTGGACCACTGGGCACCACGGACCTCAAAACTGAAAAGTGTTCCGATCATTATGGTTTTTTATGCATAAGAATGCACCGGGGATCACGGGGTACCAAAACCGAAAATTCTTATTTTCGCACGAAAATTGCACAATGGGCTGAAAATGCACCACGGGCACCAAAATTGGACCACAGTGCACCTCGGACCTCCAAACTTAAGAATTCTTCGAGCATTATGGTTTTTTATGCATAAGAATGCACCAGGGATCACGGGGGACCAAAACCCAAAAGTCTTATTTTCGCACGAAAAATTCACAACTGGCCGAAAATGCATCACCGGCACCAAAATTGGACCACGGGGCACCATGAATTTCAAAACCGAAAACTATTCTGAGCATTATGGTTTTTTATGCATAAGAATACACCAGCGATCACAGGGCAGCAAAACCCAAAGTCTTATTTTCGCACGAAAATTGCACAAATGGCCGAAAATGCACCACCGGCACCAAAATTGGACCACGGGGCCCCACGAACCTCGAAATTGAAAAGTGTTCCGAGCGTTGTGGTTTTTATTTATTAGAATGAACCAGGGATCACGGGGCACCAAAACCCAAAAGTCTTACTATCGCACAAAAATTGCACAATGGGCCAAAAATGCACCACGGGCACCAAAATTGGACCACCGGGCAACACGGACCTCAAAACTGAAAAGTGCTCCAAGAATTATGGTTTTTTATGCATATGAATGCTCAAGGTATCACGGGGCACCAAAACACAAAAGTCTTATTATCGCACGAAAATTGCACAATGGGCCGAAAATGCACCACGGGCGCCAAAATTGGACCATGGGACACCTCGAACCTCAATACTTAAAAGTGGCCCAAGCATTATGATTTTTTATGCCTAAGAAATAATCAGGGATCACAGGGCACCAAAACACAAAAGTCTTCTTTTCGCACAAAAATTGCACAAATGGCTGAAAATGCACCACGGGCACCAAAATTGGACCATGGGGCACCATGAACCTCAAAACTGAAAAGTGCTCCGAGCATTATGGTTTTTTATGCATAAGAATGCACCAGGGATCACGGGGAACCAAAACCCAAAAGCCTTATTTTCGCACGAAAATTGCACAAATGGCCGAAAATGCACCACCGGCACCAAAATTGGACAACGGGGCCCCACGAACCTCAAATCTGAAAATTGCTCCAAGCATTATGGTTTTTTATGCATAAGAATGCACCAGCGATCATAGGGCACCAAAACCTAAAAGTCTTATTTTCGCATGAAAATTGCATAATGGGCCGAAAATGCACCACTGGCACCAAAATTGGACCACAGGCCACCTCGGACCTCAAAATTGAAAAGTGCTTCGAGCATTGTGGTTTTTTATGCATAAGAATGCACCAGGGATCATGGGGCACCAAAAGCCAAAAATCTTATTTTCTCCAGACAATTGCCCAATGGGAAGAAAATGCACCACGGGAACTAAAATTGGACCACAGGGCACCTCAGACCTCAGTACTTAAAACTGGTCCGAGCTTATGGTTTTTTATGCATAAGAATGCACCAGGGATCACGGGGCACCAAAACCTAAAAGTCTTATTTTCGCACGAAAATTGCATAATAGGCCGAAAATGCACCACGGGAACCAAAATTGGGCCACGGGGCTAAGAGCATTATGGTTTTTTATGCATAATAATGCTTCAAGGTTGACAGGGCACCAAAACCCAAAAGTCATATTTTTGCACGAAAATTGCACAAATGGGCGAAAATGCACCATCGGCACCAAAATTGGACCACGGGGCACCACGAACCTTAAGAATGCACCATCTGAAAAGTGTTCCGAGCGTTATGGTTTTTTATGCATAAGAATGCACCAGGGATCATGGGGTACCAAAACCCAAAACTCTTATATTCGGACGAAAATTTCACAAATCCCGAAAATGCACCACTGGCACCAAAATTGGACCGCGGGCCACCATAGACCTCAAAACTGAAAAGTGTTCCATGCATTATGGGTTTTTATGCATAAGAATGCACCAGGGATCACGGGGTACCAAAACCTAAAACTCTTATCTTCGCACGAAAATTTCACAAATGCCCGAAAATGCACCACTGGCACCAAAATTGGACCACGAGGCACCTCGGACCTCAATCCTTAAAAGTGCTCTAAGCATTATTGTTCTTTATGCATAAGAATGCACCAGGGATCACGGGGCACCAAAACCTAAAAGTCTTATTTTCGCACGAAAATTGCACAATAGGCCGAAAATGCACCACGGGAACCAAAATTGGGCCACGGGACACCTCGGACCTCAAAACTGAAAAGTGCTAAGAGCATTATGGTTTTTTATGCATAATAATGCTTCAAGGTTGACAGGGCACCAAAACCCAAAAGTCATTTTTTGCACGAAAATTGCACAAATGGGCGAAAATGCACCATCGGCACCAAAATTGGACCACGGGGCACCACGAACCTTAAGAATGCACCATCTGAAAAGTGTTCCGAGTGTTATGGTTTTTTATGCATAAGAATGCACCAGGGATCATGGGGTACCAAAACCCAAAACTCTTATATTCGGACGAAAATTTCACAAATCCCAAAAATGCACCACTGGCACCAACATTGGACCACGGGGCACCATAGACCTCAAAACTGAAAAGTGTTCCATGCATTATGGGTTTTTATGCATAAGAATGCACCAGGGATCACGGGGTACCAAAACCTAAAACTCTTATCTTCGCACGAAAATTTCACAAATGCCCGAAAATGCACCACTGGCACCAAAATTGGACCACGAGGCACCTCGGACCTCAATCCTTAAAAGTGCTCTAAGCATTATTGTTCTTTATGCATAAGAATGCACCAGGGATCACGGGGCACCAAAACCTAAAAGTCTTATTTTCGCACGAAAATTGCACAATAGGCCGAAAATGCACCACGGGAACCAAAATTGGGCCACGGGACACCTCGGACCTCAAAACTGAAAAGTGCTAAGAGCATTATGGTTTTTTATGCATAATAATGCTTCAAGGTTGACAGGGCACCAAAACCCAAAAGTCATTTTTTGCACGAAAATTGCACAAATGGGCGAAAATGCACCATCGGCACCAAAATTGGACCACGGGGCACCACGAACCTTAAGAATGCACCATCTGAAAAGTGTTCCGAGTGTTATGGTTTTTTATGCATAAGAATGCACCAGGGATCATGGGGTACCAAAACCCAAAACTCTTATATTCGGACGAAAATTTCACAAATCCCAAAAATGCACCACTGGCACCAACATTGGACCACGGGGCACCATAGACCTCAAAACTGAAAAGTGTTCCATGCATTATGGGTTTTTATGCATAAGAATGCACCAGGGATCACGGGGTACCAAAACCTAAAACTCTTATCTTCGCACGAAAATTTCACAAATGCCCGAAAATGCACCACTGGCACCAAAATTGGACCACGAGGCACCTCGGACCTCAATCCTTAAAAGTGCTCTAAGCATTATTGTTCTTTATGCATAAGAATGCACCAGGGATCACGGGGCACCAAAACCTAAAAGTCTTATTTTCGCACGAAAATTGCACAATAGGCCGAAAATGCACCACGGGAACCAAAATTGGGCCACGGGACACCTCGGACCTCAAAACTGAAAAGTGCTAAGAGCATTATGGTTTTTTATGCATAATAATGCTTCAAGGTTGACAGGGCACCAAAACCCAAAAGTCATATTTTTGCACGAAAATTGCACAAATGGGCGAAAATGCACCATCGGCACCAAAATTGGACCACGGGGCACCACGAACCTTAAGAATGCACCATCTGAAAAGTGTTCCGAGCGTTATGGTTTTTTATGCATAAGAATGCACCAGGGATCACGGGGTACCAAAACCCAAAACTCTTATATTCGGACGAAAATTTCACAAATCCCGAAAATGCACCACTGGCACCAAAATTGGACCACGAGGCACCATAGACCTCAAAACTGAAAAGTGTTCCATGCATTATGGGTTTTTATGCATAAGAATGCACCAGGGATCACGGGGTACCAAAACATAAAACTCTTATCTTCGCACGAAAATTTCACAAATGCCCGAAAATGCACCACTGGCACCAAAATTGGACCACGAGGCACCTCGGACCTCAATCCTTAAAAGTGCTCTAAGCATTATTGTTCTTTATGCATAAGAATGCACCAGGGATCACGGGGCACCAAAACCTAAAAGTCTTATTTTCGCACGAAAATTGCACAATAGGCCGGAAATGCACCACGGGAACCAAAATTGGGCCACGGGGCACCTCGGACCTCAAAACTGAAAAGTGCTAAGAGCATTATGGTTTTTTATGCATAATAATGCTTCAAGGTTGACAGGGCACCAAAACCCAAAAGTCATATTTTTGCACGAAAATTGCACAAATGGGCGAAAATGCACTATCGGCACCAAAATTGGACCACGGGGCACCACGAACCTTAAGAATGCACCATCTGAAAAGTGTTCCGAGCGTTATGGTTTTTTATGCATAAGAATGCACCAGGGATCACGGGGTACCAAAACCCAAAACTCTTATATTCGGACGAAAATTTCACAAATCCCGAAAATGCACCACTGGCACCAAAATTGGACCACGGGGCACCATAGACCTCAAAACTGAAAAGTGTTCCATGCATTATGGGTTTTTATGCATAAGAATGCACCAGGGATCACGAGGTACCAAAACCTAAAACTCTTATCTTCGCACGAAAATTTCACAAATGCCCGAAAATGCACCACTGGCACCAAAATTGGACCACGAGGCACCTCGGACCTCAATCCTTAAAAGTGCTCTAAGCATTATTGTTCTTTATGCATAAGAATGCACCAGGGATCACGGGGCACCAAAACACAAAAGTCTTATTTTCGCACGAAAATTGCACAATGGGCCGAAAATGCACCACGGGCACCAAAATTGGACCACCGGGTACCTCGAACCTCAAAACTAAAAAGTGCTCCGAGCATTATGGTTTTTCATGCATAAGAATACACCAGGGATCACGACGCACCAAAACCTAAAAGACTTATTTTCACATGAAAATTGCACAAATGGCCGAAAATGCAATACTGGCACCAAAATTGGACCACCGGGCACCATAGACCTCAAAACTGAAAAGTGTTCCATGCATTATGGGTATTTATGCATAAGAATGCACCAGGGATCACGGGGCACCAAAACCCAAAAGTCTTAATTTCGTATGAAAAATCAATAATGGGCCGAAAATGCACCACGGGCACCAAAATTGGACCAGGAGGCACCTCAGACCTCAATAGTTAAAAGTGCTCTAAGCATTATTGTTCTTTATGCATAAGAATGCACCAGCGATCACGGGGCACCAAAACACACAAGTCTTATTTTCGCACGAAAATTGCACAATGGGCCGAAAATGCACCACGGGCACCAAAATCGGACCACGGGTTACCTCGGACCTCAAAACTGAAAAGTGTTCCGAGCATTATGGTTATTTATGCATAAGAATGCACCATGGATCATGGGGCACCAAAACACAAAAGTCTTATTTTCGCACGACAATTGCACAATGGGCCAAAAATGCACCACGGGCACCAAAATTGGACCACGGGGCACCACGACCCTCAAAACTAAAAAGTGCTATGAGCATTATGGTTTCTTATGCATAAGAATGCACCAGGGTTCACAGGGCAGCAAAACCCAAAGTCTTATTTTCGCACGAAAATTGCACAAATGGCCGAAAATTCACCACAGGCACCAAAATTGGACCACGGGGCACCACGAACCTCAAAACTGAAAAGTGTTTCGAGCGTTATGGTTTTTTATGTATTAGAATGCACCAGGGATCACGGGGCACCAAAACCTAAAAGTCTTATTTTCGCACGAAAATTTTACAATGGGTCGAAAATGCGCCACGGGCACCAAAATTGGACAATGGGGCACCGTGGACCTCAAAACTGAAAAGTGCTCCGAGCATTATGATTTTTTATGCATGAGAATGCTCAAGGGATCATGGGGCACCAAAACCCAAAAGTCTTATGATCGCACGAAAATTGCACAATGAGTCGAATATGCAACACGGGCACCAAAATTGGACCACAGGGCACCTCGGACCTCAAAACTGAAAAGTTCTCCGAGCATTATGGTTTTTCATGCATAAGAATACACCAGGGATCACGGGGCACCAAAACCTGAATGACTTATTTTCACATGAAAATTGCACAAATGGCCCATAATGCATTACTGGCACCAAAATTGGACCACCGGGTACCATAGACCTCAAAACTGAAAAGTGTTCCATGCATTATGGGTTTTTATGCATAAGAATGCACCAGGGATCACGGGGAACCAAAACCCAAAAGTCTTATTTTCGCACGAAAATTTCACAAATCCCGAAAATGCACCACTGGCACCAAAATTGGACTACGGGGCACCATGGACCTCAAAACTGAAAATTGCTCCAAGCATTATGGTTTTTTATGCATAAGAATACACCAGGGATCACGGGGCACCAAAACCTAAAATTCTTATTTTCGCACGAAAATTGCATAATCGTCCGAAAATGCACCACTGGCACCAGAATTGGACCACAGGGCACCTCGGACCTCAAAACTGAAAAGTGTTTCGAGCATTATGCTTTTTTATGCATAAGAATGCACCAGGGATCATGGGGCACCAAAAGCCAAAAGTCTTATTTTCTCCCGACAATTGCGTAATGGGCCGAAAATGCACCACGGGAACTAAAATTGGACCACAGGGCACCTCAGACCTCAGTACTTAAAACTGGTCCGAGCATATGGTTTTTTATGCATAAGAATGCACCAGGGATCATGGGGCACCAAAACCTAAAAGTCTTATTTTCGCACGAAAATTGCACAATAGGCCGAAAATGCACCACGGGAACCAAAATTGGGCCACGGGGCACCTCGGACCTCAAAACTGAAAAGTGCTAAGAGCATTATGGTTTTTTATGCATAAGAATGCACCAGGGATCACGGGGTACCAAAACCCAAAACTCTTATCTTCGGACGAAAATTTCACAAATCCCGAAAATGCACCACTGGCACCAAAATTGGACCACGGGGCACCATAGACCTCAAAACTGAAAAGTGTTCCATGCATTATGGGTTTTTATGCATAAGAATGCACCAGGGATCATGGGGTACCAAAACCTAAAACTCTTATCTTCGCACGAAAATTTCACAAATGCCCAAAAATGCGCCACTGGCACCAAAATTGGACCACGAGGCACCTCGGACCTCAATCCTTAAAAGTGCTCTAAGCATTATTTTTCTTTATGCATAAGAATGCACCTGGGATCACGGGGCACCAAAACACAAAAGTCTTATTTTCGCACGAAAATTGCACAATGGGCCGAAAATGCACCACAGGCACCAAAATTGGACCACCGGGTACCTCGAACCTGAAAACTAAAAAGTGCTCCGAGCATTATGGTTTTTCATGCATAAGAATACACCAGGGATCACGACGCACCAAAACCTAAAAGACTTATTTTCACATGAAAATTGCACAAATGGCCGAAAATGCATTACTGGCACCAAAATTGGACCACCGGGCACCATAGACCTCAAAACTGAAAAGTGTTCCATGCATTATGGGTATTTATGCATAAGAATGCACCAGGGATCACGGGGCACCAAAACCCAAAAGTCTTATTTTCGTATGAAAAATCAATAATGGGCCGAAAATGCACCACGGGCACCAAAATTGGACCACGAGGCACCTCAGACCTCAATAGTTAAAAGTGCTCCAAGCATTATTGTTCTTTATGCATAAGAATGCACCAGCGATCACGGGGCACCAAAACACAAAAGTCTTATTTTCGCACGAAAATTGCACAATGGGCCGAAAATGCACCACGGGCACCAAAATCGGACCACGGGTTACCTCGGACCTCAAAACTGAAAAGTGTTCCAAGCATTATGGTTCTTTATGCATAAGAATGCACCATGGATCATGGGGCACCAAAACACAAAAGTCTTATTTTCGCACGACAATTGCACAATGGGCCAAAAATGCACCACGGGCACCAAAATTGGACCACGAGGCACCACGACCCTCAAAACTAAAAAGTGCTATGAGCATTATGGTTTCTTATGCATAAGAATGCACCAGGGTTCACAGGGCAGCAAAACCCAAAGTCTTATTTTCGCACGAAAATTGCACAAATGGCCGAAAATTCACCACAGGCACCAAAATTGGACCACGGGGCACCACGAACCTCAAAACTGAAAAGTGTTTCGAGCGTTATGGTTTTTTATGTATTAGAATGCACCAGGGATCATGGGGCACCAAAACCTAAAAGTCTTATTTTCGCACGAAAATTTTACAATGGGTCGAAAATGCGCCACGGGCACCAAAATTGGACAATGGGGCACCGTGGACCTCAAAACTGAAAAGTGCTCCGAGCATTATGATTTTTTATGCATGAGAATGCTCAAGGGATCATGGGGCACAAAAACCCAAAAGTCTTATGATCGCACGAAAATTGCACAATGGGTCGAATATGCAACACGGGCACCAAAATTGGACCACCGGGCACCTCGGACCTCAAAACTAAAAAGTTCTCCGAGCATTATGGTTTTTCATGCATAAGAATACCCCAGGGATCACGGGGCACCAAAACCTGAATGACTTATTTTCACATGAAAATTGCACAAATGGCCCATAATGCATTACTGGCACCAAAATGCACCATGGGACACCCAAATTGGACCACGGGGGACCTCGGAGCTCAATACTTAAAAGTGCTCCGAGCATTATGGTTTTTTATGCATAAGAATGCACCAACGATCATGGGGCACCAAAACCCAAAAGTCTTATTTTCGCACGAAAATTGCACAAACGGCCGAAAATACACCACGGGCACCAAAATTGGACCACGGGGTAGCTCGGACCTCAGTACTCAAAAGTGCTCCGAGCATTATGGTTTTTTATCCATAAGAATGCACCAAGGATGATGGGGCAACAAAACCCAAAAGTCTTATTTTCACATGAAATTTGCTTAATGGGCCGAAAATGCACCACCGGCACCAAAATTGGACCACGGGGCACAACGGACCTCAAAATATAAAAGTGCACCGAGCATTATGGTTTTTTATACATAAGAATGCACGAGGGATCACGGGGCACCAAAATCCAAAAGTCTTATATTCGCACGAAAATTGCACAAATGGCCGAAAATGCACCACCGGCACCAAAATTGGACCACGGGGCACAACGGACCTCAAAACTGAAAAGTAGTCCAAGCATAATTGTTTTTTATGCATAAGAATGCACGAGGGATCACGGGGCACCACGAACCTCAAAATTGAAAAGTGCTCTGAGCATTATGGTTTTTTATGCATAAGAATGCACCAAGCATCTCGGGGCACCAAAACCCAAAAGTCTTATGTTCGCACGAAAATTGCACAAATGGCAGAAAATGCACCACCGGCACCAAAATTGGACAACAGGGCTGAACCAAAATTGGACCACGAGGCACCACGGACCTCAAAACTGAAAAGTGTTCCGAGCATTATGGTTTTTTATGCATAAGAATGCACCAAGGATCACGGGCCGCCAAAACCCAAAAGTTTTATATTCGCACGAAAATTGCATAATGTGCCGGAAATGCACCACAGGCACCAAAATTGGACCACGGGGCACCATAGACCTCAAAACTGAAAAGTGTTCGGAGCATTATGGTTTTTTTTGGATAAGAATGCACCAGGGATCATGGGGCACCAAAACCCAGAAGTCTTATTTTCGCACGAAAATTTCACAGATGGCCGAAAATGCACCACAGGCACCATAATTGGACCACGGGGCACCTCGGACCTCAAAACTTGAAAGTTCTCCGAGCATTATTATTTTTTATGCATAACAATGTACCAAGGATCACGGGGCACCAAAACCCGAAAGTCTTATTTTCGCACGAAAATTTGACAAATGGCCGAAAATGCACCATCGGCACCAAAATTGGGCCACGGGGCACAACGGACCTCAAAACTGAAAAGTGTTCGGAGCATTATGGTTTTTTATGGATAAGAATGCACCATGAATAATGGGGCACAAAAACCCAAAAGTCTTAATTTCGCACGAATTTCTACAATGGGCCGAAAAGGCACAAAGGGCACCAAAATTGGACCACGGGGCACCTCGGACCTCAAAACTTAAAAGTTCTCTGAGCATTAACGTTTTTTATGCATAAGAATGCACCAGGGATCATAGGGCACCAAAACCCAAAAGTCTTATTTTCGCACGAAATTGTACAATAGGCCAAAAATGCACTACGGGCACCAAAATTGGACCACGGGGCACCTGGACCTTAAAACTGAAAAGTGCTCCGAGCATTATGGTTTTTTATGCATAAGCATGCACCAAGGATCACAGGGCACCAAAACCCAAAAGTCTTATTTTCTTACGAAAATTGCACAATGGGCCGAAAATGCACCACGGGCACCAAAATTGGACCACAGGGCACCTCGGAATACAAAACGTAAAATCTTCGAGCATTATGGTTTTTTATGCATAAGAATGCACCAGGGATCACGGGGCACCAAAATCCAAAAGTCTTATTTTCGCACGAAAATTTCACAATAGGCCGAAAATGCACCACGGGCACCAAAATTAGACCACGGGGCACCTTGGACCTCAAAACTTAAAAGTTCTCCGAGCAATATGGTTTTTTATGCTAAGAATGCACCAGGGATCACGGGGCACCAAAACCCAAAAGGCTTATTATCGCACGAAAATTGCACAATGGGCCGAAAATTCACCACGGGCACCAAAATTGGACCACAGGGCACCTCGGAACTCAAAACTTAAAAGTTCTTCGAGCATTATGGCTTTTTATGCATAAGAATGCACCAAGGATCACGGGGCACCAAAACCCAAAAGTCTTATTTTCGCACGATCATTGCATAACTGGTTGAAAATGCAACACTGGCACCAAAATTGGTTAACGGGGCACCACGCACCTAAAAATTGAAAAGTTCTCCAAGCATTATTAATTTTTATGCATAAGAATGCACCAGGGATGACGGGGAACCAATACCCAAAAGGCTTATTATCGCACAAAAATTGCACAACTGGCCGAAAATGCAACACCGGCACCAAAATTGGACCACGGGGCACCACGAACCTAAAACTGAAAAGTTCTCCAAGCATTATGGTTTTTTATGCATAAGAATGCACCAGGGATCACGGGGCACCAAAACCCAAAAGTCTTATTTTCGCACGATAATTGCATAACTGGTCGAAAATGCAACACCGGCACCAAAATTGGTTAACGGGGCACCACGCACCTAAAAATTGAAAAGTGCTCCAAGCATTATTGATTTTCATGCATAAGAATGCACCAGGGATCAGGGGGCACCAAAACCCAAAAGGCTTATTATCGCACCAAAATTGGACCACGGGGCACCACGCACCTAAAAATTGAAAACTGCTCCAAGCATTATGGTTTTTTATGCATTAGAATGCACCAGGGATGACGCGACACCAAAACCCAAAAGTCTTATTATCGTAGGAAAGTTGAACAATGGGCCGAAAATTCACGACGGGCACCAAAATTGGACCACGGGGCATGTCGGACCTCAAAACTGAAAAGTGCTATGAGCCTTATGGTTTTTTATCCGTAAGAACCCTCCAGGGTTCACAGGACACAAAAACCCAAATGTCTTATTTTTTGCACGAAAATTGTACAACTGGTCGAAACTGCAACACCGGCACAAA
Organism: Pueraria montana var. lobata; assembly: GCA_026413185.1. Classification (NCBI taxonomy): domain Eukaryota; kingdom Viridiplantae; phylum Streptophyta; class Magnoliopsida; order Fabales; family Fabaceae; genus Pueraria; species Pueraria montana. The sequence continues at coordinate 74,050,176 of CM048650.1, read as the reverse complement.
AATTGGACCACGGGCACCACGAACCTAAAAACTGAAAAGTGCTCCAAGCATTATGGTTTTTTATGCATAAGAATGCACCAGGGATCACGGGGCACCAAAACCCAAAAGTCTTATTATCGCACGAAAATTACACAATGGAGAGAAAATTCACAACAGGCACCAAAATTGGACCACGGGGAACCTCGGATCTCAAAACTAAAAAGTGCTATGATTATTAGGGTTTTTTATGCGTAAGAATGCACTAGGGTTCACAGGGCACCAAAACCCGAAAGTCTTATTTTCGCAAGAAAATTGCACAACTGGCCGAAAATGCAATACTGTGACCAAAATTGGACCACGGGGCACCAAAGACCTCAATTTGAATAGTTTTTCGAGCATTATGGTTTTTATGCATAAGAATGCACCAGGGATCACGGGGCACCAAAACCCAAAAGTCTTATTGTCGCACAAAAATTTCACAATGGGCCGAAAGTTCACCACAGGCACGAAAATTGGACCACGGGGCACCACGAACCTAAAAATTGAAAAGTGCTCCAAGAATTATGGTTTTTTATGCATAAGAATGCACTAGGGATCATGGGGCACCAAAACCCAAAAGTCTTATTTTCGCACGATAATTGCATCATTGGCCGAAAATGCAACACCGTCTCCAAAATTGGTTAATGGGGCACCACGGACCTAAAAACTGAAAAGTGCTCCAAGCGTTATTGATTTTTATGCATAAGAATGCACCAGGGATCACGGGGCACCAAAACCCAAAAGTCTTATTATCGCACGAAAATTGCAACTAGTAAAAAATGCAACACAGGCACCAAAATTGGACAATGGGGCACGTCGGACCTCAAAACTCAAAAGTCCTATGAGCCTTATGGTTTTTTATCCAAAAGAACCCTCCAGGGTTCACAGGACATCAAAACCCAAATGCCTTATTTTCACACGAAAATTGCACAACTGGCCGAAACTGGAACACCGGCACCAAAATTGGACCACGGGGCACCAAGGACCTAAAAACTGAAAAGTGCACCAAGCATTATGATTTTTTATGCATCAGAATGCTCCAGAGATCACGGGGCACCAAAATTCAAAAGTGTTATTATCGCACGAAAATTTCACAATGGAGAGAAAATTCACCACAGGCCCTAAAATTGGACCACGGGGCACCTCGGACCTCAAAACATAAAAGTGCTATAAACATTATGGTTTTTTAAGCGTAAAAATGCACCAGGGTTCACAGGGCAACAAAACCCAAAAGTCTTATTTTCACACGAAAATTGCACAACTGGCCGAAAATGCAACACGGGCACCAAAATTGGACCACGGGGCACCACGAACCTAAAACTGAAAAGTGCTCCAAGCATTATGGTTTTTTATGCATAAGAATCCACCAGGGATCACGGGGCACCAAAACCCAAAAGTCTTATTATCGCACGAAAATTGCACAATGGGCCGAAAATTCACCACAGGGACCAAACTTGGACCACGGGGCACCTCGGACCTCAAAACTGAAAATTCCTATGAGCATTATGGGTTTTTATGAATAAGAACTCACCAGGGTTCACAGGGCACCAAAACCCAAAAGTCTTATTTTCGCACGAAAATTGCACAACTGGCCGAAAATGCAACACTGGCACCAAAATTGGACCACTGGGCACCACGGACCTAAAAACTTAAAAGTGCTCGAAGCAATATGGTTTTTTATGCATAAGAATCCACCAGGGATCACGGGGCAGCAAAACCCAAAAGTCTTATTATCGCACGAAAATTGCACAATGGGCCGAAAATTCACCACGGGCACCAAACCTGGAAAATGTGGCACCTCGAATCTCAAAACTAAAAAGTGCTATCAATATTAGGGTTTTTTATGCGTAAGAATGCACCAGGGTTCACAGGGCACCAAAACCCAAAAGTGTTATTTTCGCAATAAAATTGCACAACTGGCCGAAATTGCAATACCGTGACCAAAATTGGACCACGGGGCACCAAAGACCTCAATTTGAAAGGTTTTCCGAGCGTTATGGTTTTTATGCATAAGAATGCACCAGGGATCATGGGACACCAAAACCCAAAAGTCTTATTATCGCACGAAAATTTTACAATGGGCCGAAAATTCATCACGGGCACCAAACTTCGACCACGGGACTTCTCGGATCTCAAAACTAAAAAGTACTATAAGTATTACGGTTTTTTATGCATAAGAATGCACCATTGTTCACAGGGCACCAAAACCCAAAAGTCTTATTTTCGCAAGAAAGTTGCACAACTGGCCGAAAATGCAATATCGTGACCAAAATTGGACCACGGGGCACCAAAGACCTCAATTTGAAAAGTTTTCCGAGCATTATGGTTTTTATGCATAAGAATGCACCAGGGATCATGTGGCACCAAAACCCAAAACTCTTATTATCGCACGAATATTTCACAATGGGCCGAAAATTCACCACAGGCATGAAAATTGGACCACAGGGCACCACGGACCTAAAAATTCAAAAGTGCTACAAGCATTATGGTTTTTTATGCATAAGAATGCACCAGGGATCACGGGGCACCAAAACCCAAAAGTCTTATTTTCGCACGATAATTGTACAACTGGTCGAAAATGCAACACCAGCACCAAAATTGGACCATGGGGCACCACGCACCTAAAAATTGAAAACTGCTCCAAGCATTATGGGTTCTTATGCATAAGAATGCACCAGGGATCATGGGGCACCAAAATCCAAAAGTGTTATTATCGCACGAAAATTGCACAATGGGCCGAAGATTCACCACGGGCACCAAAATTGGACCACGGGGCACCTCGGACCTCAAAACTGAAAAGTGCTATCAGCATTATTGTCTTTTATGCGTAAGAATGCACCAAGGTTCATAGGGCACCAAAACCCAAACGTCTTATTTTCGCACGAAATTTGCACAACTGGCCGAAAATGCAACACCGGCACCAAAATTGGACCATCGGGCACCACGGACCTCAAAACTTAAAAGTGCCATAAACATTATGGTTTTTAAGCGTAAGAATACACCAGGGTTCACATGGCAACAAAACCCAAAAGTCTTATTTTCGCACGAAAGTTGCACAACTGCCCGAAAATGCAACACGGGCACCAAAATTGGACCACGAGGCACCACAGACCTAAAAACGGAAAAGTGCTGCAAGCATTATGTTTTTTTATGCATAAGAATCCACCAGGGATCACGGGGCACCAAAACCCAAAAGTCTTATTATCGCACAAAAATTGCACAATGGGCCGAAAATTCACCACGGGCACCAAACTTGGACAGCGGGGCACCTCGGATCTCAAAACTAAAAAGTGCTATCAGTATTAGGGTTTTTTATGCGTAAGAATGCATTAGGGTTCATTGGGCACCAAAACCCAAAAGTCTTATTTTCGCAAGAAAATTGCACAACTGGCCGAAAATGCAATACTGTGACCAAATTTTGACCACGGGGCACCAAAGGCCTCAATTTGAAAAGTTTTTCGAGCATCATGGTTTTTATGCATAAGAATGCACCAAGGATCACGGGGCACCAAAACCAAAAAGTCTTATTATCGCACGAAAATTTCACAATGGGCCGAAAATTCACCGCATGCATGAAAATTGGACCACGGGGCACCACGGACCTCAAAACTTAAAAGTGCTATAAAGATTATGGTTTTTTAAGCGTAAGAATGAACCAGGGTTCACATGGAAACAAAACCCAAAAGTCTTATTTTCGCACGAAAATTGCACAAGTGGCCGAAAATGCAACACGGGCACCAAAATTGGACCACGGGGCACCACGGACCTAAAAACTGAAAAGTGCTCCAAGCATTATGGTTGTTTATGCATAAGAATCCATGAGGGATCACGGGGCACCAAAACCCAAAAGTCTTATTATCGCACAAAAATTGCACAATGGGCCGAAAATTCACCACGGGCACCAACCTTGGACAGCGGGGCACCTCGGATCTCAAAACTAAAAAGTGCTGTCAGTATTAGAGTTTTTATGCGTAAGAATGCATTAGGGTTCACAGGGCACCAAATCCCAAAAGTCTTATTTTCGCAAGAAAATTGCACAATTGGCCGAAAATGCAATACTGTGACCAAAATTGGACCACGGGGCACCAAAGACCTCAATTTGAAAAGTTTTTCGAGCATTATGGTTTTTATGCATAAGAATGCACCAGGGATCACGGAGGACCAAAACCCAAAAGTCTTATTATCGCACGAAAATTTCACAATGGGCCGAAAATTCACCACAGGCATGAAAATTAGACCACGGGGCACCACGGACCTCAAAACTTAAAAGTGCTATAAACATTATGGTTTTTTAAGCGTAAGAATGCACCAGGGTTCACATGGCAACAAAACCCAAAAGTCTTATTTTCGTACAAAAATTGCACAACTGGCCGAACATGCAACACAGGCACCAAAATTGGACCACGGGGCACCACGGACCTAAAAACTGAAAAGTTCTCCAAGCATTATGGTTTTTTATGCATAAGAATCCACCAAGGATCACGGGGAACCAAAACCCAAAAGTCTTATTATCGCGCAAAAATTGCATAATGGGCCGAAAATTCACCACGGGCACCAAACTTGGAAAGCGGGGTACCTCGGATCTCAAAACTAAAAAGTGCTATCAGTATTAGGGTTTTTTATGCGTAAGAATGCATTAGGGTTCACAGGGCACCAAAACCCAAAAGTCTTATTTTCGCAAGAAAATTGCACAACTGGCTGAAAATGCAATACTATGACCAAAATTGGACCACGAGGCACCAAAGACCTCAATTTGAAAAGTTTTTCGAGCATTATGGTTTTTATGCATAAGAATCCACCAGGGATCACGGGGCACCAAAACCCAAAAGTCTTATTATCGCACAAAAATTGCACAATGGGCCGAAAATTCACCACGGGCACCAAACTTGGACAACGGGGCACCTCAGACCTCAAAACTGAAAATGGCTATGAGCATTATGGGTTTTTATGCATAAGAACTCACTAGGGTTCACAGGGCACCAAAATCCAAAAGTCTTATTTTCGCACGAAAATTGCACAACTGGCCGAAAATGCAACACGGGCACCAAAATTGGACCACGGGGCACCACGGACCAGAAAACTGAAAAGTACTCCAAGCATTACGGTTTTTTATGCATAAGAATCCACCAGGGATGACGGGGCACCAAAACCCAAAAGTCTTATTATCGCACAAAAATTGCACAATGGGCCGAAAATTCCCCAGGGCACCAAACTTGGACCATGGAGCACCTCGGATCTCAAAACTAAAAAGTGCTATCAGTATTAGGGTTTTTTATGCGTATGAATGCACCAGGGTTCGTAGGGAACCAAAACCCAAAAGTCTTATTTTCGCAACAAAATTGCACAACTGTCCGAAAATGCAATACCGTGACCAAAATTGGACCATGGGGCACCAAAGACTTCAATTTCAAAAAAATTTCGAGCATTATGGTTTTTATGCATAAGAATGCATCAGGGATGACGGGGTACCAAAACCCAAAACTCTTATTATCGCACGAAAATTTCACAATGGGCCGAAAATTCACCACAGGCATGAAAATTGGACCACGGGGCACCACGGACCTAAAAACTGAAAAATGCTACAAGCTTTATGGTTTTTTATGCATAAAAATGCAGCAGGGATCACGGGGCACCAAAACTCAAAAGTCTTATCTTCGCACGAAAATTGCACAACTGGCCGAAACTTCAACACAGACACCAAAATTTGACCACGGGGCACCTTGGACCTCAAAACTGAAAAGTGCTATGAGCCTTATGGATTTTTATGCATAAGAATGCACCAAGGATCATGGGGCACCAAAACCCAAAAGTCTTATTTTCGCACGAAATTTGCACAACTGGCCGAAAATGCAACACCGGCACCAAAATTGGACCACGGGGTAACACGAACCTAAAAACTGAAGAGTGCTCCAAGCATTATGGTTTTTTATTCATAAGAATGCACAAGGGATCATGGGGCACCAAAACCCAAAAGTCTTATTTCCGCACGATAATTGCACAATTGGCAGAAAATGCAACACCGGCACCAAAATTGGACCACGGGGCACCACGGACCTAAAAATTGAAAAGTGCACCAAGCATTATGGTTTTTTATGCATAAGAATTCACCAGGGATCACGGGGCTCCAAAACCCAAAAGTCTTATTATCGCACGAAAATTCTACAACTGGTCGAAAATGCAACACCGGCACCAAAGTTGGACCACGGGGTACCACGCACCTAAAAATTGAAAACTGCTCCAAGCATTATGGTTTTTTATGCATTAGAAAGCACCAGGGATCACGGGGCACCAATACCCAAAAGTCTTATTATCGCACGAAAATTGCAGAATGGGTGAAAAATTCACCACAGGCACCAATCTTAGACCACGGCGCACGTCGGACTTCAAAACTGAAAATTGCTATGAGGATTATGGGTTTTTATGCATAAGAACTCACCAGGGTTCACAGGGCACCAAAACCCAAAAGTCTTATTTTCGCACAAAATTGCACAACTGGCCGAAACTGCAACACCGGCACCAAAATTGGACCATGGGGCACCACGAACCTAAAAAATGAAAAGTGCTACAAGCATTATGGTTTTTTATGCATAAGAATGCACCAGGGATCACGGGGCACCAAAATCCAAAAGTGTTATTATCGCACGAAAATTGCACAATTGGCCGAAAAATCACCACGGGCACCAAAATTGGACAACGGGGCACCTCGGACCTCAAAACTAAAAAGTTCTATCAGCATTATTGTCTTTTATGCGTAAGAATGCACCAAGGTTCATAGGGCACCAAAACCCAAATGTCTTATTTTCGCACGAAATTTGCACAACTAGCCGAAAATTCAACACCGGTAACAAAATTGGACCACGGGGCACCACGGACCTAAAAACTGAAAAATGCTCCAAGCATTATGGTCTTTTATGCATAAGAATGCAGTAGGGATCACGGGGCACCAAAACCCAAAAGTCTTATTTTCGCACGATAATTGCATAACTGGCCGAAAATGAAACACCGGCACCAAAATTGGATAACGGGGCACCACGGACCTAAAAACTGAAAAGTGCTCCAACCATTATTATTTTTTATGCATAAGAATGCTCCAGGGATCACGGGGCACCAAAACCCAAAAGTCTTATTATCGCACGAAAATTGTACAATTGGTCGAAAATGCAACACCGGCACCAAAATTGGACCACGCGGCACCACACACCTAAAAATTGAAAACTGCTCCAATCATTATGGTTTTTTATGCATTAGAATGCACCAGGGATCACGGGGCACCAAAACCCAAAAGTCTTATTATCGCACGAAAATTGCACACTGGGTCGAAAATTCACCACGGGCACCAAAATTGGACCACGGGGCACCTCGGACCTCAAAACTGGAAAGTGCTCTAAGCATTATGTTTTTTGTATGCATAAGAATGCACCAGGGATCATGGGGCACCAAAACCCAAAAGTCATATTTTTGCACGAAAATTTCACAAATGCCCGAAAATGCACCACCGACACAAAAATAGGACCACGGGGCACCACGGACCTAAAAACTGAAAAGTGTTCCGAGCATGATGGTTTTTTATGCATGAGAATGCACCAGGGATCATGGGGCACCAAAACCCAAAAGTCTTATTTTCGTACGAAAATTTTACAATGGGCCGAAAATGGACCACGGACACCAAAATTGGATCACGGGGCACCTCAGACCTCAACACTTAAAGGTTCTACAAGAATTATGGTTTTTTATGCATAAGAATGCTCCTGGGATCACGGGGTACCAAAACCCAAACGTCTTATTTTCGCACGAAAATTTAACAAATGGCCGAAAATGCACCACTGACACCAAAATAGGACCACGGGGCACCACGGACCTAAAAACTGAAAAGTGTTCCGAGCATGATGGTTTTTTATGCATGAGAATGTACAAGGGATCATGGGGCACCAAAACCCAAAAGTCTTATTTTTGCCCGAAATTTTTCAATGGGCCGAAAATGGACCACGGACACCAAAATTGGACCACGGGGCACCTCGGACCTCAACACTTAAAGGTGCTCCAAGAATTATGGTTTTTTATGCATAAGAATGCTCCTGGGATCACAGGGTACCAAAACCCAAACGTCTTATTTTCGCACGAAAATTTAACAAATGGCCGAAAATGCACCACTGGCACCAAAATCGGATAACTGGGCACCACGAACCTCAAAACTGAAAAGTGTTCCAACCATTATGGTTTTTTATGCACCAGGAATCACGGGGCACCAAAATCCAAAAGTCTTACTTTTGCACGAAAATTGTATAATGGATCGGAAACGCAGCACGGGCACCAAAATTAGACATTGGGGCACCTCAGACCTCAAAACTGAAAAGTGCTCCGAGCATTATAGTTTTTTATGCATAAGAATGTACCAATGAACACGGGGCACCAAAACCCGAAAGTCTTATTGTCGCACGAAAATTCCACATTGGGCCGAAAATGCACCATGGGAACAAAAATTGGACCACGGGGCACCTCGGACCTCAATAGTTAAAAGTGCTTCGAGAATTACGGTTTTTATGCATAAGAATGCACCAGGGATCACGGGGCACCAAAACCCAAAAGTCTTATTTTCGCACGAAAATTGCCCAACGGGCCAAAAATGCATTACAGACACCAAAATTGGACCACGGGGCACATCGGTCCTATATACTTAAAAGTGGTCTGAGCATTATGGTTTTTTGTGCATAAGAATGGACAAGGGATCATGGGGCACAAAAACTAAAAGTCTTATTTTCGCACGAAAATTGCACAAATGGTCGAAAATGCACCATTGACACAAAAATTGGACCTCAGGGCACCACCGACCTCAAAGCTGAAAAGTGTCCCAAGCATTATGGTTTATGGTTTTTTATCCATAACAATGCATTAGGGATCACGGGGCACCAAAACCCAAAATTCTTATTTTCGCACGAAAATTGCCTAATGGACCGAAAATGCACCACGGGCACCAAAATTGGACCACGGGGCACCTCGGTCCTCAATACTTAAAAGTGGTCCGAGCATGATGGTTTTTTTATTAATAAGAATGCACCAGGGATCATGGGGCACAAAAGCCGAAAGTCTTATTTTCGTACGAAAATTGCAGAAAAGGACAAAAATGAACCACCGGCACCAAAATTGGGCCACGGGGAACCTCGGACCTCAAAACTTAAAAGTTCTCCGAGCATTATGGTTTTTTATGCATAAGAATGCTCCAAGGATCACGGGGCACCAAAACCAAAAAAGCTTATTTTCGCACGAAAATTCTACAATGGCCGAAAATGCATCACGGGCACCAAAATTGGACCACGGGGCACCACGGACCTCAAAACTTAAAACTTTTCCGACCATTATGGTTTTTTATGCATAAGAATGCTCCAGGGATCATCGGGCACCAAAACCCAAAAAGCTTATTTTCGCACGAAAATTCTACAATGGGCCGAAAATGCACCACGGGCACCAAAATTGGACCACGGGGAACCTCGAAACTCAAAACTTAAAAGCTCTCTGAGAATTATGGTTTTTTATGTAGAAGAATGCTCCCGGGATCACGGGGCACCAAATTCCAAAAAGCTTATTTTCGCACGAAAATTTTACAATGGGCCGAAAATGCACCACGGGCACCAAAATTGGACCATGGGGCACCTCGGACCTCAAAACTTAAAAATTATCCTAGCATTATGATTTTTTATGCATAGGAATGCACCAAGGATCACGGGGCACCAAAACCCAAAAGTCTTATTTTCGCACGAAAATTGCACAAATGGTCGAAAATGCACCATCGGCACAAAAATTGGACCACTGGGCACCACGGACCTCAAAAATGAAAAGTACTTCGAGCGTTATTGTTTTTTATGCATAACAATACACCAGGGATCACAGGGCACCAAAACCCAAAACTCTTATTTTCGCACGAAAATTGCACAAATGGACGAAAATTCACCACCGGCACAAAAATTGGACCACTGGGCACCACGGACTTCAAAATTGAAAAGTGTTCTTAGCATTATGGTTTTTCATGCATAAGAATGCACCTGGGATCACGGGGCACCAAAACCTAAATGTCTTATTTTCGCACGAAAATTGCACAATGGACCGAAAATGCACAACGGGCACCAAAATTGGACCATGGGGCAACTCGGACCTCAAAACATAAAAGTGCTATGAGAATTATAGTTTTTTATGCATAAGAATACACTAGGGATCACGGGAAACCAAAACCCAAAAGTCTTATTTTCACACGAAAATTTCACAAATGGCCGAAAATGCACCACAGGCACCAAATTTGGACCACGGGGCACCATGGACCTCAAAACTGAAAAGCGCTCCAAGCATTATGGTTTTTTATGATTCATAATGCACCAGGGATCACGGGGCACCAAAACCCAAAAGTCTTATATTCGCATGAAAATTGCACAATGGGCCGAAAATTCACCATGGGCACCAAAATTGGACCACGGGGCACCTTGGACCTCAAAACTGAAAATTGCTCTGAGCATTATGGCTTTTTTATGCATAAGAATGCACCAGGGATTATGGGGCACCAAAACCCAAAAGTCTTATTTTTGCACGAAAATTGCATAAATGGCCGAAAATGCACCCCCGGCTCCAAAATTGGACCACGGGGCACCACGAACTTCCACACTGAAAACTGTTATGAGCATTACGGTTTTTTATGCATAAGAATGCACCAGGTATCACGGGGAACCAAAACCCAAAAGTCTTATTTTCGCATGAAAGTTGCATAATGGGACGAAAATGTACCACGTGCACTAAAATTGGACCACGGGGTACCTTGGACCTCAAAACTGAAAAGTGCTCCAAGCATTATGCTTTTGTATGCATAAGAATGCACTCGAGATCATGGGGCACCTAAACCCAAAAGTCTTATTTTCGCACGAAATTGCACAATGGGCTTCAAATGCACCACGGGCCCCAAAATTAGTCCACGGGGTACCTCAGACCTCAAAACTGAAAAGTTCTCTGAGCATTATGTTTTTCATGCATAAGAATGCACCAGGGATCATGGGGAACCAAAACCCAAAAGTCTTATTTTCGCATGAAAATTGCTCAAACGGCCGAAAATGCACCACCGGCACCAAAATTGGACCACGGGGAACCATGGACCTCAAAATTGAAAAGTGTTCGGAGCATTATGGGTTTTTATGCATAATAATGCACCAGGGATCACGTCGCACAAAAACACAAAAGTCTTATTTTCGCACTAAAATTGCACAATGGGCCGAAAATGCACCACCGACACCAAAATTGGACCACGGGGCACCGCGAACCTCAACACTGAAAACTGTTCCGAGCGTTATGGTTTTTTATGCATAAGAATGGACCAAGGATCACGTGGCACCAATACCCAAAAGTCTTATTTTCGCACGAAAATTGCAGAATGGGACGAAAATGTACCTCGTGCACAAAAATTGGACCACGGGGCATCTCGAACCTAAAAAATGAAAAGTACTCCAAGCAATATGGTTTTGTATGCATAAGAATGCACCAGGGATCACAGGGCACCAAAACCCAAAAGTCTTATTTTCACACGAAAATTGCACAATGGGCCGCAAATGCACTACGGGCACCAAAATTGGACCATGGGGCACTTCGGACCTCAAAACTGAAAAGTTCTCCGAGCATTACTGTTTTTTGTGCATAAGAATGCACCAGGGATCACGGGCAACCAAAACCCAAAAGTTTTATTTTCGCACGAATATTGCTCAAATGGCCTAAAATGCACCACCGACACAAAAATTGGACCATGGAGCACCAGGGACCTCAAAACTGAAAAGTGCTCCAAGCATTATGGTTTTTTATGCTTAAGAATTCACCATGGATCACGAGGCACAAAAACCTAAGTCTTATTTTCGCACGAAAATTGCACAATGGGCCGAAAATGCACCACAGGGACCAAAATTGGACCACGGGAGACCTCGGACCTCAAAACTGAAAAGTTCTCCTAGCATTATGGGTTTTTATGCATAAGAATGCACCAGGGATCACGGGGAACCAAAACCCAAAAGTCTTATTTTCGCACGAAAATTGCACAAATGACCGAAAATGCACCCCGGTACCAAAATTGGACCACGGGGCACCACGAACCTGAACATTGAAAACTGTTACGAGCATTATGGTTTTGTATGCATAAGAATGCACCAGGGATCACGGGGCACCAAAACCCAAAAGTCTTATTTTCGCCCGAAAATTGCACAAATGGCCAAAAATACACCACCGGCATCAAAATTGTACCACGGGGCACCACGCACCTCAAAATTGAAAAATGTTTCGAGGATTATGGTTTTTTATGCATAAGAAAATTGCACGAAAACCCAAAAGTCTTATTTTCGCCCAAAAATTGCATAATGGGCCGAAAAGTCTTATTGGACCACGGGGCACCTCGGACCTCAAAACTGAAAAGTGCTATAAGCATTATGATTTTTTATTCATAAGTATGCACCAAGGTTCACGGGGCACCAAAACCCAAAAGTCTTATTTTCGCATGAAAATTGCACAAATGGCCGAAAATGCACCACCGACACCAAAATTGGACCACGGGGCACCAAGGACCTCAAAACTGAAAAGAGTTATGAGGATTATTGTTTTTTATGCATAAGAATGCACCAGGGATCACGGGCACCAAAACCCAAAAGTCATATTTTCGCATGAAAATTGCTTAAATGGCCGAAAATACACCACCGGTACCAAAATTAGACCACGGGGAACAACAAACCTCAAAACTGAAAAGTTTTCTGAGCATTACGATTTTTTATGCATAAGAATGCACCAGGGATCACGGGGCACAACAACCAAAAAGTCTTATTTTCGCATGAAAATTTCACAAATGGCCGAAAATGCACCACGAACACAAAAATTGGACCACGGGGCACCACGGACCTCAAAACTGAAAAGAGTTATGAGGATTATGGTTTTTTATGCATAAGAATGCACCAGGGATCACGGGAACCAAACCCCAAAAGTCATATTTTTGCACGAAAGTTGCACAATGGGCCGACAATGCACCACAGGCACCAAAATTGGACCACGGGGCACCACGGACCTCAAAATAGAAAAGTGTTTTGAGCATTATGGTTTTTTATGCATAAGAATGCACCAGGGATCACGGGGCACAAAAACCCAATAGTCTTATTTTCGCATGAAAATTGCTCAAATGGCCGAAAATACACCACCGGTAGCAAAATTGGACCACGGGGCACAACAAACCTCAAAACTGAAAAGTATTCTGAGCATTATGATTTTTTATGCATAAGAATGCACCAGGGATCACGGGGCACAAAAACCCAAAATTCTTATTTTCGCATGAAAATTGCTCAAATGGCCGAAAATACACCACCGGTACCAAAATTGGACCACGGGGCACCTCAGACCTCAAAATTGAAAAGTGCTCCAGGCATTATGGTTTTTTATGCATAAAAATGCACCAGGGTTCACAGGGCACCAAAACCCAAAAGTCTTATTTTCGAACGAAAATTGCACAAATGGCCAAATATGCATCACGGACCTCAAAATTTAAAAGTGCTTTGAGCATTATGGTTTTTTATGCATAAGAATGCACCAGGGATCACGGGGCACCAAAACCAAAAGTCTTATTTTCGCATGACAATTGCACAAATGCCCGAAAATGTACCACTGGCACGAAAATTTGACCATGGGGCACCACGGATCTCAATTCTGAAAAGAGTTCCCAGCATTATGATTTTTTATGCATAAGAATGCACCAGGGATCATGGGGCACCAACACCCAAAAGTCTTATTTTTGCACGAAAATTACACACACGACCAACAATGCACCACCGGCACCAAAATTTGACCACCGGGCACCACGAACCTCAAAGCTGAAAAGTGTTCCTAGGATTATGGTTTTTTATGCGTAAGAATGCACCAGGGATCGCGGGGCACCAAAACCCAAAAGTCTTATTTTCGCATGAAAATTGCACAAATGGCCGAATATGCACCCCTGGTACCAAAAATTGGACCACGGGGCACCACGAACCTCGAGACTGAAACTGTTCCAAGCATTATGGTTTTTTATGCATAATAATGCACCAAGGATCATAGGGCACCAAAACCCAAAAGTCTTATTTTCGCACGAAAATTGCACAATGAGCCGAAAATGCACTACTGGCGCCAAAATTGGACCATGGGGCACCTCAGACCTCAAAACTGAAAAGTGTTCCGTGCAATATGATTTTTTATGCATAAGAATGCACCAGGGTTCATAGGGCACCAAAACCAAAAAGTCTTATTTTCGCACGAAAATTGCACAAATGGCCGAGAATGCACCATCGGCACCAAAATTAGACCACGGGGCCGGACAGTCCTCAAAACTGAAAAGTGATCCGAGCATTATGATTTTTTATGCGTAAGAATGCACCAGGGATCACGGGACACCAAAACCCAAAAGTGTTCTTATCGCATGAAAATTGCAGGATGGGCCGAAAATGCACCACGGGCACCAAAATTGGACCACGGGGCACCACAGACCTCCAAACTGAAAAGAGTTCCGAGCATTTTGGTCTTTTATGTATAAGCATGCACCAGGGTTCACAGTGTACCAAAACCCAAAAGTCATATTTTCACACGAAAATTGCAGAATGGGCCGAAAATGCACCACGAGCACCAAAATTGGACCACAGAGCACCTCAGACCTCAAAATTCAGAAGTGCTCAGAGCATTATGATTTTTTATGCATAAGAATGCACCAGGTCATGGAGCACCCAAACCCAAAAGTCATATTTTCGCAGGAAATTTGCACAAATGGCCGAAGATGCACCACCGGCACCAAAATTGGACCACGGGGCACCGTGCACCTCAAAACTGAAAAGTGTTTCGTGCATTGCAGTTTTTTACGCATAAGAATGCACTAGGGATCACGGGGCACCAAAACCCAAAAGTCTTATTTTCACAGGAAAATTGCACAAATGGGCGAAAATGCACCACCGGAACCAAAATTGGACCACGGAGAATGCACCAGGGATCACGGGGCACCAAACCCAAAAGTCTTATTTTCGCACGAAAATTGCACAAATGGGCGGAAATGCACCACCGGAACCAAAATTGGACCACGGGGCACCACAGACGCCAAAACTGAAAGCTGTTCCGAGCATAATAGTTTTTTATGCATAAGAATGCACCAGGGATCACGGGGCTCAAAAACACAAAAGTCTTATTTTCGCACGAAAGTTGCACAATGGGCCCAAAATGCACCATGGACACCAAAATTGGACCACGGGGCACCATGCACCTCAAAACTGAATAGAGTTCCTCTCCTTATGGTTTTTTATGCGTAAGAATGCACCAGGGATCACGGGGCAACAAAACCCAAAAGTCTTATGTTCACTCGAAAATTGCACAATCGGCCGAAAATGGACCACGGGCACCTCATACCTCAAAATTGAAAAGTGCTTTGAGCATTTTGGTTTTTTATGCATAAGAATGCACCAGGGTTCAAAAGGCACCAAAACCGAAATGTCTTATTTTCGCACGAAAATTGCACAAATGGTCGAATATGCAACCCTGGTACCAAAATTGGTCTACGGGGCACCTTGGAACTCAAGACTGAAAACTGTTCCGAGCATTATGGTTTTTTATGCATAAGAATGCAACAGGGATCATGGGGCACCAAAACCCAAAAGTCATATTTTCGCACGAAAATTACACACACGGTCGACAACGCACCACCGGCACCAAAATTGGGCCACGGGGCACCACGAACCTCAAAACTGAAAAGTGTTCCTAGCATTGTTGTTTTTTATGCAAAAAGAATGCATCAGGGATCACGGGGAACAAAAACCCAAAAGCCATATTTTCGCACGAAAATTGTAGAATGGGCCGAAAATGCACCACGGGCACCAAAATTGGACCACGGGGCACCTCAGACCTCAAAGTTGAAAAGTTCTCCGAGCATTATGATTATTTATGCATAAGAATGCACCAAGGTTCACAGGGCACCCAAACCCGAAAGTCTTATTTTTGCACGAAAATTGCACAAATGGTCGAATATGCAACCCTGGTACCCAAATTGGACCACGGAGCACCACGAACCTCAAGACTGAAAACTGTTCTGAGCCTTTTTGTTTTTTATACATAAGACTGCACCAAGGATCACGGGGCACCAAAACCCAAAAGTCTTATTTTCGCACAAAAATTGCACAATGAGTCGAAAATGCACCACGGGCACCAAAATTGGACCACGGGACACCTCGGACCTCAAAACTGAAAAGTGCTATGAACCTTATGGTTTTTTATGGATAAGAATGCACCAGGGATCACGGGGCACCAAAACCAAAAAGTCTTATTTTCACACGAAAATTCCACAATGGGCCGAAAATGCACCACGGGGACCAAAATTGGACCACGGGGCACGTCGGACCTCAATACTTAAAAGTGCTCTAAGCATTATGGTTTTTATGCATAAGAATGCTCCAAGGATCACGGGGCACCAAAACCCAAAAGTCTTATTTTCGCATGAAAATTGTACAAATGGCCGAAAATGCACCACCGGCACCAAAATTGGACCACGGGGCACCATGGACCTCAAAACTGAATAGTGTTCTGAGCATTATGGTTTTTTATGCATAAGAATGCTCCAGGGATCATGGGGCACCGAAACCCAAAAGTCTTATTTTCGCACGAAAATTGCACAATAGGCGAAAAATGCACCACGGGCACCAAAATTGGACAACGGGACACCTCGGACCTCAAAACTTAAAAGTTCTCCAAGCATTATGGTTTTTTTATGCATAAGAATGCACCAGCGGTCACGGGGCACCAAAACCCAAAAGTCTTATTTTTGCACGAAAATTGCACAAATGGCCAAAAATGCACCAACAGCACCAAAATTGGACAACGGGGCACCTCGGACCTCAAAACTAAAAAGTTCTCCGAGAATTATGGTTTTTTATGCATAAGAATGCACCAGGGATCACAGGGCCCCAATGCCCAAAAGTCTTATTTTCGCAAAAAAATTGAGAAATGGGCAGAAAATGCACCACGGGCACCAAAATTGGACCACGGGGCACGTCGGACCTCAAAACTTAAAAGTGCTCTGAGCATTATGGTTTTTCTGCATAAGAATGCACTAGGGATCATGAGGCACCAAAACCCAAAAGTATTATTTTCGCACCAAAATTGCACAAATGGCGGAAAATGCACCACCCGGCACCAAAAATGGACCACGGGGCACCACGAAGCTCAAGACTGAAAATTGTTCTTAGCATTATCGTCTTTTATGCATAAGAATGCACCAAGGATCATGGGGTACCAAAACCCAAAAGTCTTATTTTGGCAAGAAAATTTTACAAATGGCCGAAAATGCACCACAGGCACCAAAATTTGACCACAGGGCACCACGGACCTCAAAACTGAAAAGTGCCCCAAGCATTATGGTGTTTTATGCATTAGAATGCACCAGGGATCACGGGGCACCAAAACCCAAAAGTCTTATTTTCGCACGAAAATTGCACAATGGATAGAAAATGCACCACGGGCACCAAAATTGGACAACGGGACACCTCGGACCTTAAAATTGAAAAGTACTTCAAGCATTATGGTTTTTTATGCATAAGAATGCACCTGGGATCACGGGGCACCAAAACCCAAAAGTCTTATTTTCGCACGAAAATTGCACAAATTGCCGAAAATGCACCACTCGAACAAAAGTTGGACCACGGGGCACCACGGACCTCAAAATTGAAAAGTGTTCTGAGCATTATGGTTTTTTACACATAAGAATGCCCCAGGGAACACGGGGCACCAAAACCTAAAAGTCTTATTTTCGCACAAAAATTGCACAATGGGACGAAAATGCACCACAGGCACAAAAATTGAACCACGGGGCACCTCGGACCTCAAAAATGAAAAGTTCTTCGAGCGTTATGGTTTTTTATGCATAAGAATGCTCCAGGGATCACGGGGCACCAAAACCCAAAAGTCTTATTTTTGCACGAAAATTGTACAAATGGCTAAAAATGCACCACCGACACCAAAATTTGACCACGGGGCACCACGAACCTCCAAACTGAAAAGTACTTCGAGCACTATGCTTTTTTATGCATAACAATGCACCAGGGATCACAGGGTACGAATACCCAAAAAGTCTTATTTTCGCACCAAAATTGCAAAAATGGCCGACAATGCACCCTCAGCACCAAAATTGGACCACGGGGCACCACAAAACTCAAGACTGAAAACTATTCCGAGCAATATGGTTTTTTATGCATAAGAATGCACCAAGGATCACGGGGCACCAAAACCCAAAAGTCTTATTTTCGCACGAAAATTTCACAAATGGCCGAAAATGCACCACAGGCACCAAAATTGGACCACGGGGCAACACGGACCTCAAAATTGAAAAGTGCTCCAAGAATTATGGTTTTTTATACATAAGAATGCACCAGGGATCATGGGGCACCAAAACCCAACAGTCTTATTTTCGCACGAAAATTGCACAAGTGGCCGAAAATGCATTACTGGCACCAAAATTGCTCAAATGGCCGAAAGTTCACCACCGGTACCAAAATTGTACCACGGAGCACCTCGGACCTCAAAACTGAAAAGTGTTCCGAGCATTATGGTTTTTTATGCATAAGAATACACCAAGCATCACGGGGCACCAAAACCCAAAAGTCTTATTTTCGCACGAACATTGCACAATGGGCCGAAAATTAACCACGGGCACCAAAATTGGACCACGGGGCACCTTGGACCTCAAAACTTAAAAGTGCTTCGTGCATTATGGTTTTTTATGCATAACAATGCACCAGGGATCACGGGGAACCAAAACCCAAAAGTCTTATTTTCGCACGAAAATTGCACAAATTGCCGAAAATGCACCACCGACACCAAAATTGGACCACGGGGCACCACGAAGCTCAAAATTGAAAAGTGTTCCGAGCATTATGGTTTTGTATGCATAAGACTACACCAGGGATCACGGGGCACCAAAACCCAAAAGTCTTATTTTCGCACGAAAATTGCACAAATGGCCGAGAATGCACCCCCGGCACCAAAGTTTGACCACGGGGCCCCACAGACTTCTAAACTGAAAAGTGTTTTGAGCATTACGGTTTTTTATGCATAAGAGTGCCCCATGGATCACGAGGCACCAACACCCAAAAGTCTTATTTTCGCACCAAAATTGCACAAATGGCGGAAAATGCACCACCCGGCACCAAAAATGGACCACGGGGCACCACGAAGCTCAAGACTGAAAATTGTTCTTAGCATTATCGTCTTTTATGCATAAGAATGCACCAAGGATCATGGGGTACCAAAACCCAAAAGTCTTATTTTGGCAAGAAAATTTTACAAATGGCCGAAAATGCACCACGGGCACCAAAATTTGACCACAGGGCACCACGGACCTCAAAACTGAAAAGTGCCCCAAGCATTATGGTGTTTTATGCATTAGAATGCACCAGGGATCACGGGGCACCAAAACCCAAAAGTCTTATTTTCGCACGAAAATTGCACAATGGGCAGAAAATGCACCACGGGCACCAAAATTGGACAACGGGACACCTCGGACCTTAAAATTGAAAAGTACTTCGAGCATTATGGTTTTTTATGCATAAGAATGCACCTGGGATCACGGGGCACCAAAACCCAAAAGTCTTATTTTCGCACGAAAATTGCACAAATTGCCGAAAATGCACCACTGGCACAAAAATTGGACCACGGGGCACCATGGACCTCAAAATTGAAAAGTGTTCTGAGCATTATGGTTTTTTACACATAAGAATGCCCCAGGGAACACGGGGCACCAAAACCTAAAAGTCTTATTTTCGCACAAAAATTGCACAATGGGACGAAAATGCACCACAGGCACAAAAATTTAACCACGGGGCACCTCGGACCTCAAAAATGAAAAGTTCTTCGAGCGTTATGGTTTTTTATGCATAAGAATGCTCCAGGGATCACGGGGCACCAAAACCCAAAAGTCTTATTTTTGCACGAAAATTATACAAATGGCTGAAAATGCACCACCGACACCAAAATTTGACCACGGGGCACCACGAACCTCCAAACTGAAAGGTGCTTCGAGCACTATGCTTTTTTATGCATAACAATGCACCAGGGATCACGGCGTACGAATACCCAAAAAGTCTTATTTTCGCACCAAAATTGCAAAAATGGCCGACAATGCACCCTCGGCACAAAAATTGGACCACAGGGCACCACAAAACTCAAGACTGAAAACTATTCCGAGCAATATGGTTTTTTATGCATAAGAATGCACCAGGGATGACGGGGCACCAAAACCCAAAAGTCTTATCTTTCGCAGGAAAATTGCACATATGGCTGAAAATGCACCACCGGCACCAAAATTGGACCACGGGGCACCACAGATCTCAAAACTGAAAAGTGTTCCGAGCATTAAGGTTTTTTATGCATAAGAGTGCAACAGGGATCACGAGGCACCAACACCCAAAAGTCTTATTTTTGCTCGAAAATTGCACAATCGACAATAAATGCACCACGGGCATCAAAATTGGACCACGGGGCACCACGGACCTCAAAACTGAAAATTTTTCCGAGCATTATGGTTTTTTATGCATAAGGATGCACCAGGGATCACGGGGCACTAAAACCCAAAAGTCTTATTTTCGCACGAAAATTGCACAAATGGTCGAAAATGCGCCACAAGCACCAAAATTGGACCACGGGGCACAACGGACCCCAAAAATGAAAAGTGTTTCGAGCATTATGGTTTTTTATGCATAAGAATGCACCAGGGATCACAGGGCACCAAAACCCAAAAGACTTATTTTCGCACAAAAATTGCACAAAGGGCCGAAAATGCATTACTGGCACCAACATTGGGCCACGGGGCACCACGAACCTCAAAACTGAAAAGTGTTCCGAGCAATATGGTTTTTATTGATAAGAATGCACCCGGGATCATGGTGCACAAAAACCCGAAAGTCTTATTGTCGCCCGAAAATTGCACAATGGGCCGAAAATGCACCACGGGCACCAAAATTGGACCACGGGGCTCCTCGGACCTCAAAATTGAAAAGTGCTCTCAACATTATGGTTTTTTATGCATAAGAATGCACCAGGGATCATCGGGGCACCAAAACCCAAAAGTCTTATTTTCGCACGAAAATTGCACAATGGGCCGAAAATGCACCACCGGCACCAAAATTGGACCACAATGCATCTCGGACCTCAAAAATGAAATGTGCTCCTAGCATTATAGTTTTTTAGGCATAAGAATGCACCAGGGATTACGGTGCACCAAAACCCAAAAGTCTTATTTTCGTACGAAATTTGCACAATGGGCTGAAAATGCACCACGGGCACCAAAATTGGACCACGGGGCTCCCCGGATCACAAAACTGAAAGGTGCTCTAAGCATTATGGTTTTTTATGCATAAGAATGCACTAGGGATCACGGGGCACCAAAACCGAAAAGTCTTATTTTCGCACGAAAATTGCACAATGGGCCGAAAATGCACCACCGGCACTAAAGTTGGAGCACGGGGCATCTCGGACCTCAATACTGAAAGGTGCTCCAAGCATTATAGTTTTCTTTGCATAAGAATGCACCAGGGATCATGGTGCACCAAAATCCAAAAGTCTTATTTTCGCACGAAAATTGCACAATGGGTCGAAAATGCACCACCGACACCAAAATTAGACAACAATGCATCTCGGACCTCAAAACTGAAGAGTGTTCCTAGCATTATAGTTTTTTAGGCATAAAAATGCACCAGGGATCACGGTGCACAAAAACCCAAAAGTCTTATTTTCGTACGAAATTTGCACAATGGGCTGAAAATGCACCACGAGCACGAAAATTGGACCCCGGGGCTCCCCGGACCTCAAAACTGAAAAGTTCTCTAAGAATTATGGTTTTTTATGCATAAGAATGCACTAGGGATCATAGGGCACTAAAACCCAAAAGTCTTATTTTCGCACGAAAAATGCACAATGGGCCGAAAATGCACCACCGGCAACAAAGTTGGACCACGGGGCATCTCAGACCTCAATACTGAAAGGAGCTCCAAGCATTATAGTTTTTTATGCATAAGAATGCACCAGGGATAATGGTGCACCAAAATCCAAAAGTCTTATTTTTACACGAAAATTGCACAATGGGCCAAAAATGCACCACGGGCACCAAAATTGGACCACGGGGCACCTCAGACCTCAAAACTGAAAAGTGCTCCAAGCATTATGGTTTTTTATGCATAAGAATACACCAGGGATCACAGGGCACCAAAACCCAAAAGTCTTTTTTTCGCACGAAAATTGTACAATGGGCTGAAAATGCACCACGGGCACCAAAATTTGACCACGGGACTCCTCGGACCTCAAAACTGAAAAGTGCTCTCAGCATTATGGTTTTTTATGCATAAGAATGCACCAGGGATCTTCGGGGCACCAAAATCCAAAAGTCTTATTTTCGCACGAAAATTGTACAAATGGCTAAAAATGTATTACCGGGACCAAAATTGGACCACAAGGCACCACAGACCACAAAATTGAAAAGTGTTCCGAGCATTATGAGTTTTTATGCATGAGAATGCACCAGAGATCATGGGGCACCAAAACCCAAAAGTCATATTATCGCACGAATATTGTACAATGGGCCGAAAATGCACCATGAGTACCAAAATTGGACCACGGGGCACCTCGGACCTCAAAACTTAAAAGTGTTCCGAGCTTTATGGTTTTTTATGCATAAGCGTGCACCAGGGATCACGGGGCACCAAAACCCAAAAGTCTTATTTTCGCACGAAAATTACACAATGGGCCGAAAATGCACCACGGGCACCAAAATTGGACCACGGGGTATCTCGGACCTCAAAACTGAAAAGTGCTCCTAGCATTATAGTTTTTTATGCATGAGAATGCACCAGAGATCATGGGGCACCAAAACTGAAAAGTCTTATTATCGCACGAATATTGTACAATGGGCCGAAAATGCACCACGAGAACCAAAATTGGAACAAGGGGCACCTCAGACCTCAAAACTTAAGTGTTCCGAGCTTTATGGTTTTTAATGCATAAGAATGCACCAGGGATCACGGTGCACCAAAAACCAAAAGTCTTATTTTCATACGAAATTTGCACAATGGGCTGAAAATGCACCACCGGCACCAAAATTGGACCACGAGGCATCTCGGACCTCAAAACTGAAAACTGCTCCTAGCATTATTGTTTTTTTTTTGCATAAGAATGCACCAGGGATCACGATGCACCAAAACCCAAAAGCCTTATTTTCGCACGAAATTTGTACAATGGGCTGAAAATGCACCACGGGCACCAAAATTGGACCACGCGGCATCTCGGACCTCAAAACTGAAAAGTGCTCCTAGAATTATAGTTTTTTATGCATAAGAATGCACTAGGGATCATGGTGCACCAAAACCCAAAAGTCTTATTTAAACACGAAAATTGCACAATGGGCTAAAAATGCACCACGGGGACCAAAATTGGACCACGGGGCACCTCAGACCTCAAAACCGAAAAGTGATCTGAGAATTATGGTTTTTTATGCATAAGAATGCACCAGGGATCACGGGGCGCCAAAACCCAAAATTCTTGTTTTCGCACGAAAATTGCACAATGGGCCGGAAATGCACCACGGGCACCAAAATTGGACCACAGGGCATCTCAGACCTCAAAACTGAAAAGTACTCCTAGCATTATCGTTTTTTATGCATAAGAATGCACCAAGGATCACGGTGCACAAAAACCCAAAACTCTTATTTTCGCACGAAATTTGCACAATGCGGCGAGAACGCACCACGAGCACCAAAATTTGAACACGGGGCTCCTCGGAACTCAAAACTGAAAAGTGCTATGAGAATTATGGTTTTTTATGCATAAGAATGCACTAGGGATCACGGGGCACCAAAACCCAAAAGTCTTATTTTCGCACGAAAATTGCACAATGGGCCGAAAATGCACCACGGGCACCAAAAATGGACCACGGGGCATCTCGGACCTCAAAACTGAAAAGTGCTCCTAGGATTATAGTTTTTTATGCATAAGAATGCACCAGGGATCACGGTGCACAAAAACCCAAAAGTCTTATTTTCGCACGAAAATTGCACAAATGGCTGAATATGCACCCGTAAAACCAAAATTGGACCATGGGGCACCACGAACCTCAAGACTAAAAATTGTTCCGAGCATTATAGTTTTTTATGCATATGAATGCACGAAGGATCACAGGGCAACAAAACTCAAAAGTCTTATTTTCGCACGAAAATTGCACAATGGGCCGTAAATGCACTACTGGCACCAAAATTGGACCACGGGGAATCTCGGTCCTCAAAACTGAAAAGTGCTATGAGCATTATAGTTTTTTATGCATAAGAATGCACCAGGGATCACAGGGCACCGAAACCCAAAAGTCTTATTTTCGCACAAAAATTGCAAAATGGGCCAAAAATGCACCACGGGCACCAAAATTGGTTCACGGGGCACCTAAACCCAAAAGTCTTATTTTCGCAAGGAAATTGTACAAATTGCCTAAAATGCACCACCGGCCCCAAAATTGGACCATGGGGCACCACGGACCTCAAAACTGAAAAGTGCTCCAAGCATTGTGGTTTCTTATGCATAAGAATGCACTAGGGATCAAGACGCACAAAACCAAAAAGTCTTATTTTTGCACGAAAATTGCACAAATGGCTGAATATGCACCCCTATGCAAGTTTCGTGCGAAAATAAGACTTTTGGGTTTTGGTGCCCCGTGATCCTTGATGCATTCTTATGAATAAAAAACCATAATGCTCAGAGCACTTTTAAGTTTTGAGGTCCGAGGTGCCCCGTGGTCCAACTTTGGTGCCCGTGGTGCATATTCGGCCATTTGTGAAATTTTCGTGCGAAAATAAGACTTTTGGGTTTAGGTGCCCCATGATCCGTGGTGCGTTCTTATGCATAAAAAACCATAATGCTCGGAGCACTTTTAAGTTTTGAGGTCCGAGGTGGCCCGTGGTCCAATTTTGGTGCCCGTGGTGCATTTTTGGACCATTGTGCAATTTTCATGCTAAAATAAGACTTTTGGATTTTGGTGCCCCATGATCCATGGTGCATTCTTATGCATAAAAAACCATAATGCTTGGAGCACTTTTCATTTTTGAGATCCGTGGTGCCCCGTGGTCCAATTTTGGTTCCCGTGGTGCATATTCGGCCATTTGTGAAATTTTCGTGCGAAAATAAGACTTTTGGGTTTAGGTGCCCCGTGATCCCTGGTGCGTTCTTATGCATAAAAAACCATAATGCTCGGAGCACTTTTAAGTTTTCAGGTCCGAGGTGCCCCGTGGTCCAATTTTGGTGCCCGTGGTGCATTTTTTGACCATTGTGCAATTTTCGTGCTAAAATAAGACTTTTGGATTTTGGTGCCCCATGATCCCTGGTGCATTCTTATGCATAAAAAACCATAATGCTTAAAGCACTTTTCATTTTTGAGGTCTGAGGTGCCCCGTGGTCCAATTTTGGTGGACGTGGCGCGTTTTCGACCCACTGTTCAATTTTCGTGCAAAAATAAGACTTTTGGGTTTTGGCACCCCGTGATCCCTGGTGCATTCTTATGCATAAAAAACCATAATGCTTGGAGCACTTTTCAATTGTAAGGTCCGTGGTGCCCCATGGTCCAATTTTGGTGCCCGTGTTGCATTGTTGGCCATTTGTGAAATTTTCGTGCGAAAATAAGACTGTTGGGTTTTGGTGCCCCGTGATCCCTGGTGCATTCTTATGCATAAAAACCATAATGCTTGGAACACTTTTTAGTTTTGAGGTCCGTGCTGTCCCGAGGTCCAATTTTGGTGAAGGTGGTGCATTTTCGGCCATTTGCGAAATTTTAGTACGAAAATAAGACTTTTGGGATATGGTGCCCTTTAAAAAAACTATAATGCTCATAGCACTTTTCAGTTTTGAGGTCCGAGGTGCCACATGGTCCAATTTTGGTGCCCGTGGTGCATTTTTTACCCTTTATGCAATTTTCATGCTAAAATAATAGTTTTGTGTTTTTGTGCCCCGTGGTCCTTGGTGAATTGTTGTGCATAGAAAACCATAATGCTCAGAATCTTTTCAGTCTTGAGGTTCGTGGTGCCCCGTGGTCCAATTTAGCTGTCGGGGGTCCATTTTCGTCCATTTGTACCATTTTTGTGCGAAAATAAGACTTTTGGGTTTTGGTGCCCCGTGATCCCTGGTGCATTCTTATGCATAAAAAACCATACTGCTCAGAGCACTTTTCGGTTTTGAGGTCTGAGGTGCATCATGGTCCAATTTTGGTGCCCGTTGATCATTGTCGGCCCATTGGGCAATTTTCGTGTGAAAATAAGACTTTTGGGTTTTGGCGCCCCATGATCCACGGAGCATTCTTATGCATAAAAAACCATAATGCTTGAAGCACTTTTAAGTTTTGAGGTTCGAGGTGCCTCGTGGTCCACTTTTGGCGCCCGTGGTGCATTTTCGGCCCATTGTGCAATTTTCGTGCGAAAATAAGACTTTTGGGTTTTGGTTACCCGTGATCCCTGGTGCATTTTTATGCATAAAAAAACCATCATGCTCAGAACACTTTTCAGTTTTGAGGTTCGTGGTGCCCTGTTGTCCAATTTTAGTGATGGTGGTGCATTTTCTGCTATTTGTGAAATTTTCATGCGAAATAAGACTGTTGGGTTTTGGTGCCCCGTGATCTCTGGTGCATTCTTCTGCATAAAAAACCATAATGATTGGAGCACTTTTTAGTTTTGAGGTTCGTGCTGCCCCGTCGTCCAATTTTGGTGCCGCTGGTGCATTTTCGGCCATTTGCAAAATTTTAGTACGAAAATAAGTCTTTTGGGTTTTGGTGCCCTATGATCCCTGGTGCATTCTTATGCATAAAATCCATAATTCTCGGAGCACTTTACAGTTTTGAGGTCCGAGGTGCACCGTGGTCCAATTTTGGTGCCCATGGTGCATTTTTAGCCCATTGTGCAACTTTCGTGTGAAAATAAGACTTTTGGGTTTTGGTTCCCCGTGATCCCTGGTGCATTCTTATGCATAAAAAACCATACTGCTCATAGCACTTTTCAGTTTTGAGGTTCGTGGTGCCCTGTAGTCCAATTTTGGTGTCGGTGGTGATTTTCTACTATTTGTGAAATTTCCATGCAAAACAAGACTGTTGGGTTTTGGTGCCCCGTGATCCCTGGTGCATTCCTATGCATAAAAAACCATAATACTTGGAGCACTTTTCAGTTTTGAGGTCCGTGCTGCCCCGTGGTCGAATTTTGGTGCCGGTGGTGCATTGTCGGCCATTTGTGAAATTTTAGTACGAAAATAAGACTTTTGGGTTTTGGTGCCCCGTGATCCCTGGTGCATTCTTATGCATAAAAAACCATAATGCTCGGAGCACTTTACAGTTTTGAGGTCCGAGGTGCACCGTGGTCCAATTTTGGTACCCGTGGTGCATTTTCGGCCCGTTGTGCAATTTTCTGTGAAAATAAGACTTTTGGGTTTTGGTTTCCCGTGATCCCTGGTGCATTCTTATGCATAAATAACCATACTGCTCAGAGCACTTTTCAGTTTTGAGGTCTGAGGTGCATCGTGGTCCAATTTTGGTGCCCGTGGTGCATTTTCGGCCCAATGTCCAATTTTCGTGTGAAAATAAGACTTTTGGGTTTTGGTTCGCCATGCTTCCTAGTGCATTATGATGCATAAAAAACCATAATTCTTAGAGCACTTTTCAGTTTTGAGGTCCGTGCTGCCCCGTGGTCCAATTTTGGTGCCGATGGTGCATTTTCGGCCATTTGTGAAATTTTAGTACGAAAATAAGACTTTTGGGTTTTGGTGCCCCGTGATCCTTGGTGCATTATTATGCATTAAAAACCATCATGCTCATAACACTTTTTAGTTTTGAGGTTCGTGGTGCCTATTGTCCAATTTTGGTGCCGGTGTTGCATTTTCGGCTATTTATGAAATTTTCATACGAAATAAGACTTTTGGGTTTTGGTGTGTCGTCATCTCTGGTGCATTCCTATGCATAAAAAACCATCATGCTCATAACACTTTTCAGTTTTGAGGTTCGTGGTGCCCTGTGATCTTATTTTCGATCCGGTAGTGCATTTTCGGCCATTTGTGAAATTTTCGTGCGAAAGTAAGACTTTTGGGTTTTGGTTCCATATGAGCCGTGGTGCATTCTTATGCATAACAAATCATAATGCTCAGAGAACTTTTAAGTATTGCGGTCTGAGGTGCCCCGTGGTCCAATTTTGGTGCCTGTGGTGCATTTTCGGCCCATTGTACAATTTTCGTACGAAAATAAGACTTTTGGATTTTGGTGCCCCGTGATCCCTAGAGCATTCTTATGCATAAAAAACCATAATGCTTGAACCACTTTTAAGTATTGAGGTCCGAGGTGCCCCGTGGTCAAATTTTGGTGCCCTTGGTGCATTTTCTACTCAATGTAAAATTTTTGAGCGAAAATAAGACTTTTGGGTTTTGGTGCCCCATGATCCCTGGTGCATTCTTATGCGCAAAAAACCATAATACTCGGACCACTTTTAAGTATTGAGGTCGGAGGTGCCCCGTTGTCCAATTTTGGTGTTTGTGGTGCATTTTCGGCCCACTGTTCAATTTTTGTGCGAAAATAAGACTTTCGGCTTTTGTTGCCCCATGATCCCTGGTGCATTCTTATGCTCAAAAAACCATAATGCTCAGAACACTTTTTCGTTTTGAGGTCCGTGGTGCCCCGTGTTCCAATTTTAGTGCCGGTGGTGCATTTTCGGCGATTTATGAAATTTTCGTGCGAAAATAAGACTTTTGGGTTTTGGTGCCCCATGATCCATGGTGCATTCTTATGCATAAAAAACCATAACGCTAAGAGAACTTTTAAGTATTGAGGTCCGAGGTGCCCCGTGGTCCAATTTTGGTGTCCGTGGTGCATTTTCGGCCCACTGTTCAATTTTTGTGCGAAAATAAGACTTTCGGCTTTTGTTGCCCCTTGATCCCTGGTGCATTCTTATGCACAAAAAACCATAATGCTCAGAACACTTTTTCGTTTTGAGGTCCGTGGTGCCCCGTGTTCCAATTTTAGTGCCGGTGGTGCATTTTCGGCGATTTGTGAAATTTTCGTGCCAAAATAAGACTTTTGGGTTTTGGTGCCCCATGATCCCTAGTGAATTCTTATGCATAAAAAACCATTACGCTCAGAGAACTTTTAAGTATTGAGGTCTGAGGTGCCCCATGGTCCAATTTTGGTGTCTGTGGTGCATTTTCAGCCCGTTGTGCAATTGTTGTGTGAAAATAAGACTTTTGGGTTTTGGTGCCCTGAGATCCCTAGTGCATTCTTATGCATAAAAAACCATAATGCTCAGAAAAATTTTTAGTTTGGAGGTCCGAGGTGCCCCGTGGTCCAATTTTGGTGCCTGTGGTGCATTTTCGGCCCACGGTGCAATTTTCGTGCGAAAATAAGACTTTTGGGTTTTGGCGCCCCATGATCCTTGGAGCATTCTTATGCATAAAAAACCATAATGCTCGGACCACTTTTAAGTATTGAGGTCTGAGGTGCCCTGTGGTCCAATTTTGGTGTCCGTGGTGCATTTTTGGCCCATTGTGGAATTTTTGTGCCAAAATGAGACTTTTGGGTTTTGGCGCCCCGTGGTGCATTTTCAGCCCATTGTTCAATTTTCGTGCGAAAATAAGACTTTTGGATTTTTGTGCCCCAAGATCCCTAGTGCATTCTTATGCATAAAAAACCATAATGCTCGGAACACTTTTCAGTTTTGAGGTCCGTGGTGCCGTGTGGTCCAATTTTGGTGCTGATGGTGCATTTTCAGCCATTTGTGAAATTTTCGTGCAAAAATAAGAATTTTGGGTTTTGGTGCCCCGTGATCCCTGGTGCATTCTTATGCATAAAAAACCATAATGCTCAGAGCAATTTTCAGTTTTGAGGTTCGAGGTGTCTGTGGTCCAATTTTGGTGCCGGTGGTGCATTTTCGGCCATTTGTGAAATTTTCGTGCGAAAATAAGACTTTTGGGATTTGGTGCCCTGTGACGCCTGGTGCATTCTTATACATGAAAAACCATAATTCTTGGAGCACTTTTCATTTTTGAGGTCCAAGGTGCCCCGTGGTCCAATTTTGGTGCACGTCGTGCATATTCGGCCCATTGTTTAATTTTCATGCGAAAATAAGACTTTTGGGTTTTGGTGCCCCGTGATCCCTGGTGCATTCTTATGCATAAAAAACCATAATGCTCGGACTACTTTTAGGTATTGAGTTTCGAGGTGCCCCGTGGTCCAATTTTGGTGTCCGTGGTGCATTTTCGGCCCATTGTGCAATTTTCGTGCGAAAATAAGACTTTTGTATTTTGGTGCCCCGTAATTCGTTGTGCATTCTTATGCATAAGAAACCATAATGCTTGGACTAATTTTCAGTTTTGAGGTCCGTGGTGCCTCTTGGTCCAATTTTGGTGCCGGTGGTGCATATTCGGCCATTTCTGAAATTTTCGTGCGAAAATAAGACTTTTGGATTTTGGTTCCACCTTATCCCTGGTGCATTCTTTTGCATAAAAAAACCATAATGCTTGGGGAACTTCTCAGTTTTGAGGTCCGACGAGCCCCGTGGTCCAATTTTTGTGGTCGTGGTGCAGTTTCGGCATATTGTGAAATTTTCGTGCGAAAATAAGACTTTTGGGTTTTGGTTCCACGTGATCCCTGGTGTATTCTTTTGCATAAAAAACGATAATGCTTGGAGCACTTTTCAGTTTTGAGGTCTGTGGTGCCCCGTGGTCCAATTTTTGTGCCCAAGGGGCATTTTCGGCCCATTGTGCAATTTTCGTGCGATAATAAGATTTTTGGATTTTGCTGCCCTGTGATCCCTGGTGCATTCTTACGCATAAAAAACCATAATTATTTGAGCACTTTTCAGTTTTGAGGCCCGTGGTCCCATTTTGGTGCCGGTGGTGCATTTTCGACCATTTGTGCAATTTTCGTGCGAAAATAAGGCTTTCGGGTTTTGGTGCCCCGTAATCCTTGGTGCATTCTTATGCATAAAAAACCATAATGTTTGGAGCACTTTTCAGTTTTGAGGTCCGAGGTGCCCCGTGTTCCAATTTTGGTGCCCGTGGTGCATTTTCAGCGAAAATAAGAATTTTGAGTTTTGGTGCCCCGAGATCCCTGGTGCATTCTTATGCATAAAAAACCATAATGCTTGGAACACTTTTCAATTTTGAGGTTCGTGGATCCCCGTGGTCCAATTTTGGTGCCGGTGGTGAATTTTCGGCCATTTGTGCAATTTTCGTGCGAAAATAAGAGTTTTGGGTTTTGGTGCCCGGCGATCCCTGGTACATTCTTATGCATAAAAAATCATGATGGTTGGAACACTTTTCAGTTTTGAGGTCCGTGGTGCCCCGTGGTCAAATTTTGGTGTCGGTGGTGCATTTTCGGCCATTTGTTCCATTTTCGTGTGAAAATAAGACTTTTGGATTTTGGTACTCGGTGATCCCTGGTACATTCTTATGGATAAAAAATCGTGATGCTTAGAACACTTTTCAGTTTTGAGGTCCGTGGTGCCCCGTGGTCAAATTTTGGTGCCGGTGGTGCATTTTCGGCCATTTGTGCAATTTTCGTGCGAAAATAAGACTTTTGGGTTTTGGTGCCCCGTGATCCCTGGTGCATTCTAATGCATAAAAAACCATAATGCTCATAACACTTTTCAGTTTTGAGGTCCATCGTGCCTCGTGGTCCAATTTTGGTGATGGTGGTGCATTTTCGGCCATTTGTGCAATTTTCGTACGAAAATAAGACTTTTGGGTTTTGGTGCCCCGTCATCACTGGTGCATTCTTATGCATAAAAAGTCATAATTCTTAGAGCACTTTCAGTTTTGAGGTCTGTGGTCCCACGTCGTTCAATTTTGGTGTCGGTGGTGCATGTTCGGCCATTTGTGAAATTTTCATGCGAAAATAAGACTTTTGGATTTTGGTTCCCCGTGATCCATGGTGCATTCTTATGCATAAAAAATCATAATCCTCGGACAACTTTTAAGTTTTGAGGTCCAAGGTGCCCCGTGGTCCAATTTTGGTGCCCGGGGTGCAATTTCGGCCCATTGTGCAATTTTCGTGTGAAAATAAGACTTTTGGGTTTTTGTGCCTCGTGATACTTGGTGCATTCTTATGCATAAAAAACCATAATTCTTGGAACACTTTTCAGTTTTGAGGTTCGTGGAGCCCCATGGTCCAATTTTGGTGCCGGTGGTGCATTTTCGGCAATTTGTGAAATTTTCGTGCGAAAATAAGACTTTTGGATTTTGGTGTCCTGTGATCCCTGGTGCATCCTTATGCATAAAAAACTATAGTGCTCGGAGAACTTTTAATTTTTGACGTCCGAGGTGCCCGGTGGGCCAATTTTGGTGCCGATGGTGAATTTTCTACCATTTGTGAAATTTTCGTGCGAAAATAAGTCTTTTGGGTTTTGGTGCCCCGTTATCCCTGGTGCATTCTTATGCATAAAAAACCATAATGCTCGGAGCACTTTTAAGTACTAAGGTCCGAGGTGCCCCGTGGTCCAATATCGGTGCCCGCGGTGCATTTTAGGCCCATTGTGCAAGTTTCCTACGGAAATAAGTCTTTTGGGTTTCGGTGCCCCGTGATTCTTGGTACATTCTTATGCATAAAAAATATGATGCTTGGAACACTTTTCAGTTTTGAGGTCCATGGTGCCCCGTGGTCAAATTTTGGTGTCGGTGGTGCATTTTGGGCCATTTGTGCAATTTTCGTGCGAAAATAAAACTTTTGAGTTTTGATGCCCCGTGATCCCTGGTGCATTCTGATGCATAACAAACCATAATGCTTAGAACACTTTAAAGTTTTGAGGTCCGTGGTGCCTCGTGGTCCAATTTTAGTTTTGGTGGTGCATTTTCGGCCATTTATGCAATTTTCGTACGAAAATAAGACTTTTGGGTTTTGGTGCCCCGTCACCACTGGTGCATTCTTATGCATAAAAAGTCATAATGCTTGGAGCACTTTTCAGTTTTGAGGTCCGTGGTGCCACGTCGTTCAAATTTAGTGCCGGTGGTGCATTTTCGGCCATTTGTTAAATTTTCATGCGAAAATAAGACTTTTGGATTTTGGTGCCCCGTGATCCCTGGTGCATTCTTATGCATTAAAAACCATAATCCTCTGACAACTTTTAAGTTTTGAGGTCCGAGGTGCTTCGTGGTACAATTTTGGTGCCCGGGGTGCATTTTCGGTCCATTGTGCAATTTTCGTGCGAAAATCAGACTTTTGGGTTTTGGTGCCCCGTGATCCCTGGTGCATTCTTATGCATAAAAAACCATAATTCTTGGAACACTTTTCAGTTTTGAGGTTCGTCGAGCCCCATGGTCCAATTTTGGTGCCGGTGGTGCATTTTCGGCCATTTGTGCAATTTTCGTGCGAAAATAAGACTTGTGGGTTTTGGTGCCCTGTGATCCCTGGTGCATTCTTATGCTGAAAAAACCATAATGCTCAAAGCACTTTTCAGTTTTGAGGTCCTTGTTGCCCCGTGATCCAATTTTGGTGCCGGTGGTGCGTTTTCGGCCATTTGTGCAATTTTTGTCCGAAAATAAGACTTTTGGGTTTTGGTGCCCCGTGATCCCTGGTGCATTCTTATGCATAAAAAACCATAATGCTCATAGCACTTTCCAGTTTTGAGTTCCGAGGTGCCCCGTGGTCCAATTTTGGTGCCCGTGGTGCATTTTTGACCCATTGTGCAATTTTCGTGCGAAAATAAGTCTTTTGGGTTTTGGTGCCCCGTGATCCCTGGTGCGTTCTTATCCATAAAAAACCTTAATGCTCGGAACCATTTTCAGTTTTGAGATTCGTGGTGCCCCGTGGTCCAATTTTGGTGCTGGGGATGCATTTTCGGCCATTTGTGCAATTTTCATGCGAAAATAAGACTTTTGGGTTTTGGTGCGTAGTGATCCTTGGTGCATTCTTATGCATAAAAAGCCATAATGCTCGGAGCACTTTTTAGTTTTGAGGTTCGATGTGCCCCGTGGTCCAATGTTGGTGCCCGTGGTGAATTTTCGGCCCTTCGTGCATTTTTTGTGCGAAAATAAGTCTTTTGAGTTTTGGTGCCCCGTGATCCCTGGTGCATTCTTATGCATAAAAAACCATAATGCTCGGAACACTTTTCAGGTTTGAGGTCCGTGGTGCCCCGTGGTCCAATTTTGGTGCTGGTGGTGCATTTTCGGCCATTTGTGCAATTTTTTTTGCGAAAATAAGACTTTTTGTTTTTGGTCTCCCGTGATCCCTGGTGCATCCTTATGCATAAAAAACCATAATGCTTAGAGCACTTTTCAATTTTGAGGTCCGTGGTGCCCGGTGGTCCAATTTTTGTGACTATGGTGCATGTTCGGCCCATGGTGCAATTTTCGTGCCAAAATAAGAATTTTTGGTTTTGGTGCCCCGTGATCCCTGTTGCATTCTTATATAAAAAAAACCTTAATGCTCATAGCATTTTTCAGTTTTTAGGTTCGTGGTGTCCAGTGGTCCAATTTTTGTGCCCCGTGGTGCCTTTTTGGCCCATGGTGCAATTTTCGTGCCAAAACGATACTTTTGGGTTTTGGTGCCCCGTGATCCCTTGGGTATTCTTATGCATAAGAAACCATAATGCTTGGACCACTTTTCAGTTTGGAGGTTCGTGGTGCCCTGTAACGACCCATCTTCGTTACAGATTTGTTATACTAAAACATTATGTTAAATATTGTCATATGAAACTACATAGAAATTTTTTCACTATTTTTTTCATATTTAACACATATATATGTACTACTTTCCTACATATAATGTACATCATCACATCATAAAAGTATTAGGTCTGGCTTTACAAAACTTAAATATATAAATATGTACATACAATACCAAAATAGTCCTCTTGTAGAGAACATTCATCACAACCTAAGTATTTATACATATGTCCTAAGCTGGTCTCCATACTATGTACATATATACTAGAACATATTCAAAAAGAGGGATCTCATCCCATCTTCAAGATCTACATTTGCTTAGTCATGAGCGGCCTGAGAACCTGCAACATCACCACTATCTGCTCCCGTGCCAACCACACAATCATTGCAGTAAAACAACACAAACACAAAAATGCAAGGGTAAGCTTATTTATAAAAAGAAGGATAGGATTTGATCAAAGGAAAATTTAGAATAAATCAACAATGATAATTCAGCTAACATCACACAACAATACATACATCAATCTTATATACAATTTCATTATGCAATGTTGTGCTGACTCGACTCCATGGAGATTTCTACAACTTTTGGGGGGTCCCCATAGGCCCCATCCCCTACCTTGGTCCCACCTCTGACCATTCAGGGAGTCCCTTGCACTGACTCTATGGAGGAAGTGTGGATTTAATCGAATATAGACAAGTGTGGGTATTGGCTTACCTCTGTAAGGTTTGCAAAACCTTCCATCTATAGGAACTCGCCCACTTGTCTACTCTATAGGCCCACCGTTAGTCACCACGAAAACCTCCGGCACTAGGTTGAGAGCCTACCTAGCACCCTCAACTTACGTGCCTACCCATATGCAATGTCATGTAACAAGCCAAACAACTTTGATTGCCTCAAGTTCCCTCTATGTTATAAATTCACCATTTTTCTCAAATTATGCTTATGAACCCATCCAGCAGTTCAATAAGCTCAAGTAAGATATTCTCACACTCTGAATCCTTACTTACAACACAGCACTAACTTTAACAAAAGGTGAATTTCCAACATAATTCTAGAACCAAAGTGGTGACCTACCCAACATCCTCATTCAAAACATGATTACAAGATCCATCCTACAGTCAAAAGACTGTATCACACAAAACATATTTCAAATATTAAATACTCAAGATTCACATCTTAATAAACAAACATCACCGTTCCAATAATTCTATCATATTAACCAAATTGACCAAATAAGGTCGATTTTTGTTTGGCAGTACTGAATGTGAGCTCTCACTGATTGTAGCAAATGACCTCGGAATTAAAAACTTTTTATATGGATTTAAATCTCTTGAGTCCTATTTTTCAAAATGGTATCCCAACTGTAAAATCAACAACTAGAATTCGTCTTGAGCTGAAATTTTTACAGTAGAAAGGTAACATCTTTATCTTTCTGAAATGGTAACCCTTGCCCCCAAATTCTTTCCCTACTGTTCCCAGTAAATTTATTTCTAACAGCCTAAGCTTCAGACTCAAAACAGAGCTCAAAACCCTTGCCCTGTTTCTTCTTAAAAGGTTAATTTAGAAATTGGACATGATAATTTTTGTAATTTATATGGTTAAAAATATTTTTTTTTATCTAGTTTTTAATGGTACAAAAACGTAAAAGAAACATTAAGCACACAAGTGTGAATTTGAGAAAAACCGAGACATGTTCCAGGGAAACTCAAAAACAGAACAACCATTTTGGGAGTCATGGCTGAAACCAGAGATGAGGTTTTCTCTCCAAGTCGTAAAAATAAAAATTGCTCCATTTCGTGTCTATTTTCATTCAAAACAAATTACGTGAAAATCCAACGGTTAGATCTTCCAAAAATCACAAAATCGTTGAGGCTGTACAGAGCTGGACGAACCAAACAGCCACTGCCACTTTGTTTTGTGGTTTGATTTTCACATGCAAAGCTTATCAAATAATTTCAAGAAAATTTGGGCACGGTCTCCTTTGTTTTAGAAGCCTTCCCAATCAATTTCAAAGATTGAAAACAATCCAAGGACAGTACATGCAAATCTCACACAGCCACTGCCAAAGGGTTTCAACCCATTTCATCAACTTTTCACATTCAACCATTCAAACAAAACACACACAACAGTCCAGATGAGGGGCATTCATGTTGTGTGTGGTTGAGCCCCCTAACTCTCAACAACACTTAAACTGAAAATAGATAAGCTCCCCTTACCTTTGGGTTTAGTTCCAGCAGAGAGAGAGAGAAAAAAAAGGGATGAAGAGGAAAAGGAAACTTGGTTGGGATGGTGAAGAGATGATGCTTTGGCTTGCATATAAAGCTTAAAGCAACCAACAACAATGGCTTCTATTGCCTATTGAGTGCCACGACCAAGCTTGGAAGGAGGAGAGAGAAGAGAGCTTCGCGAGAAAGGAGGAAGAAATGAAGAAAATCGCAGAATGGAAGCTTGGACGTTCAAATTCGGGTTTTAATTAAGAACACCCCCTTCTCTTATTTTTTTTATTTTTTTTTCTACAACTTACGGAACTCACGTAAAAGTCCCAAAAAATTCACAATAACACTATGGCACAAAACAAAACATAGAACTTAAGTTAATTATTATTATATCAATCAACATAATTTAAATTTAGTTTGCTCTTTCATTATTAATAAAACACTTAATCATATAATTAAGAAAATCAAAACGTTACATGCCCCGTGATCCAATTATGGTGCCCGTGGTGCATTTTCGGCACCTGGGGCAATTTTCGTGCCAAAATAAGAGTTTTGGGTTTTTGTGTCCTGTGATCCTTGGTGCATCCTTATGCATAAAAAACCATAATGCTCAAAGCACATTTTAAGTTTGAGGTCTGTGATGCCCCTTGGTCCAATTTTGGTGCTCGTGGTGCCTTTTCGGCACATGGGGCAATTTTCGTGCGAAAATAAGACTTTTGGTTTTTGGTGCCCTGTGATCCTTGGTGCATCCTTATGCATAAAAAACCATAATGCATGGAGCACTTTTCAGTTTTGAGGTCCGTGGTGCCCCGTGGTCCAATTTTGGTGCCTGGGTGCATTTTCGGCCCATTATGCAATTTTCGTGCCAAAATAAGACTTTTAGGTTTTGGTGCCCCATGATCCCTGGTGCATCCTTATGCATAAAAATCCATAATGCTCAGAGCACTTTTCAATTTTTGAGGTCAGTGGTGTCCCATGGTCCAATTTTCGTGCCTGTGGTGCATTCTAGGCCAATTATGCAATTTTCGTGCCAAAATAAGACTTTTGGGTTTTGGTGCCCCATGATCCTTGGTGCACCCTTATGCATAAAAAACCATAATGCTCGAAGCACTTTTTATGTTTGAGGTCTGTGATGCCCCGTGGTCCAATTTTGGTGCCCGTGGTGCCTTTTCTGCACATGAGGCAATTTTCGTGCCAAAATAAGACTTTTGGTTTTTTGGTGCCCTGTGATCCTGGGTGCATCCATATGCATAAAAAACCATAATGCTTGTAGCACTTTTAGGTTTTGAGGTCCGAGGTGCCCCGTGGTCCAATTTTGGTGCGCGTGGTGAATTTTCGGCCCATTGTGTAATTTTCTTGATTAAATAAGACTTTTGGGTTTTGGTGCCCCGTAATCCCTGGTGCATTCTAACGCATAAAATAATGCTGGGAACACTTTTCAATTTTGAGGTCTGTGGTACCCCGTGGTCCATTTTTGGTACCGGTGGTGGATTTTTGGTCCATTGTGCAATTGTCGTGCGAAAATAAGAATTTTGGGTTTTGGTGCCCCATGATCCCTGGTGCATTCTTATGCATAAAAAACCGTAATACTCAGAGTACTTTTAAGTATTGAGGTCCGAGATGCCCCGTGGTCCAATTTTGGTGCCTGTGGTGCATTTTCGACCCATTGTGCAATTTTCATGCGAAAATAAGACATTTGAGTTTTGGTGTCCCGTTATCCCTGGTGCATTCTTATGCATAAAAAACCATAATGCTTGGAGAACTTTTCAGTTTTGAGGTTCCTGGTGCTCCGTGGTCCAATTTTGGTGCCTGGGGTGCATTTTCGGCCATTTGTTCAATTTTAGTGCGATAATAAGACTTTTGTGTTTTGGTCCCCCGTGATCCCTAGTGCATTCTTATGCATAAAAAACCATAATTGTTGGAGCACTTTTCAGTTTTGAGGTCCATGGTGCCCTGTGGTCCAATTTTGGTGCCTGTGATGCATTTTCGACCATTTGTGAAATTTTCATTTGACAATAAGACTTTTGGGTTTTGGCTCCCCATAATCCCTGGTGCATTCTTATGCATAAAAAACCATAATGCTTGAAGCACTTTTCAAATTTGATGACCGTGGTGACCAGTGGTCCAATTTTGGTGCCTGTGGTGCATTTTCGGCCATTTGTGAAATTTTCGTGCGAAAATAAGACTTTTGGGTTTTCGAGCCCCGCGATCCTTGGTGCATTCTTAAGCATAAAAAACCATAATGCTCAGAACACTTTTCAGTTTTGAGGTCCGTGGGGCAACGTGGTCCAATTTTTGTGCCCGTGGTGCATTTTTGGCCAATGTGCAATTTTCATGCGAAAACAAGACTTTTGGGTTTTGGTGCCCCGTGATCCTTGGTGCATTCTTATGCAGAAAACACTATGATGCTCGAAACTCTTTTCAGTTTTGAGGTACGTGGTGCCCCGTGGTCCAGTTTTGGTGCCTGTGGTGCATTTTCGGCCATTTGTGCAATTTTCGTGCGAAAATAAGAATGTTGGGTTTTGGTGCCTCGTGATCCCTCGTGCATTCTTATGCATAAAAAACCATAATGCTCAGAGCAATTTTTAGTTTTGAGGTCCGAGGTGCCCCGTGGTCCAATTTTGGTGCACGTGGTGCATTTTCGGCCCATTATGCAATTTTCGTGCGAAAATAAGACTTTTGGGTTTTGGTGCCCCGTGATCCCTGGTGCATTCTTATGCATAAAAAATCGTAATGCTCAAAACACTTTTCAGTTTTGAGGTCAGTGGTTCCCCGTGGTCTAATTTTGGTGCTGGTGGTGCATTTTCGGCCGTGTGTGCAATTTTCTTGCGAAAATAAGACTTTTGGGTATTGGTGCCCCGTGATCCCTTATGCATTCTTATGCATAAAAAACCATAATGCTAGGAACTCTTTTCAGTCTTGAGGTCCGTGGTGCATCGTGGTACAATTTTTGTGCCCGTGGTGCATTTTCGGCCCATGGTGCAATTTTCATGCGAAAATAAGACTTTTGGATTTTGGTACCCCGTGATCCCTGGTGCATTCTTATGCATAAAAAACCGTAGTGCTCGGAACTCTTTTAAGTTTTGAGGTCCGTGGTGCCCCGTTGTCAAATTTTGGTACCGGTGCTGCATTTTCAGCCATTTGTGCAATTTTCATGCGAAAATAAGACTTTTGGGTTTTTGTGCCCCGTGATGCCTGCTGCATTCTTTTGCATAAAAAACCATAATGCTTAAAGCACTTTTCAGTTTTAAAGTCTACGGTGTCCTGTGGTCAAATTTTGGTGTCGGTGGTGCATTTTCGGTCATTTGTTTAATTTCATGCAAAATAAGACTTTTGGGTTTTGGTGCCCCGTGATCCTTGGTGCATTCTTATGCATAAAAAATCATAATGCTCGGAATACTTTTCAGTTTTGAGGTCAATGGTGCCCCGTGGTCCAATTTTGGTGTCGGTGGTGCATTTTCGGCCGTGTGTACAATTTTCATGCGAAAATAAGACTTCTGGGTTTTGGTGCCCTGTGAAACCTGGTGCATTCTTATGCATAAAAAACCATAATGCTCGAATCACTTTTCAATTTTGAGATCTGAGGTGCCCCGTTGTCCAATTTTGTTGCCCTTGGTGCATTTTCGGCCCATTCTGCAATTTTCGTGCGAAAATATGAATTTTGGATTTTGGTACCCCATGATCCCTGGTGCATTCTTATGCATAAAAAACCATAATGCTCCGAACAATTTACAGTCTTTAGGTCAGTGGTGCCCCGTGGTCCAATTTTGGTGCCGGGGGTGCATTTTCGGCCATTTGTGCAATTTTCGTGCGATAACAAGACTTTTGGGTTTTGGTGCCCCGTGATCCATGGTGCATTCTTATGCATAAAAAACCATAATACTTGGAACTCTTTTCAGTTTTGATTTCCGTGGTGCAACGTGGTCTAATTTTGGTTCCGGGGGTGCATTTTCGGCCATTTATGCAATTTTCGTGCGAAAACAAGACTTCTGGGTTTTGGTGCCCCGTGATCCCTGGTGCATTCTTATGCATAAAAAACCATAATGGTTAGAACTCTTTTCAGTTTTGAGTTCCGTGGTGCAACGTGGTCAAATTT
The DNA here is from genome assembly GCA_026413185.1 of Pueraria montana var. lobata. NCBI lineage: Eukaryota > Viridiplantae > Streptophyta > Magnoliopsida > Fabales > Fabaceae > Pueraria > Pueraria montana. The sequence goes on along the minus strand of CM048650.1, from coordinate 74,009,144 downwards.
TTGTGCCTGTGGTGCATTTTCGGCCCATTGTGCAATTTTTGGGCGACAATAAGACTTTCGGGTTTGGGTGCCCCGGGATCCCTGGTGCATTCTTATGCATAAAAAACCATAATGCTTGGAACACTTTTCAGTCTTAAGGTTCATGGTTCCCCATGGTCTAATTTTTGTGCCAGGGGTGCATTTTCGGCCATTTGTGCAATGTTCGTGCCAAAATAAGACTTTTGGGTTGTGGTGCCCCGTGATCCCTCGTGCATTCTTATGCATAAAAAAACATAATTCTTGGAGCACTTTTCAGTTTTGATGTCCGAGGTGCACTGTGGTCCTATTGTGGTGACCGTGGTGCATTTTCGACCCATTGTGCAATTTTCGTTCGAAAATAAGAATTTTCGGTTTTGGTGCCCCATGATCCCTGGTGCATTCTTATGCATAAAAAACCATAATGCTCAGACCACTTTTAAGTATTGAGGTCCGAGGTGAACCCGTGGTCCAATTTTGGTGTCCGTGGTGCATTTTCGCCTCATTGTGCAATTATCTTGCGAAAATAAGACTTTTGCGTTTCAGTGCCCCCATGATCCCTGGTGCATTCTTATGCATAAAAAACCATAATGCTCGGAACACATTTCAGTTTTGAGGTCCGTGGTGCCCTGTGGTCAAATTTTGGTACCGGTGGTGCATTTCGGCTATTTGTGAAATTTTCGTGCGAAACTAAGACTTTTGGGTTTTGGTCCCCCGTGATCCTTGGTGCATTCTTATGCGTAAAAAACCATAATGCTTAGAGCAATTTTCAGTTTTGATGTCCGAGGTGCCTCATGGTCCTATTTTGGTGCCTGTGGTGCATTTTCGGCCCATTGTACAATTTTCGTGCGAAAATAAAACTTTTGGGTTTTGGTGCCCCGTGATCCTTGGTGCATTCTTATGCATAAAAAATCATAATGCTAGGAACAATTTTCGGTCTTGAGATTCGTGGTGCCCGGTGGTGCAATTTTGGTGTCGGGGGAGAATTTTTGGCGATTTGTGCAATTTTCGTGTGAAAATAAGACGTTTGGATTTTGGTGCCCCGTGATCCTTAGTGCATTCTTAAGCATAAAAAACCATAATGCTCGGAGCACTTTTCAAGTTTGCGGTCTGAGGTGCCCTGTGGTCCAATTTTGGTGCCGGGGGTGCATTTTCAACCCATTTTGCAATTTTCGTGCGAAAATAAGACTTTCTGGTTTTGGTGCCCCGTGATCCCTAGTGAATTCTTATGCATAAAAAACCGTAATGTTCAGAGCACTTTTCAGTTTTGAGGTCCGAGGTGCCCCGTGGTCCAACTTTGGTGCCGGGGGAGAATTTTCGGCCATTTGTGCAATTTTCATGCAAAAATAAGACTTTTGGGTTTTGGTGCCCTGTGAACCTTGGTTCATTCTTATGCATAAAAAACCATAATGCTCGGAGCACTTTTCATTTTTGAGGTTGGAGGTGCCCCGTGGTCCAATTTTGGTGTGCGTGGTGCATTTTTGGGCCATTGTGCAATTTTCGTGCGAAAATAAGACTTTTGGGTTTGGTGGCCCGTGATCCTTGGTGTATTCTTGTGCATAAAAAACCATAATGCTCGGAACAGTTTTCGGTCTTGAGGTTCGTGGTGCCCCGTGCTCCTATTTTGGTGCTGGTGTGCATTTTCGGCCCGTTGTGCAAAGTTCGTGCGAAAATAAGACTTTTGGGTTTTGGTGCTCCGTGATCCCTGCTGCATTCTTATGCATAAAAAACGGTAATGCTCGGAACACTTCAGTTTTGAGGTCTGTGGTGCCCCATGCTCCAATTTTGGTGCAGGTAATGCATTTTCGGCCATTTGTGCGATTTTCGTGCGAAAATAAGACTTTTCGGTTTTAGTGCCCCATGATCCCTAGTGCATTCTTATGGATAAAAAACCATAATGCTTGGAGCAGTTTTCAGTTTTAAGGTTCATGGTGTTTTGTGGTCCAATTTTGGTGCCGGTGGTGCATTTTCGGCCATTTATACGATTTTCATGCGAAAATAAGAATTTTGGGTTTTGGTGCCCTGTGAACCCTTGTGCATTCTTATGCATAAAAAATCATAATGCTCAGAGCCCTTTTACATATTGAGGTCCGAGGTGCCCCGTGATTCAATTTTGGTGCTCGTGAAGCATTTTTGGCCCATTGTTCAATTTTCATGCGAAAATAAGACTTTTGGGTTTTGGTCACCCATGATCCCTGGTTCATTCTTATGCATAAAAAACCATAATACTTGGAGAACTTTTCATTTTTTAGGTATGTGGTGCCCCGTGGTCCAATTTTGGTGCCGGTGGTGCATTTTCAGCCATTTGTGCAATTTTAGTGCGAAAATAAGACTTTTGGGTTGCCCTGTGAACCCTGGTGCATTCTTATGCATAAAAAACCATAATGCTCATAGCATTTCTCAGTTTTGAGGTCCAAGGTGCCCCGTGGTCCAATTTTGGCACACGTGGTGCGTTTTCTGCCCATTGTGCAATTTTCGTGCGAAAATAAGACTTTTGGGTTTTGGTGCCCCGTGATCCCTGGTGCATTTTTATGCATTAAAAACCATAATGCTCAGAACACTTTTCAGTTTTGAGGTCCGTGGTGCCCTGTGGTCTCATTTTGGTGCCGGTAATGCATTTTCGGCTATTTGGGCAATTTTCGTACGAAAATAACACTTTTGGGTTTGGAGCTCTGTGAACCCTGGTACATTCTTATGCATAAGAAACCATAATTCTCATAGCACTTGTCAGTTTCGACATCCGAGGTGCCCCGTGTTCCAGTTTTGGTGCCCATGGTGCATTTTCGGCCCATGGTGCAATTTTCATCCAAAAATAAGACTTTTGGGTTTTGGTGCCCCGTGATCCCTGGTGCATTCTTATATATAAAAAACCATAATGATCGGAAAACTTTTCAGTTTTGAGGTCCGTGGTGCCCCGGGGTAAAATTTTGGTGCCCGTGGTGCATTTTCGGCCCATTGTGCAATTTTCGTGCGAAAATAAAACTTTTGGGTTTTGGTGCCCCGTGATCCCTGGTGCTTTCTTATATATAAAAAAACGTAATGCTCAGAACACTTTTCAATTTTGAGGTCCGTGGTGCCCCGTGGTCCAATTTTAGTGTCGGTGGTGCATTTACGACCATTTGTGCAATTTTTGTACGATAATAAGGCTTTTGGGTTTTGGTGCCCCGTGATCCCTGGTGCATTCTTATGCATAAAAAACCATAATGCCCAGAAAACTTTTCAGTTTTGAGGTCCGAGGTGCCCCATGGTCCAATTTTGGTGCCCGTTGTGCAATTTTCGTGCGAAAATAAGAATTTTGGGTTTTGGTGCACCGTGATCCCTGGTGCATTCTTATGCATAAAAAACTATAATGCTAGGAGCACTTTTCACTTTTGAGGTCCGAGATGCCCCGTGGTCCAATTTTGGTTCCCGTGGTGAATTTTAGGCCCATTGTGCAATTTTTGTGCGAAAATAAGACTTTTGGGTTTTGGTGCCCCGTGATCCTGGTGCATTCTTATGCATAAAACATCATAAAGCTCAGATGAATTTTCAGTTTTGAGGTCCGTGGTGCCTGATGGTCCAATTTTGGTGCCGGTGCTGCATTTTCGGTCCTTTGTGAAATTTTCTTGCGAAAATAAGACTTTTGGGTTTTGGTACCCTGTGATCCCCGGTGCATTCTTATGCATAAAAAATCATAATGCTCGGAGAACTTTGAAGTTTTGAGGTCCGAGGTGCCCCGTGGTCCAATTTTGGTGCTCGTGGTGCCTTTTCGGTCTGTTGTGCAATTTTCATCCGAAAATAAGACTTTTGGGTTTTGGTGCCCCATGATCCTTGGTGCATTCTTATGCATAAAAAACGATAATGCTCGGAGCACTTTTCAGTATTGAGGTCCGTGGTGCCTCGTGGTTCAATTTTGGTGCCCGTGGTGCATTTTTGGCCAATTGTGCAATTTTCGTGCGAAAATAAGACTTTTGGATTTTGGTGCCCCGTGATCCCCGGTGCATTCTTATTATGCATACAAAACCGTAATGCTCGAAACACTTTTAAGTATTGACGTCCGAGGTACCCTGTGGTCCAATTTTGGTGCCCGTGGTGCATTTTTGACCCTTTGTGCAATTCTCATTCGAAAATAAGACTTTTGGGTTTTGGTGCCCCGTGATCCCTGGTGCATTTTTATGCATTAAAAACCATAATGCTCAGAACACTTTTCAGTTTTGAGGTCCGTGGTGCCCTGTGGTCTCATTTTGGTGCCGGTAATGCATTTTCGGCTATTTGGGAAATTTTTGTACGAAAATAACACTTTTGGGTTTGGAGCTCTGTGAACCCTGGTACATTCTTATGCATAAGAAACCATAATTCTCATAGCACTTGTCAGTTTCGACATCCGAGGTGCCCCGTGTTCCAGTTTTGGTGCTCGTGGTGCATTTTCGGCCCATGGTGCAATTTTCATGCAAAAATAAGACTTTTGGGTTTTGGTGCCCCGTGATCCCTGGTGCATTTTTATGCATTAAAAACCATAATGCTCAGAACACTTTTCAGTTTTGAGGTCCGTGGTGCCCTGTGGTCTCATTTTGGTGCCGGTAATGCATTTTCGGCTTTTTGGGCAATTTTCGTACGAAAATAACACTTTTGGGTTTGGAGCTCTGTGAACCCTGGTGCTTTCTTATATATAAAAAAACGTAATGCTCAGAACACTTTTCAATTTTGAGGTCCGTGGTGCCCCGTGGTCCAATTTTAGTGTCGGTGGTGCGTTTACGGCCATTTGTGCAATTTTTGTACGATAATAAGGCTTTTGGGTTTTGGTGCCCCGTGATCCCTGGTGCATTCTTATGCATAAAAAACCATAATGCCCAGAACACTTTTCAGTTTTGAGGTCCGAGGTGCCCCATGGTCCAATTTTGGTGCCCGTTGTGCAATTTTCGTGCGAAAATAAGACTTTTGGGTTTTGGTGCACCGTGATCCCTGGTGCATTCTTATGCATAAAAAACTATAATGCTAGGAGCACTTTTCACTTTTGAGGTCCGAGATGCCCTGTGGTCCAGTTTTGGTTCCGTGGTGAATTTTAGGCCCATTGTGCAATTTTTGTGCGAAAATAAGACTTTTGGGTTTTGGTGCCCCGTGATCCTGGTGCATTCTTATGCATAAAACATCATAAAGCTCAGATGAATTTTCAGTTTTGAGGTCCGTGGCGCCTGATGGTCCAATTTTGGTGCCGGTGCTGCATTTTCGGTCCTTTGTGAAATTTTCTTGCGAAAATAAGACTTTTGGGTTTTGGTACCCTGTGATCCCCGGTGCATTCTTATGCATAAAAAATCATAATGCTCGGAGAACTTTGAAGTTTTGAGGTCCGAGGTGCCCCGTGGTCCAATTTTGGTGCTCGTGGTGCCTTTTCGGCCTGTTGTGCAATTTTCATCCGAAAATAAGACTTTTGGGTTTTGGTGCCCCATGATCCTTGGTGCATTCTTATGCATAAAAAATGATAATGCTCAGAGCACTTTTCAGTATTGAGGTCCGTGGTTCCTCGTGGTTCAATTTTGGTGGCCGTGGTGCATTTTTGGCCAATTGTGCAATTTTCGTGCGAAAATAAGACTTTTGGATTTTGGTGCCCCGTGATCCCCGGTGCATTCTTATGCATAGAAAACCGTAATGCTCGGAACACTTTTAAGTATTGACGTCCGAGGTACCCTGTGGTCCAATTTTGGTGCCCGTGGTGCATTTTTGACCCTTTGTGCAATTTTCATTCGAAAATAAGACTTTTAGGTTTTGGTGCCCCGTGATCCCTGGTGCATTTTTATGCATTAAAAACCATATTGCTCAGAACACTTTTCAGTTTTGAGGTCCGTGGTGCCCTGTGGTCTCATTTTGGTGCCGGTAATGCATTTTCGGCTATTTGGGCAATTTTCGTACGAAAATAACACTTTTGGGTTTGGAGCTCTGTGAACCCTGGTACATTCTTATGCATAAGAAACCATAATTCTCATAGCACTTGTCAGTTTCGACATCCGAGGTGCCCCGTGTTCCAGTTTTGGTGCCCGTGGTGCATTTTCGACCCATGGTGCAATTTTCATGCAAAAATAAGACTTTTGGGTTTTGGTGCCCCGTGATCCCTGGTGCATTCTTATATATAAAAAACCATAATGATCGGAAAACTTTTCAATTTTGAGGTCCGTGGTGCCCCGTGGTAAAATTTTGGTGCCCGTGGTGCATTTTCGGCCCATTGTGCAATTTTCGTGCGAAAATAAAACTTTTGGGTTTTGGTGCCCCGTGATCCCTGGTGCTTTCTTATATATAAAAAAACATAATGCTCAGAACACTTTTCAATTTTGAGGTCCGTGGTGCCCCGTGGTCCAATTTTAGTGTCGGTGGTGCATTTACGGCCATTTGTGCAATTTTTGTACGATAATAAGGCTTTTGGGTTTTGGTGCCCCGTGATCCCTGGTGCATTCTTATGCATAAAAAACCATAATGCCCAGAACACTTTTCAGTTTTGAGGTCCGAGGTGCCCCATGGTCCAATTTTGGTGCCCGTTGTGCAATTTTCGTGCGAAAATAAGAATTTTGGGTTTTGGTGCACCGTGATCCCTGGTGCATTCTTATGCATAAAAAACTATAATGCTAGGAGCACTTTTCACTTTTGAGGTCCGTGATGCCCCGTGGTCCAATTTTGGTTCCCGTGGTGAATTTTAGGCCCATTGTGCAATTTTTGTGCGAAAATAAGACTTTTGGGTTTTGGTGCCCTGTGATCCTGGTGCATTCTTATGCATAAAACATCATAAAGCTCAGATGAATTTTCAGTTTTGAGGTCCGTGGTGCCTGATGGTCCAATTTTGGTGCCGGTGCTGCATTTTCGGTCCTTTGTGAAATTTTCTTGCGAAAATAAGACTTTTGGGTTTTGGTACCCTGTGATCCCCGGTGCATTCTTATGCATAAAAAATCATAATGCTCGGAGAACTTTGAAGTTTTGAGGTCCGAGGTGCCCCGTGGTCCAATTTTGGTGCTCATGGTGCCTTTTCGGTCTGTTGTGCAATTTTCATCCGAAAATAAGACTTTTGGGTTTTGGTGCCCCATGATCCTTGGTGCATTCTTATGCATAAAAAACGATAATGCTCGGAGCACTTTTCATTATTGAGGTCCGTGGTGCCTCGTGGTTTAATTTTGGTGCCCGTGGTGCATTTTTGGCCAATTGTGCAATTTTCGTGCGAAAATAAGACTTTTGGATTTTGGTGCCCCGTGATCCCCGGTGCATTCTTATGCATAGAAAACCGTAATGCTCGGAACACTTTTAAGTATTGACGTCCGAGGTACCCTGTGGTCCAATTTTGGTGCCCGTGGTGCATTTTTGACCCTTTGTGCAATTTTCATTCGAAAATAAGAATTTTGGGTTTTGGTACCCCCGTGATCCTTGGTGCATTCTTATGCATAAAAAACGATAATGCTCGGAGCACTTTTCATTATTGAGGTCCGTGGTGCCTCGTGGTTTAATTTTGGTGCCCGTGGTGCATTTTTGGCCAATTGTGCAATTTTCGTGCGAAAATAAGACTTTTGGATTTTGGTGCCCCGTGATCCCCGGTGCATTCTTATGCATAGAAAACCGTAATGCTCGGAACACTTTTAAGTATTGACGTCCGAGGTACCCTGTGGTCCAATTTTGGTGCCCGTGGTGCATTTTTGACCCTTTGTGCAATTTTCATTCGAAAATAAGACTTTTGGGTTTTGGTGCCCCGTGATCCCTGGTGCATTTTTATGCATTAAAAACCATAATGCTCAGAACACTTTTCAGTTTTGAGGTCCGTGGTGCCCTGTGGTCTCATTTTGGTGCCGGTAATGCACTTCGGCTATTTGGGCAATTTTCGTACGAAAATAACACTTTTGGGTTTGGAGCTCTGTGAACCCTGGTACATTCTTATGCATAAGAAACCATAATTCTCATAGCACTTGTCAGTTTCGATATCCGAGGTGCCCCGTGTTCCAGTTTTGGTGCCCGTGGTGCATTTTCGGCCCATGGTGCAATTTTCATGCAAAAATAAGACTTTTGGGTTTTGGTGCCCCGTGATCCCTGGTTCATTCTTATATATAAAAAACCATAATGATGGGAAAACTTTTCAGTTTTGAGGTCCGTGGTGCCCCGTGGTAAAATTTTGGTGCCCGTGGTGCATTTTCGGCCCATTGTGCAATTTTCGTGCGAAAATAAAACTTTTGGGTTTTGGTGCCCCGTGATCCCTGGTGCTTTCTTATATATAAAAAAAACGTAATGCTCAGAACACTTTTCAATTTTGAGGTCCGAGATGCCCCGTGGTCCAATTTTGGTTCCCGTGGTGAATTTTAGGCCCATTGTGCAATTTTTGTGCGAAAATAAGACTTTTGGGTTTTGGTGCCCCGTGATCCTGGTGCATTCTTATGCATAAAACATCATAAAGCTCAGATGAATTTTCAGTTTTGAGGTCCGTGGCGCCTGATGGTCCAATTTTGGTGCCGGTGCTGCATTTTCGGTCCTTTGTGAAATTTTCTTACGAAAATAAGACTTTTGGGTTTTGGTACCCTGTGATCCCCGGTGCATTCTTATGCATAAAAAATCATAATGCTCGGAGAACTTTGAAGTTTTGAGGTCCGAGGTGCCCCGTGGTCCAATTTTGGTGCTCGTGGTGCCTTTTCGGTCTGTTGTGCAATTTTCATCCGAAAATAAGACTTTTGGGTTTTGGTGCCCCATGATCCTTGGTGCATTCTTATGCATAAAAAATGATAATGCTCAGAGCACTTTTCAGTATTGAGGTCCGTGGTGCCTCGTGGTTCAATTTTGGTGCCCGTGGTGCATTTTTGGCCAATTGTGCAATTTTCGTGCGAAAATAAGACTTTTGGATTTTGGTGCCCTGTGATCCCCGGTGCATTCTTATGCATAGAAAACCGTAATGCTCGGAACACTTTTAAGTATTGACGTCCGAGGTACCCTGTGGTCCAATTTTGGTGCCCGTGGTGCATTTTTGACCCTTTGTGCAATTTTCATTCGAAAATAAGACTTTTGGGTTTTGGTGCCCCGTGATCCCTGGTGCATTTTTATGCATTAAAAACCATATTGCTCAGAACACTTTTCAGTTTTGAGGTCCGTGGTGCCCTGTGGTCTCATTTTGGTGCCGGTAATGCATTTTCGGCTATTTGGGCAATTTTCGTATGAAAATAACACTTTTGGGTTTGGAGCTCTGTGAACCCTGGTACATTCTTATGCATAAGAAACCATAATTCTCATAGCACTTGTCAGTTTCGACATCCGAGGTGCCCCGTGTTCCAGTTTTGGTGCCCGTGGTGCATTTTCGGTCCATGGTGCAATTTTCATGCAAAAATAAGACTTTTGGGTTTTGGTGCCCCGTGATCCCTGGTGCATTCTTATATATAAAAAACCATAATGATTGGAAAACTTTTCAGTTTTGAGGTCCGTGGTGCCCCGTGGTAAAATTTTGTTGCCTGTGGTGCAATTTTCGTGCGAAAATAAAACTTTTGGGTTTTGGTGCCCCGTGATCCCTGGTGCTTTCTTATATATAAAAAAACGTAATGCTCAGAACACTTTTCAATTTTGAGGTCCGTGGTGCCCCGTGGTCCAATTTTAGTGTCGGTGGTGCATTTACGGCCATTTGTGCAATTTTTGTACGATAATAAGGCTTTTGGGTTTTGGTGCCCCGTGATCCCTGGTGCATTCTTATGCATAAAAAACCATAATGCCCAGAACACTTTTCAGTTTTGAGGTCCGAGGTGCCCCATGGTCCAATTTTGGTGCCCGTTGTGCAATTTTCGTGCGAAAATAAGACTTTTGGGTTTTGGTGCACCGTGATCCCTGGTGCATTCTTATGCATAAAAAACTATAATGCTAGGAGCACTTTTCACTTTTGAGGTCCGAGATGCCCCGTGGTCCAATTTTGGTTCCCGTGGTGAATTTTAGGCCCATTGTGCAATTTTTGTGCGAAAATAAGACTTTTGGGTTTTGGTGCCCCGTGATCCTGGCGCATTCTTATGCATAAAAGATCATAAAGCTCAGATGAATTTTCAGTTTTGAGGTCCGTGGCGCCTGATGGTCCAATTTTGGTGCCGGTGCTGCATTTTCGGTCCTTTGTGAAATTTTCTTGCGAAAATAAGACTTTTGGGTTTTGGTACCCTGTGATCCCCGGTGCATTCTTATGCATAAAAAATCATAATGCTCGGAGAACTTTGAAGTTTTGAGGTCCGAGGTGCCCCGTGGTCCAATTTTGGTGCTCATGGTGCCTTTTCGGTCTGTTGTGCAATTTTCATCCGAAAATAAGACTTTTGGGTTTTGGTGCCCCATGATCCTTGGTGCATTCTTATGCATAAAAAACGATAATGCTCGGAGCACTTTTCATTATTGAGGTCCGTGGTGCCTCGTGGTTTAATTTTGGTGCCCGTGGTGCATTTTTGGCCAATTGTGCAATTTTCGTGCGAAAATAAGACTTTTGGATTTTGGTGCCCCGTGATCCCCGGTGCATTCTTATGCATAGAAAACCGTAATGCTCGGAACACTTTTAAGTATTGACGTCCGAGGTACCCTGTGGTCCAATTTTGGTGCCCGTGGTGCATTTTTGACCCTTTGTGCAATTTTCATTCGAAAATAAGAATTTTGGGTTTTGGTACCCCGTGATCCTTGGTGCATTCTTATGCATAAAAAACCATAATGCTCAGAACAGTTTTATGTTTTGAGTTCCGAGTGCCCCCATGGTGCATTTTCGGCCCATTGCAATTTTCGTGCGAATATAAATCTTTTGGATTTTGGTGCCCTGTGATCCCTGGTGCATTCTTATGCATAAAAAACCATAATGCTTGGAATACTTTTCAGTTTTTAGGTTCGTGGTCCAATTTTGGTGCCTGTAATGCATTTTCAGCCATTTATGCACCAAGGCTCACGGGGCACCAAAACACAAAAGTCCTATTTTCGCACGAAAATTGCACAATGGGCCAAAAATGCACCACCGGCACCAAAATTGGACCACGGGGCACCACCGACACCAAAATTGGACCACGGGGTACCACGGACCTCAAAACTGAAAAGTGTTCCCAGCATTATGTTTTTTTATGCATAAGAATGCACCAGGGATCACGGGGGACCGAAATCCGAAAGTCTTATTTTCGAGCGAAAATTGCAAAAATGGCCAAAAATGCACCACCGGCACCAAAATTGGACCACGGAGCACCTCGGACCTCAATACTTAAAAGTACCTTGAGCATTATGGTTTTTTATGCATAAGAATGCACCTGGGATCACGGGGCACTAAAATCCAAAAGTCTTATTTTCGCACGAAAATTGCACAATTGGCCGAAAATGCACCACGGGCACCAAAATTGGACCACGAGGTACCTCGGACCTCAATACTTAAAATTCCTCTGAGAATTATGGTTTTTTATGCATAAAAATGCACCAGGGATCACGGGACACCAAAACCGAAAAGTCTTATTTTCGCACGAAAATTGCATAAATGGCCGAAAATGCACCACCGGCACCAAAATTGGACCACAGGGCACCACAGACCTCAAAACTAAAAAGTAGTCCAAGCATAATGGTTTCTTATGCATAAGAATGAACCAGGGATCACGGGACACAAAAACCCAAAGTCTTATTTTCGCATGAAAATTGCACAAATGGCCGAAAATGCACCACCGGCACCAAATTTTGTCCACGAGGCACCAGGGACCACGAGGCACCAAATTTAAATATAGTAAATACACTATATTAATAAATATAACATTTAATAATTTATTAAAGTTCATTGTATATTAATTTTAAAAAACTATATAAATAACACTTTATAAGGAGAAAAAATCTATTTATTCAAGTTTTATATCTATATAAAAATTAAATTTTACATTAATATTTGTGCTTAATTTTTTTTTTACTTTTAGAATTTATTTAGTTTAAAATATATTTTGTGAACAGTAACAATTAAAAAATATATATTACATATATAGTTAAATTTAAAATCTCAATATTTTAATAAGAATTTTTTTAATATATATATATATATATATATACACACTCATAAGTAAATTGAATTTGAAAAGAAATATTAGTATAATACATAGAAATTGTTAAATATATACAAAATCTTAACATCAATTTATTTCCTTAAATATTTTTCAAAATAAATTATGATGATATATTTTCTAATTTTCTATATATTTAAAAGTCCTTATCATTCATTAAATATATTTTATTATCATATGAATAAATTGATAAATATATAGAGAAAGGTTAATTTATGTTTTAATTTCTAGAATCATTCATTTGACTACATATTATTACGAACCAAACCATATCAAATGATTTGGTTTGGTTTTTTAAAAAATCGAACGATGCACACCCCTATTACTTTTAATAATGTTGAATAGGTAGAAAAAACCCATTTCCAAAGCAGAAATCTCACACACCAGAAATCCAAATCAAAGCACAAAAAGTCGAACCATGCAAGCCCCTGTTACTTTTAATAATGATGTATTTGAAGTTACCTGTTATTCTAGCGATTGCAACCTCAGTGTCATTCTTTTCCTCATTATTAATTAGTATATGATCACTTTCACGTTCACCACTCTTGCCAAAATCACAAAGCTGCAACATACAAAAGACGTGGTAAATAAAAACAACTTTGGATTCAATTAAGGACTGAAAAAGATAAGAGAAGATTTTTATATCATGTTCTTGTTTTCTTTATTTGTTCAAACTACTTAATAAGTAGTTTGGGTTTGTTTGTGTAAGAAGCGGTCATATCCTTGTCAATATGATAATTGGCTGAAATTGTTGAGTATTAGTGAATTTCGGGGATGAAATTCATAAAAGAAGGTGAGAAATGTAACACCCTAACTTTTATTTAATCGATTGTTTTTCTATTTGCTCCACATTTATTTTTGGACAACTATGTGGGAATCTCAAAATTTTGAGAGACGCATATTGTATTTAGGCACTATGATCAATAAGAAAAACAAGGAAATGTGCAAGCTCATTTGGATAATTTTTTTTTTTAATTTTGGAAAGGCAAATAAATTATTTAAAGTACAAGGGGTATTCTAACCCATATACAACAAAGTTTTATTAACATGTAAACATAAACTTCCACCTTAAACGAGCAATACAAACTCTTGGATACAACCTCTTAGGTTAATACTCAAATCAAAAAACAAACAAAACTTACAATTAGATCTTGCTAGAAATCACTTCCAAAATGAAACTTAATCCTACGTAACACCAAAAGAGGATCACCAACCACACAAAAAAAGTGACATTGTTTCGATGATCCAAAATATCCTAAATCATAGCATTCCAATTCATTTCCTAATTTTTTTATTTCAAACCTGCCAAACTCTAACACAATCAGAAAACAGTTCAAATAAACTTTGTGGAATAACAAGATTCACTCCTAACCATCTGGATACTGCAATCCATATCCTATTGGAAATTTGTCACCGACAAACTAGATGAGTAGCATCCTCATCAAAATGATCACATAGTACATTTTACTCCATTACTTTCATTTATTACCTTTCCGCTTTTTATGGTCTATGTGGCTACATAGAAATTAGATTTGTTTCACAAATTCTCATCTTAAGGTTAAAGAAATAATTGAAATGGCGAAGGTTAACTAGAAGTTGGTTATGGATAAAGGCTAGGATTGACAATGTAACAATGAATTTCTATGAGTGTCGCACAAATCCATCTTGTCTAGCTTCATAGCACTCTCCTTAAGGTTTTTGTGTATTGATTAATAGGTTTGGATCACTGACCTTCCAACTCATTATCATACAGATGTTTCATGTTATTTGGTTCTTTGTGCTTCATTCCTACATGTAATGCAACTTGAAAAAGAAAGAAACAAATGATATGAACAGTAAGTAAACCTCAAGTCTAATCGAAGAACATGATATTTTTGACTTAGGATTGGATATGATAAAAACATTGTCCTAAAGATGAAATAAATAGAAAAATATAAACAATGAAATCCATTTTTGAGAATAGTCGTAGGATCCAATTTTTTATGCATATGTTGATGATGTGGCGGTAATATAATATTATTGCACTTTATGTTTGGAAGACCTAAACTTCAAGATATTGAATTAGACATACCTTTCAATGAATTAACTTGGTATAACCTCTGCCTTATTCTTATCATCCAAATAAAAACCATTGTGGAACTGAAATGGCCTAATAAAAAGCATAACAAATGTCATAAATACTGAAAATAGTTCATGCATTTGCATTAAACTTTTAAAACTCAGTTCCCTCTTGAAGTAAAACCAACAATCCATTTAAGTCTAGAAGAAAGAGGTGCATACTTCCTCTTTGCTCTCATTTTTCTTGGGCTTAACTCTAGCAACAGTTTCGAAAACAACTTGATACACTAAACATATATGGTATCATAATTAATAGATACAATATTTTACAATCTTTTATTCCTACTACATACAATGTATGTGGATGTATATTATATTTTATATTTTACTTTTGCATGAAAGACATTTTTTGCATTTCATATCTTTACACCATAATGAGAGCCTAATCTAGCATCTATAATACGTCATGCTAATTCAGATGGATACGAGAAAAGAAATGTATGACACAATTCAATGCAATTAATGTAATACTTATGCAATTAGTCTAATACTAAAATTCAAAAGAAATTAGTGAGTACTCCCTACCTAAAATTACCCAACAAATTGATTTTCTAACCCCATCATACAACAGATACTTGAAAACCATTGCCTAATAATTGTGCCAATTTATAGCTAATACTACTTACCCACGACCCTGCAACCGTTAAGAAGAAAATGTCGTAGCAATACAGTCAACTACCCCCCACATATAGTGATGGATCTAGAAATTTTCTTTAGCGGGGGTAAATAAATCATTCACAATATTTTCATAGAACAAACATATTACAAGCTTTTACAAAATACATAATGTCATGGCAAAAAAAAAAATCTAAAATATGTACATATGCTTTTACAAATTATAATTGCTCTCTACACATTTACATATTTTAAAAAAGTTGTATGATTTTCCATTGTTAATACTATAAAAAATAAAAAATAAAAAGTCGTAAAATTAATACCAATTTATTCTCTCTTTTTATTTCTTATAACTTTTTACATTGATTTAAAAATATTTATCTTATGGGGGCAATACTATTTTTTATTGTGGGAAAAAATAAAAGTTATTAAATATATTATGTAAAAAAAAAACTTGTGGGGGCAATTGCCCCTACACCTATCAACATAGATGTGCCACTGCCCATATAACATACTCACCAGAAACAAAGTCACCAATTACAACCTATAAAACAAACATACTAAAAGAGAGATGTTGTCCCAATTTTGTTTAACAGCTAATGAGCTCCTCCTCTTTGATTTCACAGCTTACTAGGACATGGTGCTTATTGATTTTCTAGCTTTTGGTTTGTATATTGGGCTTAACAACTGAGTTTCATCGCTGTTTTACTTTAAATTTGGGTCTAGGACTTTGTTCTAAGCAAGGGTAACTCAATTTATACACTTGGACACACTAGGCATCAGAATTTGCACTAATTATGCAAAACCATGACATGGTGCTGCTTAATTGTGTAATATGCAACACCTAAAAAATGGGAATTTATTTGCTGGTTTAGTCACAAAACATAGATAGGCACCCACACTTAAGTCATGCATTAACAACATGCACCACAAGCAGCCAATTCAATTTCATCACCTTTACATACCAAACATACAACTTAGCTCACTGCCAACAAAAATGAAACAAGTCCTTTTATATCAACCAAAATGTTTCCAACTACCAAGTTCTCAGAACTTGATTCAATTTTATTTAATGTACATCTGTTAAGTATTTATTAATATTTTAATTTTATTCCTCTTAAACAGTTGCCAGATGTAGGTTTCCACTACTTTGCACCTAACTTGATAGAATTTGGTTTCAGTAACAGGCAGCCACAATTCCCATTCAATGCTCTATTAACAATTCCCATTCATTAATTATTTAGCTCTATGATTGCTCTAATCATACTAACAGTAATAGGCAACCACAAGTGTGAATATAACTATAAAACAACAAAAAATATATGCATTCAGAAACACTATAAAGTCTCATTAGCAACCAACCAAACTCAGTAACCAATTCATACCAATAATTAAGTCTCAACACAAAATTCAACAACAATGTCACTTGGCAATCTCATTGTGCAACATGCTTAATTTAAAAGTTATCAAATATAATTTTTTTAAATGTCAACAAATGTGAATATAATTTTACCCATAAATTGATACTTTCAACTAAACAAGCAACTGCTAAGTGCTACATATAAAGCATACCAAGTAACCATAAGTCCAAATGTGCAATACCAAGTTTGATAAGGTAAAAAGTAAAGCGCACTATATTCCTAACATTGTTTGATTTGATTTCATTAGAAAACAGAGGAATTCCACTAGGACTGACCTTTAGTGCTAAACTATAGTATGTCAATTTCATGTGGTGTTTAACTAATTCAAAGAAAACCTCTCTAATCATACCTCATTTTCTCACTTGAACCTTCCCTCATCACCATTTGCTAACATTTTCTCTCCAATAATCAACACAAAAAGAACCTTTACCAAGCCACTATTTTCAGTTCTGCAACCAGACCATCACACCATAACAGAACCCCCTCAACTATGACTATGCTTTATTATTCAAAACACCATAACAACTTTGCATTTTTACCTCGAATCCAAGCTAGTGGCGAGCTGGTGGCCAAAAAGTGATATGGTGGCAGGCAATACCTCGAATCCAAGAAAGGCAAAAAATTATGTCAGAAGCATAATGAAAATGGAGGCAAAGAATGTAACCAGAGAATAAGAGGTGAAGAAGTACTTGGCCATGAGCACGCATGGAGGTAATGTCATTGTTTTTGCGATGGCAGCAATTGAAAAGCAATGGCGACAAGAACAGAACTTGTCATGGCTAACAATGGAGGGAATGTCATTGCTGGCAATGAAAGGCGCAAGAGAGGGAGGGAGATTCGAGGGAGAAGGCGCAAGGGAGAGGAGTTCACAGAGGTTAGGGAGATGTAGGGAGAGAGAGGCCTCAAGAGAGGGAAGGAAAGATCGAGGGCACAAGGGAGTGAAAATGAAACCCAGATGCAGATTTATAAGCCCATTCTTCATCGGTTATTCTATGAACCGATGTAGAAAAGCTCTTTCAATATCGTTTAAATAATAACCTATGTAAACAAGTTTATTTAATTTCAAAATTTCCACCACATTACTTTTTACACCAGTTGTTAGACAACGGATGTAGAAAGTCCGATATAGAATGACATTTTCATAGTAGTGTATTCAAATAGACATATGAACATGTTTTACAAAATATTAACTATTGTAAATTCACTAGCATTATCAAGGAACATTTTCTTAATTGAGTAATTAGGATAATATGTTTTTAATCAACTCAATCAAGCAAATAGTTTTGTAAACTTTTGGTTGAGTTAAAAATAAACAAACATGTGACCACTTTATGCGATTCATCAATTAAAATTATAAATTAATTAAATGATATATAATGTGGGTATATAGACCACTGCACATTGTCTCGTATACATTTTAAAATGTGAGATATTCATTTTTTATTTTTTTACTAGTGATGATTATGACACCCTTTATCACATTAACCAATCTTACTGAAATTGTTATTTAAAGTAATTTATTATGATATAACTATAAAATATTAATCTAGTCATTTGAAAATATTGTGAGAAAACTTTTTTTATACAACACGAATAGATGAATTACTTAATAAATTTAAACACCAGAACATAAAACCTTGAAATTGCAAACATAAATGCATAAATATAATATCATATATCATTATGAGGACAAGTTAAATGGAAAAATTGCCTAGCCCAGCTCTCATCTATGGAGTTTGTTGTGTCCCATATTTACCGTGAAGGTAACTGTTGTGCTGATCGCCTGGCTAATCTTGGTATCTCGTCGTCTGGACTAGTTTGGTGGGATTCTATCCCTACTTGTATTAGGGAATTCTTCTCTAGGGATAGGCTTGGCCTTCCAGCTTATAGATTTTTTTGATTTGGTGGGTTTTGGTTCGGTCCCCCCACTTTTTTCTTGTTTTGCTTTGGTCTATCAATAAATTTTAGTTTGGGAACATGTTATTTCTAGTTCCTTTGGTGCCAACCTAGTTGGGATTAATGGTGCTAGTTTGATGTTTTTCAAGCTTTTTAATAAAAAAAAAATGAGGACAAGGATTATATAAAAATAGATCCAACTCTTTATTCCAAACCCTAAACAACACTAAGATTCGAGTGTTTCTACCCTAGAGAGCGCAACTACTTTTTATCACACAACGAGTGAAAACCTAGGCACATGCTGAGTTTAAGCAATCAGTATTCCAAGCAACCTAAAGAGGTATGTAACCTTAATTCTAATTAATTCTTGGTAAAATTCCTACTCGATTTGATTATAACATAACATAAAGAACTTGATTTAATCTTGATATATAGTGATCCTTTTTTCTCTCTAAAATGGTATTTAAAGGACTAAAATATGTATCTAACAATCAATGATTATGTTAATCATGCTTGCGTATCAATAAAAGATTGATTTTTTATGTAAAATTTGATTTGATTGTAAAGAGAAACATTGTTTGATTTTGTGCGTTTTGAGGATAAGTTATGGACTCACATTATAGAGTCCATAACTCATCCTCAAAATGCACAAAATCAAACAAAGTATCTCTTTACAAGTAATCCAATCAAAGTTTTCATAAAAAAATGATTTTTATCAATACACGAGCAAGATTAACATAATCATTGATTGCTAGATATATATCTTAGTCCTTGAAATACCATTTTAGAGGGAAAAAGGGATCGCTGTATATCAAGATTAAATCAAGTTCTTTATGTTAGGGTTATAATCAAATTGGGTAGGAATTTGAACAAAATATTTTTAGAATTAAGATTACATACCCTTTTAGGATACTTGGAATACTGGTTGCTTAAATACAGTGTGTACCTAGGTTTTCACTTGTTGTGGGTTACAAAGCAATTGTGCTCTCTAAGGTAGAAACACTTTAAAAGTAGTGTTGTTTAGGGTTGGAAATAAAGAGTAGGCATTTATTGTTTATATAATCGTAGTCCTCATAATGATGTTTGATATTATATTTATGCATTTATGTTTGCAATGTCAAGGTTTTACTTCTGGTATTTAAATTTATTAAGTAATTCATGTATTTGTATTGTATAAAAAAGTTTTCTCACAGTATTTTCTAATGAATAGATTAATCTTTTATAATTATATTGAATATTTAGGTAGCTACATATTAAACTACTTTGTAGATTGATCTAATTCCTCATACACTTATGAAGAATTAGATCACAAAGTAGTTTAATTTATATTACCTTCATATTTTTGCTAATTATTAATTTATTATTTCTGAAAAGAAATATTTTATAAAGCATATTAAATATAGAGTAATTTAAATAATTTTATTATCATATGAATATATTGATAATATATAAAGAAAGATTAATTTATATTTTAATTTCTAGACTCAGTCATTTGACTACATATTATTGGCAATCGGATGTTATGAATTTGCCATTCTTAAAGCTTGCCATTACTCTTTAAATTATTTTAAAACCCAATCAATCATTTAACTTGATTTTTCATATAAAAAGAAACATATAATAACAAAGTAAATAGAGTGAAGAGTCATATAATAAAGTATCTGAAAAGTTTAAAGAAGAGAGTGCACCATAGGTACCCCTTTCATCTGCAACAAATGTTGTTTCTTCTAGAGTTTGTGACCATTCATTGTATCTAACAAATTAAACCAATGGGCTGCGCCAAAAGCAATAGAAAAGGTGACTAGAGAGATAGGAAATAATTGTCCAGATGACTAGGGTCTGCTTCTACATGTTCGAGCCTTATGACCTAAAGATGTTAAACAAATTTGAACTACACCTACTATGGCTTAATTTCCAAAAAGAACTTAATCGACAGTTATTTGGGGCTTTTTGCATCGATTGTAGAACACATGTAAAATCAACCAATGTAGAATGTCAGAATTTTTTAAATTGGTTTTCTTAGAACCAATGTAAAATGTTTTTACATTAGTTCTAAATAGAATCGATGTAATGAATGTCAGTTTCCAGAACATAAATCTCACACACTAGAAATACAAATCAAAGCACAAAAAAACAACAACACTCCAAAAAACAACATTAGGGTTTTTAAATTCCATTTGTGAAACAACATCTGTAGGAATTACCATCCTTCAAAAAACCATAAAGAATCTAACCATCGTCATTAATTTATTGTCATTTTACAATGCATACTAATCATCGTGATCTTATAATTAATAGGCAAAAGGTCAAGAAAATAAATTAAAAACAAGTTAAACCACTAAAAAAGAAAAATAAATAAAAAATAGATAACTAAACCAAATCATCAAACAAAATAAATAAAGTGATTAATGGAACATTACATCCAGCTGCTCCTACTCATTAATTCTTTAGGCTCTTCCTTTCTTGTTTGGAGGTTTCACCCAACTCATTTTAATGAAATCCTCTTCAATTACCTCCCTCGTCACATGTTAGGTTTTTCAAATATGGAGAGTTTTAGTTCATGGTATTATATTTAAGAGATACAATAATTTATGTTATTATTCCTACTACATTTAATGTATGTGGATGTATATTATAATTTATATATGCGTTAAAGACATTTTTTAAACTTCGTACACCATAATGAGAATCCAAATTACTATCACTTGTTACAATCTAAATCAAGGTTTCTTATGCACTCCAATTATGCAGTTAAACTCATCTCCCCTTGTCACTCAACATTTAATTTCTTAACACCATCCAATTGATTTTCTAAGTCTAAACCCTAAACCCTAAACTCTAAATTAATTAACCCACAAGTTCACCTACTCCACTTCTTCGTTTGGTCTCCATTTTGCCTCAAATTTTGGGGATAGGTTCCTATAACCCTATAATACTTAATTCCTCCATTAAACCTCATTTTTCTTCACTAAACTTGATATTTTCAATTAATTTGGGGGCTGGACAGCAACCCCTTATTTAGTTAAATTAGGCAATACCAAGAGACACAAGGTGTCTACTTGCCCAATCTGATTCTCATCAAACAAAACCAACATTATCCAACAATTAAATAGGCAATTAAAGTCTACTAACAGAGACTTATTGATGTGAGAGTAGGGATTAACACCTCACCCACTAATACATACCCTCAAGGGGTCAAAATCATGCAATTAAGGCCAAACAAGTAAAACATGCATATGAACTCATATTCCACACTTGTAATTCATACCATTATTCATCATCAACATAATATGTAAGTACTTAAAGCAATTAAATCACAATACGACAGCCCCATAATCATATCATTAATTCATAAATTTTCAACAATTTTCTCATGAAAATACATAGCAAAAAGTATCATAACTTATGGCAAAAATTACCAAACCTTGCCTAGGACTTAGGCAATCAATTCTGATAATTTAAACTCACTTTCAAGCACTTAAAAACACTTCAAATGTGCAGTTTTTCCAGCAACTAATATTTTTCATATTTAGTCCTTAAAACATGACAATTTAGCTAGTTTAAGCTTTCTAATACACATAGTTTAATTACCAAACTTTAAGAATCAAAGGCTATGATTTTCTCATAAGTAAAACATCAATTTAAACTCATTAAATGGTCCAAAACTCTATTTTAAAGCAGAATCCCGCAGCCGTACAATTATGCCCCCAAAACTTGATTTTTATGCCAAATTTTGGTATCCAATTGTCTTGAAAATTATCCTTATGGTATCTATAATCAATCCCCATCATTTGGGTACACTCAAACATCATTAAATCACTTAAAAAGGATGTCAAAATTCTGTTTTCAGAATTAATTCAAAAGCAGTAAATTTTAGTCAAGAAAATGGTTAAAAACTTAACCTTGAAGCCTTCTAACATACTAGAATTAATTTCCAATTCAAACACCAATGAAAGCTACCATTATTATGAGTAAAAGTGTCACCTTTTGGAGTTTAAAAAACACTCATTGTTACTGTTACTAAATTATTCCCGCAGGCAAATTTAAATGCCATGAAAATTGGGTCTAAACTTTTTAGTTTGAACTCCTTATGCTCTAAAATTAATATCCAACCAATGTATATATACAAGCTAACATTTTTAGGCATAAAAGTGTCACCTTTAAGTGATCAAAACATGTTTTTGCTGCTGTTTTGAATTTAATCCCGTAACAATACTAATATGGCCCAAAAACACACCCAAAACTCCATTTTTACACTTCCAAACACATGAAAACAATTACCCAAGGTTAGGGTATGGTATCCCCAACCTTTTGCAACACAAAACATACCATTTTTAAGCTTTAAAAGTATGAAATATCCCCTGTTTTACTGTCATTCTGATAACAGTACAATACTGTCCCAAAAACTTGTTGAAAATTCATTATTTTCAACTCCAATTAAATGCAAAAATTCAAGTACCCATAGTTAGTATATCAAAAACTCATCTTTATCAACATGAATAACACTCACTTGGAGTCTTAAAACAACAGAACACACTCTGTTTAATCCCATAACTGCATCCCCAAAAAAAAGTGCCCCAAAACTCAATAGGCTTCAAAATGCAAGATAATTCCTACCCAAGGTAGGTATATGCAAGGGCTGTCATTTTCCATCACAAAAACACTATTTTGAAATGATTTTAAACACATAAAGCCACTGTTTTGTGGCTGCTACCAAAAACAGAAAAATAACATTACAAAGTTTGCTTTTTTTTAATTCATTACAACATATAGATGGCTCTCAAAGTCCAAAATTCATGCAGACAAGCTCCCAAGCACAAGAACAACATGAGAAAAGGAAGGAAAAACCCCATACCTTAGGACAATTTTGAAATTCTCAATGGGTTGCAAAACAAATTGGTTTTCTTGAAAGTTCACCACTCCTAAAGCAAGCTCCTGGAATTTGGGGCCATAAAGCTAAGAACTTGGTGGGTAAAGGTAGGAACTTGGGTGGAGAATCAATGGGAAGCTTAAGAAAATGGAGAAACACAAAGAGAAGTGAAGAGCTATGTTTTCTCTCCTTCCTCTCAAAACCAGCGGCCATGAAGTGAGGGAGGGGGCTTCATTTTCTATTTATTTGGGGTCCCCCAAACCCTAAAGTGATTAGCGTTAGCTAATTTTCTATATTAGGATTCCTAAACCTCTCTTACATAGCCTTAATCATGTCTTTATTAAGTGTGGTCTTTTAATTAATCTCTACATGTGTCTAGGAGACTTAATTAAGAGTATATTAGCTTAATTAATTCTAAACTAGCTTAATTAATACTCCCTCTGTGCCTATTTATAAGATCCTTTCAACTAATTTACAACCCTTAAGAAAAGTAGTTAATTTAGTTAATCACATTAAATTTGTCAATAATGAGTATTGTTCTTCCAAAAGTACCCTTAACATTTTTGACATTAATCATCTCTCTCCACTTAATTGCTTCTCATGTAATTAATTATTGTTTGGAGAGAGAATAATTAAGGGTACTCTAGGGAAAAAAATAATTAATGCAACTAGAATTAGAAAAGGGTCTTATAAAAAGGGACAAGCAATTTTCTGAAAAGGGTCTTATAAATAAGGACAGAGGGAGTAATTAGGAACCTTAATTATATTAAGTCTAAGTCTTATTAATTAATTACCTTGTGTCTAGACTCATTAAGGAAATAATTATAGGCTTTAGAATCTAATTCTATGGTTTTAGACTAAACTTCCACTTAATTACTAAATTGTCATTAATGAGTTGACCAAATCCCTTCTATTGACTTTGACCAAATTAAGTTTATCTTTGACTTTTCAAAGTTTGAATTTCCCTCCAGTAATAAGGTAATGTCTCTACTTAATCCTCCTTAAGTAATGCTGATTTTAATTATTTCTATTATTATCTTAATTACTCAAATAAACACTAATTAAGAGGTTAATTTTCTATTTAATCTTAAGCTCTAAAATTGAGGGTGTTACATCCCGCACCACGCCCAAGTGTACCTTCCATCTAGCTTGGCTAATCCAAGCCCTTTAAGGCTCTAAGGTACTCATCCTTGGAATAATTCCAAGAGTCTAAACATTTACAAGGGTCGTTCTCACCCTTTATATAGTAATAATTTATAATTCAATCTTAAATACCAATTACAAGGATATGGTGCAAAAAGCAATCATACGCACTTAATGGTACACCTTCCAATTTAATTAACCACCACTTAACTTAACCTTTAGTTAAGTATTTTAGTTGTGTACATATTATAATCTTATCACTAAACTCTTAAGCCTTATACCATTATATTAAATAAAAATAGAGACATTTGAAATATTTTTCTTTTATGGAAAAGATATTTGAAATATTAATTCTTATAAGGCAAGCATTATAAAATATAATATTAGCATAATATGCGTTCTTCAAATAAAAGTGATAAGGTTATAATTAAAGTTTCTCTTCTTCATATATTTCTTTGTAATAAGTTTTTATATGAGAAATTAAATATTTTAACATAAAGTGATAACTTTCTTCATGAAACATTATTTCATAATAATTGCTTTGCACAAGATTCTATTTATGCATTTTAATAATTTATACTATAACAATTACTCCAAAGTCTCATTATGATATTCTACTTATCCTTTCTCATAAGATGGTGAATTCTAAAAATAATACCTTTTTCACATAAATATTACTTGTAATAACTTTTTTACGCAATAATAAATATTTTCACATAAAATAATGACCTTTCCATGTGGAAATATTTTTTCATATATTTATTCTTTCAAAAATAATACCATACATAAGATAGTAAGTATTTACTCACAGGGTCTTGCTAATTGGTGTCCTTAGGGCACTGGATAGCATTTGAATTTCTCATATATATCAATTGCAAACATCAACAACATGATACAATAAACTAAATGAAGGCAAAAATAAAATGTATGTATAATTCAATGGTTTTGTGCACTCCCTCAATATGTACCACCCAAGTTATTAATAAAATAAAAATAGGAAAACATTTTGATCAAGTTATATAGTCTAAGAAACTATAATTTGATCTTTCACAAAATTAAACTACTGAGAATATGGGGGAAAAGGCTTACTTCCTCCATTATGCTCCCTAATCTCACAAACCTATTTCCCTAAGATCTCTGCCTAACACCTCTGTAGTTACACAAAGAGTTTTGGGGTCCTCCCTTCCCTATCCCTCACTTTCAACCTTTAGTTATTGCCTTACGAGTTGGTCTACCATCTTCCTTTACGAGTTGGTCTAGCATGACATATATATGGCTGTTTCTCTTGAAGAGAAAGGGGAATTATGCTCCGAAGGAATACAAATTTCACATTAAAAAAATGAAAATAGGGTAGTATTTTACCTCCTTAATCATGTTTTTCCATTTCTCAAACCCTGCCCTATCATTTTTTGAATAATTCTTCATTTCACAACCTTTCATGAAGTTTTCCCTGATGAAGAAAGCTAATCAATATAACATGACTTTTACCATAAACTAAGCACACTTAAAATCTTCATTCATACAAATAGAAGATACAAAATTACATATAAAAAAGACCACAACATTTGAAATGGAAAACATAATAGTCACATAGACCAAAACCTTAATAGAGATCAAGTCTAAACAAGGATCATATTTTAGAAACATCACTATAGAATTCACAACATAAATGACAGATCAACCTCATATGTTGTCCCAATAAAAATTGAAACTTCTTTAGTACTTCATCAACCAAACAACACGAGGGTTAAAAAATTAAAAAAATACACAAAACAAAACAAATAAACAAAAATAAAGACAATTTTTTTTATATTATTCTTCCATGAGCATGGGAGTTTCATCTCAATTGCATTAAAGGTCAGCATATGACACCAAGGTGAAACTCCTAAATTAATGTAAGAACAACACAAAAAAACATTTAAAAACTATATCTATGTTTTGTCGATACAAATCAAAGGAGAGAAAGTGTTACATAAAGAGACGGTAAGGCAAATTGGGGTGGTTCTTCCATCTCCAATGGTTCTCAAGGACACTTTGCCTCCCATCCATTCCCTTAAACCTCTTAGTGTTATCCATATATTTTGGTGTCACAGTGGTGCATATTAGCCAAGGGAACAGGCATATACAACCCACATGTTTCTCCATAAAAAAGCAAATACATATATACACACATAGAACGTGAAAGGCATGAATGAATGGGCAAGAGCGTGGACAATCAAACTTGACATAGAAGAAAACCATCAAAAAAGGAAAGAAAGAAAAGAGCCATGAAAGTCAAAAACTGGCATAGAAGGAAACCATAAAAAAATAAAATAAAAAAGGCAAAGAAGAATAAAAGCATGAATGGTGTTGGATATGCACGTATAGGAAGGGGTGCATACCATTTTTGAAATGCACTTCCATCAGGGGCAACATGAATGGTGTAGACCCTCTTGTGGTTATATTAATTTACTTTTTTCTTTAACTAATTCTACATATAAAATTGCCCTATGGTCATGTTAAATGAATATCAAAATTCCAAATTCATAAGTAATTATTTTTCAATGTATAAAACATAAAAATAATAAAACTAGAAAAAAAAGTCTCTTATTCATAGTAATTTATGCATTTGACTTCCCCAGTTAAAATTGTTTAGCTTTATCATTATTCTTAAAACTTCAATAATTTTAAATTAATTATTCAATTAATGAAGAAGATATATATATATATATATATATATATATATATATATATATATATATATATTCAATTTAAAAAAATCACTTTGAAAGTCATGAATCTTAATTTGGTTATTTATAATCTTTCAACTAAGCCATTCACAAAGTATCACCATATTACATTTGTATTAATTACAATGCATTAAAAGTATAAATATTTTCTATGTTGTTATTCAATTACAAATTTGTTATTTATGGTAAGATGTTTGACTTTTATAATAATTACCTTAAAAGTCATAAAAAATAATTTCTAATTGGTTGAGAACATGAAAAGACTTATACTATTAGTGTATACAAATTAAACTCATTATATTTTACTTAATATGAACTCTATTTATGAACTTGTGTGAAAATTTAATTGATCACATTTATAATAATTAATGTATATACCAATAAAGGTATGAACTACACAGGATTGAAAAAATTAAATGAATTATGACATAGTTTTGAATTAATTCTAAATTTGGAAAGTAAAAAAATTAAAAATTAATTAATTTACATTGAGATGTCCTTTTCTTTGAAAATTTTGAAATAGTCAAAATAATAAATTATTTTATCAATAGTTTGAAAAAAAAAATAGAACAATAAATAAAACAAAATATTATTTTTAATTGTTAATAAAACATATAAATTGAAGAAATGAACCAAATTAATCTTATGAGTAAATTACCCTTTCATTAGATATGTAAATACTAGCCTAACAGATTATATTAAAATATACATTTCTCTTTCTTGATAGATAAAAATATTCTCTATTTTTATGTTCGTTATAAAAAAATTGTTACCAAAATATCTTTTACAGTTTTCTTCCTTCTTTGAAAGATGTAAATATTTTACTAATGTCTCCTCTTATATTAAATAAGCACTCCTTTTAATTTAAAGGAGTCAGATTTAAGATAAAAATAAAATATACTTTTCTTTGCTCTATTTTTTTGAAACATAATTTTATCACTAAATTTCTTTTACAACTCTACGAAGTTCGATTAGACATGATCTTTTTTATTATTTTGGAATAATTATTTAAAAATATTAAATTTCAAGAAACATACTAAAAACTTTCCTCTATATAATATTAATTTTTACTTATATGTTTTTTAGTAAAATGAACTATTAACAAATAGATACATTATTCCAATTCTTAGCGAATGGGTGTTACAATATGGTCGGTTTAAAACACCCATTATCACTGTTTATGTCCACATTTTGGACTACTTGAGAAAGTATATTTATGTGAGTATGACTAAAGTATATTTCTATGATATTTTATGACTTAGTGTGGTAATTAATTACTAATTCTTTTGTTATGTGCTTGCAATAAATTTCTTTTTTGTTGCATGGTAAAAATACTATGTTAAAATATTATGTGTAAATATTGAAAATATATATTTGTCGTATAGGAGTGTTAGCAAGATACTTTTTAGCAAACTCCTTTCAACACATTATTTTCTATTTGTTAAAATTTATTGAAAATAATAAGGCTTTGTGTCTACAAGAGAATAAAATGATTTTGTCAAGCATGTGTGATCTTTGATCATATTTTCTCTCCCCCTTTCTCTCTCTCTTTCACATCAATCCATACACACACACACACTTGCACGTGTTCATTTTTGTTTTACAACTAGTTTGGGTCAAGATGGGGTAGTTTAGGACAACTTTGTGTAGGAATTAGGTCCAAAACGTAGGTCTAGTAGGTATAAGGTTATGTCTTAGTTTTATAGGGCCCCAACACATTAGACAACCCATAAACATTACTAATCAAAGCCCTTGTTTTACTAGCTGAGGTCCAACTCATAAGGTAATACAGGGTTACTACTCACAACACCCCTTTTAACTATATATAGCCCCACTTGGAAGAGAAATTTTATTTTTTGTTACTTAGGCCCAAATTAATCTAACATAAAATTTTATTAACAAGCCCAATAATACATAATGCTCAATCACATAAAATATCATATAAGGTCATACAAATAAATTTAAAGCAATTTAAAACATCAAATATTAACACACATAAACACCAAACGGAGTTAATCGCAATTACTTGCATTTTAAATCCTTCAAACCAAACAATTTCATTTTTAGAAAATATTATTATTTCAGCATTATTAAAATTTTTGAAATAATTAAATCTCTTAAAATACATCAAACAACATAAGAGACAAATTCCTATAAGGTGGAAATTGGGTCATTACATGATATATTTTGAAAATGGTGGAGGATTGTGAGAGATTTCAAAATTAATGAAAGTTTGTATCCTTTCATGAAATTATGTGTCTATTCATGTATAAGTGTAAGTATGAGATGTGACTCTTCACCAAGGGTCATGAGTTGTGACTCTTTACCAAGACTCATGAGAAGTGTTTCTTTGAAAGGTCAAATGACTTCACCAAAAAACATGAGATAGTAGATCTTACTTTATGATCTTCTGATTCATCTTCTTCGTCGTCTAACTCATCTTCTGGTTGACCATCTACTCCCTTCACTGACCCGGATGCTACACTCTTAGATGCTATTAATATGAGGTTAGTGCTACCAACATTTCGCCCTAACCCATTTGTAGCTCAATGCTTAACCCTGACAGGAGTGGGTGCATGGAGGGTGGTGCCACCTGTAGCTGCATTGGAGGATTTTGACTCTGAGGAGAAGGATCTTGAGGAGGATTCGAAGATGATGGAGGTGGATCCCGAAGAGGATCCAGTGGAGGATTCTCATAGGGATTCTTCACAGGGATCTTGCTAGAGGATCTTCTAAGGTCTTATACATTTTTTGGGTACAGCTAACTATACTGGGTATAGGGTGTAGACGACTGCTTTGAGTCTTAGGTTTTTCCCCTTTTGTGTATTTTGACTTGGGTAGACCTAGGATTCAGTATTTTGTATCAATTCAGTTGTCTATTGCATATTTGATACTTTACCATTTTGATTACACTTTGGACTGTACATGATACTTACTCCTTCCACTAAGATGCTTATGACTTTGTTACACATTAGACACTTATTTATATGTACTTGGTGGCCATGAAGGCACACCTCAGTTATATTTCTCGTTACGATATTCTCAAAGGATGTATGGTTTTATTTAAGATGACAAATACACGCAATTGAATTGATGTATTATTAAGCAAAGCGAAGTTTTAAAATTGTAATTAAAAAGTTCTAAATTTTCCGCAAAATTTACCCAAACAATTTCACTATCATTATGAGGACTATGTAAAGCTAATGAATTAACATGTTTTTGCAAGAAGAATGAGTCTTGATGTGTATATGTAAGCCTCGATTTAAGGGTGTTACACACAAGACCAATGAATTATATATAAAATTTACTTTTGCCTTCATTTAGATTATTGTATCTTGTTGTTATGTCTACAATTGACACACACACAGTGAGAGAGAGAGAGGGAGAGAGAGACTATTATATTTTATTAATATTGGAGATTTTATAGATCTAAAAATACTAGTATTTTGAAGTTCAAAACCAACGAATTAATCATTAGAAATGTTATACAATTACCATAGAAAAACCAAATTATTAGTTAGTTCAAATGAAAGAAATTATGCATAATTAAATAATAGGTGAATTGTTTGGTTTTGTAATTGATTAAGAATAACAACAACCGCGATTTATCCTTTAAATAAAAGTTATTTGTAATTGGAGAAATGTAGTGAATGATTATTTATTTATTTTTTTTGTACCAATCAAATAACATAACATTCTTATGTTGAGTTAAAAATCATAACACTTCCTTCTTGTTAATGCAGGGGTTGTGTGGCTGAAATGCTTCAAGAAAGACTTGAAAATATGTTCACCATTTCTTCCTCCACTAGATATGCAAAGATTATGATCGTTGAGTCATAATATATGTCAAGGAGATCTAGGAACTGAATTTAATGTCATTGCTAAAAGTGACGAGAGAGAATGTAGTAATGGAATTCAACAAACTCTCATGCATAATGGTATTGATGCAAGAAAAGAAATTGATATTAATAAACTCATTGACTTCACTGGCGAGAGTGATGACAGTGAAAGTGATCATATACCAATGAATAAAGATGAAAAGAATGATGTTGAGGTTGCAATCAATAGAATAATAGGTATATGATCACTTTCACTATCATCACTCTCTTTAATCAAGTCAATGAGTTTATTAATATCAATTTCTTTTCTTGCAGGAATACTATTATCCATCAAAGTTTCTTGAATTCTATTACTACATTCTCTCTCATCACTTTTATCAATGACATTAAATTCAATTTCTTGATGTCCTTGACATATATTACAACTCCATGATCGAAATCTTGGCCCAACTAGTGGAGGAAGTGATGGTTGTGCATCAAACTCATTTAGTAGAAATGCTGAACATATTTTCAAGTCTTTTTGGCGCAATTTAGCCACATAAACCCTGCATTAACAAGAAAGAAGTGTTAAGATTTTGAACCCAACATGAGAATGTTAGTTCATTTGTATTTTACAAAAAAAGAATAATAATCATTCACTACATTTATCCAATTACAAATAACTTTTATTTAGAGGATAAAGCGTGGTTTTTGCTATTCTTAATCAATTACAAAACCAAACATTTCACCTATAATTCAATTATTCATAATTTCTATCATTTGGACTATCTGATAATTTGATTTTCTATGATAATTCTATAACTTTTCTAATTATTAATTCATTTGTTGTGAACTTCAAAATGCTAGTATTTTTAAATCAATAAAATATTCTAAAATTAATAAAATACAATACTCTCTCTCTCTCTCTCTCTCTCTATATATATATATATACATATATATATATATATATATATATATATATATATAATAGCAACAACAAAATATAATAAACTAAATGAAGGCAAAAGTAAAATGTATGTATAATTCCTTGATTTTGTGCACTCCCTCAATATATACCAACAAAGTTATTAAGAAAATAAAAATAAGAAAACATTTTGATCGAGTTATATAGTCTAAGAAACTATAATTTGATCTTTTACGAAATTAAACTACTGAGAATATGGGGGGAATAGGTTTACCATATCTTTAATCTTTTCAATGGAATAGGCATGATCTGCAAAGAATTTCTTAATCAAAATGACTCCCATGTGCTGATGACAATATATTAGGATCACCTAAAAAAATATTCTCTACAACTATGTGTGTTTGTTTGAACAGTACAAGCCACTAGAATTGTGACAAGTCAAGCTACCATTAACCAAACAATCGTACCAAGTTTAGATAACTATAAGAAAAACACCAAATGATATGAAATCTCTAATGAAGTTGTTTCTGGAAATATATTACACTATTCAAAAACACATACTAGAAGCATTAGTTCATATGTTATGCATCAGTGCACTAAAGCACTGAATTAGAAGTTGCAAGTTCTCAAGAAGATTTACAAGCAATTCAGAAGTGTAGAACTTGTAGAAGACATCAAGTCCTCTCATCAAATAAAAGTGAAGATTGTGGATTGTATCCTACGAAATCACCCTAAATGACAAAATAAAATTGACACATAATACCATTCCTTTGGAATGTGAGAAACATGTCCCGCATAATTTGCGCAGTCCTTTTTCACTAATTCAATCACAACATATTGATCATAACAAAACCCTGCTGCCTCACCCTTTTAACCAGCAACAACATAGGAATATAGCTAATTTCCATTAAAGATTTGTATTTATTACAAAATGCAACAATTTACACTGGAAAAATACAAATAAGTAAGGACTATAACTCTTTACCTTTAATGCAACTGATATGAAATTTTGATGTTGATGGAAGAATAATATCAAAATAGTTAAGGAATTATATGTAAGTTTTGGTTTGTTTTATTTATTTGTTTTGTGTATTTAGTTTTTTTATTTGTTAACCCCCTGTGTTGTTTAGTTGATGAAGTGTGAATGAAGTTTCAAATTTTATGTACCAAAATAAATGAAGTTTCATTTTTTTTTTTAATCTTTTTGGTACAAGATATGATTGATCTATCATTATGTTATGAATTTTATGGTGTTTGTAAAATATGATTCTTGTTTAGACTTGTTCTCTATACAGGTTTTGGTCTGTGTGGCTATTATGTTTTCCTTTAAAAATGTTGTGGTCTTTCGAAGATGTGATTTCATATCTACCGTCTGTGTTCACAATTAAATGGAGGTTTTTATTGTGGTTGGTTTATAGTAAAAGTTGTGTTATATTGATTAGCTTTCTTTGTTAGGGAATGCTTCAGAAGGGGTTATGATTAAAGAATTATTTAGAAATTTATAGGGTAGGGTCTGAAAAGTGGAAAAACATGCCCAAGAAGGTAAAATGTTGCCCTATTATTTTATGTTCTTGTGAAATTTGTATTCCTTTGGAGCATAATTTCCCTTTCTTGGTACTAGAATTGTGCAGATAAACTTGCCTCTCATGGTACTAGAATTCAAGGTTTTTTGTGGTGGAATCTTATTCCCTCTTTTATCAAGCATGATTTCTACCGAAATAGATTGGCTCTTCCTATGTATAGGTTCAGATGATACCTCATGGGTTTTGGTACATGTCCCCCCATGTTTCTTTGTAATCTCTTTTATTTTAATGAAGTTTAGGTGTGCTTTTGGTTGATGGCTGCGGTGCCAACACTGTTGAGGCAGCTGCCATCATGTTGCTCACCTTTTTGCCAAAAAAAAAATCCCTTTATCTTCAAGAGAAGCAACCATACATTTGTCATGCTAGAATATTGAACTATAATTACCAGAAAGCTTTGAATCGGTAGGCTGAAAAGATTATAAAGGTAATTGGACAATAACAACAATGATTTTTCATTTATTGGCTATATGACTTTATTAAAATTTGTTCCCTTCAAAATTTATTTTGGATTGTTGACTTTTAGGTTGTAAGAAAACCAATGACTAAAGTTTCAAAAATTTTATTGAAGGTCTCGAGACACACATGTACAGTTAAACTTGTACAATTGATCTAACTCTTCATACAACAATTATTGGGTACACAATGAACTAAATTGTTGCTTTTGTTAATTTATTCGCATAGGAGCTTGGTTAGTCTTCAACTTCTTAGACTGTCCATCATTTTTGTTTGCATACTTAACATTAATATTATTTGGTTTGAATGTTTATGAGATGTTAAGATCATGAAGCAAAAGTTTTCATTTTTCTATAACATCAACACCTCCATGACACTTTCATTGAGTATTATTGATCTAACTCCTCTAGAAAAATGCATATGCGTATTATATATGGAGTAATTAAAATTCCAATCATTAATTTTTAATAATGAGCTTGCTTAGCTAATAGGAACAAGCAACAACTCAAAACACAAAAGCCAAGGAACAAGAACATCCAAAGTTTAGGGAACTTTTCAATGGCAGAGCTTCAACGCCATGCCTTGACAATGAGGTACACACTCATACCATAGAGAAGGTAAAAGAAGTGCTTCAAACAACATCAATAATAGACTTAGCAAAAAGGCACAATGCTACACATAGTTGTGCTAATGCTCTGACTGCTAATACCAGTTTTCACCATAAGAAAGGTGAAACTGACAAAGGAAAAGGTAATATGCTTGTGCATTCACCAACAGTACCAGCAAATGCCATGAAGAGCATCAACCCCTCAAATTCAAGGTCATCATTTTTGCATTCACAAGCTTTAAGCTCCTCTAGATGGTCCAATCCAAACAACTCCCTGTATGGTTTGGATTTATTGGGGATTTTCCAATGCTTGATAACTCCAAATATGATTCAGACACAAGTCTTCAACAATTGACAAGTACTGAACCAACTAACACAACATACTAATACACACCCTTTTAGTTACCATGACTTACAAAGGGGAGTTAGCACGCTAAACCCTACGGATCCATTTCCTGTGCAATAGCAAAAGTCACTCTCTACCGAGTTGATCATGATGCCTTCTAGAAATAGATTTATGGAGGAGATATGGAGGAGATATGGATGAGAAATTGTGGATTGTATCATTGACATATTGCATGACTACTAATGACTATGGAAGTGATTGAGTGTGACTTAGACTATTGCACAAGAAATGGATCCATAGGGCTTAGCGTGCCAACCCCCTTTTTAAGCCATGGTAACTAGAAGGGTGTGTATTAGTACGCTGTGTCCGTTGGATCAGTACTTGTCCATTGTTGAAGACTTGTGTCTGGCTAATATTTAGACTTATCAATCACTGGAAATCTCCATGCTGACATGGGGCACGATTCAAATTAAAACCATACAAAGAGGTGTTTTTGGATTGGACCATCTAGAGAAGCTTGAAGCTTGTGAATGAAAAAATGATGGCCATGTGTTTAACAGATTGATGGGGTTGATGCTCTTCATGGCATCTACTGACACTGCTGGTGAATTTACTGACATCTTACCTCTTCCTTTGTCAGTTTCACCTTTATTATGGTGAAAACTAGTATTAGTAGTAGGAGCATTAGCCCAGCCATGTACAACATTGAGCCTTTCTGCTAAGTCTACTATTGGTGTTATTTGAAGCACTTCCATTACCTTTTTATTGATCTTAGTGTGCACAATTGTACATCATTGGCAAGGCAAGGAGTTGAAGTTTCTCCATTGAAAAGTTCCTTAAACCTTAGATGTTGTTTCCTGGCTTTCGTGTTTTGAGTTGTTGCTAGTTCCTGTTGGCCAAGCAAGTTCATTAATTAAAAGTTAATGATTGAAATTTTAATAATTCCATATATAATACACACAAACATTTTTCTTTTTCTTTTTTTATATTTGAGGAGCTAGATCAATAATATTAAGTGACAGTGTCATGGAGGTGTTGATGTTACAGAAAAATGAATACTTTTGCTTCATGCTCTTAGCATCTCATAAACATTCAATTTAACCATATAATATTATATTGTTAAGTATGCAAAGAAATATAATGGACAATCTAAGTTGAAGACTAACCGAGCTCCTATGCGAATGAGTTAGCAAAAGCAACAATTTAGTTCATTATGTACCCATAATTGTTGCATGAAGGGTCCAATCAATTGCACAAGTTTAACTATACGGGTGTATCTTAAGAGACCATCAATAATGTACAATTTTGAAACTTCAGTCATTAGTTTTCTTACAACCCTAAAAAACAGCAATCCAAAATAAATTTTGAAGGGAACAAATTTTAATACTCTCATATACCCAATAAACAAAAAATCATTGTTGCTATTGTTTAGTTAATTTCCTTTATAATCTCTTTAGTCTCCCAATTCAAAGCTTTCTAGTGGTTAATTATAGTTCAATATTCTAGCATGACAAAGGTATGGTTGCTTCTCCGGAAGAGAAAAGGAAATTATGCTCCAAAGGAATACAATTTCACATCGAACAAATAAAAATAGGGCAACATTTTACCTCCTTGGACATGCTTTTCCACTTTGCAAACCCCTGTCCTATCAATTTCAAAATAATTCTTCATATCACAACTCCTCCTGAAGTTTTCCTGACAAAGAAAGCCAATAAATATAACACAACTTTTACTATATAAACAAAGCATAATAAAAGCCTCTATTCAATTGCAAACACACACAGAAGATATGAAATCACATCTCTAAAAGACCACAACATTTTAAAAGGAAAACATAATAGCCACACAGACCATAAATGTTTACATGGTGGGCTGTCTTTACTCTTTTCAATGGAATAGGCGCATGTTTTGCAGAGAGTTTCTTAATCTCGATGTCTCCCATGAGTTTGATGACAATATATTAAGATCACCTCAAAAATTATTATCTGCAACTATGTGTCTGTCTAAATAGTACAAACCATTGGAATTGTGATAAGTCAAGCTACCCTTGACCAAACAACTATGACAAATTTATATAACTATAAGAAAAAAAACAAAATTGTTGGTACAATTGGTGATGATGGTTCTGCAACAAAGAAGAGAAAATTAAAAGCCTCCTTAAAGGATAGCATACCCAAGTCTGAAGATTGCAAAACGAATTGATTTGGCATGAGAAAGTAGGTATAATAGTTTGCCAAATCAAATCCCTTAACACTATGTGACAACCCCAGTTCAAAAGGTTATCATTAGTGGGCATTTTATTGTGAATAATGCTCCAAATTAGAAGAGACTTTGACAGGGGTATACAACTACTCCAAATCAACTTACCCCAATCATGATTATTCCCTTTTGGGTAGAGAAAATTAAAAGCCACCTTAAAGGAAAGTATACCCAAGTCTGAAGATTGCAAAATGAATTGATCTTGGCACGAGAAAGTAGGTATAGTAGTTTGCCAAATCAAATGCTTTTGAATATATAAATTATATAATAATTAATATTAATAATAAAAAAATATTTTTAAACATATAAATTATGTTTTACATTTATGACAATAACTAGTGTTTTAGCCCGTGCAATGCACGGGCTTATTCAAATTTCTACTACCTTATTTGTATAGTCAATAGAAAGAAATTTGAAAAAAAAGGATTATATAGCATGTTGAATTTTTTATAAAAAAAAAAGAGATAATTATAAAAGAAATTAGAAACTATAAAATTAAAAAAATAAGGAAATAAATAACGATGTAACTTTAATTTTTTTAATATTAACTTTGAAAATTGAAAAGTAAATTGAATTAAGGATTTGAAATTATTGATGAAAGAGAGAAATCTAAACGCGTCCAATTCATAAATTTTATTAGGCTTAATTGCAATTTTGGTCCCCCTATTTTGCACAATCCATAATTTTAGTCCCCCTATTTTGCAAGTGGGCGAATTCCTATAGATGTAAGGTTTTGCAAACCTTACAGAGGTAAGCCAATACCCACACTTGTCTATATTCAATTAAATCCACACTTCCTTCATAGGGTAGCTCAAGGGACTCCCTGAATGGTCAGAGGTGAGACCATGCTAGGTGATGGGGCCTATGAGGACCACCCAAAAGTTGTACAAATCTCCATGGAGTCGAGTCAGCACGGCATTACATAATGAGATTGATGTATGATGTTATCTGATTTACTATTATTGATTGATTTTGGTTTTCCTTTAAGTAAATCTTATACCCTTGTATATCTATGATCTTTTTATATATAAGTTTACCCTTGCATTTTGTGTTTGTGTTTGTGTTGTATTACTGCAATGATCGTGTGGTTGGCACGGGAGCAGATAGTGGTGATGTTGCAGGTTCTCAGGCCGCTCATGACTGAAGCGGATGTAGATCTTGAAGATGGGATGGGATCTCTCTTTTTGGATATGTTCTTTCATATATGTACATAGTATGGGGACCAGCTTAGGACATATGTATAAATACTTAGGTTGTGGTGAATGTCCTTTATAAGAGAACTATTTTTGTAAAACCAGACCTAATACTTTTATGATGTGATGATGTACATTATATGTAGGAAAGTAGGTACATATATATGTGTTAAATGTGAAAATTTTCTATGTAGTTTCATATGATAATATTTAACAAAATGTTTAAGTATAACAAATCTGTAACGAAGATGGGTCGTTACATAATAAATGATATTATTAGTCACAATAGTTAACACTCAATTAATACTCTTAAATATAAATAAAAAATAATAAATGTGTACTTATTACTTTTTTTTCTTCTTCACTTTATTTGACCGAGAGAGAAATGCTAGGAACACACTCTCTGACACACTCTTCCAAACACTCTCTCTTTTATTGGTTGAAATTTATTGAAAATAACAAAATTTGTGGATCTCACATTATATTAGATGATTCTCTCTCCTGATTTCGTAGTTCTCAATAAATTTTAACCAATTAGAGAGACTGTGTTTAGAGGAGTGTGTCAGAGAGTGTATTCCTTGCACTCCTCTTGAGCGAGATATTGTGAAACATGTTTTTAATACTTTATTAAGTAATTTTCATAATTATGTTAAGTTATTTTCATGAGTTTTGTCAAATACTTATGCAAGCAGTTAATCATGTTATAAGACAATTTCAAATAAATTATGATTCTTATAAACACATAAAAAAAAGTTATTGAATGGAATACTTTTCATAAAGAAATTGGATCCCTATGCATATATGCATAGAGAGACGAGAGAGATCAAGTTAATTATTTTAGTAGTAATTCTCAGTGAAGTTTCTCTCTTCAACGACTCTTTATGTAAATTAAATTTTATTAATCCTATCGTTGAATATTTTGATATTAACTCAATGATCATACACACTAAATTTTAGATAAATTGAACATTTGTAGTTAGGTATTTTATAGTTAACATTTACTTATAGGGGTTTGCTAATGCACTCACACCTTTTTTTCAATATGAGTGCATTAGCAACCAACACCAAAACTTTAAGACAAAAAACCCAATCATTTCTTTTATTGTAATTCATTTATTCTAAGGATATTATAGTAATTTGTCTACTTTATTTTTTATTTTTTAAAATTGTTTCTCTCTCCATGATGGTGATCAGTGCAGACTTGAATCTAACTTCTGCCTCTTCAAGGTTCCTTTCTTTCTCCTACATTAGACTTCTAAACTTTGTTCCGAACCCAAGTGTTTCAATCCATTACACCAACATTTCAGATTTTTAATCTCAACCTAACCGTGTATATGTAACAGAGATGCGAATGAGAGTTTTTCAGTTATCACAAATTTTAATAATCAACCCACAATCAGAAAAAAAAAATCCTAACCCTAATCTACATGAGGGAGTGTGGTGCTAAAAAAAATCCATTATTCCATTTTAATCCAACATTGTTTGCTGGCAGTGGCCACTCATCTGCGTTGGTTACTATTTCTTCCAACAAAGAAGCCTTATTAGTTTTTTTAATATCGAAAATCAGTAGTGGGCATGCCTTTGTGCAGCACGTTCTCATTTTTGTTGGTGGCGGTGACATGGTGGGATCGAAAACAGCGAATGGAGAAGAGTAGCAAGAAGATTTATTTTTTAATTTTTAAAATATAATACTGTAATAACCCTAAAATAAATTAATAAAGTAAAAGAGGTGTTGGATTTTTTTTGTGAGTACATTAGCAAACCCCTTATATATATATATATATATATATATATATATATATATATATATATATATATATATATTCAAGTAAATGTTAATTTTATAGTTAGGTAGAACCAAAGTTATCAAAGAAAGTCTGACCCTAACCGCGACCTACCGGTAGAACCAACATTATAAAGTTCTTAACCCAAGAACAAAGGAGAAGCTCTCACAATAGAGAAACACTCAATTTGATTAATCTGCAATTTTTGCCTTGGAAGCTTACAAGAGGTTCCTATTTATAGGCTATGCTAGGCAGCCTTTAAAATAGAAGAAGTGAAATCCCACTACCAATCCCACTAGGCATTAATTACCCACTAACATTTACTTCCCACTAAACATCACAATGGTTCATGAAATCCCGCTAACCATCACAATAGTTCATGAAGCCCCCCTAACCATCACAATGGTTCATGAAGTCCCACTAACCATCACAATGGTTCATGAAGTCTAACTAACCATCACAAAGGTTCATGAAGTCCCACTAACCATCACAATGGTTCATGAAGTCTAACTAACCATCACAAAGGTTCATGAAGTCCCACTAACCATCATAATGGTTCATTAAGTTCCACTAACCATCATAATGGTTCAGGAAGCCTAAAAACACTAAAATTTGACCTAGAAAAGATGAAAAGACATATGAACTTATTACCCCAAAATTAAGTAAGAAAATTACATGAAAAATAAGAAAATGGACTTAATTAAATATTCAGCCCAAAAGCTAATTTAAACTCCAGCCCATGAATACTTCTTGTCATGTGAATTTGGATTTTTCATGTTGTCTTCGTGTTGGGCCCACTTTGAGTTGAACTTTCCATGATCTCTATTATTAGGCCCTACAAAGCTTGCTTCATCCTCTTATTCTTTGACCTAGCCATGGGACCTCCAATGTCACACAAAGTGTCTTTGAGGTTGCTTGTTAGATCTCTATCACTAATTGTGTGAGTATTACATTTTTTATATTGAACTGTCTCATATATTTCTTTTCTC
Source organism: Pueraria montana var. lobata (assembly GCA_026413185.1). Lineage (NCBI taxonomy): Eukaryota > Viridiplantae > Streptophyta > Magnoliopsida > Fabales > Fabaceae > Pueraria > Pueraria montana. The sequence goes on along the minus strand of CM048650.1, from coordinate 73,968,366 downwards.
TTATCCATCCAAATTAGCATGGCATATTTTTGATGGGAGATTGGATTTTCATTATTGTATACAGTTATGAAATTTAACAAATTTCTTTCATGCATATCTAAAAAATAAAATATAAAATATAATATACATCCACATACATTGTACGTAGTAGGAATAATAAATTAAAAAATCTTGTATCTCTTAAATAAAATACCATGAACTAAAACTCTCCATATTTGAAAAACCTAATCTGTGACGAAGGAGGAAATTGAATACTTAACTGGCTGCATATTAAACTACTTTGTAGATTAATCTAATTTTACATATTAGCAAATTTAATCTTGTGGACTGTCAAGCATTATGCATAATTGTATAGTTTATTGAGATTCTCAAATGAAGCCCTATGGCTACTTTAGATGATTGTTAATAATTAATCAACTTATGTAATTTTTGAGGTAGAGAACAAAATATTTTATGCATTATACAAGCATTGTTCCTTTTTATTTTGTCAGTTAGAAATGAATCATAACTAAGAAAATGAAGTTGTTACCTATGAAATTACCAATGCATGCATGAATGTTTTCTTTTCTAGAATCTTGAGGCTGTAAACTTTTAATAGAAAACTCTTTTGAAGATAATAACCATTTTCTTCTTGCTGGAAAATGATGAGGCCACAAAAGAGAACATGAGTGCCAAAGACGTTGAACTAGGTAGCATGAAAGTAATATTGATTTGACAGAAGGCAATCATGAGTCTGACAGGGAAGGGGTTTTGAATAAGCATTGTGGCCCACTGAATATGCAGTGCTAGGAAAGGGATTTTGATATTGAGCAAGAGATGCTGAAAAAGCGTTGTGATCTGAATGTCCCATTGTTGATGATACTAAGCAGGAGATGCTGAATGGAGATATTGGTCTTGTAACCTCGAGCACAACAAGAGAGGAATACCAATTTTCTGGACAACATAATGCGAAAAGGTTAGTTGTCTGACAAATCACTTGGGCCAACAATCTTGGGAAGGAGATTAATTTGACCTTCTGATTTGGGTGATCATGAAACTCTGAATTGTGAAAGGTATTATGGGATCGATGAACAGAAATCAAGCTGAATTCAGTACAATAGAACCCTTCCTACATGATGGATAACAAAGATAAAGTGGAAAAGAGGGGTTTCCAAGAAAAAAAAGTCCCTCCTCTTCCAAGCAAATCAAACAAGTCAAAGAAACGGTGAATTAGAACCCTTCCTTTTTATGGTAGCTTCGTTTCGTAGAGCTTTTCACGATACGACTATACGACTTTTCTTTGCCCTCACGAGACACCTTTTCTTTGGTACTTTTTTCATGTAATTCCTTTTCTTTAAGGCTTTCTGGTGGATTTTCATAATTGATTTCAGCACGTGGACTTTCACGTTGAACTTAATTGAGAATAGCAAAAGACTTTTCATTTTAAGTATGGAAGCTGATATTTTACTTTATTATATTGGTGTTACAAAGTTTATGGGGAAGGCTCAAAATAGCCTTTAATGTTAATGTTGAGCAACTATTTTCTTAGCCAAGTCCTATGGAATTCACAATTCTTTAGTTGATTAATACTATCTAATTCCCATAATGACATGCTATGTTTAGGGCATCTTTAATCCCTGTTTTGTAATTTTTATGTTCCCTGTATATAATCTGCATAGTAGTTGAGACCAACAATTATAAACCATGCATTTAATTATTTGCATATAATTTTAGCTGTTTAATCAAAATTTTAAGCCATATTGGCAAAGTGTTATAAAATTATAAAAAGTATGTGGTTATGTGAGAAGGAAAGTATATACAATGGTAGTTTTACGCCAAAAACTTAGGACTTAAACTAGCAAATATCATGTGCACTACACGGACTTTTTGTTTACATAAAATTCAAAAAATATAAATTAAAAGAAAAGATGTTTAACTAAAAAGATTTAAAATTATAAGATCAATATGCATAAATAAGTAAAAATTAATTATACTTAGGTTTGATTTATCCGGAAAGGAGTAAATCTTTTATAAAAGCAAATGATCACATGGTACATGGTATAAGGAGAGGCTACATCTCACCCTTACATGTCATTGTTGCACATTCTTGTAAGAGCTCCACTGTGTAACATCTTTCAGCTTGAAAATTATGCTTTGAAAATTATGTTTATAAAGCATATATGCGCTCTACAGTAACGCTCCATTTAAAAGCCAAAGTCTCCGCTATTAGTGGGCCATAGTATGTAGGTATGAATCTTGTTGTAGCAGCTAGTGGTTGTCCCAAATGATGACGAAATATTACTCCCAAACCAGTACCAAATCCATGTTTCACAGATGCACCAAAATTTGTTTTGATCTCAGGAAGTACGTACCAGGCAACTTGTGGCTGTTCTACACTGGGTAATTATGCAGAGATCTTGCAATGGTCAAAGTTTGCAAAATTGGGCTATCTTTCTTAGAAAATACCCCATGGAAATTCAAAAACCTTTGTAATAAAATCTAAATATTGTAGGGCAAGATTTCAACTTTGCAATGGGGTAAATCTATCTAGAATTAATCAAGCAATTCCGCCATCAAGATCTTTTCTATTATGGCACATTTTGCATCATAAAATGCCAACTGATGAAAACTTGTCAAAGAGAGGTTGCACTACAGTTTCAATATGTAGTTTGTGCTATGCGGCAGCTAAACTATCTCAGCATATTTCTTTTTGGAATGTCCTTTTGCATCCAAACTTTGGTCTTGGCTGTCTGACAATTTTCATATTCAAATTGATCATTCTTCTTTTTTCTTGCCTCTTTCTATATGTAACAGGCCTGTTAGTAAACAACTTAAAGACATTTGAATCATCAATATTTTTTAGGGAATTTGGTACTACAGGAATCATGCTAGATTCAAGAACAAATTTATTTCTATCCCTTCTATCTTTGAACCTGATGGCTGCCAATATAACTCTCATAGGTAATCTCACTTCAAGAAGCATGTATTCAAACATGGAAGAATTTTAAGTGCTCAAGAATTTTCAAGTTGTGTGTCATCCCCAGGAAAGCTCCTCTATTCTCAAGTAACTTCGTATCCTCCTGCAAGGATGGGTCAAGTGTAACATTGATGGTGCCACTAAAGGATCCCTTGATCCAGTATCTTGTGGTGGTATTTTCATAAACAACTCGGTCTCTATTGTGGGAGAATTCTCTAACTTCATTGGCAATTCCTATGCTCTTCATGTTGAGCTTTGAGCATTAAAGTACCTATTTTGAGAAAATTAATAATTTATCCTTAGAAATATTTGTAAAGAAGAAAAAAAAATACAACTCTAGCTCCTACAAATTAACCAAAACAAAAGCAGAGCGCTTCCCTTTTCGCATAAGCAAATGAACGAAGAAGTTGGGTGAGGATGAGAGTGGTGGTGAGACCTTGGGAGAGATAAGGTGTTGAGCTGTGAGACCTTTGGTTATGAGGGAATCACATAACTAGCTTGACATCACTAACTGAACAAATGATATCCATGTTATGGTCGAGAGTGTTTTGTGTTCTACCAACAGGACATGTACTCCCATATCATCACCCAAATGGTCTTGTAAATATGTCGGTAGACTAGACATGAACGTTATGATGTAATTATTTCCTTCAATTGACTCAATTGTAATATGTTCATTTTATGGATCATAAATGTGTATTTATATTTGTTGTATTGGACTCCCTTAATGATGAATTGGGTATGTATAAAAGAGCTTTTCATAATATTTTAATGGTTCTTTGTGAAGGTTACGTTTTAGAAATGAGTAGTTTTACGACAAACTACCTTTCATCAATAGATGTTTTAAATAAGTGTTAAATGGGAAATAATGTTCAACACTTGGTGTTCCAAGTATTAAGTTAGAAAGAAATCAAATTGACCCCATTTTTAGAAGGTTGTTTTTAATAATCAACTATTTTATCCCGTGAATTTTTAAAATAATAAGAAAATCCTTAATCATAGCAAGGGATGATACAAGTACAAATATATGTGGATGATATCATCTTTGGTGCTACTAATTAATGAAATCCTTTGTGAGAAATTTTCTATGATGTAGGCAAAATTTGAGATGAGCATGATAAGAGAGTTAAAGTTCTTCCTTGGTCTACAAATTAAGCGAACTAGCAATGACATATACATATATATCAGACCAAGTATATGTAAAAGAGCTTCTCAAGAAGTTCAAGTTGGGCGATGCTAAAGAAATAAAGATACCTATGCATCCAACATCAGTACTTGGATTAGAGGAAGAATCAAAGCAAGTAGATCAAACTCTCTATAGAGGAATGATAAGATCACCTATACCTCAGTACGTCTAGACCTAACACTATGCTCTATGTATGTCTATGTGATAGATTCCAATAAGATCTAAGGGAAGTACACTTAACTGTTGTTAAATGCATATTTAGATATATTATTGGAACCACTAATCTTGGTCTTTGCTTTAAGAAAAGAAAGGATTTCATGTTAGTTGGATGTTTGATGCTGATTATGTTGGAGACGGAATTGAAAGAAAAAAGCACTAGTGGAGGTTGTCACTTCATTGGTGGTAACTTAGTCTCCTAGACAAGAAAAAGATAAGGAACAATAGCCCTATCCACAGATGAAGCAGAATATTTCTCAACTACAAGCTGCTGCTCTCAACTCCTATGGATTAAACATCAACTGAAGATTACAGTATTTATGAAAGTAACATTTCTATTATGTGATAATATTACTGCTCTTAACTTGTCTAGGAATCCTATATATATTGCATTCAAGGGAAAAACATATTGAAATTAAACATCACTTTATAAGAGATAATGTTCAGAAAGGGACAATTGATTTACAATTTATTTCCACTAAAAATCAGCTTGCTGATATATTTGCAAAACCTCTTACTAGAGATAGATTAGTTCTTCTAAGAAAAGAACTTGGAACAAACTTTACAAGGGAATGATCAATTTGGATATGATTTCCTCCAATAGGACCTTTCATCCAAAGGGACACATCGTCCAATGGATAGTTGCGTCCAATGCATGTGCACATATGTTGTGTCCAATATATGGGTGTCATATATATATTTGTGTTCTTATTTGGTTATGTGTTTCTGTTTGCAAAACGACATATTTAATTGTGTTTTAACTGACAAATGATTTGAGATAAATGTTAATCTTTCCATATTGAGTCACATCAATGGCCTAAAAACAAACACAGTAACCATAACCGCCATCAGCACACCTCATCATTTCGTATTAAATGCAGAACAATTACCCTCTCTCTTCGAAAATTCAAAATATGAGAGAAAACCATATTGAATTCAACACAAAATACTTAGCCAATTTTAAAACTCAAAATCATTCTAGACTTCGTCTCTTTCAGAAACCTAGCCCTTACTCTCTTCTCCTCCTACCTATAAAAATCCAAGAACCCTAACCCTAACCTAAACTCAGATATGACATCCAACAAAGATCTTGCTAAGGTTGTTCTGTTAGAGTCTAAGACTTTGGATGATGTCCAACCCCTCAAACTTTGGTTTCATGATAACAAATGAGCTTATATTTTGAAGTATCTAATAATTAATGTTTGAGTGTTATAGGCCCTACACCGTCCAATGCCAATATGGTATTGTATCTCTTAAGCTCAAACCATTTATTAGTATGTGAAAAACAACATCCAAAGCACAAACTGGAACTTGTCTTTATTAGTAAAAAACCAGTGTCCAACGCGCTATTATAAACAAGCATCCAATGTTTTACGAAAACCAGTGTGTGAACACTGTGTTCTTTTAGAAGCGTCCAACCGCTTATATAACTTACACATATTATTTCTATCATCAGTTATATAAAGTATCTACTATGTCAGAAAGTACACTTATGCTTTTCGAGGAAGATTTCATTTGAAGTTTCATTTGAGGGTTCCCTTTGCAAAAAGGAACTTTTCATACAAGTAGTGGAGGTGCTACTCGTCCTTTTGTCCCCTTTCTCTCTCCACCCCAAGCTGACACGTGGTAATGGTCAAATGATTGTGAGAGAACGGATTTTCACCAAGGCTCGGATCCCACAACGGATACTTTTGCTCAGAGGCCTATAAATAGAGGACGAAGCTCTTAAAAAAATGAAGCTTGAACAAATTTTTAAAAAGTTGAAACTCTGCCAAAATACTTGGACGATCAACACTTGCACTAAAAGAGCTCACTTCTTAGCTTTGCTAAGTTATTCTGTGTAATCTGTTTCATATTGTAATATCCTCTTTGTGAGATTTATTTTAATACTTGTAATCAAACTACTGTTTGGAAAGCTAGGAGTGGCTTAGTGACAAAGAATACTTAGGTGTTGTTTTTAATCTCAGGGGGAGATTAAAAGTGTGCCAGAAGTGGCCTAGAGAATACTTGTAGCCAGAAGTGGCAGGGTAGAGAATACTTGTTTGTAATCAAAGTTTTGATTAGTGAAACCTTTCAAAAGGTTATTTTTGAAGGAGAACTTGACGTAGCTCACTTTGAATCACTACTCCAAAACTAACTTTTAGTAGCCATTGTTATGTCCTTTAGTAGCCATATAAATGGCCACTATTTCTTTTACCAACAATCAAGTGATGGCTAGTGTATCCAGGGTCGCTAAAACCATTAGCGGCATTTATATGGAATGCTGGTAAAGACCCATTTAATGGCCAGTAAAACGTGGCAATTTTAGTGACTATTTTAATGGCCACTGAAGGTAATTATTTTATTGGCCCATTTCTACCTTTTTAGTGACCTTTATGTATTGCCGGTAAAAATTCAGATGAACTATCTTGACTAATGTATATTCTATTGGAAATAGTATTTGCTCTTTTAAATTTTTTTTATCACCTGTCAATCAAGATTTAAGCCAAATATTACTTAAAATGTCACACCCATTAGTATTTGGGGCTAGAATTGTAACATTATAAGAAAGAGCTAATGTTAACTAACATAATTAAAATGTTAGCAGCGGACAATTTTATTTAAAAAGAAATTACACTGTGCAAAATCTTGGAAAATTACCTTACTAGATAAAAGAGACTCAACCATCAATTATTTGTTCAGGCAAAGCCTTCAAAACAATTTAACCTGGAATGGAATGTCATTGAATGATATACTGCTTGCTGTCCTAAGCCTAACCATCTCAGGATTTATAATAAAAAAAACAACACTTTAATTTGCTTCAAGCCTAATGATATACTAGCTGTGCTAAGCCTAATGGTCATAGAATCCAGTGCCAGCAGCATACACTAGTTTCACAAACATCTGAGCCTTCTTCTTGTCACCCATTCTCTGCCCTCGAGCAAAAGAGAAATGAATTACTCGGGAATAAATAATTAAATATCATGAATTCAGTTCAACAAATAACTGTATATGCTAAGAACATAATAACCTTCTTTTAGAAAACTAGGAAACTGTAACCAGAGACATGATTCTGAAACCAAAATATATAGAATCAAGCTTGAACTAAGACTAGTATAGAGACACTGTTCACTAAGGAACATTTAGCATATTTTGCACTTCTGCAGAAGGCTTGACTAAGGAAACTAGCAATAGATAGATAGAGGGCAGTGTCCATATTTAGCATCAAGTGGTCATGAGTTCCATCTCTGCCACACTCATTCTTATAATAAAAAACTGAATTTAGCATGACACTTGAAGCTATCTATAAAGCTGAACAACCAGATCAAGCCAGAAATATTCAAATTAGTATCACTGTCATTTAAATTGTTCTTGTCCTGACACAGGTATAAAGAAATATTTCACTTGTTTAATTGAAGAACAAGCAACTACCACAAAGCAGAATAAATAATCAGGAATCACTTTAGTGTCTCAATTTTTTTTAAGAAAAACAAGGGGAGAAAAATCAGCTTTATATCTCGAACCACAGGGTCAAAGTGCATACCTGCTATTGTGCCAAATTAGACCTTGCAAGATCAATGGAGTTGAACCAACCAGTTTTTGAACCTAGAGAATATGAAATATAAATATGGCTGGTTAAGCTCAAACTCAACAACCCCTACAAGGTGCAGGAAAAGCATTTACACTAATTATCTGACAGCAAAGTGAATAACACTAGCCATCAAAGATGCAGTCTAATGATCTACAGCATAACTAACATTTTGCAGCTGTCATAACTAATAAAAAATATGAATGCATTTTTCATAAAATGCAACAGGCTTTATCAATATATAATCACAATAAAATATTATTACCAGAAATCACATATTTCTACTCTAAAATAAGTTTCCAAAGTGAGAGTATACCTTTGTTGTTACCTCTCCTAGATTTCCTGAAATTGCGAATATTTCAATGTTCATTGAATTGAAAGTGTATTCTCATTAGAGTAAACAAGATAGAGGCTCTCATAGAGAACAGAACCTTACACCATCACTCATAGCAAAAACAGCCACAAAAGAAGAGAAACTAATGCGCAAAGTCCTTCTGTAAATTGAGAGGATAGGTTTCCACCATTCGGAAATAGACTTCAATTATTTGAAGAAAGCTAGGATAGAAATTCAGCAGATGCAGATACAAAATAAAACTAGTACCAAGCACAGAAGGATCCCAGGTGGAGCCAGTAGTTGATTTGATCTTTTACCTCCTATTTTCATTTTAATGGCTGATACAGGAAGAAAGCCACAAAAAGTTGAGTGTTAAAACCATGAAATGCAATAAAACAGAGAGTAACCAAGTCAGATATAGTTCCAAGAAGTAGGAAAAATAAAACAAAATCTGATAATCTCTAAATTGTATAGCAAGACCAGTGCTACTTTACATGATTTATAGCTAGAGTGATGCTCAGATATTTCATAGCCACTACTACATATTATTCAAGACTAAATGGAGATAAATAAGCACACTGAAGTTGACATGAATGAACTTTACATCAAACAGAAGATCAGTAGTTGCATACCCAATTTGACAATCCTGATGAAATGCAGATTCATACAAGAGATAAGAATTATTTAAGTCTTTAACTAGCATTAATCCATTGAAAGTCTTACAGAAATTTCTTCAAACTACAAGTCTACAATAGACAACTAAGATACACAACAGTTAATGTTTATAATTACTCTACAGAACGTGGGAGGTCCAACAGCAGAAATATATAAAGTGCATTAAAATCTCAAGCGGATATTAAGGTAGACAAACTTCTGCCTGCACTTGTACATGGCTCAATAAGAATCTCATGTACACATATGGACTTCCATTTACATTAGATATATATTTTTTAAATTAAATACTAGTATAATAAGTATTTCTTTTCAATTTCAATTTAAAATGGTCCTTAACTCTTGTGTGCTTAGATTGTTTCCTTAATAAGTTAAACTCTAAGATTATCTTTGTTATCCTACAAATATAACTTTCACCACCTAGAATCCACTTCTCTCTAACAAGAATAATTTGATTGAGATAAATATATAGAAAAAGGAAACAAAAAAATCGAGGAGGACACATACCCTCCAGCATCTACTAGCCATGGCAAATTTGGTTTTATTTTTTATAAATCCAAGCTGATCACAAGTCTACTGCATCCAATGACAAATTAAATGTTCATTAAATATACTGTGATAATTTCATACCCTCACTATTTTCAGTTGGCAAAAGTCACTTTGGTGCTGAGACTTAAAATGGAGAAGATAATATAAACTGGCAGGATACCTCACTACATAAGTGGCATTCCCAATTACAATAATCTTGAAAAGCACCACTTACAAGTCCATAATGGATGGGAAATTCAAATTGTTGCCCAGCTGTCCACCCAAATTCATGCCTTCGGGGTACCTGTCAAACATAAATTCCACTGAGCCTTATCCCAGGTGTTTACATTCAGCTCTATCAATCATGTTATACTTGGGAGTTCAACCTCTGAAATTAAGCTAGTTATAAATATCTTACGCCAATATATGTTTACAATCTACACATGAATTACTTAGGAGATTATCATGTAATTGCATAGAACAATAGAAATGCTTGAATGTGAAAAAAGAAATGACTAAAAATATCATTTGTAATGTAACATTTGCATCCTCAAGTTTGCTAGTTTCAGCATTTTTCTTTCCATAATATTGATGAATTAAGACACCACAATTTTCAACTTCAAGAAAAATCTTTATCATTATTTTAGGGGCAGCAGTCCAAAAATAAGCAAATCAATTTGGAGCACTTCCTCCCAGCCATTCTTTTATGAATTTCAGGATTCAATAAACCACAATATGATAATTAGAAAATATACAATAACACTAAAGAATAGAAATATAGAAAATTAGAAATACATAGAACAATATGAAAAGCAAAAAAAAAAAAAAAAAAGTCCAGACCACAATATTTTAGTTGATCAAGAAGCAGATATTACAATTTGTGCCTAAACTAGAGTGTATCCAAATTCAAGTGGTGCTTCACAGATCTCAATTCTCAATGCTGCAAAAGAATAAAGTATTTTGCATTGTGAAACATTGTCAGGGACCTAGCATAAAAATACATGGCAATCAGAAACAAACAATGCTTGCTATCAACAATAAAAGCTCACAACACAAGAATCACTTAAATTAAGCAATTTAATGAATAATAAAAACAATTCCAGTAAATTGATAGTAGAAAATTAGTTACCACCTCAATACATTTTTCCATTAAAGAAACACAGTGACTCCTATTCACATTACTCTGCAAGTAAAAAGAGAGGAAGAAATCGGGTTAGGGTTTCAAGGAGAAAGATGAAGGAAAGGTTTTCGTACCTTGCTCACAAAAGAAGAGTTACAAAAAGAAAGAAGAATAGAACAAAAACCCTAACTTCCAATCGCAAAAACCTGAAACCCCAATCCAAGAAAAATGGTGTTATGCGTCACTGTGTGAGAGAGGAAGATGGAGATGTGGCGTCACTATGTGAGGAAGAACACTATGAATACTGAACAGAGAGAAAGAGACGAAGATTACGTGTCACTGTTGTATGAGGGAGGAAGACGGTGATGATCGGAGAGAAAGAACAGTGCTAAACGAAGGGTTTTTTCTAAAATTAAAAAAAAGGGTGATACAATTCGAGAGAAAGAACGGTGCTATGTGTTTTACTTTTTTAAAAAATAAATAGTTATCTATGCATTTTGACATGAATATTCTATATTTTTTAGCCACTAATTTACAACTCTCAACCGAGGATAGAAAGAAACATAATTGATTTAGTAAAGTTTTGATGGTGTGTTCAGTTATCTTGATTTTCTTCATATTTTATTGAATAAAAAATGAAAATAAATCCTCCCAAAAAAAAATTGAAAATAAAGATGCATCACACGAGTTCAAGTGGTATCTCATATAATGATAAAAAAAAAAAAATAGTATCTCATATGCACTGTAACGTGATTAAATTGTCAATATAAAAAAAATTAAAAGGAATCATGTTATATTAATTTAAAAGGGATCACTTCAAAGTATCAGCAATTGAATTTACATCAAAGTTATTGGCAACTAAAAATAATTGCCAGTGTAAATTTAGTTTTTAGCGGCTAATATATATTAGTCACAAAAGTCTTAAATAAAAGACTTAACTATTGGCAATAGTCTTATTGCCGCTAAATGATGGTCGGGAAAAATCATTTTTGCCGTAGTGAGTGAACCAGTATAAACCAAGTATTTTTACTATATTGCTTTTTGCATACTTGTTATCTCTTGAGTTATTTCTTTCGCATTGAACACACAAGTCTTTATTTACGAATCTGTTTGTGAAAAGCTTTTTACATCGCTTGGACGATACCCTGAAAACGCAATTTCATCAAACTGTCTTTTTGAACTGATTGGACAGTCTCTGTGATTTTACATTTTACAAGTTCCTTGTAAAATCTGAGATCTCCATCTTTGTGAAAAAAATTTTAAGTTCTATCTAACACACTATTCAACCCCCCTTCTAATGTGTTCCCTATATTTCATGTTCCAATGCACACTGTGAGTGCCCCCGGCATAAACGGTGCTACAATCAATGTGGGGTACTTCTTCGACATTGATTACCTCGATCGCATGAACTGACGATTAAGAAGAAAATAGAAAGATGTGAGATTAGAAGCTATTTTAACTTTTGGAGGACTGCCAGATTCAGTGGTAGAGGATTGATTTATGGTGAAGTATTGGGGTAAATTGTACACATTACACCGACAACCCTTGCTATTGCCATTGGGTGTAAGTGGGTAGACAACTACTTGATGAGTGATTGGGATGAGGTCAATAATGAAACCATGGAGATTGAGAAGGTTTTGATGGGAGACAACTATAAGCTCCCTTTAACTTACGGGAATATGACTAGAGATGCCAAAGTCTTTTAGCAGAGTATGAATAAGGCGATTTTGCACAAGGTTGGGTTCAAAGACTCAATCTCTGAGATTCACATATTTTTTCTGTTTCACTTGTTGAAAGGAATAACCTTCAACCTACCTCACACCATCTATATTAACATAGCGAGAAACATGAAGGGTAAAGGAGAAACGAAGAATATTATGTTGGACCAAGGTTTAGAATCTAGAGGGGGTGAATAGATTCTCACAAACATGAACAATTTTTCTGAAAATAAAACTTCCTTTGAAACCCTTTAATCAAGATCTTTACCAAAACAATTTTGTTAGGTGGTGAGATTCAAAACAGATTTAAGAAAAACAATTTACAAGGTAATGAAGTAAAATCCTTTGAAAAACAAACTTGATTAATTGGACCCAAATGCTGAAAAGATGAGTGTAGAGTAAAGAAGATTCAAACATGCAAAAGATTTATACGGGTTCGATCCAATGGATCTACATCTAGTTATCTCAACAACTTGAGTTAAGATTTCCACTAAGAAAATCAAGGAACTCCATTGTGTCCTGAAGGAGATTCACCTAGACACCCTAATATTGGATCCAATTTCTATAGAGGTTGGTGGGGGCAAATCGAACCTAAAGATTAGTGTTTAATTACACGCGCCTTGGAGACTTGTGCCTTCTTTTTTCTTTGTTGCAGAACCATTACCACCAATTGTACCAATGATTTTGGTGTTTCTCATATACTTAGATAAACTTGTCACAATTCTAGTGGTTTGTACTGTTTAGAGAGGCATACATAGTTGCAGAGAATAACTTTTGAGGTGATCCTAATATATTGTCATCAAGCTCATAAGAGACATCGAGATTAAGAAACCCTCTGCAAATCATGCCTATTCCATTGAAAAGAGTAAAGACAACCCACAATGTAAACATTTCTCTATACAGTAAGCCTTTTCCCATTATTTTCACAGTAGTTTAATTTTGTGAAAGATTAAAATATAGTTTCTTAGACTATATAATTTGATCTAAATGTTTTCTTGTTTTTACTTTCTTAATAACTTTGCTGATATTGAGTGAGCGCACAAGACCAATGAATTATATATATAATTTACTTTTGCCTTCATTTGGATTATTGTATCTTGTTGTTATGTATGCAATTGATACACACATACACACACAATGTGTTCGTGTGTGTGTGTGTGAGAGAGAGAGAGAGATAGACTATTATATTTTATTAATTATTGGAGATTTTATAGATTAAAATTACTAGTATTTTGAAGTTCAAAACCATGAATTAATAATTAGAAATGTTATAGAATTTTCAGAGAAAAATCAAATTATCAGATAGTCTAAATAATGAAAGAAATTATGCATAATTAAATTATAAGTGAATTGTTTGGTTTTTTAATTGATTAAGAATAAAAATAACTACGCTTTATCCTCTAAATAAAAGTTATTTGTAATTGGAGAAATGTAGTGAATGATTATTATTATTATTATTATTTTGTAACAATCAAATAACTTAACATTTTTATGTTGAGTTCAAAATCTTAACACTTCCTTCTTGTTAAGGCAGGGGTTATGTGGCTAAAATGCGTCAAAAAAGACTTGAAAATATGTTCACCGTTTCCAGTAAATGAGTCTGAGGCACAACCATCACTTCCTCCACTAGATGTGCAAAGATTCCGATTGTTGAGTCGTAATATATGTCAAGGAGATCTAGGAATTGAATTTAATGTCATTGCTAAAAGTGGTGAGAGAGAATGTAGTAATGGAATTCAATAAACTCTCTCATCACTTTTATTACGACTCAACAATCAAAATCTTTACACATCTAGTGGAGGAAGTGATGGTTGTGCCTCAGACTCATTTACTGGAAACAGTGAACATATTTTCAAGTCTTTTTTGACTCATTTTAGTCACATAACCCCTGCATTAACAAGAAGGAAGTGTTATGATTTTGAACTCAACATAAGAATGTTAAGTTATTTGATTGTTACAAAAAAATAAATAAATAATCATTCACTACATTTCTCCAATTACAAATAACTTTTATTTAGAGGATAAAGTGTGGTTGTTGTTATTCTTAATCAATTATAAAACCGAACATTTCACCTATAATTCAATTATGCATAATTTCTATCATTTGGACTAACTAATAATTTGATTTTCTATGATAATTCTATAACATTTCTAATTATTAATTCATTGGCTATGAACTTCTAAATGCTAGTATTTTTAAATCTATAAAATCCCCTAAAATTAATTAAATACAATACTCTCTCTTTGTGTATGTGTGTGTGTAAACATTTTGATCAAGTTATATAGTCTAAGAAACTATAATTTGATCTTTCACGAAATTAAACTACTGAGAATATGGGGGGGGGGGGGGGGAAGGCTTACCACATAGAGAAATGTATACATGGTGGGCTATCTTTACTCTTTTGAATGGAATGCACATGATCTGCCGAGAATTTGTTAATCTCCATATCTCCCATGTGCTTTATGACAATATACTAGGATCACCTAAAAAATTATTCTCTACAACTATGTGTGTTTGTCTTAACAGTACAAGCCACTAAAATCGTGACAAGTCAAGCTACCCTTAACCAAACAATTGCAACAAGTTTATATAACTATGAGAAAAACAACAAATGATATGACATCTCTAAGTAAGTAGTTTCTAGCAATATATTAGGATTTATACAAAGTTGCCAACAAGTGTAAAGCAGAGACAAGCCAAAGAAGGTAAAATTTGAAGCTCGAGAAATATAAAACTAATGAAACATCCATATACACACTGATAATCTATTGCACACAATGACAACTTCTAGAATTATGAAAGCACACAAACACTAGATTTTCATTCAATTCATCTAACCACATAAAATGCTCAATCTTAATGACCTAATCTTTGAATAGCAACCCTACAAAAAAACAAAAAGCAACCGACATACCTGCACGGTTATCCATTTGTGAAACAACATTTGTAGGAATTATCATCCTTCAAAAACCATAAATAATCTAACCATCATCATTAATTTATTGTCATTTTACAATGCATACTAATCATCGTGATCATATGATTAATAGGCAAAAGGCCAAGAAAATAAACTGAAAGCAAGTTAAGCCACCAAAAAAGAAAAATAAAAAAATAGATAACTAAACCAAATCATCAAATAAAATAAATAAAGTGATTTATTGAACATTACATCCGGCTGCTTCTGCTCATAAATTCTTCATGCTCCTCCATGTTTGTTCGGAGGTTTCGCCTAAGTCATCTTAATGAAATCCTCTTCAATTACCTCCTTCATCACAGGTTAGGCTTTTCAAATATGGAGAGTTTTAGTTCATGGTATTATATTTAAGAGATACAATAATTTATAATTTATTATTCTTGCTACATATAATGTATGCGGATGTATATTATATATTATGTTTTATATATGAGTTATACAATCCAAATCAAGGTTTCTTATCCACTCCAATTATGCACTTAAACTCATCTCACCTTGCCACTCAAAATTTAATGTCTTAACACCATCCACATGTTAAAAGTGCCATAACGTCTTCGTTTGGTCTCTGTTTTGCCTCAAATTTTGGGGATAGGTTCTTATAATCCCATAGTACTTAATTCCTTCATTAAACTTCATTTTTCTTCACTAAACTTGATATTTTTAATTAATTGGGGGGCTGGACAGCAGCCACTAATTTAGTTAAATTAGGCAATACCAAGAAACACAAGGTGTCTACTTGTCCAACTTGATTCTCATCAAACAAAAACAACATTATCCAACAATTAAATAAGAAATTAAAGCCTACTAACAAAGACTTATTCATGTAAGAGTGGGGATTACCACCTCACCCACTAACACATACCCTCAAGGGGTCAAAATCATGCAATTAAGGCCAAACAAGTAAAACAAGCATATGAACTCATATTCCACACATGTAATTCATATCATTATTCATCATCAACATAATATGTAAGTACTTAAAGCAATTAATCAAAGTAAACTCATAAAATTTCAACATTTTATCATGAAAATAGATAGCAAAACGGATCATAACTTATGGCAAAAATTACCAATCCATGCCTAGGACTTAGGCAATCAATTCAGATCATTTAAACTCACTTTCAAGCACTTGAAAACACTTCAAATGTGCAGTTTTTCCAGCAACTAATATTTTTCATATTTAGTTCTTAAAACATGACAATCTAGCTAGTTTAATTACCAAACTTTAAGAATCAAAGGCTATGACTTTCTCATAAGTAAAACATCAATTTAAAACTCGTTAAAAGGTCCAAACTCTGTTTTAAAGCAGAATCCCGCAGTTGTACAATTATGCCCCCAAATCGTGATTTTAAGCCAAATTTTAGTATCCAATTGTCTTGAAAATTAGCCTTATGGTATCTATAGTCAATCCCCATCATTTGGTTACACTCAAACATCATTAAAACACTTAAAAAGCATGTCCAAATCCTGTTTTAAGAATTAATTCAAAAACAGTAAATTTTAGTCAAGAAAATGGTTAAAAACTTAACCTTGAAGCCTTCTGCCATAGTAGAATTAATTTCCAATTTAAACACCAATGAAAGCTACCATTTTTATGAGTAAAAGTGTCACCTTTTGGGGTTTAAAAACACTCATTGTTACTGTTATTAAATTATTCCCGCAGCCAAATTTAAATGCCATGAAAATTGGGTCTAAACTTTTTTTTTGAACTCCTTATGCTCTAAAATTAATATCTAACCTATGTATATAAACAAGCTAACAATTTTAGGTATAGAATTGTCACCTTTTAAGTAATCAATACATGTTTTTGCTACTATTTTGAATTTAATCCTGTAACAGTACCAATATGCCCCAAAAACAACCAAAACACCATTTTTACACATCCAAACACATGAAAACAATTACCCAAGGTTAGGGTATGGTATCCCCAACCTTTCCAACACAAAACATACCATTTTTAAGCTTTAAAAGTATGACATATCCCCTGTTTTACTGTCATTCCCGTAACAGTACAATATTGTCCCAAAAACATGTTGAAAACTCATTATTTTCAACTCCAAATGCAAAAATTCAAGTACCCATAGTTAGTATATCAAAACCCCATCTTTATCAACATGAAAAACACTCACTTGAAGTCTAAAAACAATAAAAACACACTCTGTTTAATCCCGTAACTACATGAAAACCCCATAAAAAAGTGTCCCAAAACTCAATTTTTAGGCTTCAAAATGCAAGGAAATTCCTACCCAAGGTAGGTATATCCAAGGGCTATCATTTTCAATCATAAAAACACTATTTTGAGATGATTTTAAACACATAAAGCCACTGTTTTGTGGCTGCCACCAAAAACAGAAAAATAACATTACAAAGTTTGCATTTTTTAATTCACTACAACACATAGATGGCTCTCAAAGTCCAAAATTCATGGAGACAAGCTCCCAAGAACAAGAACAACATGAAAAAGGAAGGAAAACCCCCCATACCTTAGGAGAATTTCGAAATTCTCAATGGGTTGCAAAACAAATTGGTTTTCTTGAAAGTTCACCACTCCTAAAGCAAGCTCTTTGAATTTGGGACCATAAAGCTAAGAACTTGGTGGGTAAAGGTAGGAACTTGGGTGGAGAATCAATGGGGAACTTAAGAAAATGGAGAAACACAAAGAGAAGTGAAGAGTTCTCTTCTCTCTCCTTCCTCTCAAAACCAGCGGCCATGAAGTGAGGGAGGGGGCTTCATTTTCTATTTATTTGGGGTCCCCCAAACCCTAAAGTGATTGGGGTTAGCTAATTTTATGTTTTAGGATTCCTAAACCTCTCTTACATAGCCTTAATCATGTCCTTATTAAGTGTGGTCTCTTAATTAATCTCCACATGTCTCTAGGAGACTTGATTAAGAGTATATTAGCTTAATTAATTCTGAACTGGGAACCTTAATTATATTATGTCTAATTCTTTTTAATTAATTACCTTGTGTCTAGACTCATTAAGGAATTAATTAAAGGCTTTATAATCTAATTCTATGGTTTTAGACTAAATTTCCACTTATTTACTAAATTGTCGTTAATGAGTGACCAAATCTCTTCCTAATAACTTTGACCAAATTAAGTCTATCTTTAACTTTTCTAATTTTGAATTTTCCTCTAGTAATGTCTCTACTTAATCCTTATATATATAATGCTTATTTTAATTATTTCTATTATTTTCTTAATTACTTAATTAATCACTGATTAAGAGGTTAATTTTCTGCTGTAAAAACAATAGAGGTTAATTTTCTATTTAGTCTTAAGCTTTAAATTAAGGGTGTTACATCCCGCACCACACCCAAGCGTACCTTCCATCTAGCTTGGCTAATCCAAGCCCTTTTAAGGCTCTAAGGTACTCATCCTTAAAATAAATCCAAGAGTCTAAACATGTACAAGTGTTGTTCTCACCCTTTATATAGTAATAATTTATAATTCAATCATAAATACCAATCACAAGGACATGGTGCAAGAAGCAATCATACGCGCTTAATGGTACACCTTCCAATTTAATTAACCACCACTTAGCTTAACCTTTAGTTAAGCATTTTAGTTGTACATATTATAATCTTGTCATTAAACTCTCACTTAAGCCTTAAAACATTATATTAAATAAATATAGAGATATTTGAAATATTTTTTTTATGGAAAGAAATATTTAAAATATTAATTCTTGTAAGTCAAGCATTATAAAATTTAATATTAGCGTAATACGCTTTCTTTGTAAAAAAGTGAGAAGGTTATAAACTAAATTTCTCTTCATATATTTCTTCAAAATAAGTTTTTATATGAGAAATTAAATATTTTCACATAAAGTGATGAATTCTAAAAATAATACCTCTTCACATAAATATTATTTGTAATAACTTTTTGCATAAAAATTTTTATTTATATCATATGAAGTACTATTCATTATTTAACTTTATTGTTTATTTTTCAAAAACTAAGACCCATCATTGAAATCTAAGAACCATCACAACCCAAGAACCATGGATCGCGACTGCATATATACAATCTCGGGGGTTTTATGGAATGATGAATGAATGGATCTCAATGAAGGTGGTTACGGTTCACTATGATCCAATCATTCAACCCTGCCATAAAACCCATTATCGTAGGGGAAGGAGATGGCGATGCTCTGCTAGGGCCTTGCGATGCCGGAGATGAAGAGAGGGATGAGCCCCAAGAGGACGGTGTTTTGCACAAGAAGGAGTTGGGCCATGTGAGATAAACAAACTCTTGAGAGAGGGGAATAAAAGAAGGTGTGTGGTGTGGGGGGAAGTGAGAGACCATGGATTGAGAATTATTGAGTTTGGAAGCAAGCAAAGGTTGGTTCCGTTGTTATACCGCATTCACTTTAAATACTACATGAAATTTCATGTGTCCCACGAAAGTAATATAAGTATTATATTTAACATTTAAGATTAATAACACTAATGGTCAATTTTTTTAATAGGGTTATAGTTAAAAAATAAATATATGAAATATTATATTAATTGAGGTAATTTATTCAATATTTCATTATTGACAACAAGTATAATATAATATATTTTTTTTTTATTTTTCATAATAATAAAAATCACAATTCTTTTGAAAATGTAATTCTTGTCAAAGCATTATATTGATATTTTTATAACCTAATCAGTTATTGAGTCGGTCAAGACACTTATTCAAAGTTCAATAGTTGAACTGTGGTCAAATCGTTATTAATAAAAGGATAATAATAATTAAACAATATTTAAAGTTACATTAGTAAAATATAATTTCACAACTTTATAATACTAAAAATAAAAAACAAAAAAATTCTCTTACAAGATATTTTTTTTAAAAAAAAATTATATATCTTTCCCCTTATTTCTTATTCTCTTTCAGAAAAAGAACACACTTTTTTATTTATCAATAAATATTTAACATCTCTTTTCTTTTCCTCTTAATTTCTTCACGAATGGATACCTCGAATACGTGTTCTTAGATTGTTAAAAAATAACTTATTTATTCACATTAATTACTCAAAAAAACAATTGAAATGTTTTCTATGAAAGAATAGGAACAAAAGGTAAACAATAAGATCCTTGTGATAATTTGGGATAAGGGAAGGAAGGTATAATTTTCATTTACAGAAAATATTCAATTATTTTAGATTTTTTCCAAGAAAATGATTATATAACATTCCCTTTATTTCTTATTCGCTTGTAGAAAAAAAATATTTTTATTTATAAATAAAAATTTAACAACTCTTTCCTTTTGCTCCTAATCTCTTTATGAAAAGATACATTGATCAACTTTTTGTTTTTAGATGGTTAGGCGATGATTTATTTATTGAAATTAATGGTTAACAAAAAAATATAAAAGGTTGATGTAGCTAGCTTTGAATCAATAGCTTAGTATACGATACTTATTAATACCAAAGAGAAGTGAAATGACAACAAATACACATTATCAAGATGAAAGGGCATGTAAAACATATAACTACAAAGAGTGAGACAAGAAGCATTTTCTGTTGAGAAATTGCATTATAAGTATTATTATAATTATAATACAAATCACTAATCGGGTTCACAATCATACACAAACACATGGATAAGTTATTCTCATATTGCAGTTTCCTTGGCAGGATTCTTCACGTACCCCTTTTTCTTAGGACTCTCAACCTTGTGATCATAATAAGAGTGGGTGGAGCACATGAACCACCAAAGCATGTACATGGTGCCAGCAGTGACAGTGCCGCAGCCCATGCAGAATAAGAGCGATGCAGCGGCGACGATGAGAATGTCCTTGTTGGCGGATCCAGGACATAAAATCAGTGGAGGCAATTTATTTTAAAAATTAATAATAATTATTATCATAAATATATAATTAAATATGAGAAGAAAATAAATGTCAAGTTCAATAAAGCGTTAATGTATCTAGTGACCTAAAAAGAGAACAAAATGTAAGTAAGAAGCTATCCAATAAAGGATGAAATTTGAATATGACTGAAAATTGGGAGCAGTAGGTTCAGATTATATAAACATAGGGGGGCAAAGAGATGACAACATTACAGATATACTTATATTTTTTAAAAGTCAGGGGGTGCATTTGCAACCTCTCCAAGCTTTGTAGGTGTGCCCGCTGCTAGCTGAGCTTGCTGGTGGAGAGGAAGTTGTAGCCAAAGAATCCCAAGGTGGCACGACTGCATATGTCAAAAGGAGCTCCCAGAGTGTGAAGCCCCTTGGAGTAGGGGTAGGGGGATGAGACTTGGTCTGGGGCAATTGCACCGTTCTCTCCCTCCGCACATGACTAATCGAGAATGAACTTCGCAATTAGAATGACTCGACCTTCTCAGGCACTGCGGAATGGTCCCAGAAAGGAGTCGAAGGCTAAGTCCCTGGAATCTTCGACAGTAGGGTCAGAATCAACCTAGTTCTCATAGCAGGGAGTAGCGACTACTTAGTCTGGTAAGCTTGTGCTGCAATTCCTTAATTGAATTGCTTAGTCTTCGTATATATATATATATATATATATATATATATATATATATATATATATATATATATATATATATATATACGATCTTGGGGGTTTAATGGAATGACGAATGACTGAATCTCAATGAAGGTGGTTACAGTTCACTATGATCCAGTCATTCAACACTGCCATAAAACCCATTATCGTAGGGGAAGGAGATGGCGATGCTCTGCTAGGGCCTTGCGATGGCGGAGACGAAGAGAGGGATGAGACCCAAGAGGACGGTGGTATGCACAAGAAGGAGTTGGGCCTTGTGAGATAAACAAACTTTTGAGAGAGGGGAATAAAAGAAGGTGTGTGGTGTGGGGGGAAGTGGGAGACCGTGGATTGAGAATTATTGAGTTTGGAAGCAAGCAAAGGTTGGTTCCGTTGTTTACCGTATTCACTTTAAATACTACATGAAATTTCATGCGTCCCACGAAAGTAATATAAGTATTATATTTAACATTTAAGATTAATAATATTAAATGGTCAATTTTTTTTAATAAGGTTAAAAAATAAATATATGAAATATTATATTAATTGAGGTAATTTATTCAATATTTAATTATCGACAACAAGTATAATATAATATATATTTTTTTATTTTTCATAATAGTAAAAATCACAATTCTTTTGATAATGTAATTCTTGTCAAAGCATTATATTAATATTTTTAGAACCTAACCGGTTATTGAGTCGGTCAAGACACTCATTCAAAGTTCAATAGTTGAACTGTGGTCAAATTGTTATTAATAAAAGAATAATAATAATTAAATAATATTTCAAGTTATATTAGGAAAATATAATTTCACAACTTTATAATACTAAAAATAAAAAAACAAAAAAATTCTCTTACTAGAGATTTTTAAAAAAAAATTATATATCTTTCCCCTTATTTCTTATTCTCTTTCAGAAAAAGAACACACTTTTTTTATTTATCAATAAATATTTAACGTCTCTTTTCTTTTCCTCTTAATTTCTTCACGAATGGATACCTCGAATACTTGTTTTTAGATTGTTAAAAAATAATTTATTTATTCACATTAATTACTCAAAAAAACAATAGAAATGTTTGCTATCAAAGAATAGGAACAAAAGGTAAACAATAAGATCCTTGTGATAATTTGGGATAAGGGAAGGAAGGTATAATTTTCATCTACAGAAAATATTCAATTATTTTAAATTTTTTCCAAGAAAATTATTATATAACATTCCCCTTATTTCTTATTCGCTTGTAGAAAAAAATTTATTTTTATTTATAAATAAAAACTTAACAACTCTTTCCTTTTGCTCCTAATCTCTTTATGAAAAGATACATTGATCAACTTTTTGTTTTTAGATGGTTAGGCGATGATTTATTTTTTGAAATTAATGGTTAACAAAAAAATATAAAAGGTTGATGTAGCTAGCTTTGAATCAATAGCTTAGTATAAGATACTTATTAATACCAAAGAGAAGTGAAATGACAACAAATACACATTATCAAGATGAAAGGGCATGTAAAACATATAACTACAAAGAATGAGACAAGAAGCATTTTCTGTTGAGAAATTGCATTATCAGTATTATTATAATTATAATACAAATCACTAATCGAGTTCACAATCACACACAAACACATGGATAAGTTATTGTCATATCGCAGTTTCCTTGGCAGGATTCTTCATGTACCCCATTTTCTTAGGACTCTCAACCTTGTGATCATAATAAGAGTGGGTGGAGCACATGAACCACCAAAGCATGTACATGGTGCCAGCAGTGACAGTGCCGCAGCCCATGCTCAATAAGAGGGATGCAGCGGCGACGATGAGAATGTCCTTGTTGGCGGATCCAGGACATCAAATCAGTGGAGGCAATTTATTTTAAAAATTTATAGTAATTACTATCATAAATATATAATAAAATATGAGAAGAAAATAAATGTCAAGTTGAATAAAGCGTTAATGTATCTAGTAACCTAAAAAGAGAACAAAATGTAAGTAAGAAGCTATGCAATAAAGGATGAAATTTGAATATGACTGAAAAATTGGGAGCAGTAGGTTCAAATTATATAAATATAGGGGGGCAAAGAGATAACAACATTACAGATATACTTATATTTTTTAAAAGTCAGGGGGTGCATTTGCAACCTCTCCATGCTTTGTAGGTTTGCCCGCTGCTTGCTGAGCTTGATGGTGGAGAGGAAGTCGTAGCCAAAGAATCCCAAGGTGGTACGACTGCATATATATATATATATATATATATATATATATATATATATATATATGATCTCGGGGATTTTATGGAATGATGAATGACTGGATCTCAATGAAGGTGGTTACGGTTCACTATGATCCAGTCATTCAACCCTGCCATAAAACCCATTATCGTAGGGGAAGGAGATGGCGATGCTCTACTAGGGCCTTGTGATGGCGGAGACGAAGAGAGGGATGAGACCCAAGAGGACGGTGTTTTGCACAAGAAGGAGTTGGGCCATGTGAGATAAACAAACTCTTGCGAGAGGGGAATAAAAGAAGGTGTGTGGTGTGGGGGGAAGTGGGAGACCGTGGATTGAGAATTATTGAGTTTGGAAGCAAGCAAAGGTTGGTTCCATTGTTATACCGCATTCACTTTAAATACTACATGAGATTTCATGCATCCCAAGAAAGTAATATAAGTATTATATTTAACATTTAAGAATAATAATATTAATGGTCAATTTTTTTAATAAGGTTATAGTTAAAAAATAAATATATGAAATGTTATATTAATTGAGGTAATTTATTCAATATTTCATTATCGACTACAAGTATAATATAATATATATATTTTTATTTTTCATAATAATAAAAATCACAATTCTTTTGATAATGTAATTCTTGTCAAAGCATTATATTGATGTTTTTATAACCTAACCGGTTATTGAGTCGGTTAAGACACTCATTCAAAGTTCAATAGTTGAACTATGGTCAAATCGTTATTAATAAAAGAATAATAATAATTAAATAATATTTAAAGTTATATTAGTAAAATATAATTACACAACTTTATAATACTAAAAATAAAAAACAAAAAAATTATCTTACTAGAGATTTTTTTTAAAAAAAATTATATATCTTTCCCCTTATTTCTTATTCTCTTTCAGAAAAAGAACACACTTTTTTTATTTATCAATAAATATTTAACATCTCTTTTCTTTTCCTCTTAATTTCTTCACGAATGGATACCTCGAATACTTATTTTTAGATTGTTAAAAAATAATTTATTTATTCACATTAATTACTTAAAAAAACAATTGAAATGTTTGCTATGAAAAATAGGAACAAAAGGTAAACAATAAGATCCTTGTGATAATTTGGGATAAGGGAAGGAAGGTATAATTTTCATTTACAGAAAATATTCAATTATTTTAGATTTTTTCCAAGAAAATTATTATATAACATTCCCCTTATTTCTTATTCGCTTGTAGAAAAACAATTATTTTTATTTATAAATAGAAATTTAACAACTCTTTCCTTTTGCTCCTAATCTCTTTATGAAAAGAAACATTGATCAACTGTTTGTTTTTCGATGGTCAGGTGGTGATTTATTTATTGAAATTAATGGTTAACAAAAAATATAAAAGGTTGATGTAGCTAGCTTTGAATCAATACCTTAGTATAAGATACTTATTAATACCAAAGAGAAGTGAAATGACAACAAATACACATTATCAAGATGAAAGGGCATGTAAAACATATAACTACAAAGAGTGAGACAAGAAGCATTTTCTGTTGAGAAATTGCATTATAAGTATTATTATAATTATAATAAAAATAACTAATCGGGTTCACAATCACACACAAACACATGGATAAGTTATTGTCATATCGCAGTTTCCTTGGCAGGATTCTTCACGCACCCCAATTTCTTAGGACTCTCAACCTTGTGATCATAATAAGAGTGGGTGGAGCACATGAACCACCAAAGCATGTACATGGTGCCAGCAGTGACAGTGCCGTGGCCCATGCTGAATAAGAGCGATGCAGCGCCGACGATGAGAATGTCCTTGTTGGTGGATCCATAACATCAAATCAGTGGAGGCATTTTATTTTAAAAATTAATAATAATTATTATCATAAATATATAATAAAATATGAGAAGAAAATAAATGTCAAGTTGAATATAGCGTTAATGTATCTAGTAACCTAAAAAGAGAACAAAATGTAAGTAAGAAGCTATCCAATAAAGGATGAAATTCGAATATGACTGAAAAGTTGGGAGCAGTAGGTTCAAAATTATATAAATATAGGGGGTCAAAGAGATAACAACATTACAGATATACTTATATTTTTTAAGAGTCAGGGGGTGCATTTGCAACCTCTCCAAGCTTTGTAGGTTTGCCCGCTGCTTGCTGAGCTTGCTAGTGGAGAGGAAGTCGTAGCCAAAGAATCCCAAGGCGGCACGACTGCATATATATATATATATATATATATATATATATATATATATATATATATATATATATATATATATATATATATATATATATATATATATACGATCTCGGGGGTTTTATGGAATGATGAATGACTGGATCTCAATGAAGGTGGTTACGGTTCACTATGGTCCAGTCATTCAACCCTGCCATAAAACCCATTATCGTAGGGGAAGGAGATGGCGATGCTCTGCTAGGGCCTTGCGATGGTGGAGACAAAGAGAGGGATGATACCCAAGAGGACTGTGTTTTGCACAAGAAGGAGTTGGGCCATGTGAGATAAACACACTCTTGAGTGAGGGGAATAAAAGAAGGTGTGTGGTGTGGGGGGAAGTGGGAGACCGTGGATTGACAATTATTGAGTTTGGAAGCAAGCAAAGGTTGGTTCCGTTGTTATACCGCATTCACTTTAAATACTACATGAAATTTCATGCGTCCCACGAAAGTAATATAAGTATTATATTTAACATTTAAGATTATTAATATTAATGGTCAATTTTTTTAATAAGGTTATAGTTAAAAAATAAATATATGAAATATTATATTAATTGAGGTAATTTATTCAATATTTCATTATCGATTACATGTATGATATAATATTTTTTTTTTATTTTTCATAATAATAAAAATCACAATTATTTTGATAATGTAATTCTTGTCAAAACATTATATTGATATTTTTATAACCTAATCGGTTATTGAGTCGGTCAAGACACTCATTCAAAGTTCAATAGTTGAACTGTGGTCAAATCGTTATTAATAAAAGAATAATAATAATTAAATAATATATAAAGTTATATTAGGAAAATATAATTTCACAACTTTATAATACTAAAAATAAAAAACAAAAAAATCTCTTGCTAGAGATTTTTTTTAAAAAAAATTATATATCTTTCCCCTTATTTCTTACTCTCTTTCAGAAAAAGAACACACTTTTTTTATTTATCAATAAACATTTAACATCTCTTTTCTTTTCCTCTTAATTTCTTCACAAATGGATACCTCGAATACTTGTTTTTAGATTGTAAAAAAATAATTTATTTATTCACATTAATTACTCAAAAAAACAATTGAAAAGTTTGCTATCAAAGAATAGGAACAAAAGGTAAACAATAAGATCCTTGTGATAATTTGGGATAAGGGAAAGAAGGTATAATTTTCATTTACAAAAAATATTCAATTATTTTAGATTTTTTCCAAAAAATTATTATATAACATTCCCCTTATTTCTCATTATCTTGTAGAAAAAAAATTATTTTTATTTATAAATAGAAATTTAACAACTCTTTCCTTTTGCTCCTAATCTCTTTATGAAAAGATACATTGATCAACTTTTTGTTTTTAGATGGTTAGGCGATAATTTATTTATTGAAATTAATGGTTAACAAAAAATATAAAAGGTTGATGTAGCTAGCTTTGAATCAATAGCTTAGTATAAGATACTTAATATTACCAAAGAGGAGTGAAATGACAACAAATACAAATACACATTATCAAGATGTAAGGGCAAGTAAAACATATAACTACAAAGAGTGAGACAAGAAGCATTTTCTGTTGAGAAATTGCATTATAAGTATTATTGTAATTATAATATAAATCACTAATCGGGTTCACAATCACACACAAACACATGGATAAGTTATTCTCATATCGCAGTTTCCTTAGCAGGATTTTTCACGTTCCCCATTTTCTTAGGGCTCTCCACCTTGTGATCATGATAAGAGTGGGTGGAGGACATGTACCACAAGAGCAAGTACATGGGGTAAATCGTACACATTACACCAACAACCATTGCTACTGCCATTGGGTGTAAGTGGGTAGACAACTACTTGAGGAGTAACTGGGATGAGGTCTACAATGAAACCGTGGAGATTGAGAAGGTTTTGATGGAGACAACTATAAGCTGCCTTTAACTTACGGGAATATGACTAGAGATGCCAAGGTCTTTTAGCAGATTAAGAATAAAGCGATTTTACACAAGGTTAGGTCCAAAGACTCATTCTCTGATATTTACATATTTGTTCTGTTTCACTTGTTGGAAGGAATCACCTTCAACCTACCTGACACCATCTACATGAACATAGCGAGAAACATGAAGGGTAGAGGAGAAACGAAGAATATTATGTTGGACCAAGGTTGAGAATCTAAAGGGGGTGAATAGTTTTTCACACACATGAACAATTTTTCAGAAAATAAACTTCCTGACACTGTTTAATCAAGATCTTTACCAAAACAATTTTTTTAGGTGGTAAGATTCAAAACAGATTTAAGAAAAAAAAAACAATTTACATGGTAATGAAGTAAAATCCTTTGAAAAGAAAACTTGATTAATTGGACCCAAATGCTGAAAAGATGAGTGTAGAGTAAAGAAGATTCAAAGATGCGAAAGATTTATACTAGTTCAATCCAATGGATCTACATCCAATTATCTCAACAACTTGAGTTAAGATTTCCACTAAGAATATCAAGGAACTCCATTGTATCCTGAAGAAGATTCACCTAGACACCATAATATTAATTGCATCCAATTTCTATAGAGGTTGGTCGGGGCAAATCAAACCTAAAGGTTAGTGTTTAACTACACATGCCTTGGAGACTGTGCCTTCTTTTTTCTTTGTTGTAAAACCATTACCACCAGTTGTACCAACGATTTTGGTGTTTCTCATATACTTAGATAAACTTCTCACAATTATTTGGTTAAGGGTAGCTTGACTTGTCACAATTATAGTGGTTTGTATTGTTTAGAGAGGCACACAAAGTTGCAGAGAATAACTTTTGAGGTGATCCTAATATATTGTCATCAAGCTCATAAGAGACATCGAGATTAAGAAACCCTCTACAAATCATGCCTATTCCATTGAAAAGAGTAAAGACAACCCATAATGTGTAAACATTTCTCTATACAGTAAGCCTTTATCCCATTATTTTCACAGTAGTTTAATTTTGTGAAAGATTATAATAAAGTTTCTTAGACTATATAATTTGATCTAAATGTTTTCTTGTTTTTACTTTCTTAATAACTTTGTTGGTATTGAGTGACCGCACAAGACCAAAGAATTATATATATAATTTACTTTTGCCTTCATTTGGATTATTGTATCTTGTTATGTATGCAATTGATACACACACGCACGCACACATACACACACAGTGTGTGTGTGTGTGTGTGAGAGAGAGAGAGAGAGATAGAGAGAGAGAGAGAGAGACTATTATATTTTATTAATTATTGGAGATTTTATAGATTAAAATTACTAGTATTTTGAAGTTCAAAACCAATGAATTAATAATTAGAAATGTTTTAGCATTGTCAGAGAAAAATCAAATTATCAGATAGTCTAAATAATGAAAGAAATTATCCATAATTAACTTATAAGTGAATTGTTAGGTTTTATAATTGATTAAGAATAACAACAACCATGCTTTATCCTCTAAATAAAAGTTATTTGTAACTGGAGAAATGTAGTGAATGATTATTTATTTATTTTTTTGTAACAATCAAATAACTTAACATTCTTATGTTGACTTCAAAATCTTAACACTTCCTTCTTCTTAATGCAGGGGTTATGTGGCTAAAATGCGTCAAGAAAACTTGAAAATATGTTTACCATTTCCAGTAAATGAGTCTGAGGCACAACCATCACTTTCTCCATGCCACTAGATGTGCAAAGATTCCAATTGTTGAGTCGTAATATATGTCAAGGAGATCTAGGAATTGAATTTAATGTCATCGCTAAAAGTGATGAGAGAGAATGCAGTAATGGAATTCAAGAAACTCTCTCATCACTTGTAGCAATGAAATTAAATTTAATTCCTAGATCTTCTTGACATATATTACGACTCAACAATCGGAATCTTTGCACATCTAGTGGCATGGAGAAAGTAATGGTTGTGCCTCAGACTCATTTACTGGAAATGGTAAACATATTTTCAAGTTTTCTTGATGCATTTTAGCCACATAACCCCTGCAATAACAAGAAGGAAGTGTTATGATTTTGAACTCAACATAAGAATGTTGAGTTATTTGATTGTTACAAAAAAGTAAATAAATAATCATTCACTACATTTCTCCAATTACAAATAACTTTTATCTAGAGGATAAAATGTGGTTGTTGTTATTCTTAATCAATTACAAAACCAAACATTTCACCTATAATTCAATTATGCATAATTTCTATCATTTGGACTAACTAATAATTTCATTTTCTATGATAATTCTATAACATTTCTAATTATTAATTCATTGGTTGTGAACTTCTAAATGCTAGTATTTTTAAATCTATAAAATCTCCTAAAATTAATTAAATACAATACTCTCTCTCTTTGTGTGTGTGTGTGTGTGGAAACATTTTGATCAAGTTATATAGTCTAAGAAACTATAATTTGATCTTTCACGAAATTAAACTACTGAAAATATAGGGGGAAAAGGCTTACCATATAGAGAAATGTATACATGGTGGGCTATCTTTACTCTTTTCAATGGAATAGGCATGATCTACCGAGAATTTTTTAATCTCGATGTCTCCCATATGCTTGTTGACAATATACTAGGATCACCTAAAATTTTTGTCTCTACAACTATGTGTGTTTGTCTTAACGGTACAAGCCACTAGAATCGTGACAAGTCAAGCTACCCTTAACCAATCAATCGCAACAAATTTATATAACAATGAGAAAAATAGCAAATGATATGACATCTCTAATTAAGTAGTTTCTGGCAATATATTAGGATTTATGCAAAGTTGCTAACAAGTGTAAAGCAGAGACAAGACAAAGAAGGTAAAATTTGAAGCTCGAGAAATATAAAACTAATGAAACATCCATATACACACTGATAATCAATTGCACACAATGAAAACTTCTACAATTATGAAAACCAACAAACACTAGATTTTCATTCAATTAATCTAAACACATAAAATGCTCAATCTTAATGACCCGATCTTTGAATAGCAACCCTAAAAAAGCAACCAGCATACCTGCGCAGTTATCTCAAAATGGGATACATACACATAATGAAAAATATCTATTACACATTTAGGGTTTTTAAATTCCATTTGTGAAACAACATCTGTAGGAATTATCATCCTTCAAAAACCATAATGAATCTAGCCATCATCATTAATACGCAAAAGGCCAAGAAAATAAATTGAAAACAAGTTAAACCACCAAAAACAAAAAATAAAAAATAGAAAACCAAACCAAATCATCAAACAAAATAAATAAAGTAATTAATTGAACATTGCATCTAGCTGCTTCTTCTCATTAATTCTTCATTCTCCTCTGTGCTAGTTCGGAGGTTTCACCCGAGTCATCTCTATGGAATCATATTCAACTTCCTCCTTTATCACAGGTTAGGTTTTCAAATATTGAGAGTTTTAGTTCATGGTATTATATTTAAGAGATACAATAATTTATAATTTATTATTCCTGCTACATAAATGTATATGGATGTATCTTATATATTATATTTTATATATGCGTAATACAATCCAAATCAAGGTTTCTTATGCACTCCAATTATGCACTTAAACTCATATCACCTTCCCATTCATAATTTAATGTCTTAACACCATCCACATGTTAAAAGTGCCATAACTTCTTCATTTGGTCTCTGTTTTGCCTCAAATTTTGGGGATAGGTTCCTATAATCCCATAGTACTTAATTCGTTCATTAAACCTCATTTTTCTTCACTAAACTTGATATTTTTAATTAATTTGGGGGCTGGACAGAAACCCCTAATTTAGTTAAATTAGGTAATTCCAAGAGACACAAGGTGTCTACGCCCAATTTGATTCTCATCAAACAAAAACAACACTATCCAACAATTAAATAAGAAATTAAAGCCTACTAAAGAGACTTATTGATGTGAGAGTGGGGATTACCACCTTACCCACTAACACATACCCTCAAGGGGTCAAATTCATGCAATTATGCCAAACAAGTAAAACAAGCATATGAACTCATATTCCACACATGTAATTCATACCATTATTCATCATCAACATAATATGTAAGTACTTAAAGCAATTAAATGTCAATATGGCAGCCCCATAATCATATCATAAACTCGTAAATTTTCAACAATTTTATCATGAAAATACATAGCAAAAATTATCATAACTTATGGCAAAAATTACCAAACCTTGCCTAGGACTTAGGCAATCAATTCTGATCATTTAAACTCACTTTCGAACACTTGAAAACATTTCAAATGTGCATTTTTTCCAGCAACTAAATTTTTCATATTTAGTCCTTAAAACATGACAATTTAGCTAGTATAAGCTTTCTAATACACATAGTTTAATTACCAAACTTTAAGAATCAAAGGCTATGACTTTCTCATAAGTAAAACATCAATTTAAACTCATTAAAAGGTCCAAAACTCTGTTTTAAAGCAGAACCCCGCAGCTGTACAATTATGCCCCCAAAACTTGATTTTAAGCCAAATTTTAGTATCCAATTGTCTTGAAAATTAGCCTTATGGTATCTATAATCAATCCCCAACATTTGGGTACACTCAAACATCATTAAAACACTTAAAAAGCATGTCCGAATCCTGTTTTCAGAATTAATTCAAAAACACTAAATTTTAGTCAAGAAAATGGTTAAATAACCTTTACGCCTTCTAACATAGTAGAATTAATTTCCAATTCAAACACCAATGAAAGCTATCATTTTTATGAGTAAAAGGGTCACCTGTTGGGGTTTAAAAATAACCATTGCTACTGTTATTAAATTATTCCCGCAGCCAAATTTAAATGCCATGAAAAGTGGGTCTAAACTTTTTATTTTGAACTCCTTATGCTCTAAAATTAATATCTAACCTATATATATATATATATATATATATATATATATATATATATATATATATATATATATATATATATATATATACAAGCTAACATTTTTAGGCATAGAAGTGTCACCTTTTAAGTGATCAAAACATGTTTTTGCTACTGTTTTGAATTTAATCCCGTAACAGTACCAATATGGCCCAATAACACCCAAAACACCATTTTTACACTTTCAAACACATGAAAACAATTACCCAAGGTTAGTATGGTATCCCCAACCTTTCCAACACAAAACATACCATTTTTAAGCTTTAAAAGTATTAAATATCCCCTGTTTTACTGTCATTCCCATAACATTAAAATATTGTCCCAAAAACATGTTGAAAACTCATTATTTTCAACTCCAAATGCAAAAATTCAAGTACCCATAGTTAGTATATCAAAACCCCATCTTTATCAACATGAAAAACACTCACTTGAAGTCTTAAAACAATAAAACACACTCTGTTTAATCCCTTCACTACATGAAAACCCCACAAAAGAGTGTCCCAAAACTCAATTTTTAGGCTTCAAAATGCAAGGAAATTCCTACCCAAGGTAGTATATGCAAGGGCTATCATTTTCCATCATAAAAACACTATTTTGAGATGATTTTAAACACATAAAGCCACTGTTTTGTGGCTGCGACCAAAAACAGAAAAATAACATTACAAAGTTTGCATTTTTTAATTCACTACAACACATAGATGGCTCTCAAAGTCCAAAATTCATGGAGACAAGCTCCCAAGAACAAGAACAACATGAAAAAGGAAGGAAAACTCCCATACCTTAGGAGAATTTCGAAATTCTCGATAGGTTGCAAAACAAATTGGTTTTCTTGAAAGTTCACCACTCCAAAAGGAAGCTCCTTGAATTTGGGGCCATAAAGCTAAGAACTTGGTTGGTAAAGGTAGGAACTTGGGTGGAGAATCAATAGGGAACTTAAGAAAATGGAGAAACACAAAGAGAAGTGAAGAGCTCTCTTCTCTCTCCTGCCTCTCAAAACCAGCGGCCATGAAGTGAGGGAGGGGGCTTCAGTTTTTCTATTTATTTGGGGTCCCCCAATCCCTAAAGTGATTAGGGTTAGCTAATTTCATGTATTAGGATTCCTAAACCTCTCTTACATAGCCTTAATCATGTCCTTATTAAGTGTGGTCTCTTAATTAATCTCTACATGTCTCTAGGAGACTTAATTAAGAGTATATTAGCTTAATTAATTATAAACTAGCCTAATTAATAATTAGGAACCTTAATTATATTAATTCTAAGTTTTGTTAATTAATTACCTTGTGTCTAGACTCATTAATGAATTAATTAAAGGCTTTAGAATCTAATTCTATGGTTTTAGACTAAATTTCCACATATTTACTAAATTGTCATTAATGAGTTGACCAAATCCCTTTCTATTGACTTTGACCAAATTAAGTCTATTTTTAACTTTTCAAATTTTGAATTTCCCTCTAGTAATGTCTCTACTTAATCCTTATTAAGTAATGCTTATTTTAATTATTTCCATTATTTTCTTAATTACTCAACTAATCACTAATTAAGTGGTTAATTTTCTATTTAGTCTTAACCTCTAAAATTGAGGGTGTTACATCCCGTACCACACCCAAGCGCACCTTCCATCTAGCTTGGCTAATCCAAGCCCTTTTAAGGCTCTAAGGTACTCATCCTTAAAATAATTCCAAGAGTCTATACATTTACAAGGGTAGCTCTCACCCTTTATATAGTAATAATTTATAATTCAATCATAAACACCAATCACAAGGACATGGTGCAAGAAGCAATCATACGTGCTTAATGGTACACCTTCCAATTTAAATAACCACCACCTAACTTAACCTTTAGTTAAGTATTTTAGTCGTACATATTATAATCTTGTCACTAATCTCTCAGTTAAGCCTTATAACATTATATTAAATAAATATAGAGATATTTGAAATATTTTTTTTATGGAAAGGGATATTTGAAATATTAATTCTTATGAGGCAAGCATTATAAAATTTAATGTTCGCATAATACGCGTTCTTTGTATAAAAGTGAGAAGGTTATAATTAAAATTTCTCTTCTTTATATATTCTTGAAAATAAGTTTTTATATGAGAAATTAAATATTTTCACATAAAGTGATAACTTTCTTCATGAAACATTATTTCATAATAATTGCTTTGCAAATGATTCTATTTATAGATTTTAATAATTCATAGTATAGCAATTACTTCAAAGTCTCATTATGATATTCTACTTATCCTTTCTCATAAGATGATGAATTCTAAAAATAATACCTTTTTTACATAAATATTATTGGTAATAACCTTTTTGCGTAATAATAAATATTTTCACAAAAATAATGTCCTTTCCTTATAGAAATATTTTTCATATATTTATTCTTTAAAAAATAATACTATAATAAGATAATAAGTATTTTCTAACAAAATAATAACTTTTCTTTCATAGAATATTATCCATAATTATTCCCTTGCATAAGATCTTATTTATATGACATGAAATAATACTTCACTGTTCAACTTTATTAATCCAAAACTTATTATAATAACTCACATAACTTTTCATTAAATGATAAACTTTTCACATAAAATATTATTCATAATAATTCTTTCACATAAAATTTTATTTAAGTCTCATAAAATAACACTTATTTTTTGAACTTTAATGATTTAAATAAATCCATCCTTATAACAGTTTCTTTCAAAAACTCTTATATTACTTTACATAAAATACTAACCTCTTCACATAAATATTATTTGTAATAACTTTTTGAATAAATTTTTTTATTTATATCACATGAAGTATTATTCATTAATTAACTTATAATTTATTTTTTCAAAAAATCATTATTTCACATCACTTTCTCACATAAAATAATAGATGTTTCACATAAAGAAATTCATTAATTGGCAAAATATCCATGAGTAATTTATCATTTCACAAATGGCTAATTATGTAAGAAGAAAAATAAAGATTGTCCCTGATATATAAAAACGTGATTTTTTTGGAAATAATGTTGTCCAAATTTGTATTTTTCATGTATAATTTAAATCGTGAATTCTCAAAATAATTATTAACCATATTTTTAATTCTAAAAATAGTAGCATACTATAATCATATTTAGAAAAGTTATTTCATTAACTCCTGTTTATTTAACTACAAAATCAATTTGCTAACACAACCGGGCCCTACCATCATCACGTCACACACACATTATTTATTTATTTATTAATTTTTTATTTTTATCATATGATTCCTCTCTCACATGGTCACACCAAGGCCCATTGTATTTCATTCATTTCATGTGCCAAATCAACATCATTTCAGGTGCAAATAAAAATGGCAGCAGCCCAGCAACACTCCAACATCATCATCTCACACATTTCATGTATCAAGCCAACACTTTTTCATGCAACCAAATATAGTAGCAACATTCAAACAATAAAGTGGCAAGAACATAAGAAATATAAGGATCAAAACAACATTTTAACATGAACATGAAGTGAGAGGTTCTTGAAAACTAAGAACCATCACAACCCAAACCATGGAGAACAACATCAAAATGAAAGAAACAACCCCCTCCCCCCTTACCTTAATTTTTTATAGCTTTAGGCACAAAGTGGTGGTTGAATTTTTTCTCCTCCTCTCTATTGGACGAACACCTCCAAGGGGAAGAAGCTCGCTCTAAGCTTTTCTCCAACACTCAAAACCTCACCAAACTTCAAGAACTCTCTCAAATTTTCTTCCAACTTAGCACTAGGAAGCTAGTTGATTTTGGTGTGAAGTGAGCTTGCCTTGGGGTCTATTTATAGTTGAGGATGAAGATCCTAGAAGGCTTGGTTGAAAAGGTGGTCAAGGGAGGGTGGCAAGGATGGGCAATGGTGGCCTTTGCTTGGAGGAATTTTAGGAAAATGATGATGGAAGAGTGGACTGTGGGAGATATTGAAGAGTCCTTTACATGGAGGAATAGTCATTTTTTTCAGACCCTCTCCCACTCTCTCTCTCTCAGTCACTTCATCTCTTTCTCTCTCTCTATTTTTTTTCTCTTTTTGTTGTGTTTGGGTGGAGTTTGGGTGGGTTTTGGGTAGTTTTAGTTAGGCTTTTTGTAAAACAAATCTGTTACTACTCTCACCATCCTGGTTTGCTTTACGAACCTCACATTGCATTAGGCCAGTTTTACTAGAAGTACCTGCTATTCTGTAAACTGCACCCTTGACAGGTTTTTGTTTTCTAGTTTCCTAGGCCCAATTTCTATTATATTTCTCTTAGGCCCATAATTATATATGTATTAAATCATGTCTATTTAATTAGCATACTAATTTAAATAATTAAATTCATAATTTTAATAAAATCACATCAACATGCTAATTTAATTAATTTCTAATATCACATTAAAAAAATCACCAAGTTAAGTAATTTGGTCAAATAAAGTTTAATTAAATAAACTTAACAACACATTAAATCAAAACTAAAATTATATATCATGAAATAGATTCCATGATAAAGGACTATCAAAATCCCGATACTAATTTATCCAAGAAATTAACTGCAATTTACCACGCGTCAAATTCCTTTCAATCAAATTTTATTTTAAGAAATAAACAATTTACATTCCTAAAAATCAATCAATTATATTTTAAGAAATAATTAAATTCCTTAAAATATATCAAACAATTTAAATTCTTAAATGGGAAAAATTGGGTTATTCCAACTTAGTTTTGAAATAATTCTAAATTTGGAAAGTAAAAAAATTAATAAATGTACGTTGAGATGTCCTTTCCTTTGAAAATTTTGAAATAGTCAAAATAAAAAATTATTTTATAAATAGTTTAAAAAATAGAACAATAAATAAAAACAAAATATTAATATTTTTAATTGTTAATAAAACATATAAACTAAAGAAATGAACCAAATTAATCTAATGAGTAAATTACTCTTTCATTAGATATGTACGTACTAGCCTAACACATTATATTAAAATATACATTTCTCTTTCTTGATAGATAAAAATATACTCTATTTTTAATGTTCATTAGAAAAAATTATTGTCAAAATATCTTTTATATTTTTATTCCTTCTATGAAAGATGTGAATATTTTACTAATGTCTCCTCTTCTATTAAATAAAAACTCCTTTTACTTTGGGACATATTTAAGATAAAAATAAAATATACTATACTCTGCTTTATTTTTTTGAAACATAAGTTTATGACTAAAATTAATTTTACAACTCAACGAATTTTGATTAAGATATAATCTGCTTTATTATATTGAAATAATTATTAAAAGTATTTAATTTCAAGAAACATACTAAAAAATTTCCTCTATGTAATATTAATTTTTACTTATATTTTTTTTAGTAAAATGAACTATTAACAAAAAAGATACATTATTCCATTTCTTAGTGAATGGATGTTACAATATGGATGGTTTAAAACACCCATTATCATTGTTTATGTCCACGTTTTGGACTACTTGAGAAAGTATATTTATGTGAGTATGACTAAAGTATATTTCTATGATATTTTATGACTTAGTGTGGTAATTACTAATTTTTGTGTTATGTGCTTGCAATAAATTTCTTTTTTGTTGCATGGTAAAAATATTATGTTCAAATATTATGTGTAAATATTGAAAGTATATATTTGTCGTACAGGAATGTTAGCAAGATACTTTTTAGCATACTCCATTCAACACATTATTTTCTATTTGTTAAAATTTATTGAAAATGATAAGGATGTGTGTCTGCAAGAGAATAAAATAATTTTGTCTAGCATGTGAAATCTTTGATCAGATTTTCTCTCCCCCTTTATCTCTCTCTCTTTCGCGTCAATCCACACATTCACCCACTTGCACATGTTCATTATTTTTTGTTTGCAGCTAACTTGGGTCAAGATGGGGTATTTTATGATAGGTTTGTGTAGGAATTAGGCCCCCATAGGTCTAGTAGAAGGTTCTACTTTAGTTTTATAAAGCCTAAACACATTAGACAACCCATAAACATTACTAATCACAATCCTTGTTTTACTAATTGAGGTCCAACTCATAAGGTAACCAACTGTTACTACTCAAAGTACCTTGTTTTACTATATACAGCCCCACATGCAAGACATATTTTATTTTTTATTGCTAAGGCCCAAATTAATCTAACTTAACATTTTATTAATGTAACACCGTGTTTTCTAACCTATGATTTAAAATTGATTAAAATTAATTACAAGACAAAATTAAATTTAGTTTGATTGAGAAAATTTAATTAAAATACTTTGTGTGTGATTTTATGTGATAATTTCCTTTGAGATTCTAATTAAGCTTTTTTTTTTTAAAATGTACACTACTAGTGTAAAATTGCACTGTATAAATTAGCAAACAGTAAGAGATAAATAATGAACCAATCCTAATGTGTCACTAACACACTCCCTGATATAATTAGCACAAGATTTAACTTAAATTAATTTGTATTTTAGTAAAATTAATATTTCCTTTTTTTTGCCTAATCCACTTTAACACTTTTTAGTTAAAAATTCAAATATCAAACTTCCTTAAGTAGACTTTTCTTGGTCAGCTGTCCCATACCACCCTTTTATTCATCATTTAACTTAAATTCTTATCCTAAAACTCTTTTAATAAACAACCGAA
The DNA here is from genome assembly GCA_026413185.1 of Pueraria montana var. lobata. NCBI lineage: Eukaryota > Viridiplantae > Streptophyta > Magnoliopsida > Fabales > Fabaceae > Pueraria > Pueraria montana. The sequence goes on along the minus strand of CM048650.1, from coordinate 73,928,646 downwards.
TTCCTTTTACCCATTAGCCTAAACCATCATTCCTAGTATTGTCCTTAAATACCAAAAGAAACAAAAAAATAAAATAAATGAAACCAGAACCTTACCTTTCCAGTTGCTGAAAATCGTGAATGAGGGGGAGAGACAAAAAAAGAAAAGAAAAGAAATATCAGTCAACAATGTCTCATTTGGAGCTCGTTGCACGTTAGCTCCACATACCCCATTACCCATTGATCTATTTGCATATTACTCCTTAATCAATTAAACATAAAAAATCCTTATTAACCAATAGATTAATGCCCCATCCAAGTTTTCTTTAAAAGCTAGATCAAGAGAAAAAAAATTCAGATTACTCACCTTATGGTAGTACTTGAAAAAGTGCAGCACCACTAATGGCCGTTTCCCTTCCACTTTGTTGATATTTTCTTCCTCTTTTTTTTTTTTTTGAAATGCAAATAAAGATTTGTATTTATGTAAAGGATCTACATCAGATCTGGACAAGATGTACAGTGTAATTACAATAAAAAAGCCACTCAAAAAGTCACCTATAACAAACGTCCAAAATGATCAAAATGTGATATCACTTTACAACTGTTTCAGAATAGGATTCCTGATATTCAAGATGGAAGGCATCCCCTCGGATTAGTGCAGTAGGATGAATAGAACACCCCGGCTAATTTGACACTCCTACTTTATATAACAAGTTAACAACCATTTCCACGACAAAACCTTAATAAATGATAAAATACCAGAATATTCCACACTGCTGTTCCTAAAAATTATTATATTGTGAGATATGTTTGAGTCTTCGTGTCTTTCTCTGAACAAAACAGCTACCCATCTGGACATATAATTGTGAGATATGTCATTTGGTAAAACAAAATCTACACCTAGCCATCCAAAAATACCTTGCCAGATGTTATTAACAAGCGGGCAAGTGAGAAAGAGATGTTGGCAGTCCTCCATATGATCATTGCAGAACACAACAGGATGTGTGTAGAACATCACCGTGCAAGCCCCTTTTGAATAATTGCTCTCGGGTTGGCAATCTATCTAACAGTAACCTCCATGAGAAAATAAGCACCCTAATCAACACACACTAATAATTGGTTTGGCACAAAAGTTGTTCTTAAATTTTGAATTTCCCCCCTTCCCATGGCTGAAAGTGGTTTGACCAACCTATGGTAAGCAAGGCTCACAAAATGGTTTGGTAGGTATCTTAGGTGTGTAGGTAATGTACTTTTGCAATTGGGGTTTTGTGAAAGTAAACCAAGATAGCACTTATGGTTAACCATTTAGTTTCATCTCAACTAAGGCTTGTTTGAAACAAACTTTCTTGGCTAAATGAGGCTAATTAAAGGAACGTCTAACACAGGTTAGATAACAAGGGAGGTTTGAATTTTTCATCGCTCAAATTTTGGCTTAATATGAAACTTAAGAAGTCAGAGAAAAGGAATTGAGCAACAATCTATTAATATGGATTTTTAAAGTCAATTGAACTTATCTAATGCATTGATACACATTAGAGCCCATTGGGATAATTAGAAATAATTCTATATATAATTAGAAAACTATGTGTCAAAAATTGGATTAAAATATAAATTATATTAATCAATGACATCACAAATTATTAAAACTTCTCTTAGTGCTTAATAATCATAATTAATGTCAAATAATTATAAATAGTACCGTAGGCTTCTTAATTGCTTGTGTAACACCCCGAAAATTACAACCCAGTAAATAGGAACGTGAGAGATTTAATTGGAATTAATGGGAACTTAATTGTTTATTTTAAATAAGAAAAAGATATGTTCTGAGTAATTAAAATATAGTTAGTAATTAACTAGGTAAATAAGAAAAATGAAGGAAAGTAAATAATATAGAAATTTCATTATAATGGTTAAATAGGAAAAATGTTATATATATATATATATATATATATATATATATATATATATATATATATCCTCTGTAATTAAAATCTATGTTATTAATTTATCGAAACTAATTTCCCGTAAAAAAAAATTCTCTATAAGTAACTAACAGTAATTAATTCTCCAAATTTAATTTTCTATAGTTACTTTTCTATATAATTGTATGTAGGATTGATTTTAGATTTATGTGTAAATAAAATAACAAGTTCTATTTTATTGAGTTGAGGATGTGCAGTGTGATAAGTATTTAAGATTTAAATGCTTAGATTTATCTTTGGACTGACTGTTTGAGGTATCTGAAAATGAAATTCATCTGTTTATGGATAATTGTGAAAAATAAATAATAAAAATGTTTGTTGCTTTGTATTAATTATTTATTTGAATGAAAATTTGTTTTAACCATTTTTGAACTCTGGAACTTGCACGTCAAGTTACCTTTCGTAAAATTCATCTGTGAGCTATTACTCTACAGAGAAAATTTTATGAAAGTTATTAAAAAGTTTTTATTTCATAAGATTTATAAAAATTATTTGATGTTTAAAAGTTTAGTTTTGAAAATTAAAATCACGTTTCGTTTCGACTACACAGTGTAGAATTACACTATGTAGATTAACTTGGCACCCAAGTTATCAAATCCTTTTCCCCTGTAGCCAATAAGAATCCATGCAGCCCACTCCCATTTCCTCTCTCCTTCCACGGTCAAACACACACACACACACACCTCACATCACTCATTTCACTCTTAATCACTCAATTCACTAACAATCTATTATGGATTTTTAAAGTCAATTGACCTTATCTAATGCATTGATACACATTAGAGCCCATTGGGATAATTAGAAATAATTCTATATATAATTAGAAAACTATGTGTCAAAAATTGGATTAAAATATAAATTATATTAATCAACGACATCACAAATTATTAAAACTTCTCTTAGTGCTTAATAATCATAATTAATGTCAAATAATTATAAATAATACCGTAGGCTTCTTAACTGCTTGTGTAACACCTCAAAAATTACAACCCAGTAAGTAGGAACGTGAGAGATTTAATTGGAATTAATGGGAACTTAATTGTTTGTTTTAAATAAGAAAAAGATATGTTCTGAAGGAAAGTAAAGAATATACAAATTTCTTTATAATGGTTAAAAGATATATATATATATATATATATATATATATATATATATATATATATATATATATATATATATATATATACTCTGTAATTAAAATCTATGTTATTAATTTATCGAAACTAATTTCCTGTAATAAAAATTTCTCTGTAAGTAACTGACAGTAATTAATTCTCCAAATTTAATTTTTTGTAGTTACTTTTCTGCATAATTGTCTGTAGGATTGATTGTAGATTTCTATGTAATTTATTGAGTTGAGGATGTGCAGTATGATAAGTATTTAAGATTTAAATGCTTAGATTTATCTGTGGACTGACTGTTTGAGGTATCTGAAAATGAAATCCATCTATTTATGGATAATTGTAAAAAATAAATAATAAAAATGTTTGTTGCTTTTTATTAATTATTTATTTGAATGAAAATTTGTTTTAACCGTTTTTGAACTCTGGAACTTGCACATCAAGTTACCTTTGGTAAAATTCATCTGTGAGTTATTACTCTACAGAGAAAATTTTATGAAAGTTATTAAAAAGTTTTTATTTCATAAGATTTATAAAAAAATATTTGATGTTTAAAAGTTTAGTTTTGAAAATTAAAATCACGTTTCGTTTCGACTACACAGTGTAATTCTACATTGTGTAGATTAACTTGGCACCCAAGTTATCAAATCCTTTTTCCCTATAGCCAATAAGAATCCATGCAGTCCACTTGCATTTCCTCTCTCCTTCCACGGCCAAACACAAACACACACACACACCTCACATCACTCATTTCACTCTTAATCACTCAATTCACTAACACCTAATCACTTCACTCAAACCCAACTCAGCCAAGTAAAAGAAAGAAAAGTCTCCTCCCTCTCTCTTCTCCACTCAGTCGAGACACACACACATAGCCAAGCCTCCATTGTTGGTTTCATTTCCAGCTCTTGCATGCACCACCTAGAGGCCCCAAATCAACAAGCTTGTTTGGAGACTTCTCATCCCCTTCTCTTCCTCTTTCATGTGGACTGCTTTGTGAGGTAAGGGGCTCTCTTTTCTGGACTCAAGGTAGCTATTAGTTGGGGGTTTTAGCCACCCATTGCATGTATGCCTCCATTGGTTTGAAATGTTGCTTTGTTTGTTTTAGTTTTGGGCTGAAAATGGTGTTTTTGGGGGGAAAACACTCTCTTGGTTGAACTTGGGTCTTTGTGAAAATTCATTCTCTTCATCTTTTTCTTCAGATTTTTCATGGGACTTCTCCTAATACAAAGGAGAACATGCCCAATTTTTGTTAGAAATTATAACTTAGCTTTTGCCAAAGTTTTGAACTCCAAATCAAAGGTGGTAGGGGCTACGAAGTGCTCTAGACAGCCCCCATTATTTTGCTTATATCTTTTGAACCAATTAACTATTGGTTTTCGATGAAATTTATCCTCAGTGAAACTAGACTCAAAATGAAACAACTTTTCTTTTGAGTCCATTGCGAGAAAACCTCAAATGGGGGTTCATCCGTGAAATGCAAAGAGCCTATCGGGTTTGTGGTCACTGTCTGGACAAGTTTTGGTTTTTGAGCATTTCACGCCAAAGTACTTATCTTTTTGAAAATCTAATTTTTGTTCTGAAAACTAGACTTAAAGATATTTCAAACCATATAAGTTTAAAAAATTTTCATTAACTAACACTAATTTTATAAATTAGGTTTTCACGAAGCAGGTGCCTGGATTCCAGTTTTTGGGTCTCTAACTTAGGTCTTAGGAAAAACTTTACTGGGAAAAATGTAGACAGAATTAGGGTCCAAGATTTACCTTTTTTGAAAGATATGGATGTTACCTTTTCACTATAAAAACTTGAGTTAAAATCGGATTTGGAAAGTTTTAGAAAATTACACGTCTTTGAAGGTTGTTCATTGGAAAGGGCAAACTGTCCTGCCAACTTTTAAGATTTTCAATAATTTTTTAAGATTTTTTCTGAAAACGTATGATATCTTTTTGAAAATTTTCAAGGGCTTTAAGCCCATATAACAATTGTATAGTTTAAAAATCATTTGCTAAAATAATTTCGGGCCTACATTCAGTGCTGCTAAGAGGGGAAAGTGCTCTAAATTGCTTGTTTTTAGAGATGTGTGAATTGTGCTTATATGTTATATTGAAATAATTGTATTTATGTGAATGTGAGGAAGTGGGTAAGCTTTACCCTTGCCTCATTTTGATTGAAGACCCTTGGTATGTGAACCTTAGGCAAATTTCGGTGTGTGACAATGTGCCTGTAAACGCTCCTGTGATACAGTCAAGTGGACTATAGTTTGAAATTGTGATTGTATGTTGATTCACGTTCTGTGTTCATAAGACTTGAGCGCGAGTGCTTATGTGGACTGGGACTCTGTCCTAGTGCCTTGGGCAATTTTGTTAGTAATAACAAAAAAAAATAAACTTAAACTGTGAGAATCCTTAATTAGGCTAAAAGATTTAATTTTTATTAATAGTTTTAATTAATCAACTTTTTATTTGTGCTTTGGACTTAGAAAAATATTTTAGGACCTTTGCATGGAAGAATTATCGGTAAGTTATTAATTAATAAAAAATATAGAAATTGAGAGGGTAAGGTACAAATAAAACTTAATAAAGAATTTCGATATGCGTTGTGAAGTACGCTTTTCGAGAGTCATGCAATGAAGACACTTGCGTACGGTGGATCGCTGGAATTACAAAGAGAGTCACGTGGGGCTTTTCCCAGTTGTGAGAATATCAAAGAGAGGGGACGGAGTTCGAATGGCACGTCACGAAATGTGACGGTCACCCATAGGGAGGTGATGGAGGCAAGATGTCCTTGTTTATATATATATATATGTTTTGAGCAGAGACAGGGTCTCATGCTTGGTGTCAATTCGACCGTCCAGTACCATGTGCAGCGGAACCCCACAGTGATGAGAAAGAATAATCCCGATAGGGAGAGTTGTTGAGGAGTCAGTCCTCAAAGTAATGGATGACCACATATTGGTACCTAGGAGATGATATTAAGACATGTTGACCTTGGAGGGTAGGCATTGAGTTGTGACATCAGTTCAGATAGCCAACTTGGCAACCCTGACACAGCTATGAGACATTCTTCGGTTGGGAGAGCCATCCTTGTGCCATGGTGAGGGTGTACTCCCAACAGTCATCCAACTCAAAACTGTGTGTAAGACCACTGAGTTCTAGGAGTTTCAGTGGCAACTGGCCAGTAAGAAAGGATTTACAAAAATAGTAATAGAAACTATTAGGTTTGAGTGTGATTGTTAGATAACCGTATCGTATTGGTTAGTAGAATGTGTTTATGACTTTCAAAGTTGTTTTGTGTGGTTGACTTGACGAAGCAAAGAGATTCACCCTTACGTTTTTATTTTAGGAACCGGTGGCAATACCTGTGGAGATCGCAAAGATGCTATCATCCTCATCTTTCTCGTTCGGAGTGTCTTCGAAGGGGTCATTTGTACCCGGTACTGTTTCTGATGCCACACCATCAGAGGAGTTCATGTTTGGTCCGACACTTCCCACTTTTCGCCGAACCCCTTTATGTGAAGAATTGGAGGCGTAATTGGGTGAGTGCTCGTCAGAGGGATCCGCCGCTAGTCGTGAACTTAGGGAATAGTGAGTCAAGGTTTTTAAGAAGGATTTGGAGAACTTTGAGGAAGATTCAGTGAAAGATTCTGTGGACAATGACCACTAGATTTCTTCTTAGGGATCTTGTCAAAGACCCTTCGCTATCATATTTCTTTGGATTAGTCTAACATGCAGGGTTGGGTTTTAGAGATGATTGCTTTGAGACTAGATTTTTCCCTTTTTATGTATTTTGATATGGGCAGGCCTAGATTTTAGACTCTTGTATATATTTCATATATTACATTTTCTTACCACCCACATTTTATTTAGCATGGGGATATATGTACCTTGCTACTTTCCATGTACAAATATTTAGCGGCCATAGAGGGTAGTTTCATTCATTTTGTTTTCTCACTCAAAACTGTATGTTTTATATTTAAGACAATACTAAGTTTTCTTTTTTAGAATTTTAAGTGACGCATTTCATATATAAAGCTTTGCTGCACTTTCATAATTAACAATTAGAAGGTTTTTAAGAATTTCCAAACTATGTTTTTTTTTTTTTAACTTCACAGTTTTGGTGAAATTAAATTAATTAACATGATTTAGAAAATAATAAACGATCTTAAACGTATACTTGAAAAATAAAGGCTTAAGGATCAGAAACAAAAAAGTTTTAAATTTTTTACCAAATTCACGCAACGTTAAAGGATCTTTCTTTCTTTTAAGGAAATAGAATGAAGTAACACGCTTATTAAATTAAAATAAGTTTAAAATGCAAATATATGTAAAACCGAAATTAGGGTGTTACAGTTTGCTCTTCCACTGAGTAATTTTGCATTGTTAGTTAACAACACCGTCCTGGTTTAGGTAGAACTTTCTATAGAAATTCACATATATATTATTTAATTAAGTTTTTCATGGCATAAAATTTATTTTCTCTTGTAATTATTTTAAATCACCTTTAATCACTTATTAGTAAAATACGGATGTTACAACTAACATGGCATATCGAGATGCATGTCATGTCATTACTTAATGATGATAAGGATCATTTTCAAAAATTAAATTTATGAGAACGAAAACCAAAAAATTTAATTAATAAAATTAAATTAATCATATTTGTAGGGACTAGAAACATATTAATTTAACCTTTTATTTTAAAAACGTGAGCTTTATTCATCTTAGTTGAAATCATAAGACGGGTAAAATTGATGTGGGCCTAATCCTGTAAAGCCCATGGTAAGATAAATTACAAGGAGTAGGATTATATAAACACTGTTTGTCAACTCTTTGTTCCAAACCCTAAACAGTACCACGATTCGAGTGTTTCTACCCTTTAGAGTGCAACTGCTTTTTCTACCACACAACAAGTGAAAACCTAGCACACGCTGAGTTTAAGCAATCTGTATCCCAAGGAGCCTAAAGAGGTATGTAATCTTAATTCTGTTAGTTCTTTCGTTCAAAATTCCTACCCATGCCTATTTGATTATATCTAAACCTATAGAAGATGATTCAATCTTGCTATACCATGATATTTCAAAGACTAACATGTATCTAGCAATCAATGATTATGTTAATTAACCTCACGCACTGATTAAAGATCATTTGGTTTTTGTAAACTTTGGTTGGATTACTTGCAAAGAGAAAGCATGTTTGAATTTGTGCATTTTGAGGTTATGAGTTTTTGACTCTAAAGTGTGTTCCTACAAAATCAAGACAGGGTCATCCCAACTTTGGTGACAAATAAAGGACTTTTAACCTCAATTTGAACACCCAAAGTCTTCAACTCAATTACTGATATGGGTGGTAGGCATGACAATAAAATTCGAACTCATAGGTATCTATTTGACCCTGACTTGACTTTGATGGGAAAACCCACTTTATCTGGAGTCAAGTTTAGGCTTACCCTGACATGTGAAAGCAGGGTCAGAGTTAGTAATGCAACCACCCCCTAGTCCATTGTAAAACAATGGTCATTGTATATATGTAAACTAATGGAGAAAGTGAATTGCTACATACATAGCTATATTCCATTTTGCTATCACATGAAAATGGTGTTTTACTTAATTATGGCTCCTTATTATCAGCTCTAGGCCCTTAGTTCAAAAAATATTTTGTTAAAACATAAAAACAAAAGTGGAATGTATGGATTCCATGAAAATATTCCTTCCCTTCAAAGATTCACACAATTAAGTGACAACTTGTCTAAAATGTCATTTCTTGATATCAAATGTATAATTAAATAAAAAATACAAGATTTTTGTTGTTGCATGATTAAGTACAAAAATTGTTTCTAATTTGTATATTATCTAAAAATTAAGACAAAAAGCATCCAAACCTTTTAGATACTCACATATAAATATTGATAAGAAACATAGATATCTACTAATGAAAATTAGGTGTAAAACTTTGTATAACAAAAGGAAAAGGGAAAGCAAGGTATTGAAAAATGGAAGCTATGTCACAAATTATCCATCCAAATTCATGGCACATCAATCCTTATTTCATTCCTTTTAATTCACAATGCTCATAATTTTCTTGTAATATACATCCAAATTTGCATGATGCATTTTATATACCAAATCAAATTCTCAGTATGTTGTACTAATATAAAATTTATTATCCATTTACGTACATTATATTTAGGAGAAATAATAAATTAAAAGATAGTACAACTCTTAAATGCAATATCATAAACTATAACTCTCCACACTTGAAAAACCTAACCTTTAACAATGTCATTGTTATCATCAAGCTTTATGTGCATTTTCCATCAGCACCTTTTTAGAACCTTGGTGGACACTATGCCTATCATTTTTATTTTTAACTTTTTATCTAGGTTTCCTTGCCATCATCCATGAGACATTATAAATAGCCACAGACAAAAAACACAAGTTCCTGCCATGTGATTCAAACCCACGGGCTCAATGTTTCTCTCACCTAGCTTTGATTCTGGATATTTATAACTTTTATGAATATAATATAAAAATGACACAATAGGATGTTGTCTTTTTCTTTTTTAAATATAACAAATGAACACAACTCAACACCATTTTCTATGGAAAAGGAAACAAAAATTCTCTCTGTCTCCATCCCCCGCTCTATCTTTCTTGCTCACTTTCTTTCTCTTTATGAAAGAATTGAAATCCCTCTTTCTCTCTAGAGCTTATGTGTTTCAAACTCAAATTGCTCTTATTGAGTTAGGAATCTAGTGATTAAGTTTTTCCTATATGGGTTAATTGTTGTTTGCTCTGTCTTGTGTCATTTATTAAAAAAGACATTGAGAATCGATTCCTCAATTAAGAGGGAGAAGGGATCATCCGTGTTAGTCTTTTGGTAAGTTAGCATGGCTTTTATCCTTTGGGTTGTCTTCTCTTTTGGTCATGCTTTTAGTTTTATGTTTGGTTCTATTATAATTAAAATAGTGTATGGATGCTTTTCAACTAGTTTTTGTTTGGTATATATAGGTGACTATTCTGTTCATGACAACTGTGTGTCTAGATTAGCATTTCATTTACAATTGTTTTTTATTTGGGTAAACTATGTTTTTAGTCCCTGAACTTTTTGACATTTATGGTTTTGATCCTTAAACTTTTTGGCAACTTGTCAACGTCCCCCCGAACTTTTTTTCCGTCAAATGTTTTTGTCCTTTCTGTCCATTTTGACTGTTAAGTGATGACGTGACATTGCTTTTATTATTATTTTATTTTATTACATTTTTTTGGCAGTTTTTAACTGCCAAAATTTGCTTGGGTTACTAACAATGTGAGGTGAATTGCTTGGGGACCCCAAAGTCATTCTCGATCTATATCAACACAGTTTGAAGGTGGCAATGCACTCAAATTGAGGGATGTTTCTATTCATGTTGATCAATCTTGACACAATAAAATAAAATAGTCTAAAATAACTTCAAGATTCGTCTTCCTCGCCCAAAAAAATAGTGAATTGGGTCACGTTCGACCCACGAGAAGATCTATTTTGTTCTTGTAGCTCAGGTAATGAAATCAGGCTTATAAGCATGCATTTTGATCGTCTACTCATGGGAAACAAAACCCCTCAATCAATTTTGAAGATCGTTGAACAATGAAGGATAAATCTAGGAAGGACGAAATCTTGTCTGTGAGTAGTGCCCAAAATCGATTTTTTTCCAAGTACTCTCTCATTTTTTTAATGAAAATCCAAGTTTAAGTATGGGTTTTGCTCAAAATTAATAGATCTACTAAAGCCCTCTATTAATTTTGAAAAAGGATTATCCATATGAGAGCAATTCGATTTGAAAGTTTTAGGGAATATGTTTGTGAGCTTTCAAACAAGTAATCCAAGTAACGTTACGTCATTACTTAACAACCAAAATGGATAGAAAGGACGAAAACATTGGACGGAAAAAAAGTTTGGGGACTTTGACCAGTCGCCGAAAAGTTTAAGGACCAAAATCATAAATGTCAAAAAGTTTGAGGATTAAAAACATACTTTACCCCTTTTATTTTCTCCTTCAAATGTTTTTCCCATTTTCAAAGTTTTTTGTTGTCAATGCTTTTTTTGTTGTGATTTGAGCTTACCTATTTTATCCATTTTTTTTATAAAAGTTAAATTTCTATAGGACACTGAACCCTAAGATTTTGGTCTTGTGAGTTGATGTGTTTTGTTTTATTACTAGTTGGTACTCGTAGGATATGATTGTGATTTGTAATTTTGAAATGGTTTTAATTTTTATATTTAGATAATGGTTAGTTTCACAATGGAATTTAAAAGCCCTAATGTGTAATAGATATTCTTTGTTATGTGTATGTATCCTATTTTGAGATAACTACATGGGTATGCTAGTTGCTTTTTTTGTAGGGTTGTTATTCAAAGATTAGGTCATTAACATTGAGCATTTGTGTGGTTGGATTAATTGAATGGAAATCTAGTGTTTGTGTGCTTTTCATAATTCCAGAAGTTGTCATTGTATGTAACTAAGTATCATTGTATATGGATGTTTCATTAGTTTTATATTTCCCAAGCTTAAAATTTTACCTTCTTTGGCTTGTCTCTCGTTTACATTTGTTAGCAACTTTGCATAAATCCTAATAAATTGCCAGAAACCAGTCCATTAGAGAATTATTTTGACACTTTTTTTATATTCATATAAACTTGTCACAATTGTTTGGTTAAGGGTAGCTTGGCTTGCTTCTTAAAACCCTTTATTTCCTTTTTAACTTTTATAATATTTGACTTTTATTGGAAACTCAATTTGTGTATTCTAGTTGTGTGTAATGTTTAGACAGGCACACATAGCTGTAGAGAATAATTTTTGAGGTGATCCCAATATATTGTCATCAAGCTCATGGGAGACAATGAGATTAAGAAACTTTCTGTAGATCGTGCCTATTCCATTGAAAAGATTAAAGACAGCCCACCATGTAACCATTTTTCTATACGGTGTGCCTTTTCCCCCCATATTCTTAGTAGTTTAATTTTGTGAAAGATCAAATTATAGTTTTTTAGACTATATAACTTTATCCAATGTTTTCTTGTTTTTATTTTCTTAATAACTTTGTTGATATTGAGGGAGCACACAAGACCATTGAATTATATATACATATTAGTTTTGCCTTCATTTAGTTTATTGTTTCTTGTTGTTGATGTTGGCATTTATAGATTTATAGATTTAAAAGTACTAGCATTTTGAATTTCACAACCAATGAATTAATAATTAGAAATGTTATAAAATTATCATAGAAAATCAAATTATCTGATACCTCAAAGGAAAGAAATTATGGCTAATTGTATTATAGATAGGTAAAAATATTTTGTTTAGTAATTGATTAAGAATAACAACAACCTCACTTTATCCTCTATATAAAGGTTATTTGTAATTGTAGAAATGTAGTGAATAATTTTTTTTTTTGTAAAAAACAAATATGATTAACATTCTTATGTTGAGTTCAAAATCTTAACACTACGTTATTGTTAATGTAGGGGTTATGTGGCTAGAATGCGTCAAAAAGACTTGAAAATGTGTTCACCATTTTTAGTAAATGAGTCTGAGGCACAACCATTACTTCCTCCACTAGTTGTGCCAAGATTCCAAACATGGAGTTGTAATATATGTCTAGGAGAAAATGAATTTAATGACACGGGTAAAAGTATTCCTGCAAGAGAAGAAATTGATATTAATAAACTCATTGACTTGACTAGCGAGAGTGATGACAGTGAAAGTGATCATATACCAATTTATAATGATGATGAGTTTGCAAGCGACAGAATAACAGGTAGTTTCAAAAACATCAATTTTGTAGGAGTATTGTGTTTACTATTTTATAGTACATGGCCTGATTTTCTTTATTTTCTCCAGACCATGATCCTGGCTTGGTGATGAACAATCTCAATCACCAAGTATCAAATGCTCAATCTTTAGAAGTGTGTTCAGACCCCATACAAGAAATGCATACAAATGAAAGACGTATGCCAATTCATTCAACTAAATAAAATGTACCATACATAGTCAAGTTGCAGTAAATTATATTATAGTAATAATTTTGTGTAATAATATTAATAATAATAATAATAATAATATATTATTTTAGTAATTCTGAACTCCCAACTTAGAATAAGAGTTTCCTTTTTTTTTTGGAGACAGGTTTTGAAGATAATGTAGCTTCTGGCGTGGAACTTGTTACTAGCAATCTCAAAACTAAAGTTCAGAGTTGTTCTAAGGTTCCTAATGAAGGAAAGCATATTTATGAAGATAACCAATGCCTAGAAGAAATAATAAAATCATGCACACTTACAAGGGAAGATAATGTATCTGAACACACAACTGAACAATTTCCCAAAGAGCCAGTCACTGAAGTCGAAGATAATGATCGTGCAAGAGATACCGACAATAGTATTGAAAATGATGTTCAGGATCATCATCCAAAGAAATATACTCATCAGTCTTGTAGGAAACATAAAAAGATGCGCTTGCTAGAGGAAATACTCAGACAAAATGATGAACCAAGCACTGAGCAAATCACAAAAGAAAGACCAGCACACCAAAACCCTTCCAATAAGCCAGTAAACTCACAAACACAAAAAATTATCATGGATAAGGTGGTTGGTGAAGGAGTCAAAAAGAAGTTGACGGGAGAGGGTCATAGGGGAAGAAAGAGGAAGTTACCTCTAGACGAAAATGAAGTAGTTCAAAACATAGAGCCAGGTGCTGCGGAAACAAGCGATACTACAGAAGGGAAAGGGAAGATGCTTCAAGAAAATGATGAGCTTGATAATGAAATGTTAGTTGAAGATTCAATTGCACTGAGAGAGGCAAATTATTTTTCAAATAAGGCTGCATACTATGCAAGTCCTTTGGCACAAGCTGCGCCAAACGAAGAAGGATTGGGAGAGGGAGTGCATCTTTATAATTTAAACAGTTCCCCTCAAGCAGAAAATCATCTAACTTTGCCATGGCGTATCCAAGAAGACGTTTCAAATTATTCGCCAATAAGACAAGAAGGTGAAACCGATTCTCTCAGAGAACGAAGATTTCCTTCAACAAGTGCTACTTCCAGAAAAGGAAAAGGAGTTCTTACTGAAGTAAGTAACAATTAAAATTCTTTTGGCTTAAATAACTTTTAGGTCCCTGATAAATTTTCAAAATTTGCTTTGGGTCCCTAATAAATTTTTTCGTTGTTTTGAGTCCCTAATATATCAAAACTTTTGTTTTGAGTTCCTACCGTTAGTTAAGTAATGACGTGGCACCATCCAAACAGATCTTCCCAATGTATATCAACCATTGAGATGGTGTCACGTCATCACTTAACTGACGGTAGGGACTCAAAACAAAAGTTTTGATGTATCAGGAACTCAAAACAACGAAAAAAATTATTAGGGACCCAAAGCAAAATTTGGAAATTTATCAGTGACCTAAAAGTTATTTAAGCCAATTCTTTTTCTCAAAGTCTTTTCCTTAACAATTCCTCCATGACCAAAAAATGGCATAATTTTTCTTTGTTTTTAATTTTTATTATTATTAAAAGTATTGCATTTTCAATTTGATTCTAGTGACCCTGCCTAAAATTTTCATTTTATGAATATTTGGAGAGAGAATCAACCGGATCATAATATATAATCAATTTTGTACTATTGTAGTTACATGAAATTTTATATTGTGAACCATTTTGAATTCCTGAATTAAATATTGAATATTTGTCTAATCTAATTTTCATTTACAATATTTAATATTGTAGGTAGTTGCATATTAAACTACTTTATAGATTGATCTAATTCTTCATACTAGCTAAATTAATCTAGTGGACTGTCAAGCATTTATGCATGTTCTTATAGTCTAATGAGATTCTCAAATGAATCCCTATGGCAAGTTTAGATTAATCAACTTACGTATTTTTCCACGTAGAGGATAAAATATTTTATGTATTATACATGCATGGGTTGTTTTGATTTTATCATTTAGAAATGAACAATAACTATATACAAAAATGAAGTTGTTACCTATAAAATTTCCATTGCATGCAGGACAAGCTGTTTTCTTTTCTAGAATCTTAAGACTATTAACTTTTCATGGAAAACTCGTTTCCAAGATAATATCTATTTTCTTCTTGCAGGAAATTGCTGATACTGACCCACTGAATAAGCCATCCAAGGAAAGGGGTTTCGATCTAAACATCCCATATTCAGATCAAAGTAGTGACCTTGAAGAGACGTTGAATGGGGGTATTGATCTTGGAACCTCCAACAAGACAAGTGAGGAATACCTATCGATTTGCAATGGAGAAAATGCAGTAGAACTTCATCCAAATGAGAGAATACCTATTGATTTAAATTCTATTGTCACAGGAGGCAGTGATCAATGCTCAAATACAAACAAATCACATGGTCCTACAATCTTTGGTACTGAATTAATTGGTCCTCGTGAAACTTCGGTGCCTTTGAATGATACCTCTGAAAGGTATTGTAAGACGAATAGAAATCCAGCTGAATTTAGTCTAATAGAACCTGGGAATCCCTATATGAGGGATTCAAAAGATAAAGTGGAAAAAAGGGTTTATGAGGAATGACATGGTTCATCTTCCAAGCAGAAAAGGAACTCAAAGTATTGAATTGTAACCCTTCCTTATTCTAGTAGCTTTATTCCCTAGAGCTATTAAGGATACTGCTTGTCTTTGCCGTCATATGGCACTTTTTCTTTGGCGGAACATAATTTATGTGACTGCTTTTCCTTATGATTTTCTCTCATGATTAAGTTTAGCGCCTCAATTTTCATTTTCCATGTGGAAGCAGATATTGGCAATACCTGTTGAACTTAAATTGGAATAGCAAATGACTTTCATTTTCCATGCGAAAGCAGCTATTGGACTTGGAAAACTCAAGTTCTTCATTCACTAGATGGTTTTAATTAACTTGTTGCTAAATGTGAGCTAAATTTAAGTTAGGTTATATTGGTGTGGTCAGTCAATAATTTCAGTGGGGTTAGTCATATTGGCAATATGTTGTGGTTTGGATACAATTCGTATAAGTGCCTAAGTGAAATACATAATTTGTTGTTGGATGCTAGTAAAGTACTACCTTTGTTCCTATATACAAGATCCTTTTCATTTTATTGTTTGTCCCATTTTATAAGATCATCTTCTAATTGTCTAGTGCATTAACTATTTTTTCCTAAAATACCTTGATTAATTATAGTATTCTATCTCCAAACGTTATTTAATTAGTTGAGAAGCAATAAACTAGAGAGAGAAATGAAGGGTAATTTTGGAAGAGTAGTATAAATTATTGACAAATTTAATGTGACTAACTAAATTAACCAATTTTTCTTAAAAGGTGTAAATTTGTTGAAAGGGTTCAATATATATATATATATATATATATATATATATATATAAGAGTATGTTGTCCCTTTCTAGTTTTCTTGTTTTCAATACTTTATTTTATGTTCTCCCTTTCAGTAGTACTTTTTATTTTCATGTATTGTTGATTTCTATTTTAGATGCATTGAGGACATTGCATACTTTAAGTGTGGGGAGGGGGTCACGGTTGTTCTCCCCAACTTTGAGACATTCTGATCTATGATTTGTGATTATGTCATTACATTGTTCTGTGTTATATTTTTGAATTCTTGAAAGTTATGAAATTTAGTTTTCAGAAATCCCTTTGAAAAAAAATTCAATTGCAGCATGACAGTAGGATTTTCTTCAAGGAAATGAACATTAGCACTAAACATGTCTGAATGAATTGTTTTCCCTTGATTTCAACCATAGAAATGTGAGTTTTGAGCCTTTAAGTCTTTCAGTGTGTGATGTGTATCCACTTTACGTGACATGTTCTATTTTCTATTCTGAAATACATATCCTTGATTGACTTTTTGCTTTCTGAAACTATTAAGGCATTGTTTAGGCATTTTTCTAGATGCAGATTTTGTGATACAATCCCATTTGGTTGCCTGTTTTGAGCCTGGTTGAATATTCATTTGTCACCTTGCTCTATGAAATTATGTATATCTATTTATGCTTGGTGTTCTAAAGGATAGGGGAAAATCAATGTAATGCAGGGTGTCCCAAAAAAAAAAATCATTGTCTCTTAATTTCTTCTCCTGTGAACTGAATAAAATAAGTTCAAAGACCTTCAAAAAAAAAATAAAAAAAAAGAGAAGAAAAAGAAGAAAAATAGAATAAATGGGAGAAGAAGTGAGAGCTGAAATAAGGATAGTGAAAAAGTAGATTAGAAAAGGCATTGGCTCCCTTTGATTTCACCAAGTGTGAATTGCCATTAGAGCCCTTTGTTGTTCTTTCTTTTCAGTATCTACCTATCACTATGAACCTGGCCCGATTACAACCTGTCATGCCTCATTTGTGTTATTTGTGAAAAGTTGATTGAGTTGAGTTGATTGATGCATAGATTTGTGGACATGTTCACCTGAATGTGATTTGAGAGAATTTCTGTTGACCCTGAAACACTGAGAGGGAGAGATGAGTGAATTGTTGTTCATGGGAAATTGGTCATTATGTGTTTAAGCCTAATGGATTCTTTGGAAAGATTCTTTGGAAAAATTCTACTACATTTGTTGCTTTTTGTTATTTGTGTTTTATTTTCCATTTTGAATAAATTGGGGTTCTGTTGCAAGTTTGTTGACTAGAGATAATTGGTTTTGATATTTGACTCAGAATAATTGCTAGAGGGCAAGCAATGCTCAAGTGTGGGGAGGTTTGATAAACCGGATTTTGATTGTATTTGTATGTGAGTTTAGATGTCATTTTCATACATTTTGAACATATTTTATTGGCAAAACTCATTGATTGGTGCTAGTTGATGTAAGACAGGTACTTAAGAGGCTTTATGAGGAAAAGAGCTGAAAATTACACTTTTTGGAGCAAAAATGCCACTGTCTGGAAGACCAAGAAAAAATGCTAGAATTGAAGTAATGCAAGGACCATAGCCATGGTAAATTGACCATGGCCGTGCTGGTTACATAGTAGAATTGGACCTTGAAGACCATGCAAGGACCATAGCTGTGATCATTTTACCAGGGTCGTGGTAAGTTGTGCTATCAACCAGTTTGAATTTTGAATTATTATAAATAGGTGCTGAGAAACACTTTTATCTTATCTTTTGTTCTATTTTCAAAATTAAGGGTTCTTAGTGAGAAAGAGCTTTTGTGAGAGACTCTGAGCTGCTATAGGACGTAGAGATCACCATTGGGGATTGTTATTGTAAAATTTCTTCTCCCTTTATAATCTTTATGTCTTCTTTTGACTTATCTAGTTTATTCATGAACATGTGTGGCTAGTTCGCTTAGCCCTAGATTGTGATGTAGTTGTACCCTTTGTACCCCATTTTGATTATCAATGAAATTCTTGATGTTTTCTAGTTATTGAATTTCTTTACTGCTTTTATTGTTGTCAAAACTGATCACTTTAAATCTAAATCAATCCCTTGTCTATGATCAATTGCTTGTGATTAATGGAACTGTAAAGTGATTGAATTCATAAGATTTGCATGATCAAACTTATTGTGTGAATTTCCTGTGGATTAATCCTGTTAATCAATTTTTCTGAGATTTATCGTTTACCCTAAATTAATTCACCTACGATCAATTGAGAATTAAACTAGGGGAAACAACTTTAGTAAACTATGATCAATTGTTTATTAATGAATTTAAGAGGTCATTGACAATTAACTTAATTAGGGATTTCTATTGAAATTAGATTTGGGGGAAAAAAGGGTGCATGCGAAATCAATATCCTTGGCTTCCATTTTAATTGTTCTAACATTAATCTTTCTGCTTTAATTCTTAGTTTTTGGAAACAGAATAACTGAACACCATTTCTCTCAAATTGATTTTTAAATTGAATTGTTTAATTATTTGGGAACGCAAATAGTCCTTTGGGTTCGATATCCGGACTTAAAATCCACTGTTACTACTGCGAAGGATACGCTTTCCCTTAGCGAACACATTTTACGCATCAATCATAATTAATTTCAATTAATTATAATGGCTTTACTATTTTTTTAGTCTGTAATTAAACTTTTTAGGATTTTTGTTTTTAGATAAAAAAAATTTACTAGTCAACGTCCCTTGAATTTTTTTGTCCTTACTTAAGGGACTAAAAGTAGGGACAAAAAACAAATTACGGGACTAAAAGTATGCACACAAAAAAGTAAAGGGACGTTGAGTAGTAAAAAATAAGTTCAGGGACTAAAAACAAAAATCCTAAAAAGTTTTGAGACTAAAAAAATAGTAAACCCAATTATAATTGATTCCCTAGGCTTTTTGACTGCTTGTTCACTTCCACGGAGTAAATATGCACTGTTAGTTAACAACAATGTCCTGGTTTCGGTAGAAGATTCTATAGAAACTCACATATATTATTCTATAGAAGATTTTATAGAAACTCACAGAGTAAAATTATTTTTTCTTGTAATTATTTTCAATTACATTTATTTACATATTAGTAAAACACAGGTACTACAACTAACATGGGATATCTAGATGCATGTCACATCACTACTTAATGATGATAAGGATCATTTAAAAAATTAAATTTATGAGAATGAAAACCAACAAAAAAAAGTAATGAATAAAATTAAAATTAATCATATTTGTAGGGACTAGAAACAGATTAACATAACTTTTTTTTTATTTAAACTTGGGCTTTATTCATCTTAGTTGAAATCACAAGGCAGGTAAAATTGATGTGGGCCTAATCTTCCAAAGCCTATGGTAATATAAATTATAAGGAGTGGGATTATTATATAAACATTGTCTGTCAACTATTTGTGCCAAACCCTAAAGAGTTCTGAGATCTAAGTGTTTCGCGTAGCTGCTTTCATCCAGACAACAAGTGAAAACTTAAACAAACACTGAGTTTAAGCAATTGGTATTCTAAGGATCCTAAAGAGGTATGTAATCTTAATTCTATTAGTCTTTTTGTTCAAAATTACTGCCCAATTTGATTAAATCTAAACATGGAGAAGTTGATTCAATCTTGATATATCGGGATCCTTTTTCCTCTCTAAAATGGTATTTCAAAGGCTAACATATATCTAGCAATCAATGATTATGTTAATTATCAATCCTCACACATCGACTTTGACAAGAAAACTCGCTTTAACTGGAGTAGGGTTCATGTTTACCCCGACTTGTGAAATCAGGGTTGGAATTAGGGATGCAACCACCCCCAATTCCATTGCAAAATAATGCTCGTTGTATGTAAACTCATGGAGGAAGTTAATTTCTACATACATAGCTATATTCCATTTCGCTATGACATGAAAATGATGTTTTACTTAATTATGGTCCCTTATTATCGGCTCTAGGCCTTTGGTTCAAAAATATTTTGTTAAAACACAAAAACAAAAGTGAAATTTATGGATTCCATTGAAATGTTCCTTCTATTCGAAAATTCGCACAATTAAATGATTACTTAACTTGTCTAAGATGCCATTTCTTGATATCAAATGTATAAATTACAATATTTTTTTGCATGATTAAGTACAAAATTTGTTTCTAATTTGTATAATATATAAAAATTATGTTTAAATACATTTTTAGTCCTTGCGATTTAGCATCTTTTTGCTTTTCATCCATGCAAAAAAAATGGTTTTAGTCCTTGCAAATTATGTTTGTTTCATTTTTCGTCCTTAAAGCGGTTTAGATATCACTTTGAACAGTGAAAAAAGCGCTATCTAAACCACTTTAATGACGAAAAACAAAACAAAGTATAGTTTGCAAAGACTAAAACAAAACTTTTTTTTGCAAGAACGAAAAGCAAAAAAGCGCTAAATTGCAAGGACTAAAAAGGATTTAAATCATAAACTAGTACAACTCCTAAATGCAATACCACAAACTATTACTCTCAATACTTGATAAACCAAACCTTTGACAATGTTATTGTTATCATTGAGATTTATGTGCATTTTCCATCAGCACCTTTTTAAACCCTTGGTGCACATTGTGCCTGCCATTTTTTGTGTCTAGGTTTCCTTGCCATCATCCATGAGATATTATAAATATCCATAGACAAAAAACACAAGTTCTTGCCAAATGATTCAAACGTGTTGGCTCAACATTTCTCTCACCTAGATTTCAATCTCAATATTTATAACTTTTATGAATATAATATAGACATGACACAAGAGGATGTTGTCTTTTACTTTTTTAAATATAACAAATGCCTTCAAATGTGGGTTATGAGCCTAACTCAGTCTTACAAAACTTGCTTAAACTAGCTTGTAAGGTAAGTGTTTATACTAAAATTTGGCTATATCACTAGTTAATGTAGGATCTCCAACACACACTTGTCTAGGATTAGACATCTTGAGTGTGAAGTTTAAGGAACTGTAGGTGGTTCGATAACAGCCAGATAGCAGGTGTCCTAATAAGCCCAACAATAATTTCTAGGATAGGCTTCGAAACCTTCTTAGAATATGGGTTTGAGCCCAACTCAATCATACAAAACCGGCTTGTAATGTGAAAGTTACCCCTACTTATATACTATAATTTGGCCATATCATTAGTTGATGAGGGATCTCGAACATGAACATTAGAGATGTAGGAAACTAGTTTGCTATACAAGCCCATTATACTCTTTGTAGTCCTACTTTCTCATTCTAATACACTTTTACTTTGAGTATAATATATTTAATCTCCTTTTCTTCCTTTGGAATCATGTTTCCTAACATGGTATCAAAGCAATACCTCCTGCCTTGAATAATATTTTTCATTGCATTCAATTTTCTTCTTTCTCTTTCCACTTGTTCATTTTCCTTCTTTTTCCCAAGAAAAAATTTAACCGAAAATTATTTTTTGATTTTAATTCAGTTTTCCCCAATTTCTCAAAACCAAAAAACCCTAACTCAATTTCTTGACACTTTAATTGCTTATCAGTTTCTCAATTTGGCTTCCTATCTTGACTCTCACACTCTCAGTTTACTTTTCTCCCTATTCATAGCCCTTGCCCACTGGCGATGATGTGGTTTTTTGACCAGTGGAAAGCTTCTTTGTATCATTCACATCACAACCCACCGATTGGGTTTTTGGTCTGTCATCGCCGCCACCAACACCACTGTGCTCATTCATGGGAGGCGATTTTTGACCACTGTCGGATCTAGATCATACCATCAATGTTTGTCTGATTTAATTTTTGTGTTCTTGGTAATGGATTCTTCATCAAGTTTATTTTGGTTACTATTGAAAGTAGCAATAAACGCCTCGACTGCACCTATGTTTTCCTTCTTTTTTGCACGATATTTCTTGATAATGTTCTGGTTAGATCCACATCACAGTAATTATTTGGTTGCCAATCTTTAGTAGCTCAACGATTCATATGTTTGGTGGTTTTCAATCTATAGATTTTTTTTGGTGCACACCAAGTGTATGGTGATTTTCCTCCTTTTGTCATTTTGTCATAGTACAACCTCAAAACTTTTTCTCTGAATGTTTTAGATTATGTTAATCAACTATTGCATAGAAGTGATGCCTTTAGCACTTTAACCTCCTCCACATTCCTAACACATTTATTGATTAAAGGCTAAGGTTTGAGATGTGCAATCCTTTCGTCATTGGATATGTAAGTCTAATTTTTTTATGAAGTGATGAACTGTTTTGTCTTGATGTTCACAGAGAGTATTAGTTTTCAAATATGGTGAAGCTTCTCTTCAACGGGTTTGGTTGTTGACATGTTCTGTGTGCTTGCAGTTGTAACAATGGTTCCAGTCCTTTTCTTGTTGTTGATGATAATTTGTTTTAGCCTGCTATGGCTATTCTTGTAACTTCTAGTTTATAGAAGTGTTGTGAAAACCTTCCAATTTGCGGGGTGTTATTAGAGATGTAGGACACTGGTTGGTTATACAAGCCTCATTATACTATTTTTAATTTCACTTTCTCATTCTAATACACTTTTTATTTTGACTATAATATTTTTACTCCCCTTTTCCTCCTCTGGAACCATGTTTCCTAACAAAATGCACACAACACAACACCATTTTCAATGGAAAAAGGAAACAAAACTTCTCTCTTTCTTTCTCTTTTTGAAAGAATTGAAACCCCTCTTTTTCTTTGGGGACATTGAGCATTAGGAATCCAATGATTGAATTTTGCTATACAGATTAATCGTTGTTTGCTCTGTCTTATGTCATTTATTCAAAATGTCATTGAGAATCAATTCCTTAATTAAGAAAGAGAAGGGATCATATGTGTTAGTTTTCTAGTGAGTTAGTGTGACTTTTCTTCTTCTTTTGGGTTCTTATCTTTTAGTCATGCTTTTAGTTCTATGTTTGGTTCTATTCTAATTATGATAGTGTATGGATGTTTTTCAACTAGTTTTTGATTCATATATAAAGGTCAATATTCTGTACACAACAAGTGTGTGTCTAGCTCAGCATTTGGTTTACAATGTTTATCTATTTTCTCAATTTGATTTTTTTCCAATTTTCAAAATTTTTTGGCATATAGGCTTTTTGTTGTTGTTGTGAGATTTGAGCTTACCTAGTTTATCCTTTTTTTTTTTTATAAAAGTTGAATTTGTGTAGGACACTAAACCCTAAAAGTTTGGTCTTATGAGTTGATGTGTATTGTTTTATCATTAGTTTGAACTCCTAGGATGTGATTGGGATTTGTAAATTTGACATGGTTTTAATTCTTATATTGAGATAATGATTTGTTTCACAATGGAATTTAAACAGCTTAATGTGTAATAGATATTCTTCATAATGTATATGTATCCCATTTTGAGATAACTATGTCGGTATGCTGGTTGCTTTTTTTTTTTTTGGGTAAGGTTGTTATTCAAAGATTAGGTCATTAACATTGAGCATTTGTGTGGTTGGATTAATTGAATGAAAATCTACTGTTTGTGTACTTTCATAATTGTAGAAGTCGTCATTGTATATAATTGATTATCACCGTGTATGGATGTTTCGTTAGTTTTATATTTCTCGAGCTTAAAATTTAGCCTTTTTTGACTTGTCTCTCCTTTACATTTGTTAGCAACTTTGAATAAATCCTAATAAATTGCTAGAAACCACTTAATTAGGGAACTCATGATTTTGATGTTTTTTTTCTTATATTTATATATACTTATCACAATTGTTTGGTTAAGGGTACATAGCTTCACTTGCTTCTTAAAACCCATTACTTCCTTTTTAATTTTTATATTTGACTTTTATTGGAAACTCAATTTATGTTTATAACTCTAGTCATGACAACCCACCATGTAATCATTTCTCTATACGGTAAGCCTTTCCCACCATATTCTCAGTGGTTTAATTTCGTGAAAGATCAAACTATAGTTTCTTAGACTATATAACTTGATCTAAATGTTTTCTTGTTCTCTATCTTCTTAATAACTTTGCTGGTATTGAGAGAGCGCACAAGACCAATGAATTATATATACAATTTACTTTTGACTTCATTTAGTTTATTATATCTTCTTGTTGATGTCTATCATTTTTTATTTTGATAAACCAAAGAAATTTGATTAATCATCCAATTAAACACAAGGAGTGTCATAATTGTTATAAAAAAGGCAATACAATTTAGTCATTTAGCATATTCCCCATTGCCAAATATATACCAACCCCTGCCAACTATACACCCTTCACAAAATATGTTGAAACCTACAAAAATAATGTAACATCCCGCCTAACAATATCCAAGCCCAAGGTTGGAATAGAATACCAACCTCCCCATTTTGTGGTATACTTGATCCCCTCATATTCACCACAACTTAGACCAATTTACCTTATGTGGTCATCTCTGTTATTGTTATGCACATGTGAGCACTTTGACAGTCCAGCCACTAGCATGAATTCTTACCATTTGATAGTCAAAATCGGTATGCTTCCTGCATCAATATATAGGGATGTCCACCCTCCCATCAAACCCCCTACTTCCAGCAATCACATTACACGCACAAACAGTATAGCTATGCCCCAAGAAGTGGATTGGGTTTTGTAGCTAGCAAACAAAAGGAACTTATTGGGTTTTGTACCCTATCAAGGATGCTCTCCAAGTGATGGGGTTCACATCACTAATTCTGTTATTCAATCTAAAGATCCAATCATTTTTGGCTTACAATATCACCCAAACCACTAAAAACCAAATTGTTTGCCATCTTATTAAATTGTTCGCCTTGTAAGTGATTAATCCCAAAATTTGCAAGAAATGAAAATCATCATTATTATGTAGAGTCGTAACCACCCCCACCACCTACAACATTTGTACCATACACTTGAAAAAACAAGTGTTGTGAACTATTTTCTTCCTCTAAACCACATCCATGACACACAACATGTACAACTTCCAAATGTTCCTTAGACTCAAATTTTGTAAAGATGGGGTTCTATCCAACGATAATTTCTAAACAAGAGATTGAACCTTTGGAGACGCACACTGCATCCAAATGTTTTTTAAAATTCTTTTTGGCTTATCCGTGGATGCAACATCTTGTAAGAAGACTTTATTGGAAAAGACCACTTGTCTCCCTTTTCCACACCCACCTATCCATCTCCTCTTGCCTAATATCAATAGCTCACATCTTATATTCCATATCTTCCAAAAGCTCATGTTCCCATTGAAATAGCAGTATCCTTCATGTCTGCTTCCAATTCCATAATGCATCCCTCCACTCTCCTAAATTAAACACCTGGGAATTTTTATCCATTGTCACCTAATATAATATTTTGTATTTCCTCCCCAAAAACTCTCCCTCCACCCAAGGATCCTCCCAGAAAAAGGTATCATTTCCCGCCCCTAC
The DNA here is from genome assembly GCA_026413185.1 of Pueraria montana var. lobata. NCBI lineage: Eukaryota > Viridiplantae > Streptophyta > Magnoliopsida > Fabales > Fabaceae > Pueraria > Pueraria montana. The sequence goes on along the minus strand of CM048650.1, from coordinate 73,902,788 downwards.
CTTCCTGCTAATCAAATTCTTGAACCAATTTTGCAAAAACCCTCAAAAGAAAATAAATCCTTCCACAATATAGAACACCTTGCTCCCTCTGGCCTCTCCCACAGCCCCTCCTCCTTGTCACACTTACTTTTTAAAATTTTGCACCATAACATCTCTTCCTCACTCTTCAACCTCCACATCCATTTGCCTAGTAAAGGCTTGTTAAATGGCTTGAAATCTTTTATCCCTAACCCACCCTCCTCTTTCTCCCGGCATACTTGCTCCCATGCTACCCAATGTATCTTCCTTTCATCCATTTTTCCTCCCTACAATTGAAAAAAAAAAAAAGAGATTCGAGGATAGAGATCATATCTCTAGGAGCCTTGAAGAATAAAAGAAAATAAAATGGGAGACAACAAAACAAATCATAAAAATATAACCCTACCAATAATTGAAATGTGTTTACTATTCTGTCCTACCAATCCTTTTCGAACTAAATCCACTACTGGTTGCCAAGTGCTCTTTTGCACATATTTGCCCCTACTAGAATACCAAGGTATTCAAAAGGCAACACCCTACCTTACAATTCAAACCCACACACACCCACACACACACACACACAGATATATATATATATATATATATATATATATAGTGAGAGGGAGAGGGCTTATTTTATATGAGTGACTGGGTTAAATTTGGATCATACAACCATATATGGATGGTCAAGATTTAATGACATGTGACTTTTTAAAAAACTCACATGATTTATTATGTTTGAATCTTGACTATTCAAGATAAGATCTAATGGTCAATATATATATATAGAAAGAGAGAGAGAATTTTGTTTTTATTATTTATTGAATAATATATATATATATATATATATTTAAAATTAACAACAACCACGCTTTATCTTGTAAATAAAAGTTGTTTGTAATTGTAGAAATGTAGTGAATATTTTTTTTTGTAAAAAACAAATATGATTAACATTCTTGGGTTCAAAATCTTAACACTTCATTATTGTTAATGCAGCGGTTATGTGGCTAGAATGCGTCATGAAAACTTGAAAATATGTTCACCATTTCCGGTGAATGAGTCTGAGGCACAACCATCACTTCCTCCACTGGTTGTGCCAAGATTCCAATCCTGGAGTTGTAGTATATGTCAAGGGGAAAATGAATTTAATATCATTGAAAAAAGTAATAATAATCTTGGAGTAACAGGTAACTTCAAGAACATCGCTTATATATTGTTTACTATTTTATAATATGCAGCTTGATCTTCTCTATTTTCTGCAGACCATGATCCTGGCTTGGAGAACAATCTCAGTCAAGTATCAAATGCTCGAACTTCAGAAGTCTGTCCTGGCCTCACACAAGAAATGCATGTAAATGAAAGAGGTATGTTAATTCACAATTCATTCAACTAAATAAAATGTACCATTGTCATGTAGTAGTAACTTACATTATAGTAAAAAATTTGTGTATATAATAATAATAATAATAATAATATTATTATTATTATTATTATTATTATTATTATTATTATTTTAGTAATTCTAAACTCCCAACTTAGAATAAAAGTTTCCTTTTTTTATTTTTGACAGATTTTGAAGGTAATGTAGCTTATGACGTGGAGCTTGTTACCAGCAACCTCAACACTAAAGTTAATGATCATGCAGGATATATGGACAGTAATGTTGAAAATGAAGTTCAGGATCATCATCCAAAGAGGTATGCTCATAAGTCTGCTAAGAGACATAAACGGATGCGCTTTCTAGAGGAAATACTCAGAAAAGATGATGAACCAAATCATCAGCTTATAGGGCAAGGAGGTGAAACCAATCCTTCAACAAGTGCTATTTCTGGAAAAGGAGCTCTTGTCAAAGTAAGTAACAGTAAAAATCCTTTTTTCTCAAAGTCTTTTCATTAACAATCTTCCATAACCAGAAAATGTTTTTTTTTATTGGCAAATAAACGTATATTAAACGTGTACAAGGGTACCCGAATCCATATACAGTGTTGTTACATATTACAAGGTTTTTACACATAACATAGGATTTGTAGACCACTCAAAAAAAGAAAAAGAAAAATCCTTTACCTTAGCTGTTAACCATGACCAAGAACTAAATTTTGTAAGATCTAGAACATATTCAACATTTGGAGTCCCTCCTAAGATGATTTCATTTTTCTTTGTTTTTAATTTTAAGAGTATTGCATTTTCTAGTGACCCTGCCAATAATTTTCATTTTATGAATATTTTGAGCAAGAATCAATGGGATCTTAGTTTTTATCAGTTTTGTACTACTGTAGTTATTAAATATTAAATATTTAGGTAGATACATATTAAACTACTTTGCAGATTGATCTAAATCTTCATACTAGCTAAATTAATCTAGTGGATTGCCAAGCATTTATGCATATGCTCCTATAGCTTATTGAGAATCTCAAATGAATCTCTATGAAAATGTAGTTGTTACCCAAGAAATTTCCATTGCATGCAAGAATGTTATCTTTTCAATAATCTTGAGACAATTAACTTTTCACAGAAAACTCATTTCCAAGACAATAATAATTTCCTTCTTGCAGAAAAATGATGGGGCCTGGAGTGCCAAAAATATGAAAAGTAACAATGTTTTGACAGCAGGCAATGATGTGTCTAATCAGTTCTCATTAGCGGAAAATGAAATTGCAGACACACTGTTAGGGATGAAATTGCTTATAACTAACATGGAAAATGTAAATCTCTCATGTTCTGCTGATACTGACCCACTAAATAAGCCGTCCAAGGAAAGGGATTTTGATCTAAACATCCCATATTTCGATGATGATACTACTTACCAAGAGATGCTGAATAGGGATATTGATCTTGGAACCTCAAGCAAGGCAAATGAGGATAATATGGTAGAACTTCATTCAAATCAAGGAATATCTATTGATTTGAATTCTACTGACATAGGAAGCAGTGATCCAATTCATAAGAGAATCCTTAATCCAGGTGAATCCTCAAACCCTAACATGGACATTGATTCACATAGAAAAAAATTTTATCCTTGTGAATGCAGTACTGAGTTGCCGGAAGGTGATCAATTGTCTGACAAATCACATGATCCTACAATCTTTGGTAGGAAATTAATTGATCCTCCAGTGCCCCTGAATGATACCTCTGAAAGTTATTGTGGGATGAACAGAAATCCAGCTGAATTCACTGCAATAGAACCAGGGAATCCCTACATGATGGAAAAAGAAGATGAAGTAAGAAAGAGGGTTCGCGAGGAAAGACATGGCTCATCTTCCAAGCAGAATAGGAAGTCAAAGAAGTGTTGAATTGTAACCCTTCCTTATTAATTCTGGTAGCTTTAGTGTATGTTTGGATATGTGTTAGTAGAATTGATTTTAAATCTATGTGATTTTATAGAGTTGATTCAAAGCAAACGTGAGTCTGTATAACATTAATTAATTTCGGATAGCAGATATGTGTTTGTAGAATTGATCGATTTTAAATCAATGTGATTTGTAGAATTGATTTGAAGCAAACGTGAGTCTGCAGTAACATGAATTATTTTTGGATAGTAGATATGAGAAAATTATTGTTGTCGCAAAATATTGTTTGAAAACTTGCAATCAAAAATGATTTTGGGTGTATAATTACCAAAATGTGTTTTTTCTTGCTATTCATTAGGATAATATCAACATTAAACAGGGGTATACTTGGAACAAATTATATATATAACTCAAGTTAAGAGGGTGATGCAAAACTACTTCTAAATGCTTCAATGAGACTTGAATCCACAATTTAGAGTCATGTTTCCAACACACATCTAAATATTTTGGTCAATATAAAACAACAATAGAATAGGAGGAACTAGATGATGAGTCTCTAATAACACATGAACTTTAGGTGAAAGCATAACCCTTGTAGCATATCTCTCAAACTCCCTAGAACCACTACTAGACTCCATAATTAAAACAAATGAACTAGTAGTAAAGCTCATACTTGGAACAAGTACTCCCTCTCAGCATTCTCAGCTTGAGAAATAGAAGAACAAGAGTATGGAAATGAGAAGAGAGGAAATATGAAAAGTCTAAGGAGGAAGAGGGCGGAGGAAAGGTATTTATAGGGGCTAGGCCCATGGAGGCCTAAAGTTCCTAACCCTTCCAGAAAGTTAGATCATTTGAGATCAAGGGTTAAGACCTCACGACACTTGGTATTCCAAACTACTAGTGGCTATAATCGCAATAATTGCTGGCAAACGAGGGGATGTACCCCAACACGCCGTCGAACATGACTTTTGAGAAAACTAATTGCAAACTGAAGTGAGAAGACTTACCATCTCAAGTTACAATGTTACGTCAGAGATGTGATCTCTTAGCAATAAGGATCTCCACATAGTTGGAATGTAATGGTCGAAGACCAAACACCCCTTAATAATAGAAGTTGGATATGCATAGCTGACAACACAACAAATATTTTGATGAAAAAAGGTTTGATGATCTTAAAACCTCTTCATCATTAATGGACTCGAGGCTTTAGGGACATGTGTAGTGATATAGCTAAGGGCTTCATAGCTAAACCCTAGGTCATGAGGACCAAGTCACCCTTATTCTTGGCCAAGCATATTTTGGCCACAACATAAATAAGGGAGGATTAAGGAGATAGTTATCACCTTAACTTAATCCTATCATTAGCAGGGTTTACTAATGGGTAATATTGGTTAATATTCTCTTAATCAAAAGGTAAGGCCCATGAGTATATATATATATATATATATATATATAAAGGACTATTTTCTCGAGTTTAGACACTGTTCACTGTTAATTATTCCTTGTTTTTATAATATATAGTATCCTATTGACATGAGCATTAGAGTGTCTTTGCAAGTACTCACCCCCCATCAGTCATACTACGAAGGTTGAAGGACAAACATGACAGATCAGGACGAGAAGGAACCACCGTAACTTAAAGGAAGAGTACCCAAAACCCTAGTGTAGGTACAATATCATTCATGATTTAGGGAATTTATTTTTACGAAAAAAATTAAAACTCAATTCAACCCTTTTCTTGCAATATTATTTCTTCTTCCATTAGATTTTATATTTAAAATGAATAAATTAAAATAATTTACCTAATTAATTAAAATTTCTAAATTTGTTACTAATCACACAAATCTAATTTACCTAAAGAGTTAAAAATAATTAAATGCTATTTATCTAATAATTTTAAATTTTTAGAGAAAAAAATTGTTATTATTGTGACGTGTGTGCCTATTGCAATTTGATGCGAACCCATATGAAACTTCCACTCCTTTGCATGCGTAATGCGGATGGTAACATTTTGTTGTTGCTTTTAAGAATAGCATGGTTCGAATAACGTTTCTATCACTTGATCATGAAGCAAGAGAACACCATTTTATAATCCAAATTGTCTTCCTTAATCTTTTTATTTTTTCCCTCAATCATTCAAATTTAATGACAATAAACTATATATGCTTCGACTCTGAAACAGAAATATTGAATTAATTAACATGTAAACTTGTCCATACACTGACATGTAGACAATCACAAAATGACATTTATTCTCAGATCGATTGTTGGGGACTATGATCTGAGTACAAAAAATAAAATTGTAATATGATATATGATTTTAAATTTTGCTTTTGAGCCAAAACATATTGTAGTTTTGTGACTGTAATTGTAGTCATATTGATATTGACTACATCTATCTACAATTTCTAACTATTTATTCAATTGCAACAATAATTTAAAACAATGATATGATACAAAGGAACATCATGCTATGGTTGATGATGAAATGGATGGTTGTAAATATCTACATACTCTAGCTTCCTTGTAGACAAGGCCATGGCTGCAATAATACCCCTTTTGTGGGCTGCAATGTATGTCTTCACTACAAATGCATAGTCCCTCCAAAGCACACCCATCAACTTTCTCTGATAATTCCTTCCCATAAAGTATCTCATCTGACCATTCACTAGAGAACACATTGTGTGGATCCATTTTTGGTTTTGCTGCAATGAACATGTTAAACTTTGGATACTTCTGCTGCACCCCTAAGAATGCTATGTTCCTGTTCTTAGCCCAATGTGGCTTGGCCCCATGCTTTCTGGGATTGCGATACTGCGACGATTCAGAAAATATAATAAAGCATTTTATTTATAAACAAAGTTGATGAATAAATATTTTAAAATTAGTATTTTTCACAGGAAATATTTTTTTATATAATTAAAATTTACAACTAATAAATGTTTTTAAGTATATAAATTGTATTATAATTAAAAATATAATAAGTAAACCTTTTTTAAGATATAAATTATATTTTAAATTTATAATAAAGAAATTAAATTGTTATATAAATTTTTTAATTATCAATAATTTATTTTTAAAAAAATCATTCAAATTCAATTTAGAGTTAAAGATAAAAAAAATAATAAATTTAAAGAAATACACATTTAAGATTATTGAGAAAAAAAATTAGTTATGAAAATAGTATGTAAAATATATTTTCAAAAGAGAAAAAAAAAGAAGAGAATATTTAGAATGTGAAACTAAGAGTGTATTCATAAATCATAATATTTGTGTGTTTCTGTATAAATTAAAAGATCCTTATGCTTATGAAAAAAAATCCTTTTGCTTACAAGAGTTCATATGTTTCTATTTTTTTTTTTAAAGATTTTTATATTTTTGCTATTATTATCTTTTACTAAATTATGAGGGCTTATTTAAAAATATAGATAAAATACAAAGACATATTTAATTTTAGGATAAAATATGGTGAAATTTAGTTTTAGTCATTGAACTTTAAAAAGAGTGATTTTCATCCCCCTTTATGGTGAAAACCGTCTGAGGAGTCTAAGGAGGGAGGAAAGTCACTTCTTTTTAAAAGTTTAGGGACCAAATTAATCAAAATTAAAGTACAAGACTAATATCAATTTTTACCAAAAATGCAATCACTAAAAATATATTTTATCCTTAATTTTATAATATGTCTCCATAATTTAACAAAAATGACAAAGATTAAGGGTGGGTTTGTTTGATTTGCTAAAAGATAAAGTACATCACAACACAAAATAGTTTGTTACATGTTTAATTTTAAAAATGATTGTGGGACAAAATAAAAGAAGTGTTGAAGAACAAAAGATAAAGGGTAAAATATATTTTTAGTGCATGTACTTTCAATAAAAATTGGTATTAATTTTTGTACTTTAACTTTGATTAATTTGTTCTCTGAACTTTAGAAAAATAGTTGTTCTAGTCCCTCTTCACAAATGGTTTTCACAGTAAAAAGGGAAAAACACCAATGCTTTTGTAATATTCATGACCAAATTGATCAAAATTGAAGTTCGAAAAAACCAAGTTTTACCAAAAATACAAAAGTTGAAAACATATTTTACTTGAAGATAAAATTGTGCAACTCGTTAAATCAAAAGACAACTTTTTATCCACTTTATAATACAATTGGAAAGTCAAATTATTCTTATCACACTTTTAGCATGTTTGGATATCATTAAAATCACGATAACTACCTCAAAACCTATGATTTTTCCAAAGCAACAATGTGTTGCTTCACATTCAAAATTGATTTTGGCTCATCTTATCGCAACCCCAAACATGTTATTTCTCTCTCTTTGCCACGTTATTGCTCCTCCTACGTCTTTTTTTTTCTCACCAATTAAACCTTTTTTTTATCAGTTGCACCTTTTTGTTTATTCAATAAATCAAGAAAAAATTTGATACGGGGAAAGGGAAAAATGAAAATCAAAGATTTGGGACCTTGCAATTTTTCTTGGTTTTTACTTTTGATTAAGCATGACAATGTAATGATGGTGGAACCAATTCATAATTTTCTATTGTTTCAAACAAAATCAACCATGTTAAAAAAAGATATAGCTTGTAATGTTCATACACACACATGCTACAATGGAAACTGCTACAAATTAGAGTGGTAAAAATGAAAGATCTTGTTCTCTCATAATTTATATTCAAAACTAATTTTATATTTAGAGTGGCAGAAGTTGGAAAAGAAGGAAAAGTCAAGTGTAAGATTGGATTTGTTTTTGTAGATAGATTGAATGTTGTTTGACCTTAGACCATTTTTTTGGGGTAGATAGATTGGATGTTGTTTGGCCTTGGCCGGAAATAAAACAAAATAATACTTAAAATTAAATTTGCAATGTAAAGGATATTTTTGTAAATTTTATATTGTCATGTCTAATACCTAAACATATAAAATAATATATAGTACAAAATTTCTAGTGTTGTGCATTAATTACCAAACTACAAACAACACAAAAAAATGTGTGTGATTTAACTGTGCAAGGTATCTTGTATTTTATTGTGTATCAAATGGACCCTAATAGTCTTTAATGAATAAGGATTTACTTAAATTATTTTTAAAATATAGAACTTTTATAAAAACTTTGAAATAATATAGACTTATTTAAAATTTTAATAAAATTATTAAGAAGTAATTTAGCCATTGTATATCTTGTATTATAAATACAAACTTATTAATTATTTATTTATTAAGTCAACTCCTAGTCCCGAGGTATGTTTGAATTGATGATAGAGAATGGAGTGGGGTGAATCGAAACATAATGGACGGAATGGATAAGAATGGAATGAATTAAAAATATTAGTTCATTATTTGGATATTTTATAATTGAATGAAATGGAGATTACATTCCATTGTTTGGAAAAAGAATAAAATGGAATAAATTATAAGTTTATAGTGCTTATATTACCCCCACTTTAAAATTACTTTTAAAGGGTTATGTTTTTTTAGCTAATCAAAATAGGAATTTTTATTTTAAAAGTTTTGCCACATCTCCTACACCCCAAATTCAGAAGGAATATAAACTGAACTAAATAATGGAATGGGAAGTCCCTTTCCATTATGATCTATTCTTATTTTTACAAAAATAAACAACCGATCAACTTTCTCATCCACTCCATTCTTTTCCACTCCACCATCTAATATCAATCCAAACATAGCCCTAGTGTCATAAAAAATAAATAAAAATGAAATTTTCAATTAAATATATACAAAAATAAAAAAGAATTAATTTAATATTGTAAAGATAATGAAGTAAAAATATAGTCTAAATACTTATTAATTTATAGGCTAAATATAAGGTAAAATTTGGAATTTTTTAATAAAGTAACATTATCTAAAGATCATAAAAAATATCAATTGTCTATATACAAGGTGAATTTAAACATGTTGGTTGTTAGTATCATTTAAAAGGTGCCAGTCTATGTAAATTCTTAGAAGGCCCACATGAATAAATGCTACTTTTAATAAAAAAAATTGGTATTAGTATTTGTACTTTAACTTTGATTAATTCGACCTCTGAACTTTAGAAAAACAGTTGTTCTCGTCCCTTTTCACAAATGGGTTTTGTAACGTTGTGGTTTTCTTAATTGTATGATTATGTGTTATTGTGAATTTTTTTGTGACTTTTATGTGAGTTCCGTAAGTTGTAGGAAAAAAAAATAAGAGAAGGGGGGTGTTCTTAGAGGAAGTATAGGTGCGAAAAGTAAAAATCTTAATTAAAACCCCATGCAAGCTTCCATTCTTGGATTTTCTTCATTTCTTCCTCCTTTCTCCCGAAGCTCTCTTCTCTCTCCTCCTTCCAAGCTTGGTCGTGGTACTCAAAGAGGCAATAGAAGCCATTGTTGTTGGTTGCTTTAAGCTTTGTATGCAAGCCAAAGCATCACCTCTTCACCATCCCAACCAAGTTTCCTTTTCCTCTTCATCCCTTTTTTCCCTCTCTCTGTTGGAACTAAACCCAAAGGTAAGGGAAACTCACTCTCTCCTTTTGTTTTATAATGGATTTTGAGTTGTTTGGTTTGAATCTTGAGTTATTTTGTTGAGGTTTAGTGTTTAGAAGCTTAAGGAATAATTATTGATGTGTTTATTATGAGTTTGGATGCTTGGGTGGCCATTAATGGGGTCAAAAGCTCAGATTTTTGAAGAAATTTTATTGCAGAAATCGCAGTTTTATCTTAAGCTAAAATTTGTAGCTCGAGCTAAAATCGACGAAATAAGGTCTGCACGAATTTAGCTTTGGCTAGAATTTTTCACTCAAGCTAAATTTCGATAGAATTGGGTTTGTGCAAATTTAGCTGAAGCTAAAATTTTTAGCTTAAGCTAAATTTTGGTGGAATTGGAACTGCAGAAATTTAGCTCAAGCTAAATTTCTAGGTGAAGCTAAATTTTCTGGCTTAAGCTAAATTAAGGCAGAATGTTTTATTTTACCCTAAATACTTGGTTGAGAGTTTCCAAAACAACTCCAAGTGCATATAAAATGATGTTATGAGTTATTATATTTATGTTAAAGTTAATTATAAGTTGAGATTATGTAATTCATATTAATATGCAGTTCTTGTGAGATGATTGTAAGATTTCAAGGTGTGGAAGGCCTTACTTTGCTTAGGGAACTAGGGATGGGTTCATAAATGTGATGAGTATATCGATAGTGAATTAATGATATGATGGATGTTATGTGATTGTTTGAGATATGACCATCGAAAGAGGAATGTAGATATTATGAATCTTGTAAGTGTTTAAGCAAATGTAGTAAGTTTATCTTTGAAAGAATGTCTTTATTGTTGAAATACATATGTTTTGATGAGATGATGATGATGATGATGATGAATGATAATCTTGTATTGTAACTACCCCTATATGTTGGAGGGTTAGCTATGTCCTTTGGGAAGGTTTTTATTGGAAAATGGTATACTTGGGAGGGTGAGTTTCACGTCAGAACTCCGACCCACTAAAGCGACCCGGGGGTCTCGCCTAGTGGGATATCTTCTTGAGTACCACCCCCTATGTTTTGACTCCAAATGGCGTGTCGGACTGTTGAGAACTACTTCCCAAGAGGTTTAGTGACCCTTTTAGTGTATATGGGATGGATTGTTGTTGTGGTTGAGGATTGTGGATTGTTGAGATGTATTTGGATCCTTAAGTCAGGCCATTGGAGATGGCGGGTACGGAGGTGTCATATCTAAGACTATAAGGGACTCCAAATATGTTTTGTCATTGAAATACGGTGGGTGCACAGTTGGTGCACAAGCATATGAGTAGGCAAGTAAGTTGAGGGTGCTTGGTGGGCTCTCAACCTAGTGCTGGAGGTTTTCGTGGTGGCTAACGGGAATGGGCCTATAGAATAGACAGGTGGGCGAATCCCTATAGATGTAAGGTTTTGCGAACCTTACATAGGTAAGCCAATACCTACACTTGTCTATATTCGATAAAACCACACTTCCTCCGTAGGGTCAGCCCAAGAGACTCCCTGAATGGTCAGAGAATGCGGCTATGGTAGGGGATGGGACTTATGGGGGACCGCTCATATGATGTTGAAACTCCATGGAGTAGAGTCAGTCTCTGAGGTTTAAAGTTTCCTAGTGGCTGTTGGTGTATGACAGTTGTGATGATTGATTTATGATGATACTTTTTTATAGTTGATGTACTATGGTGATTGAGGATTTGTGATGGTTGATGCTTAGATGCGATTCATGACGTTTGGTGGTTTATGTGATAATGGATGTTTGAACTATGTTGTTGAGGATCGGTTGAGTATATGAGCTGAGTTTTGTTATAATTTTCTAGTTATTATGTATAGTATTTTCGAAGTTGATAAAGTTTAGTTTTTTCCCTTTTTCCTTATTTTGGAACCTATTTATTTGTATATGTATGGTTTTGTTTTGGTGAGCTTACCCTTGCGTGTGACACATGTGGTTGTGACTGTGATGATCTCGAACTGTGTTCGGGGGAGCAGATGGAGTGTAGGTGGATCTTCCTCTTGGAGATATTGCAGATAGAGCGTACGAGGGATTGAAGACATAATCATTTATTTCCCTTCCTTTGTTTGGTCTTATGTATAAAATAGACTAGTCTAGGGGTAATTTGTATTTATCATGTGAAAAATGTAAGTACACATAGTTTTAGTTAGTTATGCTTATACAAGAGATATTTATAATTTAAGCTTTGAATTTTATTTGTTGGTTTTGGGAATCGCGGAAAAAAAAATTTCTCCAATATTTTATCAATAAACTAATTAGAGAGTTTTTAAAATTTAATGAAATAGAATCTTTAGATGTTAGATATGTAACGAAGGCAGGTCGTTACAGGTTTCACATTGAAAAGCTTTTTATCCACTTTATAATACAATTGGAAAGTCAAATTATTCTTATCACACTTTTAACATGTTTTGATATTACTAAAATCACGATAACTACCTCAAAACCACGATGTCACCATGATTTTTCCAAAGCAACAATGTGTTATTTCTCTCTCTTTGCCACGTTATTGCTCCTCCTACATCTTTTTTTTTCTCACCAATTAAAACTTTTTTTTATCAGTTGCACCTTTTTGTTCATTCAATAAATCAAGAAAAATTTTGACACGGGGAAAGGGAAAAATGAAAATCAAATATCTTGGGACCTTGCAATTTTTCCTTAGTTTTTACTTTTGATTAAGCATGAGAATGTAATGATGGTGGAACCAATTCATAATTTTCTATTGTTTCAAACAAAATCAACCATGTTAAAAAAAGATATAGCTTGTAATGTTCATACACACGCATGCAACAATGGAAACCGCTACAAATTAGAGTGGTAAAAATGAAAGATCTTGTTCTCTCATAATTTATATTCAAAAGTCTTATTTTTGCACGAAAATTGCACAAATGGCCGAAAATGCACCATTGGCACAAAAATTGGACCGTGGGACACCTCGGACCTCAAAACTTAATAGTTCTCTGAGCATTATGGTTTTTTATGCATAAGAATGCACCAGGAATCACGGGGACCAAAACCCAAAAGTCTTATTTTCACATGAAAACTTCACAAATGGCCGAAAATGCACCACCGGCACCAAAATTAGACCACGGGGCACAACGAACCTCAAAAATAAAAAGTGCTCCGAGCATTATGTTTTTTTATGCATAAGAATGCACCAGGGATCACGGGGCACCAAAACCCAAAAGTCTTATTTTCGGACGAAAATTGCACAAATGGCCGAAAATGCAACACCTGCACCAAAAATGGACCACGAGGCACCACAGACCTCAAAACTGAAAAGTGGTCTGAGCATTATGTTTTTTTATGCATAAGAATGCACCAGGGATCACGGGGCACCAAAACCCAAAAGGCTTATTTTCGCACGAAAATTGCACAATGAGCCGAGAATGCACCACGGGCACCAAAATTGGACCACAGGGCACTCGGACCTTAAAATTGAAAACTGCTCTGAGCATTATGGTTTTTTATGCATAAGAATGCACCAGGGATCACGGGGCACCAAAACCCCAAAGTCTTATTTTCACATGAAAATTGCACAATGGTCGAAAAATGCACCACGTGCACCAAAATTGGACCATGGGGCACTTCGGACCTCAAAACTTAATAGTTTTCCGAGCATTATGGTTTTTAATGTATAAGAATGCACCAGGGATCATGGGGCACCAAAACCCAAAAAACTTATTTTAACACGAAAGTTGCACAAATGGCCGAAAATGCAGCACCGGCACCAAAATTGGACCACGGGGCACCACGGACCTCAAAACTGAAAAGTGTTCCGAGCATTATGGTTTTTTATGCATAAGAATGCACCAGGGATCACGGGGCACCAAAACCCAAAAGTCTTATTTTCGCACGAAAATTGCACAATGGGCCGAAACGACACCACCGGCACCAAAATTGGACCACGGGGCACCACGAATCTCAAAACTGAAAAGTGTTCCGAGCATTATGGTTTTTTATGCATAAGAATGCACCAGGGATCATGGGACACCAAAATCAAAAAAACTTATTTTCAGATGAAAATAGCACAAATGGCCAAAAATGCAGCACCAGCACTAAAATTGGACCACGGGACACCCTGGACCTCAAAATTGAAAAATGTTCCGAGCATTATGGTTTTTAATGCATAAGAATCCACCAGGGATCACAGGGCACAAAAACCCCAAAGTATTATTTTTGCACAAAAATTGCACAAATGGCCAAAAATGTCGCACTGGCACTAAAATTAGACCACGGGGCACCGCGGACCTCAAAATTGAAAAGTGTTCCAAGCATTATGGCTCTTTATGCATAAGAATGCACCAGGAATCACGGGCACCAAAACCCAAAAGTCTTATTTTCACACGAAAATTTCACAAATGACCGAAAATGCACCATAGGCACAAAAATTGGATCACGGGGCACGACGAACCTCAAAATTAAAAAGTGTTCCAAGCATTATGGTTTTTTATGCATAAGAATGCCCCAGGGATCATGGGGCACCAAAACCTAAAAGTCTTATTTTTGCACGAAAATTGCACAAATGGCCGAAAATGCACCACTGGCACAAAAATTGGACCGTGGGGCACCTCGGACCTCAAAACTTAATAGTTCTCCGAGCATTATGGTTTTTTATGCATAAGAATGCACCAGGAATCACGGGGACCAAAACCCAAAAGTCTTATTTTCGCATGAAAATTGCACAATGGGCCGAAATTGCACCACGAGCACAAAAATTGGACCACGGGGAACTCAGACCTCAAAAGTTAAAAGTGGTCCGAGCATTAAGGTTTCTTTTGCATAAGAATGCACCCGGGATCACGAGCACCAAATCCCAAAAGTCTTATTTTCGCACAAAAATTGCACTAATGATCGGAAATGCACCACCGGCACCAAAGTTGGACCACGGGGCACCACAGACCTCAAAACTAAAAAGTGTTCCAAGCATTATGTTGTTTTATGCATAAGAATGCACCAGGGATCACGGGGCACCAAAACCTAAATGTCTTATTTTCGCGCGAAAATTGCATAAATGGTTGAAAATGCATTACCGACACTAAAAGTGGACCACGGAGCACCATAGACCTCAAAACTAAAAAGTATTAAGAGCATTATGGTTTTTTATGCATAAGAATGCATCAGGGATCACGCGGCACCAAAACCCAAAAGTCTTATTTTCACAGGAAAATTGTACAAATGGCTGAAAATGCAACACCGGCACCATGGACCTCAAAACTGAAAAGTGTTTCGAGCATTATGGTTTTTTATGCATAAAAGTGCACTAGGGATCACGGGGCACCAAAACCCTAAATTCTTATTTTCGCATGAAATTGCACAATGGGCTGAAAATGCCCGACGAGCACCAAAATTGGACCACAGGTCACCTCGGACCTGAAAACTGAAAAGTGCTCTGAGAATGATGTTTTTTTTTTGCATACGAATGCACGACGGATTATGGGGCTCCAAAACCCAAAAGTCTTATTTTCACAAGAAAATTGCACAAATGGCCGAAAATGCACCACCGACACAAAAATTGGACCACGGGGCACCACGGAGCTCAAAATTGAAAAGTGCTCTAAGCATTATGGTTTTTGATGCATAAGAATGCACCAGGGATGACGGGGCACCAAAACCCAAAAGTCTTATTTTCGTGTGAAAATTGCACAAATGGCCGAAAATGCATTACCGATACCAAAATTGGACCACGGGGCACCATAGACCTCAAAACTGAAAAGTGTTTCGAGCATTATGGTTTTTTATGCATAAGAATGCACCAGGGATCATGGGGCACCAAAACCCAATAGTCTTATTTTCGCACGAAAATTGTACAATTGGTCGAAAATACACCACGGGAACAAAAATTGGACCACGTGGCACCTCGGACCTCAAAACTTAAAAGTTCTCCGAGAATTATGATTTTTTATGCATAAGAATGCACCAGGGATCATGGGGCACCAAAACCCAAAAGTGTTATTTTCACACGAAAATTGCACAAAGGTCCGGAAAGGCATAGCCAATACTAAAATTGGACCACGTGGCACCTCGGATCTCAAAAATGAAAAGTGTTCTGAGCATTATGGTTTTTTATGCATAAAAATGCACGAGGGATCATGGGGCACCAAAACCCAAAAGTCTTATTTTCGCAAGAAAATTGCACAAATGGCCGAAAATGCACGACCGACACCAAGATTGGACTTCGGGGCACCACGAATCTCAAAACTAAAAAGTGTTCTGAGCATTATGGTTTTTTATGCATAAGAGTGCACTAGGGATCACGGGTCACCAAAACCCAAAAGTGTTATTTTCGCATGAAAATTGCACATTGGGACGAAAATGCCCCATAGGCACCAAAATTGGACCACGGGTCACCTCAGACCTCAAAACTGAAAAGTTCTATGAGAATTATGGCTGTTTTTGCATAAGAATGCACCAGGGATCACGGGGCACCAAAATCCAAAAGTCATATTTTCGCAAGAAAATTGCACAAAGGGCCAAAAAACCACCACGGGTACCAAAATTGGACCACAAGGCACCTCGGACCTCAAAACTGAAAAGTGCTATGAGCATTATGGTTTTTCATGCATAAGAATGAACCAGGGTTCACTGGACACCAAAACCCAAAAGACTTATTTTCGCACGAAATTGCACAAATGGCCAAAAATGCACCACCGGCCGCAAAATTGGACCACGGGGCACCACAGACCTCAAAACCAAAAAGTGCTCTGAGCATTATGGTTTTTTATGCATAAGAATGCACCAGGGATCACAGGGCACCAACACCAAAATGTCTTATTTTCACATGAAAATTGCACAAATGGCCGAAAATGCACGACCGGCACCAAAATTGGACTACGGGGCACCATGGACCTGAAAACTGAAAAGTGCTCCAACCATTATGGTTTTTTATGCATAAGAATTCCCCAAGGATCATGGGGCACAAAAACCCAAAAGTCTTATTTTGGCACGAAAATTGCACCATGGGCTAAAAGTGCACCACGGGCACCAAAATTGGACTACTGGACACAACAACCTCTAAACTGAAAGGTGCTCTGAGCATTATGGTTTTTTATGAACAAAAATGCAATAGGGATCATGGGGCACCAAAACCCAAAAGTCTTATTTTCACACAAATATTCCACAACTGGCTAAAAATGCACCACATGCACCAAAAATGGACCACGGGGCACCACGGACCTTAAAACTGAAAAGTGGTTAGAGCCTTATGATTTTTTATGCATAAGGGTGCACCAGGGATCACAGGGCCCCAAAACCTAAAACTCTTATTTTGGCACGAAAATTGAACCATTTTCCGAAATTTTACCACGGGCACAAAAATTAGACCACGGGACACCATGGACCTCAAAACTGAAAAGTGCTCCGACCATTATGGTTTTGTATGCATAAGAATCCACCAGGGATCACGTGGCACCAAAACCCAAAAGCCTTATTTTTGCACGAAAATTGCGCAATGGGGCGAAAATGCAACATGGGCACAAAAATTGGACCACGATGAACCACAGACCTCAAATCGAAAAAGTGCTTTGAGCATTACGGATGTTTATGCATAAGGATGCCCCATGGATCTCGGGGCACCAAAAGTCTTATTTTTGCACGAAAATTGCGTAATGGGCCGAAAATGCACCACAGGCACCAAAACTGGACCACGGGGCACCATGGACCCCAAAACTGAAAAGTGCGCCGACCATTATGATTTTTTATGCATAAGGATGCACCAAGGATCATGGAGCTCCAAAACCCAAAAGTCTTATTTTGGGACAAAAATTGCACCATGTACTGAAATTGCACCACGGGCATCAAAATTTGACCATGGGGCACCACGGACCTCAAAACTGAAAAGTGTGCCGAGCATTATGGTCTTTTATGCATAAGAATGCATAGGAATAACGAGGCACAAAAACCAAAATCTCTTATTTTCGCACGAAAGTTGCACAAATGGCCGAAAATGCACCACCGGCACCAAAATTGGATCACGGGGCACCATGGACCTCAAAACGGAAAAGTGCTCCGAGCATTATGGTTTTTTATGCATAAGAATCCACCAGGGATCACGGGGCACCTAAATCCAAAAGTCTTATTTTCGCACGAAAATTGCACCACCGACACCAAAATTGGACCACAGGGCACCACAGACCTCAAAACTGAAAAGTGCTCCGAGCATTATGGTTTTTTATAAATAAGAATGCACCATGGATCACAGGGCACCTAAATCCAAAAGTCTTATTTTCGCACGAAAATTGCACCACCGGCACCAAAATTGGACCACGGGGCACCACAGACCTCAAAACTGAAAAGTGCTCCGAGCATTATGATTTTTTATGCAAAAGAATGCCCCAAGGATTACAGGGCACCAAAACCCAAAAGTCTTATTTTGGCACGGAAATTGCACCATCGGCCAAAAATACACCACGGGGCACGAAAATTTGACCTCTGGACACCACGGACCTCAGAACTGAAAACTGTTCCGAGCATTATGGTTTTCTATGCATAAGAATGCACCAGGGATCATAGGGCATGAAAACCCAAAAGTCATATTTCGCACAAATATTCCACAATAGGCAAAAAATTCACCACAGGCACCAAAATTGAACCACGGGGCACCACAGACTTCAAAACTGAAAAGTGCTTAGAGCATCATGGATTTTTATGCATAAGGATGCCCCAGGGATCTCGGGGCACCAAAAGTCTTATTTTAGCACGAAAATTGCGTAATGGGCCGAAAATGCACCACAGGCACCAAAACTGGACCACGGGGCACCATGGACCCCAAAACTGAAAAGTGCGCCGACCATTATGATTTTTTATGCATAAGGATGCACCAAGGATCATGGGGCTCCAAAACCCAAAAGTCTTATTTTGGGACAAAAATTGCACCATGTACTGAAATTGCACCACGGGCATCAAAATTTGACCATGGGGCACCACAGACCTCAAAACTGAAAAGTGTGCCGAGCATTATGGTCTTTTATGCATAAGAATGCATAGGAATAACGAGGCACAAAAACCAAAATCTCTTATTTTCGCACGAAAGTTGCACAAATGGCCGAAAATGCACCACCGGCACCAAAATTGGATCACGGGGCACCATGGACCTCAAAACGGAAAAGTGCTCCGAGCATTATGGTTTTTTATGCATAAGAATCCACCAGGGATCACGGGGCACCTAAATCCAAAAGTCTTATTTTCGCACGAAAATTGCACCACCGACACCAAAATTGGACCACAGGGCACCACAGACCTCAAAACTGAAAAGTGCTCCGAGCATTATGGTTTTTTATAAATAAGAATGCACCAGGGATCACAGGGCACCTAAATCCAAAAGTCTTATTTTCGCACGAAAATTGCACCACCGGCACCAAGATTGGACCACGGGGCACCACAGACCTCAAAACTGAAAAGTGCTCCGAGCATTATGATTTTTTATGCAAAAGAATGCCCCAAGGATTACAGGGCACCAAAACGCAAAAGTCTTATTTTGGCACGGAAATTGCACCATCGGCCAAAAATACACCACGGGGCACGAAAATTTGACCTCTGGACACCACGGACCTCAGAACTGAAAACTGTTCCGAGCATTATGGTTTTTTATGCATAAGAATGCACCAGGGATCATAGGGCATGAAAACCCAAAAGTCATATTTCGCACAAATATTCCACAATAGGCAAAAAATTCACCACAGGCACCAAAATTGAACCACGGGGCACCACAGACTTCAAAACTGAAAAGTGCTCAGAGCATCATGGATTTTTATGCATAAGGATGCCCCAGGGATCTCGGGGCACCAAAAGTCTTATTTTAGCACGAAAATTGCGTAATGGGCCGAAAATGCACCACGGCCACCAAAATTGGACCGCGGGGCACCACGGACCCCAAAATTGAAAAGTGCTCTGAGCATTATGGTTTTTTATGCATAAGGATGCACAACAATCACGGGGCTCCAAAACCAAAATGTCTTACTTTGGCACGAAAATTGCACAAATAGCCGAAAATGCACCACCAGCACCTAAATTGGACAACGGGCTACCACAGACCTCAAAACTGAAAAGCGCTCCAAGCATTATGGTTTTTAATGCATAAGAATGCCCCATGGATCACGGGACACCAAAACCCAAAAGTCTTATTTTGGCACGGAAATTGCACCATTGGCCATATGTGCACCACGTGGGAGCAAAATTGGACCACTGGACACCACAGACCTCAAAACTGAAAAGTGCTCCGAGCGTTATGGTTTTTTATGCATAAGAATGCACCAGGGATCACGGGGCACCAAAACCCAAAAGTCTTATTTTCGCACGAATATTCCACAATAGGCTAAAAATGCACCACAGGCACCAAAATTGGACCACGGTGCACCACGGACCTCAAAACTAAAAAGTGCTCATAGCCTTATGGTTGTTTAAGCATAAGGGTGCACCAGGGATCACGGGGCACCAAAACCTAAAAGTCATATTTTGGCACGAAAATTGGACCATGTGCCGAAATTTCATCTCGGGCACCAAAATTGGACCACGGGGCACCACGTACCTCAAAATTGAAAATTTTGACCTCTGGACACCACGGACATCAGAACTAAAAAGTGCTCCGAGCATTATGGTTTTTTATGTATAAGAATGCACCAGGGATCATAGGGCACCAAAATCCAAAAGTCATATTTCGCACAAATATTCCACAATAGGCCAAAAATTCATCACAGGCACCAAAATTGGACCACGGGGCACCATGGACTTCAAAACTGAAAAGTGCTCAGAGCATTATGGATTTTTATGCATAAGGATGCCCCAAGGATCTTGGGACACCAAAAGTCTTATTTTTGCACGAAAATTGAGTAACGGACCAAAAATGCTCCACGGGCATCAAAATTGGACCACGGGGCACCACGGACCCCAAAACTGAAAAGTGCTCTGAGCATTATGGTTTTTTATGCATAAGGATGCACCAAGGATCATGGGGCTCCAAAACCTAAGAGTCTTATCTTGGGACAAAAATTCCACCATGTACTGAAAATGCACCACGGGCATCAAAATTTGACCACGGGGCACCACGGACCTCAAAATTGAAAAGTGCACTGAGCAATATGGTCTTTTATGCATAAGAATGCACCACGGATCACGGGGCACCTAAACCCAAAAGTCTTATTTTCGCACGAAAGTTGCACAAATGGCCGAAAATGCACCACCTGCACCAAAATTGGACCAAGGGGCACCATGGACCTCAAAACTGAAAATTGCTCTGAGCATTATGGTTTTTTATGCATAAGAATGCCCCAAGGATTATAGGGCACCAAAACCCAAAAGTCTTATTTTGGCACGGAAATTGCACCATGGGCCAAAAATGCACCATGGGGCACCAATGTTTGACCTCTGAACACCACGGATCTCAGAATTGAAAAGTACTTCGACCATTACAGTTTTTTATGCATAAAAATGCACCAAGGATCACAGGGCACCAAAACCCAAAAGTCATATTTTGCGCAAATATTCCACAATAGGCCAAAAATTCATCACAGGCACCAAAATTGGACCACGGGGCACCATGGACTTCAAAATTGAAAAGTGCTCAGAGAATTATGGTTTTTTATGCATAAGGGTGCATCAGGGATCACGGGACACCAAAACTGAGAAGTCTTATTTGGGCACAAAAATTGCACCATGTGCCGAAATTTCACCACGGGCACCAAAATTGGACCATGGGGCACCACTGACCTCAAAAATGAAAAGTGCTTCGACAATTACGGTTTTTTATGCATAATAATCCATCAGGGATCGTGGGGGCACCAAACCCCAAAAGCCTTATTTTCACACGAAAATTGCATAATGGGGTGAAGATGCACCACGGGCACAAAAATTGGACCACAGGGCACCACGAACCTCAAAACTGAAAAGTGCTCCAAGCATTATGATTTTTTATGCATAAGGATGCACCAAGAATCACGGGGCTCCAAAACCCAAAAGTCTTATTTTGCCACGAAAATTGCCCCATGGGTAAAAATGCACCACGAGGATCCAAAATTGGACCACTAGACACCACGGACCTCAAAACAGAAAAGTGCTATGAGCATATGGTTTTTTATGCATAAGAATGCACCAGGTATCTTGGGGCACCAAAACCTAAAAGTCTTATTTTCACACGAAAATTGAACGATTGGGCGAAAATGCACCACGGGCACCAAAATTGGACCATGGGGCACCACTGACCTCAAAAATGAAAAGTGCTTCGACAATTACGGTTTTTTATGCATAATAATCCATCAGGGATCGTGGGGGCACCAAACCCCAAAAGCCTTATTTTCACACGAAAATTGCATAATGGGGGTGAAGATGCACCACGGGCACAAAAATTGGACCACAGGGCACCACGAACCTCAAAACTGAAAAGTGCTCCAAGCATTATGATTTTTTATGCATAAGGATGCACCAAGAATCACGGGGCTCCAAAACCCAAAAGTCTTATTTTGCCACGAAAATTGCCCCATGGGTAAAAATGCACCACGAGGATCCAAAATTGGACCACTAGACACCACGGACCTCAAAACAGAAAAGTGCTATGAGCATATGGTTTTTTATGCATAAGAATGCACCAGGTATCTTGGGGCACCAAAACCTAAAAGTCTTATTTTCACACGAAAATTGAACGATTGGGCGAAAATGCACCACGGGCACTAAAATTGGACCACGGGGCACCACGGACCTCAAAACTGAAAATTGCTCTGAGCGTTATGGAATTTTATGCATAACAATGCACAAAGGATCATAGGGCTCCAAAATCTAAAAGTCTTCTTTCGGCACAAAAATTGCTCCTTGTGCGGAAAATGCACCACGGGCACCAAAATTTGACCACGGGGCACCATGGACCTCAAAACTTAAAAGTACTCTGAGCATTATGATTTTTTATGCATAAGAATGCTTCAGGGATCACTGGGCACCAAAACCCAAAAGTCTTATTTTGGCACGAAAATTGTATAATAGGCCAAAAATGCACCACGGGCACAAAAATTGGACCACGGGGCACCACGGACCTCAAAACTGAAAAGTGCTCCAAGCATTATGATTTTTTACGCATAAGGATGCACCAAGAATCACGGGGCTCAAAAACCCAAAAGTCTTATTTTGCCACGAAAATTGCCCCATGGGTAAAACTGCACCACGAGGATCCAAAATTGGACCACTAGACACCACGGACCTCAAAACAGAAAAGTGCTATGAGCATATGGTTTTTTATGCATAAGAATGCACCAGGTATCTTGGGGCACCAAAACCTAAAAGTCTTATTTTCGCACGAAAATTGAACGATTGGGCGAAAATGCACCACGGGCACTAAAATTGGACCACGGGGCACCACGAACCTCAAAACTGAAAATTGCTCTGAGCGTTATGGAATTTTATGCATAACAATGCACAAAGGATCACAGGGCTCCAAAATCTAAAAGTCTTCTTTCGGCACAAAAATTGCTCCTTGTGCGGAAAATGCACCACGGGCACCAAAATTCGACCACGGGGCACCACGGACCTCAAAACTTAAAAGTACTCTGAGCATTATGGTTTTTTATGCATAAGAATGCTTCAGGGATCACTGGGCACCAAAACCCAAAAGTCTTATTTTGGCACGAAAATTGTATAATAGGCCGAAAATGCACCACGGGCACCAAAATTGGACCACGGGGCACCACGGACCTCAAAACTGAAAAGTGCTCCAATAATTATGGTTTTTATGCATAAGGATGCTCCAAGGATCACGAGGCTCCAAAACCCAAAAGTCTTATTTTGGCACGAAAATTGCACCATGGGCCGAAAATGCACCAAGGGAACCAAAATTTGACCATGGGGCACAACGGACCTCAAAACAGAAAAGTTCTCTGAGAATTACGGTCTTTTATGCATAAGAATGCACCAGGGATCACGGGGCACCAAAACCCAAAAGTCTTATTTTCACTCGAAAATTGCACAAATGGCCAAAAATGCACCACCGGCACCAAAATTGGCCCATGGGGTACCACGGACCTCAAAATTGAAAAGTACTCCAAGCATTATGGTTTTTTATGTATAAGGATGCACCAAGGATCACAGGGCTCCAAAACCCAAAAGTCTTATTTTGGCACGAAAATTAAACCATGTGCTGAAAATGCACCACGGGCACCAAAATTGGACAACGGGACACCACGGACCTCAAAACTAAAAGGTGCTCCTAGCATTATGGTTTTTAATGCATAAGAATGCCCCAAGGATCACGGGACACAAAAACCCAAAAGTCTTATTTTGGCACAGAAATTGCACCATTGGCCAAATGTGCACCACGTGGCACCAAATTGGACTAGTGGACACCATAGACCTCAAAACTGAAAAGTGCTCCGATCATTATGGTCTTTTATGCATAAGAATGCACAAGCGATCACAGGGCACCAAAACCCAAAAGTCTTATTTTCGCATGAATATTCCATAATAGGCTAAAAATGCACCACAGGCACCAAAATTTGACCACGGGGCACCATGGACCTCAAAACTGAAAAGTGCTCCTAGCCTTATGGTTTTTAAGCATAAGGGTGCACCAGGGATCACGGGGCATCAAAACCTAAAAGTCTTATTTTGGCACGAAAATTGCACCATGTGCCGAAATTTCACCACGAGCACCAAAATTGGGCAAGGGCACCACGAACCTTAAAACTGAAAAATGCTTCGACCATTACGGTTTTTGATGCATAAGAATCCACCAGGGATAACGGGGCACCAAACCCGAAAAGCCTTATTTTCGCAAGAAATTTGCACAATGGGGCGAAAATGCACCACGGGCACAAAAATTGGACCATGAGGCACCACAGATCTCAAAACTGAAAAGTGCTATGAGGATTATGGGGTTTTATGCATAAGGATGTACCAGGGATCCCGAGGCACCAAAAGTCTTATTTTGGCACGAAAATTGCATAATGGGTTGAAAATGCACCATAGGAACAAAAATTGAACCACAGGGCACCACAAACCTCAAAACTAAAAAGTGATCCGAGCATTATTGATTTTTATGCATAAGGATGCACCAAGGATCACGGGGCTTCAAAATCCAAAAGTCTTATTTTGGCACGAATATTGCACCATGTGCTAAAAATGCATCACGAGCACAAAAATTTGACCATGGAGCACCACGAACCTCAAAACTGAAAAGTGCTCCGATCATTATGGTTTTTTATGCATAAGAATGCATCAGGGATCATGGGGAACCAAAACCATAATGTCTTATTTTCATAAGAAAATTGCACAAATGGTCGAAAATGCACCACCGGCACCAAAATTAGACCACAAGTCACCACGGTCCTCAAAACTTAAAAGTGTTCTGAGCATTATGGTTTTTTATGCGTAAGAATGCCCCAAGGATCATGGGGCACCAAAACCCGAAAGTCTTATGTTAGCACGAAAATTGCACCATATGCCGAAAATGCACCATGAACACCGAAATTTAACCACGGGGCACCATGGACCTCAAAACTGAAAAGTGCTCTAAGCATTATGGTTTTGTATGCATAAGAATGCTCCAGGGATTATGGGACACCAAAACCCAAAAGTCTTATCTTGGCACGAAAATTGCACCATGCGCCGAAATTTCACCACAGGCACAAAAATTAGACCACGGGGCACCACAGACCTCAAAACTGAAAAGTGCTTCGAGCATTATTGTTTTTTATGCATAACAATCCACCAGGGTTCATGGGGCACCCAAACCGAAAAGTCTTATTTTCGCACGAAAATTGCACAATGGGACGAAAATGCACCACGAGCACAAACATTGGACCACTGGGAACCACGGACCTCAAATCTAAAAAGTGGTCTGAGCATTACAGATTTTTATGCATAAGGATGCACTAGGGATCCGGAGCACCAAAAGTCCTTTTTTTGCACGAAAATTGCATAATGGGTCGATAATGCACCACGTGCACCAAAATTGAACCATGGGGCACCATGGACCTCAAAATTGAAAAGTGCTTCGAGCATTATTGTTTTTTATGCATAAGAATCCATCAGAGATCACGGGGCATCCAAACTGAAAAGTCGCATTTTCGCACAAAAATTGCATAATGGGGCAAAAATGCACCATGGGCACAAAAATTGGACCACGGGGAACCACAGACCTCAAATCTAAAAAGTGCTCTAAGCATAATGGATTTTCATTCATAAGGATTCCCCAGGGATCACAGGGCACCAAAAGTCTTATTTTTGCACGAAAATTGGATAAGGGGCTGAAAATGCACCACGGGCACCAAAATTTAACCACGGGGCACCACAGACCTCAAAACTGAAAAGTGCTCCGAGCATTATGGTTTTTTATGCGTAAGGATGCACCAAGGATCACGGGGTTCCAAAACCCAAAATTCTTATTTTGGCACGAAAATTGTATAATAGTCCAAAAATGCACCACGGGCACCAAAATTGGACCACGGGGCACCACTGACCTCAAAACTGAAAAGTGCTCCAAGCATTATGGTATTTTATGCATAAGCATACACCAAGGATCACAGGGCTCCAAAACCCAAAAGTCTTATGTTGGCACGAAAATTGCACCGTGTGCAGAAAATGCACCACGGGTAGCAAAATTTGACCGTGGGGTACCACGGACCTCAAAACTGAAAAGTGCTCTAAGTATTATGCTTTTTTATGCATAAGAATGCACCGGGGATCACAGGGCACCAAAACCCAAAGGTTTTTATTTTGGCACAAAAAATGCATAATGGGCCGAAAATGCACCACGGACACCAAAATTGGACCACGGGGCACCACAAACATCAAAACTAAAAAGTTCTCCTAGCATTATCGTTTTTTATGATAAGAATGCACTAGGGATCATGGGGCACCAAAACCCAAAAGTCTTATTTTGGCACGGAAATTGCACCATGGACCAAAAATGCACCACGGGACACCAAAATTGGACCACTGGACACCACGAACCTCCAAACTGAAATGTGCTCTGAGCATTATGGTTTTTCTTGCATAAGAATGCACCAGGGATCACGGGGCACCAAAACTTAAAAGTCTTATTTTCGTACAAAAATTGCACAGTGGGCCGAAAATGCATCACGGACATCAAAATTGGACCACGGGGCACAGCGGACACCAAAACTAAATAGTGCTCCAAGAATTATGGTTTTTTATGCATAAGAATGCCCTAATGAGTACGGGACACCAAAACCCAAAAGTCTTATTTTGGCATGGAAATTGCACCGTGGGCCAAAGATGCACCACGAGTAACAAAAATTGGACCACTGGACACCACGGACCTCAATACTGAAAAGTGTTCCAAGCATTATGGTTTTTTACGTATAAAAATGCACCAGGGATCACAGGGCACCCAAACCCAAAAGTCTTATTTTCGCACGAAAACTTTAAAAATGGCTGAAAATGCTGCACGGGCATAAAAATTGTACCACGGGGCACCACGGACCTAAAAACTGAAAAGTGCTCCAAGCATTATGGATTTTTATGCATAAGAATGTACCAGGGATCATGGGACAACAAAACCTAAAAGTCTTGTTTTTCCACGAAAATTGCACAAATGGCAGACAATGCACCACCGGCACCAACATTTGACCACGGGGCACCACGGACCTCAAAATAGAAAAGTGCTCCGAGCATTATGGTTTTTTATTCATAAGAGTGCACCAGGGATCACGGGGCACCAAAATCCAAAAGTCTTATTTTCGCACGACAATTGCATAATAAGCCAAAAATGCAACAGGGACACCAAAATTGACCATAAGCCAACATGGACCTAAAAACTAAAAAGTGCTCCGAGCATTATGGTTTTTTGTGCATAAGAATGAACTAGGGATCACAGGGCAACAAAACCGAAAAGGCTTATTTTCGCACAAAAATTGCACAAATGGCCTACAATGCACCACCGACACCAACATTTAATCACGGGGCACCACGAACCTCAAAACTGAAAAGTGCTCCAAGAATTATGGTTTTTTATGCATAAGAATGCACCAGGGATCACGGGGCACCAAACCCCAAAAGTCTTATTTTCGCACGAAAATTGCACATTGAGCCGAAAATGCACCACAGGCACCAAAATTGGACCACGGGGCACGTCGGACCTCAAAACTGAAAAATGCTCCAAGCATTATGGTTTTTTTTATCCATAGGAACGCACCAGGGATCACGGAGCAGCAAAACCCAAAAGTCTTATTTTCGCACAAAAATTCAACAAATGGCTGAAATTGCACAACCGGCAAAAAAATTGGACAACGGCGCACCACGATCCACAAAACTGAAAAGTGCTACGAGCATTATGATTTTTTATGCATAAGAATTCCCCAAGGATAACGGGGCACCAAAACCCAATAGTCTTATTTTCGACGAAATTTGCGTTATGGGCCGAAAATGCACCACGGGACCCAAAATCGGGCCACGGGACACCACGGATCTCAAAACAGAAAAGTTCTCCTAGAATTATGGTTTCTTATGCATAAGAATGCCCAAGGATCACGGGGCACCAAAATCCAAAAGTCTTATTTTGGCACGGAAATTGCACCATGGTCCAAAAATGCACCACGGGGCACCAAAATATGACCACTGGCCATGGACCTCAAACTGAAAAGTGCTCCGAGCTTTATGGTTTTTTATGTTTAAGAATGCCCCAGGGATCACGAGGCACCAAAACCCAAAATTCTTTTTTTCGCACGAAAATTGCGCAATGGACCGAAAATGCACCACGGGCACCAAAATTGGACCACGGTGCACCACGAACCTCAAAACTAAAAGGTGCAACAAGCATTATGGTTTTTTATGCATAAGAATGCACCAGGGATCAAGGGTCACCAATAACCAAAATATTCGCCCAAAAATTGGACAATGGGCCGAAAATGCACTAGGGGCACCAAAATTGGACCACGAGGCATGACGGACCTCAAAACTGAAAAGTGTTTAGAGCATTATGGTTTTTTGTGCATAAGTGTGCACCAGGGATCACAGGGCACCAAAACCCAAAAGTCTTATTTTGGCACGAAAATTGCACCATGTGCCGAAAATTTACCACGGGCACCAAAATTGGACAACGGGACACCACGGACCTCAAAACTGAAAAGTGTTCCGAGCATTAAGGTTTTTTATGGATAAGAATGCCCCAGGGATAATGGGGCACCAAAACCCAAAAGTCTTATTTTCGCACGAAATTTGCACAATGGGCCGAAAATGCACCACAGGCACCAAAATTGGACCAAGGGGCACCTCAAACTTCAATACATAAAAGTGCTCTGAGCATTATAGTTTTTTATGCATAAAAATACACCAGGGATCACTTGGCACCAAAACCCAAAACTCTTATTTTTGCATGAAATTTGCACAAATGTCTGAAAATGCACCACCGGCACCAAAATTGGACCATGGGGCACCACGAATCTCAAAATTGAAAAGTGTTCTAAGCATTATGGTTTTATATGCATAAGAATGCACCAGGGGTCACGGGCCACCAAAACCCAAAAGTCTTATTTTGGCACAAAAATTGCACAATGGGCCGAAAATGCATCACGGGCACGAAAATTGGACGACGGGGCACCTCGGACCTCAAAACTGAAAAGTGTTCCGAGCATTATGGTTCTTTATGCATAAGAATGCACAAGGGATCATAGGGCACCAAAACACAAATGTCTTATTTTCGCACGAAAATTGGCCAAACGGCAGAAAATGCATTACCGGCAGCAAAATTGGACCACGTGGCACCACGGACCTCAAAACGTAAAAGTTCTCCAAGCATTATGGTTTTTTATACATAAGAATGCACCGGGGATCACGGGGCACCAAAATCCAAAAGTCTTATTTTTGCTTGAAAATTGAACAATGGGCCGAAAATGCATCACTGCCACCGAAATTTGACAACGGGGCACCTTTGACCTCAAAACTTAAAAGTGCTCCGAGCATTATGATTTTTATGAATTAGAATGCACCAGGATTCACAGGGCACCAAAACCCAAAAGTCTTATTTTTGCACGACAATTGTACAAATGGGCGAAAATGCATCACCGACACCAAAATTGGACGACGGGGCACAACGACCCTCAAAACTGAAAAGTGTTCTGAGCATTGTCGTTTTCTATGCATAAGAATGCACAAGGGATGATGGGGCACCAAAACCCAAAAGTCTTATTTTCGCATAAAAATTGCACAATGGGCCGAAAATGCACCACGGGCACCAAAATTGGACCATGGGGCACCTCAAACCTCAATACTTAAAAGTGCTCTAAGCATTATAGTTTTTTATGCATAAGAATGCACCAGGGATCACTGGGCACCAAAACCCAAAAGTCTTATTTTCGCACGAAAATTGCACAAATGGCCGAAAATGCACCAACGACACCAAAATTGGATCACGGGACCCAACGAACCTCAAAGCTGAAAAGTGTTTCAAGCATTATGGTTTTTTATGCATAAGAATGCACCAGGGATCACGGGGCACCAAAACCCAAAAGTCTTATTTTCGCACGAAATTTGCACAATGGGCCGAAAATGCATCACAGGCACCAAAATTGGACTACGGGGCACCTTGGACCTCAAAACTTAAAAGTGGTCCGAGCATTACGGTTTTTTATGCATAAGAATGCACCAAGGATCACAGGGAACCAAAACCTAGAAGTCTTTTTTTGCATGAAAATTGCACAAATGGCCGAAAATGCACCACCGCCACCATAATTGGACCATGGGGCCCAACGAACCTCAAATCTTAAAAGGGTTCCAAGCATTATCGTTTATTATGCATAAGAATGCACCAAGGATCACGGGGCACCAAAACCCAAAAGTCTTTTTTTTCGCACGAAAATTGCCCAAATGGCCGAAAAGGCACCAACGACACCAAAATTCGACCACGGGGCCCAACGAACCTCAAAACTGAAAAGTGTTCCAAGCATTATGGTTTTTATGCATAAGAATGCACCAGGGATCACGGGGCACCAAAACCCAAAAGTCTTATTTTCGCAAGAAAATTGCACAATGGGCCGAAAATGCATCACAGGCACAAAAATTGGACCACGGGGCACCTTGGACCTCAAAACTTAAAAGTGCTCCAAGCATTATGGTTTTTTATGCATAAAAATGCACGAAGGATCACGTGGAACCAAATTCTTAAAGTCTTTTTTTGCACGAAAATTGCACAAATGGCCGAAAATGCACCACCAACACCAAAATTGGACCATGGGGCCCAATGAACCTCAAGACTGAAAAGGGTTTCAAGCATTATGGTTTATTATGCATAAGAATGCACCAGGGATCAAGGGGCACTAAAACCCAAAAGTCTTATTTTCGCACGAAAATTGCACAAATGGCCGAAAATGCACCAACGACACCAAAATTGGACCACGGGGCCCAACGAACCTCAAAATTGAAAAGTTTTCCAAGCACTATGGTTTTTATGCATAAGAATGCACCAGGGATCACGGGGCACCAAAACCCAAAAGTCTTATTTTCGCACAAAATTACACAATGGGCCGAAAATGCATCACAGGCACCAAAATTGGACCACGGGGCACCTTGGACCTCAAAACTTAAAAGTGCTCCAAGCATTATGGTTTTTTATGCATAAGAATGCACCAAGGATCACGGGGAACCAAAAGCTTAAAGTCTTTTTTTGCACGAAAATTGCACAAATGGCCGAAAATGCACCATCGACACCAAAATTGGACCATGGGGCCCAATGAACCTCATGACTCAAGAGGGTTTCGAGCATTATGGTTTATTATGCATAAGAATGCACCAGGGATCAAGGGGCACTAAAACCCAAAAGTCTTATTTTCGCACGAAAATTGCACAAATGGCCGAAAATGCACCAACGACACCAAAATTGGATCACGGGACCCAACGAACCTCAAAGCTGAAAAGTGTTTCAAGCATTATGGTTTTTTATGCATAAGAATGCACCAGGGATCACGGGGCACCAAAACCCAAAAGTCTTATTTTCGCACGAAAATTACATAATGGGCCGAAAATGCATCACAGACACCAAAATTGGACCACGGGGCACCTTGGACCTCAAAACTTAAAAGTGCTCCAAGCATTATGGTTTTTTATGCATAAGAATGCACCAAGGATCATGGGGAACCAAAAGCTTAAAGTCTTTTTTTGCACGAAAATTGCACAAATGGCCAAAAATGCACCACCGACACCATAATTGGACCATGGGGCCCAATGAACCTCATGACTCAATAGGGTTTTCGAGCATTATGGTTTATTATGCATAAGAATGCACCAGGGATCAAGGGGCACTAAAACCCAAAAGTCTTATTTTCGCACGAAAAATGCACAAATGGCCGAAAATGCACCAACGACACAAAAATTGGACCACGGGACCCAACGAACCTTAAAGCTGAAAAGTGTTTCAAGCATTATGGTTTTTTATGCATAAGAATGCACCAGGGATCACGGGGCACCAAAACCCAAAAGTCTTATTTTCGCACGAAAATTGCACAATTGGCCGAAAATGCACAACGGGCACCAAAATTGGACCCCGGAGCACGTCGTACCCAAAACTGAAAAGTGATCCGAGCATTACAGTTTATTATGCATAAGAATGTACCATGGATCACGGGGCACCAAAACACAAAAGTCTTACTTTCGCACGAAAATTGCACAAATGGCCGAAAATGCACCACGGGCAATAAAAATTGGACCAGGGGGCACCTCGGACCTCAAAACTTAAAAGTACTATGAGCATTAAGGTTTTTTATGCAGAAGAATGCACCAGGGTTCACAGGGCACCCTAACCCAAAAGTCTTATTTTTTCACGAAAATTGCACAAATTTCCGAAAATGCATTACCGGCAGCAAAAATGGACCCCGGGGCACCTCGTATTCAAAACTGAAACGTGCTTCGAGCATTATGGTTTTTTATGCATAAGAATCCACCAGGTTCGTTGGGCACCAAACCCCAAAAGTCTTATTTTCACACCAAAATTGCACAATTGGCCGAAAATGCGTCACAGGCACCAAAATTCGACCACGGGGCACCTCAGTCCTCAAAACTTGAAAGTGCTCTGAGCATTGTGGTTTTTTATGCATAAGAATGCACTAGGGATCACAGGGAACCAAAACCTAAAAGTCTTATTTACGCACGAAAATTTCAAAAAAGGTCGAAAATGCACCACCAGCAACAAAATTGGACCATAAGGCACCATGGACCTGAAAACTAAAAAGTGCTCCAAGCATTATGGTATTTTATGCATAAGAAGACACCAGGGATCAGGGGCCACCAACACCCAAAAGTCTTGTTTTCGCACGAAAATTGCACAATTGGCCGAAAATGCATCACAGGCACCAAAATTGGAGAACGTGGCACCTCGGACCTTAAAACTTAAAAGCGTTATGAGCATTATGGTTTTTTATGCGTAAGAATGCACTAGGGATCACGTGGCACCAAAACCCAAAAGTCTTATTTTCGCACGAAAAATGCACATTGGGCCGAAAATGCAACACAGGGACCGAAATTGGACCATGGGGCACCTCGAATCTCAAAACTTAAAAGTGCTCTGAGCATTATGATTTTTTAAGCATAAGAAAGCACCAGGGATAAAGGGGCACTAAAACCCAAAAGTCTTATTTTCGCACGAAAATTGCACAAATGGCCGAAAATGCACCAAGGACACCAAAATTGGACCACAAGGCCCAACAAACCTCAAAACTGAAAAGTGTTCCAAGCATTATGGTTTTTTATGCATAAGGATGCACCAGGGATCACAAGGCACCAAAACCCAAAAGTCTTATTTTCGCACGAAAATTGCACAATGGGTCGAAAATGCACGACGGGCACCAAAATTGGACCACGGGGCACTTCTTACCCAAAATTGGAAAGTGTTCTAAGCATTACAGTTTATTATGCATAAGAATGCAGCAGGGATCATGGGGCACCAAAACACAAAAGTCTTATTTTCGCACGAAAATTGCACAAAGGGCCGAAAAAGCACCACGGGCAACAAAAATTGGACCACGGGGCACCTCAGACCTCAAAACTGAAAAGTACTATGAGCATTATGGTTTTTTATGCAGAAGAATGCACCAGGGTTTACAGGGCACCCTAACCCAAAAGTCTTATTTTTTCCCGAAAATTTCACAAATGGCCGAAAATGCAGTACCGGCAACAAAAGTGGACCACGGGGCACCACAAACCTCAAAACTGAAAAGTATTCCGAGCATTTTGGTTTTTTATGCATAAGAATGCACCAGGTTCAAGGGGCACCAAACCCCAAAAGTCTTATTTTCACACGAAAATTGCACAATGGGCCGAAAATGCGTCACAGGCACCAAAATTCGACCACGAGGCACCTCAGTCCTCAAAACTTAAAAGTGCTCTGAGCATTGTGGTTTTTTATGCATAAGAATGCACCTGGGATCACGGGGAACCAAAATCTAAAAGTCTTATTTTCGCACGAAAATTTCACAAAAGGCCGAAAATGCACCACTGGCAACAAAATTGGACCACAAGGCACGACGGACCTCAAAACTGACAAGTGCTCCAAGCATTATGGTATTTTATGCATAAGAAGCACTAGGGATCACAGGCACCAACACCCAAAAGTCTTATTTTCGCACGAAAATTGCACAATTGGCCAAAAATGCATCACAGGCACCAACATTGGAGTACGGGGCACCTCGGAACTTAAAACTTAAAAGTGTTATGAGCATTACGGTTTTTTATGCATAAGAATGCACTAGGGATCACGGGGCACCAAAACCCAAAAGTCTTCTTTTCGCACAAAAATTGTACATTGGGCCGAAAATGCATCATAGGCACCGAAATTGGACCACGGGGCACCTTGGACCTCAAAACTTAAAAGTGCTTTGAGGATTATGGTTTTTTATGCATAAGAAAGCACTAGGGATCACTTGCACTAAAACCCAAAACTCTTATTTTCGCATGAAATTTGCACAAATGGCTGAAAATGCACCACCGGCACAAAAATTGCACCACGGGGCACCACGGACCTCAAAACTGAAAAGTGTTTCAAGCATTATAGTTTTTTATGCACAAGAATGCACCTGGGATCACGGGCACCAAAACACAAAAGTCTTATTTTCGCACGAAAATTCCACAATGGGTCAAAAATGCACCACCAGCAATAAAATTGGACCATAAGGCACCACGGACCTGAAAACTAAAAAGTGCTCCAAGCATTATGGTATTTTATGCATAAGAAGGCACCAGGGATCAGGGGTCACCAACACCCAAAAGTCTTGTTTTCGCACGAAAATTGCACAATTGGCCGAAAATGCATCACAGGCACCAAAATTGGAGCACGTGGCACCTCGGACCTTAAAACTTAAAAGTGTTATGAGCATTATGGTTTTTTATGCGTAAGAATGCACTAGGGATCACGGGGCACCAAAACCCAAAAGTCTTATTTTCGCACGAAAAATGCACATTGGGCCGAAAATGCATCACAGGGACCGAAATTGGACCACGGGGTACCTCGAATCTCAAAACCTAAAAGTGCTCTGAGCATTATGATTTTTTAAGCATAAGAAAGCACCAGGGATAACGGGGCACTAAAACCCAAAAGTCTTATTTTCGCACGAAAATTGCACAAATGGCCGAAAATGCACCAATGACACCAAAATTGGACCACGGGGCCCAACGAACCTCAAAACAGAAAAGTGTTCCAAGCATTATGGTTTTTTATGCATAAGAATGCACCAGGGATCACAAGGCACCAAAACCCAAAAGTCTTATTTTCGCACGAAAATTGCACAATGGGCCGAAAATGGACGACGGGCACCAAAATTGGACCACGAGGCATTACAGTTTATTATGCATAAGAATGCAGCAGGGATCATGGGGCACCAAAACACAAAAGTCTTATTTTCGTACGAAAATTGCACGAAGGGCCGAAAAAGCACCACGGGCAACAAAAATTGGACCACGGGGCACCTCGGACCTCAAAACTGAAAAGTACTATGAGCATTATGGTTTTTTATGCAGAAGAATGCACCAGGGTTCACAGAACACTCTAATCCAAAAGTCTTATTTTTTCCAGAAAATTTCACCAGTGGCCGAAAATGCAGTACCGACAACAAAAGTGGACCACGGGGCACCACAAACCTCAAAACTGAAAAGTATTCCGAGCATTTTGGTTTTTTATGCATAAGAAATGCACCAGGTTCAAGGGGCACCAAACCCGAAAAGTCTTATTTTCACACGAAAATTGCACAATGGGCCGAAAATGCGTCACAGGCACCAAAATTCGACCACGAGGCACCTAAGTCCTCAAAACTTAAAAGTACTCCGAGCATTGTGGTTTTTTATGCATAAGAATGCACCAGGGATCACGGGGAACCAAAAGCTAAAAGTCTTATTTTCGCACGAAAATTTCACAAAAGGCCGAAAATGCACCACTAGCAACAAAATTGGACCACAAGGCACGACGGACCTCAAAACTGAAAAGTGCTCCAAGTATTATGGTATTTTTTGCATAAGAAGGCACTAGGGATCACGGGCACCAACACCCAAAAGTCTTGTTTTCGCACGAAAATTGCACAATTGGCCAAAAATGCATCACAGGCACCAACATTGGAGTACGGGGCACCTCAGAACTTAAAACTTAAAAGTCTTACGAGCATTATGGTTTTTTATGCATAAGAATGCACTAGGGATCACGGGGCACCAAAACCCAAAAGTCTTCTTTTCGCACAAAAATTGTACATTGGGCCGAAAATGCATCATAGGCACCGAAATTGGACCACGGGGCACCTTGGACCTCAAAACTTAAAAGTGCTCTGAGAATTATGGTTTTTTATGCATAAGAAAGCACTAGGGATCACTTGAACTAAACCCCAAAACTCTTATTTTCGCATGAAATTTGCACAAATCGCCGAAAATGCACCACCGGCACAAAAATTGGACCATGGGGCACCACGGACCTCAAAACTGAAAAGTGTTCCAAGCATTATAGTTTTTTATGCACAAGAATGCACCTGGGATCACGGGCACCAAAACACAAAAGTCTTATTTTCGCACGAAAATTCCACAATGGGCCAAAAATGCACCACGGGCACAAAAAATGGACTACGGGTTACCTCAGACCTCCAAACTGAAAAGGGTTCCAAGAATTATGGTTTATTGTGCATAAGAATGCACCAGGGATCACGGGGCACCAAAATCCAAAAGTCTTATTTTCGCACGAAAATTGCACAAATGGTTGAAAATGCACCAACAACACCAAAATTGGACCACGGGGCCCAACAAACCTCAAAATTCAAAAGTGTTCCAAGCATAATGGTTCTTTATGCATAAGAATGCACCAAGCATCACGGGGCACCAAAACCTAAATGTCTTATTTTCGCATGAAAATTGCACAAAGGGCCGAAAACGCAGCACCGGCAACAAAAATTCGACCACGGGGCACCTCGGTCCTCAAAACTGAAAAGTACTATGAGCATTACGGTTTTTTATGCAGAACAATGCACCGGGGTTCACAGGGCACCCCAACCCAAAAGTCTTATCTTTGCACAAAAATTGCACAAAAGGCCGAAAATGCATTACTGGCACAAAATTGCACAAAAGGCCGAAAATTCACCACCGGCCACAAAATTGGACCATGGGGCACCACGGACCTCAAAACTTAAAAGTGCTCCAAGCATTATGGTTTTTTATGCATAAGAACGCACCAGGCTTCACGGGGCACCAACACTGAAAAGTCTTATTTTTGCACAAAAATTGCGCAATGGTTCGAAAATGCATCACAGGCACCAAAATTGGACCATGAGGCACCTCTGTCCTCAAAACTTAAAAGTGCTACGAGCATTATGATTTTTTATGCATAAGAATTCACCAGGGATCACGGGGCACCAAAACCCAAAAGTCTTAATTTCGCACAAAAATTGCACAATAGGCCGAAAATGCATCACGGGCACCAAAATTGGACCACGGGGCACCTCGTATTCAAAACTAAAACGTGCTCCGAGCATTATGGTTTTTTATGCATAAGAATGCACCATGGATCACGTGGCACCAAAACCTAAAAGTCTTATTTTCGCACGAAAATTACACAAAAGGCCGAAAATGCACCACCGGCAACAAAATTGGACCATGGGGCACCACGGACCTCAAAACTTAAAAGTGCTCCAAGCATTATGGTTTTTTATGCTTAAGAACGCACCAGGGTTCACGGGGCACCAACACCGAAAAATCTTGTTTTCGCACGATAATTGAGCAATGGGCTGAAAATGCATCACAAGCACCAAAATTGGAACACGGGACACCTCTGTCCTCAAAACTTAAAAGTGCAACGAGCATTATGATTTTTTATGCATAAGAATTCACCAGGGATCACGGGGCACCCAAACCCAAAAGTCTTATTTTCGCAAGAAAATTGCACAAATTGCCGAAATTGCACCAACGACACTAAAATTGGACCACAGGGCCCAACGAATGTCAAACCTGAATAGTGTTCCAAGCATTGTGGTCTTTTATTCATAAGAATGCACCAGGGATCACGGGGCACCAAAACCCAAAAGTCTTATTTTTCCACGAAAATTGTACAAATGGCCGAAAATGCATTACTGGTATTAAAATTGTACCACGAGGCACCACAGACCTCAAAAATGAAAAGTGTTCCGAGCGTTATGGTTTTTTATGCATAAGAATGCACCAGGGATCACAAGGAACCAAAACCTAAAGGTCTTATTTGTGCCCGAGAATTTCACCAATGGCCAAAAATGCATCACCGGCACCAAAATTGGACCACAGGGAACCACGGACCTCAAAACTGAAAATGGTTCCAAGCATTATGGTTTTTTATGCATAAGAATGCACCAGGGATCACGGGTCACCAAAACCCAAAAGTCTTATTTTCGCACGAAAATTGCACTAATGGCCGAAAATGCACCACTGACACCGATGTTGGACCACAGGGCACCAAGGACCTCAAAACTGAAAAGTGCTCCAAGCATTATGATTTTTTGTGCATATGAATGCACCAGGGATTACGGGGCCCGAAAACCCAAAAGTCTTATTTTCACACGAAAATTGCACAAATGGTCGAAAATGCACCCCCAGCACCAAAATTGGATCGTGGGGGCATCACGAACCTCAAGAATAAAAACTATTCCAAGCATTATGGTTTTTTATGCATAAGAATGCACCAAGGATCACGGGGCACCAAAACCCAAAAGTCTTATTTTCGCACGAAATTGCACAAATGGCCGAAAATGCACCAACAACACCAAAATTGGACCACGGGGCCCAACAAACCTCAAAATTCAAAAGTGTTCCAAGCATAATGGTTCTTTATGCATAAGAATGCACCAAGCATCACGGGGCACCAAAACCTAAATGTCTTATTTTCGCATGAAAATTGCACAAAGGGCCGAAAACGCAGCACCGGCAACAAAAATTCGACCACGGGGCACCTCGGTCCTCAAAACTGAAAAGTACTATGAGCATTATGGGTTTTTTATGCAGAACAATGCACCAGGGTTCACAGGGCACCCCAACCCAAAAGTCTTATCTTTGCACAAAAATTGCACAAAAGGTCGAAAATGCATTACTGGCACAAAATTGCACAAAAGGCCGAAAATGCACCACCGGCCACAAAATTGGACCATGGGGCACCACGGACCTCAAAACTTAAAAGTGCTCCAAGCATTATGGTTTTTTATGCATAAGAACGCACCAGGGTTCACGGGGCACCAACACTGAAAAGTCTTATTTTTGCACAAAAATTGCGCAATGGTTCGAAAATGCATCACAGGCACTAAAATTGGACCATGAGGCACCTCTGTCCTCAAAACTTAAAAGTGCTACGAGCATTATGATTTTTTATGCATAAGAATTCACCAGGGATCACGGGGCACCAAAACCCAAAAGTCTTAATTTCGCACAAAAATTGCACAATAGGCCGAAAATGCATCACGGGCACCAAAATTGGACCACGGGGCACCTCGTATTCAAAACTAAAACGTGCTCCGAGCATTATGGTTTTTTATGCATAAGAATGCACCATGGATCACGTGGCACCAAAACCTAAAAGTCTTATTTTCGCACGAAAATTACACAAAAGGCCGAAAATGCACCACCGGCAACAAAATTGGACCATGGGGCACCACGGACCTCAAAACTTAAAAGTGCTCCAAGCATTATGGTTTTTTATGCTTAAGAACGCACCAGGGTTCACGGGGCACCAACACCGAAAAATCTTGTTTTCGCACGATAATTGAGCAATGGGCTGAAAATGCATCACAAGCACCAAAATTGGAACACGGGACACCTCTGTCCTCAAAACTTAAAAGTGCAACGAGCATTATGATTTTTTATGCATAAGAATTCACCAGGGATCACGGGGCACCCAAACCCAAAAGTCTTTTGTTCGCAAGAAAATTGAACAAATTGCCGAAGTTGCACCAACGACACTAAAATTGGACCACAGGGCCCAACCAACCTCAAACCTGAATACTGTTCCAAGCATTGTGGTCTTTTATTCATAAGAATGCACCAGGGATCATGGGGCACCAAAACCCAAAAGTCTTATTTTTGCACAAAAATTGCACAAATGGCCGACAATGCATTACTGGCAGTAAAATTGTACCACGAGGCACCACAGATCTCAAAAATGAAAAGTGTTCCGAGCGTTATGGTTTTTTATGCATAAGAATGCACCAGGGATCACAAGGAACCAAAACCTAAAGGTCTTATTTGTGCCCGAGAATTTCACCAATGGCCAAAAATGCATCACCGGCACCAAAATTCTACCACAGGGCACCACGGACCTCAAAACTGAAAATGGTTCCAAGCATTATGGTTTTTTATGCATAAGAATGCACCAGGGATCACGGGTCACCAAAACCCAAAAGTCTTATTTTCGCACGAAAGTTGCACTAATGGCCGAAAATGCACCACTGACACCGATGTTGGGCACACGGCACCAAGGACCTCAAAACTGAAAAGTGCTCCAAGCATTATGATTTTTTATGCATATGAATGCACCAGGGATCACGGGACCCGAAAACCCAAAAGTCTTATTTTCGCACGAAAATTGTACAAATGGCCGAAAATGCACCCCCAGCACAAAAATTGGATCGTCGGGGCATCACGAACCTCAAGAATAAAAACTGCTCCAAGCATTATGGTTTTTTATGCATAAGAATGCACCAAGGATCACGGGGCACCAAAACCCAAAAGTCTTTTTTTCGCACGAAATTGCACAAATGGCCGAAAATGCACCAACAACACCAAAATTGGACCACGGGGCCCAACAAACCTCAAAATTCAAAAGTGTTCCAAGCATAATGGTATTTATGCATAAGAATGCACCAAGCATCAAGGGGCACCAAAACCTAAATGTCTTATTTTCGCATGAAAATTGCACAAAGGGCCGAAAATGCAGCACAGGCAACAAAAATTCGACCACGGGGCACCTCGGTCCTCAAAACTGAAAAGTACTATGAGCATTACGGTTTTTTATGCAGAACAATGCACCGGGGTTCACAGGGCACCCCAACCCAAAAGTCTTATTTTTGCACAAAAATTGCACAAATGGCCGAAAATGCATTACTGGCACAAAATTGCACAAAATGCCGAAAATGCACCACCGGCCACAAAATTGGACCATGGGGCACCACGGACCTCAAAACTTAAAAGTCCTCCAAGAATTATGGTTTTTTATGCATAAGAGCGCACCAGGGTTCACGAGGCACCAACACTGAAAAGTCTTATTGTTGCACAAAAATTGCGCAATGGTTCGAAAATGCATCACAGGCACCAAAATTGGACCACGAGGCACCTCTGTCCTCAAAACCTAAAAGTGCTACGAGCATTATGGTTTTTTATGCATAAGAATTCACCAGGGATCACGGGGCACCAAAACCCAAAAGTCTTAATTTCGCACAAAAATTGCACAATAGGCCGAAAATGCATCACGGGCACCAAAATTGGACCACGGGGCACCTCGTATTCAAAACTAAAACGTGCTCTGAGCATTATGGTTTTTTATGCATAAGAATGCACCATGGATCACGTGGCACCAAAACCTAAAAGTCTTATTTTCGCACGAAAATTTCACAAAAGGCCGAAAATGCTCCACCGGCAAAAAAATTGGACCATGGGCCACCACGGACCTCAAAACTTAAAAGTGCTCCAAGCATTATGGTTTTTTATGCATAAGAACGCACCAGGGTTCACGGGGCACCAACACCGAAAAATCTTGTTTTCGCACGAAAATTGCGCAATGGGCTGAAAATGCATCACAAGCACCAAAATTGGACCACGGGGCACCTCTGTCCTCAAAACTTAAAAGTGCAATGAGCATTATGATTTTTTATGCATAAGAATTCACCAGGGATCACGGGGCACCCAAACCCAAAAGTCTTATTTTCGCAAGAAAATTGCACATATTGCCGAAATTGTACCAACGCCAACGACACTAAAATTGGACCACAGGGCCCAACGAACCTCAAACCTGAATAGTGTTCCAAGCATTGTGGTCTTTTACTCATAAGAATGCACCAGGGATGACGGAGCATCACAGACCTCAAAAATGAAAAGTGTTCCGAGCGTTATGGTTTTTTATGCATAAGAATGCACCAGGGATCACAAGGAACCAAAACCTAAAGGTCTTATTTGTGCCCGAGAATTTCACCAATGGCCAAAAATG
This sequence comes from Pueraria montana var. lobata, assembly GCA_026413185.1. Classification (NCBI taxonomy): domain Eukaryota; kingdom Viridiplantae; phylum Streptophyta; class Magnoliopsida; order Fabales; family Fabaceae; genus Pueraria; species Pueraria montana. Next base: position 73,860,380 of record CM048650.1, on the reverse strand, counting down.
CATCACCGGCACCAAAATTGGACCACAGGGCACCACGGACCTCAAAACTGAAAATGGTTCCAAGCATTATGGTTTTTTATGCATAAGAATGCACCAGGGATCACGGGTCACCAAAACCCAAAAGTCTTATTTTCGCACGAAAATTGCACTAATGGCCGAAAATGCACCACTGACACCGATGTTGGACCACAGGGCACCAAGCACCTCAAAACTGAAAAGTGCTCCAAGCATTATGATTTTTTATGCATATGAATGCACCAGGGATCACGGGGCCGAAAACCCAAAAGTCTTATTTTCGCACGAAAATTGCACAAATGGCCGAAAATGCACCCCCAGCACAAAAATTGGATCGTCGGGGCATCACGAACCTCAAGAATAAAAACTGCTCCAAGCATTATGGTTTTTTATGCATAAGAATGCACCAAGGATCACGGGGCACCAAAACCCAAAAGTCTTATTTTCGCACGAAATTGCACAAATGGCCGAAAATGCACCAACAACACCAAAATTGGACCACGGGGCCCAACAAACCTCAAAATTCAAAAGTGTTCCAAGCATAATGGTTCTTTATGCATAAGAATGCACCAAGCATCACGGGGTACCAAAACCTAAATGTCTTATTTTCGCATGAAAATGGCAAAAAGGGCCGAAAACGCAGCACCGGCAACAAAAATTGGACCACGGGGCACCTCGGTCCTCAAAACTGAAAAGTACTATGAGCATTACGGTTTTTTATGCAGAACAATGCACCAGGGTTAACAGGGCACCCCAACCCAAAAGTCTTATTTTTGCACAAAAATTGCACAAATGGCTGAAAATGCATTACTGGCACAAAATTGCACAAAAGGCCGAAAATGCACCACCGGCCACAAAATTGGACCATGGGGCACCACGGACCTCAAAACTTAAAAGTGCTCCAAGTATTATGGTTTTTTATGCATAAGAACGCACCAGGGTTCACGGGGAACCAACACTGAAAAGTCTTATTTTTTCACAAAAATTGCGCAATGGTTCGAAAATGCATCACAGGCACTAAAATTGGACCACGAGGCACCTCTGTCCTCAAAACTTAAAAGTGCTACGAGCATTATGGTTTTTTATGCATAAGAATTCACCAGGGATCACGGGGCACCAAAACCCAAAAGTCTTAATTTCGCACAAAAATTGCACAATAGGCCGAAAATGCATCACGGGCACCAAAATTGGACCACGGGGCACCTCGTATTCAAAACTAAAACGTGCTCTGAGCATTATGGTTTTTTATGCATAAGAATGCACCAGGGATCACAAGGAACCAAAACCTAAAGGTCTTATTTGTGCCCGAGAATTTCACCAATGGCAAAAAATGTATCATCGGCACCAAAATTGGACCACAGGGCACCACGGACCTCAAAACTGAAAATGGTTCCAAGCATTATGGTTTTTTATGCATAAGAATGCACCAGGTATCACGGGTCACCAAAACCCAAAAGTCTTATTTTCGTACGAAAATTGCACTAATGGCCGAAAATGCACCACTGACACCGATGTTGGACCACAGGGCACCAAGGACCTCAAAACTGAAAAGTGCTCCAAGCATTATGATTTTTTATGCATATGAATGCACCAGGGATCACGGGGCCCGAAAACCCAAAAGTCTTATTTTTGCACGAAAATTGCACAAATGGCCGAAAATGCACCCCCAGCACCAAAATTGGATCGTGGGCGCATCACGAACCTTAAGAATAAAAACTGTTCCAAGCATTATGGTTTTTTATGCATAAGAATGCACCAAGGATCACGGGGCACCAAAACCCAAAAGTCTTATTTTCGCACGAAAATTGCACAAGTGGCCGAAAATGCACCAACAACACCAAAATTGGACCACGGGGCCCAACAAACCTCAAAATTCAAAAGTGTTCCAAGCATAATGGTTCTTTATGCATAAGAATGCACCAAGCATCACGGGGCACCAAAACCTAAATGTCTTATTTTCGCATGAAAATTGCACAAAGGGCCGAAAACGCAGCACCGACAACAAAAATTCGACCACGGGGCACCTCGGTCCTCAAAACTGAAAAGTACTATGAGCATTATGGGTTTTTTATGCAGAACAATGCACCAGGGTTCACAGGGCACCCCAACCCAAAAGTCTTATTTTTGCACAAAAATTGCACAAATGGCCGAAAATGCATTACTGGCACAAAATTGCACAAAAGGCCGAAAATGCACCACCGGCCACAAAATTGGACCATGGGGCACCACGGACCTCAAAACTTAAAAGTGCTCCAAGCATTATGGTTTTTTATGCATAAGAACGCACCAGGGTTCACGGGGCACCAACACTGAAAAGTCTTATTTTTGCACAAAAATTGCGCAATGGTTCGAAAATGCATCACAGGCACCAAAATTGGACCACGAGGCACCTCTGTCCTCAAAACTTAAAAGTGCTACGGGCATTATGGTTTTTTATGCATAAGAATTCACCAGGGATCATGGGGCACCAAAACCCAAAAGTCTTAATTTCGCACAAAAATTGCACAATAGGCCGAAAATGCATCACGGGCACCAAAATTGGACCACGGGGCACCTCGTATTCAAAACTAAAACATGCTCCAAGCATTACGGTTTTTTATGCATAAGAATGCACCATGGATCACGTGGCACCAAAACCTAATAGTCTTATTTTCGCACGAAAATTTCACAAAAGGCCGAAAATGCACCACCGGCAACAAAATTGGACCATGGGGCACCACGGACCTCAAAACTTAAAAGTGCTCCAAGCATTATGGTTTTTTATGCATAAGAACGCTCCAGGGTTCACGGGGCACCAACACCGAAAAGTCTTGTTTTTGCACGAAAATTGCGCAATGGGCTGAAAATGCATCACAAGCACCAAAATTGGACCACGGGGCACCTCTGTCCTCAAAACTTAAAAGTGCAACGAGCATTATGATTTTTTATGCACAAGAATTCACCAGGGATCAGGGCACCCAAACCCAAAAGTCTTATTTTCGCAAGAAAATTGCACAAATTGCTGAAATTGCACCAACGACACTAAAATTGGACCACAGGGCCCAACGAACCTCAAACCTGAATAGTGTTCCAAGCATTGTGGTTTTTTATGCATAAGAATGCACCAGGGATCACGGGGCACCAAAATCCAAAAGTGTTATTTTTGCACGAAAATTGCACAAATGGCCGAAAATGCATTACTGGCAGCAAAATTGTACCACGAGGCACCACACACCTCAAAAATGAAAATTGTTCCGAGCGTTATGGTTTTTTATGCATAAGAATGCACCAAGGATCACAAGGAGCCAAAACCTAAAGGTCTTATTTCCGCACGAGAATTTCACCAATGGCAAAAAATGTATCACCGACACCAAAATTGGACCACAGGGCACCACAGACCTCAAAACTGAAAATGGTTCCAAGCATTATGGTTTTTTATGCATAAGAATGCACCATGGATCACGGGTCACCAAAACCCAAAAGTCTTAATTTCGCACAAAAATTGCACAATAGGCCGAAAATGCATCACGGGCACCAAAATTGGACCACGGGGCACCTCGTATTCAAAACTGTAACGTGCTTCGAGCATTATGATTTTTTATGCATAAGAATGCACCATGGATCACGTGGCACCAAAACTTAAAAGTCTTATTTTCGCACGAAAATTTCACAAAAGGCCGAAAATGCACCACCGGCAACAAAATTGGAGCATGGGGCACCACGGACGTCAAAACTTAGAGTGCTCCAAGCATTATGATTTTTTATGCATAAAAACACACGAGGGTTCACGGGGCACCAACATCTAAAAGTCTTGTTACCCCCGTGCGAAAAAAAGACTTTTGGGTTTTGCTACCCCGTGATCTCGGGTGCATTCTTATGCATAAAAAACCATAATGCTCAGAGCACTTTTCATTTTTGAGGTTCGAGGTGCCCCGTGGTCCAATTTTGGTGCCCGTGGTGAATTTTTCGCCCATTGTGCAATTTTTGTTTGAAAATAAGACTATTGGGTTTTGGTGGCCTATGAACCCTGATGCATTCTTATGCAAAAAAAAACCATAATGCTCTCAGCACTTTTTAGTTTTGAGGTCCGATTTTCCCCTTAGTCCAATTTTCTTTCCCGTTGTGCCTTTTCGGCCCAATGTGCAATTTTCGTGCGAAAATAAGACTTTTGGGTTATGGTGCCCCGTGATCCTTGGTGGATTCTTATGAATAAAAAACCATAATGCCGGGAACAATTTTCAATCTTGAAGTTCGTGGTGCCCCTTTGTCCAATTTTAGTGTCGCGGGTGAATTTACAACCATTTGTGCAATTTTCGTGCAAAAAGAAAACTTTCGAGTTTTCGACACTCATGATCCCTGGTGCATTCTTATGCATAAAAAACCATAATGCTTCGCAGCACTTTTCAGTTTTGAAGTCCGTGGTGCCCCATGGTCCCATTTGGTGCCGGTGGTGCATTTCTGCCATTTGTACAATTTTTGTGCGAAAATAAGAGTATTGGGTTTTGGTGCCCCGTGATTCCTGGTGCATTCTTATGCATAAATAACCATAAAGCTTGGAGCACATTTTAGTTTTCAGATTCGTGGTGCATCGTGGTCCAATTTTCGTTCTCGTGGTGCATTTGCGGCCCTTTGTGCAATTTTCGTGCGAAAGTAAGACTTTTGAGTTTTGGTGCCCCGTGATCCCTGGTGCATTCTTATGCATAAAATACCATAATGCTCAGAACACTTTTAAGTTTTGAGGACCGTGGTGACCTGTGGTCCAATTTTGGTGCCGATGGTGCATTTTCGGCCATTTATGCAATTTTCTTATGAAAATAAGACATTATGGTTTTGGTTCCCCATGATCCCTGATGGTGCCTGTGGTGTATATTCGGCACATGGTGCAATTTTTGTGCCAAAATAAAACTTTTGGGTTTTGGTGCCCCGTGATCCTTGGTGCATTAAAAAGCATAATGCTCTGAGCACTTTTCAGTTTTGAGGTCCGTGGTGCCCTGAGGTCCAATGTTTGTCCCGTGGTGCATTTTCGACCCATTGTGTAATTTTCTTGCGAAAATAAGACTTTTGGGATTTGGTGCCCCTTGATTCCTGGTGCATTCTTATGCATAAAAAACCATAATGTTCGGAGCACTTTTCAATTTTGAGGTCTGTGGTGTCTAATGGCCTAGTTTTGCTTCCCCGTGGTGCATTTTTAGCCCATGGTGCAATTTACGTGCCAAAATAAGACCTTTGGGCTTTGGTGCCCCGTGATCCCAAGGGCAGTCTTATGCATAAAAAATCATAATGCACGGAGCACTTTTCAGTTTTGAGGTCTATGGTGCCCCGTTGTCTAATTTTGGTGTTGGTGGTGCATTTTCGGCACATGGTGCAATTTTTGTGACAAAATAATACTTTGGGGTGTTGGTGCCACGTGATCCCTTAACGTCCGAGATGCCCCATGGTCAAATTTTGGTGCCGGTGGTGCATATTCGGTACATGGTGCAATTTTCGTGCCAAAATAAGACTTTTGGGTTTTTGTGCCCCGTGATCCGTGGTGCATTCTTATGCATAAAAACCCATAACGATCGGAGCACTTTTCAGTTTTAAGGTCCGTGGTGCCCGGTGGTCCAATTTTGGTGCCGGTGGTGCATATTCGGCACATGGTGCATTTTTCATACGACAATAAGACTTTTGGGTTTTGGTGCCCTGTGATACTTGGTGCATACTTGGTGCATCCTTATTCATAAAAAAAGCATAATGCTTTGAGTACTTTTCAGTTTTGAGGTCCGTGGTGCCCCATGGTCCAATTTTGGTGCCTGTGGTGTATTTTCGGAACATGATGCAACTTTCGTGCCAAAATGAGACTTTGGGGTTTTGGTGCCCCGTGATCCCTTAAGGTCCGAGGTGCTACATGGTCCAATTTTGGTGCCAGTGATGCATTTTCGGCACATGGTCCAATTTTCGTGCCAAAATAAGACTTTTGGGTTTCGGTGACCCGTGATCCCTGGTGCATTCTTATGCATAAAAAACCATAACGATCAGAGCGCTTTTTAGATTTGATCCAATTTTTGTGCCTGTGGTGCATTTTCGCCCCATTGTGCAATTTTCGTGCAAAAATAAGGCTTTTCAGTTTGGGTGCCCCGTGATCCCTGGTGGATTCTTATGCATAAAAATAATAATGCTCAGAGCACTTTTCAGTTTTGAGGTCTGTGGTGCCCTGTGGTTCAATTTTGGTGCCCGTGGTGCATTTTCAACCCATTATGCAATTTTCGTGCCAAAATAAGACTTTTGGTGCCTCGGGATCCCTAGTGCATCCTTATGCATAACAAACCATAATGCTCAGAGCACTTTTCAATTTTGAGGTCCGTGGAGCCGAAGGTCCAATTTTTGTGCCTGTGGTGCATTTTCGGCCATTTGTGCAATTTTCCTGCGCATATAAGACATTTTGGTTTTGGTGCCCTGTGATCCCAAATGCATTCTTATGCATAAAAAACCATAATGCTCAGAGCACTTTTCAGTTTTGAGGTCCGTGGTGTCCCGTGGTCAAAATTTGGTGCCCGTAGTGCATTTTCAGCACATGGTGCAATTTTCGTTCAAAAATAAGACTTTTGGGTTTTGGAGCCCCGTGATCATTGGTGCATCCTAATCCATAAAAAACCATAACGCTTGGAGCACTTTTCAGTTTTGAAGTCCGTGGTCCCCTGTGGTCCAATTTCGGTGACCGTGGTACATTTTTGACCCATGATGCAATTTTCGTGCCAAAATAAGACTTTTGGGTTTTAGTGCCCCGTGATCCTTGGTTCATTTTTATGCATAAAAAACCATAATACTCGGAGCACTGTTCAGTTTTGAGGTCCGTGGTGCCCTGTGGTCAAATTTTGGTGCCCGTAGTGCATTTTCCGCACATGGTGCAATTTTCGGGCCAAAAAAAGACTTTTGGGTTTTGGTGCCCTGTGATCCTTGGTGCATCCTCATGTAGAAAAACCATAATGCTCTGAGCAATTTTCAGGATAAAGGTCCGTGGTGCCCCATGGTGCATTTTTGGCCCATGGTGCAATTTTCGTGCCAAAATAAGACTTTCGGGTTTTGGTGCCCTGTGATCCATGGTGCATTCTTATGCATAAAAAACCATATTTCTCGGAGCACTTTTTAGTTTTGAGGTCCGTGGTGCCCATAATGCTCAGAGCACTTTTCAGTTTTGAGGTCCGTGGTGTCCAGTGGTCTAATTTTGGTGCCTCTTGGTGCATTTTTGGCCCATGGTGCAATTTTCGTGCCAAAATAAGACTTTGGGCTTTTCATGCCCCATGATCCTTGTGGCATTCTTATGCATAAAAAATCATAATTCTTGGACCACTTTTCAGTTTTGAGGTCCGTGGTGCCAGTGGTCCAATTTTAGTGCCTGTTGTGCATTTTCGGCACATGGTGCAATTTTTGTGCCAAAATAAGACTTTTGGGTTTTGGTGCCCCATGATCCTTTGTGCATCCACATGCATAAAAACCATAATGGTTGGAGCACTTTTCAGTTTTGAGGTCCGTGGTGCTCCTTTGTCCAATTTTGGTGCCCATGGTGCATTTTTGGCACATGGTCCAATTTTCGTGCCAAATTAAGACTTTTGTGTTTATGTGCCATGTGATCCCTGGTGCATCCTTAAGCATAAAAAACCATCATGCACAGAGCACTTGTCAATTTTGAGGTCAGTGGTGCACCGTGGTCCAAATTTGGTGCTCGTGGTGTATTTTCGGCACATGGTGCAATTTTTGTGCCAAAATAAAACTTTTGGGTTTTGGTGCCCCGTGATCCTTGGTGCATTAAAAAGCATAATGCTCTGAGCACTTTTCAGTTTTGAGGTCCGTGGTGCCCTGAGGTCCAATGTTTGTCCCGTTGTGCATTTTTGACCCATTGTGTAATTTACTTGCGAAAATAAGACTTTTGGGATTTGGTGCCCCTTGATTCCTGGTGCATTCTTATGCATAAAAAACCATAATGTTCGGAGCACTTTTCAATTTTGAGGTCTGTGGTGTCTAATGGCCTAGTTTTGCTTCCCCGTGGTGCATTTTTAGCCCATGGTGCAATTTACGTGCCAAAATAAGACCTTTGGGCTTTGGTGCCCCGTGATCCCAAGGGCAGTCTTAGGCATAAAAAACCATAATGCACGGAGCACTTTTCAATTTTGAGGTCTATGGTGCCCCGTGGTCCAATTTTGGTGCCGGTGGTGCATTTTCGGCACATAGTGCAATTTTCGTGCCAAAATAATACTTTGGGGTGTTGGTGCCACGTGATCCCTTAAGGTCCGAGGTGCCCCATGGTCCAATTTTGGTGCCGATGGTGCATATTCTGTACATGTGCAATTTTCGTGCCAAAATAAGACTTTTGGATTTTGGTGCCCGTGATCCCTGGTGCATTCTTATGCATAAAATCCCATAACGATCGGGGCACTCTTCAGTTTTGAGGTCCGTGGTGCCCCGTGGTCCAATTTTGGTGCCGGTGGTGCATATTCGGCACATGGTGCATTTTTCATACGACAATAAGACTTTTGGGTTTTGGTGCCCTATGATACTTGGATCATCCTTATGCATAAAAAAAAACATAATGCTTTGAGTACTTTTCAGTTTTGAGGTCCGTGGTGCCCCATAGTCCAATTTTGGTGCCTGTGGTGTATTTTCGACACATGGTGCAATTTTCGTGCCAAAGTAAGACTTTGGGGTTTTGGTGCCCCGTGATCCCTTAAGGTCCGAGGTGCTCCATGGTCCAATTTTGGTGCCTGTGGTGCATTTTCGACACTTGGTGCAATATTCGTGCCAAAATAACACTTTTGGGTTTTGGAGCCCCGTGATCTTTGGTGCATCCTTACGCATAAAAAACCATAATGCTCAGAGCACATTTTAGTTTTGAGGTCCGTGGTGCCTCGTGGTCCAATTTTAGTGCCCGTGGTGCATTTTCGTCCCATGGTGCAATTTCCGTGCCTAAATAAGACTTTGGAGTTTTGGTGCGCCGTGATCCTTGGGGCATTCTTATGCATAAAAAACCATAATTCTTGGAGCACTTTTCGGTTTTGATGTCTGTGCTTCCCCGTGGTCCAATTTTGGTGCCCGTGGTGCATTTTCGGCCCATTATGCATTTTTCGTGCCAAAATAAGACCTTTGGGTTTTGGTGCCCCTTGATCCCTGGGGCATCCTTATGCATAAAAAATCCTAAAGTAGGAGCACTTTTTAGTTTTGATGTCCGTGGTGCCTCATGGTCGAATTTTAGTGCCCGTGGTGCATTTTCAGCCGATTGTGCAATTTTCGTGCGAAAATAAGACTTTTGGGTTTTGCTGCCCCGTGATCCCTGGTGCATTCTTATGCATAAAAAACCGTAATGCTCACAACACTTTTCAATTTTGAGGTCTGTGGTGCCCCGTGGTCCAATTTTTGTGCCCGTGGTGCATTTTCGGCGAATTGTGCAATTCTTGTTAGAAAATAAGGCTTTTGGGTTTTGGAGCCGCGTGATCCTTCGGGCATCCCTATGCATAAAAAACCATCATGCTTGGAGCACTTCTCAGTTTTTAGGTCTGTGGTGCCCCGTGGTCCCACTTGGTGCCCGGATGCATTTTCAACCAAAGATGCAATTTTTGTGCCAAAATAAGACTTTTGGGTTTTGGTTCCCCGTGATCCCTGATGCATTCTTATGCATAAAAAACCATAATGATCAGAGCACTTTTCAGTTTTCAGGTCCATGGTGCCCCGTGGTCAAATTTTGGTGCCCGTGGTGCATTTTCCGCATATGGTGCAATTTTCATTCCAAAATAAGACTTTTGGGTTTTGGAGCCCTGTGATCCTTGGAGCATCCTTATGCATATAAAACCATAATGCTCTGACCACTTTGGTGTTTTGAAGTCCGTGGTTCCCCGTGGTCAAATTTTGGTGCTTGTGGTGCATTTTTAGCCCATTGTGGAATTTTCGTGCGAAAATAAGAGTTTTGGCTTTTGGTGCCCCGTGATCCTTGGTTCATTGTTATGCATAAAAACCATAATACTCAGAGCACTGTTCAGTTCTGAGGTCCGTGGTGCCCCGTAGTCAAATTTTGGTGCCTGTGGTGCATTTTCGGCACATGGTGCAATATTCGTGCCAAAATAAGACTTTTGGGTATTGGAGCCCAGTGATCCTTGGTGCATCCTTATGCATAAAAAACCATAATTCTCGGAGCACTTTTATGTTTTGAGGTCTATGGTGTCCAGTGGTCCAATTTTGGTGCCCCGCGATGCATTTTTGGCCCATGGTGCAATTTTCGTGGCAAAGTAAGACTTTTGGGTTTTGGTACCTGTGATCCTTGGGGCATTCTTATGCATAAAAAATCATAATGCTTGGAGCACTTTTCAGTTTTGAGGACCGTGGTGCCTCGTGGTCCAATTTTGGTGTCGGTGGTGCTTTTTCGGCCATTTGTGCAATTTTCGTACCAAAATAAGACATCTTAGTTTTGGTGCCCCATGATCCCTGGTGCATTCTTATGTATAAAAAACCGTAGGCTCAGAGCACTTTTCATTTTTGACGTACGTGGTGCCCCATGGTCAGATTTTCGTGCCTGTGGTACATTTTCGGCCCATGACGCAATTTTTGTGCAGAAATAAGACTTTTGGGTTTTGGAGCCGCGTGATCGTTCGGGCATGCTTATGCATAAAAAACCATCATGCATGGAGCACTTCTCAATTTTTAGGTCTGTGGGGCCCCGTGGTCCAATTTTGGTGCCCGTATGCAATTTCGGCCCTTGATGCAATTTTTGTGCCCAAATAAGACTTTTGGGTTTTGGTACCCCGTGATCCCTGGTGCATTCTTAGGCATAAAAAACCATAATGATCGGAGCACTTTTCTGTTTTGAGGTCTGTGGTGCCCCGTGGTCCAATTTTGGTGCCTGTGGTGCATTTTTTGCCCATGGTGCAATTTCCGTGCCAAAATAAGACTTTTCCATTTTGGTACCCCGTGATCCTTAGGGCATTCTTATGCATAAAAAACCATAATGCTAGGAGCACTTTTCCGTTTTGAGGTCCGTGGTTCCCCGTGGTCAAATTTTGGTGCCCGTGGTGCATTTTCGGCCCATTGTGCAATTTTTGTGTGAAATAAGACTTTTGGGTTTTGGAGCCGCATGATCCTTTGGGCATCCTTATGCATAAAAAACCATCATGCTTGGAGAAATTAGTTTTTAGGTTTGTGGTGCCCCGTGGTCCAAATTTGGTGTCACATATGCATTTTTGGCCCATGATGCAATTTTCGTGCCCAAATAAGATTTTTGGGTTTTGCTACCCCGTGATCTCTGGAGCATTCTTATGCATAAAAAGCCATAATGATCGGAGCACTTTTCAGTGTTGGTGCCCATGGTGCAATTTTCTTTCCAAAATAATACTTTTGGGTTTTGGAGCCCTGTGATCCTTGGTGCATCCTTATGCATAAAAAACCATAATGCTCTAACCACTTTTCAGTTTTGAGGTCCGTGGTGCCTCGTTGTTAAATTTGGGTGCCTGTGGTGCATTTTTGGCCCATTATGGAATTTTCGTGCGAAAATAAGAGTTTTGGGTTTTGCTGCCCCGTGATCCCTGGTGCATTCTTATACATAAAAACCATAATTCTCGGAGCATTTTTCTGTTTTGAGGTCTATGGTGTCCAGTGGTCCAATTTTTGTGCCCCGTGGTGCATTTTTGGCCTATGGTGCAATTTACGTGCCAAAATAAGACTTTTGGATTTTGGTACCCCCGTGATCCTTGGGGCATTCTTATGCATAAAAAACCATAATGCTAGTAGCACTTTTCAGTTTTGAGGTCCGTGGTGCCCCGTGGTCCAATTTTGGTGCCCGTGGTGCATTTTCGACCCATTGTGCAATTTTTGTGCGAAAATAAGACTTTTGGGTTTTGGAGCCGCGTGATCCTTTGGGCATCCTTATTCATAAATAACCATCATGCTTGGAGCACTTCTGAGTTTTTAGGGCTGTGGTGCACCGTGGTCCAATTTGGTGCCCGGATGCATTTTCGGCCCACGATGCAATTTTCGTGCCAAAATAAGACTTTTGGGTTTTGGTGCCCCATGATCCCCGGTGCATTCTTATGCATAGAAAACTATAATGCTTGGAACACTTTTCAATTTTGAGTTCTGTGGTGCCTCGTGTTCCAATTTTGGTGCCGGTGGTGCCCTTTCGGCCATTTGTGCAAATTTCATGCGAAAATAAGAGTTTTGGGTTTTGGTGCCCAGTGATCCCTGGTGCATTCTTATGCATAAAAAAACTATAATGCTTGGAGCACTTTTCAGTTTTGAGGTTCATTGGGCCCGGTGGTCCAATTTTGGTGTCGATGGTGCATTTTCGGCCATTCGTGCAATTTTCGAGCGAAAATAAGACTTTCGGGTTTTGGTGCCTCGTGATCCTTGGTGCATTCTTGTGCATAAAAATACATAATTCTTGGAGCACTTTTCAGTTCTGAGGTTCGTGGTGCACCGTGGTCCAATTTTGGTGCCGGTGGTGCATTTTCGGCCATTTGTACAATTTTCGTGCGAAAAGAAGACTTTTGGTGCCCCGTGATCCCTGGTGCATTCCTATGCATAAAAAAACTATAATGCTCAAAGGGCTTTTAAGCATTGAGGTTTGAGGTTCCCCGGGGTCCAATTTTGGTGCCCGTGGGGCATTTTCGGCCCACTGTGCAATATTTGTGCGAAAATAAGACTTTCGAGTTTTGGTGCCCCGTGATCCCTAGTGCATTCTTAAGCATAAAAAATCATAATGCTCAGAACACTTTTCATTTCATGGGGAACCAACCTAAGATGTCTTACTTTCGCTTGAAAATTGCACAAATGGCCGAAAAAGCACCACCGGCACGAAATTGGACCACGGGGCACCATGGTTTTCAAAACTAAAAAGTGCTCCAAGCATTATGGTTTTTTTATGCATAAGAATGCCCCAAGGATCACGGGGGTACCAAAACCCGAAAGTCTTATTTTGGCACGGAAATTGCACCATGGGCCAAAAATGCACCACGGGGCACCAAAATTGGACCATTGGACACCATAGACCTCAAAGCAGAAAAGTGCTATGAGAATTATGGTTTTTTATGCATAAGAATACCTCAAGGATCATAAGGCACCAAAACCCCAAAGTCTTATTTGGGCACGGAAATTGCACCATAGGACGAAAATGCACTACGGACACTAAAATTGGACCATGGGGCACCATGGACCTCAAAACTGAAAAGTGCTCCAAGCATTATGGTTTTTTTTGCCAAAGGATGCAGTAAGGATCACGGGACTCCAAAACCCAAAAGTCTTATTTTGGCACGAATATTGCACCAAGTGCAAAAAATGCACCACGGGGCACCAAAATTGGACCACTGGACACCACGGACCTCAAAACTGAAAAAGTGCTTTAAGCATTATGGTTTTTTATGCATAAGAATGCACCAGGGATCAAGGGGCACCTAAACCCAAAAGTCTTATTTTCGCACGAAAATTGCACAAATGGCCGAAAATGCACCACCGGCACCAAAATTGGCCCGCGGGGCACCACGGACCTCAAAACTAAAAAGTGCTTCGAGCATTATCGTTTTTCATGCATAAGGATGCGCCAAGGATCACAGGGCTCCAAATCGCAAAAGTCTTATTTTGGCACGAAAATTCCACCATGTGTGGAAAATGCACCAGGGGCACCAAAATTTGACTACGGGGCACCACGGAACTTAAAATTGAAATGTGCTCTGAGTTTTTAATGCATAAGCATGCACCAGGGATCACAGGGCACCGAAACCCAAAAGTCTTATTTTGGCACGAAAATTGCACCATGTGCCAAAAATGCACCATGGGCACCAAAATTAGGCAATGGTGCACCACGAACCTTAAAACTGAAAAGTGCTCCAAAAATTATGGTTTTTTATGCATAAGAATGCACCATGGATCACGAGGCAGCAAAACCTAAATGTGTTATTTTCGCACGAAAATTGCACGGTGGGTCGAAAATGCACCACCGGCACAAAAATTGGAATACGAGGCACCATGTACCTCAAACCTAAAAAGTGTTCCAAGCATTATGGTTTTTCATGCATTCCACCAGGTGCCGAAAATGCACCACTTGGACCAAAATTGGACCACGGGGACCAAAATTGCACCGTGGGGAAAAAATGCACCACAAAGCACCAAAATTGCACCACGGGCAAAAAATGCACAACGAAGCACCAAAATTGGACCATTGGACACCACGGACCTCAAAACTGAAAGGTGCTCCAAGCATTATGGTTTTTTATGCATAAGAAAGCACCAGGGATCACAGGGTACCAAAACAGAAAAGTGTTATTTTCGCACGAAAATTGCATAATGGGCCGAAAATGCACCACTGGCACCAAAATTGGACCACGGGCACCACAGACCTCTAAACGGAAAAGTGCTCTGAGCATTATGGTTTTTTATGCATAAGGGTGCACCAAGGATCATGGGGAACCAAAACCTAAAAGTCTTATTTTGGCACGAAAATTACACCATGGGCCAGAAATGCACCACGGAGCACCAAAATTGGACCACTAGACAACACGGACCTCAAAACTGAAAGATGCTCCAAGCATTATGGTTTTTTATGGATAAGAAAGCATCAGGGATCATGGGGCACCAATACAGAAAAGTCTTATTTTCACAAGAAAATTCCACAGTGGGCCGAAAATGCACCACTGGCACCAAAATTGGAAAACGGAGCACCACGGACCTCAAAACGGAAAAGTGCTCTGAGCATTATGGTTTTTTATGCATAAGGGTGCACCAATGATCACAGGGAAACAAAACCTAAAAGTCTTATTTTGGCACGAAAATTGCACCATGTGCCTAAAATGCACCACGAGCACCAAATTTTGACCACAGGGCACCACGGACCTCAAAACTGAAAAGTGCTCCAAGAATTATGGTTTTTTACATATAAGCATGCACCAGGGATCACGGGGCACCAAAACCCAAAAGTCTTATTTTCGCACAAAAATTGTACACATGGCCGAAAATGCACCAGTAAGACCAAAATTGGACTGCGGGGCACCACGGACCTCAAAACTGAAAAGTGCTCCGAGCAATATGGTTTTTTATGTATAAGGATGCACCAGGGATCACGGGGCACCAAAATCCAAAAGTCTTATTTTGGCACGGAAATTGCACCATGTGGCGAAATTTCACCACGTGCACCAAAATTACACCACAGGGCACATCGGACCTCAAAACTGAAAAGTGCTCCAAGCATTATGGTTTTTTATGCATAAGAATGCACCAGGGATTATGGGGCACTAAAACCCACAAGCCTGATTTTCGCACGAAAATTGCATAATGGGCTGATATTGTACCACAGGCACCAATATTGGACCACGGGGCAGCTCAGACCTCAAAACTAAAAAGTCCTCCAAATATTATGGTTTTTTATGCATAAGAATGCACCAAGGATCACGGGGCACCAAAATCCAAAAGTCTTATTTTCGCCCGGAAGTTGCACAATGCGCCGAAAATGCACCACGGGCACCAAAATTGGACCACGGGGCACGTCGGACCTCAAAACAGAAAAGTGCTCCAAGCATTACGGTTTTGTATGCGTTAAAATGCACCAGGGATCATGGGGCACCAAAATCCAAAAGTCTTATTTTCGCATGAAAATTACACAAATGCCCGAAATTGCACCACCGGCACAAAAATTGGACCACGGGCCACCGCAGACCTCAAAACTGAAAAGCGCTACGATCATTATGGTTTTTTATGCATAAGAATGCCCCAAAGATAATGGTGCACCAAAACCCAAAAGTCTTATTTTGGCATGGAAATTGCACCATGGACCAAAAATGCACCGCGGTACACCAAAATTGGACCACTGGACACCACAGACCTCAAAACTGAAAAGTTCTCTGAGCATTATGGTTTTTCATACATAAGAATGCACCAGGGATCATGAGGTACCAAAACCATAAAGTCTTATTTATGCACAAAAATTGCACAGCGGGCCGAAAATGCATCACGGGCATACAATTGGACCACGGGGCACCACAGACAACAAACTGAATAGTGCTCCGAGAATTATGGTTTTTTATGCATAACAATGCCCCAATGATCACGAGACACCAAAACCTAAAAGTCTTATTTTGGGACGGAAATTGCACCACGGGCCAAAGATGCACCACGGGTAACCAGAATTGGACCACTGGACACCACAGACCTCAAAATTGAAAAGTGCTTCGAGCATTATGGTTTTTTATGTATAAGAACGCACCAGGGATCATGGGGTGGAAAAACCCAAAAGTCTTATTTTCGCACGAAAATTGCACAAGAGGTCGAAAAAGCACCAGAGACACCACGGACCTGAAAACTGAAAAGTTCTCCAAATCTTATGGTTTATTATGCATAATAATGCACCAGGGATCACAAGACAACAAGACCTAAAAGTCTTGTTTTCGCACGAAAATTGGACAAATGGCAGACAATGCACCACCGGCACCAACATTTGACCACGGGGCACCACAGACCTCAAAACTGAAAAATGCTACGAGCATTATGGTTTTTTATGCATAAGAGTGCCCCAAGGATCACAGGGCACTAAAACCCGAAAGTCTTATTTTGGCACGAAAAATGCACCACGGGGCACCAAAATATGACCACTAAACACCACGGACCTCAAAATTGAAAATGGCTGAAAATGCACCACAGGCACAAAAATTGGACCACGGGGCACCTCGGACCCCACAACTTAAAAGTGCTCTAAGAATTATGGTTTTTTATGCATAAGAATGCACCAGGGATCAAGGGGTACCAAAACCAAAAAGTGTTATTTCGCACGAAAATATCACAAATGGCCGAAAATGCACCACCAGCACCAAAATTGGACCATGGATAACCATGGACCTCAAAACAGAAAAATGCTCCTAGCATTATGGTTTTTTATGCATATGAATGAACCAGGGATCACGAGGCACCAAAATCCAAAAGCCTTATTTTCGCACGAAAATTGCACAAATGGCTGAAAATGCACCACGGGCACAAAAATTGGACCACGGGGCACCTCAGACCTCAAAACTTAAAAGTGCTCCAAGAATTATGGTTTTTTATGCATAAGAATGCACCAGGGATCAAGGGGTACCAAAACCCAAAAGTGTTATTTCGCACGAAAATATCACAAATGGCCGAAAATGCACCACCAGCACCAAAATTGGACCACAGTGCACCACGGACCTGAAAACTGAAAAGTACTCCATGAATTATTGTTTTTTATGCATATGAATGCACCAGGGATCATGGGGCACCGAATCCCAAAAGTCTTATTTTCGCACAAAAACTGCACAAATGTTAAAAAATGCACCATCGGCACCAAAATTGGACCGTGTGGCACCACGAACCTCAAAACTGAACAGTGTTCCAAGCATTATGGGTTTTTATGCATAAGAATGCACTAGGGATCACGGGGCACCAAAACCCAAAAGTGTTATTTTCGCACGAAAACTGCACAAATGGTAAAAAATGCACCTCCGGCACCAAAATTTGACCACGTGGCACCACGGACCTCAAAACTGAAAAGTGTTCCGAGCATTATGGGTTTTTATGCATAACAATGCACCAGGGATCATAGAGCACCAAAACTCAAAAGTCTTATTTTCGCACGAAAATTGCACAATGGACCGAAAATGCACCACGGGCATCAAAATTGGACCACGGGGCACCTCGTACCTCAAAATATAAAAGTGCTCCAAGTGTCATAGTTTTTTATTCATAAGAATGCACCAGGGATCACGTGGCACCAAAACCCAGAAGTCTTATTTTCGCACGAAAATATCACAAATGGCCGAAAATGCACCACCGGCACCAAAATTTGACAACATGGCACCACGGACCTCAAAACTTAAAAGAGTTCTGAGCACTATGGTTGTTTATTCATAAGAGTACGCCAAGGATCGCGGGGCACCAAAACCCAAAAGTCTTGTTTTCGCACGAAAATATCACAAATGGCCGAAAATGCACCCCCTGCACCAAAATTGGACCACGGGGCACCAGGGACCTCATAACTAAAAAGTGGTCCAACCATTATGGTTTTCAATGCATGTGAATGCACCAGGGATCATGAGGCACCAAAACCCAAAAGTCTTATTTTCGCACGGAAACTGTACAAATGGCCAAAAATGCACCACGGGCACCAAAATTGGAGCATCGGGCACCTCGGACCTCAAAACTTGAAAGTGCTCCAAGCATTATGGTTTTTTATGCACAAGAATTTATCAAGGATAAAGGGCACCAAAACCCAAAAGTCTTATTTTCGCACGAAAAGATCACAAATGACCGAAAATGCACCACCGGCACCAAAATTGTACCATGGGGCACCACGGACCTCATAACTAAATCTTGGTCCAAGCATTATGGTTTTTTATGCATATGAATGCACCAGGGATAACGAGGCACCAAAACCCAAAAGTCTTATTTTCGCACGAAAACTGTACAAATGGCCTAAAATGCACCACGGGCACCAAAATTGGAGCATCGGGCACCTCGGACCACAAAACTTGAAAGTGCTCCAAGCATTATGGTTTTTTATGAACAAGAATTTATCAAGGATAAAGGGCACCAAAACCCAAAAGTCTTATTTTCGCACGAAAAGATCACAAATGACCGAAAATGCACCACCGGCACCAAAATTGTACCACGGGGCACCACGGACCTCATAACTAAAACTTGGTCCAAGCATTATGGTTTTTTATGCATGTGAATGCACCAGGGATCATGAGGCACCAAAACCCAAAAGTCTTATTTTTGCACGAAAATTGCACAAATGGCCGAAAATGCACCACGGGCACCAAAATTGGACCATCGGGCACCTCGGACCTCAAAACTTAAAAGTTCTCCAAGCATTATGGCTTTTTATGCACAAGAATTTATCAAGGATAAAGGGCACCAAAACCCAAAAGTCTTATTTTCGCACGAAAAGATCACAAATGGCCGAAAATGCACCACCGGCACCAAAATTGGACCATGGATAACCATGGACCTCAAAACAGAAAAGTGCTCCAAGCATTATGGTGTTTTATGCATATGAATGCACCAGGGATCACGAGGCACCAAAACCCAAAAGTCTTATTTTCGCACGAAAACTGCACAAATGGCCGAAAATGCACCACGGGCACCAAAATTGGACCATCGGGCACCTCGGACCTCAAAACTTAAAAGTGCTCCAAGCATTATGGTTTTTTATGCACAAGAATTTATCAAGGATAATGGGCACCAAAACCCAAAAGTCTTATTTTCGCACGAAAAGATCACAAATGGCCGAAAATGCACCACCGGCACCAAAATTGGACAATGGATAACCATGGACCTCAAAACAGAAAAGTGCTCCAAGCATTATGGTTTTTTATGCATATGAATGCACCAGGGATCACGAGGCACCAAAATCCAAAAGTCTTATTTTCGCACGAAAATTGCACAAATGGCTGAAAATGCACCACGGGCACAAAAATTGGACCACGGGGCACCTCGGACCTCAAAACTTAAAACTGCTCCAAGAATTATGGTTTTTTATGCATAAGAATGCACCAGGGATCAAGGGGTACCAAAACCCAAAAGTGTTATTTCGCATGAAAATACCACAAATGGCCGAAAATGCACCACCAGCACCAAAATTGGACCACGGCGCACCACGGACCTGAAAACTGAAAAGTACTCCAGGAATTATTGTTTTTTATGCATATGAATGCACCAGGGATCATGGGGCACCGAATCCCAAAAGTCTTATTTTCGCACAAAAACTGCACAAATGTTAAAAAATGCACCACCGGCACCAAAATTGGACCGTGTGGCACCACGAACCTCAAAACTGAACAACGTTCCAAGCATTATGGGTATTTATGCATAAGAATGCACTAGGGATCACGGGGCACCAAAACCCAAAAGTCTTATTTTCGTACGAAAACTGCACAAATGGTAAAAAATGCACCCCCGCACCAAAATTTGACCACGTGGCACCACGAACCTCAAAACTGAAAAGTGTTCCAAGCATTATGGGTTTTTATGCATAACAATGCACCAGGGATCATAGAGCACCAAATATCAAAAGTCTTATTTTTGCCCGAAAATTGCACAATGGACCGAAAATGCACCACAGACATCAAAATTGGACCACGGGGCACCTCGTACCTCAAAGTATAAAAGTGCTCCAAGTATTATAGTTTTTTATTCATAAGAATGCACCAGGGATCACGTGGCACCAAAACCCAGAAGTCTTATTTTCGCACGAAAATATCACAAATGGTCGAAAATGCACCACCGGCACCAAAATTTGACCACGGGGCACCACGGACCTCAAAACTGAAAAGAGTTCTGAGCACTATGGTTTTTTATTCATAAGAGTACGCTAAGGATCGCGGGGCACCAAAACCCAAAAGTCTTATTTCCGCACGAAAATATCACAAATGACCGAAAATGCACCACCGGCACCAAAATTGGACCACAGGGCACCACGGACCTCATAACTAAGAATTGGTCCAAGCATTATGGTTTTTTATGCATGTGAATGCACCAGGGATCATGAGGCACCAAAACCCAAAAGTCTTATTTTCGCACGAAAACTGCACAAATGGCAGAAAATGCACCACGGGCACCAAAATTGGAGCATCGGGCACCTCGGACCTCAAAACTTGAAAGTGCTCCATGCATTATGGTTTTTTATGCACAAGAATTTATCAAGGATAAAGGGCACCAAAACCCAAAAGTCTTATTTTCGCACGAAAAGATCACAAATGACCGAAAATGCACCACCGGCACCAAAATTGGACCACGGGGCACCACGGACCTCATAACTAAAAATTGGTCCAAGCATTATGGTTTTTTATGCATGTGAATGCACCAGGGATCATGAGGCACCAAAACCCAAAAGTCTTATTTTCGCACGAAAACTGCACAAATGGCCGAAAATGCACCACGGGCACCAAAATTGAACCATCGGGCACCTCGGACCTCAAAACTTAAAAGTGCTCCAAGCATTATGGTTTTTTATGCACAAGTATTTATCAAGGATAAAGGGCACCAAAACCCAAAAGTCTTATTTTCGCACGAAAAGATCACAAATGGCCGAAAATGCACCACCAGCACCAAAATTGGACCATGGATAACCATGGACCTCAAAACAGAAAAATGCTCCAAGCATTATGGTTTTTTATGCATATGAATGAACCAGGGATCACGAGGCACCAAAATCCAAAAGTCTTATTTTCGCACGAAAATTGCACAAATGGCTGAAAATGCACCACGGGCACAAAAATTGGACCACGGGGCACCTCGGACCTCAAAACTTAAAAGTGCTCCAAGAATTATGGTTTTTTATGCATAAGAATGCACCAGGGATCAAGGGGTACCAAAACCCAAAAGTGTTATTTCGCACGAAAATATCACAAATGGCCGAAAATGCACCACCAGCACCAAAATTGGACCACGGTGCACCACGGACCTGAAAACTGAAAAGTACTCCATGAATTATTGTTTTTTATGCATATGAATGCACCAGGGATCATGGGGCACCGAATCCCAAAAGTCTTATTTTCGCACAAAAACTGCACAAATGTTAAAAAATGCACCACCGGCACCAAAATTGGACCGTGTGGCACCACGAACCTCAAAACTGAACAACGTTCCAAGCATTATGGGTATTTATGCATAAGAATGCACTAGGGATCACGGGGCACCAAAACCCAAAAGTCTTATTTTCGCACGAAAACTGCACAAATGGTAAAAAAATGCACCCCCGGCACCAAAATTTGACCACGTGGCACCACGGACCTCAAAACTGAAAAGTGTTCTGAGCATTATGGGTTTTTATGCATAACAATGCACCAGGGATCATAGAGCACCAAAACTCAAAAGTCTTATTTTCGCACGAAAATTGCACAATGGACCGAAAATGCACCACGGGCATCAAAATTGGACCACGGGGCACCTCGTACCTCAAAATATAAAAGTGCTCCAAGTATTATAGTTTTTTATTCATAAGAATGCACCAGGGATCACGTGGCACCAAAACCCAGAAGTCTTATTTTCGCACGAAAATATCACAAATGGCCGAAAATGCACCACCGGCACCAAAATTTGACCATGGGGCACCACGGACCTCAAAACTGAAAAGAGTTCTAAGCACTATGGTTTTTTATTCATAAGAGTACGCCAAGGATCGCGGGGCACCAAAACCCAAAAGTCTTATTTTCGCACGAAAATATCACAAATGACCGAAAATGCACCCCTTACACGAAAATTGAAGCATGGGGCACCACAAACCTCAAGACTGAAAATTGTTCCAAGCATTATGGTTTTTTTTGCATTATAAGAATGCACCAAGGATCAACGGGCACCAAAACCAAAAGGTCTTATTTTTGCCCGAAAATTGCACAATGGGCGGAAAATGCACCACAAGCACCAAAATTGGACTACGGGGCACCACAGACCTTTAAGTATGCACCAAGGATCACGGGGCACCGAAACCCATAAGTCTTATTTTCAAACGAAAATTGCACAAATGGCCGAAAATGCACCACCGGCACCAGAATTGGATCACGGGGCAGCACGAACCTCAACACTGAGAAGTGTTTTCGAGCATCATGGTTTTTTATGCATAAGAATGCACCAGGGATCATAGGACACCAAATCCAAAAAGTCTTATTTTTGCACGAAAATTGCATAAATGGCCGAAAATTCAACAAAAAGGACCAAAATTGGACCACGGGGCAACACGAACCTCGAAACCGAGAAGTCCTCCAAGCATTATGGTTTTTTATGCATGTGAATGCACCAGGGATCACGGGGCACCAAAACCCAAAAGTCTTATTTTTGCACGAAAACTGCACAAATAGCTGAAAATGCACCACGGGCGCCAAAATTGGACCATGAGGTACCTCAAACCTTAGAACTTAAAAGTGCTCCAAGCATTATGGTTTTATATGCATAAGAATGCACCAGGGATCAAGGGCACCAAAACCCAAAAGTCTTATTTTCGCACGAAAATATCACAAATGGACGAAAATGCACCACCGGCACCAAAATTGGACCACGGCGCACCACGGACCTCAAAACAGAAAAGTGCTCCAAGCATTATGGTTTTTTATGCCTAAGAATGCACTAGGGATCACGGGGCACCAAAACCCAAAAGTCTTATTTTCGCACGAAAATTGCACTAATGGCTGAAAATGCACCACGGACACCAATATTGGACCACAAGGCACCAAGGACCTTAAAACTGAAAAGTGCTCTAAGCATTATGATTTTTTATGCATATGAATGCACCAAGGATCACAGGGCACCAAAACCCAAAT
Organism: Pueraria montana var. lobata; assembly: GCA_026413185.1. Taxonomy (NCBI): domain Eukaryota; kingdom Viridiplantae; phylum Streptophyta; class Magnoliopsida; order Fabales; family Fabaceae; genus Pueraria; species Pueraria montana. Next base: position 73,837,116 of record CM048650.1, on the reverse strand, counting down.
GTCTTATTTTCGCACGAAAATTGCACAAATGGTCGAAAATGCACCCCAGGCACCAAAATTGGATCGTGGGGGATCACGAACCTCAAGACTAAAAATTGTTCCAAGCATTATGGTCTTTTATGTATAAGAATGCACCAAGGATCACGGGGCACCAAAACCAAAAAGTCTTATTTTCGCAGGAAAATTGCACAATGGGCGGAAAATGCACCACGGGCACCGAAATTGGACCACGGGGCACCTCGAACCTCAAAACTTAAAAGTGCTCCAAGCATTATGGTTTTTTATGCATAAGAATGCACCAAGGATCGCGGGGCACCAAAACCAAAAAGTCTTATTTTCGCAGGAAAATTGCACAATGGGAGGATAATGCACCACAAGCACCAAAATTGGACCACGGGGCGCCACAGACCTGAAAACTGAAAAGTGCTCCAAGCATTATGATTTTTTATGCAATCCCTGAACCAAAATTTGACCGTGGGGCATCACAAACCTCAACACTAAAAACTTTTCCAAGCATTATGGTTTTTTATGCATAAGAATGCACCAAGGATCACCGGGCACCAAAACCAAAAAGTCTTATTTTCGCAGGAAAATTGCACAATGGGAGGATAATTCACCACAAGCACCAAAATTGGACCACGGGGCGCCATGGACCTCAAGACTAAAAATTGTTCCAAGCATTATGGTCTTTTATGTATAAGAATACACCAAGGATCACGGGGCACCAAAACCAAAAAGTCTTATTTTCGCAGGAAAATTGCACAATGGGCGGAAAATGCACCACGGGCACCGAAATTGGACCACGGGGCACCTCGAACCTCAAAACTTAAAAGTGCTCCAAGCATTATGGTTTTTTATGCATAAGAATGCACCAAGGATCGCGGGGCACCAAAACCAAAAAGTGTTATTTTCGCAGGAAAATTGCACAATGGGCGGAAAATGCAGCACGGGCACCAAAATTGGACCACGGGGCACCACGGACCTCAAAACTGAAAAGTGTTCCGAGCATTACGGTTTTTTATGCATAAGAATGAACCAGACATCACGGGGCACCAACACCTAAAAGTCTTATTTTCGCACGCAAATTTGACAAATGGCCGAAAATGCACCACGGGCACCAAAATTGGACCATGGGGCACCTCGGACCTCAAAACTTAAAAGTGCTCTAAGCATTATGGTTTTTTATGCATATGAATGCACCAGGGATCACGGGGCACCAAAACCCAAAAGTCTTATTTTTGCACGATAACTGCACAAATAGCTGAAAATGCACCACGGGCACCAAAGTTGGACCATGAGGTACCTCAAACCTTAGAACTTAAAAGTGCTCCAAGCATTATGGTTTTATATGCATAAGAATGCACCAGGGATCAAGGGCACCAAAACCCAAAAGTCTTATTTTTGCACGAAAATATCACAAATAGACGAAAATGCACCACCGGCACCAAAATTGGACCACGGCGCACCACGGACCTCAAAACAGAAAAGTGCTCCAAGCATTATGGTTTTTTATGCCTAAGAATGCACTAGGGATCACGGGGCACCAAAACCCAAAAGTCTTATTTTCGCACGAAAATTGCACTAATGGCTGAAAATGCACCACTGACACTAATATTGGACCACAAGGCACCAAGGACCTTAAAACTGAAAAGTGCTCTAAGCATTATGATTTTTTATGCATATGAATGCACCAAGGATCACAGGGCACCAAAACCCAAATGTCTTATTTTCGCACGAAAATTGCACAAATGGTCGAAAATGCACCCCAGGCACCAAAATTGGATCGTGGGGAATCACGAACCTCAAGACTAAAAATTGTTCCAAGCATTATGGTCTTTTATGTATAAGAATGCACCAAGGATCACGGGGCACCAAAACCAAAAAGTCTTATTTTCGCAGGAAAATTGCACAATGGGCGGAAAATGCACCACGGGCACCGAAATTGGACCACGGGGCACCTCGAACCTCAAAACTTAAAAGTGCTCCAAGCATTATGGTTTTTTATGCATAAGAATGCACCAAGGATCGCGGGGCACCAAAACCAAAAAGTCTTATTTTCGCAGGAAAATTGCACAATGGGAGGATAATGCACCACAAGCACCAAAATTGGACCACGGGGCGCCACAGACCTGAAAACTGAAAAGTGCTCCAACATTATGATTTTTTATGCAATCCCTGAACCAAAATTTGACCGTGGGGCATCACAAACCTCAAGACTAAAAACTTTTCCAAGCATTATGGTTTTTTATGCATAAGAATCCACCAAGGATCACCGGGCACCAAAACCAAAAAGTCTTATTTTCGTAGGAAAATTGCACAATGGGAGGATAATTCACCACAAGCACCAAAATTGGACCACGGGGCGCCATGGACCTCAAAACTAAAAAGTGCTCCAAGCATTATGATTTTTCATGCATATGAATGCACCAGGGATCATGGGGCACCAAAACCCAAAACTTTTATTTTTGCACAAAAATTGCAAAAATGGCCGAAAATGCATCCCCGGCACCAAAATTGGACTGTGGTGCGTCACGAACCTCAAGACTAAAAACTGATCCAACCATATGGTTTTTTATGCATAACAATGCACCAAGGATCACGGGGCACCAAAACCAAAATGTCTTATTTTCGTAGGAAAATTGCACAATGGGCGGAAAATGCAGCACGGGCACCAAAATTGGACCACGGGGCACCACGGACCTCAAAACTGAAAAGTGTTCCGAGCATTACGGTTTTTTATGCATAAGAATGAACCAGACATCACAGGGCACTAACACCTAAAAGTCTTATTTTCGCACAAAAATTTGACAAATGGCCGAAAATGCACCACGGGCACCAAAATTGGACCACGAGGCACCTCGGACCTCAAAACTTAAAAGTGCTCTAAGCATTATGGTTTTTTATGCATAAGAATGCACCAGGGATCACGGGGCACCAAAACCCAAAAGTCTTATTTTCGCAAGAAAATTGCACTAATGGCCGAAAATGCACCATTGACACCGATGTTGGACCACAGGGCACCAAGGACCTCAAAACTAAAAAGTGCTCAAAGAATTATGATTTTTTATGCATATGAATGCACCAAGGATCACAGGGCACCAAAACCCAAATGTCTTATTTTCGCACGAAAATTGCACAAATGGTTGAAAATGCACCCCAGGCACCAAAATTGGATCGTGGGGGATCACGAACCTCAAGACTAAAAATTGTTCCAAGCATTATGGTCTTTTGTGTATAAGAATGCACCAAGGATCACGGGGCACCAAAACCAAAAAGTCTTATTTTCGCAGGAAAATTGCACAATGGGCGGAAAATGCACCACGGGCACCGAAATTGGACCACGGGGCACCTCGAACCTCAAAACTTAAAAGTGCTCCAAGCATTATGATTGTTCATGCATATGGATGCACCAGGGATCATGGGTAACCAAAACCCAGAAGTCTTATTTTCGCACGAAAATTGCACAAATGGCCGAAAATGCATCCCCGGCACCAAAATTGGACCGTGGTGCATCCCGAACCTCAAGACTAAAAACTGCTCCAAGCATTATGGTTTTTTATGCATAGGAATGAACCAGGGTTCACGGGGTACCAAAACCCAAGAGTCTTAATTTCGCACAAAAATTGCACAAATGGGCCAAAAATGCACCACGGGCACCAAAATTGGACCACGGGGCACCTCGGACCTTAATACACAAAAGTGCTCCGAGCAATATGGTTTTTTTATGCATAAGAATGCACCATGGATCATGGGGCACCAAAACCCAAAAGTCTTATTTTCGCACAAAAATTGCACAAATGGCTGTAAATGCACCACCGACACCAAAATTGGACCTCGGGGCACGACGGACCTCAAAACTAAAAAGCGTTCCGAGCATAATGGTTTTTTATGCATAAGAATGCACCAGGGATCACGGGGCACCAAAACCCAAAAGTCTTATATTCGTACGAAAATTGCATAATGGGCCGAAAATGCACCTCGGGGACCAAAGTTAGACCACGGGGCACATCGGACCTCAAAACTAAAAAGAGCTCCCAGCATTATGGTTTTTATGCATAAGAATGCACCAGGGACCTCGTGGCACCAAAACCCAAAAGTCTTATTTTCGCACGAAAATTGCACAATGGGCCAAAAACACACCACAAGCACCACAATTAGACCGCGAGGCACCTTGGACCTCAATACTTAAAAGTGGTCTGAGCGTTGTGGTTTTTTATGCATAAGAATGCACCAACGATCACTGGGCACCAAAACCCAAAAGTCTTGTTTTCGCACAAAAATTTCCCAAATGGCCAAAAATGCACCACTAGTACCAAAATTGGACCATGGGACACCACAGACCTCAAAACTGAAAAGTACTCCAAGAATTATGGTTTTTTATGCATAAGAATGCACCATGGATCACGGGGCCCCAAAACCCAAAAGTCTTATTTTCGCACGGAAATTGCATAAATGGCCGAAAATGCACGACCGATACCAAAATTGGACCACGAGGCACCGCAGACCTCAAAACTGAAAAGTGTTCCAGCATTCTGGTTTTTTATGCATAAGAATTTACTAGGGATCACGTGGCACCAAAACCCAAAAGTCTTATGTTTGCAAGAAAATTGCACAATGGGCCGAAAATGCACCACAGGCACAAAAATTGGACCATGGGGCACCTCGAACCTCAAAACTGAAAAGTGCGCCGAGCATGATAGTTTTTTATGCATAAGAATGCACCAGGGATCACAGGGCACCTAATCCCAAAAGTCTTATTTTAGCATGAAATTTACATAATAGGCCAAAAATGCACCACGGGCACAAAAATTGGACCACGGGGCACCTCGAACCTCAAAACTGAAAAGTGCTCCAAGCATTATGGTTTTTTTTGCATAAGAATGCACTTGGGATCACGGGGCACCAAAACTCAAAAGTCTTATTTTCGCATGAATATTGCACAAATGGCCAAAAATGCACCACCATCACCAAAATTCGACCACGGGGCACGACGGACCTCAAAACTGAAAAGTGTTCCAAGCATTATGGTTTTTTAGGCATAAGAAAAACTAGGGGTCATGAGCCGCCAAAGCCCAAAAGTCTTATTTTAGCACGAAAATTGCAAAATGGGCAGAAAATGCACCAAGAGGACAAAAATTGGACCACGGGGAATGTCGGACCTCAAAACTAAAAAGTGGGCCGAGCATTATTATTTTTTATGCAAAAGAATGCAGCAGGGATCACGGGGCATCAAAACCCAAAAGTCTTATTTTCGCACAAAAATGCACCACCGTCACCAAAATTGGACCACGCGGCACCACAGACCTCAAAATTGAAAGGTGTTCCAACCATTATAGTTTTTTATGCATAAGAATGCTCCAGGGATCATGAGCCGCCCAAACCCAAAAGTCTTCTTTTCGCACGAAAATTGCAAAATGGGTCGAAAATCCACCACGGGGACCAAAATTGGACCATGGGGCACGTCGGACCTCAAAACTGAAAAGTGCTCCGCCCATTATGATGTTTTATGCAAAATAATGCACCATGGATCATGGGGAACCAAAACCTAAAAGTCTTATTTTCGCACGAAAATCGCCCAAATGGCCGAAAATGCACCACCGACACCAAAATTGGACCACTAGGCACCACAGACCTCAAAACTGAAAAGTGTTCCAAGCATTATGGTTTTTTATGCATAAGAATGCACCAGTGAACATGGGGCACAAAAACCCAAAAGTCTTATTTTCGCAAGAAAATTGCACAATGGGCCGAAATTGCACCACCGTCACCAAAATTCGACCACGGGGCACCTTAGACCTACATACTTAAAAGTGCTCCGAGCATTATAGTTTTTTATGCATAACAATGCACCAGGGATCACAAGACACCGAAACCCAAAAGTCTTATTTTCGCACAAAAATTGCACAAATGGCCGATAATGCACCATCGGCACCAAAATTGGACCATGGGGCACCCTGGACCTCAAAACTGAAAAGTGCTCCAAGCATTATGGTTTTTTATGCATAACAATGCACCAGGGATCACGGGGCACCAAAACCCAAAAGTCTTATTTTCGTACGAAAATTGCACAATGGGCTGAAAATGCATCACCGGGACCAAAACCCAAAAGTCTTATTTACATACGAAAATTGCACAATGGGACAAAAATGCACCACGGGCACCAAAATTGGACCACGGGGCACATCAGACCTCAAAATTGAAAAGTTCTCCCAACATTATGGTTTTTTATGCATAAGGTTGCACCAGGGATCATGGGGCTCCAAAACCCAAAAGTCTTAATTTCGCACGAAAGTTGCACAAATGGCAAAAAATGCACCACCGACACCAAAATTGGACCACCGGGCACCACTAACCTCAAAACTGAAAAGTGTTCTGAGCATTACGGTTTTTTATGCATAAGAATGCACCAGGGATCATGGGGCACCAAAATCCGAAAGTCTTATTTTCGCACGAAAATTGCACAACGGGCCGGAAATGCAGCACAAGCACCACAATTGGACCACGGGGCACCTTGGACCTTAATACTTAAAAGTGCTCCAAGCATTATGGTTTTTTATGCATAACAATGCACCAGGGATCACAGGGCACCAATACCCAAAAGTCTTATATTCGTACAAAAATTGCACAATGGGCTGAAAATGCATCACGGGCACCAAAACCCAAAAGTTTTATTTTCGCACGAAAATTGCACAATGGGCCAAAAATGCACCACGGGCACCAAAATTGGACCACAAGGCACCTCGAACCTCAATACTTAATAGTGCTCCCAGCATTATGCTTTTTTAAGCATAAGAATACACCCGGGATCACGGGGCACCAAAACCTAAAAGTCTTATTTTCGCACGAATATTTCACAAATGGCCGAAAATGCACCACCGACACCAAAATAGGACCAAGGGGCACCAGGGACCTCAAAACTGAAAAGTGCTCCCAGCATTATGGTTTTTTATGCATAAGAATGCACCAGGGATCGCGGGACACCAAATCCCAAAAGTCTTATTTTCGCACGAAAATTTCACAAATGGCCGAAAATGCTCCACCGGCACCAAAATAGGAACACGGGGCACCACGAACCTTAAAACTGAAATGTGCTCCAAGCATTATGGTTACCTTTGTATAAGAATGCACCCGGGATCACGCGGTACCAAAACCCAAAAGTCTTATTTTCGCACTAAAATTGCACAATGGGCCAAAAATGCATCACGGGCACCAAAATTGGATGACGGGGAACCTCGGACCTCAAAACATAAAAGTGCTATAAGCATTATGGTTTTTTATGTATAAGATTGCACCAGGGATCACGGGCACCACAACCCAAAAGTCTTGTTTTCGCACAAAAATTTCAAAAATGGTCGAAAATGCACCACCGACACCAAAATTGGACCACAGGGCACCATAGACCTCAAAACTGAAAAGTGCTCCAAGCATTATGATTTTTTATGCATAATAATGCACCAGGGATCATGGGCCGCCAAAACCCAAAAGTCTTATTTTCGCACGAAAATTGCAAAATGGGGCAAAAAATGCACCACGGGGACCAAAATTGTACCACGCGGCACGTCGGACCTCAAAACTTAAAAGTGCTCTGACCATTATGGTCTTTTATGCATAATAATGCACATGGGATCACGGTGCACCAAAACCCAAAAGTCTTATTTTCGCATGAAAATTGCACAAATGTCCGAAAATGCACCATCGACACCGAAATTGGACCACGAGGTACCACGGAACTCAAAACTGAAAAGTGTTCCAAGCATTCTGGTTTTTTATGCATAAGAATGCACCAGGGATCATGGGAAGCCAAATCCCAAAAGTCTTATTTTCGCACCAAAATTGCACAATGGTTCGTAAATGCACCATTAGGGTAAAAATTGGACCACGCGGAACGTCGGACTCAAAACTGAAAAGTGCTCTGAGCAATATGGTTTTTTTATGCATAAGATTGCACAAGGGATAACGGGGCACCAAAACCCAAAAGTCTTATTTTCGCACGAAAATTGCACAAATGGCTGAAAATGCACCACCGACACCAAAATTGGACCATGAGGCACCACGAAACTCAAAACTGAAAAGTGTTCTGAGTATTATGGTTTTTTATGCATAAGAATGCACCAGGGATCATGGGGCACCAAATCCCAAAAGTCTTGTTTTCATACGAAAATTGCACAATGGGCCGAAAATGCACCACGGAAACAAAAATTGGACCACGGGGAACCTCATACCTCAAAACTGAAAAGTGCTCCGAGCATTATGATTTTTTATGGACAAGAATGCACCAGGGATCACGAGGCACCAAAATCCAAAATTCTTATTTTCGATCGAAAATGCACCACCAGCACCAAAATTGGACCACGGGGCACCACAGACCTCAAAACTGAAAGCTCCAAGCATTATGGTTTTTTTTTCATAAGAATGCCGCAGGGATCATGGGCCACCAAAACCCAAAAGTCTTATTTTGGCACGAAAATTGCACAATGTGCCGAAAATGCACCACGGGCACCAAAATTGGACCACGAGGCAGCACGTACCTCAAAACTGAAAAGTGTTCCGATCATTATGGTTTTTTATGCATAAGGATGCACCAGGGATAATGGGGCCCCAAAACCCAAAAGTCTTATTTTGGCACGAACATTGCACCATGTGCCGAAAATGCACCACGGGCACCAAAATTTGACCATGGCGCACCACGGACTTCAAAACTGAAAAGTGCTCCGAGCATTATGGTTGTTTTTGCATAAGAATGCACCAGGGATCAAGGGCCACCAAAACTCAAAAGTCTTATTTTAGCATGATAATTGCACAAATGGCCGAAAATGCACCACCGGCACTAAAATTGGACCACCGGGCACGACGGACCTCAAAACTAAAAATGTGATCCAAGCATTATGGTTTTTTATGCATAAGAATACCCCAAGGATCACGGGGCATCAAATCCCGAAAGTCTTATTTTAGCACGAAAATTGCACCATGGGCCAAAAATCCACCACAGGGCACCAAAATTGGACCAATGAAAACCACGGACCTCAATACTGAAAAGTGCTCCAAGCATTATGGTTTTTTATCTATAAGAATGCACTAGGGATCACGGTGCACAAAAACCCAAGAGTCTTATGGTTGCACGAAAATTGCACCTTGGGCCAAAAGTGCACCACGGGGCACCAAAATTGGACCACAGGACACCACGGACCCCAAAATTGAAAAGTGCTCTGAGCATTATGGTTTTTTATGTATAAGCATGCACCAGGGATCACGGGGCACCAAAATCCAAAAGTCTTATTTTCGCACGAAAATTGCACAATGGGCCGAAAATGCACCACGAACACAAAATTGGACCACGGGGCACCTCAGACCTCAAAACTGAAAAGTGCTCCAAGCATTATGGTCTTTTATGTATAAGAATGCACCAGGGATCATGGGGCATAACAACCCAAAAGTTTTATTTTCGCACGAAAGTTGCACCATGTGTCTAAAATGCACCATTCGTTCCAAAATTTGACCACAGGACACCACGGACCTGAGAAGTGCTCCGAGCATTATGGTTTTTTATGTATATGAATGCACCAGGGATCATGAGGCACCAAAACCCAAAAGTGTTATTTTCGCAAGAAAATTGCACAATGGGCCGAAAATGCACCATGGGCACCAAAATTGGACCACGGGGCACCACGGACCTCAAAACTGAAAAGTGCTACTTGCATAATGGTTTTTTATGCATAATAATGCCCCAAGGATAACGGGGCACCAAAAGCCAAAAGTCTTATTTTCGCACGAAAATTGCAACATGCTCCAAAAAAGCTCCACGGGCACCAAAATTGGACCACGGGGCCTCTCGGACCTCAAAACTGAAAAGTCTTCCAAGCATTATGGTTTTTTATGCATAAGAATGCACCAGGGATCACGGGGTACCAAAACCCAAAAGTCTTATTTTCGCACGAAAATTGCACAAATGGCAAAAAATGCACCACCGGCACCAAAATTGGACCATGGGGTACCACAGACCTCAAAACTGAAAATTCCTCCGAACATTCTAGTTTTTTATGCATATGAATTCCCCAAGGATCACGGGGAACCAAAACCCGAAAGTCTTGTTTTGGCACGAAAATTGTACCATGGGCCAAAAATGCACCACGGGCACCAAAATTTGACCACTGCACAACACGGACCTCAAAACTGAAAAGTGCTCCGAACATTATGGTTTTTTATGTATAAGAATGCACTAGGGATCACGGGGCACCAAAACCCAAAAGTCTTATTTTCACAAGAAAATTGCACAATGGGCCGAAAATGCACCACAGGCACCAAAATTGGACCACGGGGCAAATCGGACCAAAACTGAAAAGTGCTCCAAGCATTATGGTTTTTTATGCATAAGAATGCACCAGGGATCACGGGGCACAAAAACCCAAAAGTCTTATATTGGCACGAAAATTGCACAAATGGCCGAAAATGCACCGCCGACACTAAAATTGGACCACGGGGCACCATGGACCTCAAAATTGAAAAGTGCTATGAGCATTATTGTTTTTTATGTATAACAATGCACCAGGGATCACGGGGCACCAAAATCGAAAAGACTTATTTTAGCACGAAAATTGCACCATGTTCCGAAAATGTACCACAGGCACCAAAGTTTTACCACCGGATACCACGGATAGCAAAACTGCAAAATGCTCCGAGCATTATGGTTTTTTATGTATAAGAATGCACCAGGGATCATGGGGCACCACAACCCAAAAGTCTTATGTTCGCTCGAAAATTGCACAATGGGCCAAAAGTGCTCCACGGGCACCAAATTTGGACAATAGGGAACCTCGGACCTCAAAACTGAAAGGTGCTCTAAGCATTATAGTTTTTTATGCATAAGAAAGCACCAGGGATCACGCGGCACCAAAACCTGAAAGTCTTATTTTCGCACGAAAATTGCGCCATGTGCCGAAAATGCACCACGGGAACCAAAATTTGACTTCTGGATACCATGGACCTCAAAACTGAAGAGTGCTCCAAGCATGATGGTTTTTTATGCATAATAATGCACCATGGATCACGGGACACCCAAACCCAAAAGTCTTATTTTTGCACGAAAATTGCACAAATGGCCGAAAATGCACCACCGACACGAAAATTCGATCACTTGGCACCACAGACCTCAAAACTGAAAAGTGCTCTGAGCATTATGGTTTTTTCTGCATAAGAATGCCCCAAGGATCACGTGGCACCTGTAACCCCCTTCTAGATTACATTTAATTTGACTATTTAATTCATTATACATTTTTGTTATATATTTATCTAATTTCGTAAAATGAATTTTTTTTAAAATTTAATTTACAATATACATAGAAGTTTCCAATAAATTCTATTAAAATTCAAAATATATTCAAAATTACATTACTAAAATTTTCAAAAACACTAAATTTTTCCAGAACTATTGTCTGCCCAAAATTACCCATCCTACTGCTCTGGTAATATCTGCATCTTTTTCTTCTAACTATTCTTCATTCACCTGCAATTAAACTTCCCTAGAATCTAGGGCCAAAATATTACCGGATCAGGCATTTAATTTCTCATACAATTAGAAACAATATCAAATAGATACATTTCATATAATATTTAATAAATCACATAAATAAAGTAAATGCAGTATGATTTATGCAAATGCAGTTTTGACTCAAAATCATTTTGACCCTGCTCCATGGAGACTTTCCCTTTTAAGTGTTTAGTAAAGACAGGCTTAACATTACGCACTGCAATTCAGCTATCACCCTCTACTAAACGTGAATAAGCTAAATAGAATTAGGAGTTCAGAATACCCAGGAAGGCCACCACGACCGCATCTCAGTCCAGATTCTGGCCACTTGAGGAATTGCCAATATCCTTCACCCCACAGACTATATAATCACATACTATACAGCCCTGTCTAACTTACTCTACTCACCCAATCCTTTTTTCACTGTATCAAATCATTTCTCATGACTACCGTAGTCCCTGTTAGTCATTCTCAATCATCTTTTTAAATTCTTGACTACCACAGTCCCGGTTAGCCAATATCAATCATTCTTCATTTTTTTTATATCTCTGAATTACCACAGTCCTGGTAATCCATCTTTTTATCTTTGTATTTCCCCCAAAAAGACTCATGTTTATGCAATATGACAATGATCATAAGTAAATAAATAATATTAAACAATCACATACAGAAATAAAAAATTTAACAATGCTTATATATATATATATATATATATATATATATATATATATATATATATATATATATATTTTATTTTTATTATTATTAATATTTTATAATTCTCTTCTATTTTATTTCTAAACATTCTTCTAAATTACATTTTTACCCTTAAACTTTTCTAAAATTACCATTATAACATTAATATTTTACTAAAATACCAATTAGGTCCTTACTATGTAAAATTACTAAACTACTCTTGATCTTTTTCTAAAATTCCAATTATGTCCTCAAAATGTAAAATTACCAAATTACCCTTATTCTTTTCTATAATTTCCGATTTTGCCCTTGATTTTTTTATAAAATTCCAAAATTACCCCTAACTTTTCTAGAACATATGAAATTAGCATTTTACCTTCAATATTTTATAAATTATTAATTTGCCCCTAAACTTTTTATAAAATTACCAATGTGTCCCTACATGTGAAATGACTATTTTGCCATTGGTTATTTAAAAAAAATTCACATGGTATCTCTACATTCTAGCCATGGCCGAATGGCCTACAACAAGTTTCAAACATCATATCAACTTTTTTTCTCTTCAACAACCATGCATTATCAATCAAGAACAAACCAACAAAATTTTAATCCATCACAACACATCATATAATCAACAAAACATTATTTCAAACACAAATTTCAAAATTCCAACATCAAATATACAAAAATTCTAAATTAATTTCATCTTTTCATGGTTCTTGATTAAATTTTAAATTTAAACCTCAAGACATGTTTTTCTTAATTCCAAGTTGTCTAGGTTGAAATTAAATGCCAAGATCCTTACCTAGGGTCCTTAGTTTGATGAAGAAAACCCTTTCTCCCTTTCTATCTTGTCTTCTTGAAATTTTAGAGTTTTTCTCCCAAATTCTTCTCTTTGGCTGAATATATATTAAAGTTTGTGAGGTTTTGGTTGGTTTCACTCTTGATTTTGGAAGCTAAGATGAAGTTTTATGGAGAGGGCAGCTGCTGGACAACTCACGGTTTTGGGGGACTTCGGAGAGCTAGTTTTGTGAACTTTTGTTTATGCCTTGGTTTCTCATTTTTTTAGAAAACTTTCCCACCCAATTTTTTTTATCTAACCGTCTAGCTGCCTTGGTCCAAGGGCAGTCAATTGGCTGAGATTTCCAGCAACTTGGACGGCCAATACACCTTCCTTTGGTGAGTTGCTAAGTGTGTTGTCAATTAGTCAAAAAATGTAGACAATTATAGAGTCTCCTAGAAGGTTTTAGGACTTTTTAATTATCTTACAAACTGATTAGAATTTTAAGAAACTAACACCACCATTAAATTCCTCACTATCAAAAACCTTGGGGTAGTGTCTTAATTATCTCTTAATCAAAGTCTAATTAGCTTAATTTAATTAAATTAAAAATAATGATTTGTCTTAATTTAATTGGCTAATACTTTTATTTTTATTTTTCTTAGTTAAACAAAGTTAATAATTATTCTAGACATGCTACAATAAATAGAAAATTCCATAGGTGTCATACAAATTTTATCTTAATTTTATACCTTAGAATTTTCTTGTAATAATTTCAGAAAATTCTAACAATTCGTAATTAGCATTTTAATTTCTCAACTGTATATATTTTAAATCTACATTCAATTATCTATTTATTAGATTACAGTTTTATCCAAAATGCTACACAGAAAAATTTATCCTGGACAGCTGTTTGACACAACTGTCCAGTCAACAAGTAATTCAAACAAAAACAAAAAATATCAAAAGATTCAGAAAATTTTACAGAATAAAACTGTATTAATTTTATTATGAAAATATGTACAGAAAGTTTTCTATAAAATACAGTACATAATTTCTCATAATATTTATAGAAAAATATTTACAAACAGTAAAAAAAATGAGGGCGTTACAACACCAAAACCCAAAAGTCTTATTTTCGCACGAAAATTGGACCATGCGCCGAAAATGTACCACGGGCACCAAAATTGGACCACTAGACACCATGGACCGCAAAACTGCAAAGTTCTTCTTGCATTATGGTTTTTAATTTATAAGAATGCACCAGGGATCATGGGGCACCAAAACCCAAAAGTCTTATTTTCGCACGAAAATTGTATAAATGGCCGAAAATGCACCATCGACACCAAAATTGGACAACGGGGCACCACGTACCTCAAAACTGAAAAGTTCTCGGAGCATTATGGTTTTTTATGCATAAGAATGCACCATAGATCATGGGACACCAATACCCAAAAGTCTTATTTTTGCACGAAAATTGCACAAATGGTCGAAAATGCACCACCGACACCAAAATTCGATCACGGGACACCACGGACCTCAAAACTGAAAAGTGCTCTGAGCATTATGGTTTTTTCTGCATAAGAATGCACCAGGGATCACGCGGCACCAAAACTCAAAAGTCTTATTTTCACACGAAAATTGCACAATGTGCCGAAAATGTACCACGGGGCACCAAAATTTGACCACTAGACAACACGGGCCACAAAACTGCAAAGTTCTCCAAGCATTATGGTTTTTAATGTATAAGAATGCACCAGAGATCATGGGACACCAAAACCCAAAAGTCTTATTTTCGCATGAAAATTGCATCAAATGCCGAAAATGCACCATCGACACCAAAATTGGACAACGGGGCACCACGGACCTCAAAACTAAAAAGTGCTGTGAGCATTATGGTTTTTTATGCATAAGAATGCACTAGGGATCATGGGGCACCAAAATCCAAAAGTCGTCTTTCCACATGAAAATTGCACCATGTGCCGAAAATGCACCAAGGGCACCAAAATTTGACCACTGGACACCACGAACCTCAAAACTGAAAAGTGCTCCGAGCATTATGGTTTTTTATGTATAACAATGCACCAGGGATCACGGCGCACCAAAATCCAAAAGTCTTATTTTCGCACGAAAATTGCACAATGGACCGAAAATGCACCACGGGGCACCAAAATTGGACCACAGTGCACGTTGGACCTCAAAATGGAATAGTGTGCCGAGTATTATGGTTTCTTATGCATAAGAATGCACCAGGTATCATGGGGCAACAAAACCCAAAAGTTTTATTTTCGCACGAAAATTGCACAAATGGCCGAAAATGCACCACCGACACCAAAATTGGACCACGGGGCACCACGGACCTCAAAATTGAAAGGTGCTATGAGAATTATTGTTTTTTATGTATAAGAATGCACCAGGGATCACGGGGCACCAAAACCCAGAAGCCTTATTTTCGCACGAAAATTGCACCATGTGTCGAAAATGCACCACGGGCGCCAAAATTTGACCACTGGACACCACGGACCTCAAAACTGAAAAGTGATCCTAGCATTATGGTTTTTATGTATAAAAATGCACCAGGGATCACGGCGCACCAAAACCCAAAAGTCTTATTTTCGCACAAAAATTGCATAATGGTCGAAAATGCACCATCGACACCAAAACTGGACAACGAGGCACCACGGACCTCAAAATTGAAAAGTGTTGTGAGCATCATGGTTTTGTATGCATAAGAATGCATGAGGGAACACGGGGCACCAAAATCCAAAAGTCGTCTTTCCACATAAAAATTGCACCATGTGCCGAAATTCACCAAGGGCACCAAAATTTGACCATTGGACACCACGGACCTCAAAACTAAAAAAGTGCTCCGAGCATTATGGTGTTTTATGTATAACAATGCACCAGTGATCATAGCACACCAAAACCCAAAAGTCTTATTTTCGCACGAAAGTTGTACAATGGCCTGAAAATGCCCCACAGGGCACCAAAATTGGGCCACGGTGCACGTCGCACCTCAAAACGGAAAAGTGCGCCGAGCGTTATAGTTTTTTATGCATAAGAATGCACCTGGGATCATGGGGCACCAAAACCCAAAAGACTTATTTTCGCATGAAAATTGCACAAATGGCCAAAAATGCACAACCGGCACCAAAATTGGACCACGGGACACCACGGACCTCAAAACTGAAAAGTGCTCCGAGCATTATGGTTTTTTTTTGCATAAGAATGCACCATGAGGGATCACGGGGCACCATCACCCAAAAGTCTCATTTTCGTACGAAAATTGCACAATGGGCCGAAAATGCTCCACGGGCGCAAAATTTGGACCACGAGGAACCTCAGACCTCAAACTAAAAAGTGCTATGAGCATTATGGGTTTTTATGCATATGAATGCACCAGGGATCACGCGACACCAAAATCCAAAAGTCATCTTTTCACATGGAAATTGCACAATGTATCGAAAATGCACCAAGGGCACCAAAATTTGACCACTGGACACCACGAACCTCAAAACTAAAGAGTGCTCCGTTCATTATTTTTTTCTGTATAACAATGCACCAAGGATCATGACGCACCAAAATCCAAAAGTCTTATTTTCGCATGAAAATTGCATAATGGGTCGAAAATGCACCACAGGCCACTTCTTACCCAAAACTAAAATTTGCTCCGAGCGTTATCATTTTTTATGCATAAGAATGCACTACGGATCACGGGGCACCAAAACCCAAAAGTCTTATTTTCGCACGAAAATTGCACAATGGGCCGAAAATGCACCACGGGCACAAAAATTGGACCACGGGGCACCTCGTACCCAAAACTGAAAAGTGCTCCGAGCATTATAATTTTTTATGCATAAGAATGCACCAGGGATTACGGGGCACCAAAACCCAAAATTCTTGTATTCACACGAAAATTTCACAAATGGCCAAAAATTCACCTCAGCACCAAAATTGGACAATGGGGCACCACGAACCTCAAAACTGAAAAGTGCTCCAAGCATTATGGTTTTTTATGCATAAGAATGCACCAGGGATCACGGGGCACCAAAACCCAAATGTCTTATTGTCGCATGAAAATTGTACAAATTGCCGAAAATGCATTACCGGCTCCAATATTGGACCACGGGGCACTACACACCTCAAAACTGAAAAGTGTTCTGAGCATTATGGTTTTTTATGTATAAGAATGCACCAGGCATCACGGGGCACCAAAACCTAAAAGTCTTATTTTCGCACGAAAATTGCACAATCGGCCGAAAATGCACCACGGGCACCATAATTGGACCACAGGGCACCTCGGACCTCAAATTGAAAAGTGCTCCAACCATTATAGTTTTTTATGCAAAAGAATGCACCAGGCATCACGGGGCACCAAAACCCAAAAGTCTTATTTTCGCACGAAAATTGTACAATGGGCCAAAAATGCCCCACGAGCACCAAAATTGGACCACAGGGCACCTCGGACCTCAAAACTTAATAGTTCTCCAAGCATTATGGTTTTTTATGCATAAGAAAGCACCAGGTATCACTGGCACCAAAACCCAAAAGTCTTATGTCCACACGAAAATTTAACAAATGGCCAAAAATGCACCACCGGCACCAAAATTGGACCATGGGGCACCACGGACATCACAACAGAAAAGTGCTCCAAGAATTATTTTTTTATGCATAAGAATGCACTAAGGGTCACGGGGCACCAAAACCCAAACGTCTTATTTTAACACGAAAATTGCACAAATGGCTGAAAATGCACAACCGGCACCAAAATTGGAACACGAGACACCACGGACCTCAAAACTGAAAAGTGCTCCGAGCATTATGGTTTTTTACGCATATGAAAGCACCAGGGATCATGGGGCACCAAAATCTAAAAGTCTTATTTTCGCACGAAAATTGCACAATCGGCCGCAAAATGCACCACTGGCACCAAAATTGGACCACGGGGCACCTCAAGCCTCAATACTTAAAAGTGCTCTGAGCATTATGGTTTTTTATGCATAAGAATGCACCAGGGATCGTGGGGAACCAAAACCCAAAAGCCTTATTTTCTCACGAAAATTGCACAAATGGCCGAAAATGCACCACGACACCCAAATTTTGACCACGAGGCACCGTGGACCTTGAAACTGAAAAGCGTTTTGAGCATTATGATTTTTTATGCAAAAGAATGCACCATGGATCACAGGGCCGCAAAACCAAAAAGTCTTATTTTGGTATGAAGATTGCACAATGGGCCGAAAATGCACCACGAGCACCAAAATTGGCCACTGGCACGTCGGACCTCAAAGCTGAAAAGTGCTCCGAGCATTATGCTTTGTTATGCAACAGATTGCACCAGGGATCATGGGGCACAAAAACCCAAAAGTCTTATTTTCGCACAAAAATTTAACAAATGGTCGAAAATGCAACACCGGCACCCAAATTGGGCCATTGGGCACCACGCACCTCAAAACTGAAAATTACTCCAAGCATTATGGTTTTTTATGCATAAGAATGCACCAGGGATCACGGGGCACCAAAACCCAAAAGTCTTATTTTAACACGAAAATTGCACAAATGGCCGAAAATGCACCACCGGCACCAAAATTGGAACACGGTACACCACGGACCTCAAAATTGAAAAGTGTTCCGAGTATTATGGTTTTTTATGCATAAGAATGCACCAGCGATCATGGGGCACCAAAACCTAAAAGTCTTATTTTCGCACGAAAAGTGCACAATCGGCCAAAAATGCACCATGTGCACAAAAATTGGACCACGGGGCTCCTCGGACCTCAATACTTAAAAGTGCTCTAAGCATTATGGTTTTTTATGCATAAGAATACACCAGGGATAACGGGGCACCAAAACCTAAAAGTCTTATTTTCGCACGAAAGTTGCACAAATGTTGAAAATGCACCACCGGCACAAAAATTGCACCACGGAGCACCACGGACCTCAAAACTGAAAAGTGTTCCGAGCGTTATGATTTTTTTTGTATAAGAATGCACCAGGGATCATGGGGCACCAAAACCCAAAGGTCTTATTTTCGCACAAAAATTGAACAATGGGCCGATAATGCACCACAGGCACAAAAATTGGACCACGGGGAACCTCAGACCTCAATACTTAAAAGTGCTCTAAGCATTATTATTTTTTATGCATAAGAATGCACCAGGGATCATGGGGCACCAAAACCCAAAAGTCTTATTTTTGCACGAAAATTGCATAGTGGCCCAAAAATGCACCGCAAGCACAAAAATTGGACCACGGGGCTTCTCGGACCTCAAAACATAACAGTTCTTCCAGCATTATGGTTTTTTATGCATAAGAATGCAATAAGGATCGCAAAGCACCAAAACCCAAGAGTCTTATTTTTTGCACAAAAATTGCACAATGGGCCGAAAATGCACCACGGGCACTAAAATTGGAGAACGGGGCACCTTGGACCTCAAAACTTAATAGTTCTCCGAGAATTATGGTTTTTTATGCATAAGAATGCACCAGGGATCATGGGGCACCAAAACCCAGAACTCTTATTTTCGCACGAAAATTTCACAAATGGCCGAAAATGCACCACCGGCACCAAAATGGGACCACGGGGCACCACGGACCTCAAAACTGAAAAGTGCTCGAAGCATTATGGGTTTTTATGCATTAGAATGCACCAGGGATCACGGGGCACTAAAACCCAAAAGGCTTATTTTCGCACGGAAATTCCACAATTGGCCGAAAATGCACCACGGGCACCAAAATTGGACCACGGGGCACTTCTGACCTCAAAATTGAAAAGGGCTCCGAGCATTATGGTTTTTTATGCTTAAGAATGCACCAGGAATCACGTCCCACCAAAATCGAAAGTCTTATTTTCGCACGAAAATTGCACAATGGGCAATAAATGCACCAGGGACATCAAAGTCGGACCACAGGGCACCTCGGACCTCAATACTTAAAAGTGGTCCGAGCATTATGGTTTTTTATGCATAAGAATGCAGTAGGGATCACGGGGCACCAAAACCCAAAAGTCTTATTTTCGCACGAAAACTGCACAATGGGCTTAAAATGCACCACGGGCACCAAAATTGGACCACAGGGCACCTCAGACATCAAAACTAAAAAGTGCTCCGAGCATTTTGGTTTTTTATGCAAAAGAATGTACCAAGGATCACTGGGCACCAAAACCAAAAAGTCTTATTTTCGCACGAAATTTGCACAATGGGCCGAAAATGCATCACGGACACCAAAATTCGACCATGGGCCACCACAGACCTCAAAACTGAAAAGTGTAGTGAGCATTATGGTTTTATGCATAAGAATGCAACAGGGATCACAGGGCACCAAAACGCAAAAGTCTTATTTTCGCACAAAAATTGTACAATGGGCCGAAAATCCACCACGGGCACCAAAATTGGACCACGGGGCACCTCGGACCTCAAAATTGAAAAGTGCTCTGAGCATTATGGTTTTTTATGCATAAGAATACACCAGGGATCACGGGGCACCATAACCCAAAAGTCTTATTTTCGCACTAAAATTGAACAATTGGCCGAAAATGCATCACGTGCACCTAAATTAGGCTACGAGGAACCACATACCTCAAAAATGAATAGTGTTCCAAGCATTTTTGTTTTTTTATGCATAAGAATCCACCAGGGATCACGGGCCACCAAAACCCAAAAGCCTTATTTTCGTACGAAAATTGCCAAATGGGCGTAAATGCACCACGGGGACCAAAATTGGACCATGGGGCACGTCGGACCTCAAAACTGAAAAGCGCTCCGAGCATTATTGTTTTTTATGCATAAGAATGCACCAGGAATCACGGGGCACCAAAACCCAAAAATCTTATTTTTGCACGAAAGTTGCACAAATGGCCGAAATTGCACCACTGACACTAAAATTGGACCACGAGGCACCACGGACCTCAAAACTGAAAAGTGTTCTAAGAATTATGGTTTTTTATGCATAAGAATGCTCCAGGGATTATGGGGCACCAAAATGTAAAAGTTTTCTTTTCGCACGAAAATTGCACAATTGGCCAAAAATGCACCACGGGCACGAAAATTGGACCACGGGGCACCTCAGACCTCAACTAAAAAGTGCTCCGAGCATTATGGTTTTTAATGCATAAGAATGCACCACGGATCACGGGGCACCAAAACCCAAAAGGCTTATTTTCGCACGAAAATTGCACAGTGGGCCGAAAATGCACCACGGGCACCAAAATTGGACCACGGGGCACATCGAACCTCAAAACTGAAAACTGCTCTGACCATTACAGTGTTTTATGCATAAGAATGCACTAGGGATCACAGGGAACCAAAGGAAAAAAGTCTTATTTTCGCACGAAAACTGAACAATTGGCCGAAAATGCATCAGGACCTCAAAACTGGAAAGTGCTCTAAGCATTACTGTTTTTTATGCATAAGAATTCACCAGGGATCACAGGCCGCCAAAACCCAAAAGTCTTATTTTCGCACGAAATTTGCACATTGGGCCGAAAATGAACCACGAGGCACCTTGTGCCTCAAAAGTGAAAAGTGCTCCGAGCATTATGGTTTTTTATGCAAAAGAATGCACCGTGGATCACGGGGCACCATAACCCAAAAGTCTTATTTTCGCACGAAAATTGAACAATTAGCCGAAAATACATCACTGGCACCAATATTGGACCACGAGGTGCCACAGACCTCAAAACTGAGAAGTGTTACAAGCATTTTTATTTTTTATGCATAGCAATCCGCCAGGGATCACGGGCTGCCAAAAGCCTTATTTTCGCACGAAATTGCCAAATCGGCGTAAATGCACCATGGGGACCAATATTGGACCACGAGGCACGTCGGACCTCAAAACTGAAAAGAGCTCCGAGAATTATGGTTTTTTATGCATAAGAATGCACCAGGGATTACAAGGCACCAAAACCCAAAAATGTTATTTTCGCACGAAAGTGGCACAAATGGCCGAAATTGCACCACCGACACTAAAATTGGACCACGAGGTACCACGGACCTCAAAACTGAAAAGTATTCCGAGCATTATGGTTTTTTATGCAGAATAATGCTCCAGCGATTATGGGGCACCAAAATCCAAAAGTCTTATTTTCGCACGAAAATTGCACAATGGGCCGAAAATGCACCACAGGCACGAAAATTGGACCACGGGGCACCTCAGACCTTAAAACTGAAAAGTGCTCTGAGCATTATGGTTTTTAATTCATAAGAATGCACCACGAATCACGAGGCACCAAAACCCAAAAGTCTTATTTTCACACGAAAATTGCCGAAAATGCACAACGGGCACCAAAAATTGACCACGGGGCACCTTGGACCTCAAAACTGAAAAGTGCTCCGACCATTACAGTTTTTATGCATAAGAATGCACTAGGGATTACGGGGCACCAAAACCCAAAAGTCTTATTTTCGCACGAAAATTGAACAATTAGCCGAAAATGCATCAGGGACCTCAAAACTGAAAAGTGCTCCAGGCATTATTGTTTTTTATGCATAAGAATTTACTAGGGATCACGGGCCGCGAAAACCCTAAAGTCTTATTTTCGCTCGAAAATTGCACAATGGGCCGAAAATGCACCACGGGCACCATAATTTGACCACGGGGCACCTCGAACCTCAAAATGGAAAATTATTCCGAGCATTATGATTTTTTATGCATAAGAATACACCAAGGATCACGGGGCACCAAAACCCAAAAGTCTTAATTTCGCACGAAAATTGCACAAATGGCCGGAAATGCACCACCGACACCAAAATTAGACCACGAGGAACCATGGACCTAGAAACTGAAAAGTGTTCCGAGCATTATGGTTTTTTATGCATAAGAATGCACTAGGGATCACGGGGCACCAAAACCCAAAAGTCTTATTTTCGCACGAAAATTGCACAATGGGCCGAAAATGCACCACGGGCACCAAAATTGGGCCACGAAGCACCTCGGACCTCAAAACTGATAAGTTCTTCGAGCGTTATGGTTTTTTATGCATGACAATGCACCAGGGATCACGGGGCACCAAAACCCAAAAGTCTAATTTTCGCGCGAAAATAGCACAAATGGCCGAAAATGCACCACCGACACCAAAATTGGACCACGAGGTACCACAGCTCTCAACTCTGAAAAGTTCTCCGAGCATTATGATTTTTTATGCATAGGAATGCACCAGGGATCACGGGGCACAAAAACCCAAAAGTCTTATTTTGGCACGAAAATTGCACAAATGGCCGAAAATGCACCACCGACACCAAAATTGGAACACGGGGAACCTTAGACCTCAAAACTGAAAAGTGCTCCTATCATTATGGTTTTTTATGCATAAGAATACACCAGGGATCACCGCGCACCCAAACCCAAAAGTCTTATTTTCGCACGAAAATTGCACAATGGGCCGAAAATGCACCATTGGAACAAAAATTGGACCACGGGGAACCTCAGACCTCAAAAGTGTAAACTGCTCCGGGAATTATGGTTTTTATGCATAAGAATGCACCCGGGATCATGGGGCATCAAAACCCAAAAGTCTTATTTTCGCACGAAAATTGCACAATGGGCTGAAAATGCACCACGGGCACCAAAATTGGACCACAGGGCACCTCAAACCTCAATACTTAAAAGTGCTCTGAGCATCATGGTTTTTATGCATAAGAATGCACCAAGGATCACGGGGCACCAAAACCCAAAAGTGTTACTCTCGCACGAAAATTGCACAAATGGTCTAAAATTCACAACCGTCACCAAAATTGGACCACGGGGCACCACGGTACTCAAAAATAAAAAGTGTTCCAAGCATTATGGTTTTTTATGCATAAGAATACATCAGGGATCACAGCCGCCACAACCCAAAAGTCTTATTTTCACACAAAAATTGCGAAATAGGCAAAAATGCATCACGGGGACCAAAATTGAACCATGGGCCACGTTGTACCTCAAAACTGAAAACTGCTCCAAGCATTATGGTTTTTTATGCATAAGAATGAACTAGGGATCATGGGGCACCAAAACCTAAAAGTCTTATTTTCGCACGAAAATTGCACAAATGGCCGAAAATGCACCACCGACACCAAAATTGGACCACGAGGAACCACAGACCTCAAAACTGAAAAGTGTTTCGAGCATTATAGTTTTTTATGCATAAGAATGCACCAAGGATCACAGGGCACAAAAACCCAAAAGTCTTATTTTTGCATGAAAATTGCATAATGGGCCGAAAATGCACCATTGGCACCAAAATTGGACCACGAGGCACCTCGAACCTCAAAAGTGAAAAGTTCTCCGAGCATTATGGTTTTTTATGCATAAGAATGCAATAGGGATCACGGGGCACGAAAACCCAATGGGCCGAAAATGCACCATGGGAACCAAAATTGGACCACGGGAACCTCGGACCTCAAAATTGAAAAGTGCTTTGAGCATTATGATTTTTTATGAGTAGGAATGCACCCGGGATTACGGGGCACCAAAACCCAAAACTCTTATTTTTGCACGAAAATTGCACAACGAGCCGAAAATGCACCACGATCACCAAAATTGGACCACGGGGAACCTCAAACCTCAATACTTAAAAGTGCTCCAAGTATTATGGTTTTTTATGCATAAGAATGCACCAAGGATCACGGGGCACCAAAACCCAAAAGTCTTATTTTCGCATGAAAACTATATATAAAAATGAAGTTGTTACCTATAAAATTTCCATTGCATGCAGGACTAGCTGTTTTATTTTCTAGAATCTTGAGACTATTAACTTTTCATAGAAAACTTGTTTCCAAGATAATATCTATTTTCTTCTTGCAGGAAATTGCTGATACTGACCCACTGAATAAGCCATCGAAGGAGAGGGATTTCGATCTAAACATCCCATATTCCGATCAAAGTAGTGACCTTGAAGAGACGTTGAATGGGGGTATTGATCTTGGAACCTCCAACAAGACAAGTGAGGAATACCTATCGATTTGCGATGGAGAAAATGCAGTAAAACTTCATCCAAATGAGAGAAAACCTATTGATTTAAATTCTATTTTCACAGGAGGCAGTGATCAGTGCTCAAATACAAACAAATCACATGGTCCTACAATCTTTGGTAGGGAATTAATTGGTCCTCATGAAACTTCAATGCCTTTGAACGATACCTCTGAAAGGTATTGTAAGACGAACAAAAATCCAGCTGAATTCAGTCTAATAGAACCTGAGAATCCTTACATGAGGGATTCAAAAGATAAAGTGGAAAAAAGGGTTCACGAGGAATGATATGGTTCATCTTCCAAGCAGAAAGGGAACTCAAAGTACTTAATTGTAACCCTTCCTTATTCTAGTAGCTTTATTCACTAGAGCTATTAAGGATAATGCTTGTCTTTGCCGTCATATGGCACTTTTTCTTTGGCGGAACATATTTTATGTGACTGCTTTTCCTTATGATTTTCTCTCATGATTAAATTAAGTGCCTCAATTTTCATTTTCCATGTGGAAGCAGATATTGGCAATACCTGTTGAACTTAAATTGGAATAGCAAATGACTTTCATTTTCCATGCGGAAGCAGATATTGGACTTAGAAACTCAAGTTCTTCATTAACTAGATGGTTTCAATTAACTTGTTGTGAAATCTGAGCTAAATTTAAGTTAGGTTATATTGGTGTGGTCAGTCAATAATTTCAGTGGGGTTAGTCATATTGGCAATATGTTGTGGTTTGGATACAATTCGTATAAGTGCCTAAGTGAAATATATAATTTGTTGTTGGATGCTAGTAAAGTACTACCTTTGTTCCTATATACAAGATCCTTTTCACTTTATTGTTTGTCCCATTTTATAAGATCATCTTCTAATTGTCTAGTGCATTAATTATTTTTTCCTAAAATACCTTAATTATAGTATTCTGTCTCCAAACGTTATTTAATTAGTTGAGAAGCAATAAACTAGAGAGAGAAATGAAGGGTAATTTTGGAAGAGTGGTATAATTATTGACAAATTTAATGTGACTAACTAAATTAACCAATTTTCTTAAAAGGTGTAAATTAGTTAAAAGAGAGGTATCGTTTGATGTTTGTAAAAGGAAGCCTTTGGAACTTAAAGAAGGGGGAGGTGAAGAGAAAAAGAAGATGGTTGCTAAATACATCCCCAAGAACAAGAAAGTTGTAGTCCAAGATGATGTTTTCATTGCAGTAGGTCCAAGTTATGCAAATAAAGATACAAATGCAATGGTAGTAAATGATGATGTTCAGGTTAATAATGTGACAAGTTTGAATGTTGAGATGCTAGTGGAGAATGTTGTTATCCCAGACCATAGTCAACATAACAATTCTCATCAAGATGACTCATGTGATGAGTCATTACATCCATAATCACCTGTTCTGGGTGAAGATGTGAGGCAACCAGTTATGAGTCGTCAAGGTTCTCCTCTTGCAGGTTTTGGTAATGAAATTGTCCAGGATTCTTTGAACCAAGTAGTGCAGCAAGACATGCGAATTGTCTCTCGTTTGTGGGGTGATGTTGAGGATGATGAGGATGTGGTGGAAAAAAATCCTTCTGAGGATGCAGATTACCAAAAGGATGAGTTTACACCAGTTGTCTCAAGGTCCAAGAAGAATAAATTGAAAAAACAGAATGTACACAAAGCCCGTGTAAGGGCTGGACCTAAAAATTTTGCATGATGAAGGTGATATTTTGGAATGCGAGAGGGGTTGCTAATCATGCAACCCAGGCCTACATATCTCAGCTTTGTATCGATCATAAACCAGATTTCTTGTTTCTGGCATAACCTTGGACTAAGGCTAAGAATTTAGTTAGCTTTTGGTCTAAACTTCGTTTTAAGCTTTTTGTTGTGAATAATAGAGAGAATCTTGAACCTAATCTATGGGTTCTTTGTGCAGAACATTTGTCTCCTACTTTATTATTGTCTTCTAATCAGCATATCTCTTTTTCCCTTGATTCGGATAGCACAAAGCTCTATTTTTCAGTTGTGTATGCTAGTACTAGTTACTGTCATCGTCGCCAGTTATGGACTGAACTTGCTTCCTTGCAGCAGAATGGGGTTGGTCCTTGGTGTTATGCAGGTGATTTTAATGCTATATTAGGCTCTCATGAAAATAGGGGTGGACGTCCTCCTTCCCAGATTTCTTGTGAAGAGTTCAGAGGTTGGATAGATAGTTGTGGTCTTATTCATATTCCTTCTATGGGAGCAGAATACACGTGGACAAATGGCAGGAAAGGTCGCAGTCATATTGATATGCGTCTTAATAGAGCCTTGTGCAATGCTGAGAGCTTTGATTTTTGGAACAGTGTTTCATGTTCATTGTTAACAAGATTTAGTTCGGATCACTGCCCCATTTCAATTCACTTTCAGAAAGGTCAAAAAATGTTTGCATCGCCCTTTAGATTCCTAAAGATGTGGCCACATACCCTGATTGTAAAAGGCTAGTTGAGGAGGTTTAGAAGAAAGATTTGGTAGGTTGTCCCATATATGTGTTAAGCCAGAAGCTCAAAGCATTGAAGGTTGCGCTTAGAAGTTGGAACAAGGTAGTTTTTTGGAGATGACAATCTTAAGGTTAGCCATGCTATGGAAAAGGTGGATGAGATTCAACAGAAGATTCAGATTCATGGATTTTCTGATGATTTTTATGAAGAGGAGGTTGGGGCTCAACTGGAATTACAACAGGCGCTTATTCTTCAAGAGTCTTTTTGGCGTGATAAGGCTAGGGTCAATTGGCATTGCCAAGGTGATAGGAATACAACATATTTCCACAAGCTAACAAAGGTGCGCAGAGCTACTCAATAAATTTCGTATCTGAGAAAAAATGGGAGGAATATAACTCAACAGGAGGAATTAGAAGAGGTTGTTGTTGACTATTTCTCTAATATATATGCCTCTAATAATGTTTGTAAACAAAATAATCTTATTCATGAAATGATTCCTACTTTGATAGATTCTGTGGATAATAAGTTTTTTACGAAAGCCCCATCTTTTCATGAGGTTCGTTCTGCAGTTTTTAGTTCTAACGGTCATGGAGCCCCCGATCCATATGGCTTTGGTGCTTTCTTTTTCCAACAATATTGGGATATTGTGGGTTTGGATGTCTTCAATTCTGTTAATCAATTTTTTACACAGGGATGGCTTTTGCCTAATCTGAATTCAAATCTTGTGGTCCTCATTCCCAAAGTGCAGGGTGCAGACATGATTGAAAATTTAGGCCAATAGCTTTGGTAAATTTCTAGTTCAAGATTATTTCCAAAGTTTTGGCTGACCGATTGGCCAAGGTTGCACCTAAACTAATTTCGAACCAGCAATGTGGCTTTGTGCAGGGTAGACAGATTCGAGAATGTATAGCCACTACTTCGGAGGCAATAAATTTGCTTAATAATAGAGCTTTTGGTGGGAATTTGGCCTTGAAAATTGACATTCGCAAAGCTTTTGATAGTTTGGATTGGAGCTTCTTATTATGCGTTCTGGAGGCATTTGGCTTCAATCACACTTTTCGCCGTTGGATTAATGTAATCCTTCACTCAGCTAAATTGTCATTTATTGTGAATGGTAAACCAGTTGGTTTTTTTTCTTGTAAACGTGGTGTGAGGCAAGGTGATCCTCTTTCACCTTTGTTTTTCTGTCTAGCAGAAGAAGTCCTTAGTAGGGGGATAACTATGCTAGTAAGGAAGGGTCTACTGCTGCAAATGAATGGTCCAAGACGATCACAAGTTCCTAGTCATGTGTTCTTTGTAGATGACATTATGCTCTTTTGTAGGGGTCAAAAGAGAGGTCTACATAATTTGATGGCACACTTAAATGAGTATGGTGAGGCCTCTGGTCAATTGATTAGTGCAACAAAATGTTGCTTTTTTCATGGAGGTTTATCTTATGCTAGAGTTGCTTGCATTCATCAAATTCTTGGTTTTACATAAGGCTCCATCCCCTTTATTTATCTTGGTGCTCCTATTTTTCAAGGTAAGCCTAAAAGATGTCATTTGCAGCCCATAGCTAATAGAATAAAGTCCAAACTGGTGTCTTGGAAGGGTTTGTTACTGTTATACATGGGACGTGTCCAGTTGGTCAAGTCTACGATACAAGGCATGCTACTGCACAATTTTTTTTTATTTATGAATGGCCCCATGTGTTACTTAAAAACTTAGATTCCTGCATTAGGAATTTTATTTGGGTAGGGGACATTCATAAGCAAAAGTTAGTGATGGTGGCTTGGAGCAAATTGTGTTCTCCGCTATCTTCTGGGGGATTGGGATTTAGACCACTTAAAAGTATTAATAAGGCTGCCATTCTCAAACTTTGTTGGCATTTAGTTACATCTCAGGAATCTTGGGCTATACTTTCTAGAGCTCGTTATTTTAGAGATGGGAGATATGTTAGTTCGTATACAAAGTCTTCAATTTGGCCAGGTATCTGGCTTTGGTTGTCTATTGTTGACGAAAATCTTTTCTGGCAAATTGGAAATTGAGAGTCTATTTTGTTTTGAAAGGACAAGTGGCTAACCAGTCCTATTATTGATCTTGCCAATATACCTGATTCGGTCAGCTCTCTTTTGTGTGCCAAAGTTTGTGACTTTATATTAAATGGATCTTGGAACATCCCGAGGTCATTGGAAGTTCACTATCCTGATATTTGTGCTGCAATTAAACAAAAAGCAATTCCAATTGTGCCTTAGGAAGACAAAGCTACTTGGACTCCAGCTTTTTCGGGGGAACTTTCTTTTAAGGAAGCTTTCTTATTTTTAGAGCAGAACCAACCAACAGTTTCTTGGCATAAGTGGATTTGGAGGGCTTCTATTCCTCCTTCTCGTTCCTTCCTCTATTGGAGATTCATTCTTGGGAAACTTCTAACTGATGATTCCTTGTGCAAAAGAGAACTGGTTATTGTCTAAATGTGTCCTTATTGTGGTATGGACTATGAAACTGCAGAACATTTATTTTTAAATTTCTCGTTTACCATTGGAGTCTGGTAGTGGTTAAGTAGTGCATTCAAAGTTGGCCATGACTTATCTTCTCCCACTAGTTTGTTGTCTATTTGCAGACAAAATTTTAGTACACAGGTCATGGATGTCATTGTGGCTGGTATCATTAATGTTGTGTGGTTCTTATGGCATAGCAGAAATTTAATTCGTTTTGAAAATGCTACAGCTTCTCAGAGATCCCTACAATATAAAATTGGTGCGGCTGTCTCTCTTTCGGGGAACCTTTCTCAAAGAGTAATGCATTCCAACATGCATGAGTTCAGCATTCTTAAATATTTCTATGTGGCAGGACATGTATCTAAGGCTCCATATATTATACAAGTCCTTTAGGAGCCTCCTTCAGCAGGTTGGATTAAGCTTAATACAAATGGCGCTGCACATGGATCTCCAGGACTTGTTGCATGTGCGGCCATTTTTAGAGATGCTAATGGTTATTTTCTGGGTGGCTTTGTGATGCACTTAGGGATCTCTTCTTCATTTTCTGCAGAACTCATGCCAGTCTTGAAGGCAATTTATATAGCTCATGAGAGGAATTGGAATGTCATTTGGCTGGAGAGTGATTCATCCTTGGTTCTTGTTGCACTTCAAAATCCTAATTTAGTGCCCTTGCGTCTTTGTATTCAATGGGACAATTGTCTTGTCACTACAACATTTTTGCTCTACAACAACACCTCAAAACCCTGGTCTTTAACAGAAAAATCGTTGTCTTTTCTTTCAACAACGGTTTTTCAACTGTGGTGTTCTGAGGCGTTGCCTATTCTTTAGGCAACGGTTTTAGTAAGAATAGGAAACACTAATAAAAAACTGTTGCCTTTGCTATGACAATATGCAACAGTTTTATTAATATGCAACAGTTTTATAATTATTTTCTTTTTAGAAAATTTTAAAAATCAATAAATAGTTATTTAACAATTATTCTATTAATATGCAATGACAAATTTTTTATTTGACATTATTAGGATAATTAATTTACTAATATAAATCCAACATTTTTTTCAATTACAAAATAATATGATCAAAACCAAAAGGCTTTTCATTAATCATCCATAACCACCAAAGTTACAATGTTACTCAATACAATAAATCATTATGCTAATAAAATATCAAAGTTTGGCTTCATCTTCTTCCTCTTCAAGTTGTCAAGTAATCAATCACCATCATATGATCATGATTTATCTACAAAAATAAAATGCCAAAAACAATAAGTCATACATCTTAGCATCTGAATATATAAATTTTATATGAAGCATGAATGAAGTAATTAAAATGAAAAATTAAAATTATATATATATATATGGGGCAAGATCCGTTTACACCAGGTGTAAGTCATTATACTTACACCAAATCTCATCCATTGATATAATTGAATCCAACGGCACAGATTATTTCACTTAAAAAAATAAAAATTGTATAAAGTAAGTCACGTGAAACTTAAGATTTTCCCCTATATATGCTCCCCAACGCCAAGATACGGTGAATGCTTTGGCTTACGAAGCCGAGATGCACCTCCGAGACCCTGTGAATGATTGTGTATGTCAGAATTATCACTCTCCTTCACTAGTAGTGATGATGAGTTTTGTTCCAGTGATGATGAGTTTGATCGGATTGATAAAATTTGGCAGTGTTGTATTTATCAGCCTCCTCTTAAATGCCTTTTCTATCAGTGTTATATCGATTCCATTCGCATGAATTTTATCAGTGTTGTATAAGTTCATTTACTCTAATTAATTCTGAAATTAGTTCTTCTTGCCAGAGGAGATTGGGTAGAAGCAGAGGGTCTTCTTGTCGCATGGTGTCTACGGAGAAGGTCTACCAGACAGCAGTTATGGCAGAGGATGCGTTGGAATTCTAATATTGGCACTGGCAGATTAAAAATAGATTCGGAAAATGGCTGAAAAGAATTCCAATATTAGCTGAACAATTGGTAGAAGCGGCGCTGATTTCCAATTCGCAAAATAAGATTGGGAAATATTATCCTAATGCTACAAGATAAACTTTTCAAAAAAAAAAAAATTAATTAGATAAGGCAAAATCATGTCACGTGCCATACTAATAAGCGTTTTCTTAATTTTTAAGTGAATTAATTTCAACCTTTAGATTATTTAGATTGAGCGGCTGAGATTTGGTGTAAGTATAATGACTTACACCTGGTGTAAACGGATCTTGTCCCTATATATATATATATATATATCTTACACACACATTGTACCTGGACGTGAACTAGTAATAAAAAAAGGAATGAACTAGTAATCAAAAAGAAGAATAAAAATTAGGGATTTAATATCCCAAATATCTAAAATCTACGAGCTTACATAGTAAGCTATTAAGTCCTAATTAGCTCTGAAACAAAATAGCTACATATTTAGTATGAATTAAGACCAAACAAAATCAGCTTACTACCACTTTTAAATTGAGGGAAAATCCATTTTACTAGTACACTCCCTGCACTTTGTACCAAGGACATAAACATTATTTACGTATGTTCCTAGAGTCAAGTATAACTCCACCTCTGATTCTTAGATAGAGCAAAGTAGACCTGCAACTACTTGTTGGCAGAGCATTAACCATTAGTTTGAAAACAACTCATTCACAACAATCAAAAAACAAGATTTCAACCAATATTAACTGGAAAAAAAAACTCATTTACCTCAGGTTTATTTTGAGCATATGTGGATGTATCTAATCTAAGATCAAGCGGAGTAGACTTCTAGCAGCACTTAAACACTGGCCTTCCCTCAAAAAATAAACTTTAACAAAGGATGCAAAAATGAATTAAGTATGAGGAAACTAATACAATTTTCTAAGGAGAGAATGTATCATAAAAAATGTTCAGGGATCTTGAGGAAAGGCATGAGAGCAACCATTCTAAAATCATATTGAGTAATATAGCCATCCTTATCCAAATCAAATTTCTTAAATGCAGATTGTGACCATTGTTGCCACTTTCCAATTGATGTACGTGTAATGTAGCTGCCTCAAACTCGGCAAAATCCACTAGTCCATCGTGTTGTTGTCTATCTGCTAGCACACAAGAAAAAGCCATAATGGTGAATAGAGAGTGACTAGGGGAAGCAACATCTATTGTCTAATAAAAAAAATACAAATTATACAATTAAAAAGGTTTCATTGCATTATGCAACTTTCATGGCATATTCATATCAAATTGTTCTCTCTCACTCCAATCTATGGTCTTTGCCATCTCTCACACCAATCCAAGCCTCTGTTCTTTAGCATTCACTGTAGAGACTTAAAGTCGTGAGTGGTTCCCTCATTCTCTGTACACAACTTCAAGTTTATAAGTCATCTCACTGATTAGACTTGACAGTGTATGTTCCTTGCACATCCCCAAGGGCCCTCATTGCAACTCTACTAGGAAGGTTTATTCTGCATAGCTCTATATCAAATGAGAGAACCACGATCATACTTTTTAAGTGCGCCAACCATGTTTCAATTTACTAACATCCACATATATCCCTGCATTGACCAATATCTCAAGTCCTAAAATGTTAGGAGAATAAATGGAATAACATGACTATAAAGCCTATTTTTTCAGTTTACTAGTGACTTGGGCAACTATAGAAAATCCAAATATTCATGCCTAGACTCTACATGTTAATTAGTTAAATTCAAAATGAGGTAAGAGATAGTATTGAGAACCAAGTTATAGTAAAGGATTAAAGGAATAACTCCAAGCACCCGAGACGTAGAAGCTCAACATCCTGTTGGCATGATACATACCAAAGAACAACAATAGATAGCATAATTTAATTAGATAATCATAAATTCAAGAAAAGAACTCTGCTGTGTTTTTTATCTTTTTTTTTTTCCTTTCACATTTTTGTTGTTAAAATAAAAAAAATTAATATATGTTTTAGAAAATCTATTCGCTTAATCTATTTGCAAACATAGTGTTCTTGTCGAGAGCAGGAAAAAAATAGTAACTAAATATCAGATTATTATGCACCAAAGTACCAAGGGATGAAGGTGGAAGTTGAAGGATTCTCTTTTTTTAAGCTCTTGGAGTATCTAGGATAAAGGACATGATTTGAGAATGGAGGGGAATTGTCCCAAAATCTCATGTTACCCCAAAATCCCTGTTCCCTAACACTGGTTCGGAACCTCTTTCCTAGTTCAGTTATAGAATGGGAGTGAAATTACCTTAGGCCTAACAACAAAAGCTATCGCCAGATCTCACCAACCTCTTCGATCCCCAATTGCAATAACTCTATTGTCCTTATAAGATTAGGTTTTCCGATTTGGAGAAATTGATCACCAGAGCCGCAAGGGCTTCCCATTCATCGGTGTTGACTCCATTGTCAGATTTTTTTTTTTGAGAATATGAAACCTAAGTTGTGTTGTGCAAAGATTAATTTGGAATTGAATCGAAGGACAGAGCACAAAATGTTAAAGCGGGAAAGGGAAAATGTTTCACCGCTTAATACAAATATTTTGATGCTTTGAAAATCTATTAGATTAGAGAACGGTTTTATTTTTTGATTTTTTTTATAAATAAATAGACAAATTTTCTATTTAACAAAAACCGTTCTTTATTAAGTTTTGGGAACAGTTTTGGATTCATACATATAACAAATATAAAATTTTATTTATTTTGCCAACAGAATACAAAACCGTTGTCTAACATGACATAAGACAACGGTTTTTTGGGCTGTTAAAGTTAGGTGTTGCCATAGCTCTAAAATGTTGTAGTGTGTTAGAATTCGAAATATGCATTTTATAGCTACTCATATTTACAGAGAAGGAAATGGTTGCGTTGACAAATTGGCAAATTATGGTATCACAAATGTTGGTTTTACATGGTGGGATTTGACTCCTAGTTTTATTAGACAGGAATTTAATCGTAATAAGGTAGGTTTACCTTCATACAAATTTTGTTGATTGTATTTGCATGGGTTTGGTTTGGCCCCCAATGCTCTTTTCTTATCTTTTCCTTTTGATGAATAAATTTTGGGTTTTCAGCAAATGATTGCTAGTTTCTTAGGTGCCAACCTAGTTGGGATCTTTGGAGCTATCTTGATGCTTTGCATACCTAGCCTTATTAAATAAATATATATATATATATATATATATATATATATATATATATATATATATATAAGAGTATGTTGTCCCTTTCTAGTTTTCTTGTTTTCAATACTTTATTTTATGTTCTCCCTTTCAGTAGTACATTTTATTTTCATGTATTATTGATTTCAATTTTAGATGCATTGAGGGCATTGCATACTTTAAGTGTGGGGAGGGGGTCACGGTTGTTCTCCCCAACTTTGAGACATTCTAATCTACGATTTGTGATTATGCCATTGCATTGTTCTGTGTTATTTTTGAATTCTTGAAAGTTATGAAATTTAGTTTTTAGAAATCCCTTTGAAAAAAAAAATTCAACTGCAGCATAACAGTAGGATTTTCTTCAAGGAAATGAACATTAGCACTAAACATGTCTGAATGAATTGTTTTCCCTTGAGTTCAACCATAGAAATGTGAGTTTTGAGCCTTTAAGTCTTTTAGTGTGTGATGTGTATCCACTTTAGGTGACATGTTCTATTTTCTATTCTGAAATACATATCCTTGATTGACTTTTTGATTTCTGAAACTATGGAGGCATTGTTTAGGCATTTTTCTATATGCAGATTTTGTGATACAATCCCATCTAGTTACCTGTTTTGAGCCTGATTGAATATTCATTAGTCACCTTGCTCTATGAAATTGTGTATATCTGTTTATGCTTGGTGTTCTAAAGGATAGGGGAAAATCAATGTAATGCAGGGTGTCCCGAAAAAAAAAATCAGTGTCTCTTAATTTCTTCTCCTATGAACTAAATAAAATAAGGTCAAAGACCTTCAAAAAAAAAAAAAGAAAAAAAAATAGAAGAAAAATAGAATAAATGGGAGAAGAAGTGAGAACTGAAATAAGGATAGTGAAAAAGTAGATGAAAAAAGGCATTGGCTCCCTTTGATTTCACCAAGTGTGAATTGCCATTAGAGCCCTTTTGTTGTACTTTCTTTTCAATATCTACCTATCACTGTGAACTTGGCCCGATTACAACCTGTCATGCCTCATTTGTGTTGTTTGTGAAAAGTTGATTAAGTTGAGTTGATTGATGCATAGAGTTGTGGACATGTTCATCTAAATGTGATTTGAGAGAATTTATGTTGGCCATGAAACACTGAGAGGGAGAGATGAGTGAATTGTTGCTCATGGGAAATTGGTCATTATGTGTTTTAAGCCTAATGGATTCTTTGGAAAGATTCTTTAGAAAAATTCTGCTACATTTGTTGCTTTTTGTTATTTGTGTTTTATTTTCCATTTTGAATAAATTGGGGTTCTGTTGTAAGTTTATTAACTAGAGATAATTGGTTTTGATATTTGACTTAGAATAATTGCTAGAGGGTAAGCAATGCTCAAGTGAGGGGAGGTTTGATAAATCGGATTTTGATTGTATTTGTATGTGAGTTTAGATGTCATTTTCATACATTTTGAACATATTTTATTGGCAAAACTCACTGTTTGGTGCTAGTTGATTTAAGATAGGTACTCAAGAGGCTTCATGAGGAAAAGAGTTGAAAATTGCACTTTTTGGAACAAAAATGCCACTATCTGGAAGACCAAGAAAAATGCTAGAATTGAAGTAATGCAAGGACCATAGCCATGATAAATTGACCATGGCCGTGCTGGTTACATAGTAGAATTGGACCTTGAAGACCATGCAAGGACCATAGCTGTGGTCATTTTACCAAGGTCGTGGTAAGTTGTTCTATCAGCCAGTTTGAATTTTGAATTATTATAAATAGGTGCTAAGAAACACTTTTATCTTATCTTTTGTTATATTTACAAAATTAAGGGTTCTAAGTGAAAAAGAGGTTTTGTGAGAGACTCTGAGCTGCTATAGGACGTAGAGATCATCATTGGGGATTGTTATTGTAAAATTTCTTCTCCCTTTATAATCTTTATGTCTTCTTTTGACTTATCTAGTTTATTCATGAACATGTGTGGCTAGTTTGCTTAGCCCTAGATTGTGATGTAGTTGTACCCTTTATACCCCATTTTGATTATCAATGAAATGTTTTCTAGTTATTGAATTTCTTTATTGCTTTTATTGTTCTCAGAACTGATCACTCTAAATCTAAATTAATCCCTTGTCTATGACAATTGCTTGTGATTAATGGAACTGTAAAGTGATTGAATTCATAAGATTTGCATGATCAAACTTATTGTGTGAATTTCCTGTGGATTAATCTTGTTAATCAATCTCTCTGAGATTTATCGTTTACCCTAAATTAATTCACCTAAGATCAATTGGGAATTAAACTAGGGGAAATAACTTCAGTAAACTATGATCAATTGTTTATTAATGAATTTAAGAGGTCACTGACAATTAACTTAATTAGGGATTTCTATTGAAATTAGATTTGGGGGAAAAAAGGGTGCATGTGAAATCACAATCCTTGGCTTTCCATTTTAATTGTTCTAACATTAATCTTTCTGCTTTAATTCTTAGTTTTTGGAAACGGAATAACTGAACACCATTTCTCTCAAATTGATTTTTAAATTGGATTGTTTAATTATTTGGGAATGCAACTGGTCCTTTAGGTTTGATATCCGGACTTAAAATCCACTGTTACTACTGTGTAGGATATGCTTTCCCTTAGCAAACACATTTTACGCATCAATCATAATCAATTTCAATTAATTATAATGGCTTTACTATTTTTTTAGTCTGTAATTAAACTTTTTAGGATTTCTGTTTTTAGACGCTAAATTTTTTTTACTGGTCAACGTCCCTTGAAATTTTTTGTCCTTACTTAAGGGACTAAAAGTAGGGACAAAAAATAAATTAAGGGACTAAAAGTGTGCACAAAAAAAAGTAAAGGGACATTGAGTAGTAAAAAATAAGTTCAAGGACTAAAAACAAAAATCCTAAAAAGTTTTGAGACTAAAAAAATAGTAAACCCAATTATATTTGATTCCCTAGGCTTTTTGACTGCTTGCTCACTTCCACGGAGTAAATATGCATTGTTAGTTAACAACAATGTCCTGGTTTCGGTAGAAGATTCTATAGAAACTCACATATATTATTCTATACAAGATTTTATAGAAACTCACGGAGTAAAATTATTTTTCTTGTAATTATTTTCAATTACTTTTGATTACATATTAGTAAAACACAGGTACTACAACTAACATGGCATATCTAGATGCATGTCACATCACTACTTAATGATGATAAGGATCATTTAAAAAAATTAAATTTATGAGAATGAAAACCAACAAAAAAAAGTAATGAATAAAATTAAAATTAATCATATTGTAGGGACTAGAAACAGATTAATATAACTTTTTTTATTTAAACTTGGGCTTTATTCATCTTAGTTGAAATCACAAGGCAGGTAAAATTGATGTGTGCCTAATCTTCCAAAGCCCATGATAATATAAATTATAAGGAGTGGGATTATTATATAAACACTGTCTATCAACTATTTGAGCCAAACCCTAAAGAGTTCTGAGATCTAAGTGTTTCGCATAGCTGCTTTCATCCAGACAACAAGTGAAAACTTAAACAAACACTGAGTTTAAGCAATTGGTATTCTAAGGATCCCAAAGAGGTATGCAATCTTAATTCTATTAGTCTTTTTGTTCAAAATTACTGCCCAATTTGATTAAATCTAAACATGGAGAAGTTGATTCAATCTTGATATATCGGGATCCTTTTTCCTCTCTAAAATGGTATTTCAAAGACTAACATATATCTAGCAATCAATGATTATGTTAATTATCGATCCTCATGCACCGATGAAAGATCATTTGTTTTGTAATCTTTTTTTCTGGATTATTAATTGAATTT
This sequence comes from Pueraria montana var. lobata, assembly GCA_026413185.1. Taxonomy (NCBI): domain Eukaryota; kingdom Viridiplantae; phylum Streptophyta; class Magnoliopsida; order Fabales; family Fabaceae; genus Pueraria; species Pueraria montana. The sequence goes on along the minus strand of CM048650.1, from coordinate 73,798,322 downwards.
GTACATTTTGGGGTTTTGAGTTGTTGACTCTAAAGTGTGTTCCTACATAATTGTTTGGGGGTCATCCGAACATTGGGAACATATCTAGGAATTTTATCCTCAATTTGAACACCCATAGTCTGCAACTCACTAAATGATATAGGAGGTAGGCATGACAATAAAATTCAAACCCATGGGTATCTATTCGACCCTGACCTAACTTTGACAAGAAAACTCTCTTTAACTGGAGTAGGGTTCATCTTTACCCCGACTTGTGAAATCAGGGTCAGAATTAGGGATGCAACCACCCCCTATTCCATTACAAAATAATGCTCGTTGTATGTAAACCCATGGAGGAGGTTAATTTCTACATACATAGCTATATTCCATTTTGCTATCACATGAAAATGATGTTTTACTTAATTATGGTCCCTTATTATCGGCTCTAGGCCTTTGGTTCAAAAATATTTTGTTTAAACACAAAAACAAAAGTGAAATTTATGGATTCCATTGAAATGTTCCCTCTATTCAAAAATCTGCACAATTAAATGATTACTTAACTTGTCTAAGATGCCATTTCTTGATATCAAATGTATATTTAAACATAAATTACAAGATTTTTTTGCATGATTAAGTACAAAATTTGTTTCTCATTTGTATAATATATAAAAATTATGTTTAAATACATTTTTAGTCCTTGCAATTTAGAGAATTTTTGTTTTTCGTCCTTGCAAAAAAATGGTTTTAGTCCTTGCAAATTATGTTTGTTTCATTTTTTGCCCTTAAAGCAGTTTAGATATCACTTTGAACAGTGAAAAAAGTGCTATATAAACCGCTTTAGTGACGAAAAACAAAACAAAATATAGTTTGCAAGGACTAAAACAAAACTTTTTTTTGCAAGAACGAAAAGCAAAAAAGCGTTAAATTGGAAGGACTAAAAAGGTATTTAAACCATAAACTAGTACAACTCCTAAATGCAATACCATAAACTATTACTCTCAATACTTGACAAACCAAACCTTTGGCAATGTTATTGTTATCATTGAGATTTATGTGCATTTCCATCAGCACCTTTTTAAACCCTTGGTGCACATTGTGCCTGCCATTTTTTGTGTCTAGGTTTCCTTGCCACCATCCATGAGATATTATAAATAGCCATAGACAAAAAACACAAGTTCTTGCCAAATGATTCAAACGTGTTGGCTCAACATTTCTCTCACCTAGATTTCAATCTCAATATTTATAACTTTTATGAATATAATATAGACATGACACAAAAGGATGTTGTCTTTTACTTATTTAAACATAACAAATGCCTTCAAATATGGGTTATGAGTCTAACTCAGCCTTACAAAACTTGCTTAAATTAGCTTGTAAGGTAAGTGTTTATACTAAAATTTGGCCATATCACTAGTTAATGTAGGATCTCCAACACACACTTGTTGAGGATTAGACATCTTGAGTGTGAAGTTTAAGGGACTATAGGTGGTTCGATAACAGCCAAATAGCGGGTGTCCTAATAAGCCCAACAATAATTTCTAGGATAGGCTTTGAAACCTTCTTAGAATATGGGTTTGAGCCTAACTCAATCATACAAAACCGGCTTTTAATGTGAAAGTTAGCCCTACTTATATACTATAATTTGGCCATATCATTAGTTGATGAGGGATCTCGAACATGAACATTAGAGATGTAGGAAACTAGTTTGCTATACAAGCCCATTATACTCTTTGTAGTCCTACTTTCTCATTCTAATACACTTTTACTTTGAGTATAATATTTTTAATCTCCTTTTCTTCCTTTGCAATCATGTTTCCTGACATGGTATCAAAGCGATACCTCCTGCTTTGAATAATATTTTTCATTGCATTCAATTTTCTTCTTTCTCTTTCCACCTATTCATTTTCTTCTTTTTCCCAAGAAAAAATTTAATCAAAAATTATTTTTTGATTTAAAATCAGTTTTCCCCAATTTCTCAAAACCAGAAAACCCTGACTTGGCTTCTTGACACTTTAATTGCTTATCAGTTTCTCAATTTGGCGTCCTATATTGACTCTCACACTCTCAGTTTACTTTTCTCCCTATTCATAGCCCTTGCTCATTGGCAATGATGTGATTTTTTGACCAGTGGAAAGCTTCTTTGTATCATTCACATCACAACCCACCGATTGGGTTTTTGGTCTATCATCACCGCCACCAACACCACTGTGCTCATTCATGGGAGGCGATTTTTGACCACTGTCAGATCTAGATCATACCATTAATGTTTGTCTGATTTAATTTTTGTGTTCTTGGTAATGGATTCTTCATCAAGTTTATTTTGGTTACTATCGAAAGTAGCAATCAACGCCTCGACTGCACCTATATTTTCCTTCTTTTCTGCACGATATTGCTTGATAATGTTCTGGTTAGATCCACATCACAGTAATTATTTGGTTGCCAATCTTTAGTAGCTCAACGGTTCATATGTTTGGTGGTTTTCATCTATAGATTTTTTTGGGTGCACACCAAGTGTATGGTGATTTTCCTCCTTTTCTCATTTTGTCATAGTACAACCTCAAAACTTTTCTTTGAATGTTTTAGATGACGTTAATCAACTATTGCATAGAAGTGATGATGACTTTAGCACTTTAACCTTGTCCACATTCCTAACACATTTATTGATTAAATGATAAGGTTTGAGATGTGCAATCCTTTCGTCATTGGATATGTAAGTCTAATTTTTTTATGAAGTGATGAACTGTTTTGGTCTTGATGTTCATAGAGAGTATTAGTTTTCAAACATGGTGAAGCTTCTCTTCAAGGGGTTTGGTTGTTAACATGTTCTGTTTGCTTGAAGTTGTAACAATGGTTCCAGTCCTTTTCTTGTTGTTGATGTTAATTTGTTTCAGCCTGCTATGGCTATTCTTGTAACTTCTAGTTTATAGAAGTGTTGTGAAAACCTTCCAATTTGCGGGGTGTTATTAGAGATGTAGGACACTGGTTGGTTATACAAGCCCCATTATACTATTTGTAATTTCACTTTCTCATTCTAATACACTTTTTATTTTGAGTATAATATTTTTACTCCCCTTTTCCTCCTCTGGAACCATGTTTCCTAACAAAATGCACACAACACAACACCATTTTCAATGGAAAAGGATGCAAAACTTCTCTCTTTCTTTCTCTTTTTGAAAGAATTGAAACCCCTCTTTCTCTTTGGGGACATTAAGCATTAGGAATCCAATGATTGAGTTTTACTATACAGATTAATCGTTATTTGCTATGTATTGTGTCATTTATTCAAAATGTCATTGAGAATCAATTCCTTAATTAAGAAAGAGAAGGGATCATATGTGTTAGTTTTCTAGTGAGTTAGTGTGACTTTTCTTCTTCTTTTGGGTTCTTATCTTTCAGTCATGCTTTTAGTTCTATGTTTGGTTCTATTCTAATTATGATAGTGTATGGATGTTTTTCAACTAGTTTTTGATTTATATATAAAGGTCAATATTCTGTACACAACAAGTGTGTGTCTAGTTTAGCATTTGGTTTACAATGTTTATTTATTTTCTCAATTCAATTTTGTTTCCTATTTTCAAAATTTTTTGCCATATAGGCTTTTTTTTTGTTGTGAGATTTGAGCTTACCTAGTTTATCCTTTTTTTTTTATATAAAAGTTGAATTTGTGTAGGACACTAAACCCTAAAAGTTTGGTCTTGTGAGTTGATGTGTATTGTTTTATCATTAGTTTGAACTCCTAGGATGTGATTGTGATTTGTAATTTTGACATGGTTTTAATTCTTATATTGAGATAATGATTTGTTGCACAATGGAATTTAAACAACTTAATGTGTAATAGATATTCTTCATATTGTATATGTATCCCATTTTGAGATAACTATGTCGGTATGTTGGTTGCTTTTTTTTTTTTTTGGTACAGTTGTTATTCAAAGATTAGGTCATTAACATTGAGAATTTGTGTGGTTGGATTAATTGAATGAAAATCTAGTGTTTGTGTGTTTTCATAATTGTAGAAGTTGTCATTGTATATAACTGATTATCACCGTGTATGGATGTTTTGTTAGTTTTATATTTCTCGAGCTTAAAATTTAACCTTCTTTTACTTGTCTCTCCTTTACATTTGTTAGCAACTTTGCATAAATCCTAATAAATTGCTAGAAACCACTTAATTAGGGAACTCATGATTTTGATGTTTTTTCTTATATTTATATATACTTATCACAATTGTTTGGTTAAGGGTACATAGCTTCACTTACTTCTTAAAACCCTTTACTTCCTTTTTAATTTTTATATTTGACTTTTATTCCAAACTCAATTTATGTTTATAACTCTAGTTGTTTGTACTGCTCAGGTAGACATAAATAGTTGTAGAGAATAATTTGAAGTGATCCTAATATATTGTCAACGAGCTCATGGGAAACAACAAAGCTCATGACAACCCACCATGTAATCATTTCTCTATACGGTAAGCCTTTCCCACCATATTCTTAGTGGTTTAATTTCGTGAAAGATCAAACTATAGTTTCTTAGACTATATAACTTGATCTAAATGTTTTCTTGTTCTCCATCTTCTTAATAACTTTGTTGGTATTGAGAGAGCGCACAAGACCAATGAATTGTATATACAATTTACTTTTGACTTCATTTAGTTTATTATATCTTGTTGTTGATGTCTACAATTTTTTTTTTTTTGATAAACTAAAGAAATTTTGTTAATCATCCAATTAAACACAAGGAGTGTCATAATTGGAATAAAAAAGGCAATACAATTTAGTCATTTAGCATATTCCCCATTGCCAAATATATACCAACCCCCTGCCAACTATACACCCTTCACAAAATATGTTGAAACCTACAAAAATAATGTAACATCCTGCCTAACAATATCCAAGCCCAAGGTTGGAATAGAATACCAACCTCCCCATTTTGTGGTATACTTGATCCCCCCATATTCACCACAACTTAGACCAATTTACCTTATGTGCTCATCTCTGTTATTGTTATGCACATGTGACCACTTTGACAGTCCAGCCACTAGCATGAATTCTTACCATTTGATAGCCAAAATCGGTATGCTTCTTGCATCAATATATAGGGATGTCCACCCTCCCATCAAACCCCCTACTTCCAACAATCACATTACATGCACAAACAGTATAGCTATACCCCAAGAAGTGGATTGGGTTTTGTAGCTAGCAAACAAAAGGAACTTATTGGGTTTTGTACCCCATCAAGGATGCTCTCCAAGTGATGGGATTCACATCACCAAGTCTGTTATTCAATCTAAAGATCCAATCATTTTTGGCTTACAATATCACCCAAACCACCAAAAACCAAATTGTTTTCCATCTTATTAAAGTGTTTCCCTTGTAAGTGATTAATCCCAAAATTTGCAAGAAATGAGAATCAACATCATTATGTAGAGTCATAACCACCCCCACCCCCACCACCTACAACATTTGTACCATGCACTTGAAAAAACAAGTGTTGTGAACTACTTTCTTCCTCTAAACCACATCTATGACACACATGTACAACTTCCAAATGTTCCTTTGACTCAAATTTTGTAAAGATGGGGTTCTATCCAATGATAATTTCCAAACAAAAGATTGAACCTATGGAGACGCACGCTGCATCCAAATGTTTTTAAAAACTCTTTTTGGCTTATCCGTGGATGCAACATCTTGTAAGAAGACTTTATTTGAAAAGACCACTTGTCTCCCTTTTCCACACCCACCTATCCATCTCCTCTTGCCTAATATCAATAGCTCACAACTTATATTCCATATCTTCCAAAAGCTCATGTTCCCATTGAAATAGCAGTATCCTTCATGTCTGCTTCTAAGCCCATAATGCATCCCTCCACTCTCCTAAATTAAACACCTAGGAATTTTTATCCATTGTCACCTGATATAATATTTTGTATTTCCTCCCCAAAAACTCACCCTCCACCCAAGGATCCTCCCAGAAAAAGGTATCCTTTCCCGCCCCTACCTTCTTGCTAATCAAATTCTTGAACCAATTTTGCAAAAACCCTCTAAAGAAAATAAATCCTTCCACAATATAGAACACCTTCCTCCCTCAGACCTCTCCCATAGCCCTCCTCCTTGTCACACTTGCTTTTTAAAATTTTGCACCATAACATCTCTTCCTCACTCTTCAACCTCCACATAGTAAAGGCTTGTTAAATGGCTTGAAATCTTTTATCCCTAACCCACCAGTCTCTTTCTCCCGACATACTTGCTCCCATGCTACCCAATGCATCTTCCTGTCATCCATTTTTCCTCCCTACAATTTTTTTTAAAAAAAAGATTCGAGGATAGAGATCATATCTCTAGGAGCCTTGAAGAATGAAAGAAAATAAAATGGGAGACAACAAAACAAATCATTAAAACATAACCCTACCAATAATTGAAATGTGTTTACTATTCTGTCCTACAAATCCTTTTCAAACTAAATCCACCACTGGTTGCCAAATGCTCTTTTATGCAGATTTGCCCCTACTAGAATACCAAGGTATTCAAAAGGCAACACCCTACCTTACGATTTAGCACTTGTGTTGAAGCCCTCAAACCCACAAATATATATATATAGTGAGAGGGAGAGGGATTATTTTATATGAGTGAGTAGGTTCAATTTGGATTATACAACCATATATGGATGGTCAAGATTTAATGACATGTGACTTTTTAAAACTCACATGATTTATTATGTTTTAATCTTGACTATTCAAGATAAGATCTAATGGACAATATATATATATATATATATATATAGATAGATAGATAGAGAGAGAGAGAGAGAGAGAGAGAGAGAGAATTTTGTTTTTATTATTTATTGAAGAATATATATATATATATATATATATATATATATATATATATTTAAAATTAACAACAACCACGCTTTATCTTGTAAATAAAAGTTGTTTGTAATTGTAGAAATTTAGTGAATTTTTTTTTTTTTTTTGTAAAACACAAATATGATTAACATTCTTGGGTTCAAAATCTTAACACTTCATTATTGTTAATGCAGCGATTATGTGGCTAGAATGCGTCAGGAAAACTTGAAAATATGTTCACCATTTCCGGTGAATGAGTCTGAGGCACAACCATCACTTCCTCCATTGGTTGTGCCAAGATTCCAATCCTGGAGTTGTAGTATATGTCGAGGGGAAAATGAATTTAATATCATTGCAAAAAGTAATAATAATCTTGGAGTAACAGGTAACTTCAAGAACATTGCTTATATATTGTTTACTATTTTATAATATGCAGCTTGATCTTCTCTATTTTCTGCAGACCATGATCCTGGCTTGGAGAATAATCTCAGTCAAGTATCAAATGCTCGAACTTCAGAAGTGTGTCCTGGCCTCACACAAGAAATGCATGCAAATGACAGAGGTATGTTAATTCACAATTCATTCAACTAAATAAAATGTACCATTGTCATGTAGTAGTAACTTACATTATAGTAAAAATTTTGTGTATATAATAATAATAATAATAATAATAATAATAATAATAATAATAATAATAATAATAATAATAATAATAATATTATTATTATTATTATTATTATTATTATTATTATTATTATTATTATTATTTTAGTAATTCTAAACTCCCAACTTAGAATAAAAGTTTCCTTTTTTTTATTTTTGACAGGTTTTGAAGGTAATGTAGCTTCTGACGTGGAGCTTGTTACCAGCAACCTCAATACTAAAGTTAATGATCATGCAAGAGATATGGACAGTAATGTTGAAAATGAAGTTCAGGATCATCATCCAAAGAGGTATGCTCATAAGTCTGCTAAGAGACATAAACGGATGCGCTTTCTAGAGGAAATACTCAGAAAAGATGATGAACCAAATCATCAGCTTATAGGGCAAGGAGGTGAAACCAATCCTTCAACAAGTGCTATTTCTAGAAAAGGAGCTCTTGTGGAAGTAAGTAACAGTGAAAATCCTTTTTCTCAAAGTCTTTAACAATCTTCCATAACCAAAAAATGTTTTTTTTATCGGCAAATAAACGTATATTAAATGTGTACAAGGGTACCCGAATCCATATACAGTGTTGTTACATATTACAACGTTTTACACATAACATAGGATTTGTAGACCACTCAAAAAAAGAAAAAGAAAAATCCTTCACCTTAGCTGTTAACCATGACCAAGATCTAAATTTTGTAAGATCTATAACATATTCAACATTTGGAGTCCCTCCTACGATGATTTCATTTTTCTTTGTTTTTTATTTTATTTTTAATTTTAAGAGTATTACAGCCAACAATTTTCATTTTATGAATATTTTGAGCAAGAATCAATGGGATCTTAGTTTTTATCAGTTTTGTACTACTATAGTTATTAAATATTTAGGTAGATACATATTAAACTACTTTGCATATTGATCTAAATCTTCATACTAGCTAAATTAATCTAGTGGACTGCCGAGCATTTATGCATATGCTCCTATAGCTTATTGAGAATCTCAAATGAATCTCTATGAAAATGTAGTTGTTACCCAAGAAATTTGCAATGCATGCAAGAATGTTATCATTTCTATAATCTTGAGACAATTAACTTTTCACAGAAAACTCGTTTCCAAGACAATTACAATTTCCTTCTTGCAGAAAAATGATGGGGCCAGGAGTGCCAAAAATATGAAAAGTAACAATGTTTTGACAGCAGGCAATGATGTGTCTAATCAGTTCTCATTAGCGGAAAATGAAATTGCAGACACACTGTTGGGGATGGAATTGCTTATAACTAACATGGAAAATGTAAATCTCTCATGTTCTGCTAATACTGACCCACTGAATAAGTCATCCAAGGAAAGGGATTTCGATCTAAACATCCCATATTTCGATGATGATACTACTGACCAAGAGATGCTAAATAGGGATATTGATCTTGGAACCTCAAGCAAGGCAAATGAGGTTAATGTGGTAGAAATTCATTCAAATCAAGGAATATCTATTGATTTGAATTCTACTGACACAGGAAGCAGTGATCCAATTCATAAGAGAATCCTTAATCCAGGTGAATCCTCAAACCCTAACATGGATATTGATTCACATAGAAAAAACTTTTATCCTTGTGAATGCAGTATCGAGTTGCTGGAAGGTGATCAGTTGTCTGACAAATCACATGATCCTACAATCTTTGGTAGGAAATTAATTGATCCTCCAGTGCCCTTGAGCGATACCTCTGAAAGTTATTGTGGGATGAACAGAAATCCAGCTGAATTCACTGCAATAGAACCAGGGAATCCCTACATGATGGAAAAAGAAGATGAAGTAAGAAAGAGGGTTCGCGAGGAAAGACATGGCTCATCTTCCAAGCAGAATAGGAAGTCAAAGAAGCGTTGAATTGTAACCCCTCCTTATTAATTCTGGTAGCTTTAGTGCATGTTTGGATATGTGTTAGTAGAATTGATTTTAAATCTATGATTTTATAGAGTTGATTCGAAGCAAACGTGAGTTTGTAGTAACATTAATTATTTTTGGATAGCAGATACGTGTTAGTAGAATTGATTGATTTTAAATCAATGTGATTTGTAGAATTGATTTGAAGCAAACGTGAGTCTGCAGTAACATGAATTATTTTTGGATAGCAGATATGAGAAAATTATTGTTGTCGCAAAATATTGTTTGAAAACTTGCAATCAACATTGATTTTAGGTGTATAATTACCAAAATGTGTTTTTTCTTGCTATTCATTAGGATAATATCAACATTAAACAGGAGTATACTTGGAACAAATTATATATATAACTCAAGTTAAGAGGGTGATGCAAAAACTACTTCTAAATGCTTCAATGAGACTTGAATCCACAATTTAGAGTCATGTTTCCAACACACATCTAAACATTTTGGTCAATATAAAACAACAACAGAAGAGGAGGAACTAGATGATGAGTCTCTAATAACACATGAACTTTAGGTGAAAGCATACCCCTTGTAGCATATCTCTCAAACTCTCTAGAACCACTACTAGACTCCATAATTAAAACAAATGAACAAGTAGTAAAGCTCATACTTGGAACAAGTACTCCCTCTCAGCATTCTCTGCTTGAGAAATAGAAGAACAAGAGTATGGAAATGAGAAGAGAGGAAATGTGAAAGGTCTAAGGAGGAAGAGGGCGAAGGAAAGGTATTTATAGGGGCTAGGCCCATGGAGGCCCAAAGTTCCTAACCCGTCCAGAAAGTTAGATCATTTGAGATCAAGGGTTAAGACCTCACGACACTTGGTATTCCAAACTACTAGTGGCTATAATCGCAATAATTGCTGGCAAACGAGGGGATGTACCCCAACACGCAGTCGAACATGACTTTTGAGAAAACTAATTGCAAACTGAAGTGAGAAGACGTACCATCTCAAGTTACAATGTTACGTTAGAGATGTGATCTCTTAGCAATAAGGACCTCCACATAGTCGGAATGTAATGGTCGAAGACCGAACACCCCTTAATAATAGAAGTTGGATATGCATAGCTGACAACACAATAAATATTTTGATGGAAAAAGGTTTTATGATCTTAAAACCTCTTCATCATTAATGGACTTGAGGCTTTAGGGACATGTGTAGTGATATAGCTAAGGGCTTTGTAGCTAAACCCTAGGTCATGAGGACCAAGTCACCCTTATTCTTGGCCAAGCATATTTTGGCCACAACATAAATAAGGGAGGATTAAGGAGATAGTTATCACCTTAACTTAATCCTATCATTAGCAGGGTTTACTAATAGGTAATATTGGTTAATATTCTCTTAATCAAAAGGTAAGGCCCATGAGTGTGTGTGTATATATATATATATATATATATATATATATATATATATATATATATATGTATATATATATATAAAGGACTATTTTCTCGAGTTTAAACACTGTTCACTCTTAATTATTCCTCGTTTTTATAATATATAGTATCCTATTGACATGAGCATTAGAGTGTCTTTGCAAGTACTCACCCCCCATCGATCATACTATGAAGGTTGAAGGACAAACATGGCAGATCAGGACGAGAAGGAACCACCGTAACTTAAAGGAAGAGTACCCAAAATCCTAGTGTAGGTACAATATCATTCATGATTTAGGGAATTTATTTTTACAAAAAAAAATTAAAACTCAATTCACCCCTTTTCTTGCAATATTATATCTTCTTTCATTAGATTTTATATTTAAAATGAATAAATTAAAATAATTTACCTAATTAATTAAAATTTCTAAATTTGTTACTAATCACACAAATCTAATTTACCTAAAGAGTTAAAAATAATTAAATGCTATTTATCTAATAATTTTAAATTTTTAGAAGAAAAAAAACTGTTATTATTGTGACGTGTGTGCCTATTGCAATTTGATGCGAACCCATATGAAACTTCCACTCCTTTGCATGCGTAATGCCGATGGTAACATTTTGTTGTTGCTTTTAAGAATAGCATGGTTCGAATAACGTTTCTATCACTTGATCATGAAGCAAGAGAACACCATTTTATAATTCAAATTGTCTTCCTTAATCTTTTTCTTTTTTCCCTCAATCATTCAAATTTAATGACAATAAACTATATATGCTTCGACTCTGAAACAGAAATATTGAATTAATTAACATGTAAACTTGTCCATACACTGACATGTAGACAATCACAAAATGACATTTATTCTCAGATCGATTGTTGGGGACTATGATCTGAGTACAAAAAATAAAACTGTAATATGATATATGATTTTAAATTTTGCTTTTGAGCCGAAAGATATTGTAGTTTTGTGACTGTAATTGTAGTCATATTGATATTGACTACATTTATCTACAATTTCTAACTATTTATTCAATTGCAACAATAATTTAAAACAATGATATGATACAAAGGAACATCATGCTATGGTTGATGATGAAATGGATGGTTGTAAATATCTACATACTCTAGCTTCCTTGTAGACAAGGCCATGGCTGCAATAATACCCCTTTTGTGGGCTGCAATGTATGTCTTCACTACAAATGCATAGTCCTTCCAAAGCACACCCATCAACTTTCTCTGATAATTCCTTCCCATAAAGTATCTCATCTGACCATTCACTAGAGAACACATTGTGTGGATCCATTTTTTGTTTTGCTGCAATGAACATGTTAAACTTGGGATACTTCTGCTGCACCCCTAAGAATGCTATGTTCCTGTTCTTAGCCCAATGTGGCTTGGCCCCATGCTTGAAGAATGCCAATTGCTCCACTTCCTCCCACACATCTTGATTTAGTCTTGGATTTGATGTCTTGTTCGAGCGATAATAGTTGAAATCAACCACCACAGAGTCCTCGGGTTGCCCTAGATAAGCACTCGATGCTTTGATGAAGCGAATTAGCAACCCGTTGTAGTTGTCCACCCCACAGAAATTTTCTGGCTTGAGGTCTCTCAGTTTTGTAACGTCGCGGACGAAGTCTCCGAATCTCGACGCGGGGAAGATTGGTGTGCTCTCATAGAAGAACAGCCCTTTGATTCGTGGATCCCAAGCACATGCAGTGTCAATTCTTGTTGAATATAAGCATGAACCTGAGGTTTGCATTTTACCAAGATTTGGCCATTGTTCTTCAACCCATTGCCTACTAATTTCTTGAAGCCAAATGTAGTAGATGCAGTTAAGCATTTCCCATTTGAGTTTCTTGTACTTTCTAGCAGTTTTTCTGCAAGTGAACGTTCATGGAATTCATCAATATTTTTTTTTTCAGGGTAAAAGTTTTCATACATATAAATATGATTGGCTTAATTATACTTTTCCTCACTTTAGAAAAAGATTCAAATTCCCATTTTCTACTTAAAATTTTTATAAATTAACTCCATCGAATTGTTTTAATTTTCCTTCTTCTTAAACTCAATGATCAAAATATATTAAATTTTAACCAAAATCAAATTAAATTAAAATTTTCCTTCTTGATACTCTAATCTCGCATTTTATAAAATATTTTCAATTTTATTAAACATTCATTAATTTTTTTACTTTTTAACTTTTGAAATTATTTCGTTTTTCAAATCCTTCATTAACCTCTAATAGAAAATAAGAATTTTAAATATAAAATATTAAATTTACCTCATTCTCAAAATAATAGAACTTAATTAATTCAAGAAAACTAAATAAATGAAAAGTGAAAACCACAGATAAACTCTGTATTTAACTATCTACAAATGTTAGAAGTATTCGAGAGATCAATACCTGCTGCTCTAACTGATTCAGAGACCAAAATGGAATTGGCTTGAAATCCAATGAAGTCATTAACTCCATCAGCTGAGGCATTTAAGGGAACCCTGGAATCATATCTGTACACAGCTGTGTCTTGACTGATACCAAGTTATATCAGCAATTTCATACTTTTTTGCATGCTCTACGTACGTACACATCTTCGATGTGATCATCTACTGTGAAATTGTAGGTTATGCTTCTTTTGAACCTATTCTCAAGTGATAATTTTACCTGCACTTCAATGTTGATATTAATTCATCAAACTTTGAAAACAAGGCCACTTTGAATAAATATATACTTGACTAGTTTGTGATTACACATACAAATAATTAGTGATTAATGAGAACAAAATTTTATTTTTTTTAAGAATGCAGAAATTATAAAATTGAGTCATATAACCATATATAGAGTTTAGTATTAAAAGCTAGTTAAGTCATGTGACCACTCAAAAGAGTCATGTAAATTGACTTTTTAATGTTGAAAATTCAAATATAATCTAATAATTTATAATTTTAATTTCTTACAATAATTAAGAATTTTTACTTGATACGCTACTTATATATTTACTTGTCATGTTTGTGAAAAATAAAAACTTTAATTATAATCATTCAATTAAAATTATATATTTAATTACAAATATCATATAATCTTTAATTAAAAAATCACAAAAAAATATTTTAGATCTAAAATACCCAATAATTCAAATTGGATAACTAAATACACAATCTAAACCGTTAATTTTAATTTAATAATTATAATTAGATATTTAAAATTTGTAATACATTAAAAAGTAAGTTCGGGAAGATATATCATGCATACATTTTTAATTAGACAAATGCTAAATGGTCACGAACAGGCATATGTGATTTCAGTTGACTATCATAGTTACTTTTTTATTTTTCATTTTATTAAAAGAATAAATATATTTGGACATTCAAATTTTTTTTCTACACTTAGTGAGACTGTGAGAGAGAGAGAAAAGAGAGAAAAATATAGATATGATAAGTGATATAATTTGATGAGGAAAAAAATATAGGAAAAATAAAAAGTATTAATTAGATATTTAAAATTAAAGAGGATTCAAATATCATTTTTCTTATTAAAAAAAAGCCAATGGAAAATAGAAAACCTACCCCCTTGCATATATCCTTTTTATTCTTCATTTTATTAAAAAAAATCAATGGAAAGTAGAAAACCTACCCGTGCATATATCCTTCATACTACCGAATAACGTTGCTCAAATACCGCATATATGTTTCACCTTTCGGTCATAAATGTCTTAAAGGCACATCAAATCAATCATACCCCACTTTGTATTTTTAGTTATAATAATATCTATAATAATAATAATAATATTCATGATTCTCACCAAAAGGGATTAGTTTCATTTCAAACCAAAATCAATATCTAAATTAAAAAATGAGTTGTAGCGTTGTACAGCACAATCCCACACAAAATACTAATAAAATGTTTGGTAAAGTGAAATACAATGAAATGAGAATGAATTAAAATGAAAGTTTTAAATTAAAATAGATTATAAAAATATGAATTTTACTTTATTTTACTGTTATTTCACTTTTGTTTTGCTTTTTTTCATCGCAATCAAAAAGAGAATAAACAATGAAACGACATACTTAAAAAGGATATAGAAAAATGAAATTATAATCTAAAATATACTGACCTTAGAGATGGCACCCAGCACTCCGAGTGACACTTTGGCTGCATTAAGCATCGGATCCTGCCCCTCGAGTCTCAAAATCTTTGCATACCCTTCAGATGTAGAAGCAGAGACAACAATATTAACCATGCGCCCCGGTGCTAATAAGCCCCGCAACGGTGACACCCTCCCAATAAGGCGCAGCCACCAAGCTGAACCTGGCACCCTCGACCGCATCGATCAATCGGCGGAGCCCCACGCCCGCATCAGCAGTCATAGCCATATTCGCAGCGTCGATTTCGATGCCGGAGTCGCACTTCTCCGTGATGATAAGCAACGTTGCACTTCTGTTGTTGACACTGGTGTTTTCGTGTGGGCAAACTAACTTGGGAATGCTGTGTCAGAATTTTGTGACAACCTTGGCCTTGAGGTTGTTCCGGACGGCGTAGGCCACAGCCGACCGAAGCTCTTCTTCGGTCGTCGGGTACGTCGCGTTGAGGGCGGAACAGTCCCTCCGGTCGCCCCACGCGCCGTAGGAGTTGCGGAGGGCGCAGCCGGAACTGTTGCATTGAACTGGGAACTGTGGGATCATGCCATGGACGGTTTTGATTGAACCCAAGAATTGAAGTGTGTGAATGAATGTGACACCCAAAAACGGAAAAAGCCAATAATAGCCACCACCCATGTGGAAATGATGATGATGGTGGTGTTGAAGTGGTTTCTATGGTGGTGTTAATGATGGGTTTTTCTTGTTAGGTACCATCATTATTATATTGCGGAGATGGCGACACGAAAAGGTAAAAATAAAGCTTGTAAGGAAAAAAATCGAAGTAGATAATAGTTTCTTGATTTTCCATTTTTTTTTTATTAGAGGGACAGCGAGTGTGGGACAGTATAGCCGTAGGAATTATTAATTAAGAATGATTTTATAATTTATAAAAAAAATAAAAAATAAAACTTCTTGTTTTTATAATACTATCTTGTTTGTTTAATTCATCATAGAAATTAATTTGTTTTAATATTTGGAACGGAAACTATGATTTTAATTAATAAGATTTAACATATTTTTATTTTATTATTATTAGATTGAATATTTGACAAACAAATATGCATCACCATGTTTTACAATATTAATAAAAAAAATCCTTTATATAATGATTTTATATCACAATTGTTTTAAAAATTTTAAATTGTCCCTTTTCAAATTCCTTACTATAATAATATTTTTCTTGTAACAATTCATTGCTTTAATAATTGTTTTTCTTTTCAATTTTCCCATTATATAATTGAGTGTGATTTTTTTTGTCACTGCAGTATTAGTGCGAAGTATCCATTTACTATGACTAATTTGTTGGGGAACCTTGATTAGACACCTTTAGTATTGTCTCTCCTTCTAATCACCTAGTAGGAATAAGACTATTGTTGTTGCAGCACATTTTCGATGAGATAAGGACACTAATTTTAAGCATGACAGCCATGTCACTAAACAGGTCTGCCTCTGAAAGCATGTTTTACATCTGGAACTCTAAAGTGCAAACATACTACATTGGAAAAAATGTATTTGAATGCAATTTATAAGATACATTTTGTTATTTTCAAGCAAATTTCAGATAAAAATGAAATGGCATCAATGTAATAACCAGAGAGCTATGAAGAAATGCTAAAGAATAAAACCAAAATCCCATTACAGGAATATACTAAGGGGTGGATAATAACCCTATATTGCAGAAAAATAAAAGCCCACTCCAAATCAAAGCCATACAGGAACATACAACTGATATTCACATAAAAGATCTGGTCAAAGAATTATTTGAATATGAAAAAGAATTGGGTTTCCACTTAATAACCATTCAGCATTTCAGCTAGCATACTCCAATAAACTTCTTTTCTCTTACATTATATTTTTGCAGAGAACCCAGGCTGAGACTACACCAAAGAACATTTCAATAAAAAAAAAAAACACTTTCGAAACAAATCCCAAACGAAAAAGCTAAATTGGAACCAAACAAATCAGATCCTATCATGATCAAAAGCACCTAACAAGCAGAAATCTCAATTGAAAAGCATGCTAGCACGCATAAGTAGTAACAAGGGAAGCAGCAGTGGCTGCACCAATGCCCTTTGCAACAGGAAGATCAGCAAGGACCAGATGGTCAGGGCACGCAACTGTAACAGTCTCAACTGGCGGCAGCTTCACCCCTGCCGACCCTTCTGATGCAGGAGCCTTACTAAGCCAAATCTGAAGCATGTTTCAATCAAACTTCTTCCCCCAACTCTCAAAATCTTTCAAACCACTGCTCCAAATTGGGTATAGGGTAACTATCACAAATCGATAAAAAAAAAATAAAAAAATCAGATTTATAATAAAAGAAAATTGTGAATAACAAATAAGTGAAACATACATCCAGAGACAACAATTAATGGGAAAAAAAAAAAAAGAGAAAAAAAATTATTAGCATTCACTATGTACTGCTTAAGCTTTATATTTAATTTGACATATGATTTTAATCAATTTAAAGACATGTATATTTGAAATGAATTAAATCGCGATAAAGAAGAATGCCGTGAATTTGCGGTGCATATAGAATCTGGCGTTAGCAAAATCAGAGGCATTTGTGCTCAAACAGGTTCAAATCGAGGGACGAAAAATTTGGGACACTATTAAACCCTATTTTCAAAAGAAAATAACAGGGGATTTTGAATCGCTAAGGAGTTTGATTGAGAAAGAAATTTGAGAATAAAAACTAAGAAGCATCGATTGAAGAAACTAACTCGCAGGTGACGAATCTAGAAAACTTTTAGTCTCGGATTTGCGTCATTCTGTGTTCTTCGTTCGTTCGCGACGCAGGGGCGCTCCAATGAACAGACCTGCTTTCTGCGATTGCGATACTGCGACGATTCAGAAATTATAATCAAGTATTTTATTTATAAACAAAGTTGATGAATAAATATTTTAAAATTAGTATTTTTCACAGGAAAGATTTTTTTTATATAATTAAAATTTACAACTAATAAATGTTTTTAAGTATATAAATTGTATTATAATTAAAAATATAATAAGTAAACCTTTTTTAAGATATAAATTATATTTTAAATTTATAATAAAGAAATTAAATTGTTATATAAATTTTTTTAATTATCAATAATTTATTTTTAAAAAAATCATTCAAATTCAATTTAGAGTTAAAGATAAAAAAAATAATAAATTTAAATAAATACACATTTAAGATAATTGAGAAAAAATTAGTTATGAAAATAGTATGTAAAATATATTTTCAAAAGAGAAAAAAAAGAAGAGAATATTTAGAATGTGAAACTAAGAGTGTATTCATAAATCATAATATTTGTGTGTTTATGTATAAATTAAAAGATCCTTATGCTTATGAAAAAAAATCCTTTTGCTTACAAGAGTTCATATGTTTCTATTTTTTTTAAAAGATTTTTATATTTTTCCTATTATTATCTTTTACTAAATTATGAGGGCTTATTTAAAAATATAGATAAAATACAAAGACATATTTAATTTTAGGATAAAATATGGTGAAATTTAATTTTAGTCATTGAACTTTAAAAAGAGTGATTTTCATCCCCCTTTATGGTGAAAACTGTCTGAGGAGTCTAAGGAGGGAGGAAAGTCACTTCTTTTTTAAAGTTTAGGGACCAAATTAATCAAAATTAAAGTACAAGACTAATATCAATTTTTACCAAAAATGTAGTCACTAAAAATATATTTTATCCTTAATTTTATAATATGTCTCCATAATTTAACAAAAATGACAAAGATTAAGGGTGGGTTTGTTTGATTTGCTAAAAGATAAAGTACATCACAACACAAAATAGTTTGTTACATGTTTAATTTTAAAAATGATTGTGGGACAAAATAAAAGAAGTGTTGAAGAACAAAAGATAAAGGGTAAAATATATTTTTAGTTCATGTACTTTCAATAAAAATTGGTATTAATTTTTGTACTTTAACTTTGATTAATTTGTTCTCTGAACTTTAGAAAAATAGTTGTTCTAGTCCCTCTTCACAAACAGTTTTCACAGTAAAAAGGGACAAACACCAATGCTTTTGCAATATTCATGACCAAATTGATCAAAATTGAAGTTAAAAAAAACCAAGTTTTACCAAAAATACAAAAGTTGAAAACATATTTTACTTGAAGATAAAATTGTGCAACTCGTTAAATCAAAAGACAACTTTTTATCCACTTTATAATACAATTGGAAAGTCAAATTATTCTTATCACACTTTTAGCATGTTTGGATATCATTAAAATCACGATAACTATCTCAATACCTATGATTTTTCCAAAGCAACAATGTGTTGCTTCACATTCAAAATTGATTTTGGCTCATCTTATTGCAACCCCAAACATGTTATTTCTCTCTCTTTGCCACGTTATTGCTCCTCCTACGTCTTTTTTTTTCTCACCAATTAAACCTTTTTTTTATCAGTTGCACCTTTTTGTTTATTCAATAAATCAAGAAAAATTTTGACACGGGGAAAGGGAAAAATGAAAATCAAAGATCTGGGACCTTGCAATTTTTCCTTGGTTTTTACTTTTGATTAAGCATGAGAATGTAATGATGGTGGAACCAATTCATAATTTTCTATTGTTTCAAACAAAATCAACCATGTTAAAAAAAGATAAAGCTTGTAATGTTCATACATACGCATGCTACAATGGAAACCGCTACAAATTAGAGTGGTAAAAATGAAAGATCTTGTTCTCTCATAATTTATATTCAAAACTAATTTATATTTAGATTGGATTTGTTTTTGTAGATAGATTGAATGTTGTTTGACCTTAGACCATTTTTTTGGGGTAGATAGATTGGATGTTGTTTGGCCTTGGCTGGAAATAAAACAAAATAATACTTAAAATTCAATTTGCAATGTAAACGATATTTTTGTAAATTTTATATTCTTGTCTAATACCTAAACATATAAATATAGTACAAAATTGCTTGTGTTGTGCATCTATCTATTCACAATGGTGGATGTGCTAGGAGACAAAATAGCACTATTGATTGGACAGTGCATTTCTGATTTTGCCCTTTAGTTTGTGATATTTGGCTAGAATATTAAATAAGTAATAAAATATAAATAATAGTAATAGTAATAATAATGATATTAATAATTAATAATGAATAAGAATAATTTTTACGTAACGTTATTCTTGTGATTTTTGGGTAGAATATGAAATATAAAATAAACTATAAACTAACATTAATAATCATAATGATACATAAATATGAATGTGCCTTAAATAATTGTTATTATTGAAGATTTTAGTTAAAATTATTTGATAACAAAATAGATTATAGTAATATGACCATCTAATTAATAGAAAATTATTCTATTTTGTCAAAATTTGAATATGAAAAATAAAAAATGTAAATATGAAAATTTTTTGAAATTTTAAAATTGAAATATGAAAAATGAAAAATACAGAGAATAATAATTTGAATATTAAAGTAAAAAAAGTTGAAAGGTATTATTAATTAGTTTAATAATAATGAATCATTATAATTAAAAATTAAAATTATAGATATTGATTTAATAATGGAAAAATAATTTATAATTTACATTTTAGTTGAATTTTATAGTTTAATAATAATGAATCATTATAATTAAAAATTAAATTATAGATATTAATTTAATAATGGAAAAATAATTTATAATTTACATTTAAATTGAATTTTATATTGTAAAATTTAATTTAATACAATATAAATAAATAAATATAAATATTATTTTTTGTTATTATTAGTTAGAGTTGGAGCCAAAAATACATGTTGGAGGTAAAAGTTGAAATTTGAATTTTGAATTAGTATTTAAGAGCCAAAACCTTGGAGCCAAAAAAAGAATTTGAATTTTGAATTGGAATATTTGTTTAAGAGGGAAAATTTTGAGGCAAGGTTTGGAGCCAAAATTAGTCTATAAATAAGGGTAGTGTTACCTATTAACTCATGTCAAGTATTTGTTTCTTTTGTTGCAATTTGTTCTTCCATATGAGTTGAAAGAATATTTAATATTTTATGTTATATTTGGTGTTGGGAAGTTTTTATTTGATATCATAAAAATGTCTTTTGTTGTTGATTGTATTGAGTCTATTAATGCTGATAAACAATCATGGAGACTCAAGGTATGTGTAATTCGGTTATGGGAAATGTTTCCTATTACGAAGCCGAATGAGCCATATGGTGTTGAAATGGTTTTGATTGATTCTGATGTAAGTATGGTTGTTAAATTAATTAATAATTATGAAAATTTATATTTTTTTAATAATGTTTATTTTATTATAGATATTGTATTTGGTTATAAATTGTTTTTTTATTAGGGTAAAAAAATCCAGGCTACTGTTAGAAAAGCTGTGTTAAGACAATTCAAAGGTATTGTCAAAGAAGGTGAAATCTATAACATGAGTTACTTTGGTGTCTTGCCCAAAACCTTGGAGCCAAAAATGATTTTTAAAATTTGAATTCGAATATTTCTTTAAGACGGAAAAGTTGAAGCCATGGTTTGGAGCCAAAATTAGTATATAAATAAGGGTAGTGTTACCTCATTAACTCATCTCAAGTATTTGTATCTTTTGCTTGAATTTGTTCTTCAATTTGAGTTGAATGAATATTTTATATTTTATATTTTATATTTGATGTTGACAAGTTTTTATTTTCATATCATAATAATGTCTTTTGTTGTTGATCGTGTTGAGTCTATTAACGCTGATAAACAATCATGGAGACTCAAGGCACGTGTAATTCGTTTGTGGAAAATGTTTCCTATTGCGAAGCCGAATGAGCCATATACTGTTGAAATGATTTTGATTGATTCTGATATAAGTATGGTTATTAAATTTATAATTACGAAAATTTAATATTTTTTCAATAATGTTTTTTTATTAGAGATATTGTGTTTGATTATAAATTGGTTTTATCCTATAAGGGTAACAGAATTCAGGCTACTGTTAGAAAAGCGATGTTAAGACAACAAAAAATATATATCATAAAGCTAGACAATCAATGATTTTTGCAAAGTAATTATATCCTATAGTGTATCTGCCTATAATTTTGGAACTCACACACTTAAACACATGGATTTAACTTTTGTTTACCGTAAATATAAAAAAAATATTTTGTTTCTTTCTTAATAGTTTTTTTATTTTATATTTTTTTATTTTTATGTTTTTTCCTGTTTTTTATGTTTCTTTCTTTCTATTTTCGTTTTTATATCTTTTTTTTTCTTTTTACATTTTTCTTTTTCTCTTTTTTTATGTTTTTCTTTTAACGTTTTTATCTTTCTTTCCTTTTTATGTTTTTCTTTTTATGTAACTGTATAATCATCATTGTTCTTATCATTTTTAAAACTTGTAGAAATAGTTTACTTATTTAGTATAATTTTTTTTAAAATAGTGTACCTATTTGAGTAATATTTATTATTTGATTTGATGTATACTATACTTATTTAAAGTAATAATGACGGTATATTATTTTTTTTTTTTGTCAATAAAGATAACATATTAGGTGTACTATACCTATTTAGAGTAGCAATGATGACATATTATATTATTATTATATATATATAGGTATATTATGATGTCTACATAATTGACAAAATGTACGGAATATATATCATAAGGCTAGAGAACCAACATTTTTTTTGCAAAGTAATTGTATCCTATAGTGTACCTGCATATAGTCTTGGAACTCACACACATAAATTCAACTTTTATTTATCGTAAATATGTAAAAAAAATTATTCTCTTTCTTTCTTAATAGTTTTTTCATTTTACGTTTTTTTTTCGTGTTTTTTTTCCTTTTTTTTATGTTTCTTTCTTTTTATTTTCATTTTTATATTTTTCTTTTTATGTTTTTCTTTTTGTCTTTTTTATGTTTTTTTTCTTTTATGTTTTTCTTCTTTTTTTTTTCTTTTTATGTTTTTTTCTTTCTTTCCTTTTTATGTTTTTTCTTTTTATGTAACTGTATAACCATCATTGTTCGTACCATTTTTAAAACGTATAGAAATAATTTACTTATTTAGTATTTTTTTAAAATAGTATACTTATTTGAGTAATATTTGATATTTGATTTGATGTGTACTATACCTATTTAGAGTAGCAATGATGGTATATTATTTTTTGTCAATAAAGATAACATATTAGATGTATTATACCTATTTAGAGTAGCAATGATAGTATATTATTATTATTTTCAATAAAGATAACATATCAAGTGTACTATACCTATTTAGAGTAGCAATGATGGTATACTATCTATCAATCTATCAACAATGGAGGAAATGCTAGAAGACAAAATAGCAGTATTGATTGGACAGTGCATTTTCATTTTTGCCCTTTTGGTTATAATGATTAGGTAGAGGATAAAATAAATTCATTTATTTATTTGCAAGTATTATATTATATCATAAATAATGATCAGTTAGAAGAAAAAATAAAATAGTAGATTGGACAATACATATTATATTTATTTATTTATTTGCAAGTATTATATTATGTTATATAAATATAAATATATTATAATTATAAATTATAGATATTTATGATTTCCATCTTACAATTATGAACTGATATTTCATGTGGTAGCATAGGGATATGCTTTTTTTTTTTGGAAAATTCATGTTCCTATATGATATATCTAATTTATGTATTTATCTATTAATAATTATATTTATTTTAGAAAATCACTTTGCTGTATAGATAATTACTTTCTTTGGACTATATACTATTTTTTGTGGTGGATGTATTTTTTGTGAATCCCATGTGCTAATAACAATATATGTATTTATATAATATAATAATATAATATTCGATTATAATAATAAATAAAAGAATAATTCAATATAATATAATATAATATAATATAATATAATATAATATAATATAATATGATATAATATTTTGTTATTATCTGGTTGGATCGATTGTAACATATTCATAATAAAATAAATTAAAATATGTATAATTAATTAATTTAAATAATTTTTAGAATAGATTATTTTTAATAATTAATAATATATTATAAAATGGTGCTATATAGATAGATATATCATATATTTAGAATAAATTAATATTTAATAATAGATTATAAAATAGTACTATAGTGCTATATATATATATATATATTAGACAAAAATAAATAATAAATAATTAATATACATATAATATATATATATATATAATATAATTACACAAATAGGCTGATAATTACAACTAATATATTTCTTAACATAATGTAAAACAAATGTACTCATCAAACCTATAATAAACATTCTAACAACTTGCCCATTGTTAACAAAAACTATATCCTTAAACATTCACGATGCTATTCGATTTTCAACATAAACTTCAAACAAATGTATGACATTTTAGGCATGTATTTACGTTGTTCTTGATAAGGATAAATAATATACGAACCAAAAAAATTTTAAGAAAATCTAAAAAAGAGGGGAAAGGAGAGGGAAGGGGTCAGAGTAGTTTGCCTATCCCGCAAAATGACACTAAAAGTAAAACATAACAATTAGGGAAGCGTGTTGTCTATTATAAGAGAATAAGGTATCGCAAAGAAACAATCTAAATTTAAATTTTAAGACGTTAAATTAAAAAACCCTGCCCATACAGGAAATCCAATTACCATAGTACTTTTTCTTGCTTCAAAGTAGAGAATCAAAATTGAGAAAAGGTACATAAAAATGTCAGCACAGTACTGGAAATTCTCACTTGACACCTTGAGTAGGGAATTGCTCAGGATCTTCAATTGATGGAGCTAGAATATTAGCAGTTGCATAGCCACCATAACCTCCTCTTTCACAAAATCTATTAGATGTGAACAACAAAAAATTTATAGTCATGTGCATGATAAGATTCAAAATCAAAAGTGAAAAACATATCACATGTAAAGCTGCCAATATTACTTACTAATATAAGAATACTAATTAAATGATCAGAAATAATGAAATTATTAATTGAATGCAATAGTAGTCAAAGATAGAAAAAAGCAACAAAGTCACACACCTTCTAGGATTTCTCTTTCTTCTCAAGAGTCATTTTGGGCTTATCCTTATCAGATCCCTTCATAGAAGAAAAATTCCATGTGTCAAGGATGCCATTAGGCATTAGTAAAACAAATTTAATATGAAAAACTACAAACTAGAATGGAAACATGGAGCCATAAGCCTCACCAGCTTAATAAAAATGTCATTATTGTCTTTCTTGTTTGACAACTACTGCATGGATTCAAAAAATTTAGTATCTACCTTTCTCTCTGAATTCTTAAGTGCTTGCAAAGCCTTCCTTCTCTCTTCTAGTACTTTTTCATATTCCTCCAAGGTCATTTCCTATCCAATAGGGAAAAATACTATTAAGCTATAAAATCTAAAGAAACAAGCACTAATTAAGGAATTCTATATACAACAATAGATATAAAAAGCATATGCTATGAAATGCAAGAATTATAAATACACACTAACACCTTCTAGTCACAGCAAAAGAAAATTGAAAAGTAAAATTGTCAAATTTCATTGGCTGCATTTATCCAATATTCTTTATATAAGAATTTGACAATCTTTAATCAAGCATACAATATAACACAAAAATGGACAAAAATGTAAATTATTGTGACCAATATATATATATATATATATATATATATATATATATATATATATATATATGAAGCTTAAAAAATTTACTGCACACCGTTAATATATAAGATTTCTAATTATAAATTATTTATAATAATCAAATTGCTTTAAAATTAAATTTTGAATATAATTGATCTTGTAATATCTAAACACGGTCTTATTCCCACTTAAAGTAAATTGAACCTTTATAAAAAAAAAAGTAAATTGACCAAGTGAGAAGAAAAATAATAAAAATAGAATAAACTAATCTCGCACAAATCTTCAAATATAAGATAAAGTTATAATTAGATATAACAAAATGTAATGATAATAATAATAATAATAATAATAAAAGAACTCTAGAATCTAGATGCAAACTCTGAAAGTCAACAATTAATTTTATTAAAAAAGAGAGGTCCAACAAATTTAGTATAGAAATACTACTTAATATACGTTTAAATAGACATGCACAGTGACAATTTCATATTTTGCTAGAGTAGTACAAAAACAATAAAAACATAAAGATACAAAGCATCCTAAGCAATGGGTAACAATCCATAGTAGAAAGCCCAAGCTAAATTTCATTGGATTATCATTCAACAGCCTCCAGAATATTCCTGTAATTGTAAGTCACTTTACATATATGATCACATGCACAATGACAATTTCAAATCACAAATCTTCTGCTTGTCTACTGACAATCTTAAAAATAAAACATTTACAATATAAAGTAGATAAAGAGAAAATTAGAACACTTGAAATGAACACGAACAATCACCTTATCCTCAAGCTATTTTTCTTCAGCTTCATTAGCATAATTCTCCTTATTTCCATTTGCCACAACATCATCCTCACCTGAAGGCTTTTTATCACCAAATTTTTTAGCAGTTTCATTCACTTCCTCGGTCATCCTAAGTAAAATTTTAAAGAGCAAAAGAAAATTGCAACAATAAAAATTCATGAAAATAGAGTAAAACTGAAACAAGTGCAGAGGGTTGTACACAGAAGTATGAAAGTGTTGTGTCCCAAAACTTTCATCAGTTTGTAACTCCCCAGTTTCCTCTCCCAGCACCTTCACTTTTGAATTCATTTCTGCAAAAAGAACAAGCTATATCAGTAGAAGAGTCAAAAGTCAATTTAACAAGCCAGAAATTAGTTACTGGTATAACATTATAGTAGGAAATAAGCTAGTATATCACAGTAAATTGTTTAACTTCAAACAAATGCATGACCCTTAACTTCAAAACTTTCTCTTTCTTGTGCTGTTGATTTTGTTTTTTACTCTAGCAAGTTAGTCAAACCTCACCTGTAAAGCCTCCTCTAATTATACTTTGGGCCCAAGGATGTTTTTCATTAGGGCCAACTTTCTCCCTAATGTAGTTCTGCCAAGAGAAAAGCAAAATAACAATAAACATATTATATGCACTTCAGCATCCAGATGGTTGCTTCGTAAAAAATAAATAAATAAATACAACAACAATATTATTAAAAAAATTCAGAAAATGAAGAAATGGCACAAATAACATACCAATAAACTCAAATTATGAAGAGGTTGTATTGTTGAGGAAACAATACTAGCAGCCTGTGGATCAAAACATCATAAGAGACTCCATGTAATAGGCAAATCCATGACATATTCAATAAATAAATAAATAAGCATCATGAAAACAAAGAATAATACTCTCAAGGACACAGAACATTTAAGAATTTAAATTAATTTCTTTCCATAATGAGCCACTCTGACAAGAAAAATTAGTGCCACCTACTTTCCCATTCTATTCACCAAGCAGCTAACACATTTTAATGTTAGGACATTGGGTTTGGGTCTATAAGCCCAACAACTGAGCTGAATAGGGAAGTTAGAGAAGAGTTGCTGATGTGGCAGTTAGTTAGAGTGGCTTTACTATGTGATTACAGGGGATTGTCAGTGGATTGGCAAGCATACCAAATCGCACAAGTAGTAAAATGGATAAGTCCAAGTATCGTTTTCCCAAGGGACTCACGTAATATAGGCAATGTTCACGCAGATATTAGCTAAGCCAAACAGATTTCATAAGAAAGCAGTAAAAACATAAAATTTAGTTGGTTTGTTGAACTTTAAAGCAGATCTAATGCATAACAAAAAATAAAATGATATTTTTGTTGTTTTATAATAGAACACAGCAGTAAACAGAGGTTAAAAACATATATATAACAATGTTGCAGGGGTTAGATCTCACCAAACTTTACTCTCTTCTTGCATTAACGCATAATACATATTCCATTTGCATTTAGATGTTAAAATCAGCCAATAAAAGCATCCTCAACCCTAATCCCTTAGGTGCAGAGAGTCTTAGTTCCTTCCCTAAGCCTTGATCCCTCAACAACTTAACGAAGGAACTAGCTTTAAGCCTAGTGACACAAGATAACTTATGAACTAAGCTTCATTCCTAGACATAAAGTTCATGAGGTATATTGCTTCAGATCTAGACAACAAAAATGTTTCCCAACAATAATCATGTCCAAAGATCATGTTATGGGGGGTCATTCCACAACAAGCTTTAAGTAAAGAAGCAAAATACTAAAATTAAACACAAATCTGCAGAATATATATGTAAAAATATCAAAAGATACAAGAGAGTTTGAGTATGGTTACATCTAATCCCTTACAATTGAGGAACTCAACCACTCATGGACATGAGCAACTGCAAAATACACATGGAAGGGAAGAAGATGGAGAAGAACACAAAGAACAAAAGGAGAGAGCTTTTCTCCCCAAAAGAATAGTACAGAACCAAATTACAGAACAGAATGGGGGAGTAGTCCTAAGACTACTGTCATACATGAGGGTCAGCCCTTTATATACATATGCAAAATTTCTTCAAGTGACAAATCGCTCAGCCAAGAAATCTGGCTTGGCTAATTGGCAAATTCTGCTACTATATCAGAATGCTACTACAGATGACCCTTCAATGCTTCCAAAACATCATAATGCAGCTCCAAAATGTGTTCTACATCTTCAATCTCCTCTTTCTACAAAAAGTGGGGTAAATTACTAAGATATAACCATAAAACTAGAAAATTAAACTAATCTTAACTAAATTATGAAATTAAAGCAAATTGAGTAAAACAATACTCCAAATAAGAGAAAAAGGGAGATAATTGCCTTAAAAATCACTAAAAAAGTAAGTAATTTCAGCAACTAATAGGGATCTTGCCAATAATATTTCTTTTTTTTTTCTCTTTCCAATCGATAATATTGTTGTGTTTCTATTGAATCTGGTTCTTATCATTTAATTATTAATGATATACATGGTAGTGAATGGTATTCCATTTTGTACTGCGATTAGAACACTGAAAAAAACAAAGTGCTTTTAACATGAAAATTCGTGAACTTTCAAACACAAGTCCTTAGAAAGGCACTCAATTTTTAATATGTATAGCATATATAATATATTTATTATTCATATAGATCACAATATAGAATTGTATGCGTGCAAAAACAAAATGCAAATAGTATAATAGACACTAGATTGTAGAAGTAGAATAACTCTTGTATGTCAATAATCCTCAAAACAGGAGAGTCTATACCCCCTGCTCTAAAAAGGAACTCTTGATTGATCAGAGTATTTAAGATGTATGTCATGTACACTGATTGATTTGACTTCTTTTCTCCTATGCCTTCTCAACCTTACCCCAACCCTAACCTTTCCTTTCTCAATTCCTAAAATTCCAATCAAGATGAATTTGATTTGATTCTATTACACACTAAATTGAACCTTCAAATTGTAATTCGATTATCTATAACAATGAAAGAGAAATTGAAAACTACCTTCAATTCGATCAGAGTGAAACCAATCCAGGTTTTGACTTTATTCGCTAGCTGTAGAGAGAAACCAAAGCCTGGAAAGGAAATTTTATTATCAATATATAAAGAGAATATCCTACTCAAACTTGACAAAACACATAATCAGTAACTGCCAAAATAGTTCTTATTTACCAAATTGTAAGGCATGAGATGAACGCACGAGAGAGTAGAATGCAAGATCAAAGAGTGCAAAGCAGAGAATCAGAACATGGAGGAAGTTGAGGAAGAAAACAAACACGGTGTCGCCTTTGGTGAATCTTAGGAAGGAGGTGAGGTTGGAGGCTAGGGTTTCAGCACAGTGGATGAGCTCAACGTAGGAGAGGTGTTGGCCGGTGACGGTGTCGATGACGGCAGTGACAGAGTCCAGCCTAGCGAGTTGCGGCGAAGACAACCGCAACTCTGAATCGTGTCCAAACAATAGGGTATGGAATGGCAAATAGTAGTGTATGGAATCGTGTTTACGGGTTTGGAAGAAGATTTAGGGGTTGCAGGTTTTGGAAGACGATAAGCATGAGTGTGTATCTGGCCCGAGAATAGAAAATATTATTTTTATCAGTTATACTTATAACTGATATAAAAAATTAACCTTTTATATCGGCCGTACACTGGAATGATGAAAAAAGTTACTTTTTATATCTGTTCAATTTATAACTGATGTAAAAAGTACTTTTTATATTAGTTATAAGTATAAACGATATAAAAACTCTTTCCATAATTACAAAAGTGCCACCGCCTTTTTTTTTAAATCGATTTTCATATAACCGATATAAAAAACTGTTATAAAACGTATTTTTTGCACTAGTGATTATTACTTGTACCTTCATCTTCATTGCTATTTTCCATGTGAAATGGCACAAGGATAGTTCTTTACCAACAATACCCAGCTCAAGTTCCTGGTTCTCAAGGGTGCTACCTCTCATTTTCTTTATTGGAACACCTTCAACAATATCCAAAGATTTTTCCTTTATATCTCTTTTCTGTCCTCTAATATTAATATCAAAGTCACATGAATTTTGACTGCACTCAGAAAGAAATGCTACCTATTTTTCACATGCATCCTCATCAAATACTTGCACGGTAAAATGCAAAATTTAATGTAATTTGGACATATATATGATGATAATAATATTATATCATATAAACACTTTCTGTTATATGTAGTAATAATCTTTACAACGTAGAATGTATATGTAACTACTATATACAGTCTACAAGACCAATGTGTTCCTCCTTTCTCTTTAATTTCTTATAAGAAATTTTCTGCATGCTTTAATTTCCTCCTTCTAATAAATATTTAAAATTTATAATAAAAAAAAATTGGTTCTAATCAATTATTGGAATTGATTTTGACCAGTTTTGAATTGATTTCCTGCTGACTTTTTAACCTCTAATTTTTCGAGATGTTGAACTTGTAATCTGATCAATCAATTTTTTTTTATTTGATTCATCTAAAATATGCAATTCACTTTATATGATAAATAAATTAAGTGTTGATGAGAAAACTAACAATCAATATTACATACACATATATAATAATTAATAAGTCATGAATATATTAAAACATTAATTGATGATTTTCTAACCAACATCTTAGATTACTTACTTTACCATTTTTTCATCAATATTTTTTATCTATATAATTTTAATAGTAAATTTTAAACTCGGTTAATATTGGAATTGTGACTTCTAGAATAAACTCATATATTGTAACCAAAAAAGAATAAACTCATATCTTTTAATTATGAAACATATATGCGACATTATTTTGGTCTTACAAAAAAATTAATATTATATTTTTAATTATATAAAATATTATTAATTTGGTCCTAAAAAATAATATTAATTTAACCCATCATCCATTTAATATACATACAATTTAATTTTAATAATAACAAAATGATATTAATTCTCAATCTCGTGGTTCATATCGTACATTAATTTTGACGTCACTTTTTATGATCGAGAGAATAAATTCACATTAAAAAGTAAAAACTGATAAAAAAAATTCACATTAAAAAACCAAATCATTCTTACAATTTTCATGACTAAAATGAAAATTTACCTGAAATTCCAACTTTAATTCCATAAATTTCTCAAAAAGAGAAACCTTAATCTGTAAATTAAAAAAGTTTAAAAAAACAAATCCGGAAATATTTAATCAAATCTAATTTACACACATTTTTCCAACAATACGACCTCCATTGCAGGTAAATATTTGATTCTCTCATTTTAATTTTCTTTTAAAAAGAAACTTAAACCATTTCTCCAAATTAAAAAATTCCCAATTCTTCGTCTTCGTGTTGAACCTGAAGGTCTGTTTTCCTCGGCATTTTTTTTTTACGATTCAGCTCTGTTTTGTTTCTCAGAAAAAGACACAATTCTTGTTTGTAACAATGGGATTTGAGCATTTTCAAATTTACTGAAAATTTTTTATATGAAACTTTTTTTTTTCTTATCATAAGAGAGAGAAGACAACATTCTTTTTTCAGTAGCAAATGACTATTATCATATAAGGGAACCATTGATTATACATGTATATATGTATGTATCTTTGTATGTATGTACATATGAATATGTAAGTGTGTATTTCTGTATGCATGAACAGAGAGTGTGCATGATGACATGTGGAACGTGGAACAAATTTCAAGTGTGTCTTGTTTGTTGTTTTGTTTTGTTTTTTGTTTGCCCCCAGAGTTTTAAGCTTAGATTGAATGGGAAATTTCAATGTGTGATTGTATTTAAGTGAGCATATATCTTACACATTTGCTGATCATCATTTTGGTTTTTTTTGTTTTTTCAGCATACTTGTTCCAATGTTCAGCAATCGTAGTAGCAGTCAGTTTGGTCAACAAGAAACAACATGTCATTTGTTGCTAAAAGAACTCCAGGTTCTTCCCCTTATCTAATTTGTGAAGAATCTATCTTTTTTATCATGTTCTCTTCCCCAACAGCTTCTTCTAGAGGACCTTGGACTAACATTGTTTATTTTCTGTTTGCTTGATCCTTGTTTGTGGAATGTAAGATAATATGGGGTGAAGTTGGAGAGTCTGATTCTCAAAGGGATGCAATGTTGCTGGAAATAGAACAGAAGTGTCTGGATTTGTATAGAAAAGAAGTGGATGAAGCCAAGCTGTGTAGAGCACAAATTCAGCAAGAAATTGCTGATTATGTGGCAGAAATTGCTGGCATCTGTGCAGCAATAGGTGAACAACCATTACATGTGAGTCTTGTTGGAACTCCAGAATTGAGTGAATTAGCCTTTTTTTTCTTGGCCACAGGAAGATTTTACAGTTGACAAGCTTTTATTGGTGTGTCCTCAGTTTGATCCAAAGTCTTGTGGAAGCTTGAAGAAAGCACGTGAAACAGTTGTTTCACAACTTGAGGAGATGCGCAAGCTGAAAACCGATAGGAAGAAACAGTTTTCAGAAGTCTTATATCAGTTGAAGAATATTTCTAGTGAGCTTTATAGCTCCATGGTGGCTAATGCATATTTAGATGAGA
Organism: Pueraria montana var. lobata; assembly: GCA_026413185.1. Lineage (NCBI taxonomy): Eukaryota > Viridiplantae > Streptophyta > Magnoliopsida > Fabales > Fabaceae > Pueraria > Pueraria montana. The sequence continues at coordinate 73,765,458 of CM048650.1, read as the reverse complement.
ACAACCTGTCTTTGAAAAGACTAGAGGAATTACAGAAGCAGTTACTTCAATTACAAAATGAAAAGGTGATTTCTGTCTTTAATCCTATATTATATTTTGTCTAAACTTTTGGTAGACAGAAACGCATATTTGTTCATGATGTGTTCAGGACTGGTGCAATGTAGTGTGACTTATTGTTAATGCTTGAGTAGATTTAGATGAAATTCTAAACATATTCTTACAATCTTACCCTAAGAAAGAATAACTTCCATAGGTTAATTTCTCTATGATTCTTCTTTTGAATTGCTGCAGGTGTCTGACCAACTGAACACTCTCAATTCATTGTGCTTAGTCCTTGGTTTAGATGTCAAAGACAAAATTTGTGAGATCTGCCCCACTATGGTTAATTCCACTGTGACAAAAGATGTCAGTGACAATACAATAAAGAATTTGACATCTGAAATACAAAGTTTGAGAGAGGTTAAAATACACAGAATGCAGAAGGTCAGCATTCTTGTTCTTATCCTTCACCCTGTCAAATACAGTTTTATTTCAAGTACCATGTCTCACTTTACATGCTGCCTCAGCTTCAAAGTCTTGCAGCTGCGCTATTAGAGATGTGGGATTTGATGGATACGCCAATGGAGGAGCAGCAGAAATTTCACTGTGTGACCAGTAAAATTGCTGCTTTGGAATCTGAATTTACTGGGTCTAAAATACTTTCAATTGACTCCGTCATTTACGTGAGTTTTTTTTTTTTTTTTGTCTTTGACTGTAGTCTTGGTTCTGTTCTTCTTCGCTTTCACCTAAATTAAATTTGCTTCAATTGTAGTAGTTTGCACTATTTACCACCTCCGGTCCTAATTATAAGCAACATAGGACAAATCATCAAGATCAAGAAAAGTAGTTAATTAGTTATTTTTAATTAATTCTACCATAAATTCAAATTTTATTTAAAAAATACCTTTGTTTTAAGTGATTGTCATAGGGAATAAGTGAATAGATAGGAAATAGAGTTAACAATAAATTAAGGGTATAAAAGAAATTTAACCGTGAGTAACTTTTAAAAACCGGTGATTATTGCTTATAATTAGAATCAAAGAAAAATTCAATTTGTTACTTATAATTAGGACCAGAGGTAATATTATGCAATTAACTGGATAAGTTTTTCTCCATGCAGGTTGAGGAGGAAGTTGAAAGGCTTCAAGAACTTAAATCAACCAAAATGAAAGAACAATTACTGAAAAAGAAGTTGGAGTTAGAAGAAATATGCAGAAAAACACGTTTGACTACACAATCAGTTTTTCCAAGCCAAGATTCACTTGAGCTTTTAGACTATGGTTAGATTTTCCAAAAGCATTTGAAGATTGCTGTTAATTATATCACTCTTCATTTATTGCATAATGATTCCACAGTATGTGCAATCATAATTTAAAGCCTTTAAGGATACATGTTAAGTAACTAAGGCATAATAGGTCAGTCACAACATTGTCTGATGATAAATAGCCATGAGCAGAAGAACAATGACGTGACTATTAATTTAAATTTCTTCCTTTCTGTCATCTGCTGTTCATAAGAATGCTTCAAATTTTTTATTTCTTAATTATTTACAAGTTTGTTATTGGTTATCAAAATGTGCCATGAATGTCATTATTTGTCCTCTCATCCATTTTGACAATCATTCTGCAGATCAAATTGAGCACCTAATTACTAAGACAAACGAAGAAGCTCTTAGCAGGAAAGAAATCCTTGAAATGGCTCAGAAGTGGTTGGTTGCATGTGAAGAAGAAAGATGGCTGGAGGAGTACAATAGGGTGATCCTGTGTTGTTATTAACATTATTGGATATTTCCTTCTTCATTCTTGTTTGCTTTATCTTTTTAATTACTGTGGTTTTTTAGGATGATAATCGTTATAATGCTGGAAGAGGTGCACATCTTACCTTAAAACGTGCTGAGAAGGCCCGTGCTTTGTTAAGAAAAATTCCTGGTAAGTATCCCTTTATCATAATTAGTTCTTCAAATATGTTACTGTCATTTTGTAGTGGCTTTTGGAATTTGGTTCTGGTTTTATGTATCAGAAATTTGATAGGTGTAGTATGTAACACCAACTTGATGTGGCAACACCCCATAAAGCTCAAAGTATAGAACGCGGTGTCAGAAAAAAAATTGTGTAATTGATTGAATAAGATGTAGATACAAAGAGCATACATACACTTTCTCACTAAATGGATAGGAACTTAACCAACTCGACAGAATATAACTGTTGTCAACTATTACATGGATGATTTAGTTACGACAATTACTTAACTAACTCTATAGTTTCTTTCATTATGATAAGCTAGATTTGGACTCAATATTGACTTGTGACATAGTGAAGTCAACTTATTAACTGTATTCGGTTGTTTGTCTATTGTTAGCTGCACAATTCTTCAAGTAGTAATAACGCAAAGCAGTACCATGCACCAAGAGGAGTTAAATTTATAGTGTCTGAATTGTGGGCCTCGTCTTCATTTTCTCCTTTCTTTTAATTTGTATCCTATTGAAACAGGGATGGCAGAGGCAATAATTTTAAAAATTAAAGCATGGGAGAAAGAAAGAGGACAAGAGTTTTTGTGTGATGGAGTAAGTATTTTTAACAAAATCATATGTGCAACTTCTATGATTTAGCCTACTAGATTTTATGAAATTTTGCTGAGGTAGACTTTCTCTTGGAAAACTATGTCCAAAGTATCACATTTGGCATATAAATTCAATATCTTTTACCAGATACATCTCATATCTTTTCATGCATTGTTATCATGGATGTGTGTATAGAGCCGGCTACTTTCCTTGATTGAAGATTACACAACCTTAAGGCAGGAGAAAGAGAATGAAAGGCAAAGGCAGAGGGTAAGAACTCTGAAGCAACACATTATTATTGTAATTAAATATATAGTAGATGGTCTGGAATTTTCTTTTGAACATTTATCTTGTTCAACCCATTATCTAATTCAATTGTTTTTCTTTCATATATATTTTAGGATCAAAAGAAAATTCAGGGACAACTGATGGCCGAGCATGGAACACTTTTCGGTTCAAAACCCGGCCCAGCATCTAAAAGTGGATACAAGGCTTCTAGATGTTCAACAGGAATTCCAAGTATCAGAAAATTTTCCATTGGTGGAGCAATGCCTCAGGATCCACGACATGCCACTCTTATTCACCAATCTAATGAAAAGGGTAACATTACCAATCAGAAAGGCTCCATCCTTCGTAACAAGAATATTTATCATTCCACTCAATCCTCAGGTATTTTTAAAAAAATTATACCGTGCCTATGTTTTATCAGTAAATATTTTTTTTTTCCCTAAAGCAATTTTTAAGCATTTAAAAGTGGTAGAATTTTATCATAAAGAATAAATACTATGTTTTCAGTCTCTGTAGATAGAAAAATATTCGCTTTTAGTTCCTAAAAGCATTATCATCTTTTTGTCTGTTATTTGTGAAAATGTGTCGAGTGTGTACCCTAATTGTAACACTTTAAGGTGTTACGTGAAGTAGATAGTAAGGGTAGAGCCATACCTGATATATTTCTGTAAATGAATGAGCAAAACGAAATATTTTTTTTTAGGGACTAAAAATGAATCTTTATCTATGTGTAAAGATTAAAAACATATTTAATCTTGAAAAATGCTAACTAGTGCCATTAGTATATTGGTTAAAGAATAAAAAATATAAAGTTTTTCATTGAAAATATAGTAGTGCATTTTACTATGATTTCTAATGTAATTTCAACTGGAAAACTTTTTCCTTATTAATTCCTTAGCAGTGGCCTAGAACACTAAGTAACAAGACCTTTTAAGCTTTAGGGTCTTGCTAACCAGTGCCTTTACGGCATTGGTTAAGAAATTAAAAGGAGAAAGTATTTATTGTGAAAATTATAGGAGAGTAAAAAAAAATTTTGAGCAGCACAATTTTGCCCATCCCAATAAAATATTTTCTCTTTTTAGTTTCTTAACTAGTACCCTAACTAGTTAGCATTTGCCTAAGCTTTATCATGAAAGAAAGTAGTATTTACAACACTTCTGTAGTTATGACATAATAAATGTTTTGTTTTCCCATAAAAGCTTACCTAGAAAGATGCTCAAAATCAAAACCTTTTTAACCTTTTTTCTTGTGTTTAAATGCTTGATGTCAATGGAACTTAAAGCAGGAAAGGACAACTCTAAAGCTATTGGCCATTCAGTGAAGAAGACTGCATGCAGTGCAGAAAAGGGAATTGAAATTCAGTCATCATTGACTTGGAATCCCCTCTCTCCTGTTTCTCCCACAGTCCTTTCTAATGGTTCGTTTGATAAGATGAAAATAGAAGGAAAGAAAATAGAAAGAAAAGAAAACACGAATAATGGTCAAAATTTAGCTACACGGCAAAAAAATCAAATGTTAACAGCAACTACACCCTCCAAGCCATATATAGCTGGCGCTGAAGAAAACATGACACCTAAGAAATAGCACTTCCAGTGCCTACCACTCCTTTGACTTCAGTCCCTATGTTGACTGCCAATACACCAGACAGTGTGTATTCTGGTGCTACAGCTTCTGCTAAGACTAGCTTATCATTTGAATATTCATTTGAGGAGGTGAGAGCTGGTTTTATGCTACCTAAAACCTATGCTCAATGATTCACAGTTTGGAGAGGAAGTTCAACAATCAACACATGATAGTAGTATGTTTGCTGACCAATTTTCTGCTTTGCAAATTGCAATAACATTCAAAACTTTTTTTTGTTGTTTTTGAGGAATAATGGTTTGGGTCTCCATTCAGCATTAGTGTATTTTGGTTGAAACTTGTTCAACATTAAAGCATGCTACTATAATGAGTTTCAGCTTCTTTTATTTTTTTCCTGTTGGGTTACGTCTTGGTGTGAAGTATTTATTGACATTGCTAATAAGATCTTTCTTCTCAATTATATATATTTTTTTCATCTATTAAAACTTGAATTGAGACCGTACTTAAAAGATTAATTCTTTGACCAATCCTACTTGGACCAAGGTGTCTCAACTTGATGCATCAAATTAATTCTTTCATTTAATCCAAGATACCGTGTAAATGGGGGCTCTTTTCTTTGGGCCACATGGTAAATGGATAGATTGAGCTATTCTTGTTTTATATTTTTATTTGCTCAGCTGTACCGAACCGAGCCTTCTAGTTCTGCTAGCCCTAATTATAACAATTTGATTTAATGTTTGTTTTAAATTAGATTTAGGATTTTCCAAAAGCTCATAAACTCTTTTGAATACTAATCAGACATATACTAAAAATATACCCTTATTTGTTTCATAATATCAGTCGTTCTAAGAGAAGAAATTTCGTTTCATTTTATCTTTCACTTTAGAAAGAAAAAAAACAATAATTACTTTTAAAAATAAAAAATAAAAACTTTATCCTTGTCAATTTGTTAACAAATTTGTTTACTAAAATAAATGACATCTTTGTCTAAGTCAAATGTGAGGTTTGATACATATGAAGCCAAAATTTACCTCAAAAGGTTAAGAAGTGAGTTTGGAGAAGGGTTTTATCTTTTAAACAAGAAGAGAATCAGAAAATAGTTTGCCAAGATGCTTCCCAAACCATTATCTGGTTACATTAGCAATCTTGATATTAAATACAAAAAATTTCTTTAACAAAATTTTTGGTTTTCTGACCTCTACACAACAGACAAGTATGCCATAAAATTAAACTAGAGCTCCATTAGATAGGATGTGATAAAAAGGAAAGGAAAAACGGAAAGCTATCACAAAGTATTCAATCTGTACCTGTTCTAGAGTTAAAAACATGATCACATTCCAAGATCCTAGCCGTCCAAAATTTGGTATGAACCCCTTATAAAAAGCAAAAGGTCCCTGCAAAAAGGTCCATAACCAATTAGAAGTGATAAATGATATGATAACCACTGACACCATAGTTCCTTGTGTTTTGGCATATATGTAACGGTGAGAAATGAGAATGTAAGATGATGTCATCAAAACTAGAAACTCACAAGGGAGTTTGTTCAGCATGTTGTGCTTGAGTTGTAGGTTATGCTTAATAAACTAGAAATTAGATATGATCAAATTCTGTGATGCATTTTATTAAAAGATCACAGCGACTATATTCACATACAGTTAATATTTATAATTAAAGAAAAATGGGGAAGAGAGAAAAGTAATAAGAATGGAAAACAACCATACATCATTTTTTAATGTCTTGACAAAACAATCAAGGGTGCTTTTGTAACTAGAATCTCCCATCATTCTTGACTTAACCTGTATATACAACAAAAGGAAGATAGCACAATGAATTAGGGGAATGGTAAGAGTACTGAACAATTAAGAAGTTCATTGAGCAGGCCAAATGAAGAAAGAATAGAAAAAAGTTGTCATACAGATCCACCCCAATTGATCTAAAGATCAGCTTTCAACAAGAAATTCTTATTATTAAGCATTAGATGTATTTACTAATTCAACCATTTTCGAATTATCTCTGGATTTACCAGTTTATCATAGTTGAATAAAGGAAGAAGTCTAAAACTTATAGCAAATTGTAGAATACAAACACACCCTGTATAGAATGATGATACAATAAAAAAAGTCAAATCAACTATGGATATTCACAAATAAACACCAATAAATTACCACATCGACCGGGGAGCCAACACAAACTGCAAAAAACCCTGCCCCTAGACCAGCAAGAAGATGAGTTACAACATTGTCGGTGAATCCTGGAATTTTCAAAATAGTCTGCAACAAAAAACATTAGGTTATACAAAAATAAAAGAGGAAAGATTACAAAATTTTACTCTAAAATGCAGTCCAGTGTCTTTTATATTACCTGTTTCACTTGATCATAGCTGGCTAGTTCAGCAGCATTAATGATACCATTTCTTGCTATGTTGGGACCAATCCCAGTCCAAAGTGCTCCAACTCCTTCCTGTGTGTAGGAAGCAGATTGAACAAAACTGATTATAACCTGAAAAGGACTGAATACATCTTCCCATTTTCATAAATTGTATCAAGTTATATGCAAATACCTGTCTCACAATTGTTGAATAAGCATTTAATGATCCAGAGTAGTGCCTGGGCACACCAGGGGGTAATTTTCCTTCTGCTTGAAGTCTAACTTTCACAAGATCAGTTGGATTTGCCACTGCAATTGCCATAGCACCTGTTGATAACACAAGTTTAAGTGGCTCAATGCAGAGTTTTGCATAATGTATCAAGAATTCTAGACAGAAATAACATATGCTCCTGCTAGCAAGAAGTTCACACTCCACATATTAGGAAACAAATTCACATATTAACATATAGAACAAACCATCACCAATATACAATGTCCAGAATTGGGCTTTACCAGTTGTAAATCCAGCGAGAATTTTCTTTGACAATGGAACATCTCCTACATGGTCAGCCCCAACATAGAAATTCTTAACTTGTTAAAAACCCCATGACATTTAGACCATCAGATCACATAAGTAGACAGTAGAAATGAACTGAAATAAATGAACATTCTTTGAAACAAGGTTCCAAACTCACAGGCTCATATAATGCAATTCTTAAACCGCCATTCAAACATTGACGATGTAGCCCTGGCACAATCCCCTTCCAGAGTGCTGAAAGACCTTCTTCCCTGGCAATGGTTCCAACCGTTTCCAGCAAACCCCTATATTTAGGTAAGGTTACCACATCACCAACTGCAGCTTGTTTTTGAAGCTGAAGCCTAACTTTGGCAGTGTCCAATGGAAGAGTACACACCTACAACAAATTCGAGCTATAATTTCAAACATATAGTTATATACAAGGACTAAGTACATGTAAAAGCAGTATGACATCCGACAAGTGAACTGAACATGCAAAACTGTATATTAATTAGTAAATAGTAAATATATAACAAGCAGAACCAATCTTCAAACAGAGCAACTCAGGACCAAAATTCACAGCTAAGGAAAATTTTTGGAATAATTCTATAACTGTTTCATATAAGTTATTATATGAAATACTATTTGATTCTTATGTAATATTTTCACTGCTGCCAAAGTTCAAAGACTTAACAGGTTAGTCTGCAAATACCACAAACAATGCTTTCAGGATTTTCCCAGCCAAACAGGTATTATGATTTTCAAGTTAATTAATTTATCCCACCCATCTAATTCCAAGGTCTACAAATCATCAACCATGGAATAATCAAGGTTTTAATTGCAGTCACAGTCACTGTCGTGGTTTCATCACAATCCTTAACATTATGGGAAGGGAATCTGCAGACAAATGCAACTGATATGGCCCAATTGCAGTCACAAAAAGTCCAAAAAACATTGACGTCCACTGAAATCACGATTGCAGACCCTATTTTTTAAACATTGGGAATAATCATCATCCATGGTGAACCTCAAAAAGCAAATAGCCAAGTGTAAAAAGTGAAGGCCTTTCATCATCATATGATTCATATCAGTTTAGAAAACCGTTCCTCTGTGACCATTGCCTAATACACAAGACTAGCAACTAGGAATAAGCAATTGGTTAGGCACTTACCAATTGCACCACAAAAATATCATATTTGATCACTAAACACAGTTGCACCACCTCACATTCAATTGAATTCTGATCAAGCAAGAGGGTATCAAAATCAACGACGTACAAGTTAACCACCAACAAAAAAAACAACCTCACGTGCATGATTTGTCACAACACAAGCACAACGACCTATAACTTTGAGAAAATGCATCAAACAAAGTCCATTGCAATGAACACTATATGTAGGATCCGTTACTGTACGTAACAACAAATAATGGGTCTAAATTCAATACCCAAAAAAGACGGGGTTTTTTCACATGATCACGGCAAAGATAGGAGACCCAGAAAAGCGAAATTTGAGTTAATGAATACCCAGATGAGAGTTTAGATATACCTCGGCGAAACATGCAGCGAAAGCACTGCTGGCGAAAGTGCCAGCAAAGGAGATGTCGGATTTGGAATTGGCACCCCCCCACCATTGCTTCTAAGAGATCAAAAAATGCTTATAACAGATGAAGAGAGAGAATTCAAGAAGGAATAGGAAACAAAAAAGGAAGAAGGAGAACTAGAATAATGGCTTCAGTTCAGAGGAAGAGAAAAAAATGGTGTTTGGCGTAACGGCAGAGGAATTCTTAGATAACTCTGATAAATATGTGAATCTATATTAAAATTTAAATATAATATATAAAAAATTAATTAGAATGCAATTTACCGCATATTATCATGTATAGTAATTTAGATAATTTTTATAATAATTATTTAAAGGTCGTACTAAGAAGTCAGAATAATGTCTAATTAATTAACCGTATAAATAATCTTAAGCTGAAAGTGAATAAAAATTAAATTTTCTATAAAAATTAGATATTTATCAATAAGTCATCGATCGGTATGAGTGACGATAGATTTGAATTCCTTAATTTTGGTAATTGATCAGAGACATTCTTTGCAAATTTCAAAATAAAACTGTTGTGTATGGAGAAAATTTGACTAGAAGGAGGCAAATTCACCTATGAGCGTCAATAAATTCTTTTTGAATGAGATTAATTTTGATGATTGATCAGAGATATTCTTTTCAATTATATGTGCTAAAAAAAAGTCAAACATTTACCAATAATCATCTAAAATTTATTAAATATAATTAAACATTATATGTATTACAAATTACTTTTAGGCATTAATAGTGAAACTAATACCAAAATAATTCCAATCCATTCATTTTGGCAGTATGCATTATGCAATCCATATGGGCATATTGATAGGATTTATTGATCTACCACTTAACAGGGGCGCAAGAGTATATCACCAAATGTTAGCCGAAGCTTCATTCGGATTTAGCTTTTAAAATTTTATAATGAGATGTTGTTGCTAGCATTTTTCAATTTACAAATTATAACCCCCTTCCCCTTTTCAGTTAAAAAAAAGAAAAGAAAAAAAAAACAGAAGTACACTCATTTACACATGCATCACCCCTGCTATTTGAGTTCATTGATTGAACCCATATATTAAACCTATCTTTATTATTATTATTATTTTAATTTGACCCATCACCCCATGTTATAAGCATGCTTATATTTTGTAATGACAAGATAATCCTTTTATGATTTCTTTTACTTATTTTAAATAGAGAGATGGATAAGGATACACACTCATATTTGAATCAGATGATTCTAATTAATTCCCTATATTTTGTTACGCAAGTCCATCTGTCTATAGATAGGGATTAAGGGGCATAAGTAAGATCGTATGAATCTTTGACCCTCCAATTTGAGAGGATGATGCCCGCACACAACACAAGACACATTCTAAAGAGTTTATTTATCCTTTTTTATTCATTATCAGGTTTTCAATGAAAGCGTACTAAACTACTTTCAAGTTTTAGTGGAGCGAAGTATTAGAAATTTCAAGTGACCGAATTTTACATTGGCAAAAAGTGAATTAAGTGAGAATCATAAAACTCATAGCAATGTTAGATATGTATTTATATAGTAAATAATTAATTCATCTCATCAAACACAAATTCTAATGTAAAATTATATTATTGAAATTAATTTATTCATACATTCTATCTCATTTAATAATTTAAATTAATTTTATTAATTTTTTTTATCAAACTTTAAATCACAAACTGTGGTTAAACCGCCTTAATTATGCATTGGACAAATCCACACGTTTATTCTAAGAAAAAGATTAACAAATAAAAAAGTTTGATTTTCATTGCCGGCAATCTCTCATATAGCATTACCCTAATCTTAGAAGTGTGGTTAACCATAATTTAGGTACCAAAATGATCCCCTTAACATATTATTCCCACGATGAGAGCATCAGATCCAAAATATGATTCCCTTAAACGTACAACCTCCCAGGTACAGAGCATCAGATACTGCTAGCACTAGAATTTTGCTCTCAAATAGTGAGACATTATGAGCTTTTACATGAAGCCAAATGCTCCAACGAGAGAACAAGATGCGATTTGTTTCAGCAAAACAAACAAATCGGAGCAACGGAAGAAAGAACATGGCACATCCACATGGACCATTTGCATGCAAGGAGGCACCAACCAGCGAGTGGTAACGCATGTCAAAGCTTCTGAAAAGACACCCACACTGCTTCAGTCACAAAAGTTTGCATGTCGGAACCAAGATCCAATAAAGTACTCTCTCCGTGTAAGTTTATATAACGATTTTGACACAGGTATTAAGAAATTTAATTAATATGTTGAATTTTCTAGAAAATACGGTAACTTCCTAATATATCTTTTATCTCTCTAATTAATTTCTCATTATATACTACTCCCATTAAGTATTGATTAAGGATAGTTCTGGAAAAAAAACATTTAATGCAGCATTGATTTTGTAAAACAACATCTATTTTGGAATAATTTTTTTCCTCTAAAATGTCATATAACCTGGAACGGAGGGAGTAGTTGATAGATAATTAGGTTCTTTAAGTATACTAATAGGAGTTTAATTCTTGCTGTATGATAGAAACAGGGACGGATCCAAAAATTTATTAAAAGGAAGCCTGATTTTTTTTTCTTCCTTTATACTACCTTCATCCTTTTTATAAGAAAAAGTTATAGTGTATTTTACACTATAATTTGTTTCTTATAAAAAAGACCAGAGTAATAATTGCTTAAAATTTTAACTTTTAATAAATAATAATTTTTAAAAATATTTACTATTTTTACACGTAAAATTGAAATTAATTTTTATTTTAAATGATAATAACCTTAACTGTTACCATAATAACAACAAATACATAACTAGTTTTACATAATTTTATACTAGTTATTATCTTAACTATTGCAATAATAACAACAAATACAACTAGTTTTATATAATTTTACACTAGTTAATCTTAACTAGTATTATAATAACAACATACATAATTAATTTTACACAATTTTATATTACTAATTTAAAATTACGTATTTATATACACTAACAATAAAAAATAAAAAATAAAAAGACTGTATAGAAAAGATTTTGATAGCAGAAGTGTTATAACTTCCGGCAACGGGGAATCAGAAAAAAAAAATGGCAAGTTAGAGCAGTTTTATAACTCATATTTAAGAAACAAAAAATATATTTAAGCCTTTTAAAAACTTACAACTTCCAAAGTACAAAAGGATGGAGCCAGAGAACTTCTGATTTAAGTGTGTCAAGAATAAAAAAAATCACTTAGTAGAAAAAAAACTGCACGCATAACGTATACAAATAATTTAATATAAAACTATTTTTTTTTATGAATAAAAAATACATAATTATATTAAGTGCAAAAATAATATATAAAAAAGAAATAAATTAGGAATTTAATTTAAATATGCTAACCATGCAAATGATTTTTCAATAAAAAACTATTCATAACTAGTAATTTCTAGTAATTAATTTACACTGTAAAATTCATTATATTAATAATGCATAAAAATTAGACTCATAATTTAGATAAATAAAATATTAATTTTTTATATATTTTAGGGGGCTAAACTTTTATTTATAATAACTTAAATACACTTAAAACCAAAAGTAATTATGACTCCACCAAGTAATCATATCCTCCCTCCGACCCTATAGATGTACAAATATGAACTTCGCATGTGAAATTGACATTCAATGGTTGGCCATTACTATCATGATGTGTATCATAACTAGGGTTTAGTCACATTCTCTCACACTCTTTTCAATGGTTGGCCATTACTATCATGATGTGTATCATAACAAGGGTTTAGTCACATTCTCTCACTCTTTTTATGAGGTATATATGTCTGTCTATCTTGGATTCTACTCGGTGGTGATTGTGTGGCCTCTGGGTTGACGTCGTCAAGTCATCCTTTTATGTTTTTCGTTGGACTTTGCATGTTCCATTAATTATGAGTGTGTTTTCATTATTATTTATTTATTTATTTTAGGTTATCTTCCTTTTAAAAGAAGAAGTTGAGTTAGTCAGTTTTAGAAAAAGCTCTTGAAAAATTAATAAGTAACTTTTAAAAAAAAAAATTTTACTGAATGTCCAATTTGATGTCATACATTTTTTAATTATTCATTTTAAAAATTTTAATTTTTTTTAATTTTCATTACATAAAATGAAAGAATATTATTGTAATTAGTAAATAATATAGTTAAATAAATTTTGATATTTTAAAATATTAATATTTTAATTATTTAAATTTAATTTCACAATTTCTTTTTCATTTTTAATTTATGGTTAAGCTTTTGAATTCTTAATTACAACGATATAATTATTAAATATTTTTGGAACTAATTATTAAATATTTTCAATATAATTTGACATTATTAATTTTTTAAAATAAAATATTTTTTATCTTTGAAAAATATTGAATAATAATATAGAAGGTTTCAAACACTTTATCTTTTGTAGTTAATACTTAAATCTCTTTAATTAATATTATATATAAGAAATTATTTGGAAATCATCTTTAAAATTAATTTTTAATAATTAAAATAATTTTTAACATTCTTGAAATTAAAATTTTAAATGTATATATTTTAATATTATATTGTATTTCTATTATCATTAAAATAAATTTATATTTATTAAATTAATTTTTCATAATATTTTTTATTTTTATAAATTTATATTTCCATTGCGTGAGACAATTAATTTTAAATAGAATTGAAATTTTCAATTCTTTTTTACCAAACAACTTTAAGTTTAAAAATGATTTTAAAATTAAAAAAAAAATTACCCAACTCCTATTCTATTTTTAAGGTTATTATTTTGAGCTTTAACTTTAAAGTTAAAAAAATAAAAAAAAATATAAAAACCTTGGCCACAGCCTATATCTGTAAAAGATTTTAACAATTTTCCCAAAATATTATTAAACTAGTATCTCACCCCATGCGATGCATGGATTTTTCCTTATTTTAAAAATATGGAAAAATTAAAATGATGGAAAATAAAATATAATTTAAAAATTAATAATTTATTATTAATCATTTATTTTTTTATTTCATATTATATCATATAATTTATACAATGTAATTAATATGTCAAGTTTATTAATTTATTAATTTTGATCACATCCATTACATGACTTAAAAATTAACAAATTAGTAGACATCTTTTTTTGGGACAAATAAATTATCTCAATTTTTTATTATGAAAATATCTCAAATTTTCATATGGCATTCCTTTGTATATAGACATTTTTTTAATTAATGGGTCTCCTTCTAGTAGCGGACAATGCTGAAAAGGCATAATTTTTTGCAATTGAAGTATATATTTCATCTAAAAATGGAATCTAAAACGAAGAAGAGTGGTGAAAAGTAGATTTTGAGTCTCTCTATTGGAGAGTAGTTAATGAGAAAAAAGAAAAAAAATAAAGAACAAATTTTAAAGAAGTGTTGAAGAAGCCAACGAAAGAGAGAGTGACAACTGTCATAAAGATAGCTTCAAATATTATATTAATTGATTGATAGATAGATTTACTTTACTTGATATTAATCGTTTGACGGTATAATATTAATAATTTTTTAAACATTATAGACTTGCATCCTATAAATAATTATAAATGATAAATAAATCAATTATTACAAATTAATACTTTTAGTTTTTTGTTTTATTTTTAAATATGATACTATTATATTCAAAAGCTAAAATTTATAAATATAATAAATGAATGCATAATTAATAACTAATTAATGAATACACATATTTAAATCCATCATCAATGGCATCTTATTATGAGTGTGATATGCTATTCCAATCACATTTAATCTATCTACAAATTCATATAAAATACTAACATTAGGATATTTTTATATAATATTTACTTGTGAATTTCCTTTAAAATGTATTAATGGGCTAAAATTCTCTCACCTTATTTCTCCTTCATAAAAAAGAAAATATAAGAAAAATATTTAAAAAAATTCCAATTTAAATACATTATAAAATATATAAAACGTAAAAATTAGTTTGAATACATTGTAATTAAAAAAAAAAAAGTTACACTCACAGGATCACAGGGGATGAGCGGTTCCCTAAAATAAAATTAAAAAAAAAGGAAAAAAGAAAGAAAGAAAAGAAAGAAAGAGAGAAAGAGAGAGAGAAGGGATGAGCTATAAATGCTTGTACAATTGACATCTGGTATACTCAGAAGCTTGAAATATTCTATTGATAGATAGATAGATTCGTTCCCTATTCTATTAAGAGTATCTCCAACCCAATATCTCTTTTTGAGTTCTTAAATGGGTCCCACATATGCACATTACTCATTTTTATTATTCTCAATACAAGTAGATAAACATCTATTCTCTTCAACCCAATACCTCTACAAAATTAACTAAATGGGTCCCAAAAATAAATCTACATCCTTACTTTTTTTTTTTATTTTAATTATAAAAGTCTACATTGATATGATAGTGTGTCCCACAATTTTTTTTAGCACCGGTTCTCTAATTAGCACTGGTTCTAAATTTAAATTCTCCTCCAAGGGCCAAATACGGTGTAAGCATGGTATCTCTTTCTCAAATACTGTGAAGAGATCTGCGTTGCAGATGGTCTAGTATAGTAATTTTTTTTTTTGGTGAAATAAAGGGGAAGAAAACCCCCTAAAAACCGCGAGGAAACACGGTTGATCTCACATCAGCATTTACAGCATCTGAAATAAAGGATGGAACATAATCGAAAATAATAAAGTGATCATGTTGAGATAAAGCAAAATTTGCTAATCTATCCGCTACTTGATTTGCCTCCCTCAAAGTGTGCAACCAAGTCAAAGAACCTCCTCCTGCAGCAACCTCCTTAATGCTTTTGATAATACTAGCACAAGGATGATGAGGATCACAGCCCTTCAAAATAAGATTCACAGCAACCAAGGAATCAGACTCCACAATAAAACTTCTATATCCTTTGTTCCAAGCAGTACGGATACCAAGATAGATTGCCCACATCTCAGCAAATATCACAGAGCAGAAACCAACATTTGCAGCAAAGGCAAATAGTACTTTGCCATAGCAGTCACGGAATACTCCCCCAGCTCCAGCTTTCTTCAAATTACTTTGAACTGATCCATCACAATTCAACTTAAAAGAATCGAACGGTGGATGTATCCATCGAATAATTTGATCCAAGTTATGACTAACAGCAACTGGATGAAATTCCTTGTACATCTTTGCACTATCAGTAATGGCATCCACTTGTCTATGAATAACAGCAACAATTTCATGAGGAGCCTTTTTCATATTTTGAAATATGAATTCATTTCTACATCTCCAAATATTATCCAATGCTACAGCAAAGATAATACTCCAGTTTCTACCATTAACATAAATGCCTTCCTTCAAATTCTTCAGCAGCCAGTCATTTAAATTCTGATCGAAAAAATTAACATGCAAAGCTGAAGGCATCAACAGATACCACACAGCCACAGCAACAGGACATTTGTGAAATACATGATTGACACTCTCTACATCAGCTCCACAATCATAACAAGTGGCATCATTTGATAAGTGTCTCAAATGTCTAGACTCATTAGTCAATAAAGCATTAACTGATATCTTCCACAGCAAGAAGCGAATCCTCTCAGGCCCTTCCCAATTCCAAATGGCCTTATAGACAGGGCTATGAGGGAGCAAGTCATACTTTTTAATTTTATCATAAGCAGCTGACATCTTAAACACTCCATCTTGAGATCCTAACCACGTAATACAATCAGGACCCTTGGAAACTCTTGGTGGAGGAATAGCTCTAATATAATCAACAACCTGAGCTGGCAGAATTGAAGTTAGCAGTTGCAGATCCCAAGAACCATCCAAACTAACATATTGAAAAACTTTATGAGTTTGGTCAAGCAAAAAGTTACCAGAAGATTTGTCAATCAATCTGCCCTGTGAATGTACCCAATTATCATTCCAAAAATTGGCAAGAGCACCATTACCAATATTCCACCCAATATTCCCCTGAACCGAATCCCAGCTATGATAGATACCTTTCCAAAAATTTGAACCAGATCTATTATTATCTATAATTGGCATAATAGACTCACCACATTTGTATTTGGCCCTCATAATCTGAACCCACACTTCCTCCTTTCTGGAACACATTTCCCATCCAGCTTTCATCATAAAGGTTGTGTTAGTGTCTCTAGCCATCCTTAAACCAATACCACCAACACATTTAGGTTTACACAGATTTTCCCATGCTACTGTATGAACATGTCGATGATTTTCTGTGTCACCCCAAATAAAACTTCTGCATTTCTTATCCAACTCATCGCACAGGGATCTAGGAAGGTAAGCAGATTGCATAGCATATGAGGGAAGAGCCTGAACAATAGATTTAGCTAATGTGACCCTACCGGCAAAGGATAACTGATTTGCTTTCCAGGAGGAGAGTCTTTGATTTACCTTATCAAGAATAAACTGAAAAGAGTTCCTAGTCACCTTCTCATGCAAAATTGGAACACCAAGGTATTTTCCAAGATCATCAGTACAAGTGAACCCAAATAAATTACTCAATTGTTTCCTCCTCTGCCAACCCACATTCTTGGAGAAGAAAATGCGAGTTTTATCCTGATTCACCTTTTGGCCGGAACTTCTACAGAACATATTGAGCACCTTAGATATCACGTCCACTTGGTCTTCACTAGCCTCAGCAAAGATAAGAAGGTCATCTGCAAAGGCCAAATGAGATAACTTTGGAGCTTTTCTAGCAATCTGAATAGGCTTCCAGACTCTTCTATCAACTACAGTCTGAATTAAATGAAACAGCCTCTCCATACATAGCACAAATAAATATGGAGATATGGGGTCCCCCTGTCTAACACCACGCTGAGGATAAAACTCATCAAGAGTTTCCCCATTCCATAGCATACGCATTTTAGGGGAAGAAATACAGTGCCATATTATATCAACAAAATTACCTGGGCATCCAATATCCAAAAGAGTATCCCTTATGAAATACCAGTTAAGACGATCATACGCTTTCTCCAAATCAATTTTTATTGCCATCCAGCCTTTCGCACCTTTCTTTTTTCTCATTGAGTGAAAGACCTCCTGAGCTATCACAATGTTATCCCTACTATAACGGTTTGGAATAAAACTGCATTGGAAATGGCTCACCAGGTTTTTCATCAAAGGCCTCAACCTGTAGGCCAAAATCTTTGTAATAGTTTTGTAAGACACATTACAAAGACTTATCGGCCTAAAGTCTTTCAATCTTGTCACATTCTCCACCTTGGGAATTAAGGTGATAAGAGTCTCATTGATCTCTCCCACAGAAGAAGGATACTGAAACACATTTCGAATAAGATTGCAAAGGGCCTCTCCCACCACATTCCACTGAGTCTGATAGAACACAGCCTGGAAACCATCAGGTCCAGGAGCTTTGAAGGAGCCCATACTTTTAATGGCTCTATATATCTCCTGAGAAGAAACAACAGCACCAAGTGAATTTAACAAGGAACTATCAATAACAGGGAACATACATGTAATACTATATTGCTCATAATTATTATCTTCAGTAAACAACTTCTTATAAAAATTGGTGACCAACAATTTCAAATCCTCAGGATTAGAGACCCAATCTCCATCATCAGCCTGGATAGTTTCCACTTTGTTTCTCCTTCTCCTAACAATAGTGGTGCCATGAAAAAATTTTGTATTACGATCCCCAAAAAGAAACCATTTAGAATGAGACTTTTGAAACCAAAGAATCTCCTCTTGCACCAACACCCTCTCATACTACTTCCAGGTAGCAAGAATATCATTCTGCAAGAACTGTGCACCCCCAAGGCTAAGACGCTTATTCAACCTATCAAGTCTCCGAATTAGCCTTTTCTTCTTTGCAAAAATATCACCGAAAACCTCCTTATTCCACTTTTGCAATTCGCACCTAAAATTGTGCAAGTGCGTATTCCAAGAGCTCGAGGGATTCCAATGACTGCGAACAAAATTATGAAAATCTTCATGAGTTAACCAAGAGGCCATAAAACGGAAAGGTCTTCTATGAGAATTTTGAGACCTAGAAACCTTAAAGTTGAGTAATAGAGGTCTATGATCAGACTTATAATGAGACAAATGAAGAACAAAAGCCTCTTTGAACATCATTCTCCACTGAATATTCATAAACACCCTATCCAATCTTTGTTCCAAATTTCCCCTTTTCCAAGTGAACGGGTAACCCTGAAACCCGGCATCAATAAGGTCACAGTCAACCATCATCTTATGAAAACTAGGAATGCCTCGCAGGGAAGGAGAATTCGTCCCACCACTCCTTTCATAAGAATGGAGAATAGAATTGAAATCTCCCATAACTGCCCAGGCACCGTCAGTATCATAAGCAATCTCTCTCAATTCATCCCACAGACCCTGTCTATTATGAACTTGTGGGCTACTATAGACAACAGTTAAGAACCATTCATGAGAGTTCTTCCATCTAACCTTCATATGAACATAATGTTTGGAGCTTCTCAGAACCTGTACCTTCCAAAGGTTAGAATCCCAAAGACACCATATACCCCCAGAATGTCCTTGAGCCTCTTCCACAAAGCTACCATCCATACCAATTCTCTTAATCGTATGAGCAGCCTTCTGACCACTAGAATGAGTCTCCAATAGAAAAATAAAAGAAGTGGAATATTCTTTCCTGATATCACCAATAAGTGTTGAGAAACCCTTATTAGAAGTTCCTCTGCAATTCCATGACAAGACATTCATTAAAAAGAAGGAGAAAAATTGGCCACTACTGGCCCTGGGCTACCTGCTCGACTTGAAGCTTTTACCTCTGTATCCATAGCAGTGGAAACTACCTTAGGCTCTATCCCAATCGAGGATTTTTTCACAAGCTCTGGTGGAATAGAGGATGACCCACCTTGCACAAGAGCCTTACGTTGATTCTCCACGAAGGCCCTAGTCTCTTTATCCGACAAAAATACATTTTTGTCCAGAAAATTATCTTTATTATTACCACCAAAGACAAATTTCTGACCACAGCTCTGCAGATATCGTATCATCCTCAAATCTTCTTCCTTATCCTTTTGCTTCTCCTCTAACTTAGATGGAAGAAGAGTCGAAAAAGGTTCAGAAGCCTTCCCCTTTGCACTGGCACGAGTATCCTTAGCAACAGGTCGCTGAATTTTGACTCCCGAAATTGAGCAAGAGGTAAACATCTTAGCGTTAGATTTCGATTTCCCTGAAGCAACCAAATTCCCTTTGGTTCCACGTTGGGCCTTATTTTCTCCTCCAAGCCCACCGACAACAATATTTCTATTTTGCTTATTTGGGCCTTTTGTTCGAGGCCCATCTGTTTTATTTGCATCACCTACCACAGTATGTGCATTCTTCTTTTCCAAATCAGCATCACGTTTATCAGATAAGACACCAAACCGTGACCCACTCCCCTTTATAACTTTATTAACCTCAGCAACCGATGCCTTCATCATTGGCTCTGATCCCGAAACGGCCCCTTTAGAATCTCTTTTCCCGAAATTCTTTCTGCCATATTTCTTTACCAAAAGCCACGGCCCATAAATGCTATTATTCTCCTTATTATTGACATCAATATTATTCGGATTTTTTGCAACACTAATCCCATCAGTTACGGGGGCATCTTTGAGGTTAATGTCGGCCATGGCTTGCACCGGAATCTCCTTCCCAACGACTGCCTCACCACCAGCACCACCATTAACCTCCATATTACTACGACTACCTTCACCAGACAAGGCTGAATCTTCCGTACCATGGCAACCATCTTCCTTATGTCCATATCTTCCACATTTAAAACATATGGAATGTAACCCTTCATACTGAATATTAAGCAAATAGCCACGAGCAATCACCTTAGGCTGTAAGGGTGTATCCAAATCAACCTCCACACAAATCCTCGCGAATTGTCCCCTAGATTGAATAGCAGTAACCTTATCAATCTTAAGCATCACCCCCAGAGTTGAGCCAACTCTCCAAAGAAATTGATCATTAAATAACTCAATAGGCAATTCAGGAATACGAATCCACACCGCTACCCTCCTTCCAATATGAGCATTCGCCAGAAAAAAGGGCCTCCACCGTTGCACTAGGATATAATGATCTGCCACCATCCAGGGACCTTCCATAAGGGCATGATTATAATCCTCATCAGAAGTGAACAAGACTTGAAAATAATCGCGTGGCATATCAATAATCTTGATAGATCCCTTCCTTGCCCAAACACGATTGAGTTTAGCATGTAGAATTCTAAACCCTACTCGTTTCCCCATCACAGTAACCATTAAGGACCCCTTCCATGGCTTGCACCAATCATTAAATTCATCATCAGATATAGGCACTTCTAGAAATCTATCCTTGTCCTCCTTAGAAATAGGAGGAGGAGGAATCTCATTATCTGGCTGACCAAAAAGTCTTCCATCAAAGGGTGAGAACGGGATTGCTCCATCATGTTGAAGAAGCTTTTCCTTATACGAACCACCCTTCTCCTCTTTGCATTTCTCCTCGTCTAAATCCAACACCATATCATCATCTCCCTTATAACTTTTCCTTTTGACTTTCCTGGTGCTCCGAAGAAGAAGATCATCCTCCTCCTTAGAAGTATCACCAGAAACCCTAGCAGAGCTCTCTTCCTCCATCCCTTATTCTATTTTTTCTATTCATTATGTTAAGGACAATTCTTTTTTATTTTTTTTATGGAGATGTTAAGAATTACGTAATAACATAGAGGGTATTCTTGTGACTATTCCATTCGAACTTGTAAAGGACCGAGGTTCATGCTAGAATGCAAAAAAATAAAATAAAAAAATATCGCACAATATTGTATAGAGATGAACATGAAGTGTTCAATTAATTCTGGGCTTAGCAAGGATATTATAATTAAGTTTAATTATGTTTTGTTTTTAGCCCGAAATTTGGAATGAATTCGGTATTTATTTTTTAAATTTTAAAAAGACATTTTAGTCTCTCATGGTCCTTTAATTTTAGTTCTTAGGGGCTAAAATCATTTTTTTTTTAAAAAATATTTTAGTCTTTCAAATTTAGTATTTAAGAATTAAATTTTTTTTTCTTTTAAATTTGAGGAACTAAAATAATTTGTTTTTCTAAATTTGAGAGACCAAATCTTAATTTACTCCAAATTTAAAGAACTAAAAAAATAATTAAGGGTTACAATTATAATTATAATTAGGGTAAAATATGTTTTTGGTCCATGTACTTTCAGAAAAACTTGCTTTTAGTTCCTGTATTGTCGAATAAACTATTTTAGTCCTTAAACTTTGAATAACACTTGCTTTTAGTCCCTCTAATGGTGTTAATACTGTTAACGGAAATACAGTTTTCGACGACTATAAACTGCTACAAAATACACACTCCTCATGTATTTAAACTCAACATCATTGGTGGTTAAAAATCGTCACAAATTATTAAAAAAAAATAGACACATAATGTGTCATCAGTAATGGAAGAGATGAGTTTCTCGTTGAGTTTGAATCTATTTTTTTTTATAATCTTTGTGGCGATTTTTAGCCACCAATGATGTTGAGTTTAAATACACGAGGAATGTGTATTTTGTGGCATTTATTGCCGAAAACTGTATTTTCGTTAACAGTATTAACACCATTAGAGGGGAGAGACTAAAATCAAGTGTTTTTTCCAATGTTTTTAAAATCGGATCGATCATTGAATCGGTCAAGGCACTGGTTCAAGGTTCAATGGTTCAACCGTGGTTGAATCGTGGTCGAACTGGTATTAATAAAATAATAATAATAAAATAATTTATAAAATAATATTAAATAAATATAATATCACATAACTTTATAAAATTAAAAACTAAAATAAAACTTAAAACATCACTTTACAAGATTTTAACATTCAAAAAATATATAAAAGTTTAATCAAATATACCATAATACTTAAGTTCAAATTTTAATAAAATAAAATAATGTCAATTAACAATAACAAATTTACATTTAGAATAAAGAAAGAAAATGACAAATTAATATAATATAAAATTATTAAAAATCAAGATATAAAAAAATTATAAATTAATATAAATGAGCAAATTATAAGTTTTACAAGAAAATAATAATAATAATTGATAAAATAATTTATATCTATTTGAGATATTCATTAAATATGTATTTTTATTTATCTTTAAAATATTTTATATTAAATTTAATTTTTTTAATGAAAATAAATAAAAATTAAAAAAATACCGGTTCAAACCGGTTTTTGGTATCGGTTCTTGACCGGCTTTGGCTGGTTTTGGCCCGGTTCTTGACCGGTTTCCACCGGTTCCGAATTTCTCCGATTTTATATAGTATCCGGACCGGTCACCAGATCGATTTCCGGTTGAATCGGTTGAACCAGCCGGTCCGGTCCGGTTTTGATAACAATGGTTTTTTCAAAGTTTGAGGACTAAAATGGTTGATTCGAAAGTACAAAGACTAAAATCAAGTTTTTCTGAAAGTATATGGACTAAAAATATATTTTATCCTTATAATTATAATAGAATAGAAAGTATAAACGGATCACCATCATGGGACAATATTACATGCAAACAAAGCCCTGTATGCATAGTTGTAAAACCCGAACTGGTCATCAACTCGGTCGAGGTATCGGGTCACTGGGTTACTGGTCGAACTAGTGGGTCGCTAGTTGAACTACATCAACTGGTGTAGGTAAAATAAATATGAAAAAATGTAATACTGTTTATATATATAGTATATGTTTTTTTGCATACATGTAAAAACTTATTACAATGGCTTAGTGGCTGATGATTTGTAAATAGTAGAGTGTAAGGATGCTGGTTTGATCCTGGACATGTGCATTTTTCATTATATTTTTCTTGGCTTAAATATATTTTTAGTCCTTTAAATGTGTGTCATTATTTTTTTAGTTCTCCAAATTTGAAATTACTTTTTTTAGTCTCTGAAATTTGCAAAATTCTCCTTTTAGTCCCTTTGCACAGTGAGTCAAATGGGGAATAAGAAATTCGCAATTTTTGACGATTTTTTTTCACCATAATTTGATTTTCTATTTTAAATTTTAAAGTACGATTTATGACGGTTTAAAATCACAAGAATCACATCAATAAAATAAATTAAAGCTGTTTTTAAAGTAATTAATGGGTTCTTAATTTTTTCATTTATTTGATTATGACAGTTTTTAATCGTCAGAAAATCGTACTTTAAAATATAAAATATAAAATCAAATTCTAGCAGTCAAAAGTTTTTACAAATTGCAAATATCTTTTTTTTCGTTTAGCAAATAAAAAAAGAAATTTCAAATTTGAAGGACTAAATAAATAATAACTCATATTTAAAGGACTAAAAATATATTTAAATTTATTTTATTTTATTTTATAAAGCTTTTAATTGCACCAGTAATGACAGGCTGTACAGCACAACCTAGAGCCACGTGCGTGGCACTTTAACACCATTGGGCCGCGTGCATGGATAAAATGAACTAAGTTTTTTTTTTAATTCTTTTTAATTTCTAAAGGTGACAATGATAAGGATGTATGTCTACTGTTCAATGCACAAGCATGCAAAAACATCCCGATCAACAAAGGAACTGTTTGACATTGTTGAGAAACGTGTTGACTGTAGCAGAAAAATGGGTCAGAGCCACCAAGTTTGACAAAAACATATATACCCAATACGCATTGAGACACAAACTAGTTAGTTGGTGCATGCATTCTTATTTAAACAGCAAATTAATATCCTTTGTAACAACAAAACATGTATACATGCATGAAGAGTCTCAATATGTACGGAAATTGGATAGCTAGTTGCGCAGACAATGAAGGTTATTATTCTAGCTTTTACAAATTATGTCTTGATATCATTGTTTTCTTAGTGATGAAAATGAATCTGTTATATATATATATGGCATAATCATTATTTCACTTTAACTTACATACTTTGCAGGGTTGGAAAATCTCGAAGTCCTTGACTTGAGTCATAAGTATCTGTATGATGCTGATGAGAATAAAAAAAATTATCTGCATGATGCTGCCGGCATTTTATCTTGTTTGGATGGGCTTTCATCTCTTAAGTCTCTTTATTTAACATATAACTGGTTCAATGCAACTTCATTAATCCCCGGTGAGGCTAGATATGTTTGTCTTTTTATTTTGAACAAATGACAATAATAATATTTCTGATTATTATTATTATTATATACGATGATGATGTGAGCATCTTTCAGTTTTTGCTTCTATTATTTTTCCACAATTTCTTGGCTTCTTCCACAACCTTGCACTAATACACGTGTATACCTATATATATACAAGTTTTTGAAACTCTGTCATCAAAAGTCGCCTAATCTGGAGGTCCTTGACATAAGTGGCAACCATTTCACTAATGACATTCTGCCCTCCCTCGGGGGATTCACATCTTTGAAGGAACTACATTTGTCTTATATTAAATTGGACTCAGATCTTCATATTCAAGGTAGGATAATTTTTCCATTTCAATAATAAAGCTAAGCAGTGGTTTTTAATTGAGGAATTAGTTGATAGCTTCAGGGTAAATATATATACTTGACACGCAACACACTATATATTCAATTTCTTGTAGGTTTATGCTCATCATTAACAAATCTTGAGGTCCTTGACTTGTCCTTCAACAACTTCAATGACAGTGATGTTGGATCTGCTCTTAGTGGACTTTCATCTCTCAAGTCTTTATATTTAAATTATAGTCAATTGACTTAGAGATCAATTTTTAGTACGCCACACTTTCCTTATTAGAAAATTTCATCATTTGTTTTTGGTTGAAAAATATATCTAACTGCAATCCTTATATATATTGTTAGATATATCAAAACTCAGTTCTTTGGAGACCCTCGACTTATCTTGGAACCATTTGAATGAGAGTATCCCGTGGTGTCTAGGTTTGTTGTCATCATCCCAAAATTATATTAGTATTAAACATTTGTTTTAGTTTCTAACTTCATAAAATTTTTACTTCTAGTTATTGATTTTACAAAACATTATTTACTTTAATCCTTTTTCATGAGAAATGATAATAGAATATAAGATGAAAAAGGATTAAAATAAATAACTTTTTATAAAATTAGGAATTAAAGTGTAAAAATTTCAAAGTTAAGACTAAATGATCGATATGTATAGTACTAGGAAATAAAATTATGCTTCTAAAAAAAGGAAATAAAATTTTGCTTCTAAAAAAAAGGTAATAAAATTATGCTTCTAAAAAAAAGGAAATAAAATTATGAGAATTTACTCATTATATATTAGTGTAAATATGTCTCGAATAACACATTCTTCATTCTCAAGTGAATACTGATGAGTGTAATTTTTTCAATTTTTCATCAGGGAATGATGGATTTACATGGCCAACCGGTTTACAGGTCCTTGGACTGTCGGAGAACGGATTAAGTAACAAGATTCTTTCATCTCTAAGTGGGTTAAAATGTCTCAAATCTCTTGATTTAAGCCAAAATCACTAGAAGGATCGCTAGATATAAGTGGTCAGTATTTTTATGGATTATGTTTAGGATATTAAAAAATCATTTTGCAATATTATATTTTAATATTTTAGAATATAGTATCAAAAAATTATTTATAATGATTTAATTAGGAGTCTAGTATGTGTTAACATTTATATATAGCTTATACAAAGATTAATTCTATATCACAATATTCTACGTGTTTAATTTGAATACTTTAAATATATAGTTTTTATTTTTTTTAAAAAGTATGCAATTATGTCTCTTAAAATAATTCTAATTAAATATTCACTAAATTAATATCAATCTTAATTATATATTCTCTTTTCATCTCAAATCAGAAATCATGATTGGTATTACTTTTAAAATAGTTATTGTAAAAGTCAATAAACTTAGTATACATAAAAATTTGTGATTGAATGATAGTCTAAAGAGTTTAATGGTGATGCATTGATAGTATAAAATAATTTTATATCGTCATCCAATAATAAATGACTGTTGATATGATTTTTAAGATAGTTTTGTAAAAGTAAATAAATTTATCATACATAATGGTGATTTGTAATCGAATGTCGACTATGTAAAATTATTTATCATAAAAATCAATAAATTTATCGTATACCATAATTTATGATTAGAAAATATTGGTAAACCTCTTTATACTAATAGTGTATAAACTATTTACTTGTATTTATTAATTGTCCCATCGGTTGTTTCTTTGTCAAGTTCTTAAAAATTTTGGAAATCTTTTGTGGGATATTGTCCATATTGGCAATGATTTTTTACTATGAATTTTGGCTTTTTTACTAAAATTGTGAAAGTCAAATAATGAGAGTTGACTTTCTAGTGGTTATAAACTACCAAAAATATATATATATATATATATTAGTGCCAAAATCACTAGAAAATTTCTTTCATAAAACTAAGATTATAGTTATACACCTTGAGATAATCCTTCATTATCATTATTCCTCGGGCTAAAGCATATCCTATGTAAGAGAGGATGCAAATCTTTATTTTTATATCACATAAAAATAAAATTAATATTAATTTCAATCCATTCTCTAATTTATTCTCTATTTTCCTCCTTCTTTATCTAACTTATTATGATCCAAATATCCAATGTTTCCAACCATCACTTATTACATGTCAACCACTTTTATGTTGTGGTATCTATCGCAAATACATTTTCCTATTTAATACTTCTATTTTACGAGTGAAGAAAAGTATTACTCTACACGAATGATAATTCAATGATTGGTTCTCTATTTATCTCTTGCAGGATTATTGGCCTTGACCAACTTGAAGATTCTTGATTTAAGTTCTAATAATATCAATAATTTTGTGGTCCATCAAGGTATTTAAGAAAATGAAATTAAAAAGTTTTAATCTGTTGTTTAGCGACGAACATGGTATATAGATAAATTTCATGATACTTACAAGCTGCTGAATCCCATTATTTAGTCGAAGTTCATACATTTACATTTGTAACAAAATATTTTTGTTTCCTTCTCGGTTGGGACGTATTTGCTCTTTAACATTCTGTCTAATTAAAACTTATTTACATTTTTTTTAGTTAATTCACGTTACATCTTTCAGGCTCAAAAAGTCTAAGTAGATTAGATGTCCTTGCTTTAGATGGAAATATGATAGATGGAAACAAGCTAAGGAAGTCGTTACGAGCTTTATCATCTATTAGGGTGCTTTCTATGAGAGACAATGAATTTAAAGGAACAATTATTGCTCGAGGTAGTAATACTTCTCATTTTCTCTAGGTAAATTAATTTCCTTTTTTGTTACATTAAGCTTCGTATCATTTGCTCTTTTGTGCAGATTTTCATGATTTAAGTAACCTAGAACACTTGGAATTGAATTACAGTTCTAACCTGGAAAGTGAATTTTTTGAAAGTATTGGAGATTTGGCCTCTTTGAAAGTTTTGTCTCTTTTGGGATGTGGAATAAATGGCACCCTTCCTAATGCTGGTAATTGTCTTATTAAATTACCTTTTTACATTATGCATAACATATTTTTTCTACACTGTTTTTTCTTAGTTTTGTTGAAATTTTTATATCCTTCTCATTATGTCCTTTATAAGATGATTTTTTTCTTGTTAAAATTTCATTTTTCAGATTGGTCTAAGCTGAAGAAGTTGGAAGAGTTAGATTTAAGCAAAAACAAATTTGAGGGATCGCTTCCCTCATCTTTTGTTAACATGACATCTCTTCGAAAGTTGGAACTTTCTTATAATGGTTTAAGTGGAAATTTCGATTCTAACATTGCAAGCCTTACATCACTTGAATATTTTGGTTTTATAGAAAACCAATTTGAAGTTCCTATTTCCTTCACACCATTTGCCAATCATTCAAAGCTCAAGTTCATCTATGGTGATGGCAACAAATTCATCCTTGATTCACAGTCTAGTATGCAAACTTGGATTCCAAAATTTCAATTACAAGTGCTTCATTTGTCTTCAATGGTTGAGATTGAGATTAATTCTCCTCCGCTCCCCAATTTTCTTCTCTACCAAAACAATTTGACTAGTCTAGATTTCACTAGTTCTAGGTTGGAAGTAGAGTTTCCTTATTGGTTGTTGGAAAACAACACAAAAATGATTGAATTTCTTGTTAGAAATTGCTCTTTTAGTGGTACTTTTCAGCTACCATCGCATCCCCTTCCTAACCTAAGGAGAATTGATGTGTCTGACAATGTCATAACTGGTCAGATGCTTGTCAACAATATCAGTTCAATCTTTCCAAATTTGCAATTTTTGAACATGTCTAGAAATAAAATCCAAGGTTCAATTCCTCACGAATTCAGCCAGATGAACTTATTGGATACATTGGATCTCTCAGATAATCATTTGTCAGGAGAAATTCCAAAGAACATATCCGGGGATAGGTCTCAGCTTATATTTTTGAAACTTTCTAACAATAACCTAGATGGACCTGTGTTTCATACTTTGTCAACTATGAAGAATTTGGAGGTATTGTATTTGGATGGCAATAGCCTTTGTGGTAGTATCCCGAATAATTTTTCTGCAATATCATTGAAGGTCATGGATTTAAGCAATAATCATTTAGTGGGAAAGGTACCAAGTGTGGTTGGAAATTTTTCGAACTTGATGGTGCTTTCATTGTCCAACAACTATCTTGAAGGATATATTTCAACAAGTTTTATGAAACTCGAATCTCTACAATATCTAGATATCTCACAAAATTATTTGACTGGTTTTGTACCATCTTTTGCCAATTCTTCCATGATACACATCCGTTTGAGTAATAACAGGTTAAGTGGCTTGTCCACAAATATGTTCAACAGAGACTCTGCTTTAGAGATGCTAGACCTTGGCCATAATGTAATAACCAATAACATTCAAGAGATGATATTGGGGCTTGAAAATTCAAGTATAAACATTCTCATATTAAAAGTTAATAACTTTACCGGTCATATACCACAACAGTTATGCCAACTGATAGAGTTACGTATAGTAGACCTTTCTTTTAACAATTTTTCTAGCGCAATACCAAATTGCTTGGGTATATTTGAAATCTCCGATTCTCTAGAACTTCAAAACATAGAGGGAAAAGGTAAACTTCACGACAAAGAAAATAATCCTTACTTATACAGGGAAAATCCTTGCTTCTATGTCTGGAATTGACTTATCCAACAATAAACTAAACGGGAGTATTCCATCTGAGCTTGAAAACTTGACAAGAATTCGAGCATTGAACTTGCCCAACAACAATTTGACTGGGCAAATTCCAACTACATTCTCCAATTTGGTACAAATAGAGAGTTTGGATATTTCTTTTAACATGTTGAGTGGCCAAATTCCTCCTCAATTGAGTAGGCTAACCTCACTTGAAGTATTCAGTGTGGCACATAACAACTTATCAGGCGTAACACCTGAATGGAAAGGACAATTTTCGACCTTTGAAAATAGCAGCTATGAGGGTAACCCCTTCCTTTGTGGACCTCCACTATCAAAAAGTTGCAATCCTCCACCAACTATTATACCTAATGAGTCATACACTCATGGAGAGAATGGTAGTTTGGTGGACATGTATGTTTTCTATGTGAGCTTTGTCATGTCATACACAACAACATTGTTGGCAACTGCAGCAGCTTTATACATTAATCCTCATTGGAGGTGAGCATGGTTTTACTAAATGGAATTTGTCAGCTCAAATTGCTACTACTTTATTGTGGACAATTTCGTAGGTTTTCAAATTCTAGAAATATGTAACATGCACCTTGTATGCCTAGGATATCTATTTTGTTGTTTGCTTTAAGAGTGATTCGATAAAAAATTGATGCATGTGTTGCTTAATATAATGATATGGAATCCAAATTTCTAGGTTCAGGTATATCCGAACCTTATTCCAGATCAAAATTTGACACATTATAATTTTAAGAGGACAAAAAATGAATGGAAAATTTTGTAGGGTTAAAATCCAAACTTTTCCCATCTTATAAGAACGGAAAACATATTTTAGCCAAGATTAATTAATTTATAAATATTAGAATTTGACAGACTTTCTTAATTGATAAGGATCAATTTAATGATTTTTTATTAAAGGAACAAATTGAAAAATCATTTATAACTATTGACTATTATTATACTATAAAAATGACGTTATTAACAAACTAACAAGGAACACGTGATTTGAAATAGACGTGTGTCTCTATAATTCTTCTTGGAAGCTTTTGTGATTCCATGATCAATTGGAACTACCACTTGGTTTCTGCCTTTTGCCATTCTAAATGTTCCCGTATTTATCACCGTAAGCACTAAATTTACAACTCATCCACTTGAGATAGCCTCACCAAAAATCGCTGCCTCTTGAAACCTGAAACAAAATACAGTACTATACATTGTCTTAAGAATCTCATATCTCAGTCACCAACATTGAGTTTCAAGGTGTTGCAAGCAGGATGCCATTTACTTTTGGTCTCAAAGGGCGTAAGGAACCTAAATCATATGTTAGTTGAGGTTCAGATCTACCATGCATATTTGACTTTAAGTTTTATTCTTTGGAGTTGATTTAGGTTTGTAGCTTGAAATTAACTTGCTTGGAATTCATCAAAATCCCTTGATTATTAGTGATGTTGTTCGGTCTTATGAGAATCAAGAGTGTTAGTCATTGTCAAAATGTTTAGGGAGGTCCTCAAGCTGTGTAAAGAAGCTCGATCAGCTTGCTAACGTGGCTTTGTGGGTGTTGAGGGAGATGGAGGAGAGTTTCAACCTGCATGCTGACACTATGTGATGTATAATGTGGTTATAATTAATGTTATGCTGCAAGAAGTGGTGACATTGAAATGACTGAGAAGTTGACGAGGGAGATAAGTTTGAAGACTTAAATACTTTTTTAGTCCTTGTAATTTAGTCTTTTTTGTTTTTTGTTCTTGTAATTTTTTTTGTTTTAGTCCTTACAAATTATGTTTGTTTTGTTTTTCGTCTTTAAAGTGGTTTAAATAACGCTTTAAACAGTGAAAAAAACACTATCTAAACTACTTTAAGGACGAAAAACAAAATAAACATAATTTGCAAGGACTAAAACCAATTTTTTTTTTTGCAAGAACGAAAAACAAAAAAAGCTAAATTGTAAGGACTAAAAAAGTATTTAAACATAAGTTTGAATGGTCTTGATTTTTCCTGATTTGATTACATATATGAAAATAGTTGAGGGATTCTGCAATGTAGGTCGTTTCCTTCCTCTGTGGCTAATGATCGAGAATGTAAAGATCATTTTCCCATTAATACAAGCATTATATGCATGAAAGATCAAATAAGATATTGATGCAGTTTCTGGCGATTTTTAACCGCAGTAAACGTAATAAAATAAAATAATAATAAAACGAATGTCACCTCATCACTTAACGTTGAAAATGGACGGAAAAGACTAAAAGCATGGATGGAAAAAAAGTACGAGAACTTTGACCAGTCTTAAAAAAATTTAGGAACCAAAACCAGAAATTTAAAAATGTTTAGGGAACAAAAACATAGTTTGCTCTATTATAGAACAATATCATTGATTACTCAGTCCTCCTCCTTATGTTCGATTAACAAGTGCCTGAGACTAGTCGTTAGGGCTGATTTTGATGCCAAATTAAAAATATGCTTGTAGTATGCTGATACCCTGCACCAAAATTGAAACTTTACAAAAACAACTTAATATTCTGGCAAATTAAGCAAATGTAATATATATTTAGAAAAGAGAGTAATATATTATTTTTACAGAAAGTATATTTTTATAAATATTTTTTTTCTTGATTAAAACAACTATTTTATTTCAGTTTTTTTCTCACACTTTTTTCTCTCTCTTTATAAATAGTTGAGGAAAAAAATCATAATATAATTTCTCCTTAAATAGGAAGACAGGTCTAAAAACGAGTAAATCTAACGTGGATAATGTAAGTCTTTAAAATTTAATTTTTTTGGTAATTGCAAGTTACAACCTTTTTTAATATTTGATGTCAACTCATGTCGTCCATTTATTTTTACCTCATTATTTTTAGAAGAATTTAACAATTTATTATATAAATTCACTCTGATATGAGTAAGAATGTTGGAGTAATTTATCTTCCAACCCTATAATTATCACAATTAGGATGCCGACTTGACGCTTATGTGGCAATGATTAAATAATATAAAAAATAAAGTGTCCTAGTGAGAATTGAACTCAAGACCTTTTACACAAAAAATTACACAATGAACCACTATAAGCTAGATAATTTCTTTAGTTAATATTGTAAACAATATTTGTCATATATTATAACTAGACGAGTTTTTATTATTTTTCTTATTTTATTCTAATTATTTAAATTAATTAAATTACATAAATTAGTATGTAAATTGTTTACATAAACTATTTTATGTAATTTAGATAAATTTATATTAATATGTAAATTATAATTTTTTTTATTAATTTGTATAATTTGAATAAAAACAATTTACATAAAAAAATTAAGTAACTTGTATAAATTACATAAAATTATTTATATAAATATTTTACATATTTATTTATGTAATTATATTGATTTATATAAATAGAATAAAAATAATTTACATGAAATAAATCAAATATTTTTATGTTATTTATACAATTTTTTTTAATAATTTACATATTATCATTATAAGAAGTTATCTTGAGTAATTTACATATTTTAATTATAAAAATTTAATTAATATATAAATTATTTTAATTATACAATTCTAGAATAAAATTAATTTATATATTAATTAAATTTTCTAATTAAAAAATATATTAATAGGTTAAATAAATAAAAATATTTAATTTATAAATTATTTTTATTCTAATTATATAAATATAAATCAATATAATTACAAAAAATAATATAAAAAATATTTATATAAATCATTTTAGGTAATTTATACAAATTACATAAATTTATTTTTGTGTAAATTATTTTTATTGAATTTATACAAATTAATAAAATTTTAATATTTATTTTTTTGTAATTTTTTTTTGTGTAGTAAGAAAAATAAATAAAACTACATATTGATATAAATTTATGTAATTTGTGTCAATTACATAAAATAATTTATGTAAATAATTTACATACTAATTTACGTAATTTAATTAATTTTATAATGAAAATAAAATAAGAAAAAATTAATAAATCGTGCAATAATGATATATAACAAATATTGTTTACAATATTTACTAAGGAAACTTTATAGCCTAGTAGTTCATTGTTTAGTTTTTGTGAAAGTGGCCTTGATTTTGAAAAATTGAGGGACTTAATGTCTTGATTTTAAAATAAGAGGACTAAAATTGTTGATTTTGAAAAATTGAGGGACTTAATGTCTTGATTTTAAAATAGGAGGAATAAAATTATTGATTTTGAAAAATTGGGGAACTAAATGTCTTGATTTTAAAATAAGAGAACTAAAATTGCGGATTGAGAATTATAAGGGGACCAAAAGTACATTTTAGCGAAAAATATATAACTGAATCGTGTTTGCATTATATATTTTTCAAAAAACACGATTCCAATGTGTTTTTGATATTTTTATAGCATTTGATAAATCATCTTATATAATATTTGAGGCTTTTTGGGTGGACAAGTGACAAAATTTCCTTAAGTGCTAGCAAGTAACTTTTATGGGTTGATGGGACAGCACTTTTTTTTTCCTTTCCTGGTCAATGCAAAGACTTTCATATATAACTCAAAAACTTAGTGCACCAAATATCCATTTGCTGAAGTAATTAATCAGCTTATTCACCAACTCCCAAAAGTCTTTAATAGGAAAGTTTATTATATTTTAATGTTTTATATATACCATTTTGTTTTACCTTCATTTATATTTTTACTTTCTATTTAAATTTTAAATAAAACTAACAATGATATTGATTGCATGAATATTTTTATAAGATACTAATAAATCGGATAAAGTTTAAATAAAAGCCAAGTCAATTTCTGAAAAACATTTTATTTGTAGTATAAATAAATTAAAATACAAAAACACGTATGTTATATTTTCATTTTAAAAAAAATTATTAAATTAATAAATACTATTTTAATAATAATATGCATCACCTATTATTTTTTTTCTTTTCTATTTATTATATATTTTTCAAATAATTAAATTTGGTTCTTAAATCCCATTAAGTTGTTTTTGTCAAAAAAAATCCTATTGATTGTCATAGTGTCAAACATAAGTTTCAAGAATGAAAGCAAAAGGTATATTTTAAATTTCAGTAATATATTTCTAATGTTCTTTATATTGAAGGGTCTTACTCTTTAGGGCACTGATTAAGGAATTAAAAGATGAAGGTTTTTATTAGAAATCACATGTGAGCACATTTAAAAATCATAGAAGAGTGCATTTTTACACATCTCAATAAAAAAAATTTCACTTTTACTTTCTTAACCAATGTCCCAAGGACTTTGATTAGCATTTGCCTATATTAAATTCTAAATTATCCTCTATGGAAGTATGGGTAGTCTTTTGTTTTCAATTTTATTTTTTTTTAAAAGAAAAATATACACTATATTACTTTACTTGAGATGAAATTATATGATAATATATTATTAAATGTGAGTGTAATTTTTTTTATATTTACAACATATTAAGACTAATTTGTGAATAAAAAAATGTGGTTGAGAGAGAAGACCACATTAAAAGTGTTCAACTAGATTTCTCAGCAGATTAGTCATCAATAAAATCAATGAATACTTTGAACCTATAATATGGTATAAAAAAATCTTATATAAATAAATATTATCAAGCATTTAGTGGTAATTAGATGGTCAAATTGTTTGGTCACCAAATTTAAACTTGGTAAATGCAAATTCCCCAACAATCCCATCCACCCCACTACACTTATGTAAAAGTACATTTGATTAGCTTTTATATTCCTATGAATACTTTTTAAATTTTAAAATAATTAAAATAAAAACTAAAAATAAGTTATAGTGAGGTTAGAAAATAACTTCTCACATTCCTATGAATACTTTTTAAATTTTAAAATAATTAAAATGAAAAATAAAAACTAAAAATAAGTTATAGTGAGGTTAGAAAATAACTTTCCACATTTCTATGGGAATGTAACTTTCCCACCTCAAGGGAATAAAAACTCTGTAAGTGTGAGAATGTAACTTTATTGGAAATAATTGATTTGCAAGAATCTTTTTTGATAATTTTCTAACAAATATAAGAATAAATATTCTCATTTTCATATCCTTGGAATACAAAAAGATTACTTGAAACAAACAACTCTTAAGAATAATATATTCTTTATTTATTATTTATTTTTATATATTTTAAGTATATATTATAAATCAATCTCTTTATGAAGATAGATCAATATAATTTATATTATTATTATATATACCATTAATTGATACGTGTCTTGCATAATAATAAAAAAAACCTCTACGCAAATCTTCCTTTGTGATTAATGTTTGTTTAATTATCTTATGATAATAATTCTTATATAGATTAATTTTAAACTTTAGTTAATATTTTTCTATTTAATGTTTTCATTTGATAATATTTTTTATTTTTGATAAAAGTTTAAGATACGTGTAATTAATGATATCTCAAATATTTCGCTATGTGTTATTTAACACGAGACACATGAATTGATGTAAGTCAGTGTCATAAAACTAAGAAAAAATATGAAAAGTTTGTAACTGTAATGTACACATTTATATTTCTGGGTATTTTGTACTAAGTATCACTAGAATGTGTTGTTCTTTTTATTTTTTTTATTTTTTTTTATCATTCTCACCTTTGTAGAAGATGATAATGATAATATCAAAGAAAATCTTGAAAGGTTTGATAATGTTTTTAAAGGTTAAGGTAAAACAAAAGCTAACAGGAAATAAATTATATATATACTTTGAAGAAGATTACTTATAATGAAACTATAATTGAAAAAGTGATTTTGATCTATGTTGGGGTCTAGATGAAGTGAATTTGATGAAGAGTGACAATCATGTATAAAACAATTGATAAATGTATTTTCCATTAAGAATTCAAAGGTACTTACACAATCATTTTATTTTATTTATACTTCACATATGATACAAAATAATTTCTTTTATATAAGGTTTAAATACCTTTTTAGTCATTGCAATTTAGTGGTTTTTTTTGCTTTTCGTCATTGCAATTTTTTTTTGGTTTGATCCTTGCAAATAATGTTTATTTTGTTTTTCGTCCTTAAAGCAGTTTAGATGGCGCTTTTTTCACTGTTCAAAGCGCTATCTAAACCGCTTTAAGGATGAAAAACAAAACAAATATAATTTGCAAGGATTAAAACCAAATTTTTTTTACAAGGACGAAAAACAGAAAAGTGCTAAATTGCAAGGACTAAAAAGATATTTAAGTCTTTATATAATTAGTTGAAATTGTTCCAACTTAATATTTTTAAAAAAAAAATTAAAAGTTGTATTTTATAGTTTTATATATATATAGTCATAAAATTAAGAAAAAAATATGAAAAATTGTAACTGTAATGTATATATTTATATTTCTGGGTATTTTGTACTAAATATCACTAGAATGTGTTGTGAGATTTTTTTTTTATCATTCTCACATTTGTAGAAGATGATAATGATAATTTCAGTGAAAATCTTGAAATGTTTGATAACATTTTTAAAGGTTAAGATAAGTTAAAAGCTAACAGGAAATAAATTATATATATACTTTGAAGAACATTAATTGTGATGAAACTATAATTAAAAAGAGTGATTTTGATCTGTGTTGGGGTCTAGATGAAGTGAATTTGATGAAGAGTGATAGTCATATACTCCCTCCGTTCCTAAACTCTTGATGTTTAAGGTTAATGCACGCACCTTAAGAAACATTTAATATTATGCGCAAACAATATATTTAGTCTAAAATACCCTCATTTAATACCAATGAGAGAAGAAGTTGTGAAAATCTAGGTCATGTTAAATAGGGATATATGTGGAAAAAAATAATTAATGGGTATTGGAATATGTAAAACATCAAGAGTTTAGGAACAAAAACAAGAAGCTAAAACATTAAGAGTTTAGGAACAAAGGGAGTATAAAAAAATTGATAAATGTATTTTTCATTATGAATTCAAAAGTACTTACACAACATTTTTATTATTTATACTTCACATATGATACAAAATAACTTCTTTTATATAATTAGTTGACATTATTCTGACTTAATATTTTTAAAAGAAAATAAAAGTTGTATTATATATATATATATATATATATATTATAAAAACAAATCAATTAAGAAATTATTATTTTTAATGAAAAATATAATATATATTTTACTTAATCAAAGGTAGTCAATTTAAATAATTAAATATTTATAAGAATGTAAAAAATTTAAAAAATAAAATTTCCATAAGCAATATTTTAATTACAAAAGTAATTTTACAAATATTTACAAAAAATTAAATCTAATAAAAATTATAATTATAATTTTTGTCCAACGTAAAAAAAGATCCTGTGCATAGCACGAGTATAAATACTAGTATTGTAAATGGTAGGGTTTTAATGAATAAGTCATCATTTGATGAAGGCTTAAATACCTTTTTAGTCCTTGCAATTTAGGACTTTTTTGCTTTTTGTCCTTGCAAAATATTTTTTTTTGTTTTGGTCTTTGCAAATTATGTTTGTTTTGTTTTTCGTCCTTAAAACGGTTTAGATAGCGCTTTTTTTTACTGTTCAAAGTGCTATCTAAATTGCTTTAAGGACGAAAAACAAAACAAACATAATTTGCAAGGATTAAAATAATTTTTTTTGCAAGGACGAAAAACAAGAAAAGGCTAAATTGCAAGGACTAAAAACTTATTTAAACCTTTTATGAAAGACGTAATGATTTACTGATACGAGATCAATGAACGCATATCGATTGATGCGATTTGGATCATTGATTTCTTTGGTGCATAAGACAATATTTTAATGATGAAATAACTAAAAATATTAATAATTAAGTTAACTATTAATAATATAAAATAAATTAAAAAACATTAATAATGAAATATTAACAAAAATTTATTTCAAACGCAATTTACATACATTACAAAATAATTAAATATGACATAATTAATTAAACAATAGTAAAGCTTAAAATTTCCACAATTAAATAAAATAACCCTAAAACTTAATTTAAAATTAATACTATTAAAAATCAATGTTAATAAATTAAAAATATATATATAACACAAAAATTTTAAACAAACAAATGAATAAAATATATATCATAAAATTTAAAAACAATTTAAATAAAAAATCACAAATGAAATAAAAAATTAACTACATAGCGAAAATAAGTTTCCATTGCATATCTTAGTATATCTTAGAAGAGATATATAACAAAAACATGTTTTCGCTATGTATCTCTACTAAGATACATAGCGAAAACTCATTTTCGTTGTGCATCTAAGAAGAAATACATAACAAAAGTGAGATTCCACTGTGTATTTTTATAAAATGGAATTGCATTTCCCGATTTCCGTTGGATCTACGAAATTTCAAAAAAAATAAAGCTTACCTTGACGAAGATGCGAACACAAACAACTATGAGCTCGTCACTTGCTGGTCCTCCGACGTGAACGAGCATTGACCTCATACGGGTGGAAATGGAAGGAGAGAGAAGGAGAAAAGAGGGAGGGGTGCGACAGAATCGTGTTTTAGATTAGGGATGGCAAAGTGGGCGGGGCTAGGCGGGCCGGCCCGCCAATCCACCACCAATTTGGCGGGGCGGGGTCTTCAGCTTACCAGCCTACTTTGGCCCGTCCCGCCTAACTCGCCAACCCGCCGGGCCACAGGCGAGGGAGCCCGCCATACTTTCTATTTTTTTAATTTTCTAAATAATATATCTAAAATAACATAAGTTATTAGGGACTATTAATTTGTGGTGTTAAACTTTTGAATGAAATGGAACAATATTTAAGCCTCTTTAAGATGTTATTCATGATGATATTGAACTTGTGGTGTTGAAAGACTATTAGTTTATGGTTTATTGAAGAAAATGGGACAATATTACAATTGTTTTTTATTGTGTTCACACTTGATAGCAACAAAAAATGCTCTTTGATGTCCTTTTATGATACAAGTGATGCAATGTTATTTTATTTATATCTTTTTTGCAATAAATAAAAAAACTTCAATTTTTTTCCCAAATCTGGTGAGCCAGCCCGCCAACCCACTGTAAGGTAGGGCGGGCCAAGCTGTGTAGCCCGTCCTAACTATGGCAGGCCAGCCCAGCCTGTTTTTGGTGGGCCACAAGCGGTGCGGGCTAAAATTGACCGGGCCAGTCCATTTTGCCATGCCTATTTTAGATGGTGAGGAGAGAAGGAGAAAGGGGAAGGGGGTGCAGGGAAATTGTTAAAGGGCAGTGATGTCTTTTCCATGTTTTTTGGAAAAAGCAAGGGGTGGGTAGAGTGAAAATGAGGGTCAGAATAACAGCCCCCTGCTATGATATGATGCAAATCTACCGTAAAGGAAAGGTTTAATTATTATTTTGTTCTAATTTATTTTTTAGGTTTCATTTGGCCCTTTTATTATTAAAAGGGCCAATTAGGTTCAATAATTTTTAAAAATTGATTCAATTAGGTTCCTATACTTTTAAAAAGTTCAATTATAGGTACTTTACTTTTTAAAATTGGTTCAATTTGGTCATATTTTTCTTCCATCTGTTTTGAACATTTTAGTTTAATTTAAAATGGGACAAAATTAAACATATTTTAAAAAAATAAAAGACTTAA
Source organism: Pueraria montana var. lobata (assembly GCA_026413185.1). NCBI lineage: Eukaryota > Viridiplantae > Streptophyta > Magnoliopsida > Fabales > Fabaceae > Pueraria > Pueraria montana. The sequence continues at coordinate 73,724,803 of CM048650.1, read as the reverse complement.
TTAAAATTTTTAAAAGTAAAAGAATCTAATTAAACTATTTGTAAAAATTACAGAACCTAATGAATTTTCTAATAATAAAAAATGACTAAATTAAATTTAAAAAATAAATTAAAGATAAAAATAGGAATTAAACCTAATGGGAACACCGACCACTGCATGCAATTTCTTAATTTGACCGGGAAAGTTACTTCTTTTTGGTATATTGTAAAGAAAAGCAAGAGCAAAAGTGAGATCTTTAGGGGCAGCTTTTTGGTATACTACTGAGGAAAGCAAAAGCCAAGAGATGAGAAACGCGTTAGCCACGTTTGAAGAGTCTGCCTATGGTGAGTAATTTTAAAAGTAAATTTAAACGAAATTGATTTTGCAGAGATATTTTTTTTGTTAAAATTAATATTTAACTGAAGTGATTTATGTTTGAATATTTTGATTTTAAAAATAAATTAGTAGTAAAATTTAGTATAATTTTTTTTTGAATTTATTACCTTTTTAGTCTCTAAACTTTTTAAAATTTTTGTTTTTAGTCTTTGAATTTTTTTTAGTCCATGAACTTTTTTTTCTTTACTCTTAGTCTCTAAAAAGGACCAAAAGTAAGGACAAAAAAGTTAAGAACATTGACCAATAAAAAAAAGTTCAGGAATTAAAAATAGAAATCTTAAAAAGTTCAGGAACTAAAAATATAATAAACTCAATTTCTTTTTTGCCTATTACAAAAGTTAATTAAAGTTTATTCAAATTATTAAAATCAATCCTATATATAGAATCAATTGTTTAATGTGTGACCAAACATGTGAATACTTAGGCAGTGCATGTGTTTGAATTCACATTGTGTCATCTAAAATTACATTAGAAATAATGGTTGACATGATTTTAGGTAATTTTCAATTTTAAGATTTAGATGAAATAAGAGAGTTGATATCAGGTTGTGTTTTAAGAGAAAAAAAAACTTAAAAATGTAAAGAAAAAAAATATAAAAAAAAACTTGCAAAGAGATCCCTAAGACATAATTGTAATATTGAAAAATAAACTCTATTAGCAAATTCAATTAGCTATATTTCAAATATATCAAATAACGTCCTCCTCCTTTATTTTAATCTCATTTGGACTTCTTCGCAAGTTCAATTAGCTATATATATTTCTAGAATAATTTAACAATTTTTGTTGTGTAAATTAATTCGCTCCGGATTGGAGTAAGAATATTGGAGTAATTTATCTTCCATCCGCATTAAGAACATTTTTTTTTAATGAAAATATTAAGAACAAGTTGATAAAATAGTTGTCCTTGGCCAACACTGTTCCATATTCGATGACCTTGCAAGTGACCGGTTCCTGCTAGCATGCAAAACAAATAATAATGGGAACACTACATGCAATTTCTTTGATGAGGGAAAGGTGCTGCTTTTTGGTACAGTATTGAGAAAAGCAATAATAAGAGTGGAAATTAAGCGCGTCAACAACCATGTTAACGTTTGAACGACTTGGCTAACACGTTTAGGGCCACAACACAAACTAGTTGGTGTTTTCCTATTTAAACGACATCAAATCAATAATTCTGCTACAAAATATGATTATTAAGTGGGAAATGAAGAGTGTAGGCGTGTGTTTGTTGATTTTCATTTTTTTGGAAGTGAGGTACTGTGAAAGAGAGAGAAGTTCTTTTGGGCCTAAATTCCCGTTTCAACTACACTTTCTCTTGGGACGGCACAGATTGCTGTCAATGGGAAAGTGTTGAGTGCAACACCACCACAGGGAGATTGGCCAAACTCAATTTGCAATACCGGTTTTCTGATTTCCTGCCCAAACTATATATTAATTACTCGGATTTTGTTGTCTTCAAAGATTTAAAGAGTCTCGACTTGTCATATAATAGTATAGTTGGTTGTGAAGGGAAGAATGAAGGTTAATCTCCTACATATTCTATGTCCTGATCATCATTGTTTACTTAGTGAAAACGAATCTGTTGTATGGCATAATCATTACTAATTTCCACTTTAAATTACATACTTTTGCAGGCTTGGAAAATCTGGAAGTCCTTGACTTGAGTTCTAATCATCTGGATAATGCTGCCAGCATTTTGTCTTGTTTGGATGGGCTTTCATCACTTAAGTCTCTATACTTATCATTTAACAGTTTCAATGCAACTGCATTCCAAGGTGAGGCTAGATATATTTGATTTTATAAAAATGAAAATAATAATATTTCTGAATATTATGATGATGATGAAGATGTAAAGACTCTTTTATTTTTCAGTACTAATTTTCCACAATTTCTTGGCTTCTTCCACAACCTTGCACTAATACATATGTATACCTCAGTTTTTGAAACTATTTCATCAAAGTTGCTTAATCTGGAGGTCCTTGACATAAGTGAAAACGATTTGACGAATGACATCCTGCCATTCCTCCGGGGATTCACATCTTCGAAGGAACTATATTTGGCTAGTAATGGATTGGATTCAGATCTTCATATTCAAGGTGCAATATTTTTTCATTTCATTAATAAATTTAATTAAGCAGTGGTTTTTTAATGGAGGATTAATGTTGGCTTCAGGGTAAATATACTTGCAATGTACCACACTCTACCTTGCAGGTTTATGCTCCAAGTTGAAGAATCTTGAGGTCCTTAACTTTTCCAACAACAACTTCGAGGACAGTGATATTGCATTTGCTCTTAGTGGGCTTTCATCACTCAAGTCTTTATATTTAAGATCTTGTCAACTGACTTCGAGATCAATTTTTAGTATGGCACACTTACAATATTAGAAATCTTCATTATTAATTTGTTTTTGGTTGAAAAATATGTCTAACAGTAATCAATATATATATTGCTAGGTATATCAAAATTGAGGTCTTTGGAGATCCTTGACTTAGCTTACAACCAGTTGAATGAGAGTATCCTGTGGCGTCAAGGTTAGTTTTCATTATCTCTAGAAGGATTATCGGTTTTGACCAGCTTCAAGATTCTCGATCAAAGTTGTAATAATATCAATAATTTTGTGGTCCATCAAGGTATTTAAGCAAATGAAGTTAAAATGTTTTAATCAGTTGTGTAGCGTTGAACAAGACACATAACAGATAAATTCATTACAAGCTGCTAAATTTCATTATTTAGCCAAAATTCATATATTTACATATTTGTAACCAAATATACTTGTCTCCTTAGTTCGGACGCATTTACTCGGTCACATTCTGCCTAATTAAAACTTATTTGCATTTTGTTCCTACAAAGTAATTCTTACAAATGAGTTTTATAATCTAATAGGGCGTTTCTATGAGTGACAATGAATTTATAGAAACAATTATTGCTAGAGGTAGTAATACCTCTTAATTTACTCTAGTTAAATTAGTTTCATTTTTGTTATATATAATAAGGTTCATATAAATTGTTTTCTATTGTGCAGATTTTCATAATCTAAGTAATCTTGAACACTTGGCATTGGACGTCAATTATAACCTGGGAAATGAGTTTCTCAAAAGTATTGGAGAATTGATCTCTTTAAAAGTTTTGTCTGTTTCGAATTGTGGAATAAATGCCACACTTCGTGTCGCCGGTAATTGTTACTATTAGATAACCTTTTATGTTATTTTGAATTATTAGATTACCTTTTATGTTATTCATCACATATTTCTTCTACACATTTTTTTTATTTAGTTTGTTGAAATATGTATATCCTTTTCATTATGCCCCTTATATGATGGATTTTTGTTTTTGGTCAAAATTCCATTTTTCATATTGGTTTAAGCTGAAGAAGCTGGAAGAGTTAGATCTAAGCAATAATGAATTTGAAGGACCACTTCCCCCATCTTTTGTTAACATGACATCTCTACGGTTGTTGGAACTTTCTCAAAATCACTTCACTGGAAAGTTTGATTCCAACCTTGCAAGCCTTACATCACTTGAACATTTTGGTTTTATAGGAAACCAATTTGAGGTCCCTATTTCTTTCACACCATTTGCCAATCATTCAAACCTCAAATTCATCTATGGTGAAGGCAACAAAGTCATACCGGACTCACAACCTAGTTTGCAAATTTGGATTCCAAAATTTCAATTACAAGTGCTTAGTTTGTCTTTGACAACTAAGAGTGAATCTCTTCCGCTCCCTAATTTCTTTTTTACCAAAACAAGTTGACTAGTCTAGATTTCACTAGTTGCAGGTTGGAGGGAGAGTTTCCTCATTGGTTGTTGGAAAACAACACAAAAATGAATGAACTTATTGTTAGAAATTGCTCTTTCACTAGTGTTTTCCAGCTACCATTGTGTCCCCTTCCTAACATGTGGACAATTGATGTGTCTGACAATATCATATATGGCCAATTCCCCAGCCACAATATCAGTTCAATTTATCCAAATTTGAATTTTCTAAACTTGTCTAGAAACAACATCCAAGATTCAATTCCTCGTGAGTTAGGCCAAATAAACTTATTGGATACATTAGATCTTTCTGACAATCAATTGTCTAGAGAAATACCAGAGGACATATTTGGAGTTGGGCACCATTTGAAATTCTTGAAACTTTCAAACAATAAGCTTGAGGGACCTATTTTTACAATCCCCAATAATTTGGAGTCTTTGTGATTGAATGATAATAGCCTTACTGGTACACTCCCAATCAACATTTTTAACATATCCATCACTTTATTGGTTTAAGGAATAATCATTTGGTGGGAAAGATTCCGAGCCACATAAAAAACTTGTCAGGATTGAAGGAACTTTCTATGTCCAATAATCATTTTGAAGGATCTATTCCATTAGAATTGGTAAAACTTCAAAGTCTAATTTATCTAGATCTCTCGCAAAATAATTTGACTGGTCTTGTTCCATCTTTTATAAATTCTCCCTTGAGAATTATCCATTTGAACAACAATCATTTAAGTGGATTGTCCAAAAGAATGTTCAATCGAAACAATATGTTAGTGATGCTAGACCTTAGTTACAATGAAATAACCAATAGCATTCAAGATTTGATACATGGCCTTAGTTATAGAGGGTTGAACATTCTCCTTTTGGAAGGTAATCACTTTACTAGGGATATACCAAAACAGTTATTCCAGTTGATAGATTTATTTAAGCATACTAGACCTTTCTCATAACAACTTTACTGGTGCAATACCTAATTGTTTGGGTAAGATGCCTTTTGTGAATAAGGACCCTGAGACATTATCGAAACTATTTCAGGGCATTGTTGATCCTAAACCAGTCCTTTTAGTTGGAGCAAAAAGCATAAACGAACCAGTCAAACAATTACCAAATGTGCAAGAGAAAGCAAATTTCACTTCAAAGAAAAAAATCGACACTTACACAAGGAGCATCCTTGCTTATATGTTTGGAATTGACTTATCCCACAATAAACTAAAGGGAAATATCCCATCCGAGCTTGGAAACTTGACAAGAATTCGAGCACTAAACTTGTCCCATAATGATTTGACTGGGCAAATTCCAGCTACATTCTCTCATTTGATACAAATAGAGAGTCTGGATCTTTCTTTTAAGAAGTTGAGTGATCGAATTCCTTCTCAATTGAGTAGGCTAACTTCACTTGAAGTATTAAGTGTGGCACACAACAACTTATTAGGCACAACACTTGAATGGAAAGGACAATTTTCAACATTTGATGAAAACAGCTATAAGGGCCACTTCCAAAGAGTTGCAATCCTCCAACTACTATTATACCAAATGACTCGTACTCTGATGAAGAAAATGGTAGTTTGGTGGACATGTATGTTTTCTGTATGAGCTTTGCTGTGTCATACACAATAGCATTGTTGGCAACTGCAACAACTTTATACATTAATCCCTATTGGAGGCAAGCATGGTTTTACTACATGGAATTTGTCAGCTCAAATTGCTACTACTTTATTGTGGACAATTTGCATAGGTTTTCAAATTCTAGAAATATGTAACGTGAACCTTGTATGCCTAGGATATCGGTTTTGTTGTTTGTTTTAAGAGTGATTCAATAAATAATATATTCAGAAAGTCATAATGATTTGTTAAAGGATTATTATTATTATTATCATTTGCTTATAAATAAGATTATTATTTCATTTTTTTATTTTTTAATAAAGTTCTTCATTTTTTAATGAGATTCTCGAAATCATAATGTTGACTCCAATTATAGGTTGTTTAGCAAGGAGATTTGATATAAGTATCACCATAGACAACATTTCGTATCAATAAAAAAATTGTTCTTACCGAATTTTGGTAAGCCTTCCGGTGCGGTGGCTCCGCCGGGATCTCCTTCGTGACTGGTGGGGGGTGTACCTGCAAAGATACTTCGACACTCAAGTTAGAGGCGTAGAGGTAGGAGAGGTATCACAATTGGGATTGAGAATTTCGTACCTTGATGGGTTGGATCATCGCTGTATTTATAGGATTAAGTGGGAGATTGGATAAGGTTATTTTCCTATCAAATCTCCTCAAATCTTGTGATTAAGATAGAGATAATTCTATCTTCTATCATTATTTTGTGTTTTGATCTTTCTCTATCTTATCTTATAGTAAGATATGCTTTTCGTTATTACTTTCCTGGTCCGAGTGAGAAGTCTCTATTCCGTGAAGTGTCGAGTCAGGGTAGTACACAAATTAAATATGAAAACATTTCAATTGGTTAAATTAATTTTCAGATCACACCATTCTAATTTTACATATTGTAAATCTTCAAATCATTTTTAATTGTTAGAACCAGAAACCTATCAATTCAAGGCCTCTTTTCATTTGAAAGGTTAATTTATATATTAATATAAAATTTGACACAAAACAATTAGTCTACGTGTGTTATAAACTTCTATTTCCTCCAACTCCCAAGAGTTGGTGTTTCACCATGCATGACCTCGAAAGAGATCTCTGTCCAACGACCTGTGTCATCGACCTACAGTCCGATTGACCGTGGTGGCACAAGTTGGTCAACCAATGCCTGAACCTTGTATTTGAGCACAAGAGTTATGCACCAAAACAATGAGTGTTGTCATAAAGGAAATTATGCAGAAAATGGCATTGTAATTGAGCACAAAATTGCATGTGCCAATTGAATTAGAAATAGACCCCAAAACCTATATCATTCTAAAGCCTTGTCTGTAAGGTTTCCAACAAAAGAAATATTGCTCAAATCTAACAAGTACAAGAGTTATGCACAAAATAATGACTTCTTCCACAAAGGAAATTATGCAGAAAACTATATTGTATATTTGAGAATATCAAGGCTTTACCATATGATGTGAACTGTGAAGATAACATGATTGGAGAATGTTAAGGCTTTTCGAGGAAATAGGAATGTAGAATACCTTGCTTCTAGGGATGCCACAATCATAGGCAGCAGGAATGGCCATTCCTCCATATTCCTCTAGTATAGTTTAAACATGAAAGGATACAAAGGTTTTCAGAAAGAAGTGCTTGCGGAATGCATGCACACTACTTCCAAGATCGCCTTGTAGATTGGAGTGATGCTTAATGAGATGAGCAGCACCGTTGTATTTGAGAGGACACATGATGAAGAGTTTGTGCATAAGTGGCAGTTGGCATGCTATGGGAAGTCTCAACCTACAATACAAGGCACAGGCATTATGGTCGTCCAACTTGTGCCCCCACCATCAACTGGACTGTCAATGCCGCACATCGGTGGACGAAGATCTCTTTCAAGGTTGACATGGTGAAACAATGAAGGTTTGGAGTTTTCGACGAAATGGAAGTTGAACAAATATAGACTTCTCTTTGAATAAATTTATCTATAAACACTTATAGAAAAAGAATATAATAAGAAAAAATGAAATAATTTTTTTTATAAACTAATTAATATTAACTTTTGCAAGCAAAAGTTAAACATAAGCTTTTAGACAAGCTAATAAGAGAAAGTTATCAAAAAATTGAGAGGAGATGCAAGCTACTCCTACTTGATCATGAGGCCAAACATCACAAAGTTCTGAGAAGAGGAGTACCTTAAAAGACACATATTTATTAAAAAAATGATAAAATATACAAATTAAATGAGATGGAGTTTGAACTCTATTTATACAGCTTATTAGAGAGCCAAATAATCTAGCTAACTAACCAATTTCCATCTAACTAATATCATGTAACAAGAACTTCTACAAATTTACTTATACATAAATTAATTTTAATTTATAAAAAATTTATTTTATTTTTCTTTCTTATTATCCTCTCCTATTATAGTACTTACAGATAAGTTTATCCAATCAAACTCTTACTATTAAAATAAAAATTTACAGGACATGTGTCAAAATTCAGTGCACTACATTAATTAAACGGTCCAAAACTAAGCAACTGCATACTAACCTTGGTGCCCCAACGTTAGACAATTGATCCGCTCTTATTATCTGTCTCTATTATTCTTCTTGGAAGTTGGAAGCTTTTGTGATTCCATGATCATTTGATGTCTGAATATTCGAAGTTCTACAACTTGCTTGGTTTTCTGCCTTTTGCTAATCTAAATGCTCCCATCTTTAACACCACTGAATTTACAATTCATCCACTTGAGATAGCCTTACTTACCACAAATCGTTGCCTCTTGAAACCTGAAACAAAGGACTATATATACATTGCCTTAGGAATCTCATATCTCAATCACAGACACCAAGTTTCAAGGTGTTGCAAGCAGGTTGTCACCTACTTTGAGTCTCAAAGGGTGTAAGGGACTTGAAATCATGTAGCTTAGGTTTATATCTGTTATGTGTGACTTCAAATTTTATTCTTTGGAGTTGATTTCGGTTCGGATATAGGTTACTAAAATGCACCCATTTAATTTCAGTGTATTCATGCACCCTCAAATTCGTTTGGGCTGGATCTCAATTTTGTGCAGGCACAGTGCTTATATATACAGGGTAGCTTGAAACTTGCTTTCATCAAAATACCCTGATTATTCGTGATGTGGGATCAGTCTTATCTTATGACGCTGAAGGGTTATGATACTGTGAATGTGCTTGTTTTTTGGTATCTTTTTTTCTTTTGTTGTTCAGTTTTTATTATTGGATAATAGTTCATCTTGCGTTCAAACTTTTGCACTACTGCTACGTGATTGGTAGCTCCTTTCCTTGGTATCTTTTTTTTTTTTTTTTTTTTAAATAATCAAAGTATTTATTTATTCAATAAAAGTGCTGTAGAATGAAGCACACAAGTAATGCTCATCCAACAACCCTAAAAGAGCACAAATATATAAAAAGATACTGCATAAAATGCAGTTCAAGGCCTACCTAGTAATAAAGCCCCCTATCCACCCTGCACCATACAAACAATAGACCAATATCCCCGTGCTATATATATATATATATATATATAGACCCACAACATCAAATGAGAACCACTGAATACCAATAAAATAATTGAAAGGTGTGGCTGTCCCTCAAGAGATCGAACCAAAACATTCAGTATGTTTGTATCACAGTATGTGATCGGTATAATAAGTGATTGGAAGCATTAATCACGGAAGATATTAGATATGTACTTGTTGTGCATCAAGGGGGGTTAAATTTTGGGGAGATTTTTACTAATGGGTCACAAGCACACCACACAAGTGAACTTGACACTCAACTTTCTCATTTCTACCAAATGTGGGATTTCACCTTCACAATGCCGTTCCACGGTGCGGCACACGCCGCCTAGCCTCCATGTATGCATCCACCGTCAGGAAGACTTTCGATACAAGGGATCCCCATGTCTATGCCCGGATCCATCGCCAATCCATCCATCTTACTAGTCTGAGTCGGTCACCTGGTCGAACTATCGACTTTGATACCAATTGTTGTGCACCGAGGGGTTAAACTTCGAAAAAATTTTCACCAATGGGCCACGAGTACACCACACAAGTTATCTTGATACCACTTTCAACCCAAAATCTTAAGGCATTAGGTTTGCGGGTTCATTTACTTATATATTGCTCAACTTGTTCATTTTTACACAATGTGTGACTTCACCTTCACACTACTAAAGTCAAAGAAGCTATTTACACTGAGATCCTCCGCACCAACTTACTGAAATGACTAAACAATAATACTAGCAAGTTTATTAAAAATTACGAGTTAAATTTTTAATAAAAAATATATAAATACTAGCAAGTTTATTTTTTAATAAAAATATAAATACCAAAATGATCCCCTTAACATATTATTCCCACGACCAGAGCATCAGATCCAAAATGATTCCCTTAAACATACAAACTCCCAGGTTCAGAGCATCAGATACTGCTAGCTCTACATTTTGCTCTCAAATAGTGGGGCATTATGAGCTTTTCATGAAGCCAAATGCTCCAACCGAGAGAAAAAGATACGATTTGTTTCAGCAAAACAAACAAATCGGAGCATCAGAAGAAAGAACATGGCATCCACATGGACCATTTGCAAGGAGGCACCAACCAGTGAGTGGTAACGCATGTCAAAGTTCTGAAGAGACAGTCTACAGTGCTTCAGTCACAAAAGTTTGCAAGTTGGAACCAACAACCAAGGTCCAATACCGCTTGTATATAATTAGGTTCTTTAAGTATATTGATAGGAGTTTGATTATAGAAAAGATTTAAGAATTTGTTAGAAGAAGTTTTATGACTTCCAACCATGGGAAATCAAGAAAAAAAAAAAAAAACTTTGCAAGTCGGAGCTGGGGTCAAGTCTCTTCTTGATTGAGAATTTTGCTAAAAAAAGAAAAGGAAAGTAATAATGTATGGATATTGGTGTAGTACATATTTACCGTATTGATATATTTTTTTGAAAAAAAGAAATGTTTGATTCTATTTGTTAAGACTCCATTGGGTGCAAATATGATATTATACTTTATTCTCTTATAATTTTACAAATTCTTAAATATGTTTTTGGTCTTTTAAATTTAAGTCACTTTTGTTTTTGTCTCCAAATTAAATTTTTTTTTTAGTTTCTCAATTTCAAAAAATATTCATTTTAATCTCTTTCCATAAAAACAATTTCTTAGATGATTTTGGAGTGACTGAGAGTTTATTTATTTTTTATTGAGAGGGACTAAAAAGAGTATTTTTTTAAAATTAAAGGACTAAAAAATAAATTTAAATTTGGGAGACCAAAAATAAAAGTAACTCAAATTTAAGAGACAAAAAACATATTTAAACCTTTTACAAACTTACAACATCCAAAGTACATAAGGTTGGAACCAGAACTTGCTTAAGGATGCCAAGAATAAAAAAAAAATTCACTTAGTAGAAAAAAACTTCATACATAACATATACAAAAAATTTAATATAAAACTAATATCTTTTATGAATAAAAAAATTCATAATTATATTATGTGAAAAAATAAGGCTAAATTATTCACATGGGTAATTTATAGACATTACTTCAAGGGTAAATGTGCTATCAAAAAAGACATTACTTCAAGGGTAAATGTGCTATAAAAAATTACTTAAGGGATCATTTTACAATTTTTAATAAATAAGGGATCATTTTACAACTTTTAAAAAATAAAAGAGCAAATTATAACCTAAAATAAAGATAAAGAATCAACAAAATAATTTAGCCGAAAAATAATATATAAAAAAGAAATAAATTAGGAATTTAATTTAAATATACTAACAATGCAAATGATTTTTGTTTTTTCATTAAATCATAAACTATTATAATGGTAAAATTAATGATTTTTGTAACAACTATTTTCAAAAGTCATATGTTTTCATAGTAGTAATTTCTAATTAATTTACACTGTAAAAATCATTATATTAATAATGCATAAAAATTAAACTCATAATTTAGAACAATAAAATATTAATTTGTTATATATTTTAGGGGGCTAAACTTTTTATATAATAACTAAAATACACTTAAAAAAATAAAAATCAAAAGTGACTCCACGAAGCATAATTTTAAAAATCAGCTTATATCGGTCGAGCCCGGGCCCGGATGGTATCAATTTTAGATTCATTAAAAAGTTTTGGAATTTGATGAAAAAGGAGATTATTTGTTTTGTGGAAGAATTCCATTCACATGGGGTTTTTCCTAAAGGTACAAATTCTTCTTTTATAACTCTTATTCCAAAAATTGAGGACCCTCAAAGCTTAGGTGATTTTCGGCCCATCTCATTAGTGGGATGTATGTACAAAATTGTAGCTAAAATTCTAGCAAAAAGAATTAAAAAAGTGTTGCAGGAGGTCATTGATCCTAGGCAAAGTGCCTTCTTGGAAGGAAGAAATCTACTCCATAGTGTATTGGTGGCAAGTGAGGTGGTAGATGAAGCAAAGAGGAAGAAGAAAGAGTGCCTTCTATTTAAGGTAGATTATGAAAAAGCTTATGATTGTGTGTGTTGGGAATATCTCTTTCATATGTTACACAATTTGGGTTTTTGTGAGAAGTGGATTGGTTGGATTAGAGGATGTTTATTGTCTAGTAGAGTGTTAGTACTTGTAAATGGTAGTCCTACAAAAGAGTTTGATATACATAGAGGACTTAGACAAGGAGACCCGTTGGCCCCTTTTCTTTTCACGGTGGTGGCGGAAGGCCTATGTGGTCTTATGAGAGAGGCAATAGAGAAGGAAATGTTCAAGGGGTATAAGGTGGGCGCTGGGGGAGTGGAGGTAAACTTGTTGCAATATGCGGATGATACTATTTTTATTGGTGAAGCTTCTTTGAGAAATGTGAAGACTATCAAATGCATTCTTAGAGGTTTTGAATTGGCATCGGGGCTAAAGGTGAATTTTTGCAAAAGTAGCTTCTTGGCGTTGGGTGTGGTGGAGGATTTGGAGGCAAGGCTTGCGGGGGTTCTAAATTGCAAATTAATGAAGTTGCCTTTTGTATACTTAGGCATACCAATTGGTGCAAATCCTAGAAGGAAGGAGATGTGGGAGCCTATCATAACAAAATTCAAAAAGAAGTTATCCTCTTGGAGCCATAGACACCTATCCTTTGCGGGTAGAGTTTGTCTAATCAATTCGGTGCTTAATGCTTTACCCCTTTTTTTTCTCTCTTTCTTTAAAATTCCAAATGTGGTGGTAAGCACTTTGGTGAGTTTGCAAAGGAATTTCTTGTGGGGAGGTGAGAGCCAAAATAGAAAAATCTCTTGGGTTAGTTGGGAAAAAATTTGTAGAGAAAAACATAAGGGTGGTTTGGGTATCAAAGACTTGAGAGTTTTTAATGAAGCTTTGTTGGGTAAGTGGAGGTGGTCTATGTTTCATCAAAAAGGGGCTTTGTGGGTGAGGGTGTTGGAGGAGAGATATGGTGGGTGGAGAGGGTTGTTAAAAGAAGAAATTAATGATAAAGGAGCTTCCTTGTGGTGGAGAGACTTATCTTCAATATGTGGAGACAAAAGTAAATCCAAATGGTGGGATAATGGGGTGGAATGGGCTATTGGGGAGGGGAAAGAGGTGAGATTTTGGTTAGATAATTGGTGTGTGGATGATAGCCTTGAGAAAAAATATAAGAGGTTGTTTCTTATTTCACAACAACAAAATGAAGTGGTAGGAAATATGGGAAAATGGGAGGGTGAGGTGTGGAAATGGGACTTTAAGTGGAGGAGAGAAAGGTTTCAATGGGAAAATGATCTCATTGAGAACCTCTTGGTTAGGTTAGGAAATGTTAAACCGGAAAAAGATGGTGCCGATAAGTGGGTATGGAATCATCACAATTCGGGCATATATACTGTTAATACTGCTTATAATATTATTAACAGCATGCAGGGTGAAATTGCCAATAGCCCATTTTGTAGCTTCATATGGAGGTTAAAAATACCTCCAAGGGTCAACACTTTTATTTGGAAGTTATGGCTTGGAAGAATCCCAACCAGGGATAACTTAAAGAAAAGAAATGTGCAGCTGCCGGTGGAGGATGAGAGGTGTCCTTTCTGCAATCAACAAGAGGAAACTGTGTCACATCTTTTTTTCACATGCCCAATATCGGTGCAGGTATGGGATCAGTGGCATAAATGGTTGGAATTGAAAACAGTGTTCCCATTAAGCACAGAGGAGCACTTTTGGCAACATTCGATTCCTGGGGGATCTAGGAGGGGTGATGAAGTGTGGAAAATCATTTGGTGTGCTACTGTGTGGAGCATTTGGAGGCAGAGAAACTCAATCATATTTAACAACAAACTTTTAACCAGAGACAGTATCATGGATTCTGCAAGATTACAAGCTTGGTCATGGCTCAAGATGTGGGATGCCAACTTTAATATTTCCAATAAACAATGGTTGGCAAATACCCAGGCATGTATCTCTGTTATGCTGAGATAGCTTTTATTGGATTTAGTGGTCAAGTTCATATGTGCAGGTGGCGGGATAAATCATGCAAGACTGCATGGATTTGCTATACCAAGTTCTATTACTACTTTTGTTTGAAAACATGTTTCGGTAGTCAAATGGGTTGATGTTAATGGGATTTTTTTTGTAAGTACAGAGGGGTGGTATACATATACTTGTGGGGGGTATATTTTGATCCTTTTGGTGGTGCGTCTGTAGTAATTTGTACGTAACTTTAATGTGGTAGGATGTGGAGAGGTGGTTATTACATATTTATGGCACTTCCATAAATATTAAATAACCTTTTCTAATAGTAGGTAGAGGGTGGTGGTCTCACTGGAAAACTTGTTATTGTATTTGTTTGGGTATTTCTTATACCTGTTATTATATATATACTTTTAGTTTTGCTGATAAAAAAAAAAAAAAAGTGTGGACCTTCCAAAGAGGAAGCCTAAGACTCCTAATGAAGTGGTGCTAAATGCCAAGGGTTGGCGTTAAGTGCGACACTTTGGAACAACATGTTGAGTTCCATCTTCAAAGTAAAGTGTGTTTTATTTGTGTGCTACTCTTCTATATTTGCTAACATGTATGTAAAATGTGAAATGACATAAATACTTCTGCATAAGATATAAGATGTAATAATTAATGTCTTTTGGTAAAAAAAATATTTAGAACAATTATTTTTTATACAAGAAGAATTTTTATATTTTTCACTCACAATATAATAGAAAGATATAATTATTACTATTTATGTGAGAAGATAGGACATATTTTTCTCTTATAGTGTTCCTAAAGTGAGAATGAATAATTTGTTTGAAGAGAAGACATGAAAATAAGCGAGGACAATTTTGTCATTTAGTTGAAACATACTACTCTTTCATTCTTCATCCAATTTTTGACAAATTTGATTTTAACATAGGGCTCACATTAACTTTTATATCCTTCCTCTAAATGTGGGATTCCAAATGATGGAACAAATTATTTTTTGGTTAAATTACTTTTTTTGGCCAGTTTCTCTATATTTTATTTTTTTAATTTAATTTGTTGATCAACCTAGTCCATTTATTATTAAAATGTTCAATGTTGTTCTCTAATTGCCAAAAAATATGCAATGTGACCATTTCCGTTTGTTTTCTCACTATCGTTGTTAGCCTATTCCAATGAGATATGGACACATCATTGCTAGACTAATGTTCTTCGTAAGACAACATATGGAAAGAGTCACATTGCATATATTTTGACAAAGAAGATCACATTGAATATTTTAATAATATAAACTAAGTTAAACAAATTAAAAAATAGAGGAGCCAAAAGAATAATTTAGCATTATTTTTTTTAACTCTTTTCCTTCTCATATATATTCCTTCCTTCAATTTTCTATTGAAACAAACACAACATTAGTACAAAAGAGAGAGAATATATTGTGAGCAATACCATTAGATAAGATATAACCTTTAATGATTTGTTTTCTCTACCTATAATTTGTCTTTTGATTAATTTATAACATTTATTTATTAATTGATTTGTCTCTTAAGGTGACATACACGTATATTATTTAAACTAAAGAGTTTCGGGATACCAAGCCCTCAAAGCAACGTTATATATTGACAAATATGTTGGTATAACACAATTCACACAAAGCACAAAAAGCAAGAATATATATATATATATATATATATATATATATATATATATATATATATATATATATATATATATACAACACGTGTATACGTAAGAATAAATAAGAAGAAAAAAAGGTTGGAAAAGAGATAAAGAAAATAAAGGGAATATTCGTTAAATGGAAAACATAAACCAAAAAGATAAAGGAAGAAATTAAATAAAGGAATTGAGTAATTTATAAACTTTTGAAAAAAATAATACAAAAATTTATTTTAAATTGCTTAAAATAGATATATAGGCATGCAAATCTATATAGTCTAAATATTCTTTTAAAAATTTTCATTTATTAGAGACTTTCTCAATAAAATACAATAGCACTAATATTCTAATACTGATTAATTGAAATCAAATTTTTTGGTTTAATTACAAATTTTACCACCCAACTTTCATAATTTTGCGAATTTTACCACACAGGTTTTATTTTTGCAAATTTTACCGCCTAAGTTTTCAATTTTTGCACATTTTACCACTATGATATTTCACAAAAAAAAAAAGTTAAAGAATTCAAAACTTTTTTTTTTTGTGTGTGAAACATGAAGGTGGTAAAATGCACAAAAATTGAAAACTTAAGTGGTAAAATTCGTAAAATGATGAAAGTTGAATGGTAAAATTTGCGAAAAAATAATTTGAATGGTAAAATTCACAAAATGATGAAAGTTGGATAGTAAAATTCGCAAAAAAAAAAAATTGGATGGTAAAATTTATAAAATAATAAAAATTGAATGGTAAAATCTGTAATCAAGTAAATTTTTTTAAAAGGCAATTACAAAATTAAAAATACTGTGATGTATACCATATAAACTTTCAAAACTAGTCCAAATCTAAACTTTTGTAATAAGAAAATAAAAAGTGAATTGATGGAGGGTCCCATCCTGCTGAAAATGCTAGAGCTAAAGTGCTGCTTCTTCATAGCCTGCTTTTCCTTTAATTTCCCTTTTGGTTTTCCTGGTCACCAAAAATTGTTAAATTTTAATTATATTACGCATCCGCTTGCTTGCATACGAATTATGGAACAATTTTTATGAACCAGAATCATATCTTCATGTTCAATTCTGTCATGTCCCAACCGACACTAACGTTGCTATGCATACTATATAAACCATAACAATCCACGTTATACGATGTGCATTCCTACGTTATTATTACACATGGTAGTTTTGGACACAATCTCATAAAACGGTTGTTACGTCACATCAATATCTATAGCTAGTAACAACACTTCATTAGTTTTCAATATGTTTTCAACGGCCACCGCAGACGGTGTTTCGGCGCCGTACAATTCCACGGTGGCGACGATGGTGGGGCGGCGGCGGATTCCGATACACACGACGTTCTACTGGGGGCACAAGGTGGACATACTTTTCCGGTGCTGGCCCGGCGACAGTGCCGCCATGTACGCGGTGGCGCTGCTCCTGGTGTTCTTCATGGCGGTGCTGGTGGAGTGGCTTTCGTTCACTAACATTGTGAAGCTGAAGCCTGGGGGCTCAAACGACGTCGTTGGGGGGCTCCTCAAGACGGGGCTATACGGCGTGCGTTCCGGGCTCTCTTATTTGGTGATGCTGGCCGTTATGTCGTTTAATGGGGGCGTGTTTGTCGTTGCAATTTGTGGCCACGTCATCGGGTTCTTGATTTTCGGGACGCGGGCTATAATGAAGAAATCGGGTGGGTTGGATTCATCGAAACCGTAGGGTTTACCCGGTTTGGAAGTTTGAAAGGTTAACTACCGTTGGATTATGAATAACGTGGATCGTGCGGCTGTGCTTTTTCTGAATTCTTGAGAAAAATAAACGAATGAAAAAGAGTTGAAAACGGTGTGGTTTTGCCTTTCCTGGGATGGTAAACTGCCAAGAAAAAGAAATTGTGATGGTGTTTTTGGATGTTAGAATAACGAAACCAACTTTGGGTCTGTTTGCGTTATTTTGTAATTCCGTTTCATGAAAGTGAAAAAAAAAATTGGATGTTTTTCGTAATTCATGCATTAACTAATTAATCATAGTAGCAAATTTGTGCGAGGTTGCGGAGTAGCTTTTACGCTTTTTACGTAGATTTTATGACAGTGTATTTGGATATACTTTATAGATATAAGATTTCACGTCAAATTAGAAAATACTGTGAAAACACAAATTCACAATTTCTGAATTGGCACATAATATATGTTAAAAACACAAATGATAAACATTTCGGAGGGAAGACTTCATCAAAGGTGACATGTGATCAATCAGGTTTTTACCAAAATAAAATCAATAAATACTTCATACTAATAACATGATAATAATTATAAAAAAAAAAACTAACGCAGGCTTCGTTGTTGATATATAATTAGAGGTGAGTATATGGGTTGTGATTCATGAACGGCCAATTTAACTCGTAGTTAAAGTAAGCTTGAGTCCAATAAAAATTAGCCCATATAAATATAGACCTATTCGGATTGACTTGTTTAGGGTTGTTTATTATTTTCCACAACATAATTATTTCTTGTAATTTTAAAATTGATTGTGAGGAAAAAAATGAGCAATTTAATGGTTATAGCAAATTAAGTGAGCTATGGATGATTTTTTTTAACATTGTTGTATTGTCAATTTAATATATTTTTTACACTATCATTTTAATTATATTATAGATTGTTGTCATCAAAATTAAAAGTTTAAGCCTTGCAACAATACATTCTTATACACTAAAAAAGATTACAATCTCTTGAAAATAATTTAATTCTTTCATTTATTTTCTTTTAAAGAATGGCAATTGTCATTATTTAGTTATATATAAAATTTCTTACATGTTATGCATGTAATTTTTTTTTAAGTCAAGATTTTTTATATTGGTCTCCTAAAATAAAAGCGCTGGCTGCACCCATGATTATATTATCAACCATGTGAAGGTAAGATATAAAGAAAGAAAGAAATAGGTGAGCCATGAAAAGAAAAGCAGAACAGAAATGAATTATGCCTAAAGGCATGGGGAGAGACTATTTACTCATGGGAAAAGTTTGGTAGACACCAAACTGATCTGATCAAAACATAGAAGAAAGGGAAAAAAAGTGTAAATATAATAAATGATATTATAAAAAAAAAGAGATAAAAAAATAGATATCAATAAAATGTATGATATATAGAGGTGTCTATAACTCTATTACTAGTATATATGATTAGTTATGAATAATTCTAAAGCTTCTTATTTAGTCCTCTTATAAATCCTCTTATTACTTTTTTATGATAAATTTTAAATGTATTTTATATTTTCAAGACATTAAATTTTTTTACTTTTCATTTAATACTTATCATAAAAGATAATAGGACGATTTGTAGGAGGAAGGAATAGGAGGATAACCTGCGTTAGAGTTATAGCCTATTTTTTCTTCCCCATTTTCACTCTCTATTTTGTTCTATATTTTTCCTTTCTCTGTTTTGTTTTTCTTGTTTTTTTTTTTGTTCTCAATTGCAAATTTTGGAAGTGGCGGGGCTCGATAACTTCGGGATGGATTCTGGGTATGGCAAGTTACGACTTAAGCTCTGTTGGTGGTGGATGAGAGGCTTGCTCATGGTGGTTCAATTATTCGGAGGGGTTCGATGGTTTTGGAAAAGGGAAAGAGAGGGGGTTACGGAGTAGTCTTTTCATTTGATTGGTCTTCACTTATATTCCTCTTACATAGCTTTTAATTACATATTTAAAATTCATATAACTTATATAATGATAGGTGCATATGTTGGGGATAAATGTGTATACTCAAGATCCATTCCATCATGTTATCAATTTTAATTTTAATAAAGAATTGTTCTTTATTCTATTATCATATTTATTATTTGATTAAATTGTTAATTTGACAAGTCCTTGATTATAATTAGAGACTTGTTATCATGATAGAGATTATGATAATGAGAAATAAGTCTTTTATAATTTTAATCTAAATTGTTCTTGATCATAGGATTATTGTGAATAGAATATCAATTATTCGGGTAGATCAATATATATGTGATGATTTTTATTGGATAAAGATAAATAGATCTCATTTATTAAATTACATATATAGATGATGCACATGTGGATATTATCATTGAACTGACTCAACTGACTGTCAATAGGAAATTCTCAAAAAGAAATGTAATAATTTCCTTTGACACGAGACTATCATAGTAATTAACAAGTTATTTATTATGTTTTAATACCGGACACCTAATGCCTTAGGGCACTAGTTGAATGGATATTGGATATGATTAAATACCTGCAGAATTAATAATTAATCAAGAAGGAATCCATCAACTCTTGATAATGAGTTTGAGCTCTATGATATAATTAAGACCTTGGCCAAGACAATTGAATGAACGAAAAAAAAAGTTTCTTAAATCATTCATTAATTAAATATAATGTGTTAACTTATTAGAATTTGACAGTAAATAAAAGCCTCTGCCTAAGAACAAAGTGCACTAGAGACAGACTAAAAGAAAAATCTAGTACGTCTAAACTTAAAAAATAGAAAGAGGGGTTTACTCTTCTTAGAGTTCCACTTATTAAAGAATTGATAGCAGAGATTGGTCTCGATGTGGATACACATAAAGTCTTCATACAATTGAAGAAGTTTTTGTTGCTTTAAGAACGCATATTTGGATAAGCAATTCTAAATTTATTTATTTATTATTATTGTAGCATATTTTAAACATAAAATAATCTTTTTATTCTGCTGCAAGTGTTATGAACACTCTTTTATTCTGCTAGGAGTGTTAGCGCTCCCTTACAACTATCAGCATATGGAATAATGTCACTAATCATCAAATAATTCCCCAAACCTATGACACGCATACGTCACATAAATATGTTATCAAGTAAAACTCCTAAAAGAAAAAGCGACAGTAATTCCATTTCCAACAATTAATCTACGAACGACAGAAACGAATTCAAGCAACATACACAAGAAAAGCATAATCACGATCAACTTCAAACCTCAAACAAGTGAACAACGTACACAACACAAGAAACAAATATGATAACCTTCTGGTGGTCTACCTCATTATTGTTGTTGTCTTCCTCTTCTCCAATGGTCTCAGTTTCTTTCCAGTCCAAACCTGTGTTTTGCACGCGCCAAATTAACGGCGATTAAAACCAGAATCTTATCTCTCATTTCAAACACAAACTTGAAATATGCATGTCTCCACGATCTCTTCAACACCAAGCTGCCACAGACTATCCAGAAGCTCGTAATGTAACCGAGAGCCATGCTTCCATATAACCACAACCTTTCAGTCTTGTCATCATCATCTTCATGTTTTCTTCCTTGCTCTCCATTTCCAGGCAACGGTGAGCAATTAGTTGGCAACGGATCCCCACAAAGTTGAGGGTTGCCTACATAAATTGATGGATCATTGAAGGTTCCGAACTGATTAGCAACCGGAATTTGTCCAGAGAGGTTATTGTATGACAAGTTCAAATAGCTCAAGAAAGTCATGGAAGCCGTGCTTGGAGGGATTGAACCCGAAAGGCAGTTGTGTGAAAGATCGAGACTTTCTAAACCTGTTAATGATCCAATGTTGTCGGGTATGTTTCCCGTTAGCTTGTTCCACGACAAATTCGGGGTACCCAAGTGAATTAGCTCTGTTAACTTGTCTGGTATCTTTCCACAAAGATTATTATTAGAAAGATCAATGGTGGAATGCACGGGCATTCGGTTCATGTATTCAATTATTCTTCCTTTCAGGATCAACTCTATATGCCTCGTGTATGATAAAGAGAGAAGAAATGAAAATGGTTCTGTTGAATTAAAGAAGTAAGTTTGAGGCAGTTTGAAGCTATGCATACCACCCAAACATGTTGGTACAGATCCTGATCGTTGTTTTCTGCCAGATCCAATAAATGGAGAAAAGGTAGACTACATAGCTCTTCAGGAATGCTTCCTGTGAGTGTGTTACCTCTTAACAGTAACTCTGAAAGTAAAGGAAGGTTTTTGTTGATCTCTTTTGGCATAGACACAAAAAACCTATTGTTTCCTAACGGCAGAGTTCGCAGATGAGTACAATTTTGAAAGGCTGAAGACAAATCTGTCGAGAGATTATTGTTGCTCAATTCTAGGATATAAAGAAAAGGCAGAGAGCATATTGAAGTTGGAATTCCACTTGACAAACTGTTATTGGATAGATCAATAATGCTTAATTTTGGCATACTCATCCAAAACACAGGTATAGCTCCAGTTAAGTAACTGTTAGATAAATCAAGAAATGACAAATTTTGAATCCTATTTATGGATAGTGGAATGCTCCCATCCAGGTGGTTATTTGAGAGATCCAAGAACTCCAAATCTGACATTTCTTCGCCAATATTTCCTGGCATTGTTCCGGACAACAAGTTGTTCCTTAGATTGAGAGCAGTGACATTAGACCAAAGAGGGATTGAGCCCTTCAACTGATTGAAAGCGAGGTTGACCATTACAGAATACGACGGAGAGAAGTTCAATATTTTGGGAAGGTAGCCACTTATTTTGTTGTGAGAAAGATCTAGCTGCAAAAATTGGGAGGACTTATTGTAAAGCCAACGGGGTATCTCCCCAGAAATTCTAGCATTTTTTAGGAATACATCCTACAAGAACATTAGGTTTCTGAGCCAGTTAGGAAATATGGGGCTAACCTGACAATCATTAATTTCCACAAGATACAAATACTTAAAAGGTGGAATCCAGTCTTGCGTCACTTTGAAGGCAAGTGAGTTTGTTTTAGATGATACAGAGAAACTGATCAGGCCCGTGAGATTATGGAAATGAATATTTGTCATTGTGCCTTCCCAATTGTTCTGGAATAGATTTAGATTATACAACTGGGTTAGTTGACCAATACTTTCTGGAATTTTCCCATTCATCATGTTGCCTTCCAAGTTCAGATAAGTTAGATTTGATAAGTTTCCTATTGATGCTGGTATAGGACCTAAGAGTGAGTTGCTAGACAGATCAAGATCATACAGACTGTTCAATTGCCCTACAGAATGGGGTAATTTCCCAATTAGGTGATTTGATCTCAATCCTAAAGACTCCAGACTTTGGTCGCTACAAGATGACAAGGTCTCCAACATTTCAGTTATATCACCAGTGAGATAATTATTGGATAGCTCTAGATTCTGAATCTTGCAGAGGTTCCGTCTCAAAAACACAGGAAGAGGACCTCTTAGAGATGAAGAATAAAGATGAAGTTCCGTGAGGTTACTCATATTGAACAACCATGAAGGTATAGAGGAATTAAAAGAATTCTTAGATAGATCAAGCACCGAAAGTGATGTAACATTCTCAAATGGAAGAGATGGAGGGAGAGTACCAAGATTGCAAGACTGCAAATGTAACTCTAACATAGGTGGCATCATATTCACAGCTTGAAACAACTCATAGGACGTGCTGTTAATGTTAACAGAATCCATATGAAGATACTGAAGTGAAGATAGAGCAGAGAGCCAGCTTACATCTCTGACCCAAAGTGAATGAGAACGAAATGTTGTAGAGATATCAAGATAATGCAAATTTGACAAATTGCCAAGATGAGTAGGAACCATTCCAGAAAAATTTGCATCGGATAGGTCAAGGTAACGCAGCATATTGAGAGAACCAATAAATTTTGTAATGGGGATTCCTTCAAAGTTACTGTTACTTAGATCCAAGTGACTCAGATGTTTCAAGTCTGTTATTGAAGGATTTATCTCACCGCCTAAAAATGAGAGTTCAAGCTTTAGAACGTGACCAGTTTGATTGTCACATTCTATACGCATCCAATTACAACAATCCTTCCCAACCCATGAAGAAAGGAAATGGTAAGGATCCTTGAGATCTTTTTTGATTTTAAGGAGGGCAACTCTCTCTTCCTTAATGCAAAGAGTGCTACTAGCATTAAGGCTGGTAACTACACAGGGAGTTGGTACAAAAAGAAAGAGGAGAGGAATAATAAAATATCCAAAGAGTTTTGTGCTTGCCATCCTTCCCCAGTGGATATGAGATGTATATCAATAGAGATATATATAGAAGAACAAAGTGGATAGGAATTAATTGTTTGGTTTGTCTTTCTTTCTTCTTAATACATAGTCGCATTAATTTTTTATACTGATATACAAAATATTGTGAAACTGTCCGAGGTTGCGTATCATCTTCTGCGAAGTTCACTAACTCAAATTAACCAAGATGTAGACCATTGGAAGTTGGCAGTTGGCACACCTTAAATTCTATAGTCGTGCCCCATTCTGAAAACTCAAGTCATAAACTGTTGGTAGGGCTTTCTTGACTTCTAGTTCCCGTCCTTTGCTTGCACTATTTTTATTAATTGTATAGAATTTTATCAGCATTTACTTAGTGAATTATGAGGGTGTGAGATTGATGCATACTTGTTATGACTTTCTTGAAAGCAAGCAGCTCAAGACATGATAGGAGGTTTGGAATGAGTAGCGTGTTGCCTGCGGACTCTAGGTTTACAGCTAATTAGATATTAGTTGTTGTTCTCTTCTGTTTAATTTCATTTTTCTTGGCTTAATTACCAATTTGGTCCCCAAATTATTTAAAAAAAGTCAATTTGGTCCCTAAATTTTTAAAAGTTTCAATTTGGTCATCAAATTTTTAAAAATGCTTCAATTAGGTCCTTACTGTCAAATTAAAACTAATACCGTTAATACAAGAATTCTGGCGGCTTTCATTTGTGAATAGTGGCGATTTTTAGCCGCCACTATATTTATTATTTTTTTTAAAAATTCACATTCATCCATCATTTCAGAATTTTTTTTAGAAATAATAATAAATATAGTGGCGATTTTTAGCCGCTACTATTCGCAAATGAAAACCGCCAGAATTTCAGAAATTTTTAAAAAGTAATAATAAATATAGTGACAG
Source organism: Pueraria montana var. lobata (assembly GCA_026413185.1). Classification (NCBI taxonomy): domain Eukaryota; kingdom Viridiplantae; phylum Streptophyta; class Magnoliopsida; order Fabales; family Fabaceae; genus Pueraria; species Pueraria montana. The sequence goes on along the minus strand of CM048650.1, from coordinate 73,700,093 downwards.
CTAAAAATGACCACTATTCGCAAATAAAAACTGCCAGAATTCCAGATTTTTTTTTAAAAGTAATAATAAATATAATGGCGACTAAAAACGGCCACTATTCGCAAATGAAAACTGCCAGAATTCCAGATTTTTTTTAAAAGTAATATTAAATATAGTGGCGGCTAAAAACCGTCACTATTTGCAAATGAAAACCGCCACTATTCTCGCATTAATGGTGTTAGTTTTAATTTGACGGTAAGGACCTAATTGAAGCATTTTTAAAAATTTGAGAATCAAATTGAAACTTTTAAAAATTTAGGGACTAAATTGACTCTTTTTAAATAATTTGAGGACCAAATTGATAATTAAGCCTTATTTCTTTCTGTACTGTAGTAAAAAATCAATTACTATTATAATTTATTTTATCAGCTACTGTACTGTAATTTTATTTTCACCTATAATATTTTATAGATGAGTAATAAAAAATGTTATTTAGGTATTTTTTTATTGTTTTTTAGTGAATCCATCAATAAAAAATTTTATTTCAACGGGTCAACATGTCAACTTATCTCTAACCCTTTGTTTGGTATGACGGAAATGGAGAAGATGGAGAGAAGAAATACACCTTTTTAGTGTGGATCCCACACTTTTTACACTCTACTTTAATTCAAATATCTCCATTTTATTTCCATCATTTCCATTTTCATCTTTTGTACCAAACATAGCCTAAATAGGCTTCTTGATATTTTCAACTTATTTTACCAACGTCGGTTAACCAGCCCCACCCTAGGGAAAAACGAGTTAAGTTGACCCATTTTACCATCTTTATTTTTGTAACCCACATAATTAATATCATTCAAGATTATTTTTTCAGTTTTGGTATTTTACACTATCAATTTTTTCATAAATTATGTGAATATATTAAAATTCAATTAAAATTTATAGATGTTCAACACAGGACAAAGAGGAAAGTGATCATGTACCTACAATTTCAGGGCAGTGCATTGATCATTCAATGGTGGTTTGCCAAGCTCTACAACGGTAAGAGTACGTACACTTACAAAAACTTTAATACTCAAGTAAATATTTTTTTTTTGGTGGCTCAAAGGGAATTTTGCATAAGAAAGGAATCGAACACATGTTCTTCTGCTAAATAGATCGTTCCACATGTGAATACAACGAGACCTTACACCATTACACCTTACACCACTACGCTAATCATATAGGTTATACTCAAGTAAGAACGAGTCTTAATCATGAGGTTAGAGACTGAGTAAATATGTACATTGAGATGGCTATGAACAAGGTTTTTATAGCCGTATTGTTTTTATCATTAAGTCCTAGCGTAAACAACTAATTGAGTCTTTCTAACATTGAGATGGCCATGGAGTATTCCAGACAATAGATATAAATTTATAGAAAGATTATATATAAAATGTCATCATAAACAATGATACTCTCTTTATAATATTTTCTCTATGATTGGTTAAAATTACTAGAAAATCACAAATTTGGTGGATCCTACTTCTTATATACTTTCTCTCTTAATCTAAAAAGTGAGACATAACAAAATTAGTGATCTCCAATAATTTATAAGAAAGAAAGTATCAGAGAGAATCTTGGTAGCATTTTTTATGATAAAATTATGTGTCAAATGAAAAAAATAAAATATAATTGGATATATCTTATTGTTAATATAAAAAATAATTAAACAAATAATTTAGGATTTATTAAATTAAAATTATATATATAAAATAAGCATGTGTGAAGACAACATGACATGTGTGAAGACAACATGACCGGGGGGGGGGGGGGGGAATAAAATGATAAGAATTAATCCTCTTTTTCAAATATTTAGACTTAGTTAATATAGGAGTTATTATGGGAAAACAAATCCAATGATTCTTTCAACAAGTCACTTTCTTGAATAGTGACATTGGAAGAAGAAAACTTGCCGTTCTCACTCCGTTACTCGTCAAGTACTCGTTTATTAAATTATCCACAAATTTTTTGATATCTGCGGATATCCACAAATATCCATAGATATTTTATAAAGAAAAAAAAACAAAAAATAATTATCTTCTATAGTTATATTGCCAATTTATTTAAAAAAGGAATAGTTTAAAGGCTAACAAATTATTCTACCAATTATCCTAGTATATTTGACGTGAGAGAAAAAAATGATCAAAGAAAATAATCAAAAGTGACGTATACTTAAATGCATTAAATGGAAATTGAAATTAAATGTCATAGTGATAGTATATTGACAATTATAATGAATTTGCCAAAGAAAAAAATGATGGTAGCAAATTAAAGTAATTTTACCGAGGGAGTCTAGCTCAGTTGATTGAGTATGGTGTGTGACTTGTTGTAAATCTCCGGTACTTGTCTTCGATTCCTACGGATAAAAAAAAAGTAATTTTAATTTTAGTGAGTAGTGGATATTTATGGATATGGATAGTGTGATATCCATCCTTGCCCCATTAACAAATATATAGAGAAAAAAAAAAGATTAAATTATATGTGGATACTCATTTAGCTTTGTGTTTATAATCTGTAGCAGATTTTACCCACGGATATCTGTGGGTACATTTTTTTTTGTCATCCCTATTCATCCATTTTGGAACCTTGAAATGCTAACGTTGGATTATGAATAACATGGATTGTGTGGTTGTGCTTTTATGAATTTTTTAGAAAAAAAACAAATAAAGTTAAAAATGGTGTGGTTTTGCCTTTCATGCAATGGGAAACTACCAAGAAAAAGAAATTTCGATGGTGTTTTTTGAGGTTAGAATAAGTGAATAACAAAAACCAAGTTGGGTCTGTTTGCATTATTTTGTCTTTCTTCCATCATCATCATCATGATCTTGTAGATATTGACCTACAAGGGTGACATTCAGCTCAAACACAAACAAGACAAATAGAGAGGGAGTGAGATACATCTCACAATACATTTAAATCTTAGAAAAACATAAAGGAGATAGGACACATTCATATACAACTATGCCACACAAACATATCACACCCAATCAAATGTCCTATACACATACGCACACATGCAAGAAAATGCACATTCATTTTAGGGACTCATATGCATGTGGTACTATTTTCGGAAACACTTCTTGAAGTATGCTAGGAGCCTATGTAGTCGACGAATTGCCGCACCATGGGCAATCTGACACTATCACTCTCACCGAGATGACACCACTGGCGACATGTCAAGGTGTTCTACCATCGCAAAGATACTCCAACCTATGAGACCAACATAAGCTTAAATGAGATTTCAAACCGTTGCATCACCAAGGTTAAAGTCATACGTAACTCATTCATGACCTCCCCCAATTGGGTTCATAAACATCGTTGAAAACACATATGCACGACATGATGCATGGTTAACAGACAATATGCACATGGTTTATTTTCAAAGTCCCTTTAGAGATTCCTATCCCATAGGAACTAGGTTCTCCTAACATTTTCCCAACACAAACACATATCATGGCATATTTCATTCATTCACATTTATTCATAGGCATCATGCATTCAAAGCGTAACATCAAGCATAAGCACATGCACTTAGCCACTTAGCAATTACATGGCACAATATAGTTTTATATGTCAAATACATCACAAGCACCCCCATAAGGTGTAAACACATCATCTAAGGTTATATTAAACTTATCGAGATGATCTTTACCGTATTTGATAGTTAACAAAACTGTCTTCAACTCCTATGTTAACCTTGAGATCTAGTTCAAAACTCTACTGTCTAAACTTATGAGAGACATGAGGACATTACTTGATCCTAACAACTTGACCATTGCTTACTAATTTGATTTTGTCTTAAGTTATAGACCTTATTTTTAGGTGATTCCAAAACTATTAGTTAGTTAACATTTGGATTTACCTTTCATATGAAGACCACTAAGCATAATTCAATTCATAAGGCCCTTTACTAGAAGGATTCCTCATTCATTAAGATTTCTAGACAGAATGGATCACGCTTGTGATCCGTGGTTCACGCTCGTGAGTAGTGGCAGATTTACATTTGGAATAGTTTAGACAGAATGAGTCATTACTATGATATGTGGATCATGCCCATGAGCAGTGACAAACATATATTTTGAATGGTTTAGACAAAATGAGTCATGGTCATGATTCGTGGCTCACGCCCGTGACGTGCGACAGACATAAAATTACAAACCTTTTCCGTTTAAAGTGAAAACCATGGGTTTCTAAACCTCCAAAACACATTGCTTATAGATAATAGCACATATCAACAACAAAACCCTAACTCATGCAAATCTATCAAATCCCCAATTCAAAGGCGCATAAGGGGAAAAACCCTAAAACATCAAAACGTTCAAATCAACAATCCAAAATAGAAATTAAAAGAGCTTCGGAGTATTCACAAGTTATCCAAGATGGCAAGATCAATAGAAGCACAAACATATAATTAATTGTGATTTAAGAGTTCCTCTATCCATCATGCAACAAGAGATGTCCTACTACCCTTTACCTTGAAAACGTGACTCCCAAAAGCAAAGCACAAGTGGTGCTAGCGTTTCCCCCCGTCTCTCACTCCTCCACTTGTGGCTTTGACGACACACCTCATTTCCTCACACAACACAAGAGTGAGTATTATGTTTCTAACTAAAACCTAAGGAGACTCATCATAAAATAGGTTTGGCTCACCTAACTCAAAGCCCAATTTTGCTCCCCTTAAAACTTAAGTCCCTTTCACAAAGCATCTACGAAAACCTCCCTCCCTCCCTCCTTCTCTCTCTCTCTTCTTACTAGACTTAGGTTATGGTTTGGTGGGCTTAGTTCTATTGTCTTATCTTATTAATTTTTTTAACGCTAGATTACCATTGACAAGAATGATCCTAATAATAGTAAATAGTAATATCAACAAGTCTAACAATAATATAATATAATAAGAATAACAACACAAAAATATACTATAGTATATATATCTTTAATAATAGTAATAACAACAAGAATAATAACAATATAATATAATAATAATGATAATAAAATAAAGACATTACAAGCAATATGACAATAGAGTCCTTATAAAAGTTTCCTCATGGCTTATTTCTAATGCCCCGAATTTGGGTTGTTACAACTCTACCCTCCTTAAAAAGTTTTCACCCTCGAAAATCAAGATCGAACTACACACATCTACCTTCCCCAATTTTGAAGAGATTGTCTTATCAAAGCTAGTTGTACGATATCTAACGTTATATTGGTCTTTTGCTCTCTTCCTAACTTCTTCTAAAATGTCAAATTCTTATGGTTATAACAAGTCCCTCGAAATCTCAAGTCATAACTAAGCAGTGACTATCACGGCAAGGTTTCCTACTTATTAGGCATCTACCATAACTCTTTCTTGTTTATGCTAGATACAACTGCAAGCACATGTCCTAGGCTTTAACAATCCTTCTTACTAAGGTTACTCATCTGAAAAGGTAGTTAGCGTCATGCTTAACTTTTCTATCGGTCTATCCCGAATCCTCGCTCTCCGAAACTTACCCATGGTTCTTCTAAGGAGATGTTTCAACTTAAGGTCTCACTCTCTTATGGTTGCGACTACTTACTAACTCTTAGCCATCAATACTATTCTTTTTAATCTAAACATTCACCTTAATTACCTCAAGAAATCCTAATCTTAAGGTGTCCAAAAGCTTTTCATTCATAACTCTACCTCTATCCTTTCGCATTCAGTCTAACAAAGTTTTTTCTAAACTAAACCTTATTTCAAAAGGTTTTATAGCTCCATTTTAATCCTGTCTACAGACTTTCTACCTTCAATCAAAGGGTTTTTAATTTATACTAGTTTGGTAGCCGTCTTCTCAAATGGGTTCTACTTAGGTGGGCACCCATTACCACTTCTCCTCTTGCGGTTCTAGTTTCAGGTTCTACGAGGTTTCTATCCCTTTATTTCTCAACTCCTACAAATTCCATTACCCTAATGAGTTTTGAACTAAGTTTAGCCTTCAAAAGGTCCTATGGTTGCCCTCTTAACTTTAAGCCATGACTAGGTCAATGACTGTCTTGACATTTTTTGAGTCATAAGACGAATCAAGACCCTCAATAATTTTGATTTAATGCAAACAAAGTTAAAAGTTGCGTCTAAAAATGTTAACAGACGAAAGTGTTGTATCTGCATCTGTAAGTTACAGACGATAGGCAGACAGACGCTATGTCTGATATCATTTAAGGCATATTTAATGCACTGTAGTTTTTGATCTTGTGCAGGGAATGTTCGAATGTCCTTCATAGGATCTGAAGAAGTGCAAAGGGAACAAAAAGAAGAGTCAAAGTTTTTGAAGTTTCCACTCACCTTAAAAGACATGCCACAACTGTAATGAGTACTTGTCTAAGTAGAAGTGATTTGACAATTGAAGCAGAAGATATGGAGTGCCCTGCAAGGTAGATAAGAAGACTGCTTTATTAGCTCTGAGTGACAATGGTGACAAGCATTTAATGCTCGCATTTAATGCCCCAATTGACACCCAGCTTCAGATGAAGGTCACATGCGAAGAAGAAGACCGTTTAAAGGCAATGGTTACTTCCTCAGCAAGTCTATAAATACCAAGAAGTTTTGAAGCGCTCAAGAAATGGAACTTACTTTGAAAACGCAAGCATTCTTTCAAGCCTTTAATTCTTTCTTTGTTCATATTTCTTAAGTTGTAAAAAGCTCTTAAAACACCTTGTAAATCCTGAGAGAAAAAGATTGTGAGCTTAACTTGTACATCCGTTTATAAGACGATAACTTAAGTCTATGTGCACCCTTGATCAACAAATCTTCTGATTTGTTGTAGAGCCAGAAGTGGCTTGGTAAGAAACAATATTTGGGTTGTTTAGCTTGGAGAGGCTAGTGTAAACATGACTTGGGTAGAGTCAGAAGTGGCAGTGAACAATACTTGTATCTTTTGTGAAAGATAGTGAAACTTGGTTGGTTGCTAAGAACTGGACGTAGCCTCGGGGTAAGATGAATCAGTATAAAATCTCTTTGCGTTTATCTTTTCTCCTTATCTTATATCTATTTGATCTAACCTTGAATTGTGATTTGTTTCTCTTTGAAAATTTACGTCTGTTTTCATATCAAAACATCGTTTGATGTTTTGTTCTTAAAAACCTTGTTTTTATTAACTTACAGACGATAGTCTTTTACGAAAAAGTTTGCGAAAATTTTAAATCATAATTCAACCCTCCTTCTTGTGATTTTTGCCTTTACAACATCATCCTTTACCTAGAAGACACTTACCATAACCATGCTATACTTCATCCATAATCATACATTTCAAGCACTTACTTTGGCCAATGGGTTCTATCTTATTTCGCTCCTCTTAGTTTGTTTAGGTTTAAACTACTAATGGCCTGCTAGGCTATTCCTTAACTATAAAAGATTTTGGTGACTTTTGTTGAATCTCACATAGGATGATTTTACTCTTAAGGCTTCTATGGATTTCTCCAAATTGTACTAGCTTAACTAATATGGTCCCTAATTCGAGTCCTAAGTATATAATTGTGTTAATTACTCAAAGACATAGTTTTGTTGTCCATAACAATCTTATATAAAAGATATATGTAGTCTTTAAAAAAAGGTTAAATTACTAATTTGGTCTTTATTTATTTATTTTATTCAATTTGGTCCCTCTTTTAATAAAAGGTCCAATTTAGTCTCTTATTTTTAAAAAATGCTTCAATTTGACCTTTTCATTCAATTGAGATTGGCGCATTGAAACATTTTTTTTTATAATAAAGGACTAATTGAAGCATTTTTTTTTTTTAAATAAGGAACTAAACTTGAGTTTTTATTAAAAGAGGGACCAAAATTGAATAAAATAAATAAATATATGTACCAAATTAGTAATTCAGCTAGCCTTAAAAAAAATAAGAGAAAGAGAGTGTTCTGGCCAGATGAATTATCTAAGTCAGTATTGTTCTTCTTCAGTGGACTCTCTCTTTGGTTGCAGATTTCAAACTCTCACCAGTTGTATAAATTTCTAAAACAATAGTTTTCATATTGGGGAATTTTATATGATCTCTCATAAGATTCCCAAGCTCAGCAATAATTTCATGATTTCTGGTCTAAATAACCGTAAATAAAATTGTATAGGGGGTTAACAAGGGCAAATTGATGCATAGTATCGGTGTATAATTGTAATATGTACCACCCTGGTGTCCCTGCATACAGTTATATGTTGTACATTATTACAAGTCAGATGCATATTCTTCAAGGATTTTCTGAGAATTGAATGATAAATTTACCTGCCATGCACTTCAAAACACGTCACAGCAACATTTCTCAAAAGCTGAATCACACAGGCAAATTCTCCCAACTTGATTTGAATGTTCATATCTACTAATTAATGCACGTGAGACAACAATACTAAGTTAGACAATATTAAATTCTAATGTTTGAATTAATGAGGATAGATGTATATGAATCCCTCGCCAGACTTGGATCAGCAATCACATGGGATGTTGCTTACATCATGGTTAAAAGCTTAACATCGTATTTTTTATTTTTTATTTATTTTTTAACAGCAATGACACAACTAGTTGATAAAAACTTAGCAGCAAAATTAAGTCTGGCATGAAAGAAGTCAAAGTGATTTTTACTTTATCTGGCCATGAATTTCCTGCTTGATCAGCATGTATTCTAGCTAGCCATAAAATATTAAAGAATTCAGCAGCTTAGGCATTTAAGTTTGCGCTATAAACAAAATTTCTGTTTTCTTCACCTTTGCACCCCCATTAGTAAGAAATCTACTTGCTGTGTGCATGAATTACACTTAGGGTGTGTTTGAATTACCATTCCGATATGTTAAACGTCAATCCGATATGAGAGGAGGATTGAGTTCAATGTACATTGAAAAGTAGGATTTGGCTCAAATAAAATGCACTACTCTTAATCTTCAATTCCACTTTGACAAAGCAGTTCTTGGTAAAATCATTTTGTGTGTGCATGCACGCACTTTGATTGTTTAATTATACCACATGCATGTATTTTATTGATATAAATTACAAAATTATTCTATATTATAATTTTGAGTTCTCATTCTTAAACTAGCACGATTTTAGAAGTCATTATCTTCCTTATTAAAGCATGTTTTTTTCTTCTTCCTGCAATACAATTTTAATATTCATTCCTATATATTATACGTTCAAGTTTTCGTTACTAAAAAACTCTCTATATATTTTTCTTATGAAATCATGTGTCTTCATTATTGTGTAAGATATTCTCTTTAATTAGTTATACAATTAAAGCAGAATTTTTAGTTTTATTTATTTATTTTATGTTTTCATCAATACTCAAATTTTATAAACATTAAATATATAATAGGATATTTAAAAATGACCACTAGAGAAATATTCATTAATACATTAAATATTTTTTAAGATTTTTCAAAATTAAATGTTTTCAAATGCCTATATTTCATATATTTTATTTTATATTCTTATTACTAATAATATATTTTGTTAAATGCATTTAAAATTAATAACTTTTTACACTTTATTTATCATTACAAATTAAATATAAAAAAAAGGTTTACCTACTATATTATGAACAAACCAAGAGAATAAATAAAACTATTGAGGTAAAATTTTATATAAAAATCATAAATAGTATATATTGTCCTTGTATATAATTATTTAAATGAGAAGATAGTAAATTAAAAAGAATAATGATTTGACTAATAATTGATTTTAAAAACTAATTTTGTATGGAGAAGATAATATTGATTATATGGACTCAATTTGGTTTTCATTATACAATTAAGCATTTTTTTTAATTAGGTAAAAGAAAATTTAATTTTTATTGGACAAAAATATTTAGTTAAAAATTCTTTCTGGTGAATTAAGTGTAAATTATCCTATTTACTTTTATTAAAAAAAATTATCATCCTTGTATGTTATATTATTTTATCCTATAACATAAGTTTAAATTTGTCTTCATACTATCATAGAAAATATTCATCCTTATTTATTATAATTTTTTATTCTTTCTATGAAAATAAAATAAAATATTTAATAAATTATTTAAATCATAAAAAGAGAAAGCAATAAAAAATATATTTAAATTAACATTATTATAAAAATGAATAAAAAAAAGTATAATTTCACCATAATAATTTAGATATTAATGTAATTTTAGGTAAATTATTTATTCATGTGAATTAAGTGAAAATTTTCTTACTTGCTTTTATGGAAAAAAAATATCCCGTGTATTATATTTTATATATAGTTTCTATTTTAATAAATTGACATATACATTTAAATGTATAAAAGAAAATTAAAATTTGTTCAGATAAAATAAAATATTGAATAATTTATTAAAGTAAGATGATAATAAATAAATAATTATTTATCTAAAATTGATTTTAGACACTAATTTTGCATAATGAAGATAATAATGATCACATGAATTTAATTTGATTTTTTGTTATGTAATTAAATATATACTAATTATATAAAAAGGAATTTTAAGTTTGATTGGATAAAATTCTTCAGTAAAAAAGTCCGTTAATTGTCGTAAAATGAGAAAAATGAATTTAACATGTAAAAATAAAAAAAAGAAAAGTAGATTTAATACCCGTGTAATATAGGAGTGTGTTGTATTTTATGCATATTTTTTATACTAATTAATTTATATATTGATTTTCACATATAAAACAATTGCATGAGACTATATCTCCAAGGACAATACGATGACCTGCAATATCCCATTTCTCACTCACACCCAAGTGTAAGCTTCATTCTTTAACATTGCTCTATATGAATGCATGATGAAACATAATTCTTATAATTAAATTTCAAAACATTTGTTATACATTGGTGCGTTTTTATCAAAAAAAAAATTTGTTGACCATGATATTAATTAATACGAAGTATTCACCGCTGGAAGCAGTAACTAATCTCCGTCAGGGACCATAAGTGCACACAAGGTGGATATTCTCCTCCCAACATGGTTTATTCTGTAACACCCTAAATCCGGGTTTACATATATTATCATTTTTAAACTTATTTTAATTCAATAGGCATCTTAACTAACTTTAAATTTTCCAAAAACTGTGAAGTTAATAAAACTTAGATCGAAATTTTATCGGATGTTTAAAACTTTTCATTAATTAATTTTGGAAGTTGCGTATCGCCGCCTCAATTATAAGTATACATGAAATAGAAATTTTCATAACCCAAATATTTTTTCGAAGTAATAGTAATATGTACATTCCCAAAGTGTATATCAAATACATAGGGTAATAAAGTACGAAAGCTGAATGTACATACCAAAAATCTGAAACCTAGGTCTACCCATATCCAAATACATAAAAAGAGGAAAACCTAGTCTCAGAGCAATCATCACTAACACCCAACCTTGCATGTTACACCAACCTCCAAACAAAAAGTGACGAAGCTGATGAAGATAACGTATTTATGACATCTACAGGTATTGCCACCGGTTCCTAAAAAAAATAAAACAGAGGGTGAACTCTCTGCTTCATCAAGCAATACACACAGAATGACTTCACAGTCACATACACAATCCTACTAGCCACCACGATGTGGTTCTCTAGCATTCACACCCGAAACCTATTCGTTTCCACAACTATTCATGTAAATTATTTCATACTGGCCAGCTGCCACTGGAACTTCCAGAACTCAGTGGTCTTACACATTTTTGAGTTGGATGACTGTTGGGAGTACACCTCTCACCATGGTACTATGGCGGGCTCTCACCAACCGATGATGTCTCGTATTTTTGTCAGGGTGGCCGAGTCAGCTACGTGATCTATCGTCACAACTCAGTGCCTTACCCTCCAAGGTCAACCTGCCTTACGATCATCTCCTAGGTACCAACTGTGGTCATCCATTACTCCGATGACTGACTCCTCAACACTCTCCTCACAGAGTTTATTTTCTTTCTTCGTCGCATGTGGGTTTCCCGCTGCACATGGTACAGGTGCGGACGAATTGACGCCGAACTAAAGGTACCACCTCTACGCTCACATATGCATATATAAATAAGGACTTTGTCTTTATCGCTACATCGTAACGATCTCATCATCTCAAGTGACGCGTCATTCGCAATCCGACCTTGGTTCACAGATAACTCGCAGCTGAAATATCCCACGCGACCTTTCACAGGTCTGTGTGAGCTTTTCTACCAAAGGCACTCGACGGCGGTCCTCAATCAACATATGTCTCAGACATACAACACGGAGATCAAACTCCCCCACTATCACAGTGGTTAAACATTACGACCCCGTCATCTCACAAGCACAATGCTTATCGTAGATAAAGCCTCCACACGACCTCTCAACACTTGCCCATTTGGCTTCCGGTCACGTAAGATTATCCTTCTAAATCGACGAGTAGCATTTATCCACTACACCAGTCACACGTGACCCTCAACGAAAAAGTTTCCCTTCTCATTCGATCCTCACCAACACAAAACAAGGATCACAGAATTACTTATGCCAACCATCAATTACTAAGTTCACACTCTTTTTACGGATTAATTCATTACTTTCCGTCATTTATATCACAAAATCACCGTTTTCCACAAATGTGCTCCGCATGGAGTTCATTTGTTCCCACAAAGATTACAAATCTTCGTCCTCACATTCAACATCCAAAATACATCAAAATCATGCACACACAACTTTTCCACAATGCCCAGGGTTCACACCCCCTAGGTCTCAGTCCACAATATACATAATACAGTTAATTTGTATAATGAATCAAGTCTTATAAACACATCACACCAGCAAACAATTCACCACAAGATTCAAACTACAGTCAACAGACCGTATCACCAAAACAGAGAAAATCACACTTTCCAATATCAAATACTCAAGGTTTTCCTCCCTGAGACTTGAATGAATCAATCATAATAGTGGTTGTATTCTATCCATTATCTCACACAATCAAAATATTAATTGAAGATAAAATGACAAAAATACAAGTGTTAACAATTACATTTGACTATTTAGTCAAATTTTTATTGGCAGTACTGAATGTGAGCTCTTACTGATACAAGTAAATGACCTCGGAGTTTAAATTTTTTTATATCAAATCGAAGCTCTTGAAATATATTTTATAGAAAAGTATCTCACTCATAAAATCAACATCTAGAAAATTTTATAAAAATTCTCTAAGTCAGCAGCCCTGGATTTTGAGTGCTCACTGAACATAGCTCAAAGAAATGTAAATTTCTCCCACTTTCCAAATTCTTTTTGAGCTGAAATTTTTACAGTAGAAAGGTAACATCTTTATCTTTCTAAAACCGTAACCCTTGCCTCCAAATTCTTTCCCAATTGTTCCCAGTAAATTTGTTTCTCACAGCCTAAGTTTCAGACTCAAAATAGAGCTCAAAACCCTTGCCCTGTTTCTTTTTAAAAAGTTAATTTAGAAATTGGGCATGATAATTTTTGTAATTTATATGGTTAAAAAGCTTGTTTTGTCTAATTTTTATTGGTTCAGAAACGAAAAATAAACATTAAGCACAAAACTGGGAATTTGAGAAAAACCGAGACATGTTCCAACTAAACTTGAAAACAGAACATCCATTTTGAAAGCCACGGATGAACTTCAAAACAAGGTTTTCTCTCCATGGTGTCAAAATAAAAGTTGTTTCTTTTTGTGTCTATTTTCATTAAAAACAAATTTCGTGAAAAATCAATGGTTAGATCTCCCAAAAATTGCAAAACCGTGGGATCTATCCAGGGACACACGAACCTGACAGCCACTGTTCCATTGTTTTGAAGTTTGTTTTCAACATACAATCTTCATCAATTAATTCTACGAAAATTGGGCATGGATTCCCTTGTTCCAGGGACCTTCCCACTCAGTTTCAAAAGAACAAAACAACACTAAAGCCAGGACATGCACTCACACAGGATTTCAAACCCATTTCATCAACTTTTTACATTCAACCATTCAAACAAACACACAACAGCCAAGAGAGGCATACATGCTGTAGGTAGTTGAGTCCCCTAGCTCTCAATCACCCTTAAACCAAAAATAGAATCCACAAAGAGTCTCTCTCACCTTAGATTTTTTGGTTCAGCTGAGAGAGAGGAAGAGAAGACAAGTTGTTGGTGATGAAGAGAGGACCTCAAAGCCTTGTATGTAACTAGCCAAAAAAAAAAAAAAAAAAAAAAAACTGCTTCCCTTCTTCGGACCAGGAGAAAAAAAAGAAACAGAGAGCACCGGGAGAGAAACAATAAAAGGAAGAGAAAGAAGCAAAGCCGTTCACGTGAGTGATTGGATAAAATTTGCAATTTTGCTATTTGTACCCTTACTTCCTCTAAGGACACCCCCCTTCTCTTTTACTTTTTTTCTACAACTTACGGAACTCACGTAAAAGTTTCAAAAATCTTACAATAACTCTATGACACATAACAAAACATAGAACTTGAGTTATTTATTATATCAATCAACATAATTTAAATTTAGTTGGCTCTTTCCTTATTAACCAAACATTTAATCATATAATTAGGAAAATCACAACGTTACAATTTTTCCCAACAAGAAAATTTTCTAATTAAATTTCTCATGTTCATACTTATTGGGTTGAAATTTTCAGGGTGTTACATATTCCAGACCCAAGGTCACGATTCGAACACTGAACCACTTTATTTGCATTTTAATCATTTTATTTATTAACTAGATTTTGACCCGTGCGTTCCATGGGGTTAAATATTTTTATTATGTTAATTTGGTAACATTGTAAGATTGTTGCAAAACAAAGTTGTTATAATTTTTATTAAATTATGACGGTAATAATTACTACCGAAAGAAATCAATGTAAGATACATATTGAAGAAATCAAATATGTCATTAAACGTTTGTAATTTGTTTTTAATCACAACATTGAAACTATAGCTGAAAGTTATATATTGATGAAAAACATCTCTAATATCACATGTGGTTATACAATTTTTTTCAACAAAATAATGTTATTCACCTTTAGGATGAAATGAATAAAAACATTATAATTTGTTTAGAACATGAATAATTCATTACATAAATTTTAACTATATGTTAATATAAATGTATGACTAAAAACATTAAATAAGACCTTCATGTTGTCATCCACTTGAGTTGAGATATCCTTTTTCACATTAGATTCATTTTCATCAACTTCGTTTTATATATTAATATTGTAAACAAATTAAAATTTTCATTAAAAATGTAAAATAGTTAAATGAATGGTGAAAAATATAAGCATCATGTTGAAATGTTAAAATTAACTCTATTGCATTAATAGTCTTGAATTGACTAATCAAATCACTCTTATCCATCATTTTCTTTACTGTTAAATTCTATCATTTATTGTCTTTAATACTCCTTCCGATCCTTTTTATAAGAAACAAAAGAGTATTCTGTCATTTATTGTCTTTAATACTCCTTCCGATCCTTTTTATAAGAAACAAAAGAGTATTATTTTTTTGTCCTAATTATAAGAAACATAGACTTACTTTAAGCTGTATTAATTACTAGTTTTCTTTTTTACCCTTCATCTCTTGAAATCCATTAATGAGACACCTACTCATTTCTCATGCATTTATTGGTCTATTAACCATATAAGTTAAACTTATTGGTGGAGGTGTATTGTCATTAATGTAACCACTAATTAAACCAATCAATTTAAGGAATACTTTTGGAATAAAATTAAAATTTATGATATTATTAATTATAACTAACTAACTTAACTATTTTTATTGGTCTTGATAATTTAGTTATTTATTTCTTATATAAAGGACCGGAGGGAGTAATATCTACCTTGAACAAAAAGTCCTTTTCCAATAATAAATCAAACTCTGGAGGATAAAGTATAGGCTCATTTGCCTATACAACAAAAAATAAATTTATAATTATTATCATTCATTTCAGATAAAAATAATTGATATTAAAAGTAACCACAAATTAATTCAATTAATCTGAAAAAAATTACAAATATTTTACATGTTAGAAAAAGTATGTTGAACGTGTATATGTATAAATATATAGAAATGGTTTATTCTAAAGATACAACAATAATGTATAAAGTATCTTTTAGAAACAAACTAAATCTTAAAAGATTTAACCTTTATGCGTATATACTTACATTCAGAAGAACAATAGATAATGAAGCCAGGCAAGAGAGAGATTACAATTTGGAAAGAGTATGGTGTACATGTATATATATTTATGGAATAAAATGTATAGAGAAAGATTGAAGGCCTGTTATTGATATAAATGTTATTTGTATATTCCAAAGGCCTTTACATCCGTTATTGTATGTATTTCCTATTTCTTTATACCCATTAATATGTCATTATATCTCATTAAGTATTTCCAATAGACTTTTAATGACATGTAAAATATCCCTTTATTGCTGATACATAGAGAATATGAAAGGTTTACTGTTGAAGATATCCAAAGCTATTTATATCTTATAATGCATGTATTTCTAATGTCTTTGTGTCAATTAATATTACTTTATATATGCCTTTATATAATAGAGTTTTAATGTTGGTACATAGAGAATATGAAAGGTTTGAAGATATTGAATCCTTAATTATGTTATACCTTTACATAGTGATTTCCCATTACACTCTTAAAAGAATATATAGAAGATTTGAAAATTTGAGAAAATAATACTATTTTGTAGTGATAATCAAATAAGTAAAGTAATCACCAACAACTTTGTTTAATGATATAATTAAATAAATAAATAAATAAATAATTTTAAACTGGTTTTAAAATGTTTGTAATAAGTTTATCTATACATTTTAAAATTCCTTTGCAGGAAAAAATAAAATAAATTAAAATAGATAAACTTTTCTTTAATCATTTTATTATTTTAATGTAAATTAACATTAATATGATTTAATTTAATGCTTTATAATAGAAAGTAATATATTGTTATAGCTTTTTATTGGTTAATATTTTATTGGATTTTTAAAAATTCAATAAGTATTGGTAGAAGATAAAATTAATTTAATATTATTATTTTATTTTTTAAATTAATATGGTTGCAGATTAATTCATTAGATAATTAAATAATAATACATAATACAATTGATTTTCTTTAAACAATGAGGCCATAAAATTGATATTCTTTATAATGTGATGACATACAATAAGAATAATTTCTTTATTGAAAAAAATAGTCAACCAAAATTCACTTTATTGAAAAACTAATTAGCAGAATAACAATAACCAAAATTAAAAGATAGTTATACCAAAATTTAAAAACAATTGACCAAAACAATAACCAAAAAAGATGAAAAAGAAAAATGGTAGATTATGTATGTTCTTCTAATGACGTTGACATAAATCTCATCTGGATTTCGAATAAATATTATACTATATAATTTAAATATTTAAATTAAATATATCATATGGGGGTATGAGTATGATTTTTGGTTTAATGTATTACTTTTTTTAAGAGATGACTAAAATTATTTATTTTAATTGATATAGTTTTTAATTTTTTTTAAATTATTTAAATGTTGCTATTGTTGTGAGTTGGACTTGGATTCTCTCCTTTTAATTTTAATTTTAACAGGAGAGGTCCTATTAATAAATCTCAACTGTTTATTATGTATAAAAAATAATCTATGGCTAAAACCCACTTAAACTTAGTCTTCCCTCACTTGGTTGTCCATCCCCTGAACTTCTGACCTTTTCTTTGTTTCCATTTGTACTCCCATGTCGCACCGCCACGTTGTTGCCAGAATCCCTTCCTTTTCTTTTCGCTCCTTAGCCATCGTCGGAGTCAGCCTTCTGCTTCTTGTTGCAAACGCTACCATTGATGGTTGGTGCAATGCGGTGGTGCCTCAACAACCCATGCTTTCTCCTCGCTTGCCCAACACAATGCGTACCTGGTTTGGTGGGTTTTTGTTTCAGCCATAGATTATTTTTTATACATATTGCCATACCACTCGGATCTTCAGGCAAATGGAGATAGAAAACATTGTTTTCAGGGTCATGACAAATTTTACCTTGCTAACAAACAAATATTCCTTACCATCCTGTATATATTGCATTCAATTAGTATTACAATAAAATTCATATTATCATGTTGAAAAATAGAAGGAAAAAAAGAGAGAAATAAAAACACTTTCTTATCATTATAAACGATAATAATACCTCAAAAGAATTCAGTTTAGTCTTAATACTGTCCTGAAAAAGCTACCAAAAAACATAGATGGATTTTTGGTAATCGGCATTGGGTAATGAACTTCGCCAAAGTTCATGTCAAAAATCCTCATTTCAAACCAATTTTCTATTATATATTGCATTGCCACAACATGAATTGTTTTTTTAAGGAATAAAATTCAGCAATCTTAAAGCTACCAGATTTGAAATAGGGTTTCTCATTATCAACCCTTGCAGAAACATATAGAGTAATGATATTTTCATTTGGATCAGTTTCGTATGCCTATTCAAGTATCAGCTGGTCCACCCAATAGAAAAAAAAGTAGTCAGGATCCCCATTTTGTCCTACCCAATGCAAATTTAAGAATGAAACATATTAGTAAAAAAAATATTAAATTCATTGGTAATTACAATTGCAAACCATTTAAAATGGACCTTTTTAGGAGTTAGCAAAACTCCTAAACCAATCAGTCAACTTTTGTCTTGAAGAAGAGGTCATCCTATAAAACATAGCAACATTTGTAAACATTTGTAACTCATGACACCATTTGTATGTATAAAGATTGGAATATGTCTTAACATTTATAAATTGTAAACAAAAGGATTATATATATATATATATATATATATATATATATATATATATATATATATATATAAGATAAAAGGATTTAACAATTAATTGTTTAAATCAAACTCTATACAATAAATATGTTCTCTTATAGTCTAAGTGCCCATCAAATTTGTATAATAAAAATTGAACATGAAAAAAAAAATAAAAAAAACTTACATACCTTGTAGTAGTGATGCCGAAGGAGAAAGAAATTAAATAGAGAAGATAAAGATTAGATCAACCTTGTTTAAATAGGGAGGAAGTTGTAACTCCTTCAAATGCATTATACCCAAAATCATGATTCACCTTCTGGTTTCAATTCAATATTAATGTTGCATCCCTTTGTATTCTGAACATTTAACTTTACTATGTTGTGCAAATTAATTGTTGTCAAATTTCATTCTTTGTCCTTTCATTTGCTAATTCAAGGAAATTAACATATATTTAATATTTAATTTTCAGTTGTGGATGCAATTAACATATATTTAAAAAGAATATGAGAAGAAACCTAGAAGAAGAAAAGAAGAGTGATAAAAACTATTGAAAGAAAAAGGCAATTTCCTGTAGATAAAGGAATAGGAAGGCAACGTGTAATTTCGACTGTTGCACTACCTTATTAAAATGTGTTGTGGTAAATATGAATAGTTTTCTTCAAATAATAAAGAAAACGTTTTGTAGGTGTTATGATATTTACTATATTGTATGTTGCTTTTCTTTTTTGGGTCTAGGTCTGTACACATCTCGTGTTGCATTCCTTCACTACTACAAAAAACACCTTTAACATCGGTTTAGAATCGATGTTGAAGTTAACGATGTTGAAAGTCGGACACTTTCAACATCAGTTTTGCAAACAATGTAAAAACACCTTTTTACATCGGTTGTGTCTTAAACCGATGTAGAAAGTGCGTCAAAATATGTAAATCTGTCAACTTTCTACATCTGTTCTAATTAGAACCGATGTAGATAGTCATTTTTAAAAAAAAAAATATATATATATATATATATATATATATATATATATATGGCTTGATTACACCGATTACACGTCCTACCTACAATGAGCATGCATAGTGAATAAATAAAATAAATCTACACAAATTGAATCCTTTCCTTGGACACCAATTGAGGTGATTCCAGCAGCCTTAACAGCCTTGAAAGCATACTCTATTTCATCATCCATAAAAAACTCCACCCCTAAGTTAGGAGAGAACTTTGTAAAACAAGTATGCAAGCATTGCAGCAATTACTTTGTATTTTCACCCATTAGAGTTGACAGGGAAGGCTTGAACATGAACTTGCTCAATGTTTCTTTCAAAGCACTAGCTGATAAAAATGGTAGCAATTGAAACAGAAAATTTGCATCATTAGAAAATGAAGAAATATGGCCATTTCAAACACTTAAAATATTGATAAAGCTAGGACTATAAGAAGCTAACAATTTACAGAAGCACGATTGACAAAAGAGACCTCAAAAATACATGGCAACCACTCATCAATTTTGAAGAAACATAAACTATATATTTTAAAAGACACATTAAAAGCCTAAAACAAAATTTTTAATGCACTTCTATTAACAGTATTTGGTTCTCCATTCATTTACTTAGCTTAATATTCAGAGAAAATCTTTAAAAGTTAACCTCTGAAGTATGTCATCCAAGTATAATTTACTAAGAACACATTGCCCATATTACGTTGACCCCAAGAGCTTATCAACTTGAACTAATTAAACCAGAGATGTCAAATGTCCAAATACCAAAAAAAAGGAAAAGAAAAAAAAATACCAATGTCCATAAAACTAGAGAGCAAAATGTTTACAAGGAAATAAAAGAAATAGCTGGTAAAAAACATTTTCAGAAACAAGAATTCATGATCACAAAAAGAAGAGATAGAACAGAATGTTGAAAGAGAAGAAATCATTCTAACTACTGTGAGTTCACATAAACTAAATTAAACCACTCCACTACTTTATCTTAAGCTACAATGTACTTAGAGGAAATTATTATTATTATTATTATTATTATTATTATTATTATTTACTTTAAGTATTATTATTATTATTATTAATAATGATATTAGAGGAAATTATTTTCCATTACACCTAAATTTTATTTTCCTAAATCTTTTGATCACCACGTGCTTATCTTTGGGGTCACCTAAACTTAATGTTTTTATTTTTCTATTATTGATTTTATATATTGGATTATGCACTTTACTTTTTATCTTAGTAAAATAATTCTGAAGATGGAAACGTGAACCTTCTAGCCAAGGAAGCACTCATCGTCTCTTATCTCCTATTTATTCCTTATTTTAATATGAATTTTATCATTTATATACTAGATCCAACAACAGCTTTCTAGAGCTCCAATGGAGGTTTTGGAAGGGAAGAACTTCAAGACCCCTTTGAGAAAGTTGGAGGAAATGGAGAGGATTTTGGCAAAAGAAAAAGAAAGTGTGATAGAATGTGAAGAGGTGAGACGCGTTAGTTTTACACAGCAGAGAAAATAAAGAAGTTTAGCTTATGTTGCAAGTTGTTTAATGTGCACAAGGTGAAAATTTTGTGGTCTTAGATTTTTTTGACACTACTAATTTTTAATACAAAAATTCATAATTATCTATAACTATGTCATTTATCCATAAGTAAAGAAACTAACAGACTAAGTTTGTCCCTCCCATTTGGCTGTCAACGTGAAACAAGAGTGAGAAAGAGTGAGAAATTTGATTACCAAATGTAGATATTATTTGTCCTTCTAAGTTGAATAAATCTTTCAGAATTTTCAAGTTTCTATCTAGATTTCCAATCAAAATCACAAGATAATCATATAAGTAATATTTATTAAATAAATACAAGCATAAACCTGATTAAAGAACAGAGCAAAGTGTGCAAGTTCAACAGCCTTGTCAACATCAGCATCCTCACATACTATGAAAGGTGATTTCCCTCCAAGCTCCAATGGCTTAAGATAGCTTCTTGCAGCCAATTCAAGTACATTTTTTCCAGTGAATGCTAGCTGCAAAAATAGAATAAAAAAATTAACTTTATTTGTTGATAAAAACGGTTTGGTTTACCAGACTATTACTATGCAAAGGGTAAGCTTGAGGCTTAAGGCTTAAGGGTACTCTGATACAGAGACAAATAACAAATAATTGTCATTATTCTTACATTAACACTAGACAGTATCAAAGAACCAATTTTCTCTATTATCTAGGAGCAGTTTTGATTTAATGTCCCTCAAAGATAATAAAGTCACTTGTAAATTATAGGAGAAGAATAAAAAAAAAAACTAGAACAATGGATGGAGCAGAGCTCCTAGCAAAATGGAAAATAAGACACTAGAGACTATACCACACTTATCCTGATTACTAAGGAAGAACCAGCTTCTCCACTCAGCCTAGCCAAATAGTTTTTTACTCATGAATTGTCTAGTGCCCCTCTTTAAAAACTGGAGTGTCATTCTGAGTAATTGGAGTGCCATTCACATGTTTTACTCATTGTTTGAAACCATAAATAGTGCATTGCGCTGTATAAACAGCAGCTGCTGCTAGCAGAGATGGAGGGAACTTCAACATCTCATATTCCATTAGAGATAGCTCTACTATGAAGAAAGCCAGTAGCTCAAGCTGTTCCATGTTGAGGAATAGAGGAAGCAAGTTAGTAATTTATGACATTGCTGGTTTTGATTTAAAAAATAAAGACAGAAATATTTGGCAGAAAAATGAGTTATATAACTTCAACCTTTGAACGAAGAAATTAATGTCAAGCATCCAAAAAATAAATTTCTTCCCACAACAAGAACTCAAGATTATGAAATTAGATATGTTCTCTACCCAATGCAATTAAGATTAGTGTATATCTAGCCACATTTGTAACTATGGCCAGAAAAAATTCATAAAACATATGCAAACACCATACAATCATTAAATAGCAAGTCTCTGAATGGCATTTCCGATGTACCTAGCCAAAATTCTGCAGCAATGGCAGCAAATTGCTCCAGATCTAGACAACTAATGTCAAGAAACCGGCTCGGTTTCAAATGACATGGTAACTATTTTTTTCAATAAATCAAAAGTAGTTACCTTAAAAATATGTAAACTCCAAGAGCCAATAATCCCTGGTGAGTGGTGATTGCTCTACACAGTCTACACAATTAATTTAGTATCACCAACAGCTGATGATTGCAATCAATATTTTGAATGTAGCAACATTTGTAAGACTACATGAAAGTTTGATAGTTCAAAAACTGATGCCACAATGTAATCAATCATACAAGTGCAAATCCCTCAACAATTTGAAAAAGGATTAAACAACTAACAAGTGTTTATAAAACACCTAAATTTAAATATCACCACTGTGTTTCCTTTACCTTTTTCTTCTTAGTCAAATCCCCAGTTTGATCTTCTGGTCTCCCTTCCGTATCATCACTTTTCCTATTCTTGCTCTGCTCCAACTTTACCTTTTAAGCTAATAATTTATTCTCGCTTCCTTTCTCATATTTCTTTTTCTTCTTGATTTGTAAATCCAGGGAACCACCAAGCCCTCGATTTTCGCCCTCCAAATATACAAAATGTTGAAAGTACTCACAATAATCAAAAGTCCAATCAACATGTTATTTAGGGTTTTAGGAGAAAAATCCAACGACAACATGAGTACTAATTAATTCAAAATCAAACAAAACATTCACAAGTATTATCAAGATTAAGATTAACTAACTGACTAACCTTGTGGGTAACGCGTATTCTCTTGCTACACGAGAAAATTGGAAACGTCAAAGTTGGCGTGAGAGAGGTTACAGAAAGGGTGAGAATAAGCGGAAAGAAGCAAAACATGTCGGCATCAGGAGGAGCAAGCGAAACCTCACTGAAGGGAGCGTTCAACTCACTGAAACCTCACACGGACTTGCGCTTCTTGATTACGTCCTCGCGCGTCGATTTGGTTCTTGACGGGAGGCCATGGTGGGCCGGTGATGGAGTGGTAGTGTGTGGCGAAGGGAGAGCCATCATAGAAGATGTACTCCGACTTGTCTTTTGTGAGAGATGACTGAAGGAGATGAGAGGGAATGAGAAAACAAAGGAAATTGCAGAGATTTGAGTGTGGTGGCTAGGCTTCGCGGAGGAAGAGAGGAAACAAGGCAAAGTGAAAACGTGAAGAGGTTTGGAAGAGGAAAATTAGGGCTATGGTTTGGGCCACAATACAACATCGGTTTTCAATGCAACTGATGTAATCACATTCCACTTATTTACAAATATGCGACCGTGCTACTTTCTAAGCACATCTTACATCGGTTCCTAACAAAAAAACCGATGTAAGGAACTTCCATATAATTACAAAAATGCCACCGTGCCACATTTACATTGATTTTTTGACAATCGATGTAGAAGTGGCGATGTAAAATGTATTTTTTTAGTAGTGCTTTTAGTAAATTTTACTTTTGCCTTTTCAAACAAAATAAAGGAAACATTTTTAATTATTAATTATATAAACATATTTTTAATTTTCCATTTTTTCGTCATTAATTAAATTACCTGTTTTAAAAAAGTCAATAATTATATAAAGATATTTATAATTTTCCATTTTTGTAAAAAAAGATATTGCGTCTTTGAAAGTAGGTTTTTAAATTCATCATTAATTTCCTTTATTTGGAGGAAGATATTATGTCTTTTCAATTGCCTTTTTAAATTCGTAATTTTAAATTTGTCGTTAATTTCTGTTTTTATGGAGAAGATATTTTGACTTTTAAATTACCTTTTAAACTTGTCATTAATTACCAAACATTTTTATAAATATTTATAATTTCCTTTTTTTATTGAAGAAAATATGAGATGCAAATTTACTAAAATAGTCACTAAAAAAAGGCGGGAAATTGATTTTACAAAAATGCCCAAACGCATCCACTACAATAATTTTTGCTATTACAGTGGATTTGTTATAGTGGGTTACGAAGCCGTCAGTAATACAGACGGATTATAGTGGGCTTGTCCGCTAGTAAATTATCGACGGCTTTTTTGTCAATAATAACGAGGGGTTACAGTGGATCTTGCTGTCAATAAATTACAATGGACATTACCGCTGCTATATATCAATTATGAAATAATAATTAATTTTTTTGTTGATCAAAGTCATTACCGATGACTTTTTAGACAATAATACAGACGTAATTACAGTGGACTTAACCCACTGTAACAACATTTTTTGAAAACTTTGTATAACTTTCATTTTATTGTCTTATACTTATATATATGTAGTTAGATTATTTTAATTTATATAAATGTTATATATAATTTACATATTTATATAGTATAATAAAAAAAAGGTAAGTAAAGTGGGTAAAATTCACTGTAATTATAGTGGATTTAAAGCCATTTGTAATTACAGTGGATTTTATCCTCGATACCTGCTTTGTTTAATAATTGTATTTATAACTTTTAAAGCTTTGTTTAATAATTGTATTTATAACTTTTTTTAAAAGTTATAATGGGTAAAATCCATTGTAATTAAAAAAAGTTTACAGTGAGTTTTACCCACTGTAATTAATTTTTTAAATATTTTATTAAAATTAACAAACCTAAAAGATTACACTCTAGCACTCAGTCTTCACACCCAGAAGTGAGAATCGCCGCACATAGAATAGAACCCTTCGCCCACTCGGTCTAATTTGTAGCCACCGACATCCGATCTGCACGGCGTCCCGGCGCGACCCGAAGAAGGTGCTCTGTCCCTGCACGAACTGAAGAGCGAAGAAGCTGCTCCATCACAAATGGCTATCGCTGTCGAAGCGCTCTCCATCAGCGATCCTCCTCTGACAGCGGTTGCTCCCTGGTCGTGTAGTCCTTTACTTCTTTCTAACCCGCCGCAATCGTGAACGTGGTCCATTCTCCATCGACCTTCTTTGTGATTTGATGCGTGTCTTCCGTTTTTCCTCTGCTTCACAGTAGCTTTACCCCAACCTCTTTTGCTTATTGAGTGAAATCCTTACTTCTTTTGCTGTTAGGGTCTGACTACAATGTATTTTTGTTTCATACCAACTTAGGGAATGGAGTGAAGAGAAATAAAGTTTCCTTTAAGAGATACTCCAAAGTTTTTGTATTCTTAGCAATCTTCTCGTCCAACAAATACAATGACCCTGTGTTCTGGCACTCCTTTAAAGCCTTTCTCAAGCAATTCAGAAATGACCCTGCCATGCCAGCCAATGCACTTCAACAATTGCAGGTAATTATAAACTGTACATTAATTGAGAATTACATGTTTTAATTTTTCCTATTTGTCTCAAAGTGTGACAATTGCAAATTGTGCTTAGTTGTAGGTTAAACTTAAATATTTAGTACTAAAAGTTAATCAGCATTGCTCCATTATCACAGTCAACTTTTTTTTTTTTTTTTTTTTTTCAATTTTGCAGCTGGCCACTTTGGATTTATGTCATAGTCTGCATCTTCGTGAACATCCAAGGTACCTTCTCTTGAGAATTGAAGATGTGTATATTGTTAGTGTCTTTGAGAAGTTACAATTTAAGAAGTTATATTGTTGTAGGTAGATAATTGCTTTGATGTAGACGTCATATATGCTTTTCTGGATGCAAACGGAATTGGAAAAACTTGTTCCAATTTCTACATTTCATATACTTTACACTTAGAATCTATGAACATGTTTAAAGCAGCTAATTAACCAAGCATTCAAGCTTAGCATATGTGTTGCTAGTTGAATGGATGTAAATAAAATCAAGTATGATTTTTGTCTTTTCTAAGATTGATATAGATAAATCAACCTGTTAAAGCAAGTAGTTGTTGTGACTAATTTTAATCAATTTTAACTTTATATTAAATTATTAATTGACCATCTATCTGATGTCTTCATGGACCACTTTGCCTCATTATTTTTTTTAATGTGTGTAATTTTAGAATACAAACTCAGAGTGTTGTTTCAGCAGTCCACTTCCTCCTTCAGAGTGTAGAAGCAGCACTACCAAAGCAAAAAAAGAATGTGGCTGGAACAGAATTTAAGCATGCAATGGTTGCTCATAAGAGGCGCTTTAAAGCTCACCAGGTAGAGAAAGCTTAGATTATATATAAGAATAAGAAATGGCTTTATGTTATATTAATGAAGGGAAGCTAGTCATGTTGAATAGAGATAAAAGGAGGATTTAAAGTTCTGATTCACTAAGATAACCCTTTTCAAAGATCTTGTTATCCTGAATCAATATAGTAAAAAATTAGATCTTGTTTATTGGTCAAGGATAATTCTGTTTTGTGAACAAAGGATTAGAGTATGTCTTGTTTTCAAGTTAATTAAGTGTCTACTGATTTAAGGCATTGTATTGTTTTCTTTTTTTTTAGTTATGAGATAAATGAGTTCAGTAAATAGAAATCCATACTCTACACTAAATTGGTCCACGTGCACTTGCTGGAGAAGAAATCGTGCATTGTTTGTAATTTTTTTCATTGAGTGGAGAGGCCAAATCAATTAGGTGTTGTGTAGACTTATAACTCACGGCCTTTTGGCCAATTTTAAAAATTCTCTTTCACAAAAATTTTAGTTTATTTTTCTTAAATTATTTTCTATGTTTGAGAAGAAAATCTGGAAATGAGATTTGATTTTGCCAACTGAGTTTCGGGTAGTTGAAAAATAAAGGGAAATAATGACATTTCTATAATTTACACAATTAAATTTCTAATTCTAATCATTAATAAAAAGAATTAGAACCAAAAATAGATTTTTATTTCCTAATTACACAATTAAATAACATTCCTATGACCATGAAATGAAGTGTAAAATTATGAATATGTTGTAGCCTTGTAGTTAACATTCTCTAAACCTATGAAGCCTAGATACGGGATACGACACGGGTACGACACGACACGGATACGGGGATACGGCAAATTTTTTGAAATTAAGGATACGACACGTCTTGGATACGTTAATAAAAAAATATAAAAAATTATATATGGATGCAAATGTGAACATTCTGTTTTCTGGACAGCAATTCAGCCATGCTTTTCATTGCAACTAGTATAAAACCCCAATACTTTGATCATTTGTCAATTTCATTAATTCATAACTATAATAATGATCACAATTTACAAAAAAACATACTTGTGATCAAAAACAAAAAAATACAGTTTCTGCTAATATCATATTTAGTCTTGCAAACTGTATCAATAAAACTATAAAAGCATCTTTGGTATATCTCTAAACAAGTATTGGCTTTATACAATTGCCTATTCAAAAGCATCATTACTAGTTAGTAGTTACTAAATTACTGTCTAACTTTAACTGTATCATTTTCTTCTCCTCCATTGCCATCATCCAAAAAAAGCATAGCTTCTAACTTCGGTTCATCAAGAGACAAATCTGCCATTTCAAGAACTCCAGCACCATCATCAAGTGGATCATGTACATCTCCACTAATGTCCCACAATCTTGTCTCTCCTTTTTTATACCCTTCATTTTTCCTAGACAAAAGCCGAAGATTGGAGTGCACATAAACCAAATCTTCAGCCCTTTTTGGATCCATTTTGTTTCTCTTCAAGGAATGAATAAATGAGTATGTACTCCAATTCCTCTCACAGCACGAGGAAGAACATGGCTGCACATGAAGCTTTAAGGCAAGCTTTTGGAGTAAAGGTGTAGAGGATCCATGCATCACCCACCAAGTTTTTGGATCTAATTCCCATCTATCCTCAATTGAATCAAATGAAGCAAAGTCACCCGCACAAGATGAGAATTTAGAGAATTCTTCATAGGCTTTTTTTCTATCCTCAACATATGGAAAATATCTCTTTAGACACTTATTCCTCTCTCTAGAAACTTCATCATCTTGATGAGGAGGAACCCTATTTGGAGCCTCACTAAGCCATGCTTCACTATAATACCTATAAATAATAAAAAAAATAAAAAGTCATACTATGGTTGAGAATGAGCTAAGCTAAGCCATACTTTATCATTGACAAATTGACATAAAAAAATTACCTTGCATTTAGAGAGTGAGCTAAGCAATGAAGTGTAGTACAACTCTTGCTCCACCTATAATTGAGTATTTCATGAACAACATTATAGAAACTAGAAACTTCATGTGCTTGCTTTTCTTCATGCCTATAGATGGTTGCCTTCACCTTTTCTATCATAGAATCCCACATTTCATACACCAAATGAAGAGTGGAAGCATCGGTGTCACATATCCTAATCATGCTATATATAGGATCCATGAAAGAAAGAATGTAATCTACTTTATCCCACCATATATCATTCAAAATAATTTCTTTAACATGTGCAGCTTTTCTAACATCATCTTCTCTATAACTATTCCATTGATCACTAATGACCATATTTTGCAAACCACGTTTCAATAATTTCAATCTTTTCAGCATGACTATCATGGAGGCAAAACGAGTTTCAGCAACTGAAAGCAATTTAAGAGAAGAAAACTCATTAAAAATAGCTAATCTCATTGAATGAGTCATGATGAAAGTCTTGACAAAAGAAGCATCATCAATTACTTCAATAATCCACCCACATTCATTGAAAACATTCTCATTACCATCAACATTCTTCGCAGCACATATGTTTTTCACTGCAAGATTCAAAGTATGAACCACACAAGGGGTCCAAAAAATATGAGGGAAATCAGCTTCTATTAATAACCCAGCTGCCTTACAAACAGGAGCATTATCTGTTATGATTTGGACCACGTTTTGTGGTCCTACCTCCTTGATTACATCTTTTATTATGCTTGCCATGTAATGTTTGTCCTTATACTCCTTTGACCCATCAATAGCCTTTAAGAATATAGGTCCTTCTTCACATATGGCCATGAAGTTTATCAAAGGCCTTCTTTGAGCATCTGTCCAACCATCGGCAACCAACGTAACTCCTTTTAAAGGCCATAATGATTTGATAGGCTGAAGTAACCTCTCAATATGAGACCTCTCTTGCTGCAAAAGGCTAGTTCTTAACGCATTATAACTAGGAGGAACAAAGCCACTAAGATTCTTGCTAGCAGCAAATGCATAAGAACTAATAAAATATGGATTCCTAGCAAGATGAAATGATAGGCCAGCAGAATAAAACATTCTTGCTATCTCAGCTCTAAGTTTATTCCTATCATCAACATTGAAAAGAGTCCTTTAAATTGCCAGCATCAATGCTAGTGCCCATTTTTCTTCTTTTTGGTGGCAATGTTGGTGCCATTGGAGTCCTTTTGTCAGTAGGAAGTGGAACATTTTTGGGCTTTAATATATTTTCAGCCTCTTCACAAATTCTTTTCAAATCAGCTAAATGTTCAGCACTGACTTTAGGACAAACAGAAACTCCTTGACCTGAAATTCTAAAAAGATGTGCTTTAACCCTAGAGTATGAACTTTTGACAGATTTTTCACAAAAATTACATGTCCAACACTTATTGCCACCCCCCTCTCCTCCCTTGCCGCTGATTGTAACAAATGCCCATAGCGGTGCATAATCATCTACAATTTCTGAGGAAGCAAATTTACGGGTAACACTAGAACTAGCCCTAGCATTTGAACCCTCTCCCCCAACTGGTGTAGACATCTTTTCAAGCAAGAAAACTACACAAGTAATAACAAGATAATGTAACAATGTCAGAGAACAGAACCTTAGAAGTGGGAACCGTGAACACCAGAACTGAGAACACTAAAAACAGAGACAACGAACCTGGAAAAGGTGACCCAGTGCTATCAAAGAGAATAAATGAACCACAGATGTAGTGGAGATGTTGCTTTGCCGGAAGGAAAGACCCCGTCGCTGGAAAACGCACAGAACCACCACGGAAAATGCACAGAACCACTGCGTGTAGGGAGACACCCACTTGCCATAAAATGAACTCGCCCCACTCGTGCAGGGGACGACGTCCAAAATCGCCGTGGTCGGAGAACCAGCTCGTCGGAAAAAACGCAGAACCACCACAGAAAACGCGCAAAACCACTGCGTGTAGGGAGACACCCACTCACCGGAAAATGAACTTGCCCCACTCTTGCACGGGACGACGTCCAGAACCGCTGTGGTCGGAGAAGCCCCTTGTCGGAAAACGCGCAGAACCACCGCGTGTAGGGAGACACCCACTTGCCGAAAAAAGAACTCGCCCCACTCGTGCAGGGGACGACGTCTCGAACAGCCGTGGCCGGAGAACCCACTCGCAGCCGTGGTCGGAGAACAGCCGTGGTCGCTGGAAGAACCACGAAGGTTGTCGACGTCGCGTGGTTGGCTTGTTTGCTCTGAGAAGAGAGGGAAAGAGTACTGTACTGTACTCTCACGTTTTTACAGCTTTCTTATCTTAAAACCATTTTAAAATTCATAAATTTAAAATATTAAAATTAAAATTATAAAATATTTAAAAATTCAAAAACGGCTCAAGCCGTATTGAAGCCGTGTCCCAAAACAGCTTGAGCCGTATCCCTTCACTTTAAGCCGTATCGAAGCCGTATCCTGATTTTTTTTTTTTAAAAAAAAAAAAACAATTGGATACTTTTTCGATACGTATCCGTACGTATCGGGGCAGTATCGGTGTCCGACACGGGTACGACACCGATACTTTTGCCATTTTGGAGTATCCGGGCTTCACAGCTCTAAACTGACACTTGTTTGAAACTATATGATTACAGGGAATTATACAATTCTCAAGACATGTTTGGATGAGGAATTTAGAGAAAAAAACTGATTTACAACAAGTCCTTAAGCTCCAAAGTAGAAGGCTTATGAGTTTGCAACTTGTTGACCTTAAAAAGCAATGTTGTACCAGAATTTGTTATTTTCCAATGTTGGCACACCTTGGGTTAGGGTGTATATTAAGCTAGCTCTTGTCTAACTTGTGTTATATGACTTAGTAGCACTTCTATGAATTTGTATAAATTATGACTTAGTAGCACTTCTATGGATTTGTATTATGACTTATTAGTACTTCTATGAAATTGTATGTCATGTTTCTTTCCATTTCTATTTATTGTTTGACTCATGGTTATATGAATTATATTGTGTTTTGAATGATTTAAGCTATAAAAATGAAATATTTTATGTAATGGATTATTTTTTTTTTTTTGTATAAATAGGTACTATTTTAAATTATTTGTGTTTGAAATTAATTAATATATGATAATTTCGTAAATAAAAAATTTAATGAAAAAATAAATCATTACCGAAGACTAAATTCTCTATATTACAATGGGTTTCTTACAGTGGGTAAAATCCACTGTAATTCAGACGGCTTAGCCCGCTGTAATTGTTTATAGATTCTTCGATGGATGTATGTTTACTCATAAATTACTAACGACTTCTCCATAGGTATTATTGATGACCAAATTACTAACAATGGAACCCATCATATTTCCCTCGAGTTATAGTGGGCTTAGCCCATTGTATTACCGAGGGTTTTTCGAGACCGTCGATAAAATTTTACTGACTAAGCTTTTATAGAGGGTTCACTAGCCGTTGATAAGCCGTCGATTATTTTGATTTACAGTGGGCTTTTTAGATTACAGTGCGCTTTAAGTTCACTGTAATAACGAGAATTCTTGTAGTGGTCTACTAATATATAAAGATTTAATGAACTTTTTAAAATATAATATTCAAGGTTCAAGGACCAAATGTACAATAAAATTTCTTGAGGGACCAAAATTGTACAATTTCATAAAACTATAGGAACCAAAAGTGGATTTAAGCCTATTTAAATATTGTTCTAATAATTTTTCTTGAATTTTTATAAATTTCTAAGAAAAATTAACAAAAAAAAGCCTCGATTGTCTATCTATAGGCAAACCAGTATTGGTCCAGCCTTCAAACTTGATGAAACTAACAAATTCAGCTTATTTTTGGGTTAAATTCTTAAAAATATAATTTTATATAAAAAAAATGGAGTGTTTATTGAGTTAAAATGAATTTAATATGAATTTTTGACACAAAAATACTTAAATTATTATTAAAAATACAAAAATAATTATCAAAATTAATTTGTATTCATGAAAATTATTTATAATAGTAAAATAAAGTCTCTACAAAGTTTCAATAAAAAGTAAATTTATTTACTATAAAAGTTGAATAATTCAATTTTTTTAGCGCGTTGATATTGTTTTGTAATTAAGCGTCATGTTGCATGAATTTAATAATTTTAGAACAATCTGCCTCATATCACAACCAAAAGTATATTTTCTAATAATTTTATCTCACTTTAAAATATAAAAAAAATCTCATATCTTATTTACTTATTCTTGTATGTATACTTTAATGAAATATTCCTACATGACTTTTACTTGCATATTTATTATGACAGTCGTGCATTGCACAGGTGCATATAGAATGTCACTGATCTATAAATAATTCCCCAAACCTATGACACGCTTATATCACATAAATGTGTATGTTATCAAGTAAAACTCCTAAAGAAAAAACAACAGTAATTCCATTTCCAACAATTTATCTACAAACAACTTAAACGAATTCAGGCAACACACACAAGAAAAGCATAATCACATTCCCGATCGACTCCAAAGCTCAAACAACTGAACTGAACAACGTAGTACGTACACAACACAAGAAACAAATATCACTATTGTTGTTGTCTTCCTCTTCTCCTGCGTTTTGCACGCGCCAAATTAACGGTGAACCAAACGAGAAGCTTATCTCTGATGTCAAACACAAACTTGAAATAAGCATGTCTCCACGACCTCTTCAACACCAAGCTGCCACAAACTAACCAGAAGCCCGTAATGTACCCGAGAGCTATGCTTCCATATAACCACAACCTTTCAATCTTCTCATCATCTTCATGTTTTCTTCCTTCCTTTCCATTTCCAGGCGACGACGATGAACAATTAGCCAACGGATTTCCACAAAGTTGAGGGTTGCCTACATAAATCAATGGATCCTTAAAGGTCCCGAACTGATTAGCAACCGGAATTTCTCCAGAGAGGTTATTGTATGACAAGTTCAAAAAACTCAAGAAAGTCATGGAAGCCATGCTTGGAGGAATTGAACCGGAAAGAAGGTTGTGTGAAAGGTCGAGACTTTCTAAATTTGTTAATGATCCAATGTTGTTGGGTATGTTTCCCGTTAGCTTGTTCCAAGACAAATTCAGGGTACCCAAGTGAATTAGCTCTGTTAACTTGTCTGGTATCTTTCCACAAAGATCATTATTAGAAAGATCAATGGTGGAATGCACTACCATTCGACCCTTGTATTCAATTGTTCTTCCTTTCAGGGTCAACTCTATATGCCTCCTAAAGGATGCAAACATATAAAATCTTAATGGTTCTATTGAATCAATGAAGTAAGTTTGAGGCAGTTTGAAACCATGCACATCACCCAAACATGTTGGTATAGATCCTGATAGCTTGTTTTCTGCCAAATCCAATAAATGGAGAAAAGGTAGACCACATAGCTCTTCAGGAATGCTTCCTGTAAGTGTGTTACCTCTTAACAGTAACTCTGAAAGTAAAGGAAGGTTTTTGGTGATCTCTTTTGGAAGAGACCCATAAAACCTATTGTTTCCTAACGACAGAGTTTGCAGACGAGTACAGTTTTGAAAGGTTGAAGACAAATCTGCCGAGAGATTATTGTTGCTCAATTCTAGCATAAAAAGATAAGGCGGAGAGCATATTGAAGTTGGAATTCCACCTGACAAACCGTTGTTGGATAGATCAATGATTCTTAACTCTTTCATACTCATCCAAAAGACGGGGATAGCTCCTGTTAAATAATTGTTAGATAAATCAAGATATGACAAATATTGAATCCTGTTTATGGATAGTGGAATGCTCCCTGTCAAATAATTGTTAGATAAATCAAGATATGACAAATATTGAATCCTGTTTATGGATAGTGGAATGCTCCCGTTCAGGTGGTTATTTGAGAGGTCCAAGTCCGTCAAATTTGACATTTCTTCGCCAATGTTGGCTGGCACAGTTCCGGACAGCAAGTTGTTACTTAGATCGAGAGCAGTGACACCAGACCAAAGTGGGATTGAGCCCTTCAACTGATTGAAAGCAAGGTTAATCCGAACAGGAGACGTGGAAGATAAGTTCAATATTTTGGGAAGGTAGCCACTTATTTTGTTGCAAGAAAGATCTAGCATCACAAATTGGGAGGACATGTTGTAAAGCCAATGGGGTATCTCCTCGGAAATTCCAACATTTTCTAGGACTACATACTCCAAGGACGTTTTGTTTCTGAGCCAGTTAGGAAATGTAGGGCCAACTTGACAATCACGAAGTTCCACACTATCCAAATTCTCAGAAGACGGAATCCAGTGTTGCGTCATTTTGAAGGCAAATGAGTTTGTTTTAGATGATACAGAGAAACTGCGCAGGTTTGTGAGATTATGGAAATGAATATTTGTCATTGTGCCTTCCCAGTTGTTCTCGAGTAAATTTAGAATAACCAACTGGGTTAGTTGACCAATACTTTCTGGAATTTTCCCATTCATCATGTTGCCTTCCAACTCCAGAGAAATTAGATTTGATAAACTTCCTATTGATGTTGGTATAGGACCTGAGATTGAGTTGTTTGACAGACTAAGATGAAGCAGACTGTTAAATTGCCCTACAGAATGGGGCAATTTCCCACTTAGGTGATTTGAACCCAAAACTAAACTCTCCAGACTTTGGTTGCTGCAAGATGACAAGGTATCCAACATTTGAGCTATGTCACCAGTGAGATCATTATTGGATAGGTCCAGATTCTGAAGCTTGCAGAGATTTCCTCTCCGAAGCACAGGAAGGGTACCTCTTAGAGATGAGAAATAAAGATTAAGTTCTGTGAGGTTACTGAAATTGAACAGCCATGAAGGTATTGAGGAATTAAAAGGATTTACAGATAGATCAAGCACTGAAAGTGGTGATGAAATATTTTCAAAGGGAAGAGATGGAGGGAGAGTACGAAGTTTGCAAGACTTCAAATGTAACTCTAATAGAGATGGCATCATAATCACAGCTCGAAACAACTCATCTGAAGTGCTAATAATGTTAACATAATCCATGCGAAGATACTGAAGGGAAGACAGAGTAGAGAGCCAACTTACATCTCTGACCCAAAGTGAATCAACCATTGTAGTGATATCAAGATAATGCAAATTTGACAAATTGCCAAGATGAGACGGGATCATTCCAGAAAAATTTGCAATGGAAAGGTCAAGATAACGCAGCATATTGAGAGAACCAATAAATTTTGGAATGGGGATTCCTCCGAAGTTATTGCCACTTAGATCCAAGTGACTCAGATGTTTCAAGTCTGTTATTGAAGGATTTATGTCACCGCCTAAGGCAGACCATGAGAGATCAAGCTTTAGAACGTGACCAGTTTGGTTGTCACATTCTATGCCCGTCCAATTACAACAATCCTTCCCAACCCATGAAGAAAGGGAATTGTCAGGATCCTTAAGATCATTTTTTATTGTAAGGAGGGCCACTCTCTCTTCCTTAATGCAAAGTGTGCTAGCATAAAGGCTCGTAACTACACAGGGAGTTGATACAAAAAGAACAAGGAGAGGAATAATAAAATACCCAAAGACTTGTGGGCTTGCCATCCTTCCCCAGTGAATATCAGATGTAGAACAAAGTGAATAGGAATTTTTGGTTTATCTTTGTTTCTTCTTAATGCATAGACATAGTCACATTAAAGAGCTTTTATAGTGAAACTATGAGGTTGTGTATTATGTTTGAAGCAATGTGAAGTTGCTGCAGGTTTCTGTGTCAATAATGCACGTTCTTACGTGTGGACACGCGCGTTCTTACTCTGCCTCATTCTGAAACACACATAATAGTACTGTAAAGTCATTGACTCCTTGGTTTCAATGCTGTACACGTGCCCTGTTGCGAATTTGGCAAGTGTACCAAATCGTTCAAGTAACAAAGGGTAAGTAAAGTATCGTATCCACAGGGACTTGTACGATAATTGGGTAATTAAAAGTAAATTTTATAGACTACGAAATTGAGAATAATTTAGTAACCAAAATTAAAGACAAGTGCATAAAAATAAAAGAGAAGAAAGGAAGAATTTGGGTTGTAGAAAATTAGCAAACACTTGGTGTGCGCAGAAAATATGTTTAAATCAATTAAAATAAATCGCCGGGGTTTAACTTCGTTGGACTTCCTAACATGCAATCACAACTCAATCTTATTCAATTAAATTTTAGTTATCATCAACCCACAAAATTACTCAAATCTTAATTCCTTAAGCAAAATAGCCTAAATCCCTTGATTCCACTATCAATCCCTTGAATTAGTGTAACCAAGGTATTTGCATTAAGAAAA
Organism: Pueraria montana var. lobata; assembly: GCA_026413185.1. Taxonomy (NCBI): domain Eukaryota; kingdom Viridiplantae; phylum Streptophyta; class Magnoliopsida; order Fabales; family Fabaceae; genus Pueraria; species Pueraria montana. Next base: position 73,663,093 of record CM048650.1, on the reverse strand, counting down.
AGGGTTTTAGTGATGACCAATCCTCTTTACCCTATCCCTAGGCATAAAAACGATTGGTTGTCTTCTTCAGTTCGCAATTCAAAAGAATTTCCCAATTACAATTGAAATCATAGAATCATGCAATTGGTTGATCAGGCCAAACACAAGCATTAAGAGTGGAAGAAGAACAATAACAATACTAAAATTGAATAAAGAGAAGAGTGTAATTACATGAAATTAGGTCCAACTACATTAAACCCCAACGAAAAGAGAACTTAGCTACGCATATCCATGGGGGAAGAAGCAAGAGATGGAGAAAGAAGGGAGAAAGCCAAACGCATTAAGCTCCCGTCTCGGACCTCTTGTTTCCTTCACGTACAAAGTATTTTTTTATGCCTAGGCTAGAACAGAAAAACCCTATTTAAAGCTATGGGCCAACAAGGGTTTAAGCCCAAAAGAGATCAAAACAGAAAAATAGAGATAAATCTCGCAGAGCTCGATGCACAGGTGTGCACTCCGAGTGCACGGGTGTGCAACGCTCTCAGACACTTTAAAAACTTGCACAGACACTTGCACAGGCATGTGACTTGATTTGCACAGGTGTGCAAAGCTCCCAGGACTTCCAAAAATGCTCTTTTTGCCTCCGCAAGACTTCCAAAGCTCTAAACTTTAGCCCAAATGATCTTCAACGCATCAAATCTCTCATGGAACATCCCCATTGCTTACTCTAAGCTTCACATAAGTTCCTAAAAACACAAGAAAACAACCCAAGATCAGGCATAAAAGGGTAAAAACAAGAAATTCCTAACTAAACTAAACTTTTATTAAAACTCAACTAAAATGAAGATAAACAAAGCTCCAAAGCATGAAAAATATCAACTAATTGCCCACAAAATCACTACAAAATATAGTAATATTAGGCAATTATCATGCCCCATGCTTCTTCTCCGTCCATTGCAAATATTTGTTTCACTATTTTATATGTATAGAATTATATCAGCAATTACTTAGTAAAGTCTGGGGGTGTGAGATTGATGCATAACTTGCAGTAACTTTCTAGAAACCAAGCATTTTTTTTTTCTTAATTTAAAGGTGATAGCATACAGAGATATCACAGTAGAACTCATAATCCCAACTAGTTTGGCATCAAAGGAACTATCCATCATCTATAACACGCTAACATATTATTAAAAGGGAAAAAAATGAATACAACCAAAAAAGAAAGCATGGAGGAGATCAAACCAGAACCCACACAAATCTGCAAAATCTATAATATGAAAGGCCAAGCCTTTCCCGATAGAAGCTTTCCCTAATGCAATCCGGGATAAGGTCCCACCAAGCAGCTCAAGATGTTGATAGGAGGTTTGGATGGAAGTGAGTGGTGTGTTGCATGCGGACTCTGGTTTACAGCTAGTTAGATATTAGTTGTTTATTTCATTATGGTTTAATTATTCATTTACTCCCTGTTTGTGTATAAATTTTACATTTTAGTTTCTATATCTAAAAATTACTCATTTTAATCTCTGCACATACATTTTTAAACTCATTTTAGTCCCTACATATACTTTTTAGTTTGTTTCATTTCCCACAATTTTAGACAACAAAGACTAAAATGGATTAAAAAAAATGTATATGTAAGGACTAAAATAAGTAATTTCTAACTATAAAAACTAAAACATAAAAATTATAAAAATATAGCGACCAATTGAACAATTGAATCTTTCATTATTTCTTTCAATAATGTAGTAAAAAATCAGTTAATATTATATTTTGTTTTATACTGAACTGTAGTTTTATTTTCACCCATAATATTTTATAGATGAGTAATAAAAATGTTATTTAGGTATTTTTTTTAATTTCTCTATTTTTCTATTTTTTAGTGAATCCATAACTAATTCTTTTTTTTTTTCTTTTGACTATCAACATTGCTAAATAGGACTCCTTGAGATTTTCAACTTATTTTTTTTCACTTTTCATATCTTTACACTAGCAAAATTTTCATAAATTACGTGAGTATTTTAAAATTCATTTAAAATTTGTAGATGTTCAGCACAAGTTCAAAGGGAAGAGTGATCATGTACCTGCAATCTTAGAGGGGGGTGTTGGTCCTTCAATGGTGGCCTACCAAGCTCTGCAATGGTTGGAATGTACTTACAAGAACTTTGACACTTAAGTATAGGTTAAAGTCAAAAGATTAGAGATTCTGCCGTATCCTTTTCTAGTGTTACAAATTGCTTAAAATTTAAAAGTTTTAAACATATCCAACTAAAAATATATATGTAATATATATTATAGTCTAGGGAGGGGGGAAGGCCCCTGCTTGCACCCTTACATGCGTCCCTGATTGATAAATAGCATCTTATTAATCACATATAATAGACTTGATTGTTGAGCTTTGATTCACTCAAAATCCTTATTCATGACAGCATATATTTTGTGGTTTTCCTCACACTCAGGCATTTCAAATTTCTTTGAGATCAACCACTAATTTTCAGCCAAAGACCATCTCAATGTTTCACTTGATTTTGGTTTCCTGGAGATATTTGAACCAGAAATCTTTTTGCTACCAACTTTCACAAAAGACGGTTTTCATGTCTTTTTTTATCCTTTAGCAGTGATTTTGTCATATGAATTTTCTAATTCACATTGTTCTTCTTCAGTAGACTCTCTTCGGTTGCAGATTTCAAACTCTCATTAGTAGTATTAATTTCTCGAACTGAAGCTTTCATATGGGGAAATTTTATATGATCTCTCATAGGATTCCCAAGCTCAGCATTAATCTCATGATTTTGTATAGGGGGTTAACAAAGGACAAATTGATGTATCATATCAGTTTATAATTGTAAGTACCACCCTGCATACAGTTATTTGTTGTACACTAGTACAAATTGCTCAAGGATCTTCTTAGAATTGAATGTTGAAATAAAGAGCACTTTAAATGTTTGATCAGTGTAGACATATGATGTCAAAGTCAGCAAAGGCTTTATCTAGACATATCCCAGAAAACGATCTGGTAGACTGGTACCATGTGCTGCTACCACCACAAGAATAAATTCATTTAATATTTCCCAAAAAGCTGAATCACACAGGCAAATTCTCCCAACTTGATTTGAATGCTCATATCTACTAATCAATGCACGTAAGACAACAATACTAAGTTAGACAATATTGAGTTCCAATGTTTGAATTAATGAGGATAAAAATATGTGAATCCCTCGCCAGACATACATGGATCAACAACGACATGGGTGTTGCTTACTCATGGTTAAAGAATAAACCTCGCAGCAGCAAAGACAGATTATGAGTTGATAAAAACTTAGCAGCAAAATTAAGTCTGGTGGTGAAAGAAGTGAAAGTGAATTTTATTTTATTCTGCCATGAATTTCCTGTTTGATCAGCATGTATTCTAGCTATAAAATATTAAAGAATTCAGCAGCTTAGGCATTTAAGTTTGCACTATAAAAAGGATCTCTTTTTTCTTCACCTTTTCACCCCGTTAGTAAGAAATCTACTTGGCGTGTGCATGAATTCCACCTAGGGTGTGTTTAAATTACCATTCTGTTACGTTGAACATCAAAATCCAATATGAGAGGAGGATTGAGTTCAACGTACATTGAAAGGTAAGATTTGGCTAAAATAAAACACACTCTCAGTGTGTGTTTGGAAAATAGTTAGGAATCCCGTTTCACACTTTCCGAGGCAATTTCCCACTTATCCATACAGCAAATGTGACTGATAAAAACTGTTGCTTCTCCATTCAACGGAATGCAACGTTAATACAAACATAGCCTTAATCTTCAATTCCACTTTGACAAAGCAATTCTTGGTGAAATTATTTTGTGCGCACATGCATGCGCTCTGATTGTTTATACCACATGCATGTCTTTTATTGATATAAATGACAAATTTATTCTATATTATAATTGAATTCTCATTCTTAAACTAGAACAATTTTAGAAGTCATTATCTTCCTTACTAAAGCATGTCCTTTTCCTCCAATATAATTTTAATATTCAATTCCTACATTATACGTTCAAGTTTCCATTACTAGAAATATGATAACTCTATTATGTGTTTTCATTATTGTGTAACATATTCTCTTTAATTAGTTATCCAATTAAAGGAGATTTTTTAGTTTTTATTTTATTTTTTCATCAATACTCAAATGTTATAAACATTAAATATATAATAGGATATTTAAAAATGATCACCAAAGAAATATTCCATTAATACATTAAACTATTTTTTAAGATTTTTCAAAATTAAAAGTTTTCAAATGCCTATATTTCTTATATTTTTATTACTAATACTATATTTTTGTTAAATATATTTAAAATTAATAGCTTTTTACACTTTATTTATCCTTACAAATATATGTTAATACGGTTTGCTTGCTAATATTATGCACAAACCAAGAGAATAAACAAAACTATTGAGGTAAAGTTTTATATAAAAATCATAAATAGTATATGCTGTCCTTGTAAATAATTATTTTGGTAAAATTATTGTGTCATATTGTGTAAAAAAATACTATGCATGTAAGATACTTAAAAAAATACTAAATGTATCATGTTATAGTACCTTTATGAAGGAAAAATGTATCTGTAGAAAGCTAAGGCCACATATGGGAATGGGACTAGATTATTGCATTGTATTGCCTCGTTGCTTCGTTGGCATCTTCTTTGATAAACTAAGTTTAGCTTTTCTTTATTGTCACATAAAGATGAGTTAAAAACTTAATGGTCTGTTTAGTGTAGAAGAAATAGGACGGAGGGAGTGAGATGGAAATTAGTTAGGTGGTTTGGTAGGGGTTAGTTAGAGAAGAAATAATTTTTAAAATGGTGAAACTTACTATACTATTTCTCATATATTTTCATTCATCTTTTTATTTTTCTCATCTATTTATCTTCAACCAAACAATCCAATACTCAATTTTATTTCTATTCTATTTCTCATTTTTCAAATTATCTCTATTCTATTTTCATCTACTCTATTTCTCTTATCTCTACAAAACAGAGCATAAAAGGGGCTAAATTCAATATGGAATTCTCCACTAGAAGTAGAACCTCTTTGATTACTTCTATCTCTTTGTTGACAGTGAAACTTTGCACTTGTTTTGGTCAACAAAAATAATCCCATAGGTGTTCGAGGAAGGGAACATTTACTTCCTTTGAAGGCCTTTTATCCTGCTTTATAGGTCCTTTGTCATGAGTTTATGGATAAATTTTTAAGCAAAATAAAGGAGTTATAGAAAGAAAAATGAGTTATCAAAAGAAGAAAGAGTTATCAGTAAGAGAAATGGATGAGAATAAAAAATGCGAGAAAGTAAATGAAAGCCACGAATATTTTCTAATTTTCAATAAAATGACAGTAAAGAGTGCAGAAAAAATAAAGACTGAAATTAAAATGGTGATTGGAAACATTACACTAACCCGTCGATCCGTGAACATCAACCCTTAATATTGTTGTACAAATTGATATTTATAGATAAAGGTTTCCTAATTAACTACCCATAACTACTACAAACTTTTAACAAATCTTCACTATCGATGACTTTTGTCTTCAATTACAACCATTGATAACTTCTACAGTCTTATTCTTCAAATTCTTCAAATCTTTAATTTTTCCATCATATTCCTGTCAAAATGAGAGCATTAAAAGGATGTACTTTAATACTTAGTCAAAATACTCATAAACCAGTTTTTGATACTGAATAAAAAAAAACGGTAGTGTTAACACTGTCAGAAAACTTCCCATAGAAATTGCAAAGCATGTATCTGCTGCCAGTACAAAGTAACACATAAGCAATGAATTTATATAATCAATTATGTGCTTATATGGGAGAATTTGGGCATTAAAATTTTCAAGTATTGTCAGCACTCCTCACCTCTTAACCATAAGTAAATATCTAATAAATGAAGTTTTTTTTTTTTTAAATAGTCAATGAATCTTTTTTTATTATTTTCTTAAAAAGTAATAGCAAGTTAATTAAAAGAAAAAATATCTACTAGGATTGGCCTAATAATAAGAAGTTCGGATAGTTTGTATTGACCTAACTAAAATTTGCATTGTACACAGGAAAGAAAAACTAAAAGAAGAGATAACGTGCTGCTTAAAGGATATCTTTGGGATGTTTCAACCAAACTCTTTATATTGATATTATGTGTTCAAGAGCAGCATAATATATGCGAGCTTACATAACTTCCATGATTACTACCATGTTTCTCCAAATTCATTCAAGAGTGAGAATGGATGATCTTAGACATATTGTTAATGGATTTAAAGACAAGCAAATAATATTATTTTAGTTGTTGCTATATATAATATCCAAGAGTAAATTACAGCAGCACCCCATGAGGTTTCATGTAATTACACATAACCTCACTCTTTTTTATTTTCCTACACTAGCACCCCTTTAAGTTTGAAAACATTACACTAACACCCCCTGATATATTTGTAAACATTACAGTGGCACCCCCTCAAACCTTACACTAACACCCCCTACAGGAGTGCCAAAGTAATGGTTAAAAAAGCAGGGGGTGCATGTGTAATTACAGGAAACCTCAGGGGGTGTTACTGTAATTTACTCAATATCCAAATATCCACAACTATTACGGAGCTAGCAAGTATAACACTCAATATAGCTCATTTTTTCATTGTTTCTTTTATATATATATATATATATATATATATGGGTTTGTTAACATAGACCCACCTAAAAATTAGAAGGTGTATGTTAGCACCCAACACCTTTTCAGTTGGACAAAAAAATCCATTTTTTTAATTTACATCAGCACAATTTAAAGGATTGCAAAGTAATTTTACTTTATTAATTTTAATTTTTAAAATTTCTTTTCTCTCTCCCACTACCACTTCGTTTTCAGCCTCATCAAACCATCAGTTCTTCCTCACTGCCTACCCCACGTCCGCCTCACCCCCAAACCCCCATCTCAGCATCGAAGAACACCTAATGCACCAAACTGATTAGTTCAAGCAGCATGCACTTATAGTTTAAGAATGGAGTACTCACAGTGCAATTTTGTCCATCTACGAACTCAATACAATTTTATCTCCATATTGAACAATGAACTGTTACTGTAATGAAGGAATAGAATTAGAAATTCTTATGGAGAAAAGGGATATCATATGGTAAACCATATGAAAAATTCAAGATTTCTTCTTTTATTGCCTGCACGTTGGAGAAATCAATATTCATCAATTTGTAACCGAATCCAATTTCCAATTGATGGGAAGAGAACTAGGAGAGAGAAAAGAAATTATCTGAATTTGGAATACTGCGTTCAATGGAGTGCGGGAAAAGCGGAAGAGAACTAGGAGAGAAAAAAGGAATTATCTGTATTTTAAAAAAATAAAATAAAGTAAAATTACATTGTGGTCCTTTAAATTGTGCTGATGTAAATTAAAAGAATGAGTTTTTTTACAACTGAAAAGGTGTTAGATGCTAACATACACCTTCTAATTTTTAGGTGAATCTATGATAGCAAATCCCATATATATATATATATATATATATATATAGTATTTACACATTTATTTTCAATCTCTAATGCAAATATATTTTGATATGCAAACTATTATATTGTCATATCTATGATTTGATGATATTGTTTTATAATTAATTAATGTAAAAAAATTTGCATAATGTAGACCATCGGCACACTTCTGAGTCTTTAGTCGTGCCCCATTCTGGAAGTCACATAACAGTGCTGTAAAAAAGTCATAAAGTATTTGTAGAGACTTTCTTTACGCTTTTCTTGACTTCTTGTTCCTATCCATTGCAAATATTTCTTGCACTATTTTGCACTTTATAGAATTTTATCAGCATTTATTTCGTAAAGTCTGGGATGTGAGGTTGATAGGAGGTTTGGAGTTGATTATATAATAGCTCATTTCAGTTAATTAATAATTTGAAACTGATCACCCGATGAATCACGCTTTAATGATTTATCAATTAATATGGAAAAAGAACAATGAAAAATTAAATTAAGGTTATATCTTCATCAAAATGTACAAGTGACAAGAGAATAATATATAGAAGAGGTGCATTAAATAATCAACCTTTAGAATTTAGGTAGTATTTCAAAAAGTCGCATCTCAATTTTTATATATTATAATAGATAAAATAGATTCTTTCTTTACTTCATCATAACTTAAGGAAAAAAAATGCAAGGATCGGTTTTATTTCTTTATTGTTCATTTTTATGGCATTATCATCAAACAAAAAGCAAAACGCGTAAGGAACATAATGCAGAACAGGAAACTTCTTTGTCTGAATAAAGTCATGAAGAACAAATCTTTATTATTCATTTTGTGGCATTATTGTCAAACAAAAACCAAAACGTGCAAGGAACATAATGCAAAAAAGGGAACTTCTATGTCCGAATAGAGTTACGAATCTCACGATGATCAAATTCAAGGTAGGCCATTGGCACCATGAAATACTTTGTTAAATTATTAGCAAGTAATGGACCAGTGTAGGTTTGCTTTGTTATGATTACTTTCACCATATTCTAATTCTATATTAAGTACATCCATCTCGTGAACTTCTACCAACTGCACTCACATGACACGCCTAATACCAGTGGCGGATTTTGGATTCTTAGTCACTGAGGATAATTTATTTTAAAAAATAAAAATTAATGATAATTATTATTGTGAAAATAAAATGAGATATGGAATAAAACGTCAAGTTGAATAAAATGTAAAAATATTTAGTGAGCTGAAAAGAGAACAAAATATATATATAAAAAAAAAAGTTAACCAATAAAAGACTAAATTTGACCACAACTAAAAAATTGAAGGAAAAGGGTTCAAATTATAAAAATAAAGGGGCAAAAAGATAACAATACTAAATATATATTTGTAATTTTTTTTCAAAGTTAGTAGGAGCATTTGCATCCTCAGCCCTCAATTTTAAGTAGTTGTCACTGCCTAATACTCCTTTTTTGGTCTAGACCACGTGTATCCTTCACTAGAGGCAATCTTGTTCGAAATGGGTAGGACCACTATGGGCAAAGCTCTCCCTCAAAGTATTTAACATAATTGCATATCCAGGACTTAAACTCGAGACCACTGGTTAAGTTGAAACAACCCCACGCCAGCATTGCCTAATACTCTAATGTTTTGGTTCAAGAAAGAAAGTGAAAGGGGGGGAAAAAAGGAGAAAGAAAAGAAATGAAAAATGGGATGATTTTTTTTTTGGTATATATCAAATATATTCTTCACGGGAGATAATCTTATTTGAGTTGAGTATGACTACTATGGACGACAAAACTTTCCCTCGAGTATTTAATATAGTTGCATATCTAGAACTCAAACTTGAGACCTCTTGTTAGTCAAGCTGGAACAACCTCATACTAGTTAATCCAGGCGCTCGGTGGGATTTGTTACATTGTTTGGTATAAGAGGAAGTGAAAGAAAAGAAGAAAAAATATATAAAATGACATAGTATTCAAATAAAAAAAATAAATGAGATGTAACATTAATAAAGGTATTTTTGTTTTTGTATCTAAAATAACCTTCTTCTCTCCTTTGCTTTCCAATTTGGAGGGAAAGCATCTTTGGAAGGATCCATTATACATATACTTTCTTTCCTTCCTTTGTTAAGTCATTCCAAATGTTGGAGATTCCACGTCAACTAGTGATAAGGCAAAATAGTGTATATAAGTGGGGGTAATCCTCACCTTACAAATCAATTTTGTAGGGTTGAGTTAGGCTCATAACTCATATTCTAAGATAGTATTAGAGCTTATTGGGCCTATCATCCCACCCGTTATCGGACAGCTATCTGATCACTTGCAGATGTCCAGTCCTGCAAACTTCACTCTCAAGATGTCCAATCCTCGACGTAAGAGGGGTTGTTGGAGATCCTACATTAACTAGTGATGAAGCCAAAATAGTGTATATAAAGTGGGGGGTAACCATCACCTTACAAGCCGGTTTTGTAGAGTTAAGTTAGGCCCATAACCCATATTCTAAAATTATAGAAAAATTCAAATTTTCATAGTTTTCCTTCCTTCCTAAATCATTCCTTCCTCTTTTCAGTTAAACAAACAGACCTTCGACCTTCAACGTAAAACTACAGTGACTGCTGAAAAAATGCAAATAATTAACTTTGGGAAAACATAGTTGACCCGACCAAAGAAAACTCAGCATTGGTTTAGGATAGTGTTGTGCATGGCTCATATTCTATGAGTGAGCAGATTGGGTTTGGGCCACTTGTTGGGTTACGAAATAAGTGGGTTGGGGGTGCGGGGGTTTAGCCCCGCGGTACGGTACAGGGGTAATATTGTAAGTCTGTATCGTGGTTTGTTCTATATATACTGATGTAACCCTATTGGCCAAATAATAATAATAGAAACAGCCGCTCTGCTCCCGAGGACGTAGGCACACTTGCTGAACCTCGTTAAATCTCGTGTCTGTGTGTGTGCGTGTGATTACTCTGATCTTTAGAATTTCGGTTGCTATTGCTAACAACTGGTATCAGATGGCGCTTAACCCTGGTGCGAAATTCGAAGTGGGAAAGTTCGATGGAACTGGGAATTTCGCAGTGTGGCAGAGGAGGGTTAAGGATATGTTGGCTTAGCAAGGTTTTCAAAAGGCGCTGCGCGCAACGAAACCTACAGACATGGAGGATGCGGATTGGGAGGAGTTGAAGGAGAGGGCTGTGGCAACCATACGGTTGTGTTTGGCAGACGAGGTCATGTACCACGTTATGGACCTGACGTCTCCGGGGGAAGTATGGACGAAATTGGAGAGTCAGTATATGTCCAAGTCCCTGACGAACAAGCTGTACATGAAGCAGAAATTGTACGGGCTGAAGATACAGGAGGGTTCTGATTTACAACAGCATATCAATGTCTTCAATCAGATTATCAGTGATTTACTGAGGCTTGATGTGAAGATTGAGGACGAGGATAAGGCAATAATTCTGTTGTGTTCTTTGCCTAATTCCTACGAGCATTTAGTGACCACCCTAACGTACGGGAAAGACACCATTAGTCTGGAGGAGATCACGGCTGCACTTATGTCCCACTGTCAACGGAAACAGAATGCAGGGGAGTGTTCTCAAGGCGAGGGTTTGTATGCAAAGGGGAATAAAGAACGTGGGAGGACGAAAGGCAAAGGGGGTTTTGGGAAGAGGAATAAGTCCAAAACCAGACACGGCAAATCAGTTCTGTGCTACAATTGCAAACAACAAGGGCATTTCAGAAATAATTGTCCAAAGTTGAAGCAGTCTGGTGAAGGGGCATCCCGCTCTGCGAATGTGGCAGAGACTGGCGACTCAGACTACTACAGTGAGGGAGATGTTCTCTCGATTTCATGCAGTCAGCTTACAGATGCATGTATTCTTGATTCCAGATATTCTTACCATATGACTCCCAATAGGGAATGGTTCACCACATACAGGTCAGGCAATTTTGGCAGTGTCTATTTGGGTGACGACAAAGCTTGTGCTGTTGTTGGAATGGGACAGGTGCAGATTGCTATCGATGATGGTGGAGTGAGAACGTTGTGTGATGTTCGGCATATCCCTGAGTTAAGGAAGAATTTGATCTCACTTGGAACTTTGCTGGCCAATGGTTTCAGTTACAGGACTGATGGAGATCGGGATGCCCTCAGAGTGTGTAAGGGTGCGTTGACTGTGATGAAAGCACAGCAGACTATAGGCAATATTTACAGACTGCTAGGAAGCACAGTTGTAGGTCGCGTTGCATCTGTTGAGTCTGATGATGATGCTACCAGATTATGGCATATGCGTTTGGGCCATCTCAGTGAGCGTGGGATGGTGGAGCTTCATAAGAGAGGACTCTTGAATGGAGTTCGGAGCTGCAAGTTAGACTTGTGTGAGTATTGTGTGCTTGGGAAACAGTCCAGAGTGCTGTTTAAAGCTGCGAAGCACACCACCAAGGGGATCCTTGATTATGTGCATACTGATGTGTGGGATCCTGCTAGAGATTCGTCCTTGGGTGGTTCCCATTATTTTGTCACCTTCATTGACGATTTTTCTCGCAAAGTCTGGGTGTACTTCATGAAACAGAAATCTGAAGTCTTTGAGAAGTTCAAGCTGTGGAAGGCTGAGGTGGAGAACCAGATAGGCAGAAAAGTCAGGTACTTGAGGTCTGATAATGGCAGGGAGTACACAAACTCACGGTTTCAGAAATTCTGTGAGGAACATGGCATTCAGAGACACTTCTCAGTGCGGAAAACACCACAACAGAATGGTGTTGCAGAGAGGATGAATAGGTCCCTTACTAAAAGGGCCCGGTGTCTAAGGTTGAATGCTGGCCTTTCCAAAGGCTTTTGGGCAGAGGCGCTGAACATGGCGTGTTATCTGCTCAACCGATCACCATGAGCTTCATTGGATGGGAAAGTTACAGAGGAAGTTTGGACAGGTAACCCGGTTGATTTTAACAATTTAAGAATATTTGGGTGTCCTGCTTTTGTGCATATATCCAGTGATGAAAGATCTAAACTTAATCCAAAGTCGAAAAAGTGTATTTTCGTAGGTTATTCCAAAGGCGTGAAGGGGTTCAAGTTTTGGGATCCAGCTTCCAAGAAGATGGTGATCAGTAGGGATGCAGTGTTTGATGAGCAGTCCATGATGCCACAGACAGTTGAGACACATGAGCCAGTGCCAAATGGAGCTTCCCCTAGCTTCATGGAGGTTCAGGTGGACTTTGAGCATCTGTCGGTGATTCCTAAGAGGGCAGAACCATGTAGTCCAAGACCTGAGACCACAGCTGCACCTGAGCATAGACCAGTTAGTCCAACAGGACCGCATAAGTACACTCTTGTCAGAGATAGAGAACATCGCACTATTAAACCCGTTGTCCGATATGGGTTTGAAGAGTTGGCTTCTTTTGCACTTCTCACAAGTTCAAGAGACCCGTCTACCTTCCAAGAGGCTATAAACAGCCAGGAGAAAGACAGATGGATGGGTGCTATGGTGGAGGAGATGGAGTCTTTGCGAAAGAATCAGACATGGGAGCTAGTTGAGCTTCCTCCAGGAAAGAGAGCCATAGGGTGCAAATGGGTGTACAAGAGGAAACCTCCAATATTAAAAAAAGAAGGGGAAAAGTTCAAGGCTCGCCTAGTAGCAAAAGGATATTCACAGCAGAAGGGGATTGACTATGATGAGGTTTTCTCCCCAGTCGTGAGGCATACTTCTATCAGGGCAGTGTTAGCCTTGGTAGTCAGTCGAGATATGCACTTGGAGCAGATGGATCTGAAGACAGCTTTTCTTCACGGTGATCTAGAGGAGCAGATTTACATGGAGCAGCCAGAGGGGTTCAGTAAAAATGGACCGGGCCGGCTAGTTTGTAAGTTGAAGAGGTCTCTGTATGGATTGAAGCAGTCTCCAAGGCAATGGTACAAGCGTTTTGATTCTTATATACTTCGGATTGGCTATAGGCGATGTGAGTATGACTGTTGTGTTTATGTGAGGAGCCTTGATAATGGTTCTTTTATTTTTTTGATACTTTATGTGGATGATATGTTGATTGCTGGTAACCATTTGCGTGATGTGAATGAGTTGAAATCCATGCTGGGCAAGGAGTTTGACATGAAGGACTTAGGTCCTGCCAAGAAGATTCTTAGGATGGAGATTCACAGGGACAGGAGGTCCAGAAGACTATGGCTCTCACAGCAGGGCTATGTTGAGAAGGTGTTGGACAAGTTTAGCATGAGTAATGCTAAGTCAGTGAGTACTCCACTTGCAAACCACTTCAAGCTTTCTGTAGATCAGTGCACGAAGACAGATGAAGAGGTGGAATACATGTCAAAGGTTCCCTATGCCAATGCAGTTGGTTGCTTGATGTATGTTATGGTTTGCACTAGACCAGATTTGGCACATGCTGTAAGCCAAGTCTGTAAGTTTATATCGAAGCCAGGGAAGCAACATTGGGAAGCAGTGAAGTGGATCTTCAGGTACCTAAAGGGTACAACAAGGCATGGTATCATGTTTGGCAGTCAACAGGGTGATCCTTCAGTTGTGGGTTATGTGGATTCTGACTATGCTGGTGATTTGGATGACAGGAGGTCTACAACAGGGTATGTTTTTACGCTTGCAGGTGGGCCTATTTGTTGGAAGTCCATTGTTCAGTCTACTGTGGCAATGTCAACAACTGAAGTAGAGTACATGGCAGTAGCAGAGGCTAGTAAAGAAGCTGTGTGGCTCACAGGGCTAGCAAAGGAGCTGGGCATTGAGCAAGGTGGAGTTCAGTTGCATTGTGATAGTCAGAGTGCTATTGATTTGGCAAAGAATCAGGTGTATCATGCTAGAACCAAGCATATTAATGTGAGGTTCCACAAGATCAGGGAGTTGATGGCATCTGGTCAGATTTTGCTCAGGAGGTTCACACTTCAGAGAATGCAGCTGATATGTTAACCAAGGCGATCACAGCTGACAAGTTCAAGCATTGCTTGGACTTGTTGAATGTTGCTCAGTGCTAGACGTGACTGAAACCCCCAACCCAAGAGACATATAGGATATGAAGTGGACTTGCTATTATCTTCCACGGGGCCAAATATTCGCCAAGGTGGAGATTGTTGTGCATGGCTCATATTCTATGAGTGAGCAGATTGGGTTTGGGCCACTTGTTGGGTTACGAAATAAGTGGGTTGGGGGTGCGGGGGTTTAGTCCCGCAGTACGGTACAGGGGTAATATTGTAAGTCTGTATCGTGGTTTATTCTATAAATAATGATGTAACCCTATTGGCCAAATAATAATAATAGAAACAGCCGCTCTGTTCCTGAGGACGTAGGCACACTTGCCGAACCTCGTTAAATCTCGTGTCTGTGTGTGTGCGTGTGATTACTCCTATCTTTAGAATTCTGGTTGCTATTGCTAACAGATAGTATGGCATAGTCTAGTGGCAAAACTTTGGTACAGTGGCTGGTAGCAGCATTGCTCATTGCCTTGTTGGGTGGTGCACAAGTTGTTGCGTTATGTAACATAGACTCAAGTCAACTAAACTTATGTCGTGCTGCAATTACTGGTCGAAACCCTCCACCATCAGAAGAAAAATGTTGTGCAGTTATACGCCAAGCCAATTGCCTTTCCTCTGCATATACAAGTCTATCCTACCTTCAATTGGAATAAATCCCAAAAAGGCTTTGGCCTTGCCCGGTAAATGTGGTCTACAATGGCCTCCTAAATGTTGAGGTAATCATTTTTAGCTTGAATACACCCTCAATTAATATACAATGTTTAGATAAACTTTTCTATAAATATTTATAAGGAAAAATGAAATACATTTCTTTCATATATTAAAATTAATGCATAAGTTAATATCAATTCTTTGGAGAAGCCAAAATCATGTAGTGCTTATAGAGAGAAACTTATTCAAACAAAGACATATATAATTACTTTTACTAATATTAGACAAAATAATTGTAGATAAATAATAGTAGTAGTTTTTTGCTTTAACTTTTATATATGTTTACACTTATTTACATTGTAATATTTCTAACATATTTATATGTAGTGTCTATAATAATCAAAGTTTTTTATGTTACTAGAGTGGGACTTTGTGCCATGCACAAATAGTAATTTACTAAATTACCATAAAAGTAGAGACACAAAAAAAAATGCTTATAGATAAACATGTATTGAGAAAAAAAAATATTAAAGACTTAAATATATTTTGGGTCCCTGATATATTAGCAAATTTTGCGTTAGGTCTTTATTAAATTTTTGCTTTGTGTTGAGTCCCCAATAAATTTTTTTTTGTTTTTGGTTCCTAAAGCATTATCTAAACCACTTTTTAAAACAATTTAAAGCGCTATCTAAAACGTTTTAGGGACCAAAAACAAAATAAAAAATTTATTGGAGACCAACACAAAACAAAAATTTAATAGGAATCCAACGCAAAATTCGCTAATATATCAGGGACCCGAAACATATTTAAGCCAATATTAAACTAAAAGGTTAAAAACATGTTTTTAGGGTCTATATTTTTTAATCAAACTTTATTTTAGTCCTTATACTTTAAAATCTAAGAAATCAGTCCTCTAACTTTTAAAAACATGTGATTTTAATCACTCTCCACTAACTCCATTGGTGACAAAATCACATATTAGAAGGACTAAAGTTACATATTTTCAAAAGTTGAAGACTGATTTTATCAATTTAAAATTATATGGACTAAAATCAAGTTTTATCAAAAGTAGAAGCATGAAAAACACATTTTTTCCAACTAAAAATAACACAACAAAAAAAAGCGTATAGATAAGCATGTATTAAATAAAAAATAAATCAATAAACTAAAATTAAAATATATGTTAATATATAATGGTAGAAACTTTTACAATATATCAAACTTAGCATCTTAATTATATAACAATAATTACCTTAATTATATATATATTTAAGGGAAAATGTGTTTTTGGTCTTTGTATTTTCAATCAAACTTAATTTTGGTCCCTATACTTTCAAATTGATAAAACTAGTCTTCCAACTTTAGAAAATATGTGAATTTAAAGGAATTAAATTCATATATTTTCAAAAAATGAAGGACTAAATTAATCAATTTAAAAGTACAGGGACCAAAATAAACAGATCCAAGGGGGGCAAGCCCCCCCCTCGAGATCCTTTGTATATATGAGGAAAAAAAAGAAAAATTAAAATTAGAAAAATAATATTAATAGAGAAAAATGAATAAAAAAAATAGAATGTTGAGTTGATGTTTGCTTAATTTTGTTTTAGTAGTGAATCTATTTCTAGTTTTACTCATAAAATTAATAATAAATATTTTTGTAAAACTCATTATTTATTAAATAATTATTTATTAAAAGTTAGATAAGTAAATAATTGTGTAAAAAAAATTTGACCCCACTTTGATACATTCCTGGATCCGTCCCTGACTAATAATAACTAAAAGCACATTTCTCCCTATATTTATTAATTATATAATTACTTTATTGTTGAAGCAGAACCTTCTATGAGATGAATGTTTTAATGGCAACAAACTTTTAAGAAGCAGATTTTAAGTATGATAGACTTTTTGCTACTAATGGTTTGCCTTGAAGTGCTTTCAAAGAAACAAAACTTATCAAGAAGCATGGAGAATTAGGTGTGAAGCATTTGCCTACAACCTTGGAGTCCAAAATCTGAAGTTCGTCCAACTTCAAAAGCATGAAGCCAGAAGTTGAAAAAGCAATCATGTTTTCTGGGTCAAAGTGCAGATATCAGAAGCTGTATATGATCAGAGGCATGATACGGGGGATAATTTAAGTCAAGGGATAGATATCAGAAGCTACACATGACTTAAGGATCATCAGAAGATGCATTGCTTAGACAACTCGTGAGGACAAACGTGTCTACACAGTTAAGGAGCACATACCATGAGCTGTAACGTCAACTATATGCAATAGTGTACTGATGCACTACCTTGATGGACACTCTCTTGATCCAACGGATCTATTCAAAAGAAGATAGAGCTAAGTTCTACTTTAGCAAGGCAACCATTGTTAGGAAAAGTAGTCACACACTCTACAACGGTCAAGAATGAATCTACACTATTTTACAAAAGACTTACTTTTCTGAAGTAGCAAAACCTCATGGCTAAGCTAGAATAAAGGAGAAGCCATGAGTTGTGGACAGAACAACTAGCACCACTGAGCAGAATTCGAAATTCACAATTGTGTTCAAAGTGTTCTTGCTAAGGAAGGTGGAGGATCCAGCTGTGCGATTGAGACAACACACAACGGATCTCATTGGCCTCCAAGTCTCTTGAGTTTAGGAGTAACCAATATCCTTGGCCTCCAAGAAAAGGAGCAACGGTCAGCTTCAAGGTAGTCTATATAAGGACATTAAAGTGCTGCTAAAGTTCCTTGCTAGGACGGAAACAACTTAGAGAGTTCATAGGTCAGAAGTCTCATCAACTTCTGATACTAGACTTCCTTAGCCCAGGCTCTCTTAATTTGTATAACCAAATCTATCTAGCCATAGAGAATCTGTAAACATCTTCTCAAGGGGAGCTTACTAATGAGTTTCTCCCTGTGAGATGTATTAGGTATCTATCCAAATAAAACTTGTTTAGGATAGGGAACCTCAGAAGGGTAGTCAGGGGACTGCTGCTTCTGAAGGTTGTGAGTGACCACAACAAGTTGCTATGAAGGTCAAGTAGTAGTTGCTATTGTGGGTTCAAAGCCTAAAGAGGCTTTTAGAAAGAATACTTGGGTAGATAGCATGTAGAGATTTAGATAATACTGAGGTGTAGGAGCCTGGGGAGGCTTCAAAAAAGAAAGAATACCCTGTTGGAGTTTGTGTTAGTGGAAAGCCTACGGTTGTAGGGACTGGACGTAGCTCAGGTGCGGTGAACCAAGATAATTTCCCCTGTGTGCTTTATCCTTCTTACTGCTTCTGATTTGATTGATTTTGTATCTTACCTTGAGTAGCTTGGTTCTTAACTGTTCTATCTTTGATATAAAACTATTTTAAGCTACTCAAAACTATTTATAAACGTCCATAAGCATACATCTACTCATTGATCTTAACAGTCTATTCTACCTACCCTAAATCTGACATTTTATTAGTAGCTTCTGAAGCAGTATATGAAAGTGTTTTTGTATGATTATTATTGAAAAACTATTTTATACAAAATACTATGAAAGGATATCGATTGCTCCCAACGAAGCTTCCTGAAGTTATGTCTTAGACATATCCTAAAACTTCAGAAGTTGACTCTCTTTTGCAAAAAAAGCCATAGTCGGTTAAGTGTCACTATTCAACCCCTTTCCAATGACCTTCATCCACTTCATTTATAACATAAATGTGTATTTTAGATCAATATTAAAATATTTATAGAATATTTTATTCTTAAATTATATATATATGGATAGAGAGTGTTTCAATATTAATGAGTATGTAGATCATTTAGTGTAAAGTTATTCCAACTTAATAAATAGTCAATAATTTGAATCCTAAATATGCAGTTGTGTTAAATAGTTGAAAGTAAGACTGCTTCTAAGGTGCACCATTATTAGAAACCTTTAGATTAATCTAAGGTACAGGTTTTTATCATGCACCTTCCACACCATATTTTACCCTCATTCTCCCCTCCCCCTCTCTCCACCTTTCCGGTGGCCCTTCCATTGCCTCCGTCGACCCTATCACCACCCACCACCACCATTCCCTTTCTGTCATCACTCACTCGTCACCACCCCCACCTCCGATGACTATTTTTTCCTCATCTTTTCTCGCTATTTTGAATTTTGAAATGCTTTCCTTTTGGATCTGAGTTTCAAAATGTTCATCTTTTCTTCCATTTTGTTTCCACATTCAGATCTTGATGTCGGAGATCTGCGGCAGATCTTGGGGGTGGAAGCGGCGGCGAGTAAGGAACACAAGGAGGCCGTCTTTGAGATCGTCCTTGTCACCGTCGCCGAGATATCTCCAGTGCCGATGACGTTCTTGTACACGACGGAGAGGAGGTTGTCACTTGAGATTTGTAACTGTGGAGATTGGCTTTGGCTATGGAGATGTTGACGCAATTCATGGCGAGGATGTCGATGAGGCTTTATAACAGATTTGCGGAGTCGGAGATGCGAGATCAGAGCTACGATAGCGAAATGAAGCCGCGACATCAAAGTCATGACAGGGGAGTTGTGATGTTGTGCCGGGACAGCGGAGCTGCGACGCTGGAGTCAAAACGGCAAACCGCGACGTCGGAGTTGGGGCGGCAGAGCGGGGATAGTGGAGATCTGGAAAAGGGAAAGGTATATGGTGTGGAGGGTGCACCATAGTCACATGAGGATGAAATTAATCTAAGGGCTAAAAATTGTGGTCCACTATATATCACTTGAAGTGGTGTCTCACAGTAGAAACCGTCTGAAAGTAAAGTTTTATTTTTCACAATAGTTTTACTGTTTTATATAAAGGATACATTCAATTTTTTTTTAAAAAAAAATTGAAAAGAAAGAATTTTAATAAATATCGTGCGTTGAACGGATCAACTGTTCAAATACATTTGAAACTTGGATCGCCCTTGCTCAACAGGCCCTTGTAAGTGTCCAGGAAATGATCTGCGGGTAAGGTTTTTCTTTTGTGTGGTTGGTAATAATGATGGGGGATTGGATGTTGAGTGTGTTGATAACGCTTCGAGGACGAGACTGTGTTTGGTGCAATCCACGAAGATGAGGTGAAGTTCGCGTGACGGAGACGGTGCGGATCTTGATGAAGTTGAGCTCCTATCAACATCTTGAGCTGCTTGCTTTCAACAAATTCACGACAATGTAAGCATCAATCTCTCTCCCCTAGACTTTACCAAGTAATTGCTGATAACCTTCTATACAAACAAAATAGTGCAACCATATTTGGAAAGGATGAGATCTGAGAACTAAAAGTCAAGAAGCATGTTTATGAGTTATGACTTGACTTCGTGACATCGTTATGTGTCTTTCAAAATGGGGCACTAGTACTACTATAGACTTTGAGGTGTGCCGATATCTACATCCTGCTTTAATTTGACTAAGTGAACTTCGCAGAAAATAAGATGCATGATACACAACCTCATAGTTTCACAATATTTATAAAAAGGATCTTTAATGCGACTATGTATTAAGAAGAAAGAAAGATAAACCAAAAAATTCCTATCCACTTTGTTCTACATCTGATATTCACTGGGGAAGGATGGCAAGCCCAAAACTCTTTGGGTATTTTATTATTCCTCTCCTCGTTCTTTTTGTATCAACTCCCTGTGTAGTTACAAGCCTTAGTGCTGCTAGCACTCTTTGCATTAAGGAAGAGAGAGTGGCCCTCCTTAAAATAAAAAATGATCTCATTGATCCTGACAATTGCCTTTCTTCATGGGTTGGGAAGGATTGTTGTAATTGGAAAGGTATAGAATGTGACAATCAAACTGGTCACGTTCTAAAGCTTGATCTTCACGCACAAATCTGCACCACCACCACAGATATAGCGGCAACATTGGCTACCTTAGGGGGTGAGATAAATCCTTCAATAACAGACTTGAAACATCTAAGTCACTTGGATCTAAGTGACAATAACTTTGACGGAATGATCCCTACTCATCTTGGCAATTTGTCAAATTTGCATTATCTTGATATCTCTACATTATCCAATTCACTTTGGGTCAGAGATGTAAGTTGGCTTTCTGCTATGTCTTTGCTTCAGTATCTTCGCATGGATGGTGTTAACATTACCAGCACCTCCCGTGAGTTGTTTGGAGCTCTGAATATGATGCCATCTCTGTTAGAGTTACGTTTGTGCTCTTGCAATCTTCGTACTCTCCCTCTATCTCTTCCATTTGAAAATATTACATCACTTTCAGTGCTTGATCTATCTGACAATCCTTTTAATTCCTCAATACCTTCATGGCTGTTCAATATTACTAACCTCACAGAACTTAATCTTGAATTTTCATTTCTAAGTGGTGTTCTTCCTGTGCTTCGGATAGGGAATCTCTGCAAGCTTCAGCATCTGCACCTATGGAATAATGATTTCACTGGTAATATAACTCAAATGTTGGATACCTTGTCATCCTGTAGCAACCAAAGTCTGGAGACATTACGTTTGGGTTCAAATCACCTAACTGGGAAATTACCCCATTCTATAGGGCAATTAAATCGTCTGATTGAAGTTCAATTGTCTTGGAACTCACTCTCAGGTGCTATACCAGCATCAATAGGAAACTTATCAAATCTAATTTCTCTGGACTTGGAAAACAACATGATGAATGGGAAAATTCCAGAAAGTATTGGTCTACTAACCCAGTTGGATACTCTGGATCTACTCCAGAACAACTGGGAAGGCACATTGACAAATATTCATTTCCATAATCTCACAAACCTATATAGTCTCTCTGTATCATCTAAGACGAACTCATTTGCCTTGAGAGTGACGCAAGACTGGATTCCACCTTTTAAGGGATTGCATCATGTGGAAATTCGTGATTGTCAAGTTGGCCCAACATTTCCCAACTGGCTTAGAAGCCAAAGGTTCTTGGAGGATGTAATACTAGAAAATGCAGGAATTTCTGGGGAGATACCCCGTTGGCTTTACAACATGTCCCAATTTATGGAGCTAGATCTTTCTCACAATAAAATAAGTGGCTACCTTCCCAAAATATTTAACTTATCTTCCTTACACCTTTTAACTGTTAACCTTGCTTTCAATCAGTTGAAGGGCTCAATCCCACTTTGGTCTGGCCTCACCGGTCTTGATCTAAGTAACAACTTGCTGTCCGGAACAGTTCCAGCCAATATTGGCGAAGAAATGTCAGATTTGGGGTTCTTGGATCTCTCAAATAACCAACTGAATGGGAGCATTCCACTATCCATAAATAGGATTCGAGGGTTGTCATATCTGGATTTATCTAACAATTATTTGACAGGAGCTATCCCCGTATTTTGGGTGAGTATGCAAGAATTAGACGTCATTGATCTATCCAACAACAGTTTGTCAGGTGGAATTCCAACTTCAGTATGCTCTCTGACTTGTCTTTCTATTCTAGAATTGAGCAACAATAATCTCTCAGCAGATTTGTCTTCAGTCTTTCAAAATTGTAATTGTCTGCAAACTCTGTCGTTGGGAAACAATAGGTTTTTTGGGTCTATGCCAAAAGAGATCAACAAAAACCTTCCTGTACTTGCAGAGTTACTATTAAGAGGTAACACACTCACAGGAAGCATTCCTGATGAGCTTTGTGGTCTACCTTCTCTCCATTTATTGGATTTGGCAGAAAACAACCTATCAGGATCTATACCAACATGTTTGGGTGATATGCACAGTTTCAAACTGCCGCAAACTTACTTCATTAATTCAACGAAACCAATAATTGCTGTTAACTTTTTATCGTACACCAGGCATATAGAGTTGATCCTGAAAGGAAAGTTAATTGAATACATGGACCGAATGGTTGCGCATTCCACCATTGATCTTTCTAATAATGATCTTTGTGGAAAGATACCAGACAAGTTAACAGAGCTAATTCGCTTGGGTACCCTGAATTTGTCGTGGAACAAGCTTACAGAAAACATACCCAACAACATTGGATCATTAACAGATTTAGAAAGTCTCGACCTTTCACACAACCGTCTTTCTGGTTCAATCCCTCCGAGCATGGCTTCCATGACTTTCTTGAGCACTTTGAACTTGTCATACAATAACCTCTCTGGACAAATTCCGGTTGCTAATCAGTTCGGAACCTTCAATGATCCATCAATTTATGTAGGCAACCCTCAACTTTGTGGAAATCCGTTGCCAACTAATTGCTCATCACCTTTGCCTGGAAATGGAAAGCAAGGAAGAAAACATGAAGATGATGATGACAAGATTGAAAGGTTGTGGTTATATGGAAGCGTAGCTCTCGGGTACATTATGGGCTTCTGGTTAGTCTGTGGCAGCTTGGTTTTGAAGAGGTCGTGGAGACATGCATATTTCAAGTTTGTGTTTGACATCAGAGATAAGCTTCTGGTTTTGATTGCTGTTAATTTGGCACGTGCAAAACACAGGTTTGGACAGGAAAGAAACTGAGACCACTGGAGAAAAGGAAGACAGCAATAATAGCCTTAATTATCCTTATCCTATTCCAATGAATACATGAGGTAGACCACAGACATGCAGTTATCATATTTGTTTCTTGTTTATGTTGTTTGGTTTTTGAAGTCGATTGTGATTATACTTTTCTTGTGTATGTTGTTTGAATCGTTCATGTTGTTCATAGATAAACTGTTTTGGAAATGGAATCATATGTTGCTTTTTCTTTAGGAGTAAATTTTACTGTAACACTATACATGGATGCACGGGTGTCATAAATAATAGAAGTTATATGAATTTTAAACATGTAATTAAAAGTCATAGTAATATTTCATCTAAGTATACAGCAATTAGCAAATAAGGTTTGAGATAAAATTGTTGGAAAAATATACTTTTAATTGTGCTACGAGATAGATTGTTTTAAAATTATTAAATTCATATGAAAGATAACGCTATAGCAAAAGACACTACAGCATAAAATGATAATAAAAGAATCCCAAGCTTGCCAATTTACTGTTAATGAGTATTCAATGGCAGCATAAAATGGTAGTAATAAATAAAAGAGGATGAGAATATAATTAACAATAAATCAGAGCCAAATTCTAAACCAACTTCAGCCTATTAGGACCATCATACAAAGCCACCAGCCCATGCCCAAGCTCTTCTATTCTCCAGGCCACAAAAGACCCACTAGCCCAAACCCAATCCTAAGCCTCCAACATTGGATTAATGCTGGTTTGTCTGACAAAATAGAGAATTGCTCGTTTCTTTTCTTCATAATTTGGAGAGTATAGCATCAAAGATATTAATAATCCATGTGTGAACTATCTTCCATTCTTCCCCATACCTTAAGGCATATAAATTGATTTCTCTTTCAATTTTCTTTTCATGGCTCAGCCTTCTTATTTCTTTCTCTTCATCTTACCTAGGCCAGTTCATAAAACCCAAAAACCATGAACCAAACCATAACTGAACTGCACTAAACCATTAATATATAGCTGAACTATTTTTTTCATCAAAGCAATTCACTAATTGAACCAGTGAACCACTGAACCTTAACTTCTTTGCTAAGATGAGAGAAAGTTGCGAGGGGAGTGTCTCTTTGGTCTGTATAAGATTAAGATAAGATGAGTGCTGTTGAATTTTGTTGGGTGAGGTGTCTCCTCAGTCCTTGTTCTCATTTCAAATCTAATTTGGTATGTTTTGGTCTTTTTTTCTTCTTTTTTTTCCCCTCTTTTTTCATACAGTTTAACCATTTTACACATCCTTTTATCCTATATAGAATAAAAACATTAATCTATAAAACCTACTAATTCAGGAAAAAGAAAAACTATCGAGGGTAGTTACTGTTCAATTAACAGTAAACTACCCGTAATACCCTCAATAAATTTACTGTTCATTGAACAGTAAATTTCCACTTTTACCATTCCCTTTTTTTTCCCCCTTTTCTCTTCTTCATTTCTCTCACTCACGTGCAGTCCTCTCTCTTTTGAAGACTCACGCAGTCACGCTCCTTTGTTTGTTTCTTTTTTTTTTTTTTTTAATTTTACCCTTAAACACTTTCTTTCTTCTCTATTTTTTTTCCTTTTTTTACTTCTTCGTCTTTCTCACTCTCACATACTCCTCTTTCTTCTTTTTTTTTTTTTTTTTCTTTTTTCCTTCTTCATCTCTGCCCTCTCAAGTACTCCCTCTTTCTTTTTCTTTCTTTTTCCTTCTTCATCTCTCTCACTCTCACATACCCCTTCTTTCTTCTTTTTTTTTTTTCTTCTTCTTCATCTCTCTTATCTCTCACAATATATTTATATTTTATTTTCTATAATTTATAAAGTAGTATAAATTATAAAAATATAACTACTCTTTTATTTTATTATTCAATTCTTTTTGTATACTTTATTTATTTAGTACTATCCAAATTTTTCAACACCACTAGTACCCTTCTTTGTGATTTCATCTATTTAATGCTATTTTGAAATATATTTGCCAACTTTCATATTAATGTTTATTTAATAGCACTTGACAAATTAAATAATTTGTTAATAAAAATAATAAGTATAATTTTTATTTTTAACCATTTATTAATAAATTCAAGATTTAACACATTTTTTTTTTCTTTTTCTTTTCTTTTTTTTTTCTTTTTCCTTCTTCGTCTCTCTCTCACGTATTCCTTCCTTTCCCTCCTTCCATATATATATATATAAACTACTCTTTTATATATATTATATTACTATTTTATGTCTTTTATTTATAAACATTTATATTCTATAATTTATAATGCCATATATTATTTTGTTTTAAAAATTTATTATCTCTACATTAATTACAGAATATAGATTTATTGTTTATATTATTCATTTATATTTACTCTCAATTTCTACCAACTGATAGAAATTCTTTTAAATTTTTTTATAATAATATTATTTTTTGTTTATAGATTTCATTAGTTTATTATTCAATTTTTTTTGTATACTTTAGAGCTAATAAATTTTTATACACCACCAGTACCTTTCTTTATAATTTCTTCTATTTAATTTTATTTTGAAATATATTTGTCAGTTTCATATTAATGTTTATTTAATACCACTTAACAATATTTTTAAAAAATAATTTTAGGAAAGGAATTCATTTTTTAATTGAAACCATCAAAATTAAATGATGCTAACTTATTTTATTAATTAGCGTTAATAGATTTTTTGGGCTTATATTTTTTACTTCAGGTAAATATTTAGAAGTAAAATTTAGGCGATTAGTTTGTATTGAACCATTTTATATTTAATTTTCTAATAAGGATTTAAATTTAATGTTATTTACATAACTATTTTTGAATTTATTATTTTCAATATTCAGCATTATATTTTTATCTTAACCTACATACTAATCTAATCAAATTAATTTAAATAAATGATTTAGATATAAACAAAATTTTAATCACAATTCATAAAGTAATTCTACAATATATTTAACATAGTTTATTATAGATATTTCAATTGGAATGTACATTTAGTTTTAATCAAATATATATATTTTTTATTTAAAATATTTCTAAATTTGCATGAGAAAATCATGTTAAACTTAAATGTTTTTTTTTTAATTTAGAAATGTGACATCATAAAAAAATCAATTATTTACACATATAATGTAAATAAAAAATATATTAATTTATATTTATAGTATTTATAATTTATAAACAATATTATGAATAAACTTAAATATAAAAATAATTAAATTAGATTAAACTATTGAAATTTTATTTTACTTAAAATAATGATAAATATAGAACTTTTTTCATATTACTTTTGTATTGAGAATAACAAAACTGTAAATTTAAATATTATAAAAATATAGAATTTTAAATTACTTTTCTATTACTATTATGTGTTATTATTATAATTGAAATTAAATTATACTGTAATTTAAAAAAATAAAATAATAAAATAATTTAATTATTTTACAATGATATTTCAAACAAACCTAAATTATTATTTTCATAATATTTTTAGATTAGAAACAATACTTTGAATTATTTTAAGTATACAAAATAATTAAATTAAACAATTCAAATATTAAGTTATTAATAATATTTAAATTATTTTATTTTTTTCAAGTAATTGAGTTGAATAATACGTATAAATTAAAATAACCCACATTGCATAAAATAAAATAATTTATTACATATAGATGTTATATGACAATATGATACAAATGAAATAAAATAATAATTAAGGTGAGAATTATAATAAGAAAGACAAATAAAAATCAAATTTTCATTTATCTAAACAACTAACCTTCAACTCTCCTTCTTCATTAAGTTTCTATATTATTCATCATCTTTATACTGTATCCTTTTTTTCCTCATTTTTCTTTTTTCAATTTTGAAATTCAAAATTTTCCTCCTCAATTAACTTCTCAAACACTTCTCTCTTTGTCTTTTTATTCTACTCTTAGATTTCTCTTCTTCTTTTTCACATTTTTTTCTCTCTCTTCATTCTCACGTTTCAAAAACCTCTCATCCTCTCTCCTTTTCTCTTTTCTGACACCAACACAAACATCATTTTCAGCTTCTCTTAAGCCATAATTTGTGAAGAACAAATATGTTTTGATTTGTGATAAATAAAATTAGAAGAGTTCAACTACTAAAAAATATTATATACAAAAAGGTATTTCAAAAGATATAAAATATATTTACTTTTTTAAATATTATTTATTTTCTTTCATGTTATTTTTTTATATTTAAAAATAGAGGAAAAAATAAAAACCCAGGCAACGCCGGATAAGAACACTTCTTTCTTTCATGTTATTTCTTATTATTTTATTATGTTCTCTAATTAAATACTAACAGATGAACCTCAAGCATAAATAAAAAATTAAGAAAGAAGAAAATAAAACAGAAATTCTCCCTAGCTAATAAAGCGACAAAATAAGCTAGCTC
The DNA here is from genome assembly GCA_026413185.1 of Pueraria montana var. lobata. Lineage (NCBI taxonomy): Eukaryota > Viridiplantae > Streptophyta > Magnoliopsida > Fabales > Fabaceae > Pueraria > Pueraria montana. The sequence continues at coordinate 73,635,163 of CM048650.1, read as the reverse complement.
TTAAACTGTTATTGGCCTTTATGATTCAATATTATCTTGACAATTTGGTTGAAATAAAAGTTCTTGAAGTTATGACAGTTTGGTTCAATTTTTTAAAGTAGAACTGGTTCACTGGACTTATAAAAAAAATCAGTTCAATTTGAAATTGAAAATAAATGGTTTGGTTCAGTTCTTTAAAATCATTTTTTTAAATCGATTCAATTTTGTTTCTTGAACCAAACTACGAACAACCCTAATCTTACCTTCGCATGGCTGATCATATGAATTATGATATGTAAGAGAAAGATGCATGCTTCTTTTTTTGGTACATGAGACTAATTAACTGCATTATTGTTTCATATCACAGAAAAAACTCAAAATGATAAAAAAAAAATCTTATTATACCTTGCATCATTCCATGAATTAAATTAAAATATCACTTAATCAACCATAATAATATTAATATAGTTTAGCAACACTCAATTTTGAGTTAAGTATTTAATGCAAATTCAAATTTTAAAGAACTTTAAAAATCAATTTTATATATTTATTTATTTTCAAAAAACACCAACACCTGATTAAATATCTTCTAAAAATACATATTAAGGTCCTCAATAAAAGTCACCCTTTATCTAACATTTCTGTGCTCTGGAGGACTCTTTTTATACATGCTCAAATGAAATAGAAAAATACTAAAGACATCTCTAATTTCTTTTAAATAAGATTTTGAATTTTGTGTATAAAAAATAATGTTATACAATAATTTTTATAATAAGAGATGAAAAAAATAAAGAAAATATAAGATAATAGATAATCAAATAAAAAAAATTAAGTAAAAAATTGGAGTTTTTAGTCGCTATACTTTCAGTCAAACTTGATTTTAGTCTTTTTACTTTAAAATCTATGAAATTAGTCCTTCAACCTTTAAAAATAAGTGATTTTATGTCCTATCTACTAACTCCATTGGTAACAAAATCACATATTAGAGGGATGAAAATTACGTATTTTAAAAAGTTGGAAGACTGATTTCATTAATTTAAATGTATAAAGGCTAATGATAAAAATAAAATAAAAAAGTTTAAGGACTAAAACCAAGTTTGATCAAAACTCAAAAGTACAAGGATGAAAAACACATTTTCCCAACTAAAAATAACACACACCAAAAAAGCGTATAGATAAGCTTGTATTAATTAAATACTTCCTCCCATCCTATTTATAAGTCTCAATTACTTAATTCATCATAAAGCAATAAACTTGTCTTAAATTTATATTTTTTTTCCAAAGCTACCATTGTCATTAATATTCTTTTCTCTCTCTTCTAATTGTTTGTCATTACAACCTCTCTTTTAATTAGGAGTATTTTAGTCTAAAAAAATAATGTAAGAAATATTATAAACTGGATCTTATAAAAATGACTAAACGTCACATCTAGTTTGGATCTTATAAATAAAACTAGAGGGCGTAAAAAATAAATGAATAAACTAAAATTATCATGTATGTTGATATATAAAGATAGAAACTTTTACAAAGACTAATATATATATATATATATATATATATATATATATATATATATATATATATATATATTACATCAATATTAAAATATTTATAGAATATTTTATATTAGTTAATTTAATGGTGCGTGAATTATTATAAACCTTCTTATATTTGTCTTCAATTTGTATATAGAAAGAGAGAGAGAGTTTCAATACTAACAAGTATATAGGTTAATTAGTATGAAGTTATTTTAACTTAATCAATTGTCTATAATTGAAGTCTTAAACATGTAACTGTGTTAAATAGTCCAACATAAAATTTTATTTTTCATGATGGTCTTGTATAAAAGATACATTTAGTCTGTTTTTAAAAAAAGAAAAGAAAATTAGAGACAAAGAGATTTACTTTTAATAAATGGATAAATATAGTTTAACACCTCAATTCCTATTTTACACCTAGTGTGGGAGAGAGAAAAATATCAGTATGATAGATGACATGATGTGATAGAAAGAGAGATAGAGAGAGATATCTAAATATTATTATTCTTGTTCTTGATAAATACCGTTTGTTGATTGTCAACTGTTCAAATACGCTGGAATCAAACAATCTGTTATCGAGTCCTACACGTTGTTGTCAGGTCAACCCAGAGTCCACATTTCGCAGGTAACACGCTACTCATTCAAAGCAGTCATGGGGTCCCACTCGCTGTTGGGATGGATCCACTTGAAACTTAGATCGCCCTCGTAAGTGTCCAGGAAATAATCTGTGTGTTAGGTTTTTGTCGTTAATGATGATGGGGATTGGGCGTTGAGTGTGTTGTGGAGGAAATAGAGGTAACGTTTCCAGGACGAGCTTGCGTTAAACGACGTGGAGTTCGCGTGACGGAAACGGTGCGGGCGTCAAGGCGGGTGTGGATGATGATGAGCTCCTTGCTTTCAACAAAGTCACAACAATGTAAGCATCAATCTCACACCCCCAGACTTTTACTTAGTAAATGCAAACAAAATTCTATACAAACAAAATAGTGCAACGAATATGTGCAGAGGACAAGAACTAGAAGTCACGCAGCGTGCATGAAAAGAAAGTATCTACAAACACTTTATGACTTGACTTACTTTACTGCACTGTTATGTGTCCCTCTCAGTGAGGTGTGCCGATGGTCTACACACAACACAACCTCATATAGTTTTACAACATTTTGTTTATCAATGTGAAAAGGATCTTTAATGCGACTATGTGTTAAGAAGAAAGAAAGATAAACCAAAAAATTCTTGTCCACATTGTTCCACATCTGATATCCATTGGGGAAGGATGGAAAGCCCAAAACTCTTTGGGTATTTTATTGTTCTTCTCTTTTTTTTTGTATCAACTCCCTGTGTAGTTACGAGCCTTAATGCTACCACTCTTTGCATTAAGGAAGAGAGAGTGACCCTCCTTAAAATCAAAAAAGCTCTCAAGGATCCTAGTAATTGCCTTTCTTCATGGGTTGGGAACGATTGTTGTAATTGGAAAGGTATAGAATGTGACAATCAAACTGGTCACGTTCTAAAGCTTGATCTCAACAACGCACAAATGTTCTGCCTCACCACCACAAAAATATTGACATGGTCTCCCATAGGCGGTGAGATAAATCCATCGATAACAGAACAGACTTGAAACATTTGAGTCATTTGGATCTAAGCAACAATAACTTCGAAGGAATCCCCATTCCAAAATTTATTGGTTCTCTCAATATGCTGCGTTACCTTGACCTATCCAATGCAAATTTTTCTGGAATGGTTCCTACTCATCTTGTCAATTTGTCAAATTTGCATTATCTTGATATCTATGCATCTTATTCTGATTCACTTTGGGTCAAAGATGTAAGCTGGCTCTCTGCTCTGTCTTCACTTCAGTATCTTCGCATGGATTCTGTTAACATTACCAGCACGTCCCAGGAGTTGTTTCGAGTTGTGAATATGATGCCATCTCTGTTAGAGTTACATTTGAGCTCTTGCAATCTTCGTACTCTCCCTCCATCTCTTCCATTTGAAAATATTACATCACTTTCAGTGCTTGATCTATCTGAGAATCCTTTTGATTCCTCTATACCTTCATGGTTGTTCAATATGAGTAACCTCACAGCACTTTATTTGTATCATTCGTTTCCAAGAGGTTCCCTTCCTGTGCTTTGGAGAGGGAATCTCTGCAAGCTTCAGGATCTGGACCTATCATATAATTATCTCACTGGTGATATTACTCAAATGTTGGAGAGCTTGTTATCCTGTAGCAACCAAAGTCTGGAGTTTTTATATTTGGGATTAAATCAACTAACTGGGAAATTGCCCCATTTTGTAGGGCAATTCAACAATCTCATTTATCTTGATCTGTCAAGAAACTCACTCTCAGGTCCTATACCAGCATTAATAGGAAACTTATCGAATCTAATTTCTCTGAACTTAGAAGGCAACACAATGAATGGGAAAATTCCAGAAAATATTGGTCAACTAACTTGGTTGGATACTTTAAATCTACTCAAGAACAACTGGGAAGGCACAATGACAAACATTCATTTTCATAATCTCACAAACCTAGGCAGTTTCTCTATATCATCTAAAATGAACTCATTTGCCTTCAAAGTGACGCAAAAATGGATTCCACCTTTTAAGCATTTGAATCATGTGGAAATTCGTGATTGTCAAGTTGGCCCAACATTTCCTAACTGGCTCAGAAACCAAACGTTCTTGGAGGATGTAATCCTAGAAAGTGTTGGAATTTCTAGGGAGATACCCCATTGGCTTTACAACACGTCCTCCCAAATTTCTGAGATAGATCTTTCTCACAACAAAATTACTGGCTACCTTCCCAAAATATTGAACTTCTCTTCCTTGTTTGCTATGGTTAACATTAACCTTGCTTTCAATCAGTTGAAAGGCTCAATTCCACTTTGGTCTGGTGTCATTGCTCTCGATTTAAGGAACAACTTGTTGTCCGGAACAGTGCCAGCCAATATTGGGGAAGAAATGTCAGATTTGATGTTCTTGGATCTCTCAAATAACCACTTGAATGGGAGCATTCCACTATCCATAAATAGGATTCAAATGTTGTCATATCTTGATTTATCTAACAATTATTTGACAGGAGTTATCCCCGTGTTTTGGATGAGTATGCAAAGATTAAGAATCATTGATCTATCCAACAACAGTTTGTCAGGTGGAATTCCAACTTCAATATGCTCTCTGTCCTTTCTTTCTATCCTAGAATTGAGCAACAATAATCTCTTGGCAGATTTGTCTTCAGCCTTTCAAAATTGTACTAGTCTGAAAACTCTTTCTTTAGGAAACAATAGATTTTTTGGGTCTATGCCGAAAGAGATCACCAAAAACCTTCCTTTTCTTGAAGAGTTACTGTTAAGAGGCAACACAGTCACAGGAAGCATTCCTGTAGAATTATGTCGTCTACCTTTTCTCCATTTATTGGATCTAGCAGAAAACAACCTATCAGGATCTATACCAACATGTTTGGGTAATGTGTACAGTTTTAAACTGCCTCAAACTTACTTCTTTTATTCAACAGAACCATTAATCTTTCTCTCTTTCTCGTACACGAGGCATATAGAGTTGACCCTGAAAGGAAGAATAATTGAATACATGGACCGAATGCCCGTGCATTCCACCATTGATCTTTCTAATAATGATCTTTGTGGAAAGATACCGGACAAGTTAACAAAGCTAATTCACTTGGGTACCCTAAATTTGTCGTGGAACAAGCTAACGGGAAACATACCCAACAACATTGGATCATTAACAGATTTAGAGAGTCTTGACCTTTCACACAACCATCTTTCGGGTTCAATCCCTCCAAGCATGGCTACCATGACTTTCTTGAGCTATTTGAACTAGTCATACAATAACCTCTCTGGAGAAATTCCAGTTGCTAATCAGTTCGGAACCTTCAATGATCCATCAATTTATGTAGGCAACCCTCTACTTTGTGGAAATCCGTTGCCAACTAATTGCTCATCAAGGTTGCCTGGAAATAGAGAGCTAGGAAGAAAACATGAAAAAGATGATGATGACAAGACTGAAAGGTTGTGGTTATATGGAAGCATAGCTCTCGGGTACATTACTGGTTTCTGGTTAGTTTGTGGCAGCTTGGTGTTGAAAAGGTCGTGGAGACATGCATATTTCAAGCTTGTGTTTGACATCAGAGATAAGCTTCTGGTTTTGATCGCCATTCATTTGGCGCATGCAAAACGCTGGTTTGGACTCGAAAGAAACTGAGACCACTGGAGAAAAGGAAGACAGCAACAATAGCCTTATCCTTATCCTATTCCAATGAATAAAAGAGGTAGACCACAGACATGCAGTTATCATATTTGTTTCTTATTTATGTTGTTGGTTTTTAAAGTCGATTGTAATTATACTTTTCTTGTGTATGTTGTTTGAATCGTTCATGTTGTTTGTAGATAAACTGTTTTGGAAATTGAATCATCGTTGCTTTTTCTTTAGGAGTTTTACTGTAATTAACACTGTACATGAATGCACGGGTGTCATAAATAATAGAAGTTATATGAATTTTAAACATGTAATTAAAAGTCATGTAGTAATATTTCATCAAAGTATACAGCAATTAGCAAATAAGATTTGAGATAAAGTTGTTGGAAAAATGTACTTTTAAATGTGGTATGAGATAGATTGTTTTAAAATTATTAAATTCCTATGAAAGATGACGCTATAGCAAAAGACACTACAGCATAAAATGATAATAAAAGAATCCCAAACTTGCCAATTTACTGTTAATGAGTATTCAATGGCAGCATCAAATGGTAATAAATAAAAGAGGATGAGAATATAATTAACAATAAATCAGAGCCAAATTCTAAACCAACTTCAGCCTATTAGGACCATCATACAAAGCCACCAGCCCATGCCCAAGCTCTTCTATTCTCCAGGCTACAATGGGATTTGCTATTCTCACCCCTTTATTTTGCTATTCTCACCCCAAATTGGGTGAATTTACCCCCTTACCCCTATCAATTCCCTCCCACCCCACCTCTCCCTCTTTACCCCACCCCTTCACCTTCCCCGCGCCCCTTCCCTCTCCTTCTTCACACCCCCTGTCACTCCACGTTCTCCCTTTTTCCTTCTACCTTCTTCCTTCTTCCTTTCCTCCTTTCACATTCTCCTTCACACCCACTCTCACCCCTTCACCACGCTAGACATATTCCTCTCCTCACGCCGTCGAACCAGGTTTGTGCTCTTCCCCTTGCTTTTTTTTTCCAATTTGGCACAGCACAATGGAATCGTGATTCCGTTGTGATGTTTTTCAAAATCAAACAACACAACAGAATCACGATTCCGTTGTGTTGTTTGAAAAACATCACAACAGAATCATGATTCCGTTGTGATATTTGATTTTTTTTTTAATTTTGAATTTGTAAAGTAAATTTTTTTTAAAACAAAAATATTTAATTATATTTGTATTGTATATTTATAGTATTATTTTTAATATTTAATTTTTAAATTAAAATAATTATTTAATTGAATAATTTTTTTAATAAAAAAAATATTAAAATAAAAAAATTATTTTTAAATGTATTATATTTACAATGTAAGTTTGTTTATTTATTTGTTTATTTAGTTATATAGTATTAGACTTTATTTTTTTTTATCGAGTTCTAAGTATTTTAATTAATTTTTTGCAGATTTATTATTGCTCGGACAAAGTATGTTTCGTACGATCGCCGACAGGATCCCTCCACTTTGGATGAAGATATTGTTACAGATGTTGGTCAGCCTGCCCAGCCATCCAGGGCAGACCAGCGATGTGTGACAGCATCTGGTCGTCGTCGTAGGACAGATGATACTCGTGTTGTTGGAGGAGTACAACACGATGAGCCAGAGGATGCAGAGCATGTACATGCTAAGGCAGACGTGCAACAGCCTGATGCAGAGGTAGCAAAGGTACCACAGCCAGCAGCCCCAGTGATCCCGTTTGCTAACCGAATCATTGGACCGCCATTTCCTGGTGGTCATGTAGTTGATACACTGTTGGGGTCCTACAAGCACCACGTCGCTGAACATATTTGGATTGATCAGCCTCGGGGAGGAGTTGAAGGTGGTCAGCCACACTGGGAAGTTGATTCCCTACCCTACCCAGCCACAGGTCCAGGCATACGTGGATATATCGCAAATAAAGACTTTCTCAATGCCTTTATTGAGAGGTGGCATCAGGAGACATGCACCTTCCACCTGCCCGTTGGAGAGATGACCATCACTCTGGATGATGTGTCATGTCTGCTGCAGTTGCCTATTACAGGCTTGTAGATTGCCGGCCCAGCGACTGCCTTTTCAAAGGCTGACATTAGGATGTTGCTGAGGACCATGCTAGGCCTGGTGCTGACGATGAGGCTGATGCTACTACGACGGCAAGAGCTAGGGTACGTCTCACATGGCTGAGGGAGTTATATGAGAGGTATGTGCAGTCTGGTTCATATGTGTGGGCCGCACAGGCATACTTGTTGCACTTGCTCTGCTGTACCATCTTTGCTGACAAGAGCTCCACACATGTGAACATTTTCTATCTCTACTACCTCGTATCTTTACGACCATCTCTCCTATGCGAGCTTGCAGGAGAGCAAGCAGTGTGGAGGTTGTATAACATTACTGATGGTAAGAAATTATTTATTTGTTGTTTACATATTTGTTTGTGTAATTTTTAATACAAATGTTAACATAATTTGTTTTCTTTATTTTACAGGCATGGGCGTTTGCACATCTACCATTAGTTGGCGGATGGGAGCATGTCGCTTATGACCATAGGCTTCCCTTTGCTGCCAGATGGAGGACGACGAGGGATACCGGCAAGGCTTGGGGGACCAGGCGGTTGCTGGATATGTTGCAGATGGAGGACGTCATCTGGTCCCCATATGATGATGGATATAGGGTTGTCGTTGAGAGACCTTTCTTGGAGCAGAGATATTATTCTGGCCACATAAGGTGTGACACAGACATGGGACCCTATCTACCAGAGAGGATTTTGAGACAGTTCGGCTACGTACAGGGGATCCCTCCACCACCACCTCCTCGTCCTCCATTTGGGACATCCATTCAGACGTGAGCCGAGTGGGAGCAGCATAGAATGTAGCTGGGCGAGCATGTGCCAGAGGATGCTCCATGGGCCTGCACCTTCGACTACTTGGCATGGTATTATGGGCATTCACATCCATATGTCATTCCGCTAGAGGAAGGAGAGGCAGCACGGAGCCCAGTACGTATGCCCGACCCCATTCCTCAGCCTCAGCCTGGTGACCCTTTGCCAAAGTTTGTATATGGTGTAGATTACTCGTGCAAGGTAATGTAATGCAAACACTTTTTCCATAACTTTTTACATTTTTTTCTATTTGAAATTATTAATTTTAATTTTCGTTTATGTAGGATCGGTACCGGATGATGTCTGCGATTGCAGAGAGGTTGTTGCATACCAGATCCATTCCTGAGGGCACGCATAACCATGAGTTGGTGCAGCGGCTATTGCGCATAGCACAGAGTGGCTTAGGTGCTGAGTGCAGCACCCAAGGATGCAGACAGAGGAGGAGGACCGAGGGCGGTGGCCGCAGAGGTGGTGGTCGCAAAGGCGGTTGATTTATGATGTATTTTTTTATATTTGTATTTAAACTTTTATTTTGTATATACATTTTATTATATAAATGATGTTGATGTTTTCAGTTTATTACATTTTTCTTTATAAACTGTATAAACAACACGCGTGTGCCTGGTAATATAATGAAAGAAGGAATGATTTCTTTATTAAAATCATAGAACAAACAACAATAACAACAAAAAAACAATGTGCAACATAATAGCACCAACATAATATAGGATTTTTGCCAAGTATGTTAAATTGGTATGTTTTTTTTGCCAAGTATTCTTTTTGCCAACTATTTAAAACCAACGGTCTATATTAATCCTATAAGATACATCAACCAATGTGCATTAAATTGGTATGTTTGTTTTGGCCAAGTCTTTAAAACCTAAATTTATACATTTCAAAAAACATTACTCAATATAAAAAAAACTTAGAATAAACTAGAATAAATTAAAAAAAATGTGCAACGAAATCGTAACTCCGTTGTACAATATTGTACCCTTGTACAACGGAATCACGATTTCGGTGTACAAGGGTATTTTGGAAAATCAATAAAAAAAACTATCCACGTGGATGGTGAGAATAGCAAACGTGGGGTGAGAATAGCAATCCTTGGCCACAAAAGACCCCCTGGCCCAAACACAATTCTAAGCCTCCAAAATTGGACTAATGCTGGTTTATTGGACAAAATAGAGAACTGCTTGTTTCTTCATAATTTGAAGGGTATAGTATCAAAGATATTCAAAATCCATGTGTAAACTATCTTCCATGTAAACTATCTTCCATTTTTCCCCATGTCTTTAGGCATGTAATTGATTTCTATTATGATTTTCTTTTCATTGCTCACCCTTCTTATCTCTTTGTTTACATCTTACCGCAATTTGCTTGGCTAATTGTTATGGTGCTCGCCACAAGAGTATGGAAAGCAAGGTGGAGAGAGAGAATAGTGTGTTCTCATTCATGGATCCCTTATTAGTCATCATACAATTACATTATTTATATAGTGTTGTTTAAGGTGCTTTTGGCAGGGAGAATCAGTTATGCCACGTGTCTACTTGCGTTGGGTCTGAGACTACATCAAATCGTATGTCGATTCTCATGGTACTCCCCACAAGAGTATGGAAAGCAAGGTGGAGAGAGTTCTTAGAGAGAGAGAATAGTGTGTTCTCATTCATGGATCCCTTATTAGTCATACAATACACTATTTATAGAGTGTTGTTTAAGGAGCTTTTGGCGGGGATAATCAGTAATGCCACGTGTCTGCTTGTGTTGGTTCCCCCGTATGTGAGACTACATCGTATCATTCGTATGTCGATTCTCATGTCGTAAGGTTGGTTTTGTTATAGGTCAGCAATTCCACCTTGACTGCTATCAGTTGCTTGGAATCCCTCTTATGTTATTGACATCCGGGTAATCCCCATAACGGTTGTCCCCCGAGTCAGTGTTGCTTCAGTAAAACAATACAGACTTAAGAGTATAAGTGAACATCTTTCCCATAACACTAATCATATCAATTATGATACGCATGAGAGAGACGCTTCTTTTTTTGGTGCATGAGACTAATTAACTGCATTATTAATGTTTTTGATTCATATCACACTTAACAGAAAAAACTCATAATCATAAAAAAAAATAAAAAATCTATGTATACCTTGCATCTTTCCATGAATTAAATTAAAATATTACTTAATCAACAACAATTAACATTAACATAGTTTAACAACACTCATTTTCAGATAAGTATTTAATGCATATTCAAATTTTAAAGAACCTTAATACTCTTTTTTTTTTCCAAAAAACCCCAAGATCTGTTTAGATATCTTCTAAAAATTCCACATTAAGGTCCTCAATAAAAGTCACCCTTTGTCTAACATTTCTGTGCTAGAGGACTCTTTTTTTACATGCTCAAATGAAATAGAAAAAAATTCAGCAAAATAAAAATGAAATAGAAAAACACTAACGACATCTCTAATTTCTTTTAAACAAAGTTTTGAATTTTGTGTATAAAAAAAATCTTGCAGTTAATTTTACTATATTATACATATTTTTAATTTTCAAAAAATTACCTCTCATGTAAGATAATAACTTGTGTTCTATCCATCAAAAAAAAAACTTGTGTTCTAAATAAAAAAGAATAATGTTATTCTTAAAATAATTTCTCACTATAATGTTTTACAATAAGAAAAGAGATAAAAAAATATAAATATAAATAAAAGATAAAATAGATAACATAATAAAAAATAAAAAAAATATTATATATGTAAAAGTATTATAGAAATTATAAGTAAAATTAAATAACATTATTCAATAAAAAAAATGAAAGAGAAGAGCGTAGAGTTTGAGAATTGAAACAAACATTGGGGGGGGGGGGGGGGATTATAGTTAATTTTACTGTAGATTATAAAAAAAAAATAACTTCAAAAAAGAATAAGATTATAACATTAATAATCTTATTAGAAAAGCATATATAAAACCCATCATTAGCCATCAAAAGAACTTAACTGTACTAGGGGACGGCGAAGTTGAACCTCCTATCAGCATCTTGAGCCGCTAGCTTTCAAGAAAGTCATAACAAGGTATGCATCAATCTCACACCCCCAGACTATACTAAGTAAATGCTGAGAAAATTCTATTCAAATAAAATAGTGCCACAAATATTTGCAAAGGACGGGAACTAGAAAGTCAAGAAGCGTGTTTATGAGTTATGACTTGACTTACCTTACGACATCGATATGTATCTTTCAGAATGAGGCACTACTATAGACTTTGAGGTGTGCTGATATCTAATCCTTCTTTGACTTGGTGAACTTCGCGGAAGATGAGATGATACACAACCTCATGTAGTTTCACAATATTTTGTTTATCAATATACAAAATATTTTAATGCGATTATCTGTGTATTAAGAAGGGAGAAAGATAAACCAACAAATTTGTATCCACTTTGTTCTACATCTGATATCCACTGGGGAAGAATGGAAAGCACAAAACTCTGGATATTTTATTATTCTCCTCCTCGTTCTTTTTCTATCAACTTCCTGTGTAGTTACCAGCCTTAATGCTGCTAGCACTCTTTGCATTAAGGAAGAGAGAGTGGCCCTCCTTAAAATCAAAAAAGATCTCAAAGATCCTCACAATTGCCTTTCGTCGTGGGTTGGGAAGGATTGTTGTAATTGGAATGGCATAGAATGTGACAATCAAACTGGTCATGTTCTAAAGCTTGATCTCCAGCAGCTACAAATCTGCACCACATGGTCTCGCATAGGCGGTGAGATAAATCCTTCAATAACAGACTTGAAACATCTGAGTCACTTGGATCTAAGTGACAATAATTTCGAAGGAATCCCCATTCCAAAATTTATTGGTTCTCTCAATATGCTGCGTTACCTTAGCCTATCCAATGCAAATTTTTCTGGAATGATCCCTACTCATCTTGTCAATTTGTCACATTTGCATTATCTTGATATCTCCTCAACATTTGATTCTGATCCACTTTGGGTCAGAGATGTAAGCTGGTTCTCTACTCTAACTTCACTTCAGTATCTTCACATGGATTATGTTAACATTACCAGCTCGTCACATGAGTTCTTTCGAGTTGTGATTATGATGTCGTCTCTATTAGAGTTACATTTGTCCTCTTGCAATCTTCGTTCTCTCCCTCCATCTCTTCCATTTGAAAATATTACATCACCGCTTTCGGTGCTTGATCTATCTGAGAATCCTTTTAATTCCTCAATACCTTCATGGCTGTTCAATTTGAGTAACCTCACAGAACTTAATCTTCATTCTACATCGTTAAGAGAAGGCATAAAAGAAAAGACATCGCTAAGAGGTCCCATTCCTGTGCTTCGAAGAGGGAATCTCTGCAAGCTTCAGAGTCTGGACATATCCAATAATGATCTCACTGGTGATATAACTCAAATGTTGGAGACCTTGTCATCCTGTAGCAACCAAAGTTTGGAGCATTTAGATTTGAGTTCAAATCGCCCATTCTGTAGGCCAGTTCAACAGTCTATTTGATCTTGATCTGTCAAGCAACTCACTCTCAGGTCCTATACCAGTATCAATAGGAAACTTATCAAAACTAAGTTTTCTGTACTTGGAAGGGAACATGCTGAATGGGAAAATTCCAGAATGTATTGGTCAACTATCCCAGTTGAATAATCTAAATCTACTCCAAAACAACTGGGAAGGCACAATGACAAACATTCATTTCCATAATCTCACAAACCTATACATTTTCTCTGTATCATCTAAAATGAACTCATTTGCCTTCAAAATTATGCAAGACTGGATTCCACCTTTTAAGCATTTGTATCATGTGGAAATTCGTGATTGTCAAGTTGGCCCTACATTTCCTAACTGGCTCAGAAACCTGAAGTTCTTGAGGTATGTAATCCTAGAAAATGCTGGAATCTCTGGGGAGATACCCCGTTGGTTTTACAACATGTCCTCCCAAATTTCTTATCTAGATCTTTCTCACAACAAAATAAGTGGCTACCTTCCCAAAATATTGAACTTCTCTTCCTTGAATTTCGGTATTATGGTTAACCTTGCTTTCAATCAGTTGAAGGGCTCAATTCCACTTTGGTCTGGTGTCAGAGCTTTCGATCTAAGGAACAACATGCTGTCCAGAGCAGTGCCAGCCAATATTGGCGAAGAAATGTCAGATTTGATGTTCTTGGATCTGTCAAATAACCTCCTAAATGGGAGTATTCCGCTATCCATAAATAGGATTCAAAATTTGCAATATCTTGATTTATCTAACAATTATTTGACAAGAGCTATCCCCGTGTTTTGGATGAGTATGCAAAAATTAATCATTATTGATCTATCCAACAACAGTTTGTCAGGTGGAATTCCAACTTCAATATGCTCTCTGCCTTCTCTTTCTATCCTAGAATTCAGCAACAATAATCTCTTGGCAGATTTGTCTACAGCCTTTAAAAATTGTACTCGTCTGCAAACTCTTTCGTTGGGAAACAATATGTTTTTTGGGTCTATGCCAAAAGAGATCAACAAAAACCTTCCTTTACTTTCAGAGTTACTGTTAAGAGGTAACACACTCACAGGAAGCATTCCTGAAGAATTATGCCATCTACCATTTCTGCATTCGTTGGATCTGGCAAAAAACAACCTATCAGGATCTATACCAACTTGTTTGGGTGATTTGCATAGTTTCAAACAGCCGCAAACTTACTTCATTAATTCAACAGAACCATTCATTGCTTTTCGCTCTTTATCGTACACGAGGCATATAGAGTTGATCCTGAAAGGAAGAATAATTGAATACATGGACCGAATGGCTGTGCATTCCACCATTGATCTTTCTAATAATGATCTTTGTGGAAACATACCTGACAAGTTAACAAAGCTAATTCACTTAGGTGTCCTGAATTTGTCGTGGAACAAACTAACGGGAAACATACCCGATAACGTTGGATCATTAACAGATTTAGAAAGTCTCGACCTTTCTCACAACTGTCTTTCGGGTTCAATTCCTCCAAGCATGGCTTCCATGACTTTCTTGAGCTATTTGAACTTGTCTTACAATAACCTCTCTGGACAAATACCGGTTGCTAATCAGTTTGGAACCTTCAACGATCCATCAATTTATGTAGGCAACCCTCAACTTTGTGGAAATCCGGTGCCAACTAATTGCTCATCATCATCGCCCGGAAACCGAAAGCAAGGAAGAAAACATGAAGAAGAAGATGATGACAAGACTGAAAGGTTGTGGTTATATGGAAGCGTAGCTCTCGGGTACATTACAGGCTTCTGGTTAGTCTGTGGCAGCTTGGTGCTGAAGAGGTCGTGGAGACATGCATATTTCAAGTTTGTGTTTGACATCAAACATAAGCTTCAGGTTTTGATAGCCGTTCATTTGGCACGTGCAAAACAGAGGTTTGGAATGGAAAGAAACTGAGATCACCAGAGAAAAGGAAGACAACAACAATAGCCTTGTCCTTATCCTATTCCAATTAATAAATGAGGTAGACCACAAACATGCAGTTATCGAATTTGTTTCTTGTTTATGTTGTTTGGTTTTTGAAGTCGATTGTGATTATACTTTTCTTGTGTATGTTGCTTGAATCCTTCATGTTGTTCAAAGACAAATTGTTGGAAATGGAATCATCGTTGCTTTTTCTTTAGGTGTTTTACTTGATAACATATATTTAGGTGATATATGCATGTGATAGGTTTGCGAAATTATTTACAGATTAGTAAGTAACACTATGCATGAATGATCAAGTGTCATAAATAATAGAAGTTATATGAAATTTAAACATTTAATTAAAGGTTATTTAGTAATATTGCATCAAAGTATACAGCAATTAACAAATAAGATTTGAGATAAAATGGTCGGAAAAATATACTTTTTAATTGTGGTACGAGATAGATTGTTTTCAAATTATTAAATTCATGTGCAAGATGATGCAATAGCAAAATACATTACAGCACAAAATGATAATAAAAGAATCCCAAGCTTGCCAATTTACTGTTAATGAGTCAGTGGCAGCATAAAATGGTAAAATGGTAATAAATAAAAGAGGATGAGAATACAAACAATAATAAATCAGAACCAAATTCTAAACCAACTTCAGCCTATTAGGACCATCATAAAAAGCCACCAGCCCATGCCCAAACTCTTCTTCTCCAGGCCGCAAAAGACTCACTAGCCCAAACCCAATCCTAAGCCTCCAACATTGGACTAAGGCTGATTTGTCATACAAAATAGAGAACTGCTGGTTTCTTTTGTTCATAATTTGGAGGGTATTGTCTCAAATATATTCAAAATCCATGTGTAAACTATCTTCCATTTTGCCCCATGTCTTTAGGCATATAATTGATTTCTATTTTCATTTTCTCTTCATGGCTCAACCTTCTTATTTCGTTCTTTACATCTTACCTAGGCCTGTTCATAAAACCCAAAAACCAAACCATAACTGAACTGCACTAAACCATTAATAACTGAACTCTATTTATAAACAAAACTGCACGGAACTATTCTTTTATCAAAACAATTCACTAATTGAAACAGGGTAAGAACATAATTCAGTGAACCACTGAACCTTAACTTTTTGGCTAAGATGAGAGAGAGTTGTCAGGGGAGGTGTCTCTTTGGTCTGTATAAGATTAAGATTAAGATTAAGATGAGTGCTGTTGAATTTTGTTGAGGGAGGTGTCTCCTCGGTCCTTGTTCTAATGTCAAATCTAATTCGGTTTGTTTTGGTCTCTTTTTCTTTTTTCTTTTCCCTGTTTTTCATACATTTTAATAATTTTACACATCCTTTTATCCTCTATGGAATAAAAACACTTATTTAACAAAGTACGAAAGTTTCCAGTAAAAAAAACAAAAAAATGTAAGTTTCTTATATTTTTATTATGTTCTCTAATTAAATAATAACAGATGAATCTCAAGCATAAACAATTAAGAAAGAAGAAAATAAAAAAGAAATTCCCCCAAACTAATAAAGCGACAAAATAAGCTAGCTTGAACCTGTTATTGGCCTTATGATTCACACTTATCTTGACTAGTTGGCTAAAATAAAAGTTCTTGAAGTTATACCAGTTTGGTTCAGTTTTTTAAAATAAAACCGGTTCACTGAACTTATAAAAAGATCGGTTCAGTTCAGAATTGAAAATAAATGGTTCAGTTTAATTCTTCAGAATCATTTTTTCAGTTTGGTTCAATTTTATCTCCTGAATCAAACCATGAACAACCCTACCTTACCTTTGCATGACTGAGACTGATCATAGCAATTATGATACGCACAAGCAAGACGCTTCTTTTTTTGGTACATGAAACTAATTAACTGCATTATTGTTTCATATCACACCTAATATAAAAAAAAATCATAATGATAAAAAAAAATCTTAGTATACCTTTCATTTTTTCATGAATTAAATTAAAATATTACTTAGTTAACCATAATTAATATTAATATAGTTTACGCTAAATTACTTATTTGGTCCCTTGTCTATTAAAAGTTGTAAAATGATCCCTTAAAATTGTTTTCGATTTTGAGACATGATTTTGAATTTTTTTTATTGATTCAAAACATGAAATTTATTTCATTAGATTTATCTATATGAAAACTATGAAACTCAACTAATGTTCGAATAAAAAAAGGACAAACAAGGTGAAAAATGTGTCTCAAGGAAATCGAAAATTGAAAAATCTAATATCATATTCTTTTATGATTACTCGTGAAACTCATTTGGCAATGCTATTTTCACCATGTTTATAATCTTTTTTTTGCTTTCGACATTAATTTGTTTTCATAGTTTTCATATAGGTGAATCTAATAGAATAAGTTTCATGTTTTAAATTAATATAAAAAAATGTTTAAAATTGTCTTAAAATTGAAAACGATCAGCATGTAGAAAAGGATAATTGTGCAATAAAAGACATTGCTTAAGAGACTATTTTACAACTTTTAATAAATAAGGACCAAATTACAATCTAAAATAAAATTAAGGGATCAGGTGAGTAATTTAGCCTAGATTCTTCCTTTACTCAATTATAATTAAAAATAAAAATAAATGGAACGAAGATAAGTTTTACCTCATTATTATTCAGTTTTTTTGGCATTATTATCAAACAAAAAAACAAAAACGCCTAAGGAAAATAATGCAAAACAGGAACCTCTGTCTAATAAAGCCATGATGATAAAATCTTTATCATTCATTTTTTTGGCATTATTAGTATCAAACAAAAACCAAAAGGCTTAAGGAAGATAATGCAAAACAGGGAGCTTCTTTGTCCGAATACAGTCACGATGATAAAATTCAACGTAGGCCATTGGTACCATGAACCATTTTGTTAAATTATTAGCAAGTAATGGGCCAGTGCATGTTTGTTTTGTTATGATTACTTTCACAATTCGAATAAGTACATGCATCTCGTGAACTTCTACCGAGTACCGACTGCATTCACATGACACGACTTAGTGCAACAGTAAGTCAACGTGAAACTACAGTGGCTAAATAAAATGCAAATAATTAATATTCCAACAACATTAAAAACCACTATAAATTAACTTTGTTGGGGGCAACATAGTAGACCAGACCAAACAAAACTCAGCACCTGGTTAAGGAGAGAGTACTATGGCACATTCTAGTGGCAAAACTTTGGTGCAGTGGCTGGTAGCAGCATTGCTCCTTGCCTTGTTGGGTGGTGCACAAGCTGTTGCGATATGTAACATTGACTCAAGTCAACTGAACTCGTGTCGTGCTGCAGTTACTGGTCAAAACCCTCCACCACCAGATGAGAAATGCTGTGCAGTTATTCGCCAAGCCAATTTGCGTTGCCTCTGCAGTTACAAGTCTATCCTACCTTCCATTGGAATAAACCCCAAAAATGCTTTGGCCTTGCCTGGTAAATGTGGTCTACAATCGCCTCCTAATTGTTGAGGTAATCATATATATCTTTAGCTTCAATACACCTTGAACATATTAATTACTTTTAGGGGTGATCATGATGGGTTTAATTATGTTCTTATCCGATTTGAAATTTTGACAACATCATTATTTTAACAAGACCACAATTCAATTAAGACTCAACAACATACGGGACAAAACATTATACATTAAGTCAAAAAGTTATATTATTGATACATAATTATTTAAAAGTTTATCATTTTAAAAGAATAAATAACATTAAACTAAGTTGAATAATTTAAAGTATAACTCAAACTCATTTTTGAAATGCATCAGTTCTAGTTTCTTAGACTTGAACTCGTCAAAAGTCCTTTTGAGCAGGTCGAGTTAGTGAGACAAAAAGCATATTTTTTTTATCAGTAGTGGGAGAAGAAGCATATGAACACTCCTAATTACTTAATTTTGCTTATATTTGACAAGATAATTAATGTTTCATTTTTGCAGTGTAGTGAAGCAATCAATGAAGGTCATGTTCATTACAAGCACCTTAGTCTTCCATATTGCTTTCAGGTGTTTCGTTAACACTGAAGATAAATTTTAAGACAGCATTTGATACCCCTCGAATAACGGTGCAGTTTATTTTAATCAGTGTGTTATGTCCAAAAGTTTCCTAGCAGTATTAGTGTTTGATGTTGCAGATGTTGCAAAGGTGTTTGATGTACAAGAATACAAGATATCATTACTCTTTTCCCTTCATGTCTACACTTGTAATATGTTTAATTAATAAAATGTCTGGTTTATAGACTCTGAACTCAGTGGAAAATCAATAAATGAGACAGCCAATATATACACAAGACAGACTACATAATCTTGCAAGAAATTCTTCAATGACACACCATAATAATAATTAATAAATATAGATATAGTAGTGGTCTCCGGTCTTCACAACATTTCTCAATTATGGTCTCCATCACAATATTAATTTCTCCATTAGTATGTTTAAATTTGAATTAGCTAGATTAAAGATTGATAAATTAAATACTAATTTAAAAATTTGAATGATTTACATGCAAATTATTTGTTATTTTTAATTTATTACTTTGTATAAAGCTTTATAATTTAAATTGTGATATTTTGAGTATGAATCATTTTAATTGGAATTTTCTTTGATTTAAGTGGAAATATTATTCATTTATAGAATTGATATTTATAAAATGTTATAATTTAAATTAGTAAAAAATATAATGAAAATAAATTTAGGTTAGAAATGGACAAATTTTGTATTCATACAAGAAAAGTAATACTAAAAATATCTAAGAAATTGTATCTATGTTTTGTCCATAATAACAATAATTAATAGAATGATTTAATAACATTTTAGGTATATGCATGATTTAGTTTGATTTAAATTTTGATTTGATTTAAGTACTTATTAATAACATCATAGTTTTAAAAACCGAACCGGTGACCGACCCAGTCAAGGCACTGGATTACTAGGTCAATGGCCGAACCAGTGGGTCACTAATTGAACCGCATGATTCGATCTACATTAAAAAAAAATTGAAAATTTCATACCTTGCCATAACAAAAAGCCAAAAAAAAAAAATCACATCACAAATTAATATAATTGTACAAGCTCATTCTTCAAGTTCAAAGGAAGGGTATGTATTATGTAAATGATAAAAGGAGTTAACTAATTAATAACTCACTAATTGAATTAGTAATCCTCAACCTATTATAAAAAATAGTAATATAATATAAAATATAATAAATATATTTAAATAAATAATTTATAAATATATTTTGTTATATGTAGATATATAATAAATAATAAATTTACATTTTGTTATTCTATTTTAACTGTTTTGTTTTTATTTTAATCTATTCTATTTTTATGCTCATTTATATAGAAATATAATAGGGATTTATGAGATGCAAATATTTATTTTAGTAAAGTTAAAAAAATACCAATAAGTTAGTATGAATTAAAATAATATATGACATAAAAAATTAAGGTATAAATATATTTGTTTGCTTTCTAGTACTAAAATATCATGTTGGTTAAGTGGCATGTCCGTTACCTTTAACCAAACCCTACTTGTGTCTGTTTGGAAATATTTTAAAATTTTAATCAATTAATTAACAATTCCAAGAACATGGGTTGTTGTGTGGACTAGTCAACTTAAGCACCTTCTTGGGCCACGCATAAAAAAATAAAATAATAAAAAGCATGGGTTGTTGTGCGGACCAGTCAACTTCAGCACCTTCTTGGGCCACGCATAAGAAAATAAAAAAATAAAATAATAAAAAGCATGACCCGGTCCAAGTCATTTTAACTCCGATTCGCTAGTTGAACTAGAAAGCCGGCCGATTCACATTGAGTCACACCTCCGATAACCAGACCGAACTGGCCAGACCACCGATTTCCTGTCTGATCGGCCGATTCGGTCTAATTTTTAAAACTATGAATAACATAACTAATGATTTGTAAACTATTCAAGTTTATCTTTGATTTTGTATTTAATTGAATTACTTAAATTATAGTTGTTAAATTTATAAAAAAAAAAAAAAATAGTTTAGGAAAGAAAATGAATGAATTTATTAGTGTCTCCCAGATGATATTTGTCTATTAGTAAAACATTTATCTTGTATGATAAATAATAAATTATTTTAGATGCAAATTAGAACGTGTTTGGATGCAAATTAGTAGCGCACGTTTGCTAGAAGCAACAAAATGTTACCTTTGTGTCATTTGTACCATTTGACATGATTTTATTGAGGGACGCATTTAGTGAAAGGATGTCCAAACACGCTATTAGTTTAAGATCTAAATACTAAGTAAGGTTGCTTTTCTAATACATTAAAATTCCTATTCTTTTTTTTTGAAATTCATTTTAACCATTTTTGCGTCATCTCAAAAGGTAAAAACTATAAAAAAAGAATGTTAGCCAGTAAACTTCAAATACCATATATTAGAGAAAAAATTATATTAAAAATAAATATTAAAAAATAAATATTAAAAAATAATAAAAAGATATATGACAAATGATGTGACAATAATGCGTAACATGATAGATGACATGACAATTCAATTCATATGCTGAAGAGTCATTGACATGCTGACAAAGCACTGCGGCAGGTGACATAGCATATGAAAATTAGTCTATTGTGTCACCAGTTAGTACAACATCATCTGTCATGTCATCTATTAGCTCCATGTCAGCAAAATTTGTTAAATATGTAACGAAAAACTAATGGAGAAACTAAAATCACACAATTGTCATACTTAGGATACCAAATTCCTGCAATTAAAATATGAAAAACCAAAATCGCACAATTGTAATATCTGGGACCGAAAGTGCAATTTCCAAAGTCAAAATATTATTATTGTCATTTAGATTTAAGATGTTATCAATTTGATTTTAGTTAAGATTAAAATAATGTTAGTATTTGAATTTTGTGTTATACTTTAACTCTATATATGGCCCATAAATAAAAGAGAAATTAGCTTATCCACATAATATATCTCGTTTTCTTTTAAAAACATATTTTCTACATAAGAAACCGATAAAAGAGAAATAAAAAAGAGAAAAACTTATTTTAGAAAAATGATAAAAAAAAAAAAATATTGATGAATTTATGTTTCTTACTTGTATTTATCTCTGCATTAAAATTGAATAAAAAAATAAAAGAATATATGAGCAATTGGCTATTTAAAAAAAAAAAAGGAAAAACAATATACACATAGTTGAATTAAAAATGAAAAAGGAAAACAGCAGTGTTGCTTGTATTTGTTTAATTATTAGCAAGTAATGGATCAGTATAAGTTTAATGTTATGTTATGATTACTTTCACCATTATAATAAGTATATCCATCTCGTGAACTTCCACCGACTGCACTCACATGACCCGCCTAACATTAAGTCAACGTGAAACTACAGTGGTTGAAGAACTGCACATAATTATTCCAACAAAAATATTCTCAATATCACTATAAATTAACTTTGAGGCAACATTGTAGACCAGACCAAACAATACTCAGAACCTGGTTAAGGAGAGTATGGGACGGTCTAGTGGGAAAACTTTAGTGCAGTTGCTGGTAGCAACACTGCTTATTGCCTTGTTGGGTGGTGCACAAGCTGTTGTGTTATGTAACATAGACTCAAGTCAACTGAACTTGTGTCGTGCTGCAGTTAGTGGTCGGAACCCTCCACCACCAGATGAAAAATGTTGTGCAGTTATTCGCCAAGCCAATTTGCCTTGCTTATGCAGATACAAGTCTATCCTACCTTCAATTGGAATTAACCCCAAAAAGGCTTTGGCCTTGCCTGGTAAATGTGGTCTCCAATCGCCTCCTAAATGTTGAGGTAATCATCTTTAGCTTGAATAATAATACACCTTTAACATATAGGCTCTGTTTGGATAAACTTCTCTGTAAACACTTATAAGATAAGAAAATAAGAAGAAGAAATGAAATAAGTTCTAAAATTAGGATATGTATGAGTGCAAATTAGCTTTTTGGAGAAGTCAAAATCATCTAGTACTTGTGGAGAAAATTATCTTAAAAGGGCATAATTACTTTTGCTTATATTTGACAAGATAATGTTTCATTTTTGCAGTGTAGTGAAGGAATTAATGAAGGTCATGTTCGTTAGTCATTACAAGCACCTTAGTCTTCAATTGCTTTCAGGTGTTTCATTAACACTGAAGATGCTTTTAAGTCTTAAGGCAGCATTTGATGCCCCTGGAATAAAGGTGCAGTTTATTTTAATCAGTGTGTTATGTATGCCCAAAAGATTGCAAGCAGGTGTGGTGTATTAGTAATAGAGTCTGATGTTGTAGATGTTGCAAAAGTGTTTGATGTACAAGAATACAAGATATCATTACTCTTTTGCCCCCATATCTACACTTATAATATCTTTAATAAAATGTTTGTTTCTTGGGTTCTGAACTCTGGAAAATCAATGAGACAGCCAGTATATACACGAGACAGAATACATAATCTTACAAGAAACTCCTCAATGAGACACCATAGTTATATCTAATAAATATAGACAGTAATGATCTCCTTCACAACATTTCTCAATGAGTATGACTGTATGAGTAGAAGCAAATGTGTGCTTTTCTAACACACTCTCGAACGTACTTGATGATATAGCTTCTTTAAACAAAGCCAACAAACTATGAGGGATGAAAGCATCCTAAGTAAATATGTTCTCAACAATATAATAATGGCAGATTTAGTTTTCAAGTATTAAACAAGAATCCAAGAGAATTCCATAAGTGTCTAACATTGAAGACCAAAAGAACAAAAAAGAATCAATAGCAAGTCAACAAGTAACTCAGAAGTCAGACTCTGAATCAGCGTCTAGTGGAAGCAATACAATACTCAGCTTTCTAACTGGCTTGACAAATTGGATCTTATCAAGTACAAACAATAGACTTGACTGTTGTGCTTTGATTCACTCAAAAGCCTTATTCATGGCAGCATATGTTTTCTCACACATTGGGAGCAGGTTTTGGTTTTCCTCACGGTCAGACATTTCATATTTCTTTGAGATCAACCTCTAATTTTCAATCAAAGACCATCCCAATTTTTCATTTGATTTTGGTTTCCTTGAGATATTTGAACCAGAAATCATCTTTTCAGATTTCTTGCTACAAACTTTCGCAAAAGACGGTTTTCTTGTCATTTTAGATCCTTTAGCAGTGTTTTTGTCAGATGAATTATCTAATTCAGCATTGTTCTTCAGTAGACTCTCTCTTTCTTTGGTTGCAGATTTCAAACTCTCACTAGTATTAATTTCTCAAGTAGTAGCTTTCCAAAAGCTGATTTTCATTTTATCTGGTCATGTATTTCCTGCTTGATGAGCATGTATTCTAGCCATAAAATATTAAAAAATTCAGCAGCTTAATTAGGCGTTTAAGTTTGCACTATATAAACAGGACCTCTGTTTCATTATAGAAATATATCAAGAAAATTTTGTATCTCCAATGTTCTTGTCATCTGTTTTCTTCACTATTGCTCCCCATTAATAAGAATTCTAGTTGGTGTGTGCACGAATTCTACCTAGGGTGTGTTTGAATCACCATTCCATCATGTAGAATTTCAATCTAATATGAAAGAAGGATTGAGTACAACGAATTGGAAAGTGGGATTTGGCTAAAACAAAGTAATTTATTCTACTTTAACAGAGTAATTCTTGGTGAAATCATTTTGTTAATACGGGTTACTTGCTAATATTATGCACAACCAAGAGAATAAATAAAACAATTGAGGTAAGGTTTTATATAAAAGTGATGTATTTAGTATATGCAGTCCTTGTAAATAATTATATAAGAAAATGTATCATTTCATATTGTGTAAAAAATACTATGCATGTAAGATACTAAATTCTCATAGTATGATTTATGCTATAAGATTGTGGTTGAGGCATGATTGGGAGGTGAAGATTCAGTGTTAGAATTCATGGTTCAAATGAGAGAAAAGAAGAAGGGATAAAACTGAAAAATAAATTTACTTAAATGAGAAAAATCAGTTTATAAGGAGTACACTAAGGCTTATATAGTCAATCCTAGTAATATTAATATCCTATATCTCTAATATTCAGTATATTTTCAAAGAAGCCAACGTTGTGGCTGATTGGTTAGCCAACTGGGGTCCCTCCCTTCCTTTGAGGTTATCCCAGTTTACTACTCCTCCTGGGGTCTTAGTGTGTGTTTGGATAGGCATTCAACGTGATTTTTTCACGTTGGACGTGAAAGGAACAAAGATGTAGCTTTGGCTTTTGTGTCTTAGAATACGTGTTTTTCCTTTGAATGTGATTTCAATGCTTAAACAAACACACTAATCTTTTTTTGTTGCATGATGGGGTAGGAGTAGCATCTTCTAGAGTTGTTTTGAGATAGTTTTTTGACTTTTGGGGGTCTTTGTCCCCTCCTTAGTACAAAAAAAAATTCTCATAGTACCTTTATGAGGAAATATGTATCTCTAGGAAGCTACTTGGCATCTTCTTTTGATAAACTAAGTTTAGCTTTTCTTGCTTGTCGCATAAAGACGAGTTCAAGCCTTAAAGGGGCTCAATTCAATATGGATGTCTAATATAAATAAATGTAACAATAAAGTTGAAAGGCTTACTGTTAATCAAGTTGAAACACGCTTAGTCGCTTACACGCGTGATCGGTAATATAATTAATCTGATCCGATTTCTATGATGAAAACTTGGACATGGAGCTTCCCTGTTTGCAGTAATTGGACTCAACTACGGTGGTTTTAATGATAACGTGGTGGATTCAGCTAAAGCATTCTCGTAAAAATAAAGTTCCAAGGATTGCAATTGTATAAATGATGAATAATAATAATTTCCTTAATTTATATAAATTTCGGATGTCTAATGATTTTTTTTTTTACTGCAAGTATAATGATTTAGTCACATTGTTATACCAAAATAGGAGATTAGACACTTAATTTCCTGATTTAAGCTAGCTAGGCAGGCATGTAATATCTAGTACCGAGATCTCTAAGATATACGAGTGCATTTAGGATTAGGATAGTGATATATAGATTCGTTGAGTGAGGCGCGGGAGATTGTCCACATTCGCGAGGCAGCAGCAAAAAGACGATCGGGGTTGTGTACCCTCCGGTGATCCTTGGGCCAAGCCCAATGAACCAAACCCAACATCTTCCTAAAGGGTCAGATGCCAACCGATCCTACCTGCCATGCGAGGTGCACCTACCTGTGCTATCCTCACATTAAGGGGATATGACCTAATCATGTCTCTTACAATTACGGAGATAAGATATGATCAGATCATATCTTTTGGGATCAGTACATAATCCACCTTAAACTTAAGAGACAAGACAGATTACACACTTTGATGTAGAGGTGGCAAAACGGGATACCCGACTCATTGTTGCCGGTCTGATGAGAGTTGCAGGCTATAGCGGGCCGAGCAAAAAAAGTCCGAATTTAATATGGGCCTCTAAAATGAAGCCTAAGCCCTGTAAAAGTTCGCTTCTTTAGGGCTTTTGGCGGGTTTTGTGGGCTAAGCCCGCATTGGGCCATGATTGGATCAGGCTAAAAAGGCCCGTATTTTATTTGGGCTCAAAATCTAAAACCCAAACCCTACATTTCATCGGGCGAGTTT
Organism: Pueraria montana var. lobata; assembly: GCA_026413185.1. Classification (NCBI taxonomy): domain Eukaryota; kingdom Viridiplantae; phylum Streptophyta; class Magnoliopsida; order Fabales; family Fabaceae; genus Pueraria; species Pueraria montana. The sequence goes on along the minus strand of CM048650.1, from coordinate 73,608,526 downwards.
GGGTCAACCTGGCTAGCCCGGCCCATCTTGCCACCTCTACTTTGATACTCTGGATAGGTAACCTCTAACCGTAACTGATGAAATCCATCCCAAAACAAAATTAAACTCTAACAATATTACAAATTATCATTAACATTGGAAAATTTTCTCAGTTAGGTCACAGGTCCAAATGCTTATAGAACTATAAAGCTAGATTAGGGAAATTATAGAACTATAAATTAATGAGTGAGCTCTAAGTATATTACGAGTTAAAATGTATATATTGTTAGTGCAAAAAAAATTTATATGGCTACTTAATTAGAATTTTCAAATTAATTTTTATATAACTTTTTAGATAGTTATTATAAAAGTTATACATATTTATTTGTGATAAGATAACAATGTACATATATTATTCCTATATAAAAAAAATACATATATTATTTATTCATATATTAAACTTGGTATTGTTTTTTTTAAAGATCATAATGTATTTTAAAAATAACAATTATTCTTGGACATCCATCTCACCTATTTGACACCATTTATAAAGAAGAGAAAAATATAATTATGATAAGTAATATAATGTGATAAGAGAGAGATAGAGAAAAATTATTAGTGTTAATGAGGTCTCAATATCATAACCTTTTTAAAAATTAAATTATAGTCAGTAAAGATGTCAAAATCAACAGTCATATATTTTCATAAATAAATTAAAAAAAACTAAAAAAAATAAAGATATTTGATTTTTTTATAATGAGAAAATTTAAATATTTTATTACGTGTTGCAATAAATTCAAAATAACATTAGTTAAACTAGATTTCACATAAATTCATAAACTTCACGTGCAAAATATATTATATATTAGACCAAATCACACATGTTATTTAGTACAAAGTTTGAAAGCATTTGATATTTTCATGGATCCATCCTTTATGTAACATTAGAATATATAAAGAGAAAATAGGTTATACATAGATAGTATAAAGTTGTTTTATGTTATTATTTAATCATAAATTATTATGTATAAAATTTATTAACTTTTATAATAATTATTTTAAAGATTATATCATGGTTTTTTATTGGTTAACGGTGTAAAAAAATTTACAAACAAAAGTCATATATAAAACCAATTTCCTACCAGAAGAATTGGCCAGATTATTCCTTAACCTTTGTATTATATACTTGTTTATATAGTTTGGGTGTCTGAGTTCATAATCGTTAGTAATTAATTTGAATAATTTATTTATCATATATATTCTCTCTCACTAGGAGAAAATACACGTACACCTTTTTTTTTTTCATATATAGCATGTTTTCAAGCAGCAACGGAACTAGCTTTCATAAACTCAACAATGATACCCTCATCCTCCTCCTCAGTCACAACCAAACGGCTGACTCCCTCGTCATCCACACTGATCCCAATCTCCCCACACGCTTTGCTGGCACGTGCGCAGAAGACAAGCTTGTACAGGTATTCAAGGGAAGACTTCTCAATCTTGAACCAGCCACTCACCGTGCTCCCGTACCCGGGCAGTTTCACAGCCTGTCCTTCGGGCAGACCCTTGACGACGGTCCAGTTCGGAGGAGTCGGGGCACACGAGGGCGAAGAAGAAGAAGAAGAAGCGAAGGCGAGGCTCAGAATGAGACCTTCGGAGATGTAAGCGATCCGATAAGGGGACGAGATTCTCACCGGGAGGCCCCTGAAGATCTCTGCGGTGCGAGATTGGACCACGGTGAGTGGGCAAGTTTCGTTTCCAGTGGCTGCGAGTTCTATTCCGCCGTTCCTTACTCCGAAGAGGGGGAGGATGTGGTACGTGCCGCGGTTTAGAATGGGGTCGCCGTCTCTGTCGGTAACATCGTCGGCACTGGCTGAAGGGAGGTGTGAGGTGAAGGCACTGAGAAGGAAGAGAGTAAGCAAGGTGGAAGCAGCAGTAGGAGGAGGAGTTAAACTCTTCATTTTTTGGGCTTGTTGGACTTGAAGGCAATGTATTGGAGTGACCAAGCAAGGCTAGGAGGGTCTATTTATAGATACATGTAAAATGTGATTAAATATAAATTATATGTTTGGATAATTTTTTCATAAAAAATTAAATAATCTTTTAATAAGTTAAACATAAGTTAGCTTTGTAGAAGCTTTTTTATTTTAGTTTATTTAAAAAAATTAATTTTTAACTTATACATGAACTAATTTTAATTTATGAAAAAGCTTATTTAATATTTTTTTTGTTTTATTCTTTTCTTCTATAAATGTTTATAAAAAAAAAAAGTTTATCCATACATACCCTCATCATAATTAGATCGAATAGAAAGGGTAAAAATGGTGTTAATATTTTAGTATTTGATAGTATCTCATGCAAGATTGTGACAAAAAGATTATGCTTTTAGAGAAAAATATGATCAAATAAAATAAAGTGAGATTAATTATTATTTAAATAATTTAAAATAAAATAAAAGGAGTTTATTTTTGCTGAAAGTAAGGTATCCCTCATAGTTAGAAGTCATGAGACTAATCCCTCGACCTCAAGGTATAAAGATCACCAAAATGAACTTTACTTTTTCCAACAAAGTCTTCTCTATACGCATAGCTTAAAACCTGAACATCGTCAGCATGCTTAAGAAACTCATTTATCTTCCAGCTATATTAGACCTTGTTGATAAAAAAGAGAAAAACTTTTATACAACATCTTTGGTATGACTTCACTTTTGTCAAAATCAATTTAGATTTTTCACGTTGAAGACAAAGCAACACATAATTGCTTCTAGTTTCTTATGGTATCACAGTAATTTTGGGCCTCATACCACCAATCCAAACACACTAATATGGGTATTTGATTTATTTTATTTGATATTTTTACTTTTCTTTTTGTTAATTTATATAAAAGGTATAGCCTTAATAAAATATAATGCAACTACTTATTATTTATTAACATCTTATTATACTTCATGTCAAAAAAAAAAAAACATCTTATTATACTCAAACAAATAGGCATTAAGTTTGTTGTCCATGATATAGTCCTTATTCAATATTCCATCTGTTTCAGATTATATGACGTTTTAGAAAAAAAAAATTGTTCCAAAATATATGTCATTTTACAAAACAAATGCTACATTAAATATCTTTTTCCAATACTACCCCTAATCAATACTTAGTGGGAGTAGTGTATAATGAGTAATTAATTGGAGAGATAAATGGTATATTAGGAAGTTATCTAATTTTTTTCTAGAAAATTCATCAAATTAATTGCATTCCTTAATAGTCAAAATCATAAACGTCATATAAACTGGAATGGAAGGAGTACAGAGTAAAGGAATATTATAAATTAAATATTATAAATCTGCGCTAATAATATGATTTATTGACAATATATATTAAATTTGTATACCAATAAAATTGTTCATTATATAGTATGATATATCATATCGAAATCGTTAATATATATAAATTTACAATATGTACACTAATACTTCAATTTTTGTAAATAAAAATTAATTTACACTATAAACTAATTAAAAATTATAGTTAGAATAATTTTTATTAAATTATAATTATTATAAAGGTTAACAAACTTACTACATATATGGTTTATAATTATATGACAATGTGAAAAATCTTTACACTGTAAGTACATATATAAATTATTTTCTCTTTTTCTTAAAAGATATAGAAATAACAATGTTGATAAAGGGATTTGTACTAATTGTCACACCAATAACCTCTTGTCAGGTCAGATTTGCATGTCAGTAATGGAGATGAAGGTGTTGGTTCATTAACATAGAGGGGTATCGTCGATGGATGAATCACATGTGTGTAGAGCCGTAGAGGTGCTAAGGAGAGTCGTGCATTGTGTTTTCGTTTTGATGAAATAACAATTTCTTGTTTTTCACTCTGGTTATGAACGAGGAATTGAATTCAGTCATTAAGCATATACAAGTTCTAAAACTTTTAATTAATCTGTAGGCAACATTTCAAAAATTAGTTTCATTGGCATGCAAAACTTGATTTCAAAAAGCTTATAAGAAAATAAGAATAAATAAATAAATAAATTTCCCTTACAAGTTAAAATTAACTTATATATAAATTAAAATTAACTTTTTAAAGAAATTAAATGATTTTAACATCAACATCCTCGATTTTGTTTAAAAAAGCAGGAGAAATTTACTACAAAAGATTGGACACCGGAAAAAGATCGAGGTCCTAAACATAGACTTTAGAGCTTAAGTTGGCCATGTATATACTCCAACCGAATTTAAATATAAACAAAATTAACAAACTTTTGTACTAATTAAGAAAGTTAATTAATGCTATTGAAATCTACTAATCAACTTAAAATAACTTTTTTCTTAAAATGTCTTTCATTATAACATGATATTAAAAAAATTCATTAGAAATAGAAACTCAATTAATTGAATAATATATTTTGAATGGTGTTATTTATTAAATAGGGTAAAAATATTAAAATTTGCATATATTTGAGTCAGAAAAAAAAATATTGCTTGAATTCGGAAGGAAGGAGTATATTTCAAGACATATTGATTTTGCCTTTTCAATATATATATTACAAGACAAGTGAAAGCTATAACAAAGAGTAATAATGTTTTTTCTTACCATTGTTTTATTATTTTATATAGAAAATATTATAGAAAAGCAAATATATTTAATTAATAATGTCATAAAAAATATAAAAATTTATTTTATTTACTTATCATACCAAAAAAAGTAAGAGAAATAGTAAAAAAAAATATTGTAGAAAGATTTAGACTTGTTTCTAATTAACAAAAGTAGTATATAGTTTACAAATGCAACAATGCACGTTTTCATTTATTTTTAACTTTTAAATTTCGTATGTTTATCTTTTAAGATTTTTTTTTTTTTACTGCATCTATTAAGATTTTAATTATGGTAACATGATTACTTTTAAGTAAAGTTTTCTGTTAAAACTTAATTAAGAAACATAGTTTTAATTTAATATTACAACTTGTTAAACCATGATGATAAAACTTTATTCAAAAAGACTAAAACATAATTACTCTTAAACGTAAAGTAAAAATAAGACATTTAATAGTTATTTTATAATAAGGCTTTATTAACGTATAATCTTAAAGTATATATAAAATTTATTTATAACTTTTTATTTAATTTTCTTATTACTTCAAAATATTAAATATATTTTAAATTTTAAGCTATTCATTTTTTATTTTTTTGTCACCATGTTATAAGTATTTAATATCCATTAACTTTGCCTATAACTAATATCTATTAGAAACTGTCTTTTTTTTTATCTACAAGACTTGAATCTAAAACTTTACTTAAAATTTTTTATCCCAATCTACTCGGATTCTTTTTTTTTTTTAATAACTCATTTTGAGTTTTTTTTTTTTTTGTTACAACTCATTTTCAGTCTAATATATATATGTTCTAAAGAGATTAACAAAAATCATAATATATTATAGTAAATTACACTTTACTCCTTTGTAATTTCACACTTTCTTAATTTACCTCTTACAATTTTTTTTTATATCACTAAACTCTCTTTTGTATTTCTAAACTTCCGTGTCCTTTTTTTTCTTTTTCTTAATTTAACTATGATTTTAAGCTTATTAATCACAGTTTTAACTGTGGATATATCATTTTCACTTTAACTTAAACTTTACGAGAGATTTACTATAAAAAAATAAATAAGTTAAGAGATATTTAATGATAAAAATATAATAAAATAAATTTAAATGTATAAAACTATAAATAATAATAATAATAATAATAATAATAATAATAATAATAATAATAATTTGTATGGATCGACTCAATTATCCTATCGAGTGACTGGGTTAAAAATTTGGAGCTATGTCGCTGATCAACAGTTTATCTATCTGGTTTAAAATTAAAAGTGAACGACTCATTTAACTATAACAGTCAAAACCCTTCAATCAAACCAATCGGGCAATTTTCAAGTGGACCAATGCAGGTAAGACAATCAATTCTTTCGTATGCATTGTACCTATTACTTGCAATCACAACGAAACAAAATTCCATATTATAATTCTTCTATGTTTTCATTGAGCATTTATTTATTAATGTATATATGTGTGCTATACTGCATGCTACGGCCTGTGACAAGTTCATCAGATAAAAATATTGCTAGTCATAAAACGATTAACCCTGCAACGACCAAAAAAAATATTATTATGTATACTGCACTTAAAGCAGTTGGGTTAATTAGTTTTGGCTATTTATACCGGAAGCAGCACGTTATAATCAATAATATTAAAGCAATTATAGTGTTAACAGTAAAGTGTCGTCGTCTTCAGTGATGAACAAGCCAAACGCTAATACTAAAATATTAAATTTTCAAGAAGTTAAATTATAACTTTTGATGAAGTATTACAAAAGCAACGTTTTAAAAAAATGGTTATATTACTTTGGAGTAAATTGGTATATACCACACTAGACTACGGGCATATAGTAATAGGTGGAAAAAGACGTTACAACCCATGTTCATTTAGAATTAAAAGTGATTATTAAATAATTTCCTTTTACTCTTAGCACAAAGAAATCCCATCTTTGAGACTCATTCTTCTAGGAGACTTTCAACTGTTTCCTCCTCTACGATATAACCGAGATTTCACTAGCCAGCTTATATATTTCTCTATTTTTTATGTACGTTTAAAGTTATAATACACTACGAAGAAAAAAAAATAATCTTCTTATATTTATATTATTAAATCTAATCATAACTTTTTAACATATCCCCCATCTCTCTCATTTATTTTTTGATATTCTTATATTATTATTTCTTTCTCTTCTTTTTATAGAGATATAATTAATAAAATACTAGTTAATATTATTTTAAAATTTTGAAAATAAAACAAATTTTCTTGTGACAGGCAGAAAGAAACAACCGAGAGACAACATATGTTAAATATTAATCGTTACAAATGAGAATCTTCTCTTTCCCAATTTTTTTTTTTTTTTAACTGGTTTCCAATATGTAGAGTTCAACAAATGTAGTGGCTAACGTGACCCCCCTCAGAAACGACGATGAGAAATGAACAAAATAGTAGCCAGCGAGAGACCCTAAAAACACAGCTAAAACATTTGTGTAACTCTCAGGTTTCATCACCACATCAAATTTCATTGGTTCCTCCTTTCATTTATAGCAAGGTCAATCCACCAAGAAATTAACCCTTTCAATCTCTCTATATCTCTTTTCTCTCTCAGCTGTGAGTAATTAAGATGTATATGTCTCCAGGCCAAGACATGCCATCCATGTCCATGTCTAATGGCACAAACAACATGAAGATGATGATGCAAATGAGTTTCTACTGGGGCAAAGATGCCATAGTGCTTTTCCCTAATTGGCCTGAGAGCAATGTTGGCATGTACATCTTAGCTTTAGTTTTTGTGTTCTTCCTAGCCATGGCTACTGAAGTGTTATCTAACCAACCATTCATCAAACCTGGGACTAGTCCCTTTGTGGGAGGGCTTATTCAAGCTAGTGTGCACTTATTTCGAATCAGCTTCATTTACATGGTGATGCTTGCTGTCATGTCCTTCAACGGGGGAATCTTCATAGTTGCTGTGATTGGCCACACCTTGGGATTCTTCATTGCCAAGACTCGTGCTCTTGCCATCGCCAATAGGGAAGACAAAGGGTCTTCCTCCATCTGAAACAGTGTTTGATATATATATATATGCTTAATTATCAAGTTGCATGGTTTAATTTGTTCAAGCTTCTTTTGTCTATTATAGATAGATTTATCAGTGGATATTGGTGCTGCTAGTGTTTGTGAAACTTCTTCTCCTTATTATACTGTTGTGTGTTAAGATAATTTTCTAGATTGTTTGTGTATATTAGTATATATAATTCTTCTCTCAATTATGTCACTTTTGAGTTTTGAGTTCTTGTGGTATTCCACTGTTATGCTTATTTGGAAGTCTTGTGAAACTTTGGTCACGTACAGGCTCAAGCCGTCAAGCGCCGTGGAGGTCTTATCTAATCCCAACAACTTTCTCGCCATTTAATAATTAATTAGGCACGCAGGCCAATTTTCTTCTATCAAATTGATTCGACACATTAATTCCCATTTATACACATAGGAAGATTGAATTGATAATGAAATAAGGACAGAATTACAGAAAAATAAATAAATAAGAATAGTTTTTGTTAAGGGCTTAAGGCTGTGCATGATAATCTAAGGTTGATTTTAGAAATTAGATTTATGTATTTTGAGGATATAAGTTTAAATTATGCTATAAGTGAATATGGCATTTAATATATATAGCGTGACCATCTTCTCCTGGAATTCCTGCAAATGCTGTAATTATTATTCACTGCATGGGTATCACTTGTGCCAATGAGTTCAATGCATTACCTTGTTTTTGGCTGATTAAAAAAAAAAAGTCATTTCAACTCAATCCGATATACTATACTAGTATTATTTTAAATAAAATATAATTTTTTTCAACAAGAGTGTATTTAATAATAATAAATAATATTTATATAACATGATATTATATTTATAATATTGTTTATTTTAATATATATATATATATATATATATACCTTGATTTAAGTTTTGTATTTATTTTTACAATTCAATTATAAATAATATTAAAATTGATATAATATCTTAATAAATTGGGTTGACTCAATCTTATCTCATATATAATTCTGTCTTAATCATGTTAAATTCAGGTTCATATAAATGATGCTAATAAAATCTCAAATTTAATAACTGTAAAAATAAATCGATCCTAACTTATTCCACTCTCACTCCTAATATTTGCTCTCAGGCAAGGTTATTGTCCAACGGCTCCAAGCTAAAAGCTGAAACGGTGAAAGAAGTTGCATAAAAGTAAAACCCCCATGTCTCACATTTCCTATTCAGGCAGAACTACTAACCTTTTTCACCCCCAAAACTTCTAACCTCTTGTAACTGATTCTTTGGTCTGCGAGAGTTGATTTACAAAACGCTTTTTGGGCCCAATTCCTAGCATCTGGGTCCGTGGTCACTCCTATCAGGGTGTGTATGTTGGAGAGAGAGAGACAGAGAGAGAGAGAGACTTTAGATTACTAGAAATTATATTGGTAGTGAACTTGTGTCCTTAAAATATAGAGGAAAAAACAATAAATTACCCCAGAAAGTTATTTTACCATAATACCATTTGGGGAAAAAAGTAAATAATTTCGTGATAACCCAAAATTAGAATGAAGTTTGTGCTGATCTAGCTCTTTTCTCTTGTTAAGATTAGTTCTTACTTTAATTCTAGAGCTTTAAATAATCAAATAGTAGTCTAATTGTAGTTTTATTTGTAACTAGTCGGTAACCCGTGCATACGCACGGGTTGCGTTCGTTGTGTGTGCGCATGTTTGAAAACAATTTATATGTAAAATTATTTAAAAATAAATAAATAATAGAGTATATGAGACATAATCAATCATTTATAGCATAACCAAAAAATATAAAAAATATAGTTATATTTCTAAATTTTACTATTTATAGGAATCAAAGTTAGGTACTCAGTAGAGCTAGACAAATGGGTCAGCCCGTCTGTTTAGGCCCGTACCGTAAAGTCCGTGATGCTCGTAATTTAAACGGACTTTGTTTTAATGAGCCCACAGGCTAAACGGGTCAGCCCGCATCTGAAAAAAAATTAAAAAAAATGAAAATTAAATTTTAAGAACTAAAATTTAACCATTTTTTAAACCCTTTTTTTTTTTTGAAAAAGCAAAATACTTTATTATGATTGTTTAAAAATCCTATTCCAGCAATGTCACATTACATATTTCCTCAACCCAAAATATAATGGAATAAACTCAAAACAAAATAGATAGTTTAAAAACAATTGTCTAAAAAAATTAAATTAAAAAAGTTAAAAATCAAATTCTAACTTTCTATTCTAATTTCTAACTCTGTTACTTACTTACTCTAACTCTCTAAGTTTATTTTTTTTTATTTTACTTTAAATTTTATTAAGTATTAAAATTTTATATTTTTAAATTAAAATATGTAAAGTATGTGGGCTACCCATGAAGCCCACGATTAAACGGGTCGGGCTAAAAAATCCGCATTTTAAATGGACTCAAAAAAATTGAGCCCTAATACCGTGCGGGCTGCGGGTTATATGGGCAGCTGGGGTGCCCAAGCCCAAAAACCCAACTCTAGTGCTATAACCATTTGCTTAAAAATAAACAATAGAGTGTATAAGATGAAACCAAACATTTTGTCTAGTACCAAACAATATAAGAAATCTATTTATATTAACATGTTTAGAGAATAGTAAAAGACTCTAATTATTTTTAAAAAAATACATGCTAAAAACTATACATCATTTTCATGCAAAGAATGTTTAGTTTACCACAATAAAAAACAACAACACTATTTATTAGGCTAAATTATAATTTTGGTTTCCTTTTAATTTTTTATCTACGATTTTGTTCCCTTTATTTTTTTCCCCTATTTTGGTTATCTTATTTTAAAATATTCGCAATTTTTGTTCAATATTCAATTTTGCATGTGTTTATGTCTTTTATTTTTTACATTTTAAGTAACTAAATTTTTTATGGTACGTTAAGTGAATATGTTAGGTCTAAGATTTAATTAGATCAAAATAAAATAAGTAAAAGACATGCAGAATTGAGAATTAGACTAAAATTATAAATTTTCTAAAATAGATGGATCCAAATTGCATGAAGAAATTAGGGAGGCTAAAGTCACGGATTAAGAATTAAATGGAGACCAAAATTGCAATTTAGCCTTTGAAAGGACACATGTGACTGTGGCGTGTCTTTCCCTCATGCCATTTATATCGTGTAACAACATCTCTTTTAAGTGCTTTTTTATATTACTTTCTCATAAAAGGATACAATATTTTCTTATTTGCTACATATTAATTTTATGTTGTAATCTAATTTACTTTGAAAATAAAATACAATTTGATTTACATTCAAAATTATAATTATAATTAATAATTTAACAAATCTCTTTATTAAAATATTTAAAAAACTCCTAAATAAAATAGTGTACTCCTAAATAAAATATTGTGTATTTAAATGAGCATTGTATAATATGATGTAGCAATGATGTTTAAATATTTTTTATTCAAGATTTCTATTCTGGTTTGTTACTTGCTCTAAATTATGGCTCGTTGTGTTTTCATTGCCATCAAAATGGAGAGTTGGTAATTCCTTGAAAGTACATCACATCTTGAATCCAAATCTATTAATTACGAATTCAACATGGAGTCAGTGTGGACAAAGTGCCTCTTTGAAAACACAATTTAGTGCCGAAAATGAAAAGATTTAACACTGAAATTGATTTTGTGGTCTTTTTTTTACCAGGCAAATATATTTTATTTAATATTGGGTAAAGGGGTACCCAACCTTTCTACATGAGTATTCTATTCTCTACACAAATTACACAATATTCAGCAAAAGTCCCCACCCCATACATAAAATCCCTTCTAAAGCATACTTTAGCCTTCCCTTACAAACCTCTTTTGCCTTCAACACTTTACAGGACACTGATCTCCATTGCATATAATGTGCTACAAACCATAACAGTACACCTTCACCACCATTCCCCTCCCTTGCATAACGTGCTGCATCAAACATAATATACAATACACTCATCTCCACTTTACAACTTTGCACACTCTTTTCAATTTTCCCCTCCTTAGCCATTCTACTCATCTATAAACTCTTCAAACACTCCAATGTGTGTGATGAAAATTCATAATAAGAGAAAGAAAACCCTTGCAATTTGTTAGACCTCCAAGACCAACTTCTAAATTTAATCAAATCCAAGATATTTTCCATACATAGCTCCTCATTTTGCATGCCAAAAATGAAATAACTGCAAGTGAAAAAAATATAGCATGTCTCACAAAAGGTCATCATGCATTCAAAAGCAATCAAGTCCAAGGAACTGATTTGTAATGCGTTTGATACATAAAATGGTAATCACTAATGACTCAATAAACTTCTAAGAAATTGAAATGAGACATTCTATAAAACTAATTTTGTTTCTTTAATTTTTTCCAACTATCTTCTTCAATTTATTTATATGAGATAGCAAACCAATAACTACAAATTATTTTCCATATAAATTAAGGATGCACAAAAACACTTTCTATCAACCTGATTAAGCTGTAGGGTAGTCTTTCTCTCTGCATCTTTAAAAGCCTTTACATATGGACAATTATAGTAGTCTTTTCCATTCTGCTATCTTGCTTTTTCTTTGGTTCATACCACCTGTTTCTCCAATATAAGTTCTCTGGTTAATGAATTATGACCCATGAGTAGCATTCTGCAAAACCTTACACCATTTGTGTCATCAAGAAAATGAATAGTTAATGTTTATGACATTCAGTAAAAATAGAAAAGCATTTAAAAGTGAAGGGGTGAGAGGAGACAAAATGGATATGAATGAATATCACAAGCTAAATGTGATAATCATTCAAGGATCTACTTTGGTTGATCAATGAGACACAACCTATTGGAGAATAGTAGAGAGGAGCCAAAGAATCATGTACAGGAAGACAATCAAACAACAAAAATATTAGCATTTCTTTTATCTGTGCAGAACAATTAGTTGAAATGAAAACAGTTAGATGAAGTCCTTAGAAGATGCCATAAGCAGCACACCAACGAAATGTTATAAGGACAAATTGTATTTTCACCTAGTTCAGGCATTTAGTATTTTTCCAGAGATATCCTTCCATATGAAGCTACATTGAAACATAATTTGAGCTTTCAACTCATTGTTTTCCAAAAGAAAGATTAACAATTCACAGGAAGATTATTGTCCTTTTACACTATTCAGTAAAAAATATATATGCTCAACCATTTCATTACTATAGAAAACAATAGCAAAATTAAAATAAAAATACCACTTCAGCAAATTCAAATGATGTGGAGAATATAAAAGGAGAGGAACTTCTGTTTACCACTAAGCATCTCCTTCTTCACCACAATTTTCCAAGAAAATATTCCATATAGACCATGAACAGAAGATTCATATATATACATGTGTGTGTGTGTGTGTGTGTGTGTGTGTGTGCTTAAATGTTGTCAAGTATCTCAAAGAATAAGAATTAGTGGTTAGAGCCTAAAAACTATAACAATCAAGAACTAAAATAGCTTCTTTGTTCATAAGGCACTGGCCTTTGATTCCTGTGTCGTACTTAGAGGATTGAGAACAATAGGAACAATCTTCACTACACCCTTCTATTTTGATAGAGAAGAGTACACTACTGCACTTCCTTGAAGTTATGAGCATTTCCTAAAATTTGAGCCTGACAAACCAAATCACTCCCGAAATAAATTAAAAAAAACAAAAATAAAACAAAACCTCTTACTATAATTACAACAAATTTAATTATGAAAAATATCTTGTTTTTCTTGAATTTTCACATTCAAAATTTTCCTAAAATTTCTCAAATCTATTAAGTTTTCTTCCATAATCAAAGGAATGAACCTCAAGCATAGTCATTACATGCATTTTTTAGCCTTTGAGGCATGCTTAATAAGAATCATATTTTTTTTAAAAATTAAAAACAATTAGAATAGGGCAATGAACACCCATTGCAGACAGCAATGTCTCTTAACCTAGTGCACTTATTGCAGAAAATCACTATTTAAAGTCCTTGACAACATGTCTCGAAAATTGGAAGCAATCTCATGTTGTAACAAATTGCAGAAAATCACTATTTAAAGTCCTCAACTCTGCCATTGAATTTATCTTGTTAATCTATCTTCCTTTCTTATCTCTGAGAAAAATAACACATAAAATTATTCCTAATATTCAGCTGGGGCACATTGTCCTAGGATCACATTTATTTTTAAAATTATTTGTTAGATTCATCAATAATTCATAAGAGCAAGCTAACAAACTCCTATTTAGTTTCAGTTTTGATTGGACAATCTAATCAACATCATTAGAATTTATAATTCACACTTTTGTGGACATTACTCTCTATAGTCAATAAAAGTTATAAGCTATCAAAATTAAATTGAAAAGGAGTCTTTTAAAATGCTTTTTAAGGTACCATAAATTAATCCTTCAATGTATATTAGGCCAGCTATCATAGGACATTTTGTACAAATTGGGAAGCCTTATTACACACCTTCTAGGTGATATGAGTCATGCCATAAATTAATACATAGAGTTGGAAGTGTAAAGTGAAACTTACACAATATTCATTTCTATTCAAGGAATTATGTGTTTAATTTTCACTATGATAGAAGCATACAAATTGTATAAGTAGAAATTACCTATCAAGTTGATTTTCATTGTATACCACAAACCCAACAAAAAAAAAAAAAAGGAAAGCCTGCAACCATTGTTTCAAAAGTTATTCACAGCAAGCTAAAGGAGATGAAATGAGTTAAAGCCAAACATAAACTAAAACAGAAAACTCATTACCAAATGCAAAAAAAGAAAAGGAAAAAGTTTAATAGAACACGTACCACCAACAATGAGTGAAGGAGGAGTATGTGAATTTCATTAAATTTGAGACATCTTATTCACAAATGAGAATAGACCATAACCCTGCACTATTTACATTGTCACAGTGAATATGTTGAGTATTTATCTGCATCAAATTTCACTAAGTTACAAATCTTCACAACTGAAAACCAAGAATGATGAAAAATATACATACCTGCATAAGACTCGCTGTAACACCCTAAATTCTATAATGATGAACATATGATGTTTGATTCAATTGATTATTTTGTAAAATGCCTTAATTAATTTATTTAAGAAAATACGTGAAAGTTGAAAGAAACATAACCGAAATTTCAGGGAAATTTTGAAACTTTTTAATTCAATTTTAATTGCGAAAGTTATAATTTCCTTTAGCAATTATAATGCGTTATTTAATTTAACAAAAAGGTCAAGCGTAGCTTCAATCGTAAAAGAATAAATAAATTTTCGAATATGTGGAAATAAAACAATGGAAAATACATATAACTGGAAATGTAAACATGTATATATACATATATGTAACCAAAAGACATAACGTGCTCCCGGAGCATAAGTACAGAAAGATACTACATGGTCCACATGATGACTGAATATGTACAACAAAATATCTGAGATGCCTAGATCTACCCAACCAAATACATGATAAAACAAAGTAAGATCCTAGCTCTCAGAGCAGTCATCGTCTACCCCTACCCTGTGAAAGACTCATACAGAAGCCTATGTGAGTCGCTAGTCGATGGGGTCCTAACAGTGAGACTCACGGGAGGAAACCTCAAATGAATCCCCAAGAGACTCTCCCTCTGAGTCCTCCTCGGGATCCTCCTCCGAATCCTCCACTGTGTCGGACTCTACCAACCAACCCCCTCCACCGGTTGGACCTCCTCAACCAACTCTACCGCCGCTACGGCTGCTACTGGCACCGCCTGGTTCCCCTCAGTGGGAACCTCCTCCATGTCCGCCAGTACCTCCACATCCGCTTGAGCCATCTCCCAACGCTCTGGATCGCTGTGCTCCCCTAACAGTAACTCCAACTGGGAGGAATGGGGCTCAGTAGGGTGCAATCTGAATCTGTCGGGTGCGGTCCCGACGCTCTAGATGTCGTAGCAGTCAAAGAGACATAAATGACTTCCACAAGCTCAGCTGGCTGATAGTAGGGTGGTGTAGGTTGTGTCCACCACGTAAAATACTCATAGATAATAGGGTAAATCTCGGGCTCGTACTCTGGTGTGTGAATCAAGCGGATATAACCCGTAAAATGATCGACATGTCTAATCAAGTCGGGCTCCCACCTCCCATAGAGGTACTCAACTTCCCAAAAATGGTGCGGGTCCGGAACTGCCATCTAATCCAAAAAAAAAAAACAACAAGAGGGTAACTCTCTGCTTCGTCAAGCAGTACACACAAAACGACTTTAGAAGTCACAAACACCTACAATCAACCACGTCGATGTGGTTATCTACCGATCACACTCGATACCTAATCATTTTCATCACTAGAATAATTTACTTATCTTTTACTGGCCAGCTGCCACTGGAACTCCCAGAACTCAGTGGTCTTACACAAATTTAAGCTAGATGACATATTGGGAGTACACCCATTCTCCACGGTACAATGGCAGGGCTCTCACCAATCGATGATGACTCGTAATTTTTGTCGGGATTGCCAAGTCGGCTATGTGACTAGCGTCACAACTCGGCGCCATATATCCCCCAAGGACTACCTCCTTACGATCATCTCCCAGGTACCAACTGTGGTCATCTAATGCTCTGAGGACTGACTCCTTAACACTCTCCTCACAGAGTTGATTTCCTTTCTTCGTCGCCTGTGGGTTTCCCGCTGCACATGGTACAGGTGCGGACGAATTGACGCTGAGCTAAAGGTACCACCTCTACGCTCACATATGCATATATAAGTAAGAACTTTGCCTTTATCGCTACATCGTAACGATCTCATCACCCCAGGTGATGCGTCATTCGCAATCCGACCTTGGTTCATAGATAACTTGCAGCCGAAACATCCCACGCGACTTTCTTGCATTCTTGAAGTTCCAAAGATCCGTCGTACTCTCGTATCTTCATGGTACGACTCTCAACTCACATAAGTCACAGCGCGTCATATATTTTATTATGTTTTATATATTTCTTGCCCTCTCAAGTGTCTTATGATTTTTATAAAAAGAAAGTATTTATCTTTGAATAGCAACTTTGCTATTGACACTAGAAATCAATTCTAGTTACTACAAGTACTCGCGTCGAGTCTTGTAAACACATCACACAGACAAACAATTTCACCGCAATATTCAAACTACAGTCAACAGACCGTATCACCAAACAGAGAAATTCACACATTCAAATATCAAATGCTCAAGGTTTTTCTCCTTAAGACTTGAATGAATAAATCAAAATAATAGTTATGTTATATCCATTATCTCACAGAATCAAAATATTAGTTAAAGATAAAATGACAAAATTACACATATTAATAATCACATTTGGCTATTGAGTCAAATTTGCATTGGCAGTACTGAATGTGAGCTCTCACTGAAACAAGCAATTGACCTCAGAATTTTAAAATGTTTATATCAAATTGAAGCTCTTGAAATCTAGTTTATAGAAAGGTGTACCACTTATAAAATCAACATCTAGAAAATTTTATAAAATTTTTCTAAGTCAGTAACTCCATATTTTTAGTACTCACTGGACATAACCCAAGGAAATATAATTTTCTCCCACTTCCCAAAACTAAATTAACTGAAATTTTTTTTCAGTTTAAATCTAACTCCTTGATCTTTCCAAAAAGGTATTTCTTTCTTCCAAATTCATTTTCTATTATTTCCAGTAAAAATATTACTAACAGCTTACAATTTTGACATCAAAACAGGTTCTAAACCATTGTTCTGTTTCTTATTGAAAACCTAATTTAGAAATTATGCTTGGTAATTTTTGTAATATGCATGGTTAAAAATATTATTGTGTCTAGTTTTCAAAGGTGTAATTACATTTAAAAAAACATTCAATACACAGGGAGAATTTTAACAAAAACCGAGCATTGTTCTAGTGAAACTCCAAAACAGGACGGTCGAATCTCGAGCCATGGATGAACCCGAAGATGACTTTATTTTTCGAAGACATCAAAACAAAATTTGTTTAATTTTATGTCTATTTTCATTTAAAACAAGTTTGATGAAAAACCAACGGTTAGATCTTTCAAAAATGGCAAAACAGTGAGGGTTGTTCCATGTTAAACGAAAGAACAGCCACTGTTTCAAGTTTTTAGCTAAAATTTTCCAAAGGAAATTTGATCAAAACAAACTTTTAGAAAGAGATGCCTAACTTCACTTGTTCCAGAGCCATTCTCATTCAAATTAAAAGATAAAATGACCTTATTCCTTACATGCAAAGGCTCACAATCACAGCCATAGAAAATTCAACAACATTCATCCAATTTCAATCTCAACAAAACATTCAAACATATATCAATTTCCAGCAATGGGGCATGCATGATTACTTATGGTTAAAGCCCCCAGCCCTTAACCATAATCTCAACAAAGAAATTAAAATCAAGATTCCACAAGAGAGTTCTCTTACCAAGTGTTGCAATCCAACCGAAAAGAAGAAGAGATAAGTAGAAGAAGGATGAAAGGATGATGATCTAGCTTGCATGCAAAGCTTCCAAGACCTCCAATGGCTTCCTTTGTTTCCTTGTGATTCTCGGTCCAGAGGAGAAAAAGAGAGATGAAAGGATTTTTATGTTTAAGTGTTGGAGAAGTTTTTGAAGGAAATGAAAGGCCTTGAATGGTTTTGCTTGATTTTGGCCATGTGGTTTTCTTGGTTGATTAAGTGTTCATAGTTGTTGCTAGGTGTTGATACCATCCCATGCATGTAGTTCTAGGTGTCAATTAGGCTGATTAGGTGTTAATTTTGTGTTAATTGCATGCATGCATTGTAGGTTAGGTGTCATGAAATTAAGATTAGGGAATTTGGTTACCCAGTTTAATTTACACAGTGTAATTTTATATTGTGTAATCATAAAGATGTGTGTTTTAAAATTTTAAAACTTACTTTCAAACATCTAATTAATTTTATTAAACTTTTAGTAGTAAAAGCTTTTCTAATAGCTCAATTAAAATTTCCTCTGTAAAGAAATCATTTACAGATAAATTTTATAAGAGGTAACTTGGTGTGCAAGTTACTAGAATTTAATATAATTAAAACACTTAAAACAATTTGCAAACAATAAATTAAGTAGTACATAGCAATAGATATTTTAAATATTTTACTTCTAGTAATTAATCTCAGCTCAATTAATTACTAGCAGGCATAACAGATAAACATACACAGACAATATACGTACTTGGTCATTAAGTACATATTACACTGCACAAGAAAGTAACTACGAAGAATTAATTTTAGAAAACTTATTCTAAATAGTTACTTACAGAGAAATATATAAATATATATATATATATAAAAATATCTATATATATATATATATATATATACATATATACTTATATAACTGAGTTGAAATTTTTAGGGTGTTACAACTCTCCCACCTTTTTAGAAATTTCGTCCCCAAAATTTACTAACCTTGGAAAAGATGCGGATGAGACTCCTTCATCTTATCCTCCAACTCCCAGGTTGCGTCGCCTTCACTGCTGTCGCTCCACAAAACTTTTACTAATGCAATTTCCTTACCCCCTAAGTTGTTTTACCCTTCGATCACTAATTCGTAAGGGACTTACATCATAGGTAAGATTCTCTCTTATTTGTACTTGATCTGGTTCAATCACATGAGAAGGGTCCGGATGATATTGTCTGAGTTGAGATATATGAAAGACAGGATGTACATACGTATATAAATATCTATATATATACATATATACTTATATAACCGAGTTAAAATTTTTAGGGTGTTACACTCGCAGCCACTAATACACTCATTCCACTTGATGTGCTTCATTCCTCATCTTTCATTGGGCATGAATGAGCTAGATAAAAACAAATTTTCAAATTGTCTTTGTAGAAAAAGACAGCAAGAAAGATGAGTTTTCCAGTTTCCCTTTTTTTATATACAATAGTAGTTTAGAAGGCTAAAGAATTTACCGCAAGTCTGACATCATTATATGAAAATGGTTTTCAATAGACAACAACAAAAACACCTAATAACTAACATAGTCAGTAAATTGCTATCATAGTTATATGTAAATTTGTAATTACAATATGCAACTTAATAATCAGATCTAGTTGTCTTACTACATGATAACTCTTGCATTAAATCAAAAGTAGACATATTATACTAAACAAATATTTTCTGTTTATCATCAGATCCGATCCCTGTTTGAGGTTAGTTCATGTGATAATCACCTTGTTTGAGCTCTTTTTTTTTAGCAAAATTATAAAATAAAATAAAAACTTTCAAGTCATAATATTGTTGTGACAAAGACAAATTACCTAGTTAGAGGCTCACAACAAAAAGATCTCCATTAAATAAGTGTGAAAATTCCCAATATACATGTCGGATGAAAAAAAAAGTATAAAAATAGGACATGGAAATAATAAGTAGTAGAAAGAGGAAAAGAAGGTAAAGAATGTCTATAATTCTATAAAAAAAATTAATATCCTATTAATAACAATAATTTGTCAAAATATGAAAGAATCATTAAATATGGTTAATTTAATTTTTTTAAATGAAAACATGTAGAAATATTATTTACTTTTTCTTCATTATATTATAACAAATATAAATATCTTATTTATGTAATTCTAATTTTTATGTTATATATATTTAAATAAAAATATATAAGTATTGTATTTAATATGTATATGTGTCTTACTCTTGCATATATATTCTCGATGAATACGTGCAATTTCCAAAGTTTAATATGCATAGTTTCTATTACCATTCCAATCTCTCAATAAGAATAAATGATAAATGAGAAGGGTCTTTAACTATGCAGACAGTTTCACTTACCAATTTTGTGAAAATACCCATTCATCTTTCCCATTTGACTCCTTTCTTATTTCCCAAAATCTTATTCTAGAATATAATCTACATTTAAAAATTCACATGACATTAATACTTTAGCCACAAATATTAGTCAACATACATTTATGCATGAGCAGAGCAAGTACTATTATCTATTTAAAAACAAAAAACTAACAATCTTAGAGAAAGGAGACAAAAAAAAAATCAACAAACAACCCAAGTCTTATCGTATATCCTCCAATCTTAGATAATGAAGAGAGAAAAAAACTGAAGCAGAAGCAGATATTAGAGAGTTCAAGTAGAAGTTTTCATGCATCTCTGTCATCAATTAGAATATTTGTTATGACATTTCTGTATGAGCAGAGCAAATACTATATACTAAAGGCCAACAATAACATAAAGTTTTATACCATGTCCCAAGCATAAATTAGACAGTTGAAGTAGAGATTTTAACACATCTTTGTCATCCATAAAAAAAAAAACATGGTACATTACATTTTGTATGAGCAGAGCAAGTACTATCTATTTAGAAGCCAACATGTTTTATCTCAACCCCCAATCTTAAAAAAATGAGACTACAAAAACCAACAATAAATCAAAGTTTTATCCTATATCCTTCAATCTTAGACAAAGGAAAGCAAAAAGGTGGGGAAAAGAAGAAGAAGAACTGAAACATAAATTAGAGAGCTGAAGTAGGGGTGGCAAATCAATCCATTTATTCGTCATCCATCCAATCCATCCACTAGTAAATCCATCCAATCCATCCATTACAAAAACTAAAAACTAAACAGATTGGATTCAATCCATCCATCCATTTAATTTCATGGATGGTTAATGATACATCCACTATTTTTCAAAATCCAACGGATCAACTAATCAATACCTAATGAATCAAAATTAATCCAACTGATATTTTCATATTTAAATCTTTCTTAAATTTATATTTTAAAATTTGTTTATAAAATATTTTTAAATATTATTTTAAAATATATTTTTCTGCCGACGTCGACCGGGAAAATTATCAACCAATGTCGACCAGGACTTTTTTTTACCGATGTCGGTTGGGGCTATTTTTCGGTCGACCTCGGTCAGGGTTTTTTTCGGCTGACGTCGTCCAGAGTAGTTTACAACCGACATTGGCCAGGTTTTTTTTTCGGCCAACCTTGACCATGATTTTTTTCAACCGACATCTGCCGAGGTTGCTTTTCAGCCGACCTCAGCTAGGGCTTTTTTTGGCCGACCTCAACCAGTGTTTTTGAGACTATTTTTTTGCCAACCTCAACCAAGTATTTTTTCGGCCGACATCAACCAAGGTAGTTTTCGGCCGACCTCGACCATGATTTTTCAGCCGTCCTCAACTAGGATTTTTTCAGCCGACGTCGGCCAGGATTTTTTTTTAGTCGACGTCGGCCAGGGTAATTTTTGGCCAACCTCAACTAGAGTTTTTTTGGCCAACATCGGCCGATATTATTTTTTGGCTGACCTCCACCAGGTATCTTTTCGGCCGACATCAGTCAGGCAGTTTTCGGCTAACCTCTGCCAAGGTTCTTTTTCGGTTGACGTCGGCCGACGTTGGTCGAAATTTTTCAATCGACGTCGGCCAGGGCAATTTTTGGCCAACCTCGACCAGGGTTTTTCGGCCAACGTTGGCCAGGGCAGTTTTCGGCTGACCTCGACTAGGTTTGTGTTTTCGATGGGGAAAGTTTTCAGTTGTCATCAGTCAAGGCTGTTTCCGATCGACATCGATCGGGGTTGTTTTCAACCAACATCGGCTAGACTATTTTTCGGTTGACGTTGGTTAGCGATGAATTCGACCAACGTCTGTCAGAGCTGTTTTCGGCCGCCATAAGCTAGATTTGGTTTTCGGCCGCCATCAACTAGGTTTGTTTTTCAACCAATGTCGGTCGCAGCAGCTTTCAGCCATCATCGGCCAGAGCTATTTTCGACCGACCTCGGCCGAGGCTGTTATTATTTTAAAATATGTTCTTAATTTTTAAAAATATATTGTTTCTAAATTAAAAATAATTATTTTTTAAAAAAACATATTATTTTTATGGATGGATTGGTTATCCATCCATGAAAAATTTGTTAATGGATGGATTGGATGGATTTTTATCAAATGGATCGGATTGGATCAGATTTTTAAAATAAATTTTTAATGGATCCAAATGGATTACTGGATTGTTTTGATCCGATCCATTTTGATCCGGATTAAAATTTATCCAATCCATCCATTTTGCCACCTCTAAGCTGAAGTAGATATTTTCATGCATCTTTTTCATCAAATATCGTAGTTCTGTATGAGTAGAGCAAGTACTCTCTATTTAAAAGCCAACAAACAGTGACCTCATATAATTTATCTCATGACCCCCAGTCTTAGAGAGATGAGACTAAAAAAATTAAAAAAAAAGTACAACAAATTGAAGTTCTGTCCTATATTCCTCAGTCTTAAAAAAAACGTAAGCAAAAGTAGAAATTAGAGAGTTGAATTGAGATTTTAATGCATCTTTGCCATTAATAAATAACCATGCTACATGGAATTTTGTTATGAACAGAGCAAGTACTATCAATTTAAAAGCCAACAATAACCTCAGGTTTTATCTCATGTCCCTCAATCCTAGAGAAAAGAGACCAAAAAAATAAAAACCACATTTTTGTATGAACTACCGTTAGTTTAAAAGCCAAACAATAACCTCAAGTTTTATCTCATGTCCCTCAATCTTAGAGAAGAGAGACAAAAAAAAAAAACCAATTACAGACCAGGGTTTATCCTGTGTCTTTCAATCTTAGACAAAGGAAAGCAAAAAGGAAAAAAAAACTGAAGCAGAAATTAGAGAGCTGAAGTAAAGATTTTCATGTATCTTTTTCATTAATAAATTAAAAAAAAACCAACAAATATCAGTCATCAATCAAAGTCATTTCTGTATGAGCAGAGCAACTACTATATATCTAAAGAGACAAAAAAAATATAAATCAACAACAAACCCAAGTTTTATCCTATATCTTTCTCAATCTTAGACAAAGGAGAGCAAAAATAAAAAATAAAAACTTGACACAGAACTATCAATTTAAAAGTCAACAATAACATCAAGTTTTATCTCATATCATATGCCTCAATCCTAAAGAAAGGAGACCAAACAAATGAAAAACAACTACAAACCAAGTTTCATGATCCTAGACAAAGTAAAGCAAAAAAAAAAAAAAAAAACTAAACAAAGATTAGAGAGAAGTAGAGGTTTTCATTCATCTTTATCATCAATAGAAGACATTTATGTATGAGCAGAGAAACTACTATATATTTAAATACCAACAATAACATCAAGTTTTATCTCAGATCCACAATCTTAAACATAGGAGACCAAAAAAATATATATCAACAACAAACCCAAGTTTTATCCTATATCTCTCAATCTTAGGCAAAGGAGAGCAAAAAAACAAAAACTTATGCAGAATTAGATAGAGCTCAAGTAGAGGTTATTCAACAGTATACATGGTTATTTGAAAATTGCATGTATTGAAATATAGAAGAGAAAATGTGAATGGAGGGAAAAAAAACCCTAAAAAACATAATTTCTTTGGTGGAGAAGAGGAAATGTTAGCTGAAATCGTAACAGTGCAACGCAAACCCTAATGCCCCCAAAAAAATAATTAAATCATGAAATGAAAGGAAATACCAAAACTGAAAGTAGAGCCTTTTTTCCCTCAAACCGTAAGAGACAAATCGCTAATGAGAACCCTCAAAACTGCTTCCATTTTTGCTTTCTTGTGAGTCTCCTTCCATATTTTCCTTGGTCTGAAGCAGAGACAGAGAGGAAAAATGCACTCTGCCACAACCATCTTCTCAAAGAAGGAGAAAGAAGAAGCTTGTGAGTTGTGTGTGGTTATTTTAAAAAGAAGAAGGAGAAGACGAAGCTAGCACTCAGAAGTCACGTTTTTTGTTTTTGATTGTTGGGGGAATGAGTTATGACTTGGTAAAAGACTAAAATACCCCAGAGATGTAGAACTGTCAAATGGGCCGGCTCGGCCTGGCCCGAATCTCTAATAGGCCATATTTTTCATAGTCTGGCCTGGCTCGTTTCGCCCGTCAGGCCAGGCCAAATTGGCCCACTTATTTTTTTTGCTTAAATTTATACTAATTTTAAAAGGAAAAAATAAAAAAATAAAAAATAATTTCGAGCCTAGTTGTTTAGACCAAAATTTATGGGCGCGGCCTGGCCCGTTTAGCCCGTTAGGCCGAGCTAAATTAACCTGATTCTTTTAGGCCAATTTTTTTATAGCCTGGCCCGGCCTGGCTTGACGAGCCATCGGGCCAGGCCTATTTTGACACCTCTATAGAGATGGATAGCTGTCAGCGATTAAAGAAGGCTAGAATTGTATTTTCCACAACCTAAAAAATTCTTATATAGAAAGTAGTTTTTTTTTAATGAAGTAACAGAGGAGAGTCCTAATATGTACACGTGCCACAGTGATGGAAAGAAAAGAGCCATAGCCAAGCATTACCCTTTGGCCCTCCACCCTCTTTGACTAAGAACATTACAGGAGTCGTACTCTCATCATCCATTAATGATTTAGTGGAGTTAGTAGTTACTTTCCTCCTTACTTTGTCTTTGTACTATGTCTAGCTAAATTCCTTAGCTGGGATGTTGATGCATTTCAGTTATGAACAATGTACAAAGGACTTGCACATAGTTTTATTTGAACAAACCTAGGCCCCAACTCCCCCCCCCCCCCCCCTCTTCTTCCACCGCCACCACCACTACCACTGTTAGGCCGATCCTAATAGGTAATTAAGGTGTATATTATTGTCTTTTCAGTTTTTTTTTTTCAAAAATATTTTAAGAATATTTTAAAAATATTTTTTTACAACAATTTTACAAATATAAGGTTGAAAAAATTGTCTAATAAGTCTTGATTTTTTAAATCAGTTTTAAAAGAAATATAGAAAATCCTGAATCTAACACCAGAAACATCTTCATGAAATTGTTTCCATGTGCCCTATCGCATTTACCAGAAACCAAATTAAATTTGTTCCTAAAATCAATGAAATGTAGCTCTAAAAAACTGTACAAAGCTCAAAAAGCATCTTGCTTGACTTAGTACCCACGTTTATCACCATCTAAATTTTGAAGGGTTCTAACTAGGAATGGTAATGCACCCTAGGATCCAATTATCAATTTGCTCAAAACCAAAACACTCATCTAAGGAGATTTGCAAGAATCATCTTAGATATTAATTAGAGAAATTATATGAGAATAAATATTTTCCAAAACAAGCATTACAACGGGGGAAAATTGCTCCAAGCATTGCTTGATTCCCTTTTGCTTCCAAATCTTCCTTCGCCAATGATCTCGCACCCTCACCACAACCATTTCTTGCTTCATCAAGTCCTCTCCAAGCAACTTCCACACACCATTTGCTTTAACTCCATCAATGCCTCCTCCTTCTTCTTCCCTTTTGCCTTTACTTCGCTTTATGTTTAGTAGGTATGATAACTTCTTTGGCCTCTTCTTCTCTCCACATCTCTTTCAAGTCAAGCTCACATCTGAGCTAGAGTCAATGATCCTAAAGACAAGCAAAATTCTAAGTTTTGAGTAGTAATAAAGCTATAATTGATGCAGATTTATTGGACAATTTTAGCTTTAAAAAAAAGAACTTTAACTTCTTATACTTACATTTTAACATAAATTGCACATTTTCACGTTTTAATTAATATTTTTTTTAATTAATCAAGCCCTAATTAATGGATAAGCTAGCATAGAATTCATCCTTATATGTTCTATAAATATTTGTCTATCATGAACTTTTTCTTTAACAACCATCAACTTCATGTCAATAAACTTTTACTTTGTTTATCTCTTATTGTTGTGGGAGTAAAGTACTATTAAGTTGTTATCACAATAAATCTTCAATGGCTTGCAAATGTTATCGACCACAAATAAACTAGTGACAAAGTTTTGCATTCTTATCCAATGATTAGATGCCTCATAGCAAAGTTATAAACATAATAGCCATGGTCAAAAAAACTATAATAGTTTGTTTAGCTTACTTCCATATAAGATGGCTCCTCTAACTAACATATGTGTACACCTTGTGTGAAGCATTCGCTATCTCAACAACCCACAAAATTGGAGTCAAAATATCTAATAATCTCTAAACTATGATATTTACCATAGGTAAACTTGTAGTCTTTCATTCTCTTCAAATAATGCATCCTACATTTGGATGTCTTCAAGACTACATATCTAAATTACCCAAATATCTTCCCAAGACTTCAAATTTAAATATTATATATGTTAGGACGAGCACTAACTTAAGCCCACATTAGACTCCTTATCTAAGAGGGATTGGATATCTAAGAGTTTGTTTAGAAGGGTAGGTGATAGATGTGAAACTTTTTTGTGGAATGATTGTTGAGTGGGTAAGGATTCTTTGGCACACAAATTTCCTTATTTATATTTTGTAGCAGTTAATAAAGAGGCTTTGGTTGGTGATGTGAGAAAACGGGTGGATGATGTGTTGGTGTGGGATTGGGGGTGGAGAAGGAATCTGTTTGTATGGGAAAAGACCATGTTGAATGAGGTTGAAGAGCTTCTTGGTCAAGTGGCTTTTAAGGAGGGTGAGAGAGATATTTGGGTGTGGAAAGGAGTCCCTACAGGGATTTATACTGTTAAATCTGCGTACTATTCAGTACTATTCATTGGCATCTAACGCTTTGCCAAGACAACAATTTGATATCTGGATTTGGCAAAAAGAAGTTCCTCTGAAAATTCAAGCTTTTGTTTGGAAACTTTTAAAGGACAAAATTTCATTGGTGCGTAGGAATGTTCTTTCTAGTGCTGATAGTACGTGCTCTGCTTGGGATGCTGTGGAAGAATCTTCAACGCACATTTTTTTGGAGTGCTCTGTATTTGCCCCTTTATGGTATTAGTGCTTAGCATGGTGGGAATTTTAGGCTACTTTGCATTTTCCTTTGTCTAATCTTCTTTTGCAGTTTCGAGGTTTGTTTAATTGGCCAAGAAAAAAAGCTTATATTTGGCATGTTGTTTGGTTTGTGGTGGTGTGGGTTATTTGGAAAAATCGAAATGCATATGTTTTTTCACACAAAAAGCAGGATTTGGCGGACATGTTAGAAACAGTAAAACTCCTATCATGGAGGTGGATCTCTCAAAAAGGAAGGACTTCATATCCTTTTTCATGCTGGTGTAATGATCCTGGTTCATGTATATTGGCATGCTCATAACATGCATTAGTCACTGGGAATGTCGGATTGGGTCTTCTTGATGTGAGGTTGTTGTGAGGATCATGGTGTGCTATTCATGATGTTGAGATTGTTGCGGTTAAGATATGATGTTGAGGTTTCCTTATGCATTTTCGTTTTCAACTTGTACTATGTTTGCACTTCTTGTGCGAAACATTTTCTTATTAATGAAATTTTTGCTTTTTAAAATTAAAAAAAAAATCATTATACTCCTTATCTTTGATCTACATTTCTTTTTCGTTTCAAGATCATTGTCAAGGAATTGTTTACAACTAAACTCATCTCTTCCAACAACAAGAATATCTCCTAGTTTATTATTTTTCATGTTGAATTTATTTAACACATTATCAATATAACTCTTTTATGATAACCTATTGATACATCAAGAACAATCTCTTAGAATTTGAATGTCTAATACAAAAGAAGCATCACTAATATCTTTTATCTCAATATTTTTTTATTAGAAATCTCTGTTTCATACAATAGCCTACATTGTTGCTAGCAAGAAGAATATCATCAACATATAGCATTAGAAAAATGTATTTACTCCCACTAAACTTGTGATATACACAATCGTCAACAACATTTACCTCAAAACTACACAAGATAATAACTTGATGGAACCTATGATACGATTTACTAAAAGCTTGTTTGAAGTCGCGAATGAATTCTTTAGTTTTTATACAATAGACATTCCTCAATACAAAGTTTTTTAATTGCATCATGTAGACTTTTTCATCACAGTCTTCACATTCATCTTATGTACATAGTTCCAAGTCATATAATAACCCACCAATGTTATTATTATTCTATAAAAAAATCTTTCAAGGATATTAGAGAAAATTCTCTTTATAATTAATGTCTTTCTTTTGAATAAATCATTTAGTGACAAGATGAGCTTTATTCTTTTTGACATTACCCTTCAAATCTCTAGGTTTTTTAATATCTATTTGCAATCAATAGGCTTCACACCTTTAGGCAATTCTTCGAGATCCCAAATGTCATTGTGTCACATAGTCTTCATCTCATCCTTCATGCATGTAATCAATCCACCTATGAGTTAAAATTGTGCATAGCTTGACAAAAGTTGATTGAGTCATCCTTTATTAAACTAACATACGTTAGACAAATAGCTAAAGAATCCAAGAGGAAAGTGAATTAAATAATCCAAACGTGTATTAACTTGTAATCTTAGTGTTTGCTTATTTATGTTTAAAAAAATATTTTGATACTCCTTACTGTCCACAT
Source organism: Pueraria montana var. lobata (assembly GCA_026413185.1). Classification (NCBI taxonomy): domain Eukaryota; kingdom Viridiplantae; phylum Streptophyta; class Magnoliopsida; order Fabales; family Fabaceae; genus Pueraria; species Pueraria montana. Next base: position 73,579,562 of record CM048650.1, on the reverse strand, counting down.
ATTTTAAATTTTTTAAATATATTTTAATTCAAAACAAATTACCCTTTTTTGTCTATGACATCCTCTTTTGGAATCAGGCAATCCTATTTAAGGCACTATTAGGCACTATATGTTTGTCATCTTTATCAACAAAAATTCAAACCTTAATTTACCACATTATTGAAAACTAGCCTCTTCTATTAGATCTAACTTCGTTGGTAAAACATATGACCCTTTATTTAAACCTTCATTACTTTTTTGCATTTTTAAGAAGAAGTTGCAGTACTCTATGGTATAACTAAATATAATGGGATGATAACTAATATTTACAATTGATCTTTTTTTTATTTATTGTTCATTATAAAAATCTCTAATTTAATTTTACTAATGTAGTTAATGTTTTATCTTCTTAAAGATGCAGCGGCTAGTTCTGTTATTGTAGTTAACAAAATTACTATTTGCATTCTATAAAAAATTATAAAAAAAATTACAATATTTAATGTTATTAATGCATTTTTACTATAATTTTAATAAAAAATTATTTATTAATTTCATAAATAATATTTTTAAAGTTGAGAGAGAGAGAATGAGAAAAATTAAGTGAAAAAATAATGCTTTAAACTTTAAAGAAGGGTAGGGTAAACAAAAGTGTGAAAAAAAGGTATCCAACCATGCATAAATTGAAGGTCATGGCCCAATTAAATAAATACTGATGTTTGATAGGTATGGCTTGGAATGACTAATGGGCACAACCTTGTTTGACTAAAGAAGATTTTATAAATGGTTCATGGTAGTGAGATGGGCCATCTACAGAGGTCAAAAGATCAAAGCCATTAGATCTTATGATGATGACATAACCAAGATACACAACCAACTTAGCTACCATTTCCATCGAAACACTTAACTTTGATATTGATACATTGGCAAGGTATTGGACCTACAATGCCCTCCCCACATAAACAGGAATAAAATATCTAAGAAGAAAATTCACTTGTACAAATCCATGTCTAAGAGCAAATCACCCCAATCCCATTGGCTGCTACTACCCTCCCCATTCATCATTGCTTCAAATCCTTCTAACTGAAAGTCCATTGACAACTCACTAACAATGCCCTGTTGGTCTAAGCATGCATATATATTGTTGTCTTGCTGTGATTCAAGCATGTGGTTCTGTGCATCAGCATCAAATGTCAGTGAGGACATGCTGCTCTCTTGTTGAACTCCTTTGTCAGTTGGAGACTCATTCTGGCCCCTTCTTTTCACTGAGCTTGAACCAATGTTCCTAGGCTGGGGCCTAATGACTTGAACATCTCTAGTTATTTGTCTATCTTCAGCTTCTAGAGCATTTAGTTTTTTACTCAGATGACAGTTCCAATAGTTTTTCACATCATTGGCAGTCCTTCCTGGTAGCCTTCCTGCAATCAATGACCACCTGAAAAAAGAGAAGCAACTAGCTGTAACCCTTATCTTTCAGGTCCCCTTTTTATGATGATGAATATGGTACATATAGTTATAACTTTATGACTACTTACAAAACACAAATACAAGCATATATTAAGATATTCTCTGCATAGCATACAATGCTATTATCAAGATTTTAAAAATGGTCTACGACTGCGATTTTGGCTGCAACATTAAGACTTGTTGGATGTCTGCGATTGCAATTGTGACTGCATCGGCTATATTTGTCCACAAATTCTCGCAACAAAGAACATGGCAAAATCGCGATCGCAATTGTGACAACATCAACTACATTTGTTCATAAATTCTCGCAACAAGGAACATGGCAATATCACGATCATGACCGCAATTTAAAAAGTTGGCTTATTATTAATATCCTACTTCTAATGTCTAGCACACAATGAAATATACCAAAAGAAAGACTACAACTTCTAAGTTAACCTGTTGCCTAGTAATTTGTGGAGTTTGATTATCATTTCCACTTCTTCCTCCGCAAAGTTTCCTCTCTTGATGTTAGGACGGAGATAGTTCAGCCATCTTAGCCTACAACTCTTTCGGCACCTGTTTAAACCTTCAAAAGACCAATATTCAAAGAAGATTCAATCAGTTGAAAAAGAAATGTAAATAGGAGTATTATGTGTTTGAAAATTTCGCTAAATATGTTTCTATGTTAAATGAAAAAAACTAACATAATTACTCACTCTTCAAATTCAAACATTAATGTGTTGTTCCTTAGTCCCTACTCTATACATCTTGTTATTCTTGTGTACAATAATTCTTCTCAATTTTTGCATTGGTTTGATACATAAATCTCACGAGTCATAACCAATTGCTAATCTTAAATAAACCATTTCACTTTTAATAAATGATCCCCTTTTAATTTACCATTGAACTATAGAGCACTCTAGGGACGAACCAGGAATTTTTTTAGGGGGGGCAAAATTAATTTAACATATGATAAAAAAAAATTAACAATAATTCTTTTTACTATTAATAATTGTTTTAAAATTCAACTTAATAAAAAGTAAATATCATATATATTATGAAAGTAAATATAACAATAAATCAAAATTATTGACTTCTTTCTTCTTAAAAAAAAAGAAAGAACTCTTTCAATTGTGATGCTTCAACTACACTATAAGAATTAATTTAGGATAAAGTATGTTATTAGTTCCCTCAAAATAATTTGGAATGCTAGTTTTAGTCTCTAAAAAAATTTAATATATTGTTAGTCCCTATATCTACTAAAAGTGATGTGATTTAGTACTTCACTATGGATTAAAAACACATGATTTTGAGTAAATGTAAGAACTGAAAACATATTAACTTTTTATAGGGATTAAAGCTAACATTATGAAATATTTTGAAGGACAAAAAATACTTTATTCATTAATTTATTTAGCTAAAATTAATTTATCTACCAAATTTTAAATATTATAAATTCTTAATTAATAATAAATAAAATTAATTATTAAACATATTAAAAGCAATTCAAAACAAAAATTTTGCCTAACATATATCTATAATGAGAAAAGGTAATTAAAAGCAAATAACTAGTCCAAATTCTATAATGTATATCTTTGAAAAGTAATTAAAAGAAATCCAAATTAAAAATAAAATTAATGTAGTATTGCTTAAGATATATTTATAATGTTGTTATAAATAAAATTTATAAAATGAAATAAAAACAAAACTAAATTTTAATATAAAAAATAATATAATACAATATTTAAAAGATGATGACTCGTAAACACTTGGTAAAAAAAAATAGACTCGTAAAAAATCTCCGGTCAAGAAAAAGAAAATACTCGTAAAAATTAGTGGAAAAAGACAAAACAAAAAACATTGGTTAAATTGATTTGCTGAATTGGTTTCAGCTTCCTAATGTATTTGAAAAAAAAAAGGAAACGAATCAAAACTGAAGTAAAGGAAAAAAAATGTAATATTTGATAATAACACCACTTAGATAACTTTTTACTTATGTCTAAATATATTTGAAAACACATAAAATTTATTATATATTTTATGTAGTATTAAGTTTCGATTAGACATAAAATATATAAAAAAAGTGTACTGATAGTCTGAGGCTATGTTTGCATTTGCAGCAGGATTCCAGTGGCACGAAATCCCAAGCTAATTTACCGCAGAATTATCAAAGATGATATTTTTGTAAACGTAAGTTGGATTTGTCCCACCGGCGATCCAAACAGGCACTGATATCCAAACAGGCACTGATACTATTATCTATAGACAACTTTTTTGTTAACTAGAAGGAAGGGATGCAGTAAAAAAAAAAAAAAAAAAGAGGGGGAGTTGGGGGAAGGGGAGGGCAAAGATACAAATTTCAAAGGAAAAAATTGATTATATTAATATACTAGCATATATGTTCGTTATGTTTCGAGAATTATTTGTGGGGGGGGGGGGGGGGGACTGCCCCTGTTTGGATATGGGTAGTTCCTTCCCTGGAGCACTCCTTTGCAGAATATAACTTGTAAACTCAAGAAAGAGAGAGAGAGAGAGAGATGAATTGAATTCAGTTTTACCAGCCAGTAAAGGAACACGATGCCACTTTCCTTCTCCATGTTGTTGTATGCATTTCTTGAGCAAGTGATCTTCTTCTTCTGTCCATGCAACACCACCCATCTCTTCTCAGTTCTCAAACTCTTAGACACTCTACTTCTCTGACACTCAAAAAAGCCACTAGCAACTGCTTTTATATATATGTGTGTATGTGCATACACACACATTGTTTTTCTTAACGTACGATGTACCAAACAAGCCAGCAAGGCAGAAGCAATATGCCATTTCGTGCCTCAAAATCATAGTAAATGGTCCAGTGCTCTTTCTGAAACTCTGAAGCCAAGCTCTATGTTTTTAAATAGACATCATAAGTATATGATGGTGGTCCTGAACTTTGAAAAATTAAGACCTGTACTCACAACAGAAGCTTATCTAATTCCTATTAAAAGCCAAACCACCCCATATGTGTTCTTAGCTCATTTGTCATCTCATTTGGATTAGGACAGTCTTACAATTAACAACATGGATCATACCCTCGTTAGGCTCTATCATTATTCATTAACCAACTTTTAAATGAATAGAGTAAGGTCCATCTTAATTATTTCTCCTAAAAGTTCTCTTCTCATGTTTTCATCTACCCTTTTAGTAAGATAACTCAAGTTGGAATCTATGATTGAAAAACCAGGCCCGTAACGTTGTACCAAATAGCATTGCACCAAACAAGAGTGAACTAACTAGCCATCAATGAGTTTTGGATAGCCTTTATTAATGGCTTGGCACCCTCTAGTAGGTTGCTTGGGCAGATCTATGCTTGCGGTCCATGCATGCATAGATTCCGAGATAAAGACAAAGGCTTATTAGAGAAGGACTAGTTCAAATCAAAACTGGTCCTTGAATCTTGTTTTTTGTTGTTGGGTGATCTTGACATTGATATGGCTTTTATTATTGGGACCTATCTTCCTTTACGTTCTTCTGATAATGCACATGGTTGTCCTGATTCTTGCAGCTTCAATGAAAATGCCATACTTAAAATGTGATGCAGAACCATAGGAGATTGATATTTGATAAATTTATTACCCTTGTCCACTTATTGTTACTCTTCTTTTTCCCTTAGGCAATTACTATCTACATTAATAAGAGAAAAACAATGGGATTTATGAGCAAGGAAGAATGTTATGATTTCCAAACTTGTGTTCTTAGAAAGATAATGAATTTGATTTTAATTTTCATATATGTCAGTATAAAAAGGTTTACACTGTGATGAGTAATCATGATAAATTTTTTAAAAGGTCTTTGAAAAGACTGCATCAAACAAAAATTAATAATATATGATTACTGGTATTTCTACTGACTGACTATGTTAGCCAACTAAATAAAGTTTAAATTCAATTTAGAACAGGGCATACTAGAAAACCCAAAAAAGCTAATAGGAAATCAGACACCAAAGAAATCACAAGTACAAGTACAACATACAGTAAAGAAGTAAAAGAACGTTATATTTACTTGTTATATTTACTTTCTATTAACATCACATATTTTACCATTCAAATTTGTGACACTTCACATGTTATGTGCCGTCCAATTATTTCACAATAAGCCAATAAACATAGTGAGGTCTGATGTTGAAAGTAAAATCCCATATCTATGGAGAAAATTTATTGTTGCATTGGCCATCTAGGAAACGGCAAGAAAATTGACAATGACCATTAACAGGAGTGGCTTGTGAATGATAAATGAACTAAATTGATATATTTTTCACATAGATAATTTCTTGACTCAATATATAAGTGTTTTTGTTTCACGTGGTGCAGTGCCTATAGCATCACTGATTTTAAATTCTGTTCAAAACAAACATTTTACTTGGAAAAACTTACCTTCAAAACGAGTAAGCTGTCACAATCACCAAAAGAAATCATGGGGACGAAAAAGGAGGAGGAACAAAACAAAAGAAATACAACTCAATTCAAGTTCTTGCGTTGGTTTTGGAAAAATATAGTTTATTCAATATCAATAAGTCCATAACTCTTCAGAAAGCCATCTGAGAAGACATGGGAGGATTATTCTAAATCTTGAATTGCAAGAAGAAGAAATTGTGTAAATCAACCGAACAGTGTGTAGATAATAGAAAAAATAAATATTATTTTCTGACAAAGTCCATTGCATATTGTTCCGGGGCAAAAATGCCTAAACAGAAATAGAGAACAATCAAGACTAATGTTAATTATACATCAAGTTTTTTTATGATAATTCCTTTACAAGGGAAAGAAATAGGAAGAGGGGAGAAAGAAGTGTATGATAAAATAGGTGATGTGATGAAAAGAAATATCATGTGCTTGGATATACATTCAATAAAGAATGAGTAGTTATAATCATCCACTCTATTTTGTGATAGATTGGGGTGAAAATAGGATAGAGATAAGAAGAAAAGAGAAAAGGTAAAGAAAAAAAAGTGATAAATATAACAAATGATGTGATAAGAAAAAGAGAAAAATGAAAAGAAAATGTGGTAAAAGTGAAATAAATGAAAAGGTAAATGTAAGTTGAGTATTTTCTATGAAAAATTACATCAAATGAACAAATGATACAAAAGCTATAACTAGTAGCTTCCATTAACATGAAAATCATATTCATGACACGAAACCAGACATGCAAATAAAGAGAAAAAGTAAATGCGTAAAAATTATAATTAAAACTTATTGTATGAATAATATTAAATACTTGAAGAAATACAAGACTAGCATATCCCTTTTATGATTTTTAACCTTCTATCATTTCCTTATGATGCCCGGTCCTCAAATCCTTAGAAAGACATACCATTAAAGGAAAACACAAAAATAATAGAAAGAGAGAAAAAAGAAAGAAACTGGTGACATTGTGCTTGCATTGCATATGCAAGAAAATAATTATGTCCTAAAATAAATGAAATCAGTTGGACAACAGAACTTTTAGATAAGCTTTTGCCACTTCATCACCTTCAATTCCGTTGGAATCCTTCCTAGACACACCAATGTCATCTCGCCTTTTCCTCATGGGAATGCCCTTTCCAGTTGCCATGAAATAGAAGGTTATCTAATCCAACAACTATGTCTTCAATAAAAGACAATATAGCATTTCCATAGTCGATCGTTATTTGAGGCCTAATTGCCTAACCTTAAGTTTGGAAACGGTCTCAGTTTGGTTGTCTAACTATCAATTGATAGGTCAGTCCATGAACAAAGGAATTGGTGTCTTTTGTATTATAATTGGGCTAATATACTCTCTCCATTCTTCACCTTTTTATTTTTTTCATTCATGAGGAGGCTCATAATAAATTACGTAAGGAGAGAGGGGATGAAGGAATGAGAAAAAGGGCAACACCTTTGCCTTGAGTAATTGAATTGGTTTGAAAGATTTCATCTTTTACATTTTCAACATGTTTATAGAGTAGTCTAGAAAGTACAAATGCACAGTAGTTATAGTATTTTATTGGTTAAATTATTTTATTTTATTTTTATTTTTATTTTTGTTTAAATTATTTAATTTGATCCATCTACTTTTAAAATGTTCAATTTAATTCTCTAATTTTCAAAAAATGTAAAGGTATCAAACGGGTCAACCCAACCTACCATAATTCGTTGAAAAACAAGTTGTGGGTTGAGTTGAATCCATTTTTGTATTGGGTTAAAAATTCTAACCAACCCAATTATGACAGGTTACGGGTTGGCTTGACTTTGGCTTGGCCCATTAATCCATTAAAAAAACTATTTAATTATTTTTTTTATCTTAAAATTTTCCAAATTTTATAATCAAATATCATTAAAAAAAAGAGAAAATTTGTTATAAAACTAGTAAATCAAGAAAATATTTAAGAGATAATTATAAAAAAAATGAAAGTGTTAAATGAAATATAAGAAAAAATAAAAAGAGTTGGTGGGTTGAACAGGTCAATTCAATCCAACCCGTGTCAAGTCGGCTTGGGCTATGCAAGTTAATGGGTTGAAAATCCCAACCCAAACTATTTGCGCATGTTATGTGGGTTGACCCGTTGGTCGAATCCGTTTTAACACTCTTAAACAAATGTTTAATGTCGTCCTTCCGTCCAATTTCATTAATGTCGTTAAGGTAAATTAGGACGAAAGGAAAACATTGAACATTTTAAAAATAGGGACCAAATTGAATAATTTAAATAAAAAAGGGGCCAAAAAAGTAATTTATTTATTATCTTTTCATCTAACTAATTTATTATTTTCTGCTATCTAGACAAATTTGAATTTTCTTTTACCTACTTAATATTTCTTTTATTAGATAACCCTTCTTCCTTTTGTGATCATTTTATTTTTATTTTCATTTTTTTTCTATTTTAAGTATTCAATTTGTTGTTTGTCGTGCTCCTGTTAAGGTAATAAAGTTTGTTTTCACGAATCTTTTTAATTTTAATCATTATTTTAAAAACTAAAATGCACCAATCGATTCAATCAATTTGACCAAGAACTAGTCTGGTAAGCAATATATTAACTTTTAAAACCCGACTCTTTTTAGAACATGTAAGAATTTATCAAACTAATCCAAAACCAATAAAAATAACTAAGGTGTTTTAAAAAAATCATTTTTTCATTTGTTTATTGTTTTAATTTAATCTAAAACAATTTTAAGATAAATAAAAACACTTATTTAAATACTATTCATAGTTATAAATTATTTTGTCAATTTTATTCAATTTGGTCCCTCTATTTTTGTAATGTTCAATTTAATCATCTAATTTCAAAAAAAAAAAAAAAAAAAAAAAACGTGTCCTTTCATCCAATTTCATTAATGTGTTAGTGTCAATTTGGAAGGAAGGGCAACATTGAACATTTTTTGAAAATTAGAAGACCAAATTGATCATTTTAAAATTAGAAAAACTAAGTTGAATAATTTAATTAAAAAAAGAGAGAGAGAAAAACATATTTATTAACATGCTATTAATTAGCAAATATCGTTACTTCGTGACATGGAATTATGCCTCAAATCATAACATTTTGGTGGCTAATTTGTGTCTAACCCATTTTGGTTTTCTCGGACATCTCCCATTATTAGCTCTTGAAAACATATTTTAAAAAAAAAAGTATTTTCCATCGAAAATTAAGGACTAATTCCTCATGTAATACCACTGTTTTGATTTATTTTTTCTGCTGTAGATGGTGAAAAGTCCTTTTAATATTGTCAATAACGAAAGAGGAAGGTTACTAATATGCTTTTTAATACATTATTCCTTATCCATTATTTATTATTGAATAAAATCTATGTAAGACCCAAAGAAATTATATAAGTTCCATATCTTATTCAGTGAATCACACATGAAATTCACTTAATAATAATGTTAAAAAATGTCACTGATCTGTTTCAAGCATTTCTTTCTTCTAATAAGATCAATAAAATCCCCTTCCTTCAAATTGGATTTTTCTTTTGGGTCCGCATTATATTTTTGGGTCCAAGGTCCACGTCTTTCAAGTTAACTTTTTATGTCTGGGCTGCATCTTTTATGAAATGTCGTAGGATCCTGATTCAATCTGGGCCCAACTTTGTTGTTATCCATTTTTGCTGGGGCTACTCAGCTACAGCTACTACCTTCAACACTATCTTATTGGTATAAGAATGAAAGCCCCAATAAACTAAAGCAAATGACAATTGACCCAAAGAAAACGATAGCAACGAAAGCAACACATTGTTGTGGGTTTGGTTGGAAGTTGAGCAAACCGTTGAATATGTGCCGACCTTACCTTCTAGCCTTGGACTCTTCTATTTTTTTTTATAGATAATAAGTATTCTTTATTGAAGGTTGAAGGGTTCGAGTAGCATAGAATCACTATAAGCGACAAAATTCTCCATTTAAGTATTTAATACATTTACATACATAGAATTCAAACTTGAAATCACCGGTTAAATTAGAATAATTTTGCGTCAATTGATCTATGCAGCTGCATATCTAAGACTTTTGTTTAGTTCCATTCCTTTGGCTCCTTTTTGTCGTTATGCTTCTTCATCTTTTGGCTGCCACGTATAGCCACCTTCCAATTTTGCACTCAGAATCGGTTCTTTGTTTACTTGTTACACCCAATTTGTAATCTTGTTATGTTAATGTTTTCACTATTTTGGCATTTTTTTTTTCGGGGTCAGGCCAAAAGGAATAATATAATCAATAATTAGGTCAACTGTATTATGAGCCGCTCAATCAAATAGTACACAAGTGAATCGGTGAATGAAATTAGAAAAAAACTCTCATGTTGAATGTTCATGGTTACACGTCGGTACCCACTTTAAAATTGTTAGACGAGTCTCACATTCAGTATGAATCATGTCAAATAATTTGGATGAATATTGAGATATGTTGATGTTGGAGAATGAAAGATATAATTTTTATTAAATAAAAAGCCATGATTAGTTGTAGGACTTAATAATTTTTTTTATTTTGAACAGCAAAACAAAATTGTTAAATGGATTGGAGTACAAACGTTGAACACTTGTTCAAGACTCTAAGTTTTGGCTAAACTTTCAGGTCAACCATCAAAAAAATACGCAACTACAATTTGCGTAGACATGGATCAATAGTTGGTGATGTGCAATCAAATAGGCACTCGACAAAGGTGCACAATTGATAGTACTTCTTGAGTTTTATATCTATTAATGTTTTAGATTTTTAATCCTATTTCAAAATTATTTGTTTTATTGAATTTTTATTTCAAAATTATTGATATTTTAGAAAATCAAGACTTAATATTTTTCCCAACTATACCCTTATTTAAAACAATGAGAATTAATGTTGTATTAATAATATTTTATTTTTACAATACATTGGAACTTAGGGTTAAGTGGGTGTTTGGATCTGCGTCCAAACCCCAAAAACATGGATCCATGATGTTAAAATATGAAACAATACAAAGTAACTTTAGTCTTAATGTGAGAAATGGACGTGATTTTCATTAATGTGATGCTCAACCAAATACATTCTAAAATAGTTGAGGAAGACTTAAATATTTAAAATAAAAATATATGATTTTTAGTTAGAAAAGAAGACTAAATAAAGATAGTTTAGTTCAAATACTATATATCAATTAATTATTGCTATTATTAACCTTAAACATCAATAATTCTAACCTCCCTCATAAATGCATAATGGGCGCCTATCCCTGTTCCTGTCAACTGCAATTGCCTACTCCAGTTATTATCGTATTGACCAATCAAACCAACAAATAAAACAAACCCACTCACGTAGTTGCAGCCAGTAAGACTTAATCATTATAGTCAACAAATAATACTAGTATGTCTTACTTCAGTTCAGTGGCTATATTTTATTATTCAATAACCACAGCAAAAGAAAATTCATCATTCAATAACACGACATAATCCAAATCGCATACGCAATATGTCTGCATGTTTTGCTCATAACGGACGAGTGAAGTTTTTATTACTAAGAAAATAAAAATAACAGATAAACTATTCTTTAACGGTACATTGTAAATTATCCCTTTTGTATAGGTAGACTGAACAATGTATTTTATTATCACATATTTCTAATTATAAGCTTTATAATTTGAATATCATCTTGTTAAAACTAGAACTTTTCTTTATTAGTACGACGGATAAGGTACTCATGGTTGAAAATTGAGTACCAAACAAAAACATATTTTGGACCTTTATATATATATATATATATATATATATATATATATATATGTATATGTATCTTAATGAATGGTTAAGATTGATATAAAATCAATATAGGAAAGGATTTTGAATAGTTCTGGCTAGTGTACTAGCTCCTGATTCTAAAGCTCAAAATTGCAAACCAAAGCAAGGAAATTCAAAGATGCAAGAGTACTGTGACTGTGTTACCAAATAAAGGTATGGTGCATGCCCCACTACCTAGGCTGTAAATTGCAGCATCCCTAGGGAAATGAGGGAGCACCTCTACAATGGGAATCCTATGCCTAATTTTTCTTTCATAAAGTCGAGGCCAGGCTAAATAACATGCATAGAGATACTGCTCCAGCATCAGATTTTCCACTGTTGCAACCCACTGTTCTCTGAAACAGAATGATCACAAAAGAATCAACATCAAGTCAAACGTTCACGCCAAACAAAGTGTAAATTTGAGTGTGTTGTGTTGTGTTGTGTTGTGTCCTCTCTCTGTACCATTTCTGATTTTCTGCTGCTGCTGCTCCTACAAACCATGTGTACATGTTAATTTGCATTTTGCAACTGGGTTTATTGCTGCATCTAAATTTGACTTCCACCCTTTTATTTTCCATGAAAATAAAATTATATTCTGGAGTGGGAGATGGTAGAGTCTCACCATTATTGACACCTTCGTATGGTACTTCCTTCCTTCCTTTTTTAGTACATGGTACATAAAATCGTGGGTGCGTTATGAGTGTGTTTAATAGTGTGTTTGGATTTACATTAAATAATTTAGAATCATGTTGAAATAACAATTAATGAGATTTTAGGTAAATGTTAACAAATGTTGTTTTACATGAAAGAATTGATTATGAGTACAAGACTATTTTGAGTTAAAGTAATTTAAGTATTTTTTGCATTGAATCAAAATTTTCATAATAAATTTTTCTATTAACTTATTTTTATAATAAAAACATCCAATATAAATTACTTTACTTTAAAGTTAATTTTAACTAAAAATAATTTTATAAAATCAATTTCATTCAAAATTAATTTTATAAACATTTATAGTGTGTTTGGATATCACACAAAATGCATATTAGGTTATTTGTTACAGACGTTTACACTAGTTTTCACGTCAATATTAAAACAAAACAAAAAAGACATAGAAGCTATATGGTATGCCTCTTAATTACGCGTATCAGATTTTTGCGATATATATCCAAACTGACTTCCTACAAAATCATTATGATACTGTGAAAAAATAGAATTAACTATTTGTTGTTTTATCTTCATCGTAAAAATTGAATTTTTTTTTCACCATGAAACTATACTTAGCACACTATTAGAGGATCTCTAATGCAGGTGTTTACTGAGTTACTTAAAGTTAAGTAATGTTGCTTAATAAAAAATTTCCATTGAAGCAAATGATATGGTAATGGATTATTTAAGTGAGTTGTTTATATAAGCAATTGTTGCTTAATTGATTCTTGCAAAAAAAAAAATATTTTTTCAATCACAAATTTAATGTGACTTAAGTTAAGATCCCACTCTAACAACTTTAGTATTGGAATAAATTTTTTTATAAAGTTCTTAAATTTATATGGTCTTGTAGGTTCACAAATTTATAATAAACAACTCACTTAAATAATCATGCATTGCAGATACTCTTAGAAATTCTGAATAAGTTATTCCACATTTTAAGAAATGTTTAGTAAACAAACATTTTATAGACCAAAGAAAATAGTTCTTGTGCACTGGGAGGGAATGTGTATTTAAAAAAAAAAAAAAAAGTTAATGTTACATTGTACAAATCATGAAATAAATTTAAGGATACAGATTGAGCGATAAATTCTTGCCTGTTGTCTCTCGTGACTTTCTGAAATCATGAAACATGATGTGATTTAAAGGGTCCACATTTTTCTCACCACCTGATTACTCATACCTTAACCTGTCGACGTAACAGAGTGTACATCAGTAACATCACATTATCGTTTCTTTCAAGTGATCTTTCAACTTTCTTCACATTGCATATCTTCATGTCTTAGACAAAACTTTACCCTATGTTTTTTGGTACCATTTATATTGGGAAAGCATATGCAATTGTATAATGGACAAGTGGTAGATACCTCTATGTACAACCCACAACATGAAATATCCATTGAATCCAACTCGACATCAAACTATAGATCATATAAATTACAGTGTAATGCATATTCCGAATCCTTCGAATTCTTATATCGCGTTCAATAGATTACATTGTGATACGTATCCCTTTAAATTCACATTGTCTAGCTTAATATAAAGTTCAATTTTAATCTTTATGCGAGAATCTCTCCAACCGTGAAAAATGGTTTTTCCTTGGTTTTTATTGGTATTCTTTTGGAAATAACCTTAAACATTTATTGTCGGTTGTTTATTAGAATGCTACTTTGGAACGGTTGTGCCTCTGAAATCTAGAATTTTTTAAGTTCATTTCATTTAAAAAGCTGTACATCTCAAAAAACGCTTTATTCATCTACCGGATATCATTCCCCTTATACTTGGTGATAATCAATATCTAATAAAACGGTGGACTCCAGAAACTTCAGATACTGAAATCATCACAATTCACAAAAATAAAGTTGAAACTAGCAAGAAAACATTGCAGAAATATTTATGATTGAAATATCAAAATATAAATTTAAAAATATCTAAAAGCTTTAACTTAATAAAATATTATGTTCTTGATAATAAAAAATAAATAATTCTAGAAAAGTTTTAAAACTAATTTAATTAGTAATCATAAATGTTTCACCATGGATTAATGCTTTCAAAGAAAATTGAGTGTTAACAAAATCTTAAAAGACTAAAAATTTCTTCAATTGAGAAATTGATTAAAAAATATGACATAAAATCATTTTTGAAGACCTCAATATTTGAATATTGTATCAAATATCTGACTAATCCAATTCGAATTGTATATGATCATTCTGATGGTAAAATTATCCTTGTCAAATATAAAGGCTCTGTTAAATTTGTCATACGATCGATATGAATCATGATTCTGAGTCATGAACATTGAAATCAGATCATAACTGCATGAATTAGGATATCAAAACAATTAGGAACAGTTAATAGTACTTATCTCTTGATATTGGGTTAAACACATTTAGAGAAAATGGGCTAAATATATATATTTAGAAGAAGAAAAATTCTTAAAAATTAAATGTTATAAACCCCTTTATAATTGTATTTGATTTCTATGAATAAAAAAATAATTTTTAGTTTTAAAAGAACTTTTAAGTTAAAATTGTCAAACATTTTCTGCTTTATATTTAAATTTATTATGTTCCTTCATGAAAGTCATGTTTATTCAAACTATATTTTTTTTTTTTAGAAAAAAAAAACTATATTCTTTATAATGGTTCGTTTATGTCACTTCATAAATAGTCATATCTATTCAAATTATATCTGTTCACAGAGTTCTAATGATTTTATCTATCAATGGATCCATTCAACATTAACAATAACTTAAAATTTTCAAGAACATTCACCATGTCGAATATTACAAAATAGATATTCGAAATTCATCAAAATACTATTCGAACTACTCATTTCAGTTTTAATTATAAGACTTAATTAACAAATTCATCATATTAAGAAAAGTGATTAATTTAATTGATAGTAATAAATGTTTTAAATTTATTTTTATTTTTTTTAAACTACCATTGTCATTCATATTTTATTTTCTCTCTTCTAATTATTTGTCATTAAAATCTCTTTAATTAAGGATATTTTAGTCTAAAAATAATTAATGTAAGAAACTTTATAAATTATAAATTGTCTTATAAATAGGATCAGAGAGAGTAATTACTTTATATAATATTTAGAAACAGATTTACTAACAAGCTCAGCATGTAAAATATAAAAATAAAATAAAAAACACTAAATTAAAAAGAACAAATAAAACAATAATTTTATTTTAAATTGAAGACTAGTTATATATTTTGGTAGACTCGTGTATTATAATAAAGAAAGAAAAAAAGTGTAAGAGTAAAATATAAGACCCGCAAATCCACACTTTTCTCACGAAAGATTTTCCAAATCCTAAAGATAAAACTGAGCATTCCAACGAAGCCTACCGAACGTAGATCAAGTGCACCAAAAGAAAATAAAGAAAAAAAAGGGAAAAAGGAAACTGGGTGGCACGAATAAAGGAAGCAAAGAAAGCACGTTTTGGTGTTATGGTAATGGTGTTAATGCTGCGGTATGTGTCTTGCAATTGCAATTGCAATTGCAATGACCACCACCTTCCTTTTCTTACCAATGCATAGTTGTGTTGGCCATGCATTTCTCTGATGAGAAAGAAGTGAGAACAACACCCCCATTATAGATTGCTACGTTTCCTCAAAAGTCTTAAGAACCAGGCATCAGCCACCCCCACATTTGTGAGTTCCAAGATAGAGACTAGACGTGGACTATTTAGCCATTTAAAAAAAGCAGCAGCATATGAAAACGATTTGTCAGCATTCCTAAAGCAACACCCCTCTTCTACCTTACACGTGTTAAAGCAACCCACATGGGCCATTCCCAACCCATTTGCACCGAAGCTTCCCTCCCAAGCAATGGCCTAATCTTCCAAACCATAATATATGTAATGTAATGTTAAATGTATAACTCATGATGGACCCATGAAGACGTTCTCACTAGCTTTCTTTCTTGCTTCTAAATTTATTTTTTATGAGAGTCCCCAATTGGTTCGGAAATTTTATTAAATTTCACACACATCCAGCTGCAACCACTCCTTGGACAAAGTGAAAGCTACTTTTAATTTGTACTGGAAAAAAGCAACCACGCCTTCAGTGAGATACACATTACAAGAAACCCTTTTTACAATTCCACGATATAATTATTAATAATTGAACATGTCATTAACTGGTTATTTTTTTACCAATGCAAAAAGTGTTTGAATTTGAATCACTCAACAATATAAAGAACAAAAAGAATTATTAGTAATTGGGGGGCTAAAAAATAAGGTAGACATCATTATCAACAAATGAGATAAGAGATAGTGAAAATTCCTTGCATTATTTATAGTAAAGTAATGCTGGGTGGACAGGTTGGAATCAGATGTTACTGACAAGTATTCCCCCAAAAAGATTCCAGTGTGATTCAACAATTGGAAGGAGCCGTAATCCCTCTGCAAATATGGTCCAGCCCCTTCCAAATTGCTTTGTTTATTACCCTAAAGCACCAAATAAAAAAAAAGGGTAAAATTTGACCCGTCCACCGTTTTTGTCTTTCCCTTGTTGTGACTTTCGAAGCCCATCAAAAAGAACAAAAGTAACTGATATCACTGCAATTTCAGCTCTGCTGCGGCATTGCTAGCTTTTTACCAGAGGCTCCTAATATTATTTTTAACCCTCTACAACTGTGACCAAGCCAAAACAACAAAAAAATAAAACCATCATCTTCTATTTTCCCAACAAAGCTTTTTGCTTTTTTTCATTTAACTTCTTTTCCCCCAATTGCCAACAACAAAAACCTATTTCTTCTTCTTCTATAAACCTATTCTCCTGTAGAAGACTACTACATTTCCATTTCTACCCCTTCAACCCCTACCATTTTCCTAAATCACCCTCACCCCCAAAAAAAGAAAAAAAGAAAAACTATTCCCCACCCTAACAAGCAAAAGATTAATCAAAATATCAGTATGTCCACTCCTGTGGCAGCCTAATCTCATGGTACCCTGCTGGCTGAGGCTTGAGATTGCGCTTCTGTTGAGAGAGGACATAATTACTCCTCAGCCTGGAAACAGCTGCACCTGAATGCACAAAGAGTCAAAGATACACACAGCTCAATAAACCAAACATTTTGGATTTTACATTAAAAGAAAAAAAAACCAAAAGGATTTCATTCCAAAGGGCTACAACCACAAGTGTTAAAAAAAATGCTAATAAGTGACCTTAAAAAATTAAAAAGAAAAAAAAGTATAAAAAAGAAAAAATTTATACTGTCCATTATTTTTTTTTACGCTCTAATATAAATTTCATCATAAATATTTTTTTTTCTTTTAATTCCTTAAATAATACCCTTGTACACTTGTTAGCGAGATCAAAAAAAAAATATTTACCATTTTCCAAGTTGGGACTGGCATTAAATCGTTGCAAGTGTTGCGGCTGGCCAGCCATCATATCATCGAGATTCAGATTTAGGGCCTGCGCCACTCTAGCTGGAACCAGCACAGTCGAACACGCTGAAAGCCCACACAAATACCAACCCAAAAAACATTAATTGTTTAGGTCAAAAAACACATACTATTATGAACAATAAAATTAAAACATGTTGCAAAACATAACAATAGGCCATGACCATGACATGACAGAACATATCAAGATTTCACAATAAGGAAAACAAAACATAGCAGCCTACATTTACTGCAATCTCCAACAACCATTAAACCTCTTGAACCACCCTAGGTAATGATGTCAACGACCACTTCAAAATCATAAATGCAACACAACAATACCTTGAACTTCAAAATCAAGATCTTAATTAAATGCAACAACAAAACCTAGAAGATGTGTTATTATTCATTCACCTGGCTTCTTTCGTGGCTCAGGGCTATCAACTCGCCGAGGGAGGAACACCCCAGTGCCAGCACATTCCCGTCTCCCAGAAGGGTTCCCAAGAAACACAGCTCTCATGCCAGAGCCATATTGCTGGTTCTGCTGCTTCGCATGCTGCAGAGGAGGCCATGCAGATGCAGACAAACCCAAAGGCCTAACGTTTCTTCCACCAACACCACTAAGATCAGTACTCCTTCCTCTATTGGGAACCATTGGGTTGTTTTGTTGCCTCTGAGGGTAAACCCCACCACATTGCTTCTGCTCATTCCACACCGAGTTCTGCTGCTTTGCCAGCTGTTGCTGCCTCAACATCTGAAACTAACCAAACAAAAAACAAAAACAAAGTAAGATACCCACAAGAAAAAAGAAAAACTTGTAGAAAAAAACAAAAAATGGTGTGATGGTGTTTTCTTACTTGTGCTATCTGCAATTGCTGGTGAGAGAATGAGTGTTGATGGGTGTAGAAACCCACATCAGGGTTTGTTGTGGTGGTGGTGTTTTTGGAGGGTAAAGTGGTAACAGGAGAGGGTCTTCTTTGGGGAACAAGGTTTCCATTGTGATGATGATTGAAAGCATAACCTTCTTGGCTCAACCTCATCCTCTCCACTTCCCCTGCAGCCGCATGCAGCAGATCCCAAGTAGTCTTCGCAGAAGACAACTTGCAAACACCATCAGGGCTACCCTGGCTCGACCCTTTGCCGCAACCACACCCACTTCCAAACGCGCAAAGCGTGGATTGTGGAGAACCAGACACAAACCGACCCTGCAAAAAAAAAATTACAAACAAACGTTAAAGCCATAACTTAGAAAACTCCGAAATAACACTCACTGTCCCACACCGAAAGGGTGCTAAGAAAAAAACGAAGTTATAAAGAAAGACAAAACGGCTCCAGTGATATCATACCACAGACTTGGCATCAGGTTGGAGGGAGGAGCGCGTTAAACGGCGAGTCAACTCGGCTACGAGTTGCTCCTCCTCGTCGCTCTCGGTCTCGCTGGAGCCACCAACGGTGGAATCAACCGGAGAACAGAGCTCGGAGGAAGGGAAGCCGTACGGAAACTCGGAGGGGAACAAAAAGGCGTCGTCCGGCAAAGGTGAGAACTTTGCTTCAAAGGGTGTCGGAATAACGTCGTCGTCGGCGAGGAACTGTGGCGGGAGCCAGAACTCGCCGTCGTCCAAATTCTCAGCCATGAGGGAAAGAGAGAAAAGAGAAATATTGAAAGAGAGAAAGATCTTTGGAGGAGAGGGAGTGTGTGAAGGGATTTTGCGGATTCGTGAAGATTTTAAAAGGTAAGATGGTGTGTGCAGAAACTGAAGGGTCCCATCGAAACGCAAAAGAGAGTGTGTGTGTGTGTGAGAGAGAGAGAGAGAGATAGGGAGTGTGTGAAGAGAGAAGACGGTGTATTTGTAGACTAGAGACACAGTGAGGGATGGGCGGTGCTGGGAGGCTCACGCGGGTGAGTGAGAGAGTGAAGCACACGCGCGCTCTAATAAGAAAAAATACTCAAAATAGTGTAATGATTTTGTGCCTGTTCGTCGATGAGTCATATCCTATCTACTTTTTTTTCTTACGCGGGACAAATTTTTAAGTACTAAAAAAAATTATGGTTAAGTTTAATTAAATACTATATATTGTTTTTGTTTTTTTTTTTTTGGTACAATATATTGTTTTTGTTTTGAGTTTGTGATAAATTTAAGCGTATAAAGAATTAAAAAATTTATTATTATTATTATTTAGGTATAAAAGAAATTTGAAGGTTATACAAAGAAGTTATTAATCCATGTCAAATCAAAAGAGAATAGTAGTAAAGCAGTTGAGCTAGGCTAATTTTTAAAGTATTGATTTAATGATTTATTCGGTATTTTCTGAAATATATTAATTACTAGTATATTATTTTGTTTATTTTGTTTAAAACTAAATACAGATTCGTACATTCTATAAGAAAAATAAATAAATAAATAAAAACATTTTAGACAGTTAATGTCTAACTCAAAAGGCGAGTTAAAAGCAATCACATATTTCTTCACTTAGACTATATATATATTTTATTATATTATACTAGTATTTAATATTTTTGGCTGCTGCTATTTTCCGTGTAAATATACAGGTGGATAGGTCTAAGTATAAATCAAATCGATCAAAGTTGTGTGTAAAAGATAAACTTAAAAAAAATCATTGTACTTTTTATGTAAAATTTTACTTTTTTTAGTGTTTATTAGTTGGTGTTAGTTAAAATGCGAACAAAGAGTGTCTAGTTACGTCGAGTTTGAAAGAAAACCTTTTTTTTTTTTTGTATTTAAGAAAGAAAAATATTTAGAATTTAGAATAAGTGTAGAAGCATTTTGGGTAAGTTTGAAGGCGATTTTCGAAATCGAAAGGGTGGCAATGTCGCAGTGCAGGCGTTGCGCACAGCGTTTGATGAAGCAACGTGTCGCCACCGTGGGCCCCGCTAAAAGCCACAAAAAATAATTAAATTATATTTTTTCTTTTATTTGTTGTAAACATGATTTATGACTGAATCTAGACTTTTAATTTTTTGGGTTTATTATCTTCCCTAAACATGTTAGGATTTTTAAACTTATTTTTCGTCCATATATTTATTGTATTGTATGTTTGAATTAAAGTTTTTAAACTCAAGTAAGTTTGCAAATTAAGTTTGTAAAAGTATTTCAAGTTTTATTTCTTCAAAATTAAATTTGCAAGCAAAATTTTACTTTAAACATACTTTTGAGGGATAAGCAAACATGATCTCAAACTGATTTTACTCTCAAACATACTTTTAAACCCTTCTACCGGAAATCCAAACATACATTTAGTCATTGTTGTCTATTTTCCTTGTTAAATGTTGACATGGCTTGCCATGTAAAAAAGTCGATGACATGACATTTATAGATCATACATTAATTTAGGATTTATTATTCTTTTAGTCCCTAAATTTTTTAGGATTAATTAAGTTTCTAGTCTCTAAACTTTTTCAAAATTTGGTTTTTAGTTCCTAAATGAAAGTTTGACTGATCAAGGTCCCTAAACCTTTTAAAAATTCGATTTTTAGTCCTAGAATAAAAATTTGACTAGTTGAAGTCTCTAAATTTTTTAAAAATTCAATTTTTAGTCCTTGAATTAATGAGATTTCAGGGACTAAAATCCAAATTTTTAAAAAAATTAGGGACTAAAAATCAAATTTTTTAAAAGATTAAGGACCTTGACTGGTCAAACTTTTATTCAGGGACTAAAAACTGAATTTTTAAAAAAGTTTAGGGACCTTAACCAGTCAAACTTTTGTTTAGGGATTAAAAATCAAATTTTGAAAAAGTTTAAGGACTAAAAACTTAGTTAAGCCAATTTTTTAAGATTTTTGTTTTTAGTCCTAAAATTTTCCTTTATTGATCAAGGTCCCTAAACTTATTTTTGCCTATACTTTTAGTCATTATCATCTATTTCCATTGTTAAATATTGACGTGACCATACACCTCTCCAATCACGTGATGTCATGTTGTTTAAACAATAACGTGACATTTATACCACGCAATCATTTTGTCATGTTGTCTACCTAAGTAACAAAAAAAAAGTAAAACATTCAAATTCATTAAATTTGCATATACAAATATTCGGTATTGCTTTACTTCTATAAAATAATACAAATAGACAATTGGAAATGTGCATGACCACGCCAGCATTTAGCGGAAAAAAATAGACGATGAGGACTAAAAGTATGGACGAAAAATAAGTTTAAGAACCTTGACCAATAAATGAAAAGTTTAAGAACCGAAAACAAAAATCTTAAATAGTTTAGGAACTAAAAAGATAATAAATCCTAAATTAATGGCTAATGTATAAGTGTCACATCACCAATTTTACATGTGACAAGCCACATAAGCTTTAATGGCAGAAATATATTGCAACGATTAAAAATATAAACGAAAAATAAGTTTAAGAGCCTTGACCAATTAACAAAAAGTTTATTGACCAATAATAGAAAATCCTAAAACATATAGGGACTAAAAAGATAGTAAATCCTGGTGGCGTTTACTTATAATTTTGTTTTTCGTTTTCACTTTTTAATTACAAAACTACCACCTTATTTTCATTTTGTTTTATGTTTTCAAAGATTTGTATAGGAAATAAAGAAAACAAAAAAAGTTGTTTTCAATGTTTCCTCTACAAATCTTAGAAAACAAAAATAAAAATAATGTGACAATTTTGTAATTAAAAAATAAAAATAGAAAAAAAAATTGCAAGTAAATGCCCTAATTTTTTTAAGGTCAATTTTTTAAACCTAGTTTTCGACCAAAAATATTTATGTTTCTTTATTTTTATAGTTGTCCAATAATTAATCCGACAGAAATGTCTATGCAAATTATTAGTTATGAGTATTATGACTTGCGACATAATCTAAACGCAAATTTTGTTTTTTTTTTTTTTTTGTTTGCTTGAAAAGTAAAGATGTTTGAATCATTTAATTATAATAAATTTTAGCAGATTATATATTTGGTAAAAAGATTTTCTACTATTTCAAGCATTCGTCACAATAAAACACAAATAAGTGAGTAAATTATCTAGTTGCCGTAATATTTTTCATAGAGGAGACGAATTTAAACGAATTCATTCATTTAAGAACTGAATACACATCCAATCTGATAAAAGTTTGTTAGTGTAAAGATTTTATATTATTAGTTAATTAAAAATTATTTTAAATGCAATTTTAAACTAATTGTTATAAAAATTAACGATTTCATTATATATTAGCATAAGATTAAATAACAATATAAAAATTATTTATATTATCAATACATTTCAACTAAATGGTATTGGAACCAAATTATTTTATGATAAGAAAAAATTATAGTTAAAATAATGTAAAGAAATAAACTTCATGACTTGAATTCGGAATAAGCGTGATTTGTTTGTCAGTGTACGTATATAACCTGGCACTGTCTTTCATCCTCATTCCCATTCATAGAAATATAAACTTTTTCTTTTTTGGTAAATAAATATAACCTTTTTTTATTCATAATTTTGAAATTTTCTGTATTTCTTTCATTTTTCTGGCTAAGCATCCTGTGCTAACAAGTTTTCTCTTGCATGGCATTTGCCTTTTCTTCTCGTTTACATTTTTTTATTGCATCCTCCTTTTTTTTATTTTATAAATTACACATGTCTCTCCTGAAACTTCTAATTACACTTGATATTTCTTCATTTTTTAACATCACTTTGAGCCCCTTAATGGGGTCAGTGTAACATTTTTTACGGCTAAAAGGGGGTATCGATGTAACGAAAGCTTAAAAATTAGAAAATTTTATGTAAGATTCAAAAACGGAGATGTATCGAGTGTAATAAGGACAAATCAAAGATCCGTGTAATTTACTATTTTTTAGTGTACAATGATCGTACTAAGGTTCAAACTTGAAACTACTGATTAAATTAGAATAATCTTACGTCAGTTGATCCTCACAAACAATAGTTAACTAATATATAATTTTTATTCAAATATTAACTTATCATTCAATGTTTAAAAGAAATGTTGATATAACAACACAAAAGTATATAATGTCAACATGATGTGTCGACGTGATAATGTATTATACTATTTATATTAAATAATAGATGTTAAAGTAACAAATAAATTACACAATTAAAATAATAGAGATTAAATTAAAAAAATAAAAGACAAAATTTGCAAAATCGAAAAAGTGTAGTGTAGAAGCAAAACTGAAATTACGCAAGTTTGTAACGATAATTCATACTTCATATACTGTTTTGTTTCGTTGGGAAAACATTATTTGAATAGTCAATAAATGATTCATTTATTTATGCTAATTCAAAATAGAAACATAATAAATTAAATAGTAAATTATACTGATTTCCATTTGAAGTTTGTCTTTATTACATTCGATATCCTTCCATTTTTTAATTTTACAAAAAAATCCCATAATTTTTGGGATTTCGTTACACTAGCCCCCTTCTTAGACGTAAATTGTTACATCGATCCCCTCTTAAGCATAAAAAATGTTACATCAACCCCCCTTATGGGGCTCAAAGTAATATAAAAAAAATTGAAGAATATCGGGTGTAATAAACAAACCTCAGGAAAAATACATGTAAGTTACTCTAAATTAAAATAAAATAAATATATAATATTATGGTTCATTCCCAAAAAAAGAATAATCCATTTGAAGGTTTGGATAATCCATGGACACTGCCCAACTGTATTATCAAAATCTTTTACTAAATTGAGGTTATGGCTTGATGGGTTAGTAGTTTATCAAATGGGTTATTTTTTTGTTATCATTGTATAGGTGTGAAGTATCTTTTAACTTTGTCGATGATTAATTTTCGTTGAATAACCTGGCAAAGGCTGGCCACTTTTATTCTCTTCCAACCATATTTTTTCATCCACAAGACTCAAATACAAGACCTTGCTTAATGAATTTGAACTCAGTTTCAGTCGAACTAACATAATATTGGTATAGGAATTAAAAACATATTAACTTTTTGTAAGGATCAGAATAATTTTGGAGATATTTTGAAATGCAAAAACATATTATTATTATTATTGGCCGATATCCTTCTATTATATATATAAATGAATAAGTGTATTTGTGCTCTCATGCTCTACTCTCCCTCACATTTACTATCGTTTGAATACTCTCATATCTTGAAGTGGTGTAGTTCACTCTTCTGACATGCATCTGGTTCTTTTACTTTTCATAAAATTTCTCTTATCAATTTATGTAACTACACACATTCACAATATTTTGATAACTACCTTCAATCGCTTCTTTATCTGATGCTATATCTTTTTTTTTAATATTTTTTTTATCAATTTTTTTAACTCTATTTTTTAATTCCGAATATTTATCTTTCATCAATAATTTCAAATTCTTAATTCAATTTACTTTTTAATTTTCAAAGTTAATATTAAAAAAATTAAAGTTACATTGTTACATCTTTCCTTATATTTTTTTAAAAAGAAAGTTTATAGTTTTTAATTTCTTTTATAATTATCTCTTTTTTAAAATTTCTTTTGATATGTTATATAATTTTTTTTTTCAAATCTTATAGTCTCTAATCTTTTGGGTTTCTTTTAATATTTCTTTTATCAGTTTTACTAACTCTATTTTTTTATTCTGAAAATTTCTTTCTTTCATCAATAATTTCAAATCTTTAATTCAATTTACTTTTCAAATTTCAAAGTTAATATTAAAAAAACTAAATTTACATCATTACATCTTTTATTATCTTTTTTTTAAAAAAATTATAATTTCTAATTTCTTTTATAGTTATCTCTTTTTTAAAAAAAACCAATGTGCTATATAATTCTTTATTTTTTTTTTCAAATTTCTTTCTATTGACTATATAAATAAGGTAGTGAAAATTTGAATAATCTTATACAATACATGGGCTAAAACACCAATTAAATATATTCTCGCTATAAAAGATTTTTAATTTTATGAAAAGAAATTTAAATATATGAAGAAGAAAAAAATTGACTAACTAAGATGCAATTGGCAAGGCTATCATGATTCGGTAGCCTATCCGATGTAACCATGATTTTACGGGTCAAACCTCGTTGCCTTAATAGTGTCGTTTTCACACATAATTTCGGCATGTCTTTCCTTTTCTCATTGTCAAAATGTGCTACCTCTGTGACCATAGTTCTCTCCCATCATAACATCGAGCAACATTTTATTTTTTATAATTAATCAACTAGTTTTATAATATGTTTAAATTTGTTAAAATTCTAAGAACAGATATCAACATTTTGGTTATAAATCATTAAACATTAAACAAAATAATATAAGCATATATTTAATTTATAAATTAAAATTATATATAAAAAGTGAATGAACAATTATAATTTTTATTTAAGTTAAAATACAAGATATTTTTTCATTATATGTTAATTTCATACTTGATTCTTTTAATTTAAAAACTTAGCATATTATTCATTATAAGGAGATTTCTGCACGTGTACACTGTACAGTATACCTAACTGTTTTTTTTTTTTTTTTTTTTTTTTTTTTTTTTGGTGAATACAGTATACCTAACTGTTAGTTGTAGAAGTTTGTAGACTTTTAAACAGTAAATGATTTTTAAAGTTAAGCAAAAGTTTAAAAAATTCATTGCATTTTAGCCTTTATTTATTTATTATATTGTTGAAATGCTTTTCTTAACAATTATCATTTTATTAAATTTTACACTAATTGTCTTTTATAAGTGATTTGTGTTTTTATCATTTTAAATTTACTGTATTTATATTATTTTATT
This sequence comes from Pueraria montana var. lobata, assembly GCA_026413185.1. Classification (NCBI taxonomy): domain Eukaryota; kingdom Viridiplantae; phylum Streptophyta; class Magnoliopsida; order Fabales; family Fabaceae; genus Pueraria; species Pueraria montana. The sequence goes on along the minus strand of CM048650.1, from coordinate 73,553,086 downwards.
TTTGTTTAAAATCATTTATAATTAATTTTTTTCAGGGAAATTATAATTAAAATTTTAGTTGTAAGACTTTGAAATAATCCAAATCTTAAGCCAATTCAAAATTTATTAAATGTTTTATTAATTGCTTATAAATATTATTTATTTTTAAAAAATATATATAATTTAACGTGTGTTGTTCTCAATAGTTTGCTCATTGATTGTTATTCAATTATTTAACTATTATGATTTCTTCCCCTTTTTTTCTCATAAGTTGTTACTTATAAATAAAACATAATCAATTAAAATTAATTAATGAAGATTTCAATCATATTTTTTTATCCCACGTAAATTGTATCATAGAATCACATTCCAAAAGACAAAAGTTTATATATAAGTAAGGTTATTGGGTTTGTTCTAATTAAGTGCATTTTTCCCTACCCATTTTGGGGTCAAATTAGTGATTTTTATTTTTTTATTTTTTTCTTTTTAAAATATTATAAATGTTTTCTTCAAATGGAGAATAATTAGGGTTAAATTAATAATTATTAATATATGTTCTTAAATTCATTTTGAAAAGACAATAATTTTTCAATAACTTCTAATATTTTTTTGACTCAATAACTTCTAATTTAATCATAATGAAAATTTTTAATTGTTAAATTTTTAATTTATAAGTTTAAATATAAATTGTTTTCAAAATGTTAAAAAATATCTCTCCTATACATAACTTATCCATGCACTACTCTAGATTAAATTTAACACAAGTGAATGTGATATTTGATATAAATTATACTGACATCTAAAAATTTAAATATATGTTTTTAAATTCATATTATTTTATTCATTCACTTTTTTTTTTTGTTTCAAATATTTTTTTTATAGGATATATATATGAGGTCCATATCTAATTTGTGAGTTCAATATTTATCAATGATCGTAATAATATTAAGTTTATGACTTAAATTATTTAGGTCCATAATAATATCTTAATGAAATAATTTGTGAGTTCTTCCCATTAAAATCATTTTTTTTAGTTTCATTTGGTTTTTGTTATGTAATTTAATTCATCTGTAAAAATTTATTGAGTTAATAAAAACATTATGAAATTTAAATTTATAGTTATATTAGAAAATAAACATATTAATTAAGTTATCTTTTATTTTTTTTATTAACGAATAAGTCCATATCTAATTGATATGCTATTCTTCTATAATAATATAGTAAATTAAGTTTTTCATTTCAGAAATTAATTGATTTTAGACCGTTGTTCAGAAATATAAAAAAAATTAATAAAATTGTTAATATATTTTTTATAATATAAAAAATTACCCCTCACAATTCACCTGTGTATTTTATGAGTTCACGCTTTAGTTATTCATAAAAATAAAGTGGTGAGATCAAATTTTATAAACTTGATATATTTTACAAAAATATAAAACTTAACCGTTGAATTAGTTAATTTCGTATTTTATCAAAGTTATTAAGCAGTGTAAAAATAAAAATATATCAACTGGTGTTAATTGATCATATTCTCACTATATTCCAATTTGTTTTCAATATATTTTTTGTTGCATTTAGATAAGGAAAAGGAATCTAGCAAACATGCACTTTCTTCCTATATAAACAGAGGAAAGAGAACTACCAATGAGTTGATAAATCAAATAATCGATGAAGGATATATTATTAGCATTGTGCCATTATTGTCATTTATAATGATTTCTTTCAACAGAAACTAAGGGGGAAAAGTGTTTAACAATAGTTAAAAACATGTTTAACGTTCTTTTGCTACGTATTTGAAACCTTTGGCATCAAAGGGGAGCGAGTGAAACGTCGTTCTCACACTCCCTCGACCATTGCAGTATCATTTTCCCCTATTTTCCCATAATCTTTGAAAATGAAACCAAAACCTATAATCCTTTTTATTTTCTTTTGTAAATTTCATTTGAAGGGATTTCTTTGCAATTGCTAGAAATATTATATGATAATTAATTATATATGTAACTTGCTACTTGAGAGAGACTATTGTCAAAGGGCCCCAGAATTACATTGACTGGATACTAGTTCAATTCTTGCTTCCAATTTAGGCAAATATTTATTGACACACAACTGTTTTTTTTTGGACAATAATAAATGGTCTCTATACACTATGGACACTGGACACTACTCACACTAGCGACCCCAAAAGCATAAAAAGTTACTCGTATGTGAAATGTGAATACTTGCCGAAACTTCAAGACTAAGCATGCTATCTTTTTCCATTGAATAAAACAAAATCAGTGAAAGAAAGTACACCAAAAAGGAAAATGTTTGACACCCAACCTAAAACATCTAGTAGTAATATAAAAATGATAGAATAGAATAATTTTTTTTTCCTTCTATTATAGTCCATGGTTTAATGAACTAATAGAATAGATAAACTCAGATATCTAAAAAAAAAAATAGATAAACTCATCTTATAATATTTATTGGTCTAAATTTTATTTTAAAGGATAATTGGGTTTAGGGAAAACAAGATGGAATTTTTTTCTTTCATCCCCACATCTATATCATGTAATTGCCCATTCTATTTTCATCGTTATCTCTGATGTTATTATCATTATCATTTCTATATAATTATTATTATTGTCATTACTATTGCAGTTATTTGTCATCATTACAAGTTTACGACCATCACTGCTTGACTATGACCATTGCTATTTGCTACCAACGTTCAATAAGATAATTTTGTTATTTGTATTAAATTTATATTTATATTTTTGTCTACTAAGTTATTAGTATGCATTAAAAATTAAAGAGTAAATTATACCGACACCCCTATATTTTACTAATATTATAATTCATTTAAATATTGTGGTGATTTTTAACTGTCACAATCTTTTTCATTAAATTTTTTAAAATGATTGTTTATCCTCGAGGTTCAATCTTCATCCTCCCACAAGTCAATAGATGTAGTTTACAAATAGCCAAGAACAATTTTATTTGCAAGAAATACAAATACAAGAGATATTCATTGAATAAAAATGTAAAAGTTGTTTTTTTTTTCTTTAACAGCAAAACACAATGAGCCCATTTTTTATCACATATGACGAAAGCAACAACTCCAGGGTAATTAGTTCTGCACCACGGGATCTGATAATCACTGCCTTGGTTGATAACATCAACACTCCTACTTTAATAGCCCATTTTTTTTTATCATAAAACCCATCCAGCTTCATAATTTAACTGACAACTCCATTGGTCGACCTTCAAATAATACCTAACCTTAACATTTTCAAGCATTCCATTGGTTCCATTGTTTAGTCATACAATGAGCCTCCAAACCTCTTTACCTTCGCTTTCAACCAAGCACTAGCACCGGCACCGACCAAGCATAGAACTAGACTCCTTAGTGTCGTATGGTCGAACGCACCACCAGCCTTGACGATACTTCCGGTGAGCATCAACAGTGTCGTGCTTCATAAGGTTCTCGAACCTCAAAAGCAGCTTCGTCGGGTCTGGATCTGGAGCTTCGTTGATTGTCCAACCTTCGTGGGATCTAGATCTGGAGCTTTGACACTAAGTGCGACTATTGAGCTTCATGAACCTCGGCAACAACTTCGCCAGATCTAGATCTAGAGCTTCGACGCTTCAAAACAACGTCATCCTCAGAGTCATCATTGAAGTCTGTGTCACAGGTAAAGATGCTTACAAGGTAGGGGTGTGGGGATTCGTTTGGCTTTGCAAAAACCATTGATACTCTTCACTCTTAATGATTTTACCCCATTTTCGATTTGGAGATCTAGGAGGTGATGACATTTTTTTAGTGGTTTATAATTTTTAAAATAAAATAAAAATAGTGGCGATTTTTAACCGCCACTAGAGCTGGGCAAATGAGTAAGCCCGCACCTACAAAACCCGCAACCCGTATAACCCGTTCACGAAGCCCACAATTTAAATGGACTATGTTTTAGCGAGTCCACAATCGCACTGTTTAGCCCGCTAAACGCGCAAAAAAATTGAAAATCAAATTTTAAAAATCTAAAATTTAACCCTTTTTTAAACCCTTTTAAAAACAATTGTCTAAAAAATCAAAATAAAAAGTTAAAAATCAAATTAAAAACAAAGGTCAAAGGGTACGAAGTTACCAATGGCTAATACAAAAAACAAGATGAAAGTTACATAAAAAAGATGAAAACTAAAGACAATTAAATCTACTAAACACTAAGCACTAAGTATCGTGCCTGTAAACTATGTAGCTCACTAAGCAGTAAGCACTTTTGAAGCTACCTAAAGTCCTAATAGGCTAACACTAAGTTTCTATTCTAAGTTTTATTTTTATTTTACTTTTAGTTTACTAAAGCACTCAAATTATTATATTTTTAAATTAAAACATAAAAGCCTGTGGGCTGCCCATTTAACCCACGGTCAAGCCCATTTAACTCGCGGGTTAAATGAGCCGGGCTAAAAAACCCACAATTTAAATGGGTTAAAAAAATTATACCCATATATCGTGCGGGCTACGGGTTATACGAGCGACCTGCAGGCCCAAACCCAAGTGCCCGACTCTAGCCGACACTATGTTAAATTAATTATCTCAAAATTTAAAACACTGACAGTGTTAACGGAACACTAATGCTTTTAACAAAAAACTGAAGAAATGACCAAAATGATATATTTCGAAAACATAAAGGATGTAAATGAGACTTTTGAAACTTAAAAGACCAAAGCGAAAAAACACTAAAACATAAAGGAACAAAAGTAACATTTAACCGATAAATAACTTATAGCAAGTCATATTATTATTTAAACAAAAATTGTCTCTGTTCAACAATAAGAAATATAGGCATATTGAGACTGAAACCGTGTGTTTCTGGACAGCACGGAGAGGAGTTTATATAGGCTTATTACATTTATTACAAAAGATTAGAGGATATATTGTTTCCTCTAAAAGAGAGATTTGTTGCCTATAATATACAATAAATACTATCCTTATTTACATCAGATATTATGTCCTGATTTACATGGATATTCTGCTGATTCTCAACACTCCCCCTCAAGCTGGAGCATATAGATCATATGCACCAAGCTTGGTACATATATAACTAATTCTTGGACCTCTCAAGGATTTGGTGAAGACATCGGCCAATTGGTCACTAGAATTGACAAAGCTAGTGGTGATTTCTCCTGACTCGATCTTCTCCCTGATGAAGTGACAATCTACTTCAATGTGTTTGGTCCTCTCATGATAAACAGGATTGGATGCAATATACAGGGCTGCCTGGTTGTCACATATTAATGTCATCTGCATATTCTCTTCAAATTGGAGCTCTTTAAGAAGTTGCTTCAACCAAATGAGCTCACATGTTACTAGTGCCATGGCCCTATATTCAGCTTCAGCACTAGACCTAGCGACGACTTTCTGCTTATTGCTCTTCCAGGATATCAAGTTTCCTCCAACCATTACACAATACCCAGACGTGGATCTTCTATCACTGGGTGAACCAGCCCAGTCAGCATCTGAGTACCCAATTATCTGAGTATGTCCTCTGTCTTCATAAATGAGACCTTTGCCCGGAGCGTTCTTGATATATTTCAGGATCCGTATTACTGCATCCCAATGATCCTGGCAAGGAGAGTTCAAGAACTGACTTACCACACTAACTGCAAAAGCAATGTCTGGACGAGTGACTGTGAGGTAGTTCAATTTCCCAACTAACCTTCGATATCTCCCTGGATCTGATAAGGGCTCCCCCTGATCGGGTAGAAGCTTGACATTGGGATCCACAGGAGTGTCCACAGGTTTGGCATTCATAAGGCCAGTTTCTTCAAGGATGTCAAGAGCATATTTCCTCTGAGAGATCACCAGCCCATCCTTGGATTGGGCTACCTCGATGCCTAAGAAGTACCGAAGTTTACCAAGATCCTTAGTTTGGAACTGACGGGAGAGGTATTGCTTGAGTTGGATTGTGCCAGCCTGATCACTTCCTGTTATGACGATATCATCCACATACACAATAAGGTAGATGTATCCTCGTGGTGAATGGCGATAGAATACTGAGTGGTCGACTTCACTGCGGGTCATACCAAACTGTTGGACAACAGTACGAAATCGACTAAACCAGGCACGGGGTGACTGTTTAAGTCCATAAAGAGACCTACGAAGGCGACAAACCATATTGGAGGACTCCCCCTGAGCAACAAATCCAGGAGGTTGCTCCATATAGACTTCCTCCTCAAGATCACCATGAAGGAAAGCATTCTTGATATCCAGTTGAAACAAGGGCCAATGGCGAATGGCTGCAATAGAGAGCAGTAGTCTGACAGATGCCATCTTTGCCACTGGAGAAAAAGTGTCGGTGTAGTCTTGTCCAAACACCTGTGTGTAACCCTTTGCTACCAACCGAGCCTTAAAACGGTCAATTTTGCCATCTGGTCCAACCTTGAGATTAAAAAGCCAACGACAACCAAGTGCGGATTTACCCGGTGGGAGAGGGACCAGTTCCCAGGTTCCACTGCTTTCGAGAGCACACATCTCGTCAATCATTGCCTGTCTCCATTCTGGGTGTGAAAGTGCCTGACCTGGAGTGTTAGGAATAGACACAGACGACAAAGAAGAAAGACAGGTATAGTGTAAAGGGGAAAGACGATGATAACTCAATGTAACATAATGGGGGGAAGGATTGCGAGTAGAACGAGTACCTTTTCTCAGGGCAATGGGAAGGTCAAGGTCAGGGGGCGGGTCCGGAGCTAGTAAAGGAGTTGGCGCCGGGGAAGAGTCTGGCATGGCCTCACTATCGGGATTAGGAGCAGGCATTACAGTAAGGCGTGGTCAACGTTGATAAAACTGAAATGGTCGAACAGCAGGTGGATCCTCAGATGAAGCATCCCATGAGACATATGGTAAAGGAACAACTGACTGAGTGTTTGAATGTAGCTCGGGAGTGGATGACACAGACTCATAGAATGGAACAGACTCAAAGAAAGTGACGTCAGCTGAAATGAAGTAACGGTTAAGAGTAGGGGAGAAGCAACGATAACCTTTCTGTGATCGTTGGTACCCCAAGAAGACACATTTGAGGGATCGGGCAGATAACTTATCAAGTCCCGGAGAAAGATTATGGACAAAGCAGGTTGATCCAAAGATACGCGGAGGAAGAGGATGGAGAGGTGTATGAGGGAACAACACAGAGTGAGGAACTTGGTCATTAAGGACAGAAGATGGCATGCGATTAATGAGGTAGCAAGCCGTTAAGACAGCATCCCCCCAGAAGCGAGATGGAACATGACTGTGAAGGAGAAGAGTCCGAGTCGTCTCAACAAGATGCCGATTTTTGCGTTCGGCAACCCCGTTCTGTTGAGGGGTATGGGCACAAGATGTTTGATGAAGAATGCCATGGGTTTTCATAAACTGGTGGAACTGATGAGACAAATACTCCCGAGCATTGTCACTACGGAGAGAACGGATTGGGACACCAAACTGAGTTTGTATTTCATTGTAAAATTACACAAACAGAGAAAATAATTCAGATCGATTTTTCATTAAATATAACCAAGTGCAACGCGAGAAGTCATCAATGAACGTAACAAAATACTTAAAACCAGAAGAGCTAATAATACGAGAAGGACCCCAAACATCAGAATGTACAAGAGCAAAAGGGGACATAGCCCGTTTATTGACACGATTAGGGAATGATGTACGACTGTGTTTCCCAAGTTGACACGACTCACAATTTAAAGTGGACAATTTATTTAGACTAGGAACCATCTTCTGTAGTTGTGGAAGATTGGGATGACCTAACTGAGCATGAATGGTGAGAGGAGATGCTTTTGCAGGGCATGCCTGTGGAGTAGGAGAGATATAGTATAGGCCATGAGACTCACATCCGACGCCAATCGTCCGTCCCGAACTCCGGTCCTGCAAGGTAACAGTGTTATTAGTAAAGGTAATCAAACAGTTATGGGATTTGGTAAGGCGATGGACAGAAAGAAGGTTAAAGGGACAACCAGGAACATAAAGGACAGAATCCACAGTCAGGGAAGGAAGGGGGTGGGTTGTGCCAATCCCCTGGGCCTGTGTTTGGGAACCATTGGCAGATGTAATACTAGGAAGATAACCAGATGTAGAAAGGGAAGAGAAAATGGAGCGATTACTAGAGATGTGGTCAGATGCACCCGAGTCAAGTACCCAAGGACCCAGAGAAGGAGACTGAGAGATGCAGGCAAAAGAATTACCAGTGTGTGCAACCGAAGCAGTGGGACTAGGGTTCTGGCGAGTCTCAAACCACTGGAGAAAATCTTCATAGGTTGCTGGTGTAGCTCGTGGTTGATTCGGTGGCTGTGGGGAATCAACCTGAGGAGTTTGAGCGACATTGGCTGGGCGAGAAGGCTTGCCATGTAGTTTCCAGCAACGATCAATAGTATGCCCAAGGCGGTGACAATGCTCACATTTAGGACGGTTCTTCGACTGAGATGCCCCACCACGAGAGCGAGCGGAATGATTACTATGGGAAGCAAGCGCAGAAGAATCACCTAACTGAGAGGCGGTGGACTCAGTGGGTGCCTTTGGTGGGATTCGAAGAAGGATAGATGAGGCACTTGTCATTGTGGGGACATTGGGTGACCCAAGGATTTGGTCACGAGTCGCAGAGTATTCCGGTGGCAGTCCATAAAGAGCAAGGGACATGAAAAAGGTGCTGCGGTTCTCAAGTTCCTTCTTGGCCTCGGCCGGATCAGAGGCAGCCACAGGAAAGAGCTCATTATAGTCATGTAGGGCAGCGTGAACTCGTCCAAGGTATGCAGACATAGGGCCGTCAAATCGCTGGGGAGCCAAAAGAGTCATCAAATCATGACAAACACCATAGAGCCGTTGAGAGTCATTAGTGTAAAGGGCACGGGCCTCAGTCCAAACCGATTCACATGTTTCATGGGGGCGAAAAATGGGTTTGAGTGAGGGGTGGAGAGTTGACTTTATCACACTACATAACTGGGCATCAATTTTCTTCCATTTATCACGGTCAGCCACTGGATCAGAAGTTACAGTAGTGGTGAGATGGTCACGGTACCCTTGACCGGTAATCCAAAGGGTGATGTGAGAAGCCCAAGTAGGGTAGTTTGAACCATCCAATTTCTCTGTACATAGTGGAAAGTGCGAAACGGGAGGATCTGCCTTGGGTGGGTCTGGAGAAGCCATGAGGAGAGATAAAAATTGAAAAACTCAGCCGTAGAGCGTTGCTGAAAAACTGCGGGATCCACCAAAACACAACCAATGGTGATGAAACTTCAAGGGGTGGGTGCGCCGTCGAGAGACTACCCAGTTGCTGGAATCGCTGCCGGAACGGAGCCGCCACGCGCCGGGAAAGCGAACAGCGATGGTGCTGTTTGGCACGCCTAGGAGACGTGCGTGAGGGCGTGTGAGGTGTCCGATGAGGACACCGTCGACAGCGTTGGACAGATTGGCTGCAGGCGCTCCTGATCGGGGGGTCGCCAGTCGGTGTGGTCGCCGGAGCTATGGCGGCCGGCGGCGGTAGGTGGCGGTGATCGGAAAAATAACGCCGAAAAGGAAAGGTCGGCGCTGGAAGTGCGAACCGGAGTATGACACGGTTCGCAAAAAATTTATCTTTCGGGGACAGTGGGTCCACCGGGTAATCACGGTTCCAAAGAATGCCTCAATCGGGCTCTAGATACCATGTTCAACAATAAGAAATATAGGCATATTGAGACTGAAACCGTGTGTTTCTGGACAGCACGGAGAGGAGTTTATATAGGCTTATTACATTTATTACAAAAGATTAGAGGATATATTGTTTCCTCTAAAAGAGAGATTTGTTGCCTATAATCTACAATAAATACTATCCTTATTTACATCAGATATTATGTCCTGATTTACATGGATATTCTGCTGATTCTCAACCGTCTCCTAAGATTAACCCATATTGTATTGTTAACTTATAGTAGTACAGTACACGTTACGGTACCAAAAGGGTAATGTATTACAATATAAATAAGGGAAAGAAATGGAGTGTAAAAATCCTACTCCAAGATTTGTATTCTTGCAATTTTTTTTGTGAATTTTTTGTATTCTTGTAATGAAAATGAAAATTCCTATATAAGCCAAAACAACCTCTGTGATTGTAAACCTAGCTGCTCAGAGCCATGGTTTGGCTCTCCAAGGCTTCCCCTTTTCCATTTCATTCCTAAAATACTTTTCTTATTCACTCATTTTTATGCACTGGCATCATCCATCTCTGTAATCCGTCAATTGAACATAAATAGTTGATTTGAGAGAGCACATGTATTTGAACATTCACCAATCAATAATTAAGTTTCTATTAGATTTGTTCATCTTTCTTTTTCTTTCATCTTGAACATGAAACTTAAGTTAATATAAAAATTAGCGTGGATATTTATAATAGCAATGAATAAGGTTTGTATGTTGTATCATGAGAAAAATATATATTCAAATCATGTGTACTGTGCAGTCAATTTTAGTTTCTCATGTACCTTTTGTAACTCAACATGCAACACATCTTATATTGTTGGGACAGTCAATTTCAAAAAAAAAATGCTTATAAAAATGAAATTCAAATTTTCTTAGATAAAAAAAATATTGTTTATTCGTAGAGCAAGAACCTATTTTATATTTTAAGAAACAACTTAAACTCTTAATAAGTTAATAACTTGAGAAAGAATGATTGATCAATCATTTATTAATAATCATTTTACTCTATTTTTTAAAGTAGTTTTCACCAAAAATAACTTTTATATTGAATCTTAATTAAAGTAAAAGAATATTAACATGTTACTTAAATTTCTTAAAATGTTAATTAAAATATTACGAAATTAATAATAATTCATAACCTGATAAGAGATTATTGATTAATCATTTATTAATAATAATTTTGCTCTATTTTTTTAAAGTTGTTTTTACCAAAAGCAGTTTTTATATTAAATATTAATAAAACAAAAGAATGTTGTCGTGTTACTTAAATTTCTTCGAACAATGATTAGAATATTATGGAATCAGTGCAAAAGAATTTTCTCATATCAAAATCTTAATAAATCACGATCCTATATCATATTTTAAGAAACAACTCAAAATCTTAATAAATTAATAACCTGGTAAGAGATTATTGATTAATCATTTATTAATAATAATTTTGCTCTATTTTTTTAAGGTGGTTTTTATCAAAAGCAGCTTTTATATTAAATATTAATAAAACAAAAGAATATTATCATGTTATTTAAATTTCTTAGAACAATAATTAGAATATTATGGAATTAGTGCAAAAGAATTTTCTCATATCAAAATCTTAATAAATCAATAACATGTATCATATTTTAAGAAACAACGCAAAATCTTAATAAATTAATAACTTGAGAAGGAATTACTGATCAGTCACTTATTAATAATAATAATTATTTTACTTTATTTTTAAGCAATTTTATCAAAAACAACTTTTATATTGAATCTTAATAAACCAAAAGAATATTTTCATGTTACTTAACTTTCTTAGAATGTTGATTAAAATATTACGAAATCAATGCAAATTTTCTCATATTATATTTTAAGAAACAATTCAAAATCGTAATAAATCAACCTTATTGGTGAAATGGAAATAAATCATATCCATTTTATAACTATCTGCCTTAGTTATTAAGGTTAAGATGAACTATCTTTTTTTTTTTTATTACCATATTATTGGTACGAAGTATTCACCGACTGAACTCGAGACCTTGCTTTAGGGAACTGAGTCCAGCATCACTCGGACCAACGACTTATTGGTAAGACGAACTATTTCTAAGAAATAAAATTCAACAATCTTTAAGTCACAACAAATAACAAAAAGTAATAAAGATGAAGATGAATCGTTTCAAGAAAATATAAAAACTTACCACTACAAATTTGACATCAATTCTAAAACTTAAAACTTCAAACCTCTCAGGAATTTGAATGGGAAGTTCTCTAAATCAGTAAAAAGGTGAAAAATAGAAGAAAGGAATCTCTCGTTGATTATTGATCAGAACAACTACAATTAATAAAATTCAAAATATATAAAATTTAAAATCAAACCCATTATCATGTATCAAACCTTGGTGAGACAACATAGTGCAGAAGAAATCTTTTGAGCATGGAAAATGAAGAGTAAAAGCTTTAGTCTTTAAATAGGTAAAGAGTGAAAAAGTATTTCTACATATTTTCATCTTCTATCTCTTTATAAGAGCAAAAGTTATTGATTGACCATCAATGTAAAATGGAGAACGAAGAGTCATGGAGTTAAAGTTAAATAAAAAAATTATATATAAAAATTAAGTGTATAAAAATCATGTAGACATGGAGATAAAGTGTACTTTCAATTCATGCATTTTCAAAACTTATAAAATATAACTTAATTGAAACTAAGAGATTATAAAACAAAAAATAAAAAAAATATTGTGTGGTATTAAAAGCAAACATTGAGACAAAGAACAATCTTTGTAATGCTTCAGAAAATAACCTTTGTAACCCTTAGTTATGTCATTAGGCAAATGACATCCTTTGTGTTTTTTAAATCACATAGAGATCAACCATTGTAACTTTTCAATTCAACGATTGTTTACAATTTAATGTAGCCTATTAAATTCAACTTCTGTTTTTTAAACTTCATCACAACCTTTATTTTTAGCTTGTAATGCTCAGTAGTAACTTCAGTAGTAACTTAACAACTTTTATATATAAGATTTCTATTTCTAAATTAAATTTTAATAATTTTTTAAAAAGAATTCGATAACAGTTAAAAAAAATTGTATTACAATTTATATTGTTTATTATAAATTCAAAATATAAATTATATATTTAAAGATTTTTATTATAAATTTTAATATATATATATATACAAATTATTTATTTATTATAAAATTTTAATTATATAAAAATAAACATTTATTTTGTATAATTCACAAATTAAAATACCTAGTTATATAATAAGCTTAAATATATTTTAACCCCTCAAATTTGGGGTACTTTTGGTTTTGGTCTTCCAATTAAAAATATGTTCTTTTTAGTCCTTCAAATTCATGAAATATTTTAATTTGAGCGACTAAAAAGAACAATTTTTTTGTCCTTTTTAGTCCCCCAAAGTAAAGTTGAGGGACTAAAAATAATATTCTGTAAATTTAAGGATTAAAAAAAGCAAATTTTTAATTAGGGGACCAAAATCAAAAGTGTTCTAAATTCGAGGGATTAAAAAATATTTAAGCATATGTAATAAAATTGATTTTAAAAATATTGTTATTTTTTATGGAGTTCAATACAAAAATAAAATTTAGTTTTTAAAAGATAATTTATAATAAAAAAGAAACACAACTGAAAAATAAATTATTCAATAGATATATAGTAAATTATGAATTTAATAACATGTATTTTTCTTGAATTTTACATTTAAAAAACTTACTTTTTTATAAGTGAATAACTCTAAAAAAGTTATTTGTAAATTTTTAAATATAAAGTTTGTAGGATTTGAATATCATTTTTATGATAAAGAATAATAAGATAAAAACATGTTTTGACTCTTTAAAATGTAATTTAATTTAATTTTAGTTATCTAAATTTTTACGGTTTTATTTCGATCATTTTTTAATATATTGACATAATATACATTTATATATATTTTACCTTACATATCATTTCAGAATAACTATTAACGTAACATTCATGTCATGTGTCATCTTAAATCAAAGGTTACTTTTAAAATTTACGAAAATCAAAAACAATAAAAAAAAGTTTTAAAAAGATTAAAATTAAATTTGATCACATTTTAAGTTAGTACTCTTCCATTTTATAAAGCAGATCGAGAAAGACAAACTAGTTTTCAAATTTATTTTTCGTTTGTTCTCTGCTTGGTCATCAAAATTGTTACTCTAATGGCATAGATAACATGCTTCACGATTCATTCATGAATTTGGGAGGGTTCAATTTTTTGGGTCAACAATTTGAGAGGGTTGGTTTAAGTTGAGCATGTGGGTGGTGCTACAAAGCTGACCCACTAACATGTAGCCACGTACCCGTTACTAAAGTGGGACCCTTTATGTGTCCACGAACAAACCAGTGAACGTCTTCCATCACTTAACAGTTAACACCTGGTTACAGAGGATCATCTCTTTTGCATGTTACTCACGTGACTTTCTCCACCTCTCCCATTTCATTTCCCAACTTGTTATTAAAGCGCGTGCTTTATTCCATAATGACAAACCTGTTCATTTAAGTTGCTAAAAAAATTTAAATTTTATTATCATTAAAGAAAATTTATTCATTTTTTAAAATATCATTATCAATGTTATCAGACTCAGACTCAGTTATTGACTCGATCAGAGTACTGAGTCACGAGTCAATCCAGTAAGTCATTAGTTAACCCATATGACCTGATCTATATTAAAAATATTCTAAATAATTTCATAACCTGTAAACTTTTTTTTTTGTTGCAAAAAAGGTAACTTGTAAACTTATATACTTAAAGATTTTAAATTTTAACGAAATTCAACATATTTAGAAGAATTGTCATGAATTCAACATATTTAGAAGAATTGTCATGAACTTGTTTAAAAATTTTAAGTAGCATATTTTTCCAAAATTCAGTATACACAACCTAAAGTTATAATTTAAAATATATCATTATCATCTATTTATTAAAACTATAATTGTTGTAAATTAACATACATAATCTAATATATATATATATATATATATATATATATATATATATATATATATATATATATATATATTTTGGTTACCATGTTATTGGTACGAAGTATCCACCGACTTTATTAATGACTAATCTCCGTCGGGGAACCTGATTGGCCACCTTTAGTGGGGTTCTCCCCTCCCAACCACGTTTTTTCCATCCACAAGGCTCGAACCCGAGACCTTGCTTAAGGGGACCGAGCCCAACACCACTCGGACTAACGACTTGTTGGTATATATATATATATATATTAAATTTCAAGAAAATGAATGGCGGGGATGAGGAGTAACTTTTTAAAGTTTAAAGTTACTCTTGGAGTATTATTACTCTGATAAAGAATAATCATTTTTTAAACTAGTAAGTCTATTGACTAAGATAAGGTAAATACAAGTTTTACTCGTAGATGACAATATAAGCCAAGGGAAAAAGCGAAATTGGAAGTGGTAATAGCTTTATCATCTCAAATCCGAAGATGCGGTTATGCTTGGTAAAAAAGTAAGCAAATCTATAAATAACATAAGTGTAAGATATAAATTGAATTTTCTCATATGAGTGATGTTGTTTTGCTGTAAAAAAAAAACCAAAACTGCATGACCCACCGAGTCAACCAGGTCGTTGAGTCACCGGTTCAACCTCTAAACCCGCTTAGTCAAACCAGATCACACCGGGTCTGTTGCATGACCGATCCATTTGGTGGCTCGGACCGGTTAGGTGACCGGTTCCTAGGTCAATGGGTCGACCCAGTCGGTCCGAGCTAAGTTTGATAACACTAATCATTATTCTGTTTATTTAGTATTTGCCTTGAGAGATAGAATATTTGAACAAAATATCATTGAACACACACAAACTATGCTTCGATGATTTACCTATAAGAGTATCTCCAATGGTATTCACACAAGCAACTTAATTTATGTCACCTCAATCTTAAGCAACTCAATTAATTTTTCCTCCAATGAGAATTTCTATTAACAAGTTGCTTAACTCACAAATATCTCTTCTCTTTCTCCTATATTTAATACAAAGTTAAGCAACTCACAAACAATAGTTGCTTATATGAGCAACTTTCTCAAATTTTAAACAACTCAAAATCACATGTGGCATACCAAAATAATATTTTTTTGATAAGCAACCCATTAAGCAACTCCCATTGTGGATGCTCTAAGTATTCTAACACTCAAATTAATATATACATGATATAAATGAGATAGACCTACGATGAGCCACTTTTACATATTGTTTATGATGCATCACAACTTTTAGCCCTAAGATTAATTTTATCCTCACATCATTATGGTGCACCCTCCACACCATATTCTTTACCCTTCCCAAATCTGAGTCCCTTCCAGCCACCTCTCATCCATATGTCGTTGTCAGAAATTGCCTTTTTGTCAGAAATTGCCTCCAACGACAACTTTTTTCTTCTTCTTTTCTCTTCTTCTTCCTCGTGTCCCAAAAGAACTCTCTACCCACAAGAATCTAACACATCTCTAAACATGATCGTGCCATCAGCAAAGTAAACTTGCCACACCAAACTGGTGATAACCTCGGAAGAAGACCATCCCAAACACACGTATACTAGACTTGTAAAAATAACCGTCACAAACACTGATGCCACCAACTCCTCCATCAACAAAGAAAACTTTAACTTTTTCACGTGCCATCGACAACAACAACGACACAAAAGTCTGTCAACGACTTGACGTGTGTCTAACTTTTAGTCTTTGCAACCTTATGTTATTCTATCCCATCATTAGAGCATCTTTTGTTGTTCTCTCACTTTCGTTGTTCACCGTTCACTTTGCGCATGCCAAAAAAATGTATGCTTCAAAATGCACACTCCTTTTTTTTTCTTCTTTTCTTCCCGGTTCTTGATCATAACCAAATGAAAGGTTTTAGTTTGGTTTTGAATTTTCCATGTTGTTTTAGAGTTTTGGGGGGTGTCGAGAAAAATCCCATTTCATGAATTTTGGATTTTTGAACTGGGTTTGTTCTATTGTTCTTTTTTTTTTGTCCCTACTTGAATGTTCTTGGGTAGTGAATGCCATTTATGAAAGATTTTGGTTTGGTTTTCGTTTTGAAATTTCCATATTGCTTTAGAGTTTTGGGTTTGTTGCAAGAAACCCCATTTCATCAATTTTGGATTTTTTTAACTGGATTTGTACTATTGTTCTCTTTTCTTGTTGCAACTTGCATGGGTAGTGAATACCAATTTATGATGTTTTAATACATTGGTATAGTTTCTAAACACGAGAGTTTGTATTGTTGAACTATTATAGTTTTGCTTGTTTTATGGTTCTTGTGAATTGAAATTTGAAATGTGGTATAGGATTGTTCTGTTGGAGAATATCGTGGCAGTGGGGGTGTGGGATTTGGGGGAAACGGGGGAGAGGGAGAAGAAGAAAAAAACAAAAGCGGTGCCGTCACTGGAAATCACCTCCGACAACCACTGCAGCAGAGGTTGCCGATGAGGAAGGGAGGGAAAAATTTCAATGGGAAAGGGTATATAATAAAATTGTGTATCTTGATTTATCTTGCTGATAATATGGTGGACCACCTTACCTATAAAGGTGGTCCACCATAGCCTCCATCTATAAATAATTGTTAAAGGTTAGAGAGAGTACCTAGACCTTATGAAGACTATTTATACCATTTTTTCATTGCCTATTTTGATGTTCCTTATGTTAGGTAGCGTGAAAATTATTTCATTGAATAAATTATAACATAATCACTACATCTAACAAATTTTAGGTCATAATCCTATTCATGTTTACATTGTGCTCATCTCCTATTTCAAAAGATAAAGGGTAATATGTGTATGAGGTTTTGTTACTAAATCTTATTTATGGTTATTGAGTCAACACATTAACTTATTTTCTTATACTAGGCCTAACTCTCTCTAAAGAAGAATTCATAACAATATTCTTAAAGATAAATTCTAAAATAGTATTATTATTAATTAAGCATATTATATGCTCTTTTTATATTGAATTTTGTCAATCTAATTAATTATTAGAACAAAAGCTTTTATTAAATAAGTTAAGTATATAAAATTTCATATAATTTAAATGATACTAATTGATAATTTTTAAATTAAATTTGCTTTAATATTTTTTAAATATAAGTTATAAAATTACATATTTATTAATATTTAATTCCTCTAAAATTTGATATCCATGATTGTTAAGATATTATCACATGATTTAACAATTTAATTTGTTAAATTTGCATTCCATTAAATGAAATAATCATACAAAATTTGCTCTCAAAGCAAATATATCCCTTCTCTTTTTTAAATGTACACATACACGAGTATTCTATCAAATTAGTATGTTTATTGGAATTTATTATTCTTTATGCTCTTCGTGTAATTTAATTTTTTGAATAATAAATACGAGAACAATAAATAAAAGTCTAAAAGTATGCTGGCAGAATTAAAAGAACAAATTTCCTTGATGCAAGCAAGCTAATAATTTGAGGGACATCTCAACTGAAAAAAAAAAAAAGTTGTAGATTATACTTTAAAAAAAATGATAATTGAAGCCGTGAGTGGTGGTGAGTGGCAACTGTGTCTGAGTGGGATCCAGGTGGAATTTCCGGGCCTCATGGCTTCTGACTTCTTATTTTAACAAACTAAAATGAAATGACATATCTTCCCCTTTTGCATGTGTGTTTACATGCATGATGTGTTTGCACTTATATTAATAATAATATTTTCCAATTAAGATTAGGGGTTTCCATTGAGTGATTCTTAAGCCTGCTCAAATTATTCCTTCTTTCCCCACTTTTGTCCCCTATTTTTTCAACACCTACACACATTTCTCTGTTGCTTTTTCCACCTATGCCTCTGGGCTTTTATGTCAAAAAACAAAAAAGAAAAGTACTCTCAGTCTACTTCACCTTGCTTAACCAACCTTTTCATTTCAAGAACATCTTCTGTTAGGGTCGTCATTAACCTTCTTTTGCTTTCTTTATTCTTCTTTCATAGCGTCAAGGTCGTAGGACCCTTAGCAAAAGACATTTATTTAGGTGATTCGGTTAATCACAAATAGCGGCAACGAAAAATATGATTTGGTTCAAATGGGCACAATGATTGATTTGTGATATTATACCTCGAGAAAATGATATTTAATTAAAGTTTGATGGTATGTCATTAGTCCAAATTCTATCCATACACATGAATATCCTTGTGACCCACTTGGAACATGCTATGTGCTAATGTAATGTAGATTGCTGCTGTTTTGCTCTACCGGCACATTTGCACAAGTCATATATAGCTGCTCGAGGTTGCACTAATAAGCAAAGTATTATATGTGGTGAGTGGGTGATAACTTGTCTTATCATCCTTTCTTTGTTATTTTCTAATTTATCTACGTGAATTTAAAAAAAAAAATTGTAATTTTCATAATTATGTAACTTTAACCATTGAATTCAATACAACAATAAAGTTTTAATAAGATAACAATAAAGTAGGAGTAGCTCATAATATTGAAATTAATAATCCATTTATTTATATATTATAAATTTAAATGTTTAATTTTGAATGAGAAAATTTTTATGATTTTTTTTTTAGTGAGTCACATGTTTTCTAATATTAAGTATTACTAGTATTTTTTTTAAAATTTAGTCAATTTCAATTTTATTTTAAAATTTTAATTTTTGATACATCATATGAAATTGATAACCATAAGATGTATGTCTTACTTAAATTATTTTCATTTTTAATGTATCATTTTTAATGTATCATATGAATATTATTTTTGTTTTCTATTATTTTCATTTCATATCTGTTGATACTTAATGTTAATACAAACAAATTAAAAAATATTTAATGAATGTAAAATATTATTATACTTAACTTACTCTTTCTAACTCAAAAAAAAAACTTACTCTTTCTAAAAAACAAATGGATGTAAGTTAGTAAATCTCTCTCTCTCTCTCTCTCTCTCTCTCTCTCTCACACACACACACACACACACACATATATATATATACATATATTGTAATAAATTACTATCATAAAAATTATTAAATAAATTGTTGAACTTTAAAATTTGTAAAACATCAATAATTTTTAAAAAAACAAAACATTAATAAATATGAAACGAAGATAGTAATAACTTCAACTCAAAAGTATACTTAATATATTAACAAAAATAAAAGTATTTTGTCATATTATGAATCCCATCTCAATAAATTAATCAAGTTTTTAATCAAGAATTTAGCTCTTTTTTTTTTTTTTTTTTTGGTTTAGAAGGATTTATCTCTTCTTTAAAGGGGAGTATACTCTTTAAGGATAAAATATAATTATTTCTTTTAATTAAAAATTCATGATGTTATTGATATTTTATCCTTTAAAATAAGTTTTTTTAGAGTTAACTTTTTAAGTAATCTTACAAAAAATTCTAATTAAGTAAAGCAAGTTTTAATTAGTCCATAGAGAATTTCGGAAGCAAGTATACTAATTCACTTGATAGTTGATGTACAGTCTACAGAAATAGAATAGAGCAATTAGGAAGCACGTAACTGATCGCTTCACTTGACATGCAGTTGAAGTTGATAAACCAGTTTTGAAATAGCAAGAGCTAACGATGCTTTTAAACAAATCTTCATAATTAAAATTTCTATTGGTTGAATCATATTTTCTATCTATTGCTTTATAAAACTAGTGTTTTAGCCCGTGCGTTGCACGAGCTTATTAAAATTTTACTACCTTATTTATATAGTCAATAGAAAGAAATTTGAAAAAAAACAAAGAATTATATAGCATATTGAAAGAAATTTTAAAAAAGAGATAAGTATAAAAAAAATTAGAAACTATAAAAAAAAAAGATAAGGGAAGATGTAACAATGTAACTTTAATTTTTTTAATATTAACTTTGAAAATTGAAAAGTAAATTGAATTAAGGATATAGAATTATTGATTAAAGAGAGAAATATTTAGAATTAAAAAATAGAGTTGGAAAATATGATAAAAGAAATATTAAAAAAAATAATAGGTTAGAGAGTATAAAATTTGAAAAAAAATTATATAGTACATCGAAAGAAATTTTGAAAAAGAGATAATTATAAAAAAAATTAGAAACTATAATTTTTTAAAAGAAAAAAAAAAGGAAAGATGTAATTATGTAACTTTAATTTTTTAATATTAAATTTGAAAATTGAAAAGTAAATTGAATCAAAGATTTGGAATTATTGATGAAAGAAAGAAATCTTCGCAATTAAAAAATAGAGTTAGAAAATCAGATAAAAGAAATATTAAAAAAAAGTCCAAAAAATTGGAGAGTATAAAATTTGAAAAAAAAAAAGAATTATATAGTTCATCGAAAGAAATTTTGAAAAAGAGATAATTATAAATGAAATTAGAAACTATAAGTTTTTTTAAAAGAAAAAAAGACAAAGGACAATATAATGATGTAACTTTAATTTTTTAAATTAACTTTAAAAATTGAAAAGTAAATTAAATTAAGGATTTGAAATTATTTATGAAAGAGAGACATCTTCGGAATTAAAAAATAGAGTTAAAAAAATTGATAAAAAAATATTTTAAAAAAATATAACATCAGATAAAGAAATGAATGAAAGTAATTATAGAAATATCGTGAATGTATGGTGGTTACAAAAATTGATAAGAGAAATTTTAAGAAAAGTAGAAGAACCAGATGCATGTTAGGAGAGTGAACTATACCACTGCATGATATGAGAGTATTCATATAAGAGTGAATGTAAGAGAAAGTGGGGAGAGTGAAGCAAGAAGATGAAAGAATCTCTTAGTCATTTATATATATAAGGAGATGTTTTTCATTTTCTCTCTACATTTTTTCGGTGAAATTTTTCTCTTTACATATGGTTTTATAGAATTAATAATATATTAATTATTTACTACGAATTAATAGAAGAGTTCAAATCCTTTACGCAGGTACTCCCAAGTTCCATCAGGATCTTTATGTTTATAAAAAAAAAAAAATATTATTGAGAGTGATCCTAGCTTTAATACCTACATGGATGATGGATTTTGACAGATTAATCTCTAATTTATTGAAATAATGATGATGATGATAATAATAAAAATAATACTATCATCGTAATGCTGCGGGCTCGAACATATTAGTGCCCACGTCCCAGGCTTTGATTTCTTAATTTAAAAAAAGCTTTATAAATTATAAGTCGAATTAATGTTTATCTTTTCTTAATTCAAGGGTGGAGGGATGCGGGCATTTTTCACTCTCCCTTAGCATTTTTATAATATTTTATGTATTTAAAAATTATAATTATTTCCATTTAAAATACAAAATTATTAAAATATACTAAAAGACTCTTAACAGAGTAAGAAGTACGTTAAATAACTTAATTTTACGAAATAATTTGTTTAAGAAACTTTCTAGAGAAGATTTTGATAATTTTAAAATAAATTAATTCAAGTACATAATAAATCACTGAGAATTTTGAATTGGATATTCACGTATTTAGAAATGCTACAAAATAACATTTTTTTAGAGAAATTTGTTCGCATGTCGTATTTAATAAATTTGTTAATTACTACTAACATGTATTGACAAAAATAATTTTTTTTATAGAAGTAAGTATATAATTTAATATGTCACAAATATAAGAAATACTCATTATTACTTTCCTTTAAGCAAGTAATAAAATATCTGAGAAACAGTACGTGTTGATCGAATAGTCAGTGCACTCGTTATCAATATTGTTTGTTATTGACAAATAGTGTGATTGCTTTTTCTTAAAGAATTTATGAGTAGTGGGGTGAGGTTTCAACTTGCAACTGTGCAAGTACAGTCAGGAGAATTATCGGTGAAAATGCAAATAATAAGAAATTGATTAAGCAATGAAACACATGAGGCTGCACATGCACTATAGTGACTATACTGCTTGAGTCAAACCTCGTAGCATCGTAAAACTCAAAATAAAATAAAATATGCTTCTCACAACAAGTAAAAGAGATGGGAAATAATATGCTTCTGACAACTTTTTTCAATTGATCTACACTTATGATACCTTAATTAATTTTGTATTTGCTAGCTTTTCCTAATTAGATTAGATGACACAACCCATTTGCTTAAAAAACTAACAAAGAAAGTATGGGAAACTTGCAAGATAAGAATCACGTCAGAAAATTAATTGAAAATTTTCCAATATTGAAAATGTTAGACACTACTGATTCATATGGAGGTTGTAACATATATGGTGTCCATGTCACAATTATTATCAATAGTGAGCAATATGTGTTCGCTAATTTTGTTATTATAATTGAATGCGAATGTTTGGATTATTATTAGGAAAATGCTTTTTGGTACGAATTTTTTTTCGTAAAAATAGTACGAATGAATATAATTGGCTGAGAACGTAAAGTAAGGTGCAGAATAGCGGAAAAATAACAATTTACAAGGACCCCACCATGTATGATCAGTTATCTCCTTATATATATAAATGACTAAGAGATTTTTTCCTCTCCTTGCTTCACTCTCTCCATTCTCTCTCACATTCACTCTAATTTGAATACTATTCTCTCATGGAGTGGTGTAGTTCACTATCCTAACATGCATCTGCTTCTTCTATTTTTTCCTAAAATTTCTCTTATCAATTTTTGTAACTACTTCACATTCACAATATTTCTATAACTACCTCAATTCACTTCTTTATCTAATGTTTATTTTTTTTATCAGTTTTTTTTAATTCCAAAGATTTCTCTCTTTCATAAATAATTTCAAATCCTTAATTAATTTTCTTTTCAATTTTCAAAAGTTAATTTAAAAAATTAAAGTTACATCTTCCCTTATCTTTTTTTTTTCTTTTAAAAAAATTATAGTTTATAATTTCTTTTATAATTATCTCTTTTAAAAATTTCTTTCGATGTGCTATATAATTTTTTTTTTTCAAATTTTATACTCTCTAATCTTTTGGGCTTTTTTTTAAATATTTCTTTTATCTGATTTTTCTATTTCTATTTTTTAATTCCAAAAAATTATCTCTTTTCCAAAATTTCTTTCGATGTGCTATATAATTTTTTTTCTTCAAATTTTATATTCTCTAATCTTTTGGGCTTTTTTTAATGTTTCTTTTATCTAATTTTCTAACTCTATTTTTTAATTCCGAAGATTTTCCTCTTTCATCAATAATTTCAAATCCTTGATTCAATTTACTTTTCAATTTTCAAATTTAATATTAAAAAAATTAAAGTTACATCATTACATCTTCCTTTTTTTTTCTTTTAAAAAAATTATAGTTTCTAATTTCTCTTATAATTATCTCTTTTTCAAAATTTCTTTCGATGTACTATATAATTTTTTTTCAAATTTTATACTCTCTAATCTATTTTTTTTAATATTTCTTTTATCGGATTTTCTAACTTTATTTTTTAATTCCAAAGATTTCTCTCTTTAGTCAATATTTCTAAATCCTTAATTCAATTTACTTTTCAATTTTCAAAGTTAATATTAAAAAAAATTAAAGTTACATTGTTACATTTTCCCTTATCTTTTTTTTTTTTAATTTTATAGTTTATAATTATCTTTTTTTAAAATTTCTTTCAATGTGCTATATAATTATTTGTTTTTTTTTCAAATTTCTTTTTATTAACTATATAAATAAGGTAGTGAAAATTTTAATAAACCCGTGCAACCCACGGGCTAGAACACTAGTTTCTTATTATTCGTGCTCCCTTTCGTAACAATCTATTCGTATGGGTTCCATCATGCATCCCACATTAAGGTTACTACGAGTATAATTGTTGTGCATATGGAGAAGGTGTGAGGTGGGGGTAGATAGTCACTAATCAGGATCAGCAACAAGAAATTATTCTCTCCAATCATTAGGGCGTGGCTAGCAAGTTTTTGCCACTAATTAATTCTAACAAGACTTTAAACTAATTAATATTATATATGTATATTGGCACCATATTCATTACCATGTGGATATCATTCACTTATGGGGATCGGAATCAAATGATAAAGAAATCAATTTCTGTAAGCACGCATGCAACCTCACTCCTTATCGGCTTTCTTTCTTTTTCTTCCTAATGCAAAACACAGTAATTGAAAGGCTAATATATATGGAAATTCTATCTATTTTACTTAGAGATTGCTTAGTACCAATAACATTTTTATCGGCAAGTTTGCTTGAGATGGTACAAGTAATAAATAACCTATATTACTTAAGACAGATCGTTATATGAGGAATCATATTTGAGACCAATAATTAAGCCAAATATGAGACCAAGGCATATTCAAAAGTAGCTTTTAAGAAAAAAAAAAAAAGCAGGTAATTAAAAGTTAGCGGTAATTAAATTTAAATCTTATTTAATTAAAAAATTATAGATCCATTTCAAAAAAATTAAAAAATATAGATATTTCTTACATGTCTTTTATTTGTTATTTTTAAAGATATTATATGTATGATTCGTATATAAAAATTAGAAAAATACGCGTAATCTTTCAAAATTAATGAGCGCCAATGTGAAAGAATAATATATAAAATAAATGAGGCTAAGTATAATTTTCTAACCAAAAAAAATCTATGTGTAATTATTGTTAATTTTAAGGGAAGTTTGTATAATGATTTTTTAAATCAACATTTTACAATGTAAAATCTTTTCATTCACACTTATATATATAATTATCAATGGTTTGATAACGTGATTAAAACTGATATATCATCTAAGAACTATAGAGAAGAATACAAAGAAGGCAAACTGATATAAATTAGTTTACATCACAACCTTAGCTTATGGAAATTAGCCAATCATAGATACAAGAAGGCACAAAAATACAATCTTAGACATAAAGAGTAAAAGAGGAAATACTTTTACAAGTATAGATTCCTGTAATGCTCTTCATGTTCTTCCTGAGCTCATAAGCATTTCACCCAATCACTGACTCACTTAAAGTATTCTAATTTCGAAGCAGAGTAAAAGATAATTAACTCACACTTCTCCCTTTTTTTATTTAGGCTTAAATACCTTTTTAGTCATTATAATTTAGTATTTTTTTGCTTTTCGTCCTTGCAAAATTTTATTTTTGATTTTAGTCATTGCAAATTATGTTCGTTTTGTTTTTCGCCCTTAAAGTGGTTTAGATAACGCTTTTTTTCACTGTTCAAAGTGTTTTTTTCCACTGTTGAAAGCACTATCTAAACCGCTTTATGGATGAAAAACAAAACAAACATAATTTACAAGGACTAAAATAAAAAAAAAATTGTAAGGACGAAAAGCAAAAAAAAATGCTAAATTGGAAGGACTAAAAGGGTATTTAAACCTTTTATTTATAACAAAATGTCAAAGTTGGGATGTAGAGTCCAACCCAACGGTGCTGACGCCGGCACAACCATGCTAAAAGAGTGACTATGCTCCTTTTCCAAGGGCATATTGAGAGGTGCTCTTCAATTTTGGCTAAGGTCCTTCAAGGCTTAGCACAAACGTGCTAAAGTGAGCACGATCGTGCTTGAAAATTCAACACTGACCTTCAAAAATACAACATGGTCGCGTTTGA
The DNA here is from genome assembly GCA_026413185.1 of Pueraria montana var. lobata. Lineage (NCBI taxonomy): Eukaryota > Viridiplantae > Streptophyta > Magnoliopsida > Fabales > Fabaceae > Pueraria > Pueraria montana. Next base: position 73,526,907 of record CM048650.1, on the reverse strand, counting down.
TGTAACACAACCATGCTTCTTCTTGAGAGGCATTTGGTTCTTTTGGTGTTCAATATGGTCGTGCTTATCAGGAGATGCTCAAAACCTTTTCAAATATTCTTCTTTTTGGCTCTTTTCATGCTTAACCTTCTAGAAGTCTGCCTGTTACACACTTAACACAAAAACGTGAGTTTTGCCAACAAAACATACAAAAAATAGAACATATCATGGCCAAAACTCACTTCCTAGCACGGACAAAACATGCTTTATTAATAATAAATTAAATAAACAATTTTTTATATCTTTTATATTAATATTTTTATTAGATCATATGCACATTTCATACATTTTAATTTATTTGACATGATATAACTAAAAAAGTTGGATGCAATACAAAATTGAGAAATAAAAGTGATAAATGTTGTATTTACTTATCTTATAGACACAATTTTCAACAATTAATTCCCTTTTTCCTAATTTAGGATTTTGTTTGGCCTATTTTTAATTGATTTTATAAGTGTTTAGGATTTAAAATAACTTAGTTACATTTTAGGACTTTATTAATGTTTTACTAACTTTTTGTAGGAAATGAAGCATAATAGAGAAGAGGTGTGGAAGTTCAAGAAACAACTTTTCTCTTAGCGAGTTGAAGCTCTCACTCAGAGAGAATGACAAAGTTTAAGGCCACTTGTCAAGTGTTTCTTGCTTAGCGAGCTCTAACTTTTGCTAAACGAGAAATCCTTGGATGTCACTAAACTCGAGACAATTCTCGCTTAATGAGCTTTAATTTTTGCTAAGTGAGAATTGTCATTTTGGCAATTACGTAGAAGAAACAAAATGCAATTTGAAGAGTGTGACAAGAGAAGTCCTCATTGGAACATTCTTGGAGCAACCTAGTGTTTTGTGGAGCGCCTCCTTTCACTCTTAAAGCCTCCTCTACTCCATTTTTGCATTTCTACTCCATTTCTAGTGTTTCTCATGACTATGAGAAGCTAATCTCAACCATGTTGGGGTTTAATGTAACTAAACTTACTCTCATGTATATATTTGAAGTTATTTATTGATGTTTATTGTTCTATATTAGTGTCTTTTTCCTTTGTTTAATGCTTTCTATGGCTTGACCTCCCTTAGTTTATTTTATTGGTTTGAATGCTATTGAAAAATGCATTTTGAACTTCGAACTGAATAGAACACCTAATAGGCTTTGTGTCTAGGAATGGAGCATGGCTTATTAGTCATTTTCTCAACCTTTACTCTTAATGCAAATTGCTTGGTTAAGCTATTTAAGGAATTGGTAGTTTAATCAAGGAATTTAGGCTCTCTACTATAAGGGATTAGGGTTTGAGTAAGTTTGTAGGTTAAATATAATATATTAACATTAAATATAATGAATGATTGTTGTACTGCTGAGATGATGATTTGGTGAAATTAAACCCCAATGCTTTTATAATATTTGTTCATCTCAAAATTTATGCATATTAAGTGTAAAAATTCCCTAGGAAGAGTTTCACCTTTGTTTCATTTAATTATTGTCTATTTACTTTCATTGCATTTAATTATCCACACTTAAATCAATTTCTCCTCCCCGATAACTTAGTATAATTTTGCAAAATTAGCTAAGTATTGCGCAAGTTTCTTTGGTGTCGATATTAAAACTCATCATAATATTATAACTGTTGTTTTGGAGTATAATAGTTGAATATTTTGAAAATTTAAAGTTTATATTTAAATATTTAAAATATAATGAAATTACTCGAATATTATATTAATAGTTTCATATTAAATTATTAAATATTCAACAAAAAATGTTCAATCATTAAATATTTAATATTTCAAAAACTAAATTCTCATCACAAGCTAGAGGGTTGTTCAAAAAATCCAATTATCAATCCATATCCAACCCAATCCAAATTACTTTAAATCCATTTTAATGGATTAGTTTAATATCCAAATCCAGTTTTTGGATTTTAAATCCAATCCAATTAATTGAATATGAATTGGATATTTGTTTGGATTTTTAAATCCAAAACCCATGCCCACCACATGTGTTCTTCAAATTATCTAGCATTCCTCTGAAAACAGCTTCGGTCGAGGTTGGCTGAAAACAACCTTGGCTGAGGTCACCAAGGTCGACCGAAAATAACCGTAGTTGAGGTCAATCAAAAATAGCCCCCGACTGAGGTTGGTTGAAAACAGCTTCGGTCAAGCTCGGCCGAAATTAGCCGGGACTAAGGTCAATCGAAAATAGTCTCGACCGAGATAAGCCGAAAATAGCTTCGGCCAAGGTCTACTGAAAATTGTCCCGATCGAGGTTGGCTGAAAATGCCTTGATAGAGGTCGATCGAAAACAGTTCCAGTCGAGGTCGATCGAAAATTGCCTTTGCTGAGGTCGACCGAAAATAATCCTTACCCAGGTCAGCCGAAAACAACCCCGACCGATATTGGCCGAAAATTGATTTATGACTTAAAACTATATTTAAAACCAAACTGATTTTGAATAATAATCCGATTTTAAATCATTTTCAAAAAATCCAAAACAGTTTTATCCAATTAAATAGATACATATTTTAAATCCAATCCATTTAATTAGTTTTAAATTGAATTTTTAAAAATTCAATCCATACCCATCCGTTCACAACGTATCCTTTTTATGATAGAGGACTATCATTTTATATACAATATAGATTATAGATGAAAATTATTTTTTATCAACAAAGAAGATTTTTATTAAAAAATACAAAGAATATTCCAACCCTTTACAACATTAACATGTTAAACAATATCTCTAAAACAAGGTAAAGGATTATTGCACCACGAATTAAGAGTACAAATTACCTCCAACCTTGAAGACAACCATAACCAGGATCTTATCTTAATTTGGGGGGAAAACTAATTTTGTTTTTTTTCTTTTAAAGAGGTTCAAACACCAAATCACGTGAGAAATTTTCATAAGGGTTTTTAAAAAAACTTAAAGAACTTTCTCAAGCCTTGGGGATTGTGGCCTTCAATTAATTATCTCTCCTTAGTTTCTTGTTTATTGATTCTTAAACGCATGTTCTTATTAATTACTTTATCTTTGCTAAACATCACCTTTGATTTAATATAATGAGATGATTTCCATATTATTTTATTTCAGATTTTAGTAAATGACTCTAACAGTAGTTATATCATTTTGTTGGTATCGTCCAACAATTAGATAAACAAAAAAAAAAAAACATTTTTAATCTCAAAATACGGGTCTCACATGCACTAGAAAGGACTGAGTACTAAGTATCAACTGTTGACCTAATAAAAATAGAAAGAAAAGGGAAGAACAAGTACAAAATAGTGCAATATATAATTTTTTTCCCCCACCTCTATAATAAAGTATTGGACAAAGGAAGAAAGTGGCAATAGCATATGAAGGAACATGTTACCTTGATTAGCGGTGAAGTATGGGTTTGGTGTCTTAAGCCTGTCGTTTACCTTTCTAATCCGAAGATGCATCACTGGCAGTATCGCTGTCCATAGAAGAGTCCCAACTGAGAATTAGGAAGACGGATTCTTTCTAGGGCAAAAACAATCTTTGACTATCTGTCCCCATTTAAGGTTATTTTTAATTAATTAATGTTAACCAATTGCCTATTTTTATTTATTTATTTACTTGCTATTTTGACGAATCAAAATGTATGCACACACCTGCTAACGGATTGGTTCAGTTGACACATCAATTAATAAAGAGTTAAATATATTTTTAGTCCCTCAACTTTTTTCAATTTTTGTTTTTAGTCCCTAAATAAATATTTGATTGATCTTAGTTCCTGAATTTTTTTTCTTCAATATTTTTAGTTCCTAAACAAATATTTGACCGGTGTTAGTTCCTGAACTTTTTTTCTTCAATATTTTTAGTCCCTAAACAAATATTTCACCGATCTTAGTCCCTGAACTTTTTTTCCGTCAATGTTTTTAGTCCCTAAACAAATATTTGACTGGTCTTAGTTCCTGAACTTTTTTTCTGTCTATGTTTTTAGTCCCTGCCTTCAAAAAAATCATTAAATGATGATGTGTCAGTTACATTTCGCGGTGATTATTTTTCTGGCAGTTTAAAACTGCTATAATTGCTTGACTTAATATGTCATTTATCAAAGGTCGAATAAAGTCGTAGACAAGTGGTACCGGTACTCCACCATCCACCTCATTTCGGAGGACGGTTTCAACTTCGAGTGTGTCCGCTCCGTTAACGGCAAGATAGGACACGCGGAAGAGGAGACAAACTCTATGGTGTTGGTCATGCATATGTCCATGGTGAAGTAGTTTCTGGTGGCTTAAAACCGCCAAAAAATGTAAAATACCTACTAAACACTTAAGTCAACCAATTTTGGCAATTTTAAACCGCCCGAAAAATAATCATTGCAAAATATGACTGTCACGTCATCATTTAACGATTTTTTTGAAGGCAGGGACTAAAAACATTGACGGAAAAAAAGTTCAGTGATTAAGATCGGTCAAATATTTGTTTAGGGACTAAAAATATTAAAGAAAAAAAAGTTCAGAGACTAAGACCGGTCAAATATTTGTTTAGGGATTAAAAACAAAAATTAAGAAAAGTTGAGGGCCTAAAAATATATTTAACTCATTAATAAACTTATGAGGCCTAAGTTGACTCCTTATTATTATAATTTATAAATAATTTTTTAATATAGCTGAGAAAATTTGTAACCATAGCATAGCACATTAGCGCGGGAAACTTTAATTTGCTGGCCTCTTCTCGTGCTATTTTTTATGGGAAAAAAACATGTTCACTCTTACGCCATCACTATCACCATCAATTAACAAAGCAAAAAAGGTTTCGATCAATAAGATAGTTTATTCCTTCTTTTTCTTTTCTTGTCTTTAAATAAAATTAATTTAATTTCTTTGGTGCAAACCAGATGACAACCACACTGAATAAAATAATGAAAATTAAAATTTTAAGCTAAAAGGCCATTCTTTGTGTTTTTTCTATCTTATCTATCTATTTTTGTGAGCTGAACATAAAGTGACAGAATCCACATAATTTGCCATATTTTGTGCTTAATTAAAATGAATGAAGCACCACTAATGGCGGGCAAAAAAGGTTTTCGTGTAGGTGAGTGGTGGGGACTCGTATCTAAGTTTGTTACCAAACCTTGGTACGTTCTTTATTGTGTGCATTTGAATATTCAATATTTCATACTACTTCATTAATATTTCATACAAATGTGCGGTTCACTGTGAAGATGCAACTAAGTTAATGAACTAAAGACAAAGGCGCCAAACTCTTTGCTTCATTACATAAACCCTAGTTTGAACATGGATAAAGAATTTCGAAAAGGTAAGAAAACTAAGGAGAATGAATACACAAGAGTACACAAAACCTACTTCTTCCGCTTTTGAGTCCCCCATAGTTAGTACCCCTGTTCCCTAAACTTGAGGCAAGAGGGTTTAGGACATTAGGGTTCATCCCCTAAATATACATTCAATTCAATTGAATTTTAAACAACATTCGCAGTACTAGTCTAGTACTGTAAGGTTTTGGGCTTCAAAGACTAATTTTAAAATATTTTTCCTTAAGGATAATTAATGATTTCCATTCACTCATATTAATTTTTGTTTTGTAATAAAAAAAATATGAATAATTATAATAAGACTTGCTTTGTTTTTGGATAAAATATAATAAAACTTGCTTACGTAATATTTATTAAGTTTATTATTGTATTTTTTGATATAATATATAAATATATAATGTTATTTAGAAGATCTACCTTATATAACTCGAAATTAATGTAAAGAAAAAAAGGCTAAAATGTAATTTTCGTCCTCCTATTTTTTTAAATCCGCAATTTTAGTCCTTCATTTTTTAATTGAGACATTTCGTCCCCCACTTTTAAAAAATTGATAATTTTAGTCCCTATATCCAATTTCAAACATTGACAGTGTACTCTGTTAACGACTTAACATTGACTGACACGTATCTATTTATTAGTCAAATGACAAATGTTTTTATTTAATTATTTAATTGTTAACAAGCTTAATTTATAAAAAAAAAGCAATTAAACATTACACCGCGTCAACGTTTGAAATTGGTTACGGGAACTAAAATTGCATATTTTTTTAAAAGTGGAGGACGAAATGTCTTAATTAAAAAACAAGGGTACTAAAATTGCAGATATTTTAAAAGTAGGGGATAAAATGTCTCAATTAAAAAATGGAAGGACTAAAATTGTGGATTTAGAAAAATAGGAGACGAAAATTACATTTTAGAAAAAAAAATTAGAGGTTTAGAAAATTGCATTTAGAAAGTTTCTTTCTTTCTTTTTTTTTTTTTTTTTAGGTAACCGATGAGATTTCTTGGTCATGGTTGAATAACTTGAATTGATTACTTCGGTTAGTTGAACCAGATAAATTTAAATTGCAGACATAATTTTAAAGTACGCCCAATTCAGTAAATAAATGGGTTTGGGGCGTATACGACGACTGGTATAAATTGAGGGCAGTTGATTAAATAGAAATCCAGTAAAAGAATTACTAATTATATAAATTAATATGATAAAGTGATAAATAATCGAAAGGAAATATTGGTACAGAAACTAAGAATTCAATTAAATTACACCCACAGTAAAAGATTTTTTTAACCTATGGTAAGTCTCTTGACTTTTTACACTATTAGGATCGACATGTAAGAAAACGATGAAAGCAAATTCACAATATTTACAACTACAAGTAATGCCATGCATTCAGTAAAAAGAAACATTGATAAGATTAGCCTTAATTGATGTAATTCACAGATTTATAGTTTAACCAACAGCGCGATGATGAATGAACAGGTTGACAAGCAATATTGACAAGTGATATCTTTGCAAATGCAGACAGGAAATAAGAAACACAAGTAAATTTGGAACAAATTAACTAGTATGAAAAAAAAAACTGAATTAAGTAATATTTGGAATAAAAAATGAGCTTAACATAGATCGTGAAAAGTTTAATTAACAACTATGGAAATAACGAAAAGGAGATTGTTAGAAAACTGTAAAAGTTTATAAAATTAGAAAAAATCAAATATGTTGTTGGTTTCTCAAATTTGAGTCACTCTTATTTTTATCCTTCAAACTTAAATTTGTTTTTTAAGTCCTGCAATTCAAAAAAATGCTGTTTTTGATTTCTCTTCGACGTTGTTAGAGGTGATGCACACATGGCAAACATCATGTAATTTGTGGTGGTTTTTTTATCACCAGAATATGATTTTATAATTAAATATTTAAACACAATTTCTAGCAGTTTTAAATTGTCAGAATAAGTAAAGAAAAAAAAAAATCTAATTTTTAGTTAAAAAGTAGAATCTATTAAATTAAAATTATTTCATAAATTACCTGTTGAATTATGTAATAAATGTAAAATGATACAAATGACATATTGAAATCATTTTTAATATGTTTAATTTATTTTTTAGATTAAAACATTTTTAAGTTTTTTAATTATTTTTCATTCTTTTCTTATTTTTGTTTAAAGATAAAATATTTTATTAAAATCTAAAAATAAAGAGTAGTAATAGTGTAATAACTAAAATAAATAGTAAAATATTATTGAAAGAGTTTTATTAAAATAAATGTTGTAATATCAGAGTAGTTGCAATGAGAAGTTTCATTAAAGTATTGATGGTAAAAATGAAAAAAAAATCTTATAAGTTCAAACGCTATTTTAAGTAGCATATAAAAAAAAGTGGTATAATATAAGCTAATGATATAAATTTATTTTAGCATTTATTTTGGTCAAGTAAATTTATAAACTAATAAAATAAGTTATGAACTAGCTCTATTTTAAGTAGCATATGAAAAAAGGTTATAATTTAATGAGATAAATTTAATTAGCAAATATATCTATTTTGTCAAATAGATTTACAAACTATTAAAATAAGTTATAAATTAGTTGAAATGACTTATCAAACACTTTTTTTTATATTATTTTAACGTATACTTAAAAGAAAAATTTAAACCTACTTCATCAAAACTAGAAACACAATATGAACTAATTTAGATGAACTGCTTAACAAGCAATTATAGGAACACTTCATCAAAAACACTCATTTAACTTCTAAATAAAATTCTATAAACTTATCAAAGCTTTTTTAGAAAAATAAATAAAAAAACATATATGTCGATCAATTGAAAAGTTCTTATAAACTGAATGGTAATAATCCAAAGTGTATCCGTATATAGAACGTAAAAAACATTTGCTTCCATACTAAGTATCTAGTCTCAATAGGTCTCATGTTCAATTGTGCTGGAATTTGATTGGGTTAGGCCCAACCTTTTGTAAGGGCAAAAGTCAATATCTTAGAAAGGATATTTAAAGACGTCACTTAGATTTTGGCCTCGTGATAGAGATTCTATCTTTCATTTTTCGGTGCAGAACATCCTTATTATTTGACTAAAAAAAAAAAAAAATTCTTATTATAATTGGGCCCCCTTAATTATTTTCTTTTATGTTTAAAAAATTGTTGAATACCATTAATTGATATGCTATTTCACAAGTCTCGATATCCTTCTCTCTCTCTATCTCTACACTATATCTGATAAATTCCATGCACCGTTTTTATAATGGAAGAATCAATTCCACCACCTAATGTTAACCACCCTAAATTGTGCATTCCAGTTTGGGGATAATGCATTGATGTTCAACCAAACGTTACTAACCTCAAAAAACGAAGGGAATGGGCTTTGCATCTACTTTGATAAATGGGTTATTTCTCTTTTAAGATTATGACCGATTGTAGATGCAAAGTGATACCACATTATAATAGGTATATCGGTTAAAGATACAAAATCTTCTAAACTGAATATGTGTTCTTTGACTCAGTACTACACACTTGTTTTAGCACGTACCTTTCCACGTGTGAAAGTGGCTCACATCCTAACGCACTCTAGCAATGCTGCACAAAAGAAATTCAACAAGACTCACGAGTTTGATTAATAAATTTCTTTGAGTTTAATGATTATGTATTGACAGTGTAAAACAATTTTATACTGTTATTCAATCACAAATCATCGTTTATATGACTTTTAAGGTAGTTATTATAAAAGTCAACAAACTTACCATATATGGTGGATTGTTATTAAATAACAGTGTAAAACATAGTCATTTTTTCTCAATTTCTTTTGCTTATATATAAAATAAAAAAACTCACGAGTTTGGTCTCGAGAGGCTATTCAACTTTTATTAGGTCTTCATAGGTTAATGGATCCTTTCCCCAAAGCGAGCCCATTTACTCTGGGTAAGGCCCAAGATGAGAATGATTAAGAGAAATCTAGGCCTTGCTATTCTCAGCCCCTGAATTGCTATTCCCACCCCCTACATACAGGAAAAGACCCCCTTACCTCTCAGTCCTCCTCCCACCCCACCTCACCCTTTTCCCCCCGCCCCCATACCCACCTTTTTCTCACCCCCTTCCCCACTCTCTCCGTCTCATTGCCTCTCCCTCATCGCTCTCCCTCAGTCACCCCATTCTCTTCCTCTCATTGTCCTCCAACTCTCCATCTCATTGTCCCCATTTTCCTCCGTCTCTCCCTCGCAACATATTGGTGGTTGCTTATTTTTTTTGAATTTATCGCAGTACAACGAAATCGCGATTCCGTTGTATTAATTTTCAAGCAACACAACGGAATCGCGATTCCGTTGTATTGTTTGAATTTTTTTTTTAAATTTTGAATTTTTAAATTTTGAATTTTGATTTTGTAAAGTAATTTTTTTTAAAACAAAAATATTTAATTAAATTTGTATTATATATTTACAGTATTATTTTAATATTTAATTTTTATATTAAAACATTTATTTAATTGAATAAATTTTTTTGAATGAATTTTTTTTAAAATTATAAATTTATATTTATATTTTTAAATGTGTTATATTTACATTGTAAGTTTGTTTATTTAGTTATATAGTATTTGATTTTATTTATTGTTTATTGAGTTGTAAGGAATTTACTATATTTTTTTGCAGATTTACTATGGCTCGTACGACATATGTTTCGTACGATCGACGAGAGGATCCCTCCACTTTGGAGGAAGATACTGTTGTAGATGCTGGTTAGCCTGCCCAACCATCCAGGGTAGACCAGCGCTGTGTGACAGCATCTGCTCGCCGTCGTTGGGCAGAGGATACTCGTGCTGTTGGAGCAGTACAACGCGACGAGCCATAGCCAGAGGCAGACGTGCCGCCACAGCCTGAGGCAGACGTGCCACAGCCAGCAGTCGCGGTGATCCCGTTTGCTGATCGGATCATTGGACCGCCATTTCCTGGTGGTCCTGCAGTTTAAACTTTTATTTTGTATATACATTTTATTATATAAATGATGTTAATTTTTTAGTTTATTACATTTTTTTTGTAAACTCATAAACAACACGCGCGCGCCTACTAATATAATGAAAGAACAAACAATTTCTCTATTAAAATTATAGAACAAACAACAATAACAACAACAACAATGTGCAACATCATAACACTAATAAAATATAGGATTTTTGCCAAGTATTATTTTTGCCAACTATTTAAAACCAACTATCTATATGAATCCTATAAGATACATCAACCAATGTGCATTAAATTAGTATATTTATTTTGGCCAAGTCTTTAAAACCTAAATTTATACATTTCAAAAAACATTACTCAATATAAAAAATTAAAAAAAAAACCTAGAATAAATTAAAAAAATTGTGCAACAAAATCCTGATTTGGTTGTACAACGTTGTATCCTTGTACAATGGAATCACGATTCCGCTGTACACTGTACAATGGAATCGTGATTTAGTTGATAAGTGTACAATGGAATCGCGATTTCATTTTGCAAGGGGGTGAAACAAATTTGTACAACGGAATTGTGATTCCGTTGTACACTTGTTTTCCACTTCTTTTACAATGAAATCACGATTCCGTTGTACAATATACAACGGAATAGTGATTCCGTTGTACAAGGATATTTTGGGAAATCAACAAAAATCCACCCACGTGGGTGGTGAGAGTAGCAAATTGGGGGGTGAGAATAGCAAAGCCCAAAATCTAAGCTGAAATAGAGCCCATAACATACACACAGGTCTACCTAGGTTAATGAATCCATACACAAAAGAGAGGCCATTTACTCTGGGTAAGGCCCAAGATGACAATGATTACACGCGCGAACACACATACTGAGAATAATTCTCATTTTAAAAATACAAAAATTACAAAATTATGTCACAACTATATAAATAGTCAGAATTAAAAGTTAATAAGTGATTATATAATAATTTTAAAAATCAGTTATCTATTTGTTTTATAATTTTGATCATTAAATAAGATCAAATAATTTATTACCATTTATATATTTAATTTTATATAATTTTGATATAAAGTCATTTTATCATATCATAGCACGACCTTTAGAGGAACTGAAAGGACAGGTCTTATGGAAAGGGGCACGAAGCTGCGAACGTTGTTTTCTAATAGAAAATATCTTCCGGTGTATTTAATTTGACTTCGGAATAGAGCGGTTCAACCAACCTATGATTATTTTTAAAATCTTTTATATTATTAGGGCGCATTTAAGAGTTAGAATAAGATATAAAAATTAATAAAAATAGGATATGATAATATTACGATAAACTCTTATAATATTTAATGTTTTAGGTGATATATTTGTTATCCTATTTTACTTTTGAGTTAGATTAGATAATGTTAGAATATGATATAATAATATATAAAGTAAAATAGTTTATGTAATGATAATGTAAAAAAAATATACACGATTATTTAATTACAAACTGTTATATATAATAAATTTATTAATTTTATAATAATTAACTTTATTTTGAAAGAATAAAATAATTAACTTAAAAGTAATATTAATGATAATATTTAATTAATTGATAATATAATTTTTTTTATACTAATGATACATAGAAATTATTATATATATTTCTATGTCTGCTGATGCTGTGTAGGAGAAAGTGAGCAACAAGAAGTTTGATAAGAAAAGTATTGAAATAAAATTATCTTCCGATATAAATATAACAGGTCAAATTTCTTAACTTACATAAAATTATTTTTCCTACTACGTATCATTATCTAACACACACACACACACGCATCATCTTTAAACTGTTCCTTTGACAAAAAACACTGATCAAGATCGTCTACACTGTTAAAAAATTGCATAAATTTGACCGTGATTTAATTTATTCAATGACAAATTTCTCTCTTAAAATTCAGTTTAATATCTTTACAGGGTGCGATAACAGCACATCCTGCAGGGACCCATAACCATTATTCTGTTTTGAGTGTTTTGTTTTTAGCATCAAATTCTTCATTCTTCAGATTCGACTCTTCAAACTCACAACAAAAAAGAAGAACTAGAAACCATGGTAAAGGATAGAAACGTTGGTGTTGCATTGGACTTCTCCAAGAGCAGCAAGATTGCTCTCAAATGGGCAATTGAAAACTTGGCTGATAAAGGCCACACCTTTTACATCATCTATGTCAACCCCGATTCTTCGGATGATCGTAACCAGTTGTGGGCCAAATCTGGTTCTCGTGAGTGCTTTTCTTTTTCTGTGCTTTTCATTTGGGTTCTTGTAAATTTATCTCATCCTCTGTTTTCCCCTGTTTTCCTCTGTTTTGCTTTTATGTGGTTAGATTTGATTTTGGTTCTCTTTGTAGCTCTGATTCCTTTGACAGAGTTCAGAGAGGCAGAGATTATGAAGAACTATGGCGTGCAAAGTGATGCTGAGGTCCTTGATTTGCTTGACACTGCCGCTAGACAAAAAGAGGTTTCTTACTTTCTTTTGTTTTCTCTGTTTCTCTCTGTTTTCATATAGTGCAGAGTGAGTGAGTTGTTACTTTAGAAATAGATTCTTAGTTTTGCCCATGTTCTTCTTTTGTGATTATTGTTGAGGTTTTGGTTTTTTAGGTAAACGTTGTGGTAAAATTGTACTGGGGTGATGTAAGAGAGAAACTTCTGGACTCCATTGAAGAACTGAAGCTGGACTCTTTGGTCTTGGGAAGCAGAGGTCTAGGCACAATTCAAAGGTGATTGTTTCTTCTGATCTCCTGCTTTTACTTTTCTCTTGCAGTTTTGCACATGTTACTTTTTTTTTTTTTAAACTAGTTTGATTTATGTTTGGGAAATATATAACATGAAAGACAAGTTTATTAAAATTTATTGTTTTCTCTTTACACTAACATGTTTTCTTCACATATTTGTGGATCAAAGTTTATTAAAATTTATAAAATCAATGAATGAGATTCATTAAATAAGAAAGAAACTCGCACAATTTAATGATTTTTATCAAATTTGAGCTAACAATAAAAACTATAGTGACAATAGTGAATTTCTAATATTTTTCTACTTGAAATTACTTTCCCTTAAAAAGAGCAGTAGTTTCCCCCTTAATTTTTAGTTTTTACCATATAAAAAAAAGGATTAAACTAGTCTTTGTTAATCATGATATGGATCTCTTCAACATTTTTGTCTGTGTTGTAACTGTGCTTAATCGTCAAATTAGTTTATTTTCTGTAAAAATTAAATTGCTCTCTGTAAACATCCTTTTAATATATCATTACTTGTTGGAATCTATCCATCTTTCGTTTATTATGATTTGAGTATCATGGACATGGGTGTTTGTGTTGAAAACATAGGATGATATTGGGAAGTGTTAGCAACTTCCCAATATCATCCTGTGTTGTAACTTCCCAACTTCTCAACATTTTTGTCTGTGTTGTAACTGTGCTTAATCGTCAAATTAGTTTATTTTCTGTAAAAATTAAATTGCTCTCAGTAAACATCCTTTTAATATATCATTACTTGTTGGAATCTATCCATCTTTCGTTTATTATGATTTGAGTATCATGGACATGGGTGTTTGTGTTGAAAACATAGGATGATATTGGGAAGTGTTAGCAACTTCGTGATGACTCATGCTCCATGCCCAGTGACCATTGTCAAGGACTAGCACTAAGTAGATGATCAATTTGGGAGAACATTCACATCTCTGATAGTCTTTTTCATTCAGTGTACTTTGGCTATACTACATAATGAATTTTTTTTTTTATATTTTATTTTTATAAAGACATAATGAAATTTTATATGTATTGTTGCTTAGAAGTTGTGAATCAAGACTATAGTTTATATATGAGGTGCTGTAATATGTATTCACCCTTTACTTATCCAAGGAATGGGAGCAGTAATGAAATATGACTACTACACACCGTAAATTTTTTTTTTTTTATTCTACTGTAAATTAATTTGAGTTCTAGTAATAGGTACCTGAATTTATGATTTTCTTTTGTCCTCGGAGACACAGGGAGACAATGGACTTTGTGCTTTGGCCTTTGTAGGGGTGGGTATATGGGCTTGGGCCCGCGGACCGGCCCGTTAAGTCTGCGGACTTTGCAGTTAACGGGCCTAAATTTTTTTTCATTGTATAATAATTCCGGATTTTGAGCCCGGCCTGCGAAGTCCGCGGATTTAACCGGCTTAGCCCGCGGGACCCGCAAAGCCCGTTAATAAGAAAAACTTTGCATTTTGCATAAAGACACAAGAGAAGAGTCTCTTAGTTTTGCTTTAGAATTTCATACACTACTAGTAAGTAAGTAAAATTGTGTTTTGCTTAGGAATAATAATAAACTTGGTGATGAAATTGTAATTTAAATTTAGGAATTTGCTTATATTTCTCAATCACCAATTCACCATCAGTAACATTGTGTACAAATGACAATGAGTAGTAACAAATTTAAGGTTTTTAAGTTTTTCTTTTTTAAAAAAAAAAATCACCATTTTTATTGGGTTTGCGGGTCGGCCCGTTTAACCTCGGACTTTGCGGGGCGGACACAGACCCAAAAATAAAGATCATTTATTTCGCGGACCAGGTTTGGCCCGGCCCGTCAAAATGTGGGCTTCGCTGGCCGGGCCTTAAACGAGCCGGGCCGGCCCGTATACCCACCCGTAGGCCTTTGGGAGTTTAGTTGACTATAGCAGGTATTGATGTCTTATTTGACTATTGACTACTGTTACAGCACAAGTTACTTGCTAAACACTAAACAGAATAATTAAGAGTATTGATATTGATAAATGTGAGAAGGAAAATCAAATTGTTATAGTAATTTTATGAAGTTGATAAGTAAACGAATAACTGATAAAATGTAATAAATTTGGTACATTTTTCATTAGTGAGTCATTTCACGAAATTATTTTTATATCATTAAAAAATTTTCTTCTTATTAATAGACTCCGCAAGTGAGTGCAGGGTTCATTGTCTATATATAGGACTGATGAAGAATTTCGATTAGTTAAATAATTCATTGAATTTATGAATAAGGATTGAATCATAGCACCGAGAATTAACAGAATAAGGATTGCAAATCAAACAAGAAAATGAACTTTACTTCCCTGTGAAAACAACTAATAATGCATTTTGCCCCCTTAAGATTCTTATGTTCCAAAGTCCTTAAGCTTGACATAAAGGGTTAAAAAGTCGTAGCTCTGGCCTGGTGATGACAATTGCCTTATGTTTAGTGCATGGTAAAGAACATATGTGTAACTGCTTTGGTAATCTGATTTTAAGATGCAAATATTGACCTAAAGCCAAATTAACCAGTTCAATGGCAAGAGTTACAGCTGCAATTTGCATATTATTATACGCACTGTCCTTCATAACCTGGCAAAGAAATTTCAATCATTGCAAAACACCAGCTTGCTTTAAGTTTCTAAATCATCAAGAGTAAGAACTTTAAGAAATAGAAAGGTGCTATATAATTTATTTATTTATTGAAAAGTCAATAACAACCTTGGATTTCTTTGACATGGAGAAATCCTATATTACAACTTACAATCATCATTTTAACAGCAAAAACCCAATGACAAGCACACACACAATTCCTTATAACTTCTAAGTCTCACACCACATCATCAAATCAAATCTATTTAGAAGCAGAAAAAAGGCTTTCATAGCGTCCCTTGAAAAAGGCAAAAACTGGGTCTCTAGGGGGCAGACTTTCTTTGACAACTGGATGATTCACAAGTTCTTGGCTCCACTTGTAGAGCTTAGGAAATTTCTCACTGCTTAATAACTCCAATCCCCCTAATTCTTGAAACAAAGGAATCCAAAATGCTATGTAGACAGCAGCAATATCTACAAATCCAAACTCCTCTCCTCCAAAGAACTTCTTGTCCTCAAGTTCATTCTCAAGAAACTGCAGAGCCTCAAATGTTTCTTCGACATTCTTCTCACGCTCTTTCTCATCAACAGTAAAAACAGAATTCCATGCAGGAAACACAACCTGATTTCATAAATCAGAATATTTATTAGTGATTATTTTATAAAATTATTAGGACAAGCAGAATTTAGATTGAGTTATGTGGAAACAAATATGGTACAGAATTCTTCAAATCATAATAACTTGAGGAGTAGTTCTTAAGTGAATCACTAATATGATTTTAGACAAAGTTGATACAATTAATGAATGAAAACTATTCAAAATTTTTCATGGTTCTGAGAGTTAATTGACTATTGAGTTCTCTAACATACATATATTTGAAGATTTCACATTTAGGATATATATGTTTGGATTTTTGAGAGTAAAATCAATTTGAGGTCATGTTTGGTTATCCTCAAAAGTATATTTGAGAGCAAAATTTTGCCTGCAAACTTAATTTTTGAGAAACAAGACTTGGATACTTTCACAAACTCAGTTTGCAAACTTAAGTTTGCAAACTTTAATCCAAACATATACTTATATATCATGCAAGGTGATGTTTTGAGGACAATTCGTACACAAAGGAATTAGAATACCTTGTCATCTATAAATTTGGACCAGAAACGAGCCAAGGCTCTTTGGTAAGGATCAGAAGGCAAGATGGGGTTGTGTTTCCATGTCTCATCGATGTACTCAACAATGACAAGGGACTCTGCTATGGGCTTCTCATTGTGAACAAACACTGGAACCTTCTTGTGAACTGGGTTATATTTGAGGAGCAGATCACTCTTGTTGAACAGATTTTCTTCCACATATTTGTATTCAACTCCCTTCAACTTGAGAGCAATCTGAACCCTGCTAACGAATGCGCTTCCCGTAACTCCCAAAAGTATCACCTCTTCTTGACTTGCAGCCATTGCAGCACTTCAATTCCAATGACTTAGAACAATCAATTCCAAAGTCTTATTTTGGTATAGAGTCACAAGGCTTCAGGCTTTATAGAGCTAAGAAGATTAACTTAATATAATATTTTTTTTTTTTTGAGAATCAACTTAATATAATATTTATTATTTAATCTATGCGTTCTTGACTATAATTCTGTATGGATAAAAGAAATTACAGAAAACTTCGCTGAGTCAATGGCTTACAAGTGATGTAAGGAATTGCATCAGCAATATAGACTATAGTAATAATAGAATTGAGCCGTGCCAAATGGAAATTGTATACATTGGTTCACTTATCTACGTCGGAGCACAGAACACGTTACATGATAGTTACAAAGCTGTCATCGAGAGGTTGCTGAAGGAGGTTCCCTGTGAAAGCCATCATAAAGGGTTTTTAAAGTTGTATATCTGGTTTGGCGATGACAATTGTCTTATGTTTAAGGCACGGTAAAGAAGATATATGTAATCACTTTCCTAATCTGATTTTTAATATGCAAATATATTGACCTAAAGCAAAGCCAAACCAGTTCCATGGCAAGAGTTACGGCTGCAATTTTCATACTACATTGTTCTTCATAATCTGGCAAAGAAATAAAATATCAGTTTGCTTCAAGTTTTTAAATCATCAGGAGTAGGAACTTTGTGAAATAGAAAGATGCTGTATAATTTATTCATTGAAATAGCAAACGTCAAGAACAACCTTGGATTTCTTTGACATGGAGAAATCCTAGATTACAACTTAGAAGCATTATTTTGAAACGAAATCCTAACAGCAATAACTCAATGACAAACAAGTAGTCCACACCACACACACAATTTTCCTTAGAAATTCTGAGTCTCACATACAAGAAATCTATTTTGAAGCAGTAAGGCTTTCATAGAATCCTTTGAAAAATGCAAAAATTGGGTCTCTAGGGGGCAGACATTCTTTGACTACTGGATGGTTCACAAATTCTTGGCTCCACTTGTAGAGCTTAGGAAATTTCTCACTGCTTAATAACTCCAACCCTGCTATTTCTTGAATCAAAGGGATCCAAAATGCTATGTAGATACCTGCAATATCTACCAGCCCAACCTCCTCTCCTCCAAAGAACTTCTTGTCCTTGATCTCATTCTCAAGAAACTGCAGAGCCTCAAATGTTTCCTCAACATTCTTCTCACGCTCTTTCTCATCAGCTGTGAAAACAGCTTTCCATGCAGCACCCACAATCTGATTTCATAAATCACAGTATTTATTAGTGCTTAATTTATAAAATAATTAGGACAAACATAATTGAGTTACATATAGACATATAGAATGAAGAGCAGTGCTAGCAAAACCATCTCTACATTCTTTCTAACAACTACACTGTGGAATAAAATTGATTGAAAACTACAAAATTAGGAGAGATTCAAAAGTTTGATTTTCCAAAATTTGTAACTTTTAATAAATTTTAGCTAATAATAGATAATGTGTTGAAAAGAACGTGTTACAGACCGTGTTGCTAATATTTTTAGTACAATCAAATATGACACATAATAGTAATACCCCACCCATTAAAAAATTTCCCAAAATCCTATACATAAAGATTACAGATCATAATAATCGGAGGCAGAACTTGATCAATCATTAATATGATTTTAGACAAAGTTGATACAATTAATGAATGGAATTTATTCAATTTTTTTTTTCATGTTTCTCTGACTTATTTCAAGATTTCACATATAGATATGAAAGGTGATGTTTTGGGGACAAATCAGCACATATAAAAAAAATTAAGAAGATTTTTCAAAAGTTGACTAACCTTGTCATCTATGAACTTGGACCAGAAACGAGCCAAGGCTCTTCGGTAAGGATCAGAAGGCAAGATGGGATTGTGTTTCCATGTTTCATCAATATACTCAACAATGACAAGGGACTCTGCTATGGGCTTCTCATTGTGAACAAACACTGGAACCTTCTTGTGAACTGGGTTGTATTTGAGAAGCAAATCACTCTTGTTGCCCAAATTTTCTTCCACATATTTGTATTCAACTCCCTTCAACTTGAGGGCAATCTTCACCCTGCACACAAATGGGCTTCCAATAACTCCCAAAAGCGTCACATCTTCCTGACTTGAAGCCATTGCAGTACTTAAATTCCCAAAGATTTAGGACAATCAATTCGGAAGACTTGTTTTGGTCTCAAATTGCTAAGGCTTCTGGATTTATAGATCTAGAAAGATTAATTTAGTATAATATAATATTCAGTCTACGCTTTGTTGAAAGTGGAAAAGAGGCGTTAATAAATGAAGAATTATTTTATTCTACAACTTTTTATAACACTTGTGATATTACTATTTTTTAGTCTTTTCCACACACCAACAACCTTATTAAAAACTTCTTTTTTTATCTTGTCATTTCTTTTGTGTTTTCTCATAAATTAATGCATACAGATCATGTAAATATATAGATATCGCGCATGAGAACATTCCAGAAACAAATAGAAAAAACAACCTTCGCTGTCGAGAAGACTCCATAATCGTTAATTAATGACTTAGAAGTTAGAAGTGATGTAAGGGATTACATCAGCAATATCGTAGTAATATAATTGAGCCGTACAAAATGAAAATAATATACAGTAACAGTACTGGTTCACGTTATATTATATACGTGGGAACGTTACTTGTACAAATTTACAATCTTTCTCCATCTATTGTTTTCACGTGCGGCAGAATTGTGATAAAATATTCTACCTATTAAAAGAACAATTATAATTACCAAATTAAATTATATATATTTTTTTAGACTTTAGAGTAATGCCATCTAAGTAACTATAAATATTAAAAGTATATTATCCGTAATGCCGTACACTAATATTGCTAAATAATTAAAAGCACCAGCCCACAAAATAACTAGCGTATGTGCCTTGTATCCCATCAACTTGTTCCCCCAAAGCCTGAGTGTTTAACACCCAACAAGTGATACCCCTGGTACATTAACGATACAATATAGTTGGAAGAGAGATAGAGAGAAATAAAAAGTCTTGAAGAGGTGTTTAAAGTAAATAAGTGTTCATGTGTCAGTAACATATTTCAAACTACTTGCCCACTGCCCACCAACTATTTGATCTATTTGTATCGTCCTCTGCATTGACAAATTTGTGTAGTAATTAAGTATCTTTCTCTCCTTTGCCACTACCTCTCATAAGAGATTGTGTCCATTCCCCCACAGCCTTAAACCTGCCAAACCATCAACATATCGTTGGTCTGAGTGGTATTAAACTCGATTTCCTTAAGCAAGGTCTCGAGTTTAAGTCTTGTGGATGGAAAAAATGTGGTTGGAAGAGGAGATCCCACTAAGTAGCAGTCAAGATCCCCGACAGAGATTAGTTATCGGCAAAGCCAGTGGATACTTCGTACCAATATCATGGTATAAAAAAAAAAAAAACCACCGGATCATCTTGCCATTGTATCCGATCCAATCACTTCACATTCCAACCTATTTAACTCGATATCAAACAATCCCCTGGGAAATCAAACCAACATTGTAAAGGATACTGGAAATCACAATTAGCTTTTATCCATTACCAAGACAACAGTTTCACTTCCTCCATAACTTCATGTGACTCTTTCCTACACGCTGAAAAAACAAGAGCCTTTCTATTTTTCCATATTGCCTATACAATAATGAACCAGACTAGTTGCCAAACTCTGATATTTTTTGAATCCCCAACAACCAGCCCCCTAAACTGCAAAAAAATTATTTTGACATCATTGTGCAGAGCCCCTTTGTCCCCCCCACACCAAAGAAAAGAACTCACATTCAAAATAAGTGGCTCAAAGTTTCCTCTCCCTTATAAGTTATAACATCCTTGACAAACATTACTACTAGGAGGTATTATGTTTCTACGAATTAGGTTCTGCCTAGTAGGAATCCAGTCATAAAACATCTTCCAAAACAAAAGATTAAACCTTTGACGACACTTTAGATGACCATAATAATTTAAACGTCACATCCTCTTCAACTTGCCTCTGATACAAGCTACGCACTTAAGTATTACTATATGAATTAATCCATAGTTCATGAATGATTGAGTAGCTGAATCAATTTAAAGCTGTTTTTCTTTAGGCCTTAAGGCAATGTTACACTGGTTTAAAAATTGGTGTATGTGTGGACATGGGATGACATAAATGCTAAAGGATAGGAATTTAATTCTTTCTTTTCTGTATGTGGGTTCGTTCCATTTGATGTTATTAAAATTTCTCTTGCTAGACAAATCCTTTTGAAGGAGATCCTACAATGCTTAGGAATTAATTGAGTAATTGTGATCGATTAAAACTACTGTAGTTTAAACCAGGGACAGCCTTAAGGTAAAGGAACTAAAGCTTAAGCTTTAGGCCCACCAATAAGAAAATTATTTGCTATTAGTATTTATAAAGCAAGAAAAGCCTCATGTGTTGACAAAAAGACCATATATGTTGACAAAAAAAAGTCTGATATATAGCTCTTATTTAAAGTAATAAAATTTCTTTTGAAATTTGTTTTAGGCCTTACTTATTGTTGGATCGGCCTTGGTTTAAGTTCGTGTGATAATTTTTAAAATGAGTCTCTGCCGAAAGACTGATTATCAATTTACCATTAGTGTTTTACCCGACAATATTAGATATGTCTCTCCCTTCTACCACTTTTATATAATGTTTTAGATAAGTTTAAAATTCGGCTTCAAATTAAATCACATTAGACCATAAACGCTCAGGTTGACAAATCTTTGTATCATAAATGATTCAGGGCTGATAATAATTGCCCAAAATTATTATGTACTGAAAATTTAAACCTAGATTGAAGACGTGAATCCATTGATAAAAAGAAAAGAGAAGAGCAAAAAATAAATAAACAAATTTAATTATAAACTTAAAATAGATAAATAAAGTTATTAAGTTAAGAATAATTAAATCTAATTACTGTAAAAAAAAACTTCTCTCTTCTAAATAAATCTACCAATTTGAAAAAAATAAAAACGGAGTAAGAAGAAATTTTAACATTCTTCCTTCAAAATTCTGAACCAAATATGAAAATTTAGAAAAATGTCTTCCTTTTCCTCTAACGAAACCATACAGGGATAGGGATAACAAATGATTAGACAACTTTAGTTAGGAACATTTACAATTCAACCATTTTCTGATTTTCTCATCCAGGTAATAGGAGGATTACATTAAAACAAGAAAAGGAAATCAATATCCAGAGTTTAACATGCTTGAATCATAGTATCAAGGATAAAGAGACTACGCCTTTCGAAAAAAAAAAAAGAAGTTAAATTACAATTTTGGTTCTTAATTTTTCAAATTCATGATTTTTGTCCCCCTAATTTTTAATTGTAACATTTAGTCTCCTTAGTTTTACAAATTGACGATTTTGGTCCCCCTATTAGGTTATTAACTAATAATTGTGATTAGTAAAATTATTAATTTAATTAAAAATTAATTAAAAATTATTAATTATTAAAAAACTTTAATAAAGATTATTAACCCTAATCTCTTCTTCCCAACCCCTCTTTCTCAACATAAACTCTAATTATAAAGTTTTTTTAATAATTAATAATTTTTAATTAATTTATAATTAACTTAATAACTCTACTAATCAATTATTAGTTAATAACATAACAGAGGAACCAAAATCGTCAATTTGTAAAATTAGAGGACCAAATGTTACAATTAAAAATTAAGGAGACCAAAATCATGAATTTAGAAAATTAGGAAGACCCAAATTACAATTTAGCAAAAAAAAAAAAAAAAAAAGATAAAGAGACTACGGTTTGCACATCAAACAAGAAAATGAACTTCCCTGTGAAAGCCATCATAAAGCGTTTTTAAAGTTGTATCTCTGGCGATGACAATTGTCTTATGCTTAATGCATGGTAATGATTTTCAATATGCGAATATTAACCTAAAACAAAGTAAAATCAGTTCCATGGCAAGAGTTACAGGTGCAATATACTACATTGTTCTTCATAATCTGGCAACAAAATTCCAATCATTGCAAAACACCAGCTTGCTACAAGTTTCTAAATCATCAGGAGTAAGAACTTTGAGTAATAGAAAGATGCTATATAATTTATTAATTGAAATAGCAAAATGTCAGGAACAACCTTGGATTTCTTTGACATGGAGAAATCCTAGATTACAACTTACAACTTACAAGCATCATTTTGAAACGAAATCCTAACAGCAATAACTCAGTCACAAACAAGTAGTTCCACACACAATTTTTCTTAGCAATTATGAGTCTCACTATATATCAATCTATTTTGAAGCAGAAAGGCTTTCATAGCGTCCTTTGAAAAAGGCAAAAACTGGGTCTCTAGGGGGAAGACTTTCCTTGACAACTGGATGGTTCACCAATTCTTGGCTCCACTTGTAGAGCTTAGGAAATTTCTCATTGCTTAATAACTCCAACCCTGCTATTTCTTGAATCAAAGGGACCCAAAATGCTATGTAGACAGCAGCAATATCTACCAACCCAATCTCCTCTCCTCCAAAGAACTTCTTGTCCTTGATCTCATTCTCTAGAAACTGCAGAGCCTCCAATGCTTCCCCAACATTCTTCTCACGCTCTTTCTCATCAACTGTGAAAACAGATTTCCATGCAGCACCCACAATCTGATTTCATAAATCATACTATTCATTAGTGATTATTCTATAAAATTATTTGGACAAACATAATCGAGCTACCAATACACCCTCCGGTATATTTTTTCTAACGCATACTATACTTAAATTACAAAATTAGTGAGAAACAAGAAGTGTGACCTATCAAAATTTATAATTTTAAATAAATTTCAGCCAATAATAAAGAATGTATTGGCTATCATTTCTGGTATATGAAACATAATACCTTCTACCCCATCCCTAAATTAATTTTTTCCCCCAAAATCCTAAACGAGTCCATAAAGATTACACATCATAATAACCGGAGGTAGTTGTTAAATGAACTTGACCAATCATTAGTATGATTTTAGACAAAGTTGATACAACTAATGGATGAAATTTATTCAACTTTTTTCATGGTTCTCTAACTTATCCCAAGGTTTCACATCTAGATGTCATGAAAGGTGATGTTTTGGGGACAAATCAGTACAAAGCAAGAAAAGAAGAAAAGTTGAATTACCTTGTCATCAATGAATTTGGACCAGAAACGAGCCAAGGCTCTTTGGTAAGGATCAGAAGGCAAGATGGGGTTGTTCTTCCATGTCTCATCGATGTACTCAACAATCACAAGGGACTCTGCTATGGGCTTCCCATTGTGAACAAACACTGGGACCTTCTTGTGAACTGGGTTGTATTTGAGAAGCAAATCACTCTTGTTTGCCAAATTTTCTTCCACATATTTGTATTCAACTCCCTTCAACTTGAGGGCAATCTTCACCCTGCAAGCAAATGGGCTTCCAATAACTCCCAAAAGCGTCACATCTTCCTGAGTTGAAGCCATTGCAGCACCTCAATTCCAAAGTCTTAGAACAATAAATTCAAGAGATTTATTTTGGTCTCAGATTCCTATCGCTTCTGGCTTTATAGAGCTAGAAAGATGAACTTAGTGTAATATAATATTCAGTCTTTGCGTTGTTGACTATAAAAGAAACTGGAAAAGAGGCGTTAATAAATTAAGAATTATTATATTCTAGAACCTTTTATAACACTTTCTGTTATATTGTTTTTTAGTCCTTTCCAGTTTCCACACACTAATTATCTTATCCCAAACATCTTTTTTATCTTTTTGTATTTCTTTTGTGTTAAATTTTTGTGTGCTAAAAATACAATTTCTCATAAATGAATGCACACAGATGTAAATAGATATCGCGGATGAGAATAATCTAGCGATAAAAATAGAAGGATTAACTAAATTTTTACTCCTTAAATTTTTTTAAAATTTGACTTTTAGTCTTTAAATTTTAATTTAACTGGTTAAGATCTTTAAACTTTTGAAAATTCAGTTTTTAGTTCCGAACAAAATTTTAACTGGTCAAAATTTCTAAATTTTTTAAAAATTCGATTTTTAGTCCCTAAACTTTTTAGAAATTCAGTTAAAAATTGAATATTTAAAAAATTTAAAGATCTTGACTAGTTAAACTAAAATTTAAGGACTAAAAATTGAATTTTTAAAAAATTTAAAAATCTTGATTAATTAAATTAAAAATTAAAAATAAAATTTTAAAAAAACTTATGGACTAAAAATTTAATTAATCCAAAATAAAAAAAAACAACCTTCGCTGTCGAGAAGACTCCATCGTCAATGGCTTAGAAGTGATGTAAGGGATTACATCAGCAATATCCTAAAAATAGAATTGAGCTGTACAAAACGGACAGTAACACTGGTTCACGTTATATACGTGGATGGGAGAATATTTACGCTGGGTTCGGTTCAATGGGAAGAAAATACATGAAATAAAATAAAAATGTAAAGAATGAAAATTGATAAAAAAGAGATAAAAGTATAATAAAAAAGAGTGAAAAGTTGGATTATTTATTTGAAGTGAAAGAGAGTGAAAAAGAGATAAAAAATTTAAATTAAAGTGATTTGATAGGTAAAAAAAATATTAAAAAAATATATTTTATTAATATTTATTATTGTTACTTTATTATTGTTATTATTATTTTTACTGTTATTATTATTATTATTATTATTATTATTATTATTATTATTATAGGGGGAAGGGGATAATCGACGTTTATGATACTAACCAAAAAAAAAGTATGTTGCATTGCACACGTTCATGCTGCCATAATTATAGGGGAGGAAGAAGAAGATATCCGAATATGATTTACCATAATCAGTTATGATATTGATAAAAACCAAAAAAATAAATAAAGAGAGAGAAGTATGGTGCACACATTTACTGTTCCTTTCATTTCTCTTTCACATCAATTTTGCAATGAAAGTAGAAATGGTAGGTCTCACAAAAGTTTTAAACCTTTCATCCTTGATCTTTTACACCAACCAAATACACCATCATTTTTACTTTTACTTTTTTTCATCCCTCTTTCACTTTCACTCCCTAACTTTCATTGCAAATGAACACTATCTTATAATTCTATTGTTTTAAAGTGTCAGCAGAATTGTGAGAAAATATTCTACCTAAAAAAAATTATAATTACTAAATTAAATAATAATAATCTATTTAGACTTTATACTCTAGAGTAATGCCATATAAGAGCAACTTTATCAAGGGATCGTGGCACAGTTCGTGAGACAATGATCCCGCATAGGCAACATTCGACTATTGGAGTGGACACATGCGTTCGCCACGATGGAGGATTTGTTCGTCACCAAGAACGGGTTCGTTAGGAATTAAAAATTAATTTTATTTAAGAGTGTACTGTAGAAACTGAGCTTATTACCATTTGTTTCCTTGCAGCTAAAATTTAGACAAAAAAATGGTAGCAAAAAAAAATAATAATAAAAAAAGAGTAAGGCAGCAACGTTATTTTTTTCCTACATTGGATACTAGTGAAACTACTTGAAAATAAAAGTTAAGATATTTATTGTTATGAATTTTTCTTAATTTTAAATTTATTGCAAATCCAAAAAATTAATATAATGTATTTCTTTTATTTTTAATTTATTAATTTTTGAAGAAACAAATTATGTTTCAAGAATAAATATTTTTTGACATATTTATTATTTCAAAATTAAATTACAAATCAATTATTATTTTAAAACAAAAATATATAAATATAAAATTATAAACATGTGGGGTAACATGTGAGACCCAATTTAAGTTCTTAGTAAGTTCACCATTGGAATAAAAAGTTGGTAGAATTCTTAAAAGTGATGTGGCAACATGTGATCCACCAAAAATAGCTTAAGAACCAATGTGTAGGATTGTCATTGTGGATGCTCTAAGTAACTAAAATTATTGAAAAGTATAATTATCCGTAATGTCCTACACATATTTTGGTAATTAATCATCGGTAAACGTTGAAAGTATACCCTATTTTTCAAGTGCATGAGTAAAATGAAAAGGAAGATAGAGAGAAAAAAAAATAATAAATGTGAGATGTAATATGATAAAACATAATAATCCTTAATTATTTATGATGTTGATGACTTATATTTTTTTTATTAATTAATAATTCATGTTCTGCACAGATGTTAAGGTTATGATTTACAATTTTTAATATATTTTTAATTAATTTTTAATTTTATATAAATATATATTTTTTTAATCAATATAAATATATGTTAGTATATATATATAATTTTATATTTACACATCTTATACTATTTTAATATATATATATATATATATATATATATATATATATATATATATATATATATATATATATATATTGAATATACTCAAATAATTTTTTGTGTCAGTCAATAATTTATCTCCCAACTTTTTTTGGGTTTTCTAAGTTTCTTGTGCGAGACATTAAAAAATGTGGGCTAAATTATTATTTTGGTCCTTTATATTTTAGTATTTTTTATTTTGGTCCTTTAAGTTTTAAAAGTCTCATTTTAGTCTTTTATATTTTCAATTTCAAATGGTTCTATTTTGGTCATTTTAAACAAAAACATTAAATATGTTAACAGAAAAGTGTGACGTGTTTATTAACGCTAATTAGGATGATGATGCAGAATGTTAATTGAAACGATGATTTTTTAAATAGTTCCATTTTGGTCCTTTATATTTTTTAAATGGTTCCATTTTGATATTTTAAGTTTTTTTAAATGATTTCATTTTGGTCCATCAAGTTTGCGAAATGGTACATTTTGCGAAATGTAACTGTTAGGATCAAACTTAGGAATTTTACAACATTGGAGGACTAAATGTCTCTATTTTAAAATAGATGATCAAAATTACAGATTGTGCAAAATAGGAGGATCAAAATTGCATTTAAGACTTTTTTTTAAAAACTTAAAATGGAGTATTTTGAATTTAAAATAGTAAAATAGTATATTTTTCTTTACATGGTGTAAGTTCGACATGTGGAAGTCGACTTTTGTTAAAGCAATTTCTAGTAATTTTTTATCCTCAGAAAATTTTGTAGTGTTTTAAAACCCTTTAAAAGTATAAATATATATAAAGCAAAGTCAACTTCAAGATGTCTAACTTATACCAAGTAGGCAAAATGATTAAAAAATATACTACTTTAGTAATTTAAAAACCAAAATACTTCCTTTTGATACAGAAAAGAACCTACATCTATATGTGAAAAATAAGTAAAGAAATTGTTGGAAACGGATAGCGGTGTCACGCCACTACCAAAAATATTAGATTTCTCCTTAAATTTGTAGTATAAGGAATAACCTAGGTTATACTTCTCGAAGACACAAATTAATTATATTCTGATCTTATTGAATATTGATTTGGTAGAGGCTAATGAGAATTCCAAACTCTATAAGGAGAAAGTGAAGCATTTCCAAGATAACATGATATTGCGAAAGAAGTTCTCAGTTGGCCAAAAAGTGTTTTTGTTCAACTCTCACCTTAAGCTCTTAGCAGGTAAGCTTCGTTCTAAATGGGGCAAACCTTTTGTTGTTACTAATATATTTCCCTATGGCCCAATTGAGATAAAGAATGAGGCTACAAGCAAGAATTTCAAGGTGAACTCACCAACTACAGTTCTATTTGGGTGTGCCACCTTCTACAAAATTTGCTTGATCTCTTTATTAAAAACTTCATTTTGTCCATTAGTTTGGAGATGATAAGCTGTGACAACTTTATGCACAACCCCATACTTTTGAAACAGAGCCTCCATGGTCTTATTGTAGAAATCACTCCCTTGGTCACTAATGATAGCTTTTGGCACCTCGATCTTGCAAAAAATATTAGACCTATCAAAATCAACAACAACTTTAACATCATTAGTCTTGGTGGCCCTCGCCTCCACCCATTTAGAAACATAATCAATAGCAAATAAGATGTATGAATAACCAAAAGATAAAAGGAAGGGGCCCATAAAATCAATACCACAAACATAAAAAATCTCACACATATATGGGGCATCCCACACATAGTACTTGACATCACTCCTAAGTTTAACTATCTATTTTTTAGATGCTTGTGAAGGAAAAACAGAAACAAGGTAATTAACTATAACTGCAAACCAAGGGGTAGAAGGATGCAATCGCATAAGGTGCTCATCAGGAAAATCATTTCTAATGGGTAAAGGGTTAGTTTTCCTCTTTCTCCTGCTCTAATGTCAACCACCAAGTTCTCTACACCATTCTTGTCTCTAATCTCTATGTCAAACTCTTGGAGGAGAAGCATCCACCGAATTAGCCTCGGTTCAGTATCAGACTTCTTCAACAAGAATTTCAATGCATGGTCAGAGAAAACAATAATATGGGAACCAAGCAAGAGCGAAATTTATCTAATGCACTTTCTCAATGGTGGTGTAGTTAGCTTAGGCTGTAGCTAATGTGTCGCTAGAAAAAATATTGCTAAAATTCCTCAATAAAACAATTCAATAAAGCACTTTACTAACAATATTGATCTTAGTTTATTGTTTATTAACATATAAAAGGCACCGAGAAAGGCATGATATAAATGAATTCAAAAAGATTGAATCTTACCAATAAAAGCACCATTACATATATTGGTCTATAAACCAATTTAGTAATAATAAAAATAAACATTCAAAATAAGGATGTTTTCCTTTTATTGATTGCAGTAGCCAAAATATCAATAAGATCAAGATAGAAGTGAGAAAACATTGATTATAAACACACACACACACACACACACACACACACACACACACACACACACACACACACACACATATATATATATATATATATATATATATATATATATATATATTAATTTTATTAAAAATATAAAAATTATTTAATATTTACTATGTAAATAATTAAAATATTCAACAAAATATATTAAATATTGTTTACTAAATAGTTCGAATCACTCATTACCATAACTCATTTGTTTATTTTATTGATTGAATTGAAATAGCAAAAATTTCAACAACATCCTTGAATTTTTTTGGCATGGAGAAATACAATCTTGAAACCTCCATGGAAATTCTAAGCCTCACTATATTCTTTGTTTTAGCAAGGCTTTGAGTCCGAGCCTTTAAATAGGCAAAGAATTGGTCCTTAGTAGGCATAATTTCTTTGACAACTGGATGGTTGCGAAAGTCTTGGCTCCATTTGAAGAGCTTGGGAAATTTCTCACTTGTAAACAATTGCAGCCCTGCTATATCTTGAATTATGGGAATGAATACAACAGCAATATCCACATAACCAAACTCCTCTCCACCAAAAAACTTGTCCTTCAGCTCATTCTCAAGAAAATTCAGAGCCTCAAATAATTCTTTAGTAGCCTCCTCACGCTCTTTCTCATCAACCACAAAAACAGATTTCGCTGCTGGAACCACGCACTGATTTCACAAGTTAAATTACTTATAAGTTAGTAAATAATTGGGATAAACAAAATTATGATTTTTCTTGGATACACATATAATTGCAAGGAATGTCTCAAATCATTCATAGAGACTAATCTCTTTAAGGAGATCTAAAAACACTTGATGGTGGGATGCACTATTCCAACCAAATTTTATTTTTTATTTTTTTATTAATACATAAGAGTCAAGATTCTGTTGGAAAATATTTTTCTCATAATATAAAATTTTAAGCTATATATTATTATTTTTAATTAGTTTTGTTTTCTTAAATAAATAAATAACAAAATATGTTTTTCATAATTAGTTTTTCTCATAAAACTAGCTGCAGCCCACTACCTTTTTCAGTTCCTATTTTTAAGGAAGCCTTTTACTGGGTCAATATATTTGTGAACAATTATGTATGTTACTGTTTCAGTTTTTGGTTTTTGTTTTTTAACGTTGTGATAGTTAGTTGTTGCACGTTGAGCTTTCTGTGGGCAGTACTCCTTATCTTTCTCTATATATACTGTTGCTACTATTGATCTACTGACTCACTCATATACAAGAAACACAACACACAAAGGAGAAAAAATATGTGTCTAGTTTTCCTTCCTTAAAAGTGAAAAAACTCTTCTCTTTACCTTAAAATTTCTATTACTATTAAAAATATATTTTGGAGCATTGGTGTGTTTGATTCGGGAATCCTTCTCTGCACAAGATTGATCTAACGGATTGTCGTATCTTGGGAGAGGAGCGCATCAATTTCAAGTACCAGTGCAGTGGGGCGTTTTCTCTCTAAGGATAGCGCATTGCGTGCTTCAACCCAGATTCTTTCTAAATTGTTTTTATTGTTATATTTTTTTTTTTATTAATTGATTGCTATAAGAATTATTGTGTATTTTGATTCTAAATAATATACCTCTGCTGTGTTTGCTATTCTGGATTTGCTAAATTCTTATCTAACAGATTCAAACCGTGACTACTTGCTCAAGGGACTTCAGTTTATCATTACTTGAACCAATCACTTGTTCATCAATCAGAAATATGATTGACTCATGCATGTAAAAGTAAATAAGATTTGTTTATAGGAAGTTCGTAGTTTCTATATTACTTACGGTTAGAAATTTAGAATCGGACTAGTCACAAGTACATAGCACAAAATATTTCTTGCCCAAGTTAAAAATTCTACCGTAATCCTAAAGCATTACATAAAAATTACAAATCATAACAATAATTCAAGGTAGCTCTTAAAGCAATTTGATCCATTATTAATATGACTTTGTTGATAAGCGATATAGTTTATGAAAATGAAAGCATGAAGAGAAGAGATCTAATAGTTACCTTGTCATCAATGAACTTGGCCCAGAAACGAGCCAAGGCTCTTTGGTAGGAATCAGAAGGCAAGATGGGGTTGTGTTTCCATGTGTCATCAATGTACTCAACAATAACACGGGACTCTGAAATAGGCTTCTCATTTTGTACAAGTACTGGAATCATTTTGTAAACTGGGTTATACTTGAGGAGCAAATCACTCTTGTTGTTCAAATCGTCTTCCAAATATTTGTATTTAACTCCCTTAAACTTGAGACCAATCTGAACCCTGTGCAAAAATGGGCTTCCTACAACTCCCAAAAGGGTCACCTCTTCGTGACTTTCAGCCATTGCAGCAACACTTCACTTCTCTTGATGTATGCAACTATCAAGATACTAATTTGGAAAATGAATCTTATGGTTATGCAATTAATTATTATATAGACACACAACTCGACAAAATTAATTAAAAAGTCCTTGTATCTAGATCTAAGTGTTGTATAAAAATAGAATTTTACCCATAAAATATGGTGGGTTCTCTGGTGGACAACCCAAAGATACGGTCTAGCATGGATATCTTTTTTTTTGTTTTCACATATTTTTTAAATATGAGACAATGACCTTAATGTCCTTAGGAAAATCCAAAAATCTAAATAGAACCCATATGTTCCGTTTTGCCTCTTCTCTTCCTTCATCGTTTCTTCTACTCCTTCGCCACCTCCTTCTTCACAGATCTGCTCCATTATGTGTTGTTCCATGTTAAGGACGTGCTCTTCACTGCGCTTCATCATTGTCACACGTCACTGTGGTCTCGCATACATGGTGGGTTCTTCATCCTTGTGCTCCTCGTCCTAACCAAGGTCACCATTGCAAACTAGAGCACGTAGGCCCTCATTGGCGCATGATGTCGCAAGAACCCCTTTGTAGCAAAGGTGTACAACGTGTGCTCTCTGCCGTCAACCGTTCTATTCGATCGTGAAGGACTCTTAATCCAAAATGATAAGAGAAAAAAGGACTATGTACTAATAGTATAAAATAATTTTACACTATTAGTACATAGTCTTTTTTCTAATCACAACCTAACATGTATGATAAATTTATTGACTTTTACAAAATTATCTTAAAAGTCATACTAACCGTGATTTGTGATTGAATGACAGTGTAAATTATTTTACACTACCAGTGCATCACCATTAAAGTCAAATGATAATAGGAATAAATTAACAATATGCATTTACTTTTTCTTTCATCTTATTTTTCATCTCATTTTCTTCCTATCTTTCTCTTAATTTCCTATCACATCATTTACCATCTCTCTCTCTCTCTTCCATTTTTTATTCTTCTCTCTCCCTCTCTTATGCTTTTAGAAAGATTAATTTTAAAATTTTAATTATGAAATAAGAATTGTCAAGTTATTACAACTCATACATCTCTAACCAAATAGGAAGTGCTTTGTATGATGGTCACCATTAAATTTTTTAATTATTTTTTAGAAAATATTTTAATTTAGTTTAAAAATTGAAGTCTCAATTAATTCTTATTTTGGCCAAAAATAATTAAAAATGAAATAACAACTCTAAGAAAAGTAAAAAAAAAAATGTTAATTTCATTTTTTATGCATAAATGTATTTTTTAGAATTAATTTTTAGTAAAAATTCTAAAAAATGAAAAAAATAAATAAAATACAAACATAATAATAATAATAATAATGTTAATTTTACTTATATATATATATATATTCACTTATTAGACTTATATTTTTTTGAATTAATTTTACAAAAAATAATAATTAAAAAAGCAATAAAATAAAAAATGACTCATCATCTCAAATGATAACAGAAATAAACAAGAATTATATTTATATCCTTGCTTTCTCTTTTATTTCATCTTATATTCACCTCATTTTTTCCCATGGTCCTCTTCTTTTCTTTTTTCTCTCTTTTTATTTTCTTCTTCATTATACCCAATTTGTTCATTATGATTGCTGACAATGTTTGGACAAATGGACTAAAACAAACTTTTGATAAATTATAGGACTATACCATTTGTGCAATTGTGTTTTTTTAACCATTATAATTAGGGTTTTGACTTCCCAATGAGATCCAAGATATCCCACAAACTTCAGGTCCTTTGGACCTACTATGAATCTAGGTATGAGACTTAGTTACACTTAAAAAACTTTTTGCCCCTTTTCAAGGGATAATTGTGCTTCAGCACTAAAGGAAAAAAAACATGAAAGAAAAAACCAGAGAACATGTAGTTGAGTCATAGAACCTCGGTGATGGTTGGCGTAGATGCTGGGTGTGTGTATCGTGACACATTGATGGAGGTGCTGCTCTGGGTTCGTTGCCTTGTTTGTTCGTGGATCATTGGTGCTAAAACATGGCGTCCTGATGTGAGTGTTGTGTTGGTTTAGTCATCAGTGGCAGTGATGCAGCGCCCATGGTGTCTCAAAATATCAAGATTCCCTGTGTGTCTTGTGCTTTATATATATGATATCTTCGTACGTAAGGGTGAAACTAGTCCTGATTTTGTGGGTCCAGCCAAACAATGTGAAAATATAGCAATAAAATGTTGAATTTGTTCAACATTCACCCATCAAAATTTGGTGCATTTAATGTGAGGTAAATTTTTCAAAGCCCGCAACCTGCATGCAGCTTTCGGTGCCTTTGAAAAATTTACCAAGCTAGCTAATTTTGCATGGTGAAACTCCTCTATAAAAAGAGGAAGTGAAGTGCAATGGAAGCACTAGCAAGAAGCAAGGGTTTCTCACATTTAGAGAGAAAAATATAGAGAGCCTTAGAGTTTCTAAGAGAGAAAATTAGTGAGCTAATTTGTGAGAGAGTTATATCCATAAATTGAAGATTGTTGTATTTTGTATTCCCATTATTATTATAGTGGAGATTTAAGAGGCCTACGGGTCCCGTGGTTTTTCCATACTCACATTGAGAAGGAATTCCACGCTAAAAATTTACCATGTTATTATTCTACGTTTCCGCTAAGTGCCTATTTTTGAGTTCACAGAGGAGGGAAATTATGATGGCATTTCCCAATAGTGGTATCAGAGCTCTCGAATACTAAGGTATCGTATTCATAAG
This sequence comes from Pueraria montana var. lobata, assembly GCA_026413185.1. Lineage (NCBI taxonomy): Eukaryota > Viridiplantae > Streptophyta > Magnoliopsida > Fabales > Fabaceae > Pueraria > Pueraria montana. Next base: position 73,491,987 of record CM048650.1, on the reverse strand, counting down.
AAAATATGCTCTGTGGTTGCAACATTGTCTGATCTTCTACATCAGAAAAGGATTATTCTTGTGTTGCCGAAATAAAACGTGGGATTGCGAAAGTGCATGTGTAAGAAAAGTTCTGACTAAGGAAAGACTTGGTATTTAAGAGTGTCTATTATTGACCCACCTCTCTTTCCTGGGAACTTTCCTGGTGTGTTATTCACGAACTACGGTAAATATTTCAGTATACGGTAATTCTTAGTTTGTTAATTAGCCTATGTAACTCAAGATGGAAGGAGTTGTGACTCATGATGGAGATATGTTCAAGCTAACTGCTGATAATTACTCGTATTGGAAGCCGATGATGGAAGACCACTTATACTGCAAGTATTTGCACGAACCAATCACTCAACAAGACAAGCTGGAGGGGAAGGCTGACAAAGATTGGGAGCTCCAGAATCGGAAAGTAGTAGCTATGATCCGAAAATATATTGATCGAAGCTTGTTCGAGCATGTATCAACTTATACCAATGCGTATGAGTTGTGGACAAAACTTGAATCCTTGATTCAAAAGAGGACGCCCAGAAACAAAGCTCACATTGTCAAATGATTGGAAAAATTGGAGTACATGGATGGTCGTAACATGATCGAACATTTGAACGTGTTCAAAGGTATTGTGAATCAACTGATGAAAGAAGAAATGAAGATAGAAGATGAGTTGCAAACTCTTCTACTCATCAGTTCTTTGCCTAGGAGTTGGGACACTCTAGTTGTCATTCTCAGCAATTCTGCTCCAGAAGGAAAACTCAGCATGGATTCCGTTATAGACAGTTTGTTGAATGAAGAGTCAAGACGAAGAGAAAGAGGCTTGAACAATCAGTTTGAAGCCAACGTTGTTGAAAAAAGAGGAAGGAGTAAAAGTCGAGGAAAAGGGGATCATGGAAAATCACAAGGTAGATCTAAATCTCGCACTAGACTAAGTTGTTATTACTGTGGTAAACCTGGCCACAGGAAGTCCGAGTGTAGATTCCTTAAGAGAGACCAACAAGCTGGAATGGTCCATCTTGGCCAGATTGACCCAAAGAAAAAGAAGGAATATGGATTAGCCACTACAGTGACCTCGAATGATGCTGGCATATTTCTTGTTGGAGAGGATAATCATCTAAATGTTGCATCTGATGATTGCATTTGGATAATTGACTCAGGAGCATCCTTCCACGTAAGTCCTCACGAAGAATTCTTCTCATCATACCAAAAAAAGAGACTTTGGTACGGTGAAGATGGGAAATCATGTCACAAGCAAAATTGTTGGCATAGGTGAAGTGACCTTGATGACTGAGAATGGAAATAAGTTGATTCTAAAGGATGTAAGACATGTTTATGAGATGCGTCTAAACCTTATTTTTGCTGGAAAGCTAGATGAAGCTGGGATGATAAACCAATTTGGTGCTGGTAGATGGAAACTCAGTCGAGGAAGCATGATTGTTGCACGTGGAAAGAAGGAAGGCTCCTTGTACACTATGCAAGGAAAGATATGAAGAGGAGAGATGAATGTTGATTAAGATGCATCAAAAGAATTGTGGCATAGATGATTGGGCCACATGAGCGAGAAGGGTTTGGAGATCCTTGCAAAAGATCATCTCCCTAACATAAAAGGGCAACCACTTGAATCTTGTGAAGATTGCCCAGCAGGAAAACAACAGAGAGTATCTTTCAGAAGACCAGATGATGCAAGAAGAAGAAAGCATATTCTGGATCTTGTTCACTCAGATGTTTGCTCAACTTCTGAAAGGTCCATTGGCGGTGCCCAATATTTTGTTACCTTTATTGACGATCACTCAAGGAAAGTGTGGGTGTATCCATTGAAGACAAAAGATCAAATTCTTCAAGCATTCAAGGAGTTTTATGCCTCTGTAGAACGATCGACTGGAAGAAAGCTGAAATGCTTGAGAACTGATAATGGTGGAGAATATATAGGCCAATTTGAGGCATATTGCAAAACTCATGGGATAAGACATGAGAAAGTACCTCCCAAGACTCCTAAGATGAATGGAGTAGTTGAAAGGATGAACAGAACAATTACAGAGAAAGTCAGAAGCATGCTTTCTCAAGCAAAACTTCCCAAATCATTTTGGGGTGAAGCAGTGAAAACTGCAGCTGATTTGATAAATCTGTCACCTTCAATACCTTTATACGAAAAGCTTCCAGATGAGGTGTGGTATGGAAAGAGAGCCTCTTATGGTCACTTGAGAGTCTTCGGGTGTAAGGATCTGTTCACATTCCGAAAGATGGAAGAGCAAAGCTCAATGCTAAAGCAAAAGAATGCATATACCTTGGTTCACCAAGAGATGAACTTGGCTTCAGATTATGGGATCCTGCAAATAAGAAGATTGTTCAAAGCAGAGATGTGGTATTCTTTGAAGATCAAACGATCCAAGATATCAAGTCTGAGAAGCTAAAACAAACAGTGATTTGTGATTCGAATCCCGTTGTGGTAAATAATTTAGGGGGAGAGACTCGTGAGCTGGAACAACCTCAGCAGACGATGCAACTAGATGAGACGAACGAAGAGCAAGCTGTGGATAATGTGCAGATAGAACATGGCCCCCAACCAAGACGATCAACGAGAAACAAGCAACCTTCAAGAATGTACTTCTCAGATGAGTTTGCCAATTTTACTGATGAAGAGGAACCACAAAGCTTCATGGAAGCCATTGAAACAACTGATAAAAAGAAATGGATGCAAGCCATGGAAGAAGAAATCCAATCCCTGAAAGAGAATCAGACATATGACCTGGTGAAATTACCAGAAGGAAGAAAGTCATTGAAAAATAAATGGGTATTCAAACTCAAGACCAAAGAGAATAACTCAAGCCCTAGGTATAAAGCATGAATCGTCGTGAAGGGATGCAACCAGAAGAAAGGCATAGATTTTGAAGAAATCTTCTCACCAGTGGTGAAGATGACATCTATTAGAGAAATTCTCGGTCTAGCTGCCAAACTAGACTTAGAAATAGAACAACTTGATGTCAAAACAACATTCTTACATGGAGACTTAGAGGAAGAAATCTATATGGAGCAACCAGAAGGTTTTGCAGAACCAGGCAAAGAACACTTAGTGTGTTGCTTGAAGAAAAGTCTCTATGGTCTAAAACAAGCTCCAAGACAATGGTACAAGAAGTTTGATCTCTTTATGTCCTAACACAATTTCAAGAAGACCTCCACAGACCATTGTGTTTTTGTGAAGAACTATGAGAATGGTGAATCCATCATACTTCTGTTGTATGTTGATGAGATGTTGATTGTTGGGAAAGACAAAACAAAGATAGCTGCTCTCAAGAAGGCATTGAGCAAATCTTTTGCCATGAAGGATCTAGGTACAATAAAGAAGATTCTTGGAATGAAGATCATTAGAGATCGTTCTAGAAGAATGTTGTGGATGTCACAAGAAGGGTAGATCAAGAAAGTTCTTGAAAGGTTCAACATGCATAATGCCAAACCTGTGCATGTTCCATTACCCGGTCATCTCAAACTTAGCAAGACACAATGTCCAATGAATGAAGAAGAAATGAGCAAGGTGTCCTATTCTTCTGTAGTGGGTAGCCTTATGTATGCAATGGTCTGTACAAGACCAGACATTGCTTATGCTGTTGGAGTTGTGAGCAGATTCCTGTCAAACCCAGGAAAGGAGCATTGGAATGCTGTGAAGTGGATATTAAGATATCTAAAGGGAACTGCCAAAAATTGCTTGTGTTTTGGCAAAGGAAATTTAATGCTTCTCTGGTATTCAGATGCAGATATGGTAGGAGATGTAAATTCAAGAAAGTCAACATTAGGTTATCTAATTACTTTTGCAGGGGGAGCTATATCATGGCAATCGCGACTACAAAATTGCATTGCTTTAAGCACCACAAAAGCAGAGTTCATTGCAATCACTGAAGGTTGTAAGGAGATCTCGTGGATGAAGAAGTTCCTGCAAGAGTTAGGCCAGAATCAGGAAAGTTATGTTCTCTACTGCGATAGTCAAAGCGCAATTCATCTAAGCAAGAACTCAACTTTTCATGCAAAGTCGAAACATATTGATGTAAGGTATCACTGGATACGTGATGTGTTGGAAAGTAAACTGTTGCAAGTTGAGAAAATACACACAAAGGACAATGGGGCAGATATGATGACAAAAGCTCTAACAAAAGACAAGTTAGAATTTTGTAAAGAAGCCGTAAGCTTAGCATCAACCCTGAATTGATCCAAGGATATTTCCCTTTGGCTGGAAGGGGAGAAATATGGGTTCAGCCAAACAATGTGAAAACATAGCAATAATATGTTGAATTTGTTCAACATTCACCCATCAAAATTCAATGCATTTAATGTGAGGTAAATTTTTTCAAAGCCTGCAACTTGCATGCAGCTTTTGGCGCCTTTGAAAAATTTACCAAGCTAGCTAATTTTACACGGTGAAACTCCTCTATAAATAGAGGAAGTGAAGTGCAATGGAAGCACAAGCAAGAGTTCCTCACATTTAGAGAGAAAAATAGAGAGAGCCTTAGAGTTTCTAAGAGAGAAAATTAGTGAGCCAATTTGTGAGAGAGTTGTATCCACAAATTGAAGATTCACTACAAGAAATGTGATTTTTAGTGACTAAAAAATAGTGATGAGAATAAAATTTGTCACTAATAATATATCATTAGTGACTAAATTTTATTTTGTCACTAGTATTATTCACAATAGTGATGAAAAAAAAAGTTGTCACTATAATTTTATTAATAGTGACCAAAGTATGTTTGTCACAAAAAAATTGACACTAATATCTACAAATTTGACTTTCTAATTTTAAAATCGTCACTAATATAAATTTTACTAAACCAAAAAAAAGTATTTGTGACAAAAAAAAAGCCAAGTTTGTCACAAATATTACAATTCAAGAGTGATTATATATTATGAAAATTATCATTTAATTTTAATTTCAACTGACAAATTATGCATCATTAAAAATTTGATGTATTTAATATTGATATGTTAGCATAGTTATTAAAATAAAATTGGACTAGTTGGTTTGAGTTTTGACAAGGGATTCATTTGGTGACCAATCTTCTACCTTAAAAAAATGACTATTCGTAGAAGCAATGAAAAATGAGATGAATTTGTCCAAATTGATCTCACCAAAAAAATATATCGGTGTCTAAAAATTGTTTTGAATAAGTCTTTTTTCACATACTATCATCACAACTAACTAAAAAATATATCTCTCCATCGTCTTCATCCCTCCTTTTAACTTTCTTTGTATATTTAATTTTCTTAACTAACTATATCATTTCAATTTAAAAATAACCTTATACCACAATTTAAATTATTAATTATAATTTTAAAATATAATTTTTATATTTAAAAATATTTTGATTATAATTCTTATTTATATATTTTAAAATATTGATTTATATGAATTATGACTATAAAGATGACGATAATTATAATTATCTACAAATGAATATTTAACGTAAAAAAATACTACATATCCAAGACTTACACTCAAGACTACTAGTTAAGTAAGAATAACCTCATGCCAGTTGATCTACACATTTGGTGATTTATTATTCTTTCATCTATAATATAATGCTTTAATTTTACAAAAATTAAATTTTAAAAAATATTTTAATAGATCATTTTAAAATAATATTATATTAATTTTTATAACTGAAATTATACAACTTCAGCTGTGCTGATACTAAATAAATAGCTATCATTAATTTAAATTAATGTGAATTTAAAATTTTTTAAATAGATAATATTAAATTTCTCTATTAAATTAATGAGTTAATTAAGTTTTTAGTCTCTAAACCTTTTTAAAATTTTTCTTTTAGTCCTTAAACAAAAGTTTGACTGGTCAAGGTCCTAAACTTTTTTAAAATTCGATTTTTAGTCCTTGAACAAAAGTTTGACCTGTCAAAGTCTCTAAACTTTTTAAAAATTTGGTTTTTAGTCCCTGAACAAAAGTTTGAACCCCATTATTTTTAATTATTTAATGGGATTTCAGGGACTAAAAATCAAAATTTTAAAAAGTTTAGGGACTAAAAATCAAATTTTTAAAAAGTTTAGGGACCATGACCGGGCATATTTTTGTTCAGGGACTGAAAATCGAATTTTAAAAAAGTTTAGGGACTAAAAACTTAGTTAATTCTAAATTAATTTTGTGATATCTTTTTACTAAAAGATAGTTTGAATTTAAATTTAAAAGAGTATTTATTCCAGTTCTTTTCCCTAATTATCTCCTTACATTATCATTTTAAATTTAATATCACATGTTAGTTATAAAAAAATATCAATATCTTACAATAATTAGTTGTTAGGATTCTAGATAAATAATTAAAAATTCTGTAAAAAAAGATGAATAAATAAAAATACTCACTCAATTAAAATGCCAAAAATTTTCAACTATATTATTATCACATAATTTGTTCAAGGGTTGACCATATTTTTTTCTCTATATTAATTATTAGTAATTTTAAAATTCTTTATTATCCTTTAGATTATTAATTTAAATAACCACCAAACATGTGGATCAACTGGTGTGGGATTGTTTTAACTTAACTAGTAGTCTCAGGTTCAAGTCCTATTACTTGTAGTGTAGTTTGTTGCCTGTGTTTTTTAATTTTTCTTTGTGTACAAAAATAGTTTATTTAATTGTTGATAATAAAGTTTGTTCTACAAAATAATATACTATTTTGTAGAAAGTGTTGAGAATATTTAATTGATAGAATGAAAAAAGTGAGAGTTTCACTTTCCAAATTATGTATTTGATAAATAAAAAAAAATGAATTTGAGTTTATAGTATAGAAGTATGTTAAAAACGATTAAAAAATAATTATTTACTCTAGTAGACAATTCCATTGTAAGTGGAGATTATAAAATAGTTTTTTTTTTTTTACTAGTGACAAATCAAGGAAATTAATCATTTCCTCCCCACATTAAGGGAGCATTGACACAGTTAAAAGGGAGTGATCCAAGTTATTGGTTATGTTTGGCAAAAGTAGTTGAAAAGTTAGTTGAAAAAAGTTTGATATTATTAATAAGGGCTATGTTTGGTAAAACTAGCTAATTATCTCCTTACATTATCATTTTAAATTTAAAATCAATTATTAGTTATAAAAAATATAAAAATCACACAATAATTAGTTGTTAATATTCTAGATAAATAATTAAAATTTTTGTAAAAAAAGATAAATAATTAAAAGGCTTAAATGCAATTTTGATCCCCCTATTTTGCACAATCCGCAATTTTAGTCCCCCTATTTTAAAATAAAGACATTTAGTCCCTCTATTTTGCACAATCCGCAATTTTGGTCCATCTATTTTAAAATAGAAACATTTAGTCCCCTTATTTTGCACAATTCGCAATTTTAGTCCCCCTATTTTAAAATATAGACATTTAGTCCTTTCATTTTGCACAATTCACAATTTTAGTCCCCATATTTTAAAATAAAGACATTTGATCCCTCAATTTGGTAAAATCTGCGATTTTTGTCCTTTCGTCAAATTAAAAGCGTTGATTATTAAGAGATTAACATTGACTATGATATGGTATGTGTTTCAGTGACGTGAAATTTGTTTAAAATGAATTATTAAGGCTCGTGACTTTCATATTAGGACTTACAACTACTCTCGACCATTAAAATAAATGATTTTACCTTTTTTTAAAATATATTTTTCATCAATTATTCTACTCAGTATTTAGAATAATTAAAAACTAAACAAATAAATTTGTATCACATCATTATATTTGGGTCACGTCAAGGTTGACATTAATCTTTTAACGGTCAATGCTTTCAATTTAATGGAAGGACCAAAATTATGGATTTTACAAAATTAGGGACTAAATGTCTTTATTTTAAAATAGAGGGACCAAAATTGCGGATTTTACAAAATTGGGGGACTAAATGTCTCTATTTTAAAATAGAGGGACCAAAATTGCTGATTGTGCAAAATAGAGGGACTAAATGTCTTTATTTTAAAATAGGGGGACTAAAATTACGGATTGTGCAAAATAGGGGGACCAAAATTGCATTTAAGCCTAATTAAAAATACTATTTTACAGAAAGTGAGTTGTAATATAGAAATTGAATAAAAGGATAAAAAGAAATTTCAAATAAATCAGTGAGGATAAAATGGAGAAGAAAAAAAAAATCTAGTAGCTTATAAACTAGCTTATTTTTCATAAGCTACTTCAAGTAGCTTATATGAAAATAAGTTATAAGCTACTAAAATAAGTTCGTATACCAAACAAGTTTATTTTGGTCAAAGTTGCTTATAAGATAGTCAAAAGTATTTATAAGTTCCCTAAAGGCTTACAAAACACACTCAAGGTCAAATTAGCTTTTCAACCAATAATAGAAGCTAATTGAAAATAATTGTCAAACATACACATAGATGTTACATGTTTAGTTAAGCACAAGACCTATGCGTGACCCACTTCAGGTCAACAACTCATGGTTCAGTGGTTGAACCAGAAACTCGGCCAGGCCAAACCAGAGTACACCGAGTTGATGACATTTTCGATTCAATTAATGACTTGAACCAGTTGGGTTACTGATTCCCAGTTGAACCTATTCGACCGACCAGTCCGAACCGATATTTAAAACTATGCAACTAACCATTATAGACTACTCTCTCTTTATCTTATTTGTATACGTGATTTTTCTATCTGCTTATCTCTTTCACTCTATCATCTTTTATCTCTAACTTAAATTTTTATAATGAATAAAAAAGCTAAAATTTTAATAATATATTAAAATTAATTTGCTAATAGTTAAAAACAATAGGAAAATAATCTATGCACTAACAATAAAAAATGATTTTACACAGTCCTCCTTGTAAAATCTTTTTATATTGTCAATGCATAGAAATTATACTCTAAAACAATTTTATATCATAATTTAAATTGTTAATTGTGAATTCAAAATATAATCTCCTTATATATATATATATATATATATATATATATATATATATATATATATATATATATATATATATATATATATGTATGTATGTATAAGTCTTTCTATGCTTTCATTGCTCCATTCTTCCTCACATTCACTCTCATTTGAATACTCTCCTCTCATGAAGTAGTGTACTCCACTCTCCTAATATACATCTGGTATATCTTCTGCACCCGATATATCTTCTTCTACCTTTAATAGCAATCAAACAATTTAAATGTAACTGAATATCATAAACTAATTTCAAATATATATATATATATATATATATATAAATTAACATTTTATCTTTTTTCAATATATAATTTTTAATATCTTTAGTTCTAACTTGAATTTCAATATTTTATAAAAGAAATTATCAATAATTAAAAATAATAATATATCACAATATAAATTATTTAACATGAATCTAAAATAAAATTTATAAGTACAAATATGTTCATTAATTACATATTTTAATTATAATATAATTTATATATTTAAAAATATTTTTAGAGGAGGGATCAAATTACACCGGTGTAACTTAAACAACTATTACATCATTAAATAACCTTCAACTGGATGATGCTTTCTTAAAACCCACCGTTGGATTGAAAGTTCCTTTCACATAGATCATGTATACAAAATTTCAAATTAATCCAAAATTATTTGCTACCTCATTCATATATATTAAAATCGACGTAATATAAACTTTTCAAAATATACTAAAATATGGATCATTTGATTACCTTCTTATTGTTGTTCAATTTTGACAAAATTTGACACACACAATCTTGGTAATATGTAGACATAATTCAACGGTTGGATCGATAAAAAATTCATTCTATATCAAGTTATTAAAATGATGTAACTCTTTTAGAGTTACATTGGTGTGTAATTTGATCCCTCGTCATATTTTTATTATAAATTTTAGTTATATAAAATAAACATTTAGCCTGTGCAATGCACTGGCTAAAATACTAGTTTTATATATTCAAATATATTTATTTAATATGAATTTCAATTTTAACTATAATATTATTTATATATTCAAAATTATTAAATTCTTATAAATTTTAATTATAACAAAATAAACAATTTATCATATATATAAAACACATGCTAAAATATTAGTAATTTAAAAATAATTTAAATTTTTTATTAAATAATAATACAATAATCATTAAGAAAAATTCAAACCAATTTTTCCCAAAATTTCCGTTCCCTCTTTCTTTCATAATTCTCCCCATTGAAAATCATCTCCCCCCAAATGTCTTCACCAAAAAAGAAAAATATTCCCCCCAAATGTGAAATCCTCCAAATTGTTTCCCGTGAACGTGCAATATGAGAAACATTTGTTCTTTTTGATGGTTCCACAAACTGTTTCGAACCCTCAGGCAGGAAACCCTCTCATTCATTCCCTTCCAAAAACTTCTTCTAGCCTGTAGGGTTGATTCTTTTTGGCGAGACCTAGAAGAAACCCCAAAATTGCGACAATGGCAGGTACAGAGGAGATTGTTTATGGAGTTCCCCCCTACACCACCTTGTTTGGCACAGCGGCCATCACTGCCTCGGCACCCCGTCTATGAGGCCAAGTTCAAGTCCTTTGAGAAAACCTACCTCATGAATGCAGAGAAGTTTCCCTCTCGAAGTCAATGCTAATTGGAAACCAACCTTTGACAAACCCTTCTCTGTGAAACCATGCCCTAAACTAGAGCTTCGAACCTTAATCCACTTCACAACAGGTTTCTTATATATTTTTTCCTTTTTTTTATAATATTATTTTTTATGTTGGTAAATAACCTGAAATTGTAGTCAATTTTGGTGAGGTCTTGTGTAAATAAGTGCTTTGCTTAAGAGTTGAATGGCTTGGAAGAATGTGATCTTAGTTTCATTTTTTTTCCCTTTAAATCCCTTTTTTCATTGGCAGTCAAATGATGTGTTATGGGCTTATGGCTCGTAGAAGTTGCAGCACTACATAGGTCTAGATGGGCGATGAGTTATGTAGATTCTAAAATTCCTAGGATATATTCTATCCTTGCATATCATTAGAGCTTAATGTCTCGGACATTATTTGACAACTGTTTCCTTTGACTTCATTTGTAATGCTTTGCTAGTGCCTAGGTCTGGACAAAGAGTTGAAAAGGTTTGTAGTTGAAAATTAAAACCACCGCCAACCAGGTAAACTATACCCCTTCCACCTTCTCCAATGCTCTTCCCTTTTCAATTGTCATTCTCCCTATTTCAATTAAGTCATATCACTTTATTTCAATATCAAAAATATGTTTCATATTTTTCTTTCTTATTCAATAAACCCGCACTTTGTTTCTTGTTGAACATTTTTTATTTTATTTTGTGTACTGCATGCAATGTGCTCTTGCTACTGACCTTCAGAACCTCTTGTAGAGATCCGTAAGAAACAATCAACTTATTTGAAGCGCCTCAGGCAGCAAAGAAGGGTGGAAAAGAGCCTTTTTGTTTTACCATATTTTCCTTGACTAACAAAGAAACTAAAGTTTCCAATTTTTTTCTTGGTTCTTTATGTTTTAACTTACAGAGTTTATTTTTTGGGATGTGTATTCTGCATTGTGGGCTCAGTACTTATTGTCATACCTCAAGAGATCACTCCAAATTTTGTGTAAGAACTATGGTATTTGGTCACTGAAACACATTTGTTTTTGTCCTGTTATATTTATTTTTACTCTTATATTATGTTCCTTTCTAGTCTATAAAGTGATTTGGTCACTCTTATAAGCTTACACAATATGGCATTTTTATGTTTGTCTTGGAGAAAAAGAATGTTTTTGGCTTGTTTTATAACATTTAGGTATATGATTGGTCATTGAAAAGGAATTTTATTTGATCTGACACCTTGAATAACTTGCAATAATTGGAGAAAAATAAATTATTTTTCAAGTAGGACCTTGAATAACTTGCAGTCATATGTTTGATTATTAGTAAATCAACTACATGTATGTGGAAAAAGGTATTTGAATTGCCGTGTCAGATGGTAAACAAGGTTAGTGATATTGAATAGTTGTAATATTATTGCAAACTTGTAATTTCTATCTCATTGCTTCAAAACTTTGAATTTTTGGACTATGATCTCTTTTGAACATAGCTTGTATTTTAGTCTGCATAGCATCCAGGCTTAGTTAAAGAAGTTGGTTTGAACTTCCAATTATTAACTTGTCTCAAATTTTGTATTTTATAGAAAGCTTTTGATTCTTAGGTTTTGTTTTCTATTTCTGTTTGTCTTGTTTTTGTCTATATTCTGCTAATTTTATGTATGGATTTTCTCTAAAAAAAACTTTTAAAATTCAATTCATGACTAAGAAACATAGGTTGTCTACATTAGAAAATGTTTGTTTAAATTCTAGAAGATAAAATAGGCTGATGCTACGAGTGAAATTGATCACAAGTACAAGAAGGATGTGGAAGAGAAGGTAAAAGAAGTAAAGAAATCCTTTTACAAGAATGGTTAAATCTATTTTCTTCCATTATTTTCACATATTTTCCCTTTTAATACAAATGGGAAAATTTTCAATAAAATATTGCTTGCATGTAATTTTAATCTTGTTTACAACTATGGCTAAATGCCATAATTGATGTATCTACCCTTTGCTATTTTTTTAAAAATAAATTCTCGCTCCATTTTTTCTTACAGGTAGTTGAAGGATATCAAACATGGCTCTACATTGATTGATTGGCTTTTGAAACTCAACAAGTGCAAATGAAGCAAAATCTTAGAAATGAGGTGAAAAATCAAATTGCTAACCTATTGGGAAATATTATTTCATGGACTATTTAGTAGCTCAAGTGCTTGGTTAACAATGTAAGCTTCTTTTTCATTTGAAGTTTTTTTTATTAATATTTCCACTATGATTTATTATATGATTACAATTCCAAAAAAATAAAAATAAAAATTATTTTACTTTTATTAGTATTTATTGTTTTTTTCTTGTATTTGTTTGCAGTTTTGAAATTCATGAAGATGCTACTTTTCATCGTCATTTTAGGAATAGTTTGTTTAATTTAAAAATTATGAAATGCTTTTATAGTTATTTAATGTAAATGTTTTGGATTTAAAACATTGTTGGGTATTAGAATCAGTTTTTGTCATTAAAGATGTAATGAATTATTTATATTTTAATGTTATATTTGAGTTATTTGAACGTGTATTTATTTTAAACATTGATTCCAACATTTAACAAATGATTGTATATTGTGACATTTAAAAAATAATTTAGTGATGATTAGATAATCATTATTATTTAAAAAAAAAGCTAGTGATAAAATGTTAATAATTGAAAATAATTAATTGCAAAAAAATTTTGATACTAAAAGTAAATTAGTGATAATCATTGTTATTATAAATTTTTAATAGTGACGATTAAATCATCATTATTGTCCTTTATATTTGTGCCAACTTGATTTTGTCACTATTGTATATAAATACTAGTGACGATAATTTCATCACAATAAATATTATTATTTGTGACAACTCAAAATATCGTCACTAATTTAACATTAGTGACGACAGGTGACCAATCAAAATTTCGTCACTATACATGCCTAGTGACGAATTTTTAAGCTTTTAGTGACGAATATTGTCTTCACAAAAATAATATTTCTTGTAGTGATTGTCGTATTTTGTATTCCCATTATTATTATAGTGAAGATTTAAGAGGCTTACGAGGTCCCGTGATTTTTTCTTACTCATATTGAGAAGGAATTTTACACTAAAAATTTACTATGTTATTATTCTACGTTTCCGCTAAGTGCCTATTTTTGAGTTCAAATTATGATGGCATTTCCCAACAGATTTCTAACCCGTTTCTGCAAAATTAATGACTTAACATGCCTTTAGTTATGCGATAATGACATACATTAACGTATAATTTAACATTGATACACATATGAAGCACAACAATCTCTATCTCACAGCTCGCTCGCTCGTTCTCAAGTCAAACTCTTCGAAAATTCAAGGTTATCACTTATCATCACAATGCCTTACGACATAATTTGCTCTAGTTAATTATTGCTTGATAAAATGAGTTAGTTAGGGCCACGTAATTAAGAAATCTTTGTTTTGTTTGTACACAGTATTGTGAAAATCGGACTGGTCATCGATCTGGTCGACGTACTGGGTCAATAGATCAATGATCAAACCGGTAGATCACTTATTGACCCGGTGTATATTAAAAAAAATATAGGTAACATAATTTAATTGACCAACCCATACTACAAATTTAAAGTATCTAATAAATTTCCAAATAACAAATAAAGTTCATAACCATAAATCTTTGATATTTTTTGTAGTTTTTAATTAGGTGGGCAAGGTACGATTCTAATTATTAGTAGTTTTTATCTTTGATACTACTATTTTTTTTACCTGCAGCAATACTCTTGGAATGGAGAATAGCGTGAGACACACACACAAGCCTGGTTGGGAAGCAGTTGGAAAGTGTGAAATAAGAAAGCGTGAGACAGTAGTAAAAGTAGCAGACCTTGGAAGTTGAAAAACGTGACATGATATGTGTGCAATTCACTCAAATAAAAAACGTGAAATTAAAATGTGCGGTTCGCTCGACCGGTTTTTTCACCTGTTAAATCCGGTTTAATATCGGTTTAGTGATGTCAGATCCGGATTGATAGCAAATCCGATCTGATAAATAAATCAAACTAGATCAGGATCCGGGTTCTAGTCGAACTGGTTCGACCGGCCGGTCCAATCCAAATTTAATAATACTGTTTGTACATTTATTTAAGGATTAAGATATATTACCTCTCATCTTATTTATAAGAAATAAATTATAGTATAAAATATGTTATAACTTGTTTTTTATAAATACCATAGGAGATAATATATCCTATCCGCTAAAGCGTCAAATCAAGTGAAAATAGTGATTGTTACACATGCAACGGAGTGCGGGGTCCTGATGCTCTTTGGTACCAAAATTAAGCTGACACATGCCTTGCTTGGTTGCTTCTCGTGCAATGATGAAGCCTTGATAGTGGCATTTGCACAGCAGCCCCACTATGCGGAGAAATAGCTGCCAAGACGCATTATATGTACGTGGGAGGGCCAGTGAGAGGGCTGTCGGTGCGTTTGAGCACGTGTTTGGACACCCTTTGGCAAGCAACATAGCTTTCACTTCAAGACCACGTCAATTTGGTAGAATAAAATGCGGAAGCAACCGAGTAGCATCTGCTTGGCCAAGGATCCAGTGTCACAAACGGGGACAGCTACGCTGTGAATCGAAGTGTACTGATGAGAGAGATTTTTGCTGTGTGTCAGAACATGCGCATGTGATGTGAGTGGGTGATTAATTAAAGTGTGTCAATTTGTTATTATGGCTAGAGAAAGGAGAGAGTATATATGTAAACAGAGAAAAGGTGCCTTTGTGTGTGTGTGTGCGTGTGCTTCCTTAGACTGTGAGTGAAAACAAAAAAGATAGAGGGGAAGCTGCGGAAATGGAGGTGTGTTTGTGCCTCCCCAAAGCGATATTATACCTACGAAATTAGGGTTGGCAAAACGGGCCAGCCCGGCCCGTTTTGGCCCGGTCCGCCTGTGGCCCGCCGAAAACGGGCCGGGTCGGGCTGGCCCGCCTAGCTGCGGCGGGCTGCTGGTCCTGGTCCGCCCCGCCTTAGAGCGGGCTGGCGGGCTGGCCCGCCAGTTTTTTTTTTTTTTTTTAAATTATTGTAAATAAGATATAAATAAAATGATCTTGTATCACTTGTATCATAAGAGGACAATAGAGAGTATTTTTGTTACTGTGAAGTGTGAACACAATTAAAAATAATTGCAATATTATTTCATTTTCTTCAATAAATCACAAACTAATAGTCTTTTAACACCACAAGTTCAATATCATCATGAATAACATCTTAAAAATGCTTACCACAAACTAATAGTCTTTTAAAAATACACCACAAAATATTAATAGTCCCTAATAACTTATATTATTTTATATATATTAATTAAAAAAAAAAAAAAGGCTGGCGGGCTAGCGGGCCGGCCCGCCCCGCCTGTGGCCCGGCGGGTTGGCGGGCCAAGCGGGGCGGGCCAAAGCGGGCTGATGGGCTGAAAACCCCACCCCGCCCCGCCAAAGTCACAGCGGGCTGGCGGGCCGGCCCGCCGGGCCCCGCCCGCTTTGCCATCCCTATACGAAATAATGAGAGAGGTATCAAATAATAGTTACAAAAACTAATAAAAGAAATATTTGAAAAAAGAAGAAGATAACATCATGTAAAGAAGTGAATGGATGTAGTTATAGAAATATTAAAGGAAGAAGTGAGTGTGAGTAGTTACAGAAATTGATAAAGAGAAATTTTAGGAAAAGTTGCAAATAAAGATGTATGTTAGGAGAGTGAAATACATCACTTTACAAGAGAAGAGTATTCAAATGAAAGTGAATGTGAGGGAGAGTAGAACAATCAAACTACAAATAGACTTAAACATTTATATATGTAAGGAGATGAGTGAATGCTAGGTAACTGGATTTTTTGTAGTTGATTAGGAGTATCTTCAACTCTACTACTGAATCCTAAAAACTAAGAATGTTCATAATTTGTTCATGCATGATTGGACTTTATTGACGTAGTATGGTTGCATTATTAGAATACTCCCTCCGGCTTCGAATATAAGCAAAAAAATGACTTGATCTTGGATTTAAATATAAGCAAATCTCAACTAATTTTAGTTCATTTAATTAGACTATCTCCAAAATACCCTTCATTTAATATGGGTTTTAATTCCAATGTCTCCTTCTTATTCTTGATATCAAATTCCAATGAAGGGTAGTTTAGAAAAATAACTTATTTTTTAATTGAGATTGGTGCAATTAAATGTTATTAACCAACTTTCTTAGTTAGTGTGAAACAATTTTTCTTCTTCTTATGTTTAGATTCGGAGGGAGTATACTCTAATATATAATGTAAATTGCTAACTCTGAGCTTCGCACGTAGACATGACGTAATCCTTACATCATTTCTAAGCCATTGATGAATGATGATGAAGTGTGTTTGGATGAGTATCAACAAAATTAATTTTAAATGAAATTGATTTTGTAAAATTAATTTTAGTTAAAATTGATTTTGAAGTATTTGATTTTATGTTTGGATGTTTTTATTATAAAACCAAGTTAATAGTAAAATTTAGAGTAAATTTTTTTATTCAAAGCAAAAATTACCTAAAGTTGCTTTAACTTGTAATCAATTATGAACTCAAAATTAATTTCTCAATGTGAAACCAAACATCTATAAATTTACCTAAAATTATGTTAACTATTATTTCAACGTGATTTTTGAGAATCTAACATGAAATCAAATACACACGTGTTTTCTTGACTTTGAAGGCAGCTTTTTTTTTTTTTTTTTCCTGATTACTCTCATATGTGATATCTAATATCATCTATTTAAATATGGATTAATTAATTTTTGGGAAATTGTATTTTTTACAAAAAATTGTATACTAATAGAAATGTAAAGAAAATAGAAAAAGTTTGTGATAAGATAATTAACTAGTGAAAAAGATTAAAAAAATAGTATTAGAAGAAGTGTTATATATAATAAGTTAAAATGATCTCTTAGAGAAGTTATATGAGAGAACTTTTACAAGTTAGCTTAGACATAAGCTGAATTTAGTTTATGAAGAAGCTCATTTTTCTTTCTTTCTTATTTTCTTCTCCTAAGAGTGATTCTGGATAAGTTTATCCAAACAAGACATATAGAATAACTTAATTATTAATGCTACTTTTTCTACTTTTTTTTTTTTAACTTTTGTATATCAATTAGTCTATCAATCGTTACTATTTCTCTTTATCTTTCGCTTCTCATTACATTATACTTATAATTCTTTCTCTTTCCCTCTTTAGATGTTAATTAGCATTTGATGTCCACCAATATTTGTTTTTACTTTTTTCATATACAAATATAGTTTTTCTATCAAAATGGAGTATTTTCGTTTTAAAGTTACTAAAATAGTATATATATATATATATATATGTGTGTGTGTGTGTGTGTGTGTGTGTGTATTTAAAAGAATTTACTTGTATGGTGTAAGTTAGACATGTGAATAATCTAATAGAGTTAACCTAGTAATGGGGTTAGGATAGATAAATGAAGTTTTAAGTTCGACTCTTATTGTCACAATTGTGCACACACAAAAGAAAAAGACATGTGAAAGTTAACTTTACTTTATTTTTACACTTTTTTATGGTTTAAAAATGCCACAAAATTTTTTAGTGATAAAAAACTACTAAAAATTGCTTGCACAAAACTAAGGTCGACTTTCACATGTCAAACGTACCCCATGTTGGAAAAATTTAAAAAGATATACTATTTTGATAATTTAATTAAAACCAAAATGCCCCATTTTCGGTAAAAAAAAAAAAAAACCTATAGATGTAATATAAAAGTTATTATTAGGAGTGTAAATGAACCGAGCCGAGCACCAACAATTTTGGCCTGGCTTGTGAAAAAAATGGATGGCTTAAGCTTGACTCATTTATTTAAGCGAGCTTAATTAAAGGCCTGGCTTGTTTAAAAAAACTAAAGTTTGAGCTTGACTTGTTTAATTCATTTATAACTTAATTATTTTTTAATTTGCAAAAAAATTTCTTAAATTATTTTTTAAGTTTATCAATTTAGTATTTAATGAAATATTTTAATACTAGATAATAATCTACAAATAAAAATAAATACTAAACATGTGGTATGATATTGTGAAATCCATGTAATTTTAATTTTTTATGATATATATATATATATATATATATATATATATATATATATATATATATATATATATATATATATATATATAAACGAGCTACTCATGAGTTAGTAATGTCGAGCTTTTAAAAAAAAATAAAAATCATTTATCACCTTTCATATTTTTTGTAATTGATATATAAGAGTTATTATAAACATACACAGTTTTTTTCATCTAATTTTCTTCTTTTTTTTACCATGTCATTTTACCACCTTTCATATCTTTTTACTTGATGACTTGTCCATTGAATATTAGTCCTGGCTCTATAAAAGAAGACCTTAGGAATCCATCACAGACAGAGAAGCAAGTAATTAACAAGCTATAGTTGTTTGAGTGAAGTTTTGAAGTGCTACAAACAATGGCCACCAATCAGGAAGAGGTGACGCTTTTGGGAGTCGTGGGAAGCCCATATGTGTGTAGGGTGAAGATTGCCCTCAAGTTGAAGGAAATTGAATACAAACTTTTGGAAGAAAATTTGGCCAACAAGAGTAATCTGCTTCTGAAATACAACCCAGTTCACAAGAAGGTTCCAGTGTTTGTTCACAATGAGAAGCCCATAGCAGAGTCCCTTGTCATTGTTGAATACATTGATGAGACATGGAAACACAACCCCATCTTGCCTTCTGATCCTTACCAGAGAGCCTTGGCTCGTTTCTGGTCCAAGTTCATAGATGACAAGGTAACTCAACTTTTCTTCTTTTCTTGCTTTGTGCTGATTTATATATCCCCAAAACATCACCTTTGAAAAAAACTCTGATTTATGAAATCAGGTTGTGGATGCTGCATGGAAAGCTGTTTTCACTGTTGATGAGAAAGAGCGTGAGAAGAATGTTGAACAAACAATTGAGGCTCTGCAGTTTCTTGAGAATGAGCTAAAGGACAAGAAGTTTTTTGGAGGAGAGGAGTTTGGGTTGGTAGATATTGCTGGTGTCTTCATAGCATTTTGGATCCCAATAGTTCAAGAAGTAGCAGGGTTGGATTTATTAAGCAGTGAGAAATTTCCCAAGCTCTACAAGTGGAGCCAAGAATTCATCAACCACCCTGTTGTCAAAGAAGTCCTTCCTCCTAGAGACCCACTTTTTGCCTTCTTCAAAACTATCTTTGAAAGCCTTTCTGCTCCAAAATAGATTTGATGATGTAGTGTGACACTAGAACTTCTAAGGAAAATTGTGGAGTGCTTGTTTGTCATTGAGTTATTGCTTTTGGGATTTCGTTTGAAGGATACTTTGTAATATGGGATTTCTCGAGTCTATGTCAAAGAAATCCAAGGTTGTTCTTGTCTTGACATTTTGCTATTTCGATTAACAAAATTATAAAAGCATCTTTCTATCCTTCAAAGTTGTTACTACTCATGATTAAGAAACTTGAAGCAAGCAGCACATATCTTATGCAAATTGCAGCTGTAACTCTTGCCATGGAATTAACTGGTTTGGCATCAAGATTTGCACGAGTTGTGATATTTAGACAGCCATTATTTACAAACACTCCACTAATATTTTTTATTTCTCTCTATCTCTCTCTTCTGGTCACATTATATCATCAATTTTATCAATCACTTATCTCTCATATCTTCTTATCTCTCTTAAGGTGTATACACTCTTTGGTGTCCAAGAATCATTTTCCTTTGTGTATTAACTTGTGTTTTTATTATGGAAAATGATTGTTGAGAGAGATAGGGAGAGAGGAAATATAAGGGATTGATTTAATTGGTGATGTAATATGATAAGAAGAGAGAGATAGAGAGAAATTAAAAGTGTTGATGAGATGTTTGAAATTTTAAGATGTCCAAATATAAGCACTCTTTTATTAGAGGAAGCAAGCTCTTAATTTGGACACTGCACATGGGACAAGACCAAAACCGAAGTGGGTCACTGAAATGGTGCAATCCAAAATGAAATGCAAAAGCTGAACCCCCTGCAATAATTACACAATTTGTCCAATTGGTTTTTGTCCAGAGAACCTTTGAGGATGTGTTTGATTTAACGTTAAGTTGAATGGTCACATATTTCAATAAACCTTTTGTGAAAAATAGAAATTCGAAGCTTTTGATTCAACAGCTGTTTGGAGGTCTCCCAACGAAAACCAAACAAACACTTAGTCTTTTTTTTGGTTACTTTATTGCAAATTAATTTGGACTACGTACTAAATACATGTAACTTTTAGTCCTTTTTTTTTTGTTTGGTTACTTTATTGCAAATGACATTAAACGAACAAGTCAGCGCCTTCATGTAAGTAAAGTAGGGTGCCTGCCAAATGTGTTTTGTTGTTGTTGGTCTTTTGTTCTTTGGATAAGTTTTTGGTATTTTTCCTTTTTTTCTCTCTCATGATTTGGTGCTATTAAACACGTTATAGAATCATGTTTTTATAGAAAAACAGTTCGTGTAAGAGATGCAACCATGTTATGTCGTCAATAAAGTCCAACCATGCATGAACAATTAAGAACATTCTTAGTTTTGAGGATTCAATAGAGTTGAAGATGCTCCTAGTCAACTACAAAAAATCCGGTTCCCTAACATGCACTCGTATAAAATGTGTAGGATGTAAAGGTGTATATATTAGTGGTTACGGATTTTTAGAGGGAAGTAAAGTCATTTTCTTGTTTGATGTTTTAATCAATTAATCAGTTAATGCTTGATAGTATGTGTGAATATCTATTTTGTTTCAATAAAAACAAAAATATGAAAAAAGGAAAAATTAAAAGAAAAGGAATAAAGATAAATAAAAAAACAAATGTTCATTAATCATTTGTTTTAATCAAACCAACTTAAAATTCATGTACAAAGAAAAAAAACAACTTAAAATTCAAAACTTTCATTTGCTTTTGTTTCTAAAACAATCTAAAACTATTTCCTTTTCTTTCCTTATTTTTATCTTTATCCAAATTTTATTAAAGGCTTAAATACAAATTTAGTATCCTAAAGCACGAACTTATAGAGACTAAAAATGAAAAAAAAATATGGAATCTTAGAGGACTAAAATTGAAAAAGTGTAAACCTACATAGACTAAAAATGAACACAAAACTTACGGGAATCAAAATTGAAAAAATACAAACTAACAGAGACTAAAAATGAAAAAATAACTTACAGAACCAAACTTGAAAAAACACAAATTTACATGGACTAAAAATGAATAAAAAAACTTATAGGGATAAAATTGAAATATTGATGTTGACATGGTGACATAAGTGCCAAAAGTTAGAGATAAAATTGTCAAAAAGTAAAATGTTTTGAGTAAAAAATACAATATTAAGCCAAAACTAATAAAATAAAGACATGTTTATCCCTCGCTTATGTTAGCATACCACGTCAACTCTCTGTTAGTCAATTAACGGACAAACGACGAAAGGTAAAATTTTCAATTTTTTTTAAAAATAGAGTAAAATGTCCCAAATTAATTTTTTGGAGATAAAATTTGCTAAAAAAAATTGAAGTAAAAAGTATAATTAAGCCTTTTTATTTTCACTCACACTCTAACAAATTGACACACTTTAGTCACCCGCTCACATGTGCATGTTTTGACACACATACCAAAATTCTATCTCATCAGTACACTTTGATTCACAATGTGTTTATCTCCGTTCGTTTAGGATCAGGATATAATTAATCTTCTTCCTCAATTTTAATGTAATTATATTTTACATGCTATTAAATATTTTTAAAAATTAATAATTTTTAGTGTGTTTGGTAAAACTTTTGAGGAACTTATAAACTCATTTGACTAGCTTATAAACTACTTTGACCAAAATAAGCTTGTTTGGTACATGAGCTTATTTTAGTAGCTTATTTTTCATAAGCTGCTTCAAGTAGTTTATTTCCACTGGATGATATTTATTTTCTTAGTTATTATGAAACTTGAAATTCTACTTTTTTTTATTATTGTGTTTAATGTTAAACTATTTATTTTAATGAATTAACATATTATTTATTATTTATTTTTATTTAAAATATTTGGTCACTATACAAAAATTGATAATTTTTTTTTTATAAAGAAACAACATTTTTTTATTTTTTTGTTTTAAAATAATATTATAAATAAAAATTAAATATTTAAAAAATGATTTTAAACAATATAAGTTTATTTAATTTAATTCTAATTTTTTTCAAAAAATAAGGAAAAATTTGATTTAAAACAATATTAGTTTATTAAAAATTTGATTTTAAACAATATGATTAAAATCACTTAATCTTTACTATTCTTTTATATTACAAAATTATTGTCCTACTTTTTAAGATGATAAGTTATTAAAAATAAGTTCAAATATTAGAAATAATAAATATGTCCTTTTACATCATTTGACATTTATCAGCTAGTTTATCAGTTAATCTTATAAAACACTTTCAATTAAATCAGTTAGCTTGTAAGTTTTCAGCTTTTCAGTTCCTAGCATATAACTTATAAGCTTCCAGTTAGCTTATAAGCTTTCAGCCAGCTTATCAACTAGTTTTACCAAACATAACCTTTATTTGTGTACATATATATTTTTAAAAAATACACTAAATAAAAATACAAAAAATGTATAATTTAAATGAATCCGTGCATCGCACGAATTTAAAATCTAGTTATTTTGGTAAGTCACTGTATATGTAAAAGGTTCAGTGCAAAGTTCCAATGCTCTACGTATTATTGAAAGTTGAAATTAAGCAAATGTTATCTTAAAAAATATTAACCTTATTTAATGTATATAGTTTATTTTTTGTGGCTTAAAATGTTCAAGTGGAGACCCCTTTGTGTTTTTTCAGCCAAGACCCCTTAGTGTAAATTATTAAAAGTACTTATTTTATTTTATTATTTACAACCGGTCATTTATATTATTGCTGGTGAAAAAAGTTAGTTCACGGGTGTGCCAGTTTTTTCCTACTTCAAGCTGGACAGATCCCACTTTGCATAACTACCAAGAAATGATATGTTACGGGATTTGAGTGAATCAAGGCTATATAATGCAATGCCCCTATCTATGCAAATGCTAGCAAGATGTTAATGACTATAATGAAACCAACTCTAGTACCACTCAACTTCATTTTCAATAATAGAGAAATTTTGCCTTATGAGTGTGGTCATGCACTCCATGAAACCAGAGTCTAGTCCATTATCAAGCCAAAAATCTTGTGTGCCAAATTCAAGTCATTGCATGCGGAATACATGTCAATAAGAGAATTGTGAACAGATACACCTGATCATCTTATCACATGAGCATGCATTTGCTTATTCCTTATACTTTACCTGTGTGATCAAAGAAATTGTAGGCATTGCCGTGAACAAGTCAGGTCTAAAACCAAACCTGACCTAACCATACAATATGAGCTAATGCTTATCACTTTGCAGAGCTAACACCTAGTGCCTCAGAAACACTCGCTAAATTACAGAGCCTCAAACCAACCAAAATAAATGCTACAAGCCCCTGCACAAAAAAAAAAAAAAAAAAATTTACAGCAAAAATGACGGGCCTCCAATAAATTCTATAGTAATACTAATATCCGTACCTATCAAAAAACTAAAATAAAACAAATAGAAATCAGTAAACATCATAGGAAAACAAATGATATTTACTCCATA
Organism: Pueraria montana var. lobata; assembly: GCA_026413185.1. Lineage (NCBI taxonomy): Eukaryota > Viridiplantae > Streptophyta > Magnoliopsida > Fabales > Fabaceae > Pueraria > Pueraria montana. The sequence continues at coordinate 73,467,710 of CM048650.1, read as the reverse complement.
ATAATCTTCATTCTGTAAGAAGGTAAAATAAATAAATACCCTACTTGCAAGTTTGAAAATCAAATCAATATATAGCATCCTACATATTCCCCCTGACTAGGTAGCTGGTTGGAATAAACAACTGTTGAGGACATTGGTGACACAAGAGAGTATGGACAGCTACTCCACACCACGTTTCAGGTCTTCTAGCTATGCATATGGCACACGAAAGGAGAGGAATCAGTCACACAATATAATTAAAAAAATGGTTTTCATTTAAGGAAACTTAAGAAAGACATACATTTTAAAAGAACATATATAAATAAATAAACTTTTACATGATGATCATGTAAAAGTTTGTAACGCAATATAGGCTGTGGAATCAAACCATGTTTCATGCATTGTGCGTATAACCTCACGTTATAAATTTTTCATTGTGCATGTTGAAAAGTAATAAAACAGTGGGAAAAAGACTAGAGAACATTACATAAATCAATTCTTCTGGTCTATTACCGTTGCTAATCTTCACGGGAGTGATAGCAGACTCTCTGTATACACCGTAGGAGGATGGCTTACACTCATTGCGCCCTTATACTGCTCATCTTGACGACACTCAAGCTGCTTGCCTTTGTGGTTAAGTTTCACTAACCTTCGATAACCATTGTTTCCAAAAATTTTACCATCTTTGGTGATGCATATTGGGAAAAAGTGACAGATAGGAGAACTGGAGACGACTAATAACTTGGTCCAAGATGACTGCACTTTGTATTCTTTCATCGTCCATACTATGGCCGAGCAAAACCCGCAAAATAGATACACAGACATCCTCCCATTACCGTCAAACTACAAGTTTTAGTTTGAAAACTCGCGGACTGATAATGATGAGGTGGCAGTGGATCATGTGGCAGTGGAATCTCTAATAATCTCCTTTCCGTCACATCAAATGCAATGATTTTGCAATGATTATCGTAGGTGTTAACCAACCAATGAAGAGCCCCATTCAAGAGTGATCCCTCCCCTCAGAATCCGCACCTCATGTGTACATTGTCAACAGTACCCTCGGTGCAGTTCCATGAATTGGTCCTCGAGGAAAAACAATGGACCTCCTGGCCTTGGGGTTGTGAAAACGTCACAATCACCACCACATAGTCAACAGTTGATAAGTCATAACGAATTCCACATACAAATTGACCCTTTAACTCTTTGTTGAGTCGTTTTTGTACACCGGTTAACGGATTCCATACGACGAAAAAACTGAAGTCGGAGATTGAAGATGACGTGGTTAAGAGTATAAGATTGAAAATGATATAAGATTTAAATTTGATGTTATCTATAAGATTTAAATTTGAATTTCTTTATCTTTTAAAAAATTTAATTTTATTCTTTAAAATATATAAAAATATATTTTTAATATCTTATCTTTTCTTTTAGATTTAATTTAGATCTCTATCTTGTAAAAAAAAAAATTCAATTTTATTATTTATCTTTTAAATTTGATTTAACTAGTATAATAGTAATAATAATAATTCGTATTTTGCACTGGTGTTAAAATAATTATTTACAAACTTTGATATTATTATAATTTAAAAAAAATGTTAACACAAGTTTTAATGATAAATGTTAAGAAATGCAAAAATAAAAAAAGTGTGTCCAATATTTAAAAAATATAAAATAGTTAAAATGATTTAATAAAAAGTAATAAATATCAATTTCATTACTTACCATGTATCCTTAAAATGTACGTTGACAAAAAATCTCTATTAAAATCATTTTTTCAAATTATTTGTTATTATTTTAATAAACATAGTAACAAATATCATTTTTCTTATTTTTGTTCATATTTAGTTTTATGAATTTTGTAATAAATAATAACCTTAGAAACATATAAAAATGAGAAAGTAAATATATATTTATTTATTCTTTATTTAAATTGAAATATCTCACTAACACATCATACCAGTGGCGGATGCATATACAGTTTAGGGAGTGCACTTGCACCTCCCTCACTTTTAAAAAATACATATAAATATATTAAATGTGTATATTTTGCTCCTCCTAATTTTATATATTTGAACCCCCTACTTCTAATTTTCTACTCTTTTCATGTATTTATTATTTTTATTTAAGTATTTAGTTTGAAATTTTAATTTATCTTCTTTTCAATTGACTCAATAGGATAGGATAAGATAAGATAATTATCCTCGTATTATAATCTGTTGTTTGTTGAGCCAATAGAATATGATAACTTTATCATATCTCTTATCCTATTTTGAATGTGTATACTTTGCACCCGTGACTTAGGGTCCTAGATCCGCTACTGCATCATACGTTAACTTAAGAATTGTTCAAGTAAAAAAAAACTTAAGAATAATTATATAATTTTTATTTAGTTACATTTTATATTTTAATTTATGTATGATTTTTCTCCTCTTAATTTTAATTGCTCATATTTGGTGTTTTTAGTTTTTAATTATTCAAATTAAGTTATTTATTCCAAAATTCATCCAATAATTAAAAAATATATATATAACAGATTTGTTATATATTATCAGTTTATAAGGTTCACAAAAAACATTTAAATAAAAATATAAACAAAAAAAATCCTTCATTACATTTTATACATTTTTTTATTTATATATACTACTATAAGTTAATAATATGTCATACCTTCGTTACATTTCTATTAATTATTGAATGAAATTTTAAAGTAACTTAATTTAGGTAATTAAAAAATTAATTGAAGATAAAATGCGAATAATTATAATTAGAAAAACTAAAACTGCTGATAAATTGAAGTAAAAGAATAAAAATATGTAAGCCTATAATTTTTTATTTTTCATACTTTTCCAAATACGCTTATTTTCACTTGTGGCATTTTTTTTAACTCAAGGTATTTTTTAGTGGAAGTCAATAATTAATTCATTGAGATACTGATATCTATTTAAGATATTGAATTTTTAAATAATTACAAAATTCAAATTCTTAACTGCATACTTAATAGATAAGGCTAAATTATTTATATGGTTCTTTATATTTATTTTAGATTGTAATTTGATCTTTTATTTTTTAAAAGTTACATAATGGTCCCTTAGTTTTATTTTAAGTTGTAATTTGGTCCTTTATTTTTTAAAAGTTACAAAATGGTCCCTTAAGTAATTTTTTATAGCATGTTTATTCCAAAAAAAATTAAAAAATACATTACTTCTGGGATAAACATGTTATAAAAAAATTACTTAAGAAATCATTTTATAACTTTTAACAAATAAACGATCAAATTACAACTTAAAATAAAAATAAGGGATCATTTTGTAACTTTTAAAAAATAAAAAATCAAATTATAATCTAAAATAAATATAAGAGACCAAGAGAGTAATTTAACCAATAGACAAAATATCTATCAACTGTTCATTGCTATGTTGATATTTTTACGAGTAATGATTTATGAACATCCATATTTTTTAAACACCTAACAAATACCATCATTTATTTCTATTTCTCTTTTCATGTTAAATTATACTACTTATAATATCTATATTTTTGTCACTTTTATCTCTCTTACTAGGTATCTATTGGTATATTGGATATACATCAATAATTTTTCTATTTTTACACATGTGGCATAGGCGCATAGCATATGTTTCAAGAATATTTATATCTGTGCATCAGATCCTTATCTCATCTGACACCCATATCCGTGAAAAGCATATCCACCAGAAGATTTATATGATATGGGGAAGGGAGGAGGAGATATCTTTTCCTTTTATTGATTGCAGTAGCCAAAATGTCAACAAGACCAATACCAAATGGAGAAGGCATTCATTACAAAAAGTTTTTAAAAAAAAATCATTATATTAAAAAATTTAAAATAATTAAAAAATTCAATAAAATATATTAAATACTCTTTACTAAATAGTTTAAACCACTAGTTACCACAACTCATTCGTTTATTTTATGTCAACAACATTCTTGGGATTTTTTGGCATGGAGAAATGAAATCCTATATCGGATAATTCATTTTGAAATGAAAATATAACCACATTAACTAAAAACATAGACAAGTAGCTTTCATTGCATACAACATGGAAACCTCCTTGGAAATTCTGAGTCTCACTCTATATTAATTCTTTCTTTTGCCAGCGAGGCTTTGAGCCCGAGCCTTGAAATAGGCAAAAAGTTGGTCCTTAGGAGGCATAACTTCGTTGACAAGTGGATGGTCGTGAAAGTCTTGGCTCCATTTAAAGAGCTTTGGGAATTTCTCACTTGTGAACAGTTGCAACCCTGCTATCTCTTGAATTATAGGTATGAGCACAGCAGCAATATCCACAAAGCCAAACTCCTCTCCACCAAAAAACTTGTCCTTCAGCTCATTCTCAAGAAAACTCAGAGCCTCAAATAACTCTTCTTTAGCCTTCTCTCGCTCCTTCTCATCAGCCATAAAAGCAGATTTCCATGCTGGAACCACGCACTGATTTCACAAATTAAATTACTTGTATGTTAGTAAAAATAGTTGGGATAAATATAACTATGATTTTTCTTGGATACGCATATAATTGCAAGGAATGTCTCTAATCATTCATAAAGACTAATCTCTTCCGAGTGATCTGAAGACACTCAATGGTGGGATATTTTCTTCCAACCAAGTTTCTTTATATTCAAAATTCTGACCACTTGCTTAAAAGATCCGAGTCCATTATTGTTCATCAATCAGAACTATATATGATTGAGTTATGTAAAAGTAAATAAAATTTGTTTATAGAAAGTTCTTACTTTCTATATTTTTTTTAAGAGGCAAAAAATAATTTATTAACAATAAGCTTTGGTTGAACCACAAGGTGTGGCAAAACCAAGAAAAACATTACAAGAATTACTGCTGACCAAAGCAGGATAACAAAGTCCTCTCTAAACCTCCCTAGTTGCAAAAAAGATCCCCTTTCTGCATAATTTTCTGTGATAGAAAAATTTAGAATCGGACTAGTCACAAGTACATTGCACAAAATATTTCTTCCCCATGTTAAAAATTCTACCGAAATCCCATACAATTACATAAAAATTTCAAATCATAACAATAAATCAAGGTAGTTCTTAAACCAATTTGATCCATTACTGACTTTAAACAAAGTTGAAAAGCAAAGAATGAAAAGAAGGGATCAAATTAAGAGTTACCTTGTCATCAATGAACTTGGCCCAGAAACGAGCCAAGGCTCTTTGGTAAGGGTCAGAAGGCAAGATGGGGTTGTTCTTCCATGTCTCATCAATGTACTCAACAATCACAAGGGACTCTGAAATGGGCTTCTCATTGTGAACAAGCACTGGAATCATTTTGTAAACTGGGTTATACTTGAGGAGCAGATCACTCTTGTTGTTCAAATCATCTTCCAAGTATTTGTATTCAACTCCCTTCAACTTGAGAGCAATCTGAACCCTGTGCAGAAATGGGCTTCCCACAACTCCCAAAAGGGTCACCTCTTCCTGACTTGAAGCCATTGCAGCAGCACTTCACTTCTTCTTCTCTTGACTTGAGCAACTATCAAGATGCTTATTTTGGAAAATGAATCCTATGGTGGTCTTCACTCTTCTGCAACAGACACAAGATGACAAAACTAATTAAAAAGTCCTTCTATCTAGATCTAGGTGTTGTATGAAAATAGAATTTTACATTGCTGTATAATAACAATTGTCAAATATGATAAGTTTATTTACTTTATAATAAATATCTTAAAATTTATATTTATCGTAAAATTTGATCGGTTTACAGTAGAAAACCTTTTACTCTAATAGTATATAAAAATTAAACTCTACTTTAAAATTTTATTTGAAAATGAAATAAAATTTTAATAAAAGTATTCAATTGCTTACAAGTTTTAAATACATAATTTATCACATTTTACAAACATTTTCTTACTTTCTAAATATAAAATAATTATCTTTTAAAATATAGTATAATAAATTAATATTTATATTGCTATTCAACATCTCAAAAGTACTCATTAGCATATCTGATATTTTAATTATGGGCATCTATCTATATAATTCAAAACTATTTCAGATTGTTATTCAAACATTTTTCTATAGATGTACAAATTTTGAAAGGTAAAACACCATTCAGTCTTTAAAAGTGTATAACGTTGTCACATTAGTCTTTGAAAATAAAAAAAATTCAACAAAGGTCTTTGAAAGTGAAACCTGCCAAATTCTTTAGTTCAAAATTAAAAAATTCGTGTGACTTGGTAATAAAATTAATTAACATATGTTTAAGGAATAAAATGATAATAAATAATTAAGTTTAGGAACATAAATGAAACAACTAGAAATTTCAAGAACTTAATTTAAATTTTCTCAGTTTCAGAGACTAATGTAATAATGTTTTACCATTTTAGGGACCGAAATTATATTTCACCCAATCTTAAATAACTAATTTATCTTAAATATTTCAAAGTATTAAAAATGATTTTGTCCTCCTAAAGATAACCATCTTTTACTTTTCCATTTTTATTTAAGATACTACTTTTCTAAATTTTGGCACAATACAAAACTAGATAAAAGAGGCTTCTCACACATTCAATTGAATCTCATTCATTCATATTTGTTGGAGTATAAGTATGAATGTGAAGTTCCATATTCGATAAAAATGGACAAATTAAGCAACATATAAGTGAGAAAGACCCCCACAAACCAAATACTTTAAGGTTTTGAGTTGAAGGTAGTGTTAAGTTCACCTATGTGGTTTGTTCGTGACCTATTAGTGAAGATCCCCCCAATGTTTTATCCCCCTCGGTTTCCAACAATTGGTATCAAAGTTGATGATTCGACCAAGTGACTAGCTCGAATGAGTATAATGGAATTGGCGGTGGATCTAGGCATGTGTGGTTTCCCTGTAGTGAAAGTCTTCCTGGTGGTGGTCCAAATATGGAGATCGAAAGTGTTCCTAGTAACTTGGAGGTCAGGCGACATGTCTCGTTGCCATGAGCTAATGGTGGAGCGGCTGTGCAAGTATTTAGAGCATGTTGACAGCAATGAATAAGCTCTAAGGGCCTAACTGAAAAGAGCATATTGGCATCCACGGTTAAGCTCTAATTAAGGGCCACTATTGAATACTTATAGATTGAAAAAGACTTCCGCTTGGGATGGAGTTACCATGTGGAAGAGACTCACACTTGAGGGGAAGATTGTTGGAGTACAAGTGTGAATGTGAAGTCTCACATTGGATAGGAAGGTCAAGTTGAGCAACATATAAGTGAGGAAGACCCACAAACCTAATGTCTTAAAATTTTGGGTTAAAGGTTGTATCAAGTTCGCTTATGTGGTTTGCTCGTTGACTTATTAGTGAAGATCTCTCCGATGTTTTATCCCTTTCAGTTTCCTAACATTATCATTATACATCTACACATTTTCTTTGTTCTCTTGCATCAGAGTTTCTCTAAAGGTATACTTTTATGTCGTAGACAAAAAAAAAAGTAAAGAAAGAAAAAACAGAGAATTTAATAAGTCAATCTCCTTAAAAACTCTCCACCATTATCAGAATATGCATAGCCAACAAGACCATTGTCAATTCCATAAGAACCATAAACTAAATAAAAGTTTCTTGTACCTTTCAAATATTGCATAATCCACTTCACGAATCACGATCTCCTAATTATTTTAATTTTTCATGTTTAAGAAACCAAAATCCATATTCTCAGTAAATAAGACATTGATTTATAAAGTTAAAATAAATTTATAAAGAGTTAAGAATTTTTGTCATCTAAAAGTTATTTTTTAACTGAGTTTCATTTCTAAATAAATTTACAATTAGCTTTTAGTGAAATGAATCTATTTCTAACCAAACATTGATATATAACCAATTTAAACTTTGAAGAAATGGAAACTAAAATATTTATAACATAAGCTAGTATTGTACAAGATAAATATTTTTTATATAATTAAAATTTATAATAAATATATTTTTAATATATAAATTATATTATAATTAAATTTTGTAATTAATAAATATTTTTTAACATATAAAATATATTTTAATTTTATATTTTCTATAAAGTATTTATATTGTGATATAATATTATTTTTAACTATTGATAATTTTTTTAAAAAAATAATTAAAAATTTTATCGGAAAAGAATAAAAAAATATTAAAATTCAATTCAAAAATAAAGATAAAAGATAGATGAAAAGAAATAAGCAGTTAAAAAAATCAAATTAAATTTGAAATTAAAATTAAGAAGTATATTTGAAAGAAATAAAAAATAAAAAATTAAATTAAATGTTACATATATGATATTGGCATAAAAATGTGACTTAATGAGAGTGATAATAATTCTTAGAAACGCTCTTATTTAAGAAAACATTTATAAAAATATTTTTGTTGAAGAACAACTCTTAAAAACGCTTTTCATTCAAGATGAAAATTCAAATTTATAATATAGAAATGGAGAGTGCATCCAAAAATGTGTGTTAGAGAATATGTTATTATCATTTCTTAATTGGAAAAAAAAAAAGGAGTTTTACATGTAAATCTTGTCTCACAATTTGTTGTAATTTTTCTTTTATAATGTCTCACAGATCACAATTTGTTGCTATGCTGCAAATGTGTCTTCAATGTAATATCAGTAAATTATCTATGCTACAAGTAGGCATTGACAAATTTTATATTCACCAGCACCTTTATGTAGTGTTTGGTAGAGTAGAATGAAATAAAATAAAAGTGAATTGAGATGAAAGTTTTGAATGAAAGTAAAATGTAAAAATGTGGGTCTCACCATTTTGTATTGTTCATTTAACTCATTTTCTACTTTCTTTCATCGCAAACAAACGTACCATTAGTCATGGGGCACTTGCTCAGTGACAAGGCAATGATGGAATTCGTTAATTGAGACCTATTGGATGTTGGTTTGGGGGGTTAAGATCCTCTCCTGTAACATATTTACTGGACGAGACATTAGCCATTAAAATTATTTAATTGATTTTATTAAAAATATTATAAAGTAAATGTTTAAAAATTTAGAATGAGTGAGATTCATTTAATAAACATTCTCATGTTAAATCTCAATGGAGAGAACCCTCCGGGTTGGCTTGGAAATGCCCGATAGTTGATTGGTCTGGATTATAAAAATTTAAGCTCAAACTTATTTTAGCTCCCTCTACCCAACCCAAGCTGTAATTGTTCTTACAGCTGCCAAATTTTTGTTTTACTACTTAAGTAGTTCGAACAAAATTACGTGTTCACATAGTGTAATATATATATATTTTTTTATAAAAACGAAAGGTTGTGTAAATGTTAAAACATAAAGAGGGTTTTATAAAAGAAGTACAAAATATATATATAAAAAAAAAGAGTAATTTGTTTGTTTTATTACTAGGAGAAAAACAAGATCCCAGGATTTTATTTTATTTTTTTCCATTTCTCCCCATGGAAGATATCCCAGGTTACATCAATTCGAATAGCAATAACTCGATGGTTCACACAATTGTCCTTAAATTAATCTATTTTGAAGCATTAACCCTCTCATAGCGTGCTTTGTGGAAGGCAAAAAGGCGGTCTCTAAGAGGAAGGACTTGTTTGACAACAGGGTGGTTGATGAATTCTTGGCTCCATTTGTAGAGTTTAGGAAATTTCTCACTGGTAAATAACTGCAACCCTGCTATTTCTTGAAGAATAGGGACCCAATAGGCAATGAATACAGCAACTATGTCCACAATCCCAAACTCCTCTCCTCCAAAGAACTTCTTGTCCTTCAGCTCATTCTCTAGAATCTGGAAAGCCTCAGACATTTCCTCAACATCCTTCTCACGCTCACCAGCCCTGAAAACATTCCATCTAGGACCCACAATCTGATTTCACAAAATTTAGATTGAGTCACATAGAAACAAATATGGGACAAAATCCCCCCCCCCCCCCCAAATAATAATAAATAAAAATACTCCCAAAATCTTATACGATTCCAAAAAGTTAATTTTCAAATCATAACAATATATATGGTAGTTCTTAAGTGAGTCATTAATATGATTTTAGACAAAGTTGATACAATTAATATATGAAATTAAATTCATGGTTGGTCGTTGACTGTTGAGTTCTCTAACATATACATTCGAAGATTTCACATATAGATGTCATGAAAGGTGATGTTTTGGGGGGATAAATCAGCACAAAGCAAGAAAAGAAGAAATGTTGAGTTACCTTGTCATCAATGAATTTGGACCAGAAACGAGCCAAGGCTCTTTGGTAAGGATCAGAAGGCAAGATGGGGTTGTTCTTCCATTTCTCATCAATGTACTCAAGAATCACAAGGGACTCTGCTATGGGATTCTCATTGTTAACAAACAATGGAACCTTCTTGTGAACTGGGTTGAATTTGAGAAGCAGATCACTCTTTTTGGCCAAATTTTCTTCCACAAATTTGTATGCAACCCCCTTCAACTTGAGGGCAATCTTCATCCTGCACACAATTGAGCTTCCGTTAGCTCCGAAAAGCATCACCTGTGGCTCTTCTTGATTTGCAGCCATTGTTTGTAGCACTTCAAAACTTCACTCAAAACTATCTGATGGATGGATTCCTAAGGTCTTCTCCTTTTATAGAGCCAGGATTGTTATTCAACACACACGATCAATTAGAAAAGATATATTGTGTTTCTTTACATGGTATGGATATATTTTTTTTTTATCAGCTTACATGGTATGGGTATAGTATTATAGTAAGGGTATAAAAAATAAAAAGGTAAATTATGAATGCGGAGAGATTACACATGAGAGGGATCTACAAAGGAATGAAGAATCCATCACTATCAAGAATACTCTGAGTACACAAATGTGGAGTAAAATTATGTAAAAGATTCCGTAAGCGATGTACACAAGAGAAGGGTGTATACAAGACAATTGAATTATAGTCCTCTTGATATGCATATAAATAAATTTCAGTGGGTAATAATAGTTAAAATTATTCAAAAAAATAATAGAAAAATAAAATAATCTAACATTTATCATTGTTAATTTTAGAGGGTAATAAGGAAATTTAATAAATATTTTAAGGATAAAAAAAATATATAAAAAGCTAGAAGTTGACATTTAAAAAAATGCTACTTCAAATAGCCTTTCCAAAAACATTGGAAGCTACCAAAAAAGCCCGTTTATAAAACAATCAACCAAGCTTTTCATCTAATAAAAAAAAGCTAGAAATTATCTGAAATAACTTGCCGAACATAGGATTAAGGGTGTAAGTGGGTCGTGCTCGACCCATGAATCTGCCTAGCCCAATTATAATAAGATTGAATAATGAATTTATGAGTTTCAAGACCAATAAACCCAACTCAATCTGACTAAACGAAAATAATAAAAAAAATAGTACTTATTCTGGTTAGTAATTATTTGCAGAACATATTGTTAGCTAATTATAAGAAACAATATTGAAGCAATAATAATTTGAATCACCAAGTGCTATCTACTTGTTCCATAACATAGTTTGATTACACCATGATAATTGCCTTATATTCCTACATTTTGTAGTAATTTAAGAACAATTATTTGATATTTCCATGTTTTTGAGCTTTGTTTATCTTCAATTTAGTTAAGTTTTAATAAAAGTTTAGTTTAGTTAGGAATTTCTAGTTTAATTTTACCCTTTTATGCTTGATCTTGGATTATTTTCTTGTGTTTTTAGGAACTTTGTTAAAGCTTGGAGTAAGCATTGGAGATGTTCCAAGAGATATTTGATGCGTTAAAGATCATTTGGGTTAAAGTTTAGAGCTTTGGAAGTCTTGTGGAGGCAAAAGAAGTTTTTTGGAAGTCCTGAGAGCTTTACACACATGTGCAAACCAAATCACATGCATATGCAAGTTTTAAAATTTTTGAAATTTTAAGTCAGAGAGTTTGCACACCTGTACACTCTGGGTGCACACCTATGCATCGACACTTGTGAGAAGAAACTCCATTTTTCTGTTTTATTCTCTTTTGGGCTTGAACCCTTATTGGCTCATAACTTTAAATAGAGATTTTTTGTTCTAGCCTAAGGTTCCAAAAATTTTGTATGTGAAAGAAACAAGAGATCCGAGACGTGGGCTTAATGTGCTTGGATTCATCTCCCATTGTTCCTCCATCCATTGCTTCTTCCCCATGGCTATGCAGAGGCGTGTCTAGAAATTTTGAGACCTTAGGCGAAACTTTTATAGAAATATAATATAATATAAATTATCCTTCTTTATATGAATCTTCTAACTTTTGTAAGACTATTATTTTCAATATTATCTATATGTAATTGATTTATCACTATTTCATCAATTAAACTTGTATCAATTTTTATGAATAGTAACAAATTGATCAAAGTACCACGTTAAGATTAAATATTTTAACTTTTCTCTTTTTCTTTAATTTTTCAAAATCAATTTCATAATTTTTTTTCAATTACTATCACTACAATTATAAGAATATAATAAAATAAAAGGCAACAAAAGAATTTAAATAAAATAACTTTGCAAAGTAAATAAACAATAAGAAAATGATAGAACTTCCTGTCAAAAAAAAAAAGAGAAGAAAATGATAGAACTGAAACAAATACAATTAATTGTATCCGTTCAATTGCAATTTTATAGACACGTTTTTCATCTAAAAAAATTATAGGCACATTAAAACGGCTTTTGATTTTCTCAATAAATTTTTGCACTGAAATAATTACGGTACTATCTTTTTTTTTTTAATCAGTGATCATAGTACTATCTAAAGCCAAAAAGTAACTGATAAAAAAAAAGTAATTGCCAATCATAACAGTTATTAGCTTTTGATCCAATTTACAATCATATATATGATACTAAGGCTAAAGCTACGACCAATAATAATTAATAGCCAATAATAATTAATAGTTAAGAATAATAGCTAATTATGAATTATATTAAATGTATGCTAACAATTGAAAAAAATATGGGCCTAAGGCCACCGCCTAACTCGCCTTGCCACTTCCACAGCCCTATGGCTATGAGTAACTAAGTTCATCCTTCGTTGGGATTTAATGTAATCGAATCTACTTTCATGTAATTACTTTTTTATTATTTAATAAAGAATTGTTATTGTTTCTCTTCTATGATTAATGCTTGTTTTTGGCTTTGTCACCCGATTGCATGATTCTCTTTATTCAATTATAATTGGAAAATTTGATTGAATTGCGAACTGAAGGGAACACCCAATAATTTTTATGCCCAGGGATAGGGTAAAAACGATTGGGCATCACTAAAACCCTTATTCCTAATGCAAGTACTTTGATTACACTATTCAAGGGATTGATAGTGGAATCAAAGGACTTAGATTCTCTCGCTTAAAAAATTAAGGTTTGAATAAATTTGTGGGTTGATGATAACAAAAATTTATTTGAATAAGAAAATTAGTGATTGCATGTTAGGATGATTTGATGAAGTTAAACCTCGACGAACTTTTTTCATTGATTTAAATCCTGTTTCCTACGCATACTAAGTGTTCGACAAAATTCTCAAACCAAATTTCTTCCTTTAAACTCTTTACTTTTATGCATGTCTTTAATTTTGGTTACTCAATTACTCTTAAATTTCGTAGTCTATTAATTATACTTTTAAATACCCAATTATCGTAAAAGTCCCTGTGGAGACGACTTTTCTCACTATTTTGTTACTTGCACGATTTGGTACACTTGCCAAAATCTCAACACACTCGAAAAATATTAATTTTATAATTTTTTTTATTTTCTGAATTGTTAGAATATTTTTTAATTACTTAACCTAATTACCCAACCCAATTAAGGTCATGTTGGGTTGGATTGTTAACGCTCTAGTTGTGAGGAAAAGAAATTGGGTGAATAGAAATAGAAAAAAAAAAAATTTGAAAAAAGAAAAATAAAGTAGAAATACAATTGAATGTTTGATTGTTTGGTTTAAGAGAAATAAAGTGAAAATAAGATGATAAAATTGTTTGATTTGAATGAAATGACAAAATAGAATTTAATAAACATATAAAAATTACTCTTACACCCTTTGTGACTAACAGCAGACAAAACAAGGGTAGAGTGATCATTATTGCCTCTTCTTACACATGGTTACATGTTGAGTTTTTTTACCTAGGAGAGAGAAGCTACTTTGTAAAACCCATGTGTTTTTAATTTATTTCTACCTTCAATCATCTTCGCCAGATAGACTCACATATTTTTGTCTTTGCCTCCTCCCTCTAAATCACCTTCAGTGAACAAACAAAGCGTAAAAGAAAAGGTAAATCCAATCAACCTAATTATTTTTAATTAGATTAAGTTATAAATTAGACTAAACTCAACCCAATACTAATACTCCTAAATAAGATTATGCACATTGAAGGATTTAATAAAGGAAGACAAAAGCTCCTCACTACAAAAATTATATCGAAGAAAAAAAATTTCTTTATTAACTGAAATGGCCAAAATGGAAACAAGATGCTAGGATTCTTTTTTCCTGGGAGATATCCTAATATCCCAGGTTACTAAATTACACATAGCAATAACTCAATGAGAGATAAGTAGTTCACACAATTATTCTTAAATCAATCTATTTTGAAGCAGAAAGGCTTTCATAGCGGGCTTTGAAGATGGCAAAAAGTGGGTCTCTAGGAGGAAGGACGTCTTTGACAACAGGGTGGTTGATGAACTCTTGGCTCCATTTGTAGAGTTTAGGAAATTTCTCACTGGTGAATAGCTGCAACCCTGCTATTTCTTGAACAATTGGGATCCAAAATGCTATGAAGACAGCAGCAATATCTACCAACCCAAATTCCTCTCCTCCAAAAAACTTCTTGTCCTTTAGCTCATTCTCAAGAAACTGCAGAGCCTCCAACGATTCTTCAACATTCTTCTCACGCTCTTTCTCATCAACCGTGAAAACAGATTTCCATGCAGCACCCACAATCTGATTTTACAAATCATAATATTTATTAGTAATTAGAAAATAATTAGGACAAACAGAATTTAGATTGAGTTATGTAGAAACAAATATGGCACAGAATTCCCTCCCTCCCCCCAAAAAATAAAAATAAAAAATAAAAAATTTCTCCCAAAATCATATATGAAGGTCTTCAAATCATAATAATTTTAGGTAGTTCTTAAGAAAATCACTAATATGATTTTAGACAAAATTGATACAATTAATGAATGAAATTAATTAAAAAAAATCTTGGTTGGCTGTTGATTATTGAGTTTTCTAACATATTCAAAGATTTCACGCTTAGATGTCATGAAAGGTACTGATAAAAAAAGATGTCATGAAAGGTGTTGTTTTGGGGATAAATCGGCACAAATCATGAAAAAAGGATTTTTGAAAAGTTGAGTTACCTTGTCATCAATGAATTTGGACCCGAAACGAGCCAAGGCTCTTTGGTAAGGATCAGAAGGCAAGATGGGGTTGTTCTTCCATGTCTCATCAATGTACTCAAGAATCACAAGAGACTCTGCTATGGGCTTCTCATTGTGAACAAACACCGGAACCTTCTTGTGAACTGGGTTGTATTTCAGAAGCAGATCACTCTTGTTCGCCAAATTTTCTTCCAAAAATTTATATTCAATTCCCTTCAACTTGAGGGCAATCTGGACCCTACTCACAAATGGGCTTCCAACAACTCCCAAAAGCTTCACATCTTCCTGATTAGCTGCCATTGTTTGTAGCACTTCTAACCTTTAAACAGAACAAGTATAACTGGTAAATTGTTTCTTTGTTTGTGATTGATTCCTAAGGTATTATCCTTTTATAGAGCCAGGAATCAGGACTAGTATTCGGTGGATACGTGATCAATTAGAAAAGATATAGTATATTGTATTCATTACATATTATGGTAGGGTCAATAGTGGGAGGGGGGGAAATGATGTAAGAGATTACGTATTGAGGAAACCTTCCTAGTCAAAATGATTCTTTGTACATATATGTGGAAAAAAAATATGATGTAAAGAGATTATGTAATTTTTGTTTAATACAGTTGAATTGTAGTATATTAATGCGTTGGATGATAAAAGATTTTAGGCTTAATCGTTAAAATGTCCTCTAAATTATTTTAAAATG
The DNA here is from genome assembly GCA_026413185.1 of Pueraria montana var. lobata. Lineage (NCBI taxonomy): Eukaryota > Viridiplantae > Streptophyta > Magnoliopsida > Fabales > Fabaceae > Pueraria > Pueraria montana. The sequence continues at coordinate 73,451,711 of CM048650.1, read as the reverse complement.
TTTAATTAGGTCATTCTATTTTTAAAAAAAATTTCAATCAAATCTCTTAATTTTTAAAAATATTTCAATATATCATGCCCTCCTTTCCATGTAATTGAATTTGACACTGTTGGTGTGAAAATCTATTGACTGATCAGTCTTCGTGTCGGCTGATTACCAATGAGTGATTCCCCTATAGGCGACTGACTAAAGGAAGGAAGAGATTATGTTCCTTGATTGGGTTCCTAGCCCACTCCAAAGAGCTTCCAAGTAGTCGTTGAACTTAGGGATGACAAAAAAATCCACACCCATGGATATCCGCGGATAAAACCCGCATCAGATAATAATTGGGTATCTTTAACGGGTACCTCGGGTAATGAGTACGGATATTTTCACTATCCATTTGTTAACGGGCGGGGATGGGTATCATGGTACCCGTATCCGCGGATACCTGTTACCCCGTTAATATTAAAATACTTAAATATTCTTTATATATTTTTTTGCTTGTACTTATGTTTTGAAGTATAATTTTAAGTGGACTTATATTTTAGTGTTGTTTTATTTTAGTTTATACTTTAGAGAGTATTTTTTAGATAATTTTGTTTGGAGCTCACAAAATAAAATTTTTATTTATTCATTTTTTATTTTTTAAGAATTATCCATGAATATTTTTAATTGTGTAGAATATTTGAATAATTTTTGTTGTAAATATTAAAATTATTTTTTAAAGAGAAAACATTAGAATAAATAAAAATTATATTAAAAGTGTTTTCAAAAATATTTTTAATTTTTTTTAAAATGTCCACGGATATGCGCACGGATACCCATAGATATTTAAAAAATCTGCGGGTAGTTGCTTAACGGGTAACCGTGTGGGTAACGGTCAGGCACGGGATAGATATTTACCTTGTGAGGCAGGCAACGAGTGACTGCTACCCGTACCCTCCCACACTTGTTGCCATCCCTAGTTGAATTGAAATTTTTATTACTATGCTACTCCTATGAAATTTGCGGTAAAGGAGAGCTATAAATGGCTGAAACATAAAGGAAAGTTGTAAATAAAGCGATAAATGAAAGATAAATGGCTGGTAAAGATAAGTTTTTGATTGATTTCGTTCAGGCCCTGTTTACATAATGTTCCCTATTATTTATAATGTTTTCTAAGCAAGCATCAGCTGTTTACAAGGCACGTGTTTTCTAATAACTACCCACTATCCTAGATCTAATAACTTCCTGTGTTGCTGACTTCTGTTGATGCTATGGTTCCATGTTCCTTAAAACTGTTACAAACAAACAACTGATATTTTCCACTAACCACTTCTTCTATTTTTTAGGAAATCATGAATTCATATTCATTTAGCCTTCAAAAAACTGCTTGCAACTGCCTTCCACATTCAAATATTCCTTCCAACTTGGTCTTCCACAAAATAGGTCTAATTCAACTCTATTGCGTTAGCCGACAGAAAATAGCCGTTAGTTGTTAGCCGACAGAAAATAGCCGTTAGCCATCAGAAATGATTCTTTTAGTTGTTAGCCATTAGAAAACGGCTATTTTAATGGCAATCGTCTTAGCACTGTGACAAGCTATAATTCATTGAGTCATATTAGTCAACGCCCATCGACTGAATTACCCGTTAGCCGACAATAAACGATTAGCCTCAATAGCAAACATTTTTAGGACCAACAGACGCTATTACTTATGCAAATCCAAAGGTTCAATTTGGTCCCTCTATATATTTATTTGTTTCAATTTGATCCTTCTATCATTAAAAAGTTTAATTTAGTCCCTCTATTATTAAAAAAATTCAATTTGACCACTCATTTTTCAAAATCATCCCAATCTTGCTCTTTCTATTTATTTGAAATTAATGTCGTTACTGTCCGGGATAGATCCAAGAGGGAGTATACTCTAATATATAATGTAAACTGCTAACTCTGAGCTTCGCACGTAGACGTGACGTAATCCTTACATCATTTCTAAGCCATTGACGAATGATGATGAAGTGTGTTTGGATGAGTATCAACAAAATTAAATTTAAATGAAATTGATTTTGTAAAATTAATTTTAGTTAAAATTGATTTTGAAGTATTTGATTTTATGTTTGGATGTTTTTATTATAAAACCAAGTTAACAGTAAAAAATTTTATTCAACGCAAAAATTACCTAAAGTTGCTTTAACTTGTAATCAATTATGAACTCAAAATTAATTTCTCAATGTGAAACCAAACATCTATAAATTTATCTAAAATTATGTTAACTATTATTTCAACGTGATTTTTGAAAATCCAACATGAAATCAAATACACACGAGTTTTCTCGACTTTGAAGGCAACTTTTTTTTTTTTCCTGATTACTCTCATATGTGATATCTAATATCATCTATTTAAATATGGATTAATTAATTTTTGGGAAATTGTATTTTTTACAAAAAATTGTATACTGATAGAAATGTAAAGAAAATAGAAAAAGTTTGTGATAAGATAATTAACTAGTGAAAAAGATTAAAAAAATAGTATTAGAAGAAGTGTTATATATAATAAGTTAAAATAATCTCTTAGAGAAGTTATATGAGAAAACTTTTACAAATTAGCTTAGACATAAGCTAAATTTAGTTTATGGATAAGCTCATTTTTATTTCTTTCTTATTTTCTTCTCCTAAGAGTGATTCTGGATAAGTTTATCCAAACAAGACATATAGAATGACTTAATTACTAATGCTACTTTTTCCACTTGTTTTTTTAAACTTCTGTATATCAATTAGTCTATCAATCGTTACTATTTCTCTTTATCTTTCACTTCTCATCACATTATACTTATAATTCTTTCTTTCCCTCTTTAGATGTTAATTAGCATTTGATATCCACCAATATTTGTTTTTACTTTTTTTCATATACAAATATAGTTTTTCTATCAAAATGGAGTATTTTCGTTTTAAAGTTACTAAAATAGTGTGTGTGTGTGTGTATATATATATATATATATATATATATATATATGTGTGTGTGTGTGTGTGTGTGTGTGTGTGTGTGTGTGTGTGTATTTAAAAGAATTTACTTGTATGGTGTAAGTTAGACATGTGAATAATCTAATAGAGTTAACCTAGTAATGGGGTTAGGATAGATAAATGAAGTTTTAAGTTCGACTCTTATTGTCACAATTGTACACACACAAAAGAAAAAGACATGTGAAAGTTAACTTTACTTTATTTTTACACTTTTTTATGGTTTAAAAATGCCACAAAATTTTTTAGTGATAAAAACCTACTAAAAATTGCTTGCACAAAACTAAGGTCGACTTTCACATGTCAAACGTACCCCATGTTGGAAAAATTTAAAAAGATATACTATTTTGATAATTTAATTAAAACCAAAATGCCCCATTTTCGGTAAAAAAAAAAAAAAAACCTATAGATGTAATATAAAAGTTATTATTAGGAGTGTAAATGAACCGAGCCGAGCACCAACAATTTTGGCCTGGCTTGTGAAAAAAATGGATGGCTCAAGCTTGACTCATTTATTTAAGCGAGCTTAATTAAAGGCTTGGCTTGTTTAAAAAAACTAAAGTTTGAGCTTGACTTGTTTAATTCATTTATAACTTAATTATTTTTTAATTTGCAAAAAAATTTCTTAAATTATTTTTTAAGTTTATCAATTTAGTATTTAATGAAATATTTTAATACTAGATAATAATCTACAAATAAAAATAAATACTAAACATGTGGTATGATATTGTGAAATCCATGTAATTTTAATTTTTATGATATATATATATATATATATATATATATATATATATATATATATATATATAAACGAGCTACTCATGAGTTAGTAATGTCGAGCTTTTACAAAAAAATAAAAATCATTTACCACCTTTCATATCTTTTGTACTAGATGACTTGTCCATTGAATATTAGTCCTGGCTCTATAAAAGAAGACCTTAGGAATCCATCACAGACAGAGAAGCAAGTAATTAACAAGCTATAGTTGTTTGAGTGAAGTTTTGAAGTGCTACAAACAATGGCCACCAATCAGGAAGAGGTGACGCTTTTGGGAGTCGTGGGAAGCCCATTTGTGTGTAGGGTGAAGATTGCCCTCAAGTTGAAGGAAATTGAATACAAATTTTTGGAAGAAAATTTGGCCAACAAGAGTGATCTGCTTCTGAAATACAACCCAGTTCACAAGAAGGTTCCAGTGTTTGTTCACAATGAGAAGCCCATAGCAGAGTCCCTTGTCATTGTTGAATACATTGATGAGACATGGAAACACAACCCCATCTTGCCTTCTGATCCTTACCAGAGAGCCTTGGCTCGTTTCTGGTCCAAGTTCATAGATGACAAGGTAACTCAACTTTTCTTCTTTTCTTGCTTTGTGCTGATTTATATATCCCCAAAACATCACCTTTGAAAAAAACTCTGATTTATGAAATCAGGTTGTGGATGCTGCATGGAAAGCTGTTTTCACTGTTGATGAGAAAGAGCGTGAGAAGAATGTTGAACAAACAATTGAGGCTCTGCAGTTTCTTGAGAATGAGCTAAAGGACAAGAAGTTTTTTGGAGGAGAGGAGTTTGGGTTGGTAGATATTGCTGGTGTCTTCATAGCATTTTGGATCCCAATAGTTCAAGAAGTAGCAGGGTTGGATTTATTAAGCAGTGAGAAATTTCCCAAGCTCTACAAGTGGAGCCAAGAATTCATCAACCACCCTGTTGTCAAAGAAGTCCTTCCTCCTAGAGACCCACTTTTTGCCTTCTTCAAAACTATCTTTGAAAGCCTTTCTGCTCCAAAATAGATTTGATGATGTAGTGTGACACTAGAATTTCTAAGGAAAATTGTGGAGTGCTTGTTTGTCATTGAGTTATTGCTTTTGGGATTTCGTTTGAAGGATACTTTGTAATATGGGATTTCTCGAGTCTCTGTCAAAGAAATCCAAGGTTGTTCTTGTCTTGACATTTTGCTATTTCGATTAATAAAATTATAAAAGCATCTTTCTATCCTTCAAAGTTGTTACTCCTCATGATTAAGAAACTTGAAGCAAGCAGCACATATCTTATGCAAATTGCAGCTGTAACTCTTGCCATGGAATTAACTGGTTTGGCATCAAGATTTGCACGAGTTGTGATATTTAGACACCCATTATTTATAAACACTCCACTAATATTTTTTATTTCTCTCTATCTCTCTCTTCTTGTCACATTATATCATCAATTTTATCAATCACTTATCTCTCATATCTTCTTATCTCTCTCAAGATGTATACACTCTTTGGTGTCCAAGAATCATTTTCCTTTGTGTATTAACTTGTGTTTTTATTATGGAAAATGATTGTTGAGAGAGATAGGGAGAGAGCAAATATAAGGGATTGATTTAATTGGTGATGTAATATGATAAGAAGAGAGAGATAGAGAGAAATTAAAAGTGTTGATGAGGTGTTTGAAATTTTAAAATGTCCAAATATAAGCACTCTTTTATTAGAGGAAGCAAGCTCTTAATTTGGACACTGCACATGGGACAGGACCAAAACCGAAGTGGGTCACTGAAATGGTGCAATCCAAAATGAAATGCAAAAGCTGAACCCCCTGCAATAATTACACAATTTGTCCAATTGGTTTTTGTCCAGAGAATCTTTTAGGATGTGTTTGATTTAACGTTAAGTTGAACGGTCACATATTTTAATGAACTTTTTGTGAAAAATAGAAATTCGAAGCTTTTGATTCAACAGCTGTTTGAAGGTCTCCCAACGAAAACCAAACAAACACTTAGTCTTTATTTTGGTTATTTTATTGCAAATTAATTTGGACTACGTACTAAACACATGTAACTTTTAGTCCTTATTTTTTTTGTTTGGTTACTTTATTGCAAATGACGTTAAACGAACAAGTCAGCGCCTTCATGTAAGTAAAGTAGGGTGCCTGCCAAATGTGTTTTGTTGTTGTTGGTCTTTTGTTCTTTGGATAAGTTTTTGGTATTTTTCCTTCTTTTTTTTCCCTCATGATTTGGTGCTATTAAACACGTTATAGAATCATGTTTTTATAGAAAAACAGTTCGTGTAAGAGATCAACCATGTTATGTCGTCAATAAAGTCCAACCATGCATGAACAATTAAGAACATTCTTAGTTTTGAGGATTCAATAGAGTTGAAGATGCTCCTAGTCAACTACAAAAAATCCGGTTCCCTAACATGCACTCATATAAAATGTGTAGGATGTAACGGTGTATTAGTGGTTACGGATTTTTACAGGGAAGTAAAGTCATTTTCTTGTTTGATGTTTTAATCAATTAATCAGTTAATGCTTGATAGTATGTGTGAATATCTATTTTGTTTGAATAAAAACAAAATTATGAAAAAAGGAAAAATTAAAAGAAAAGGAATAAATATAAATAAAAAAAATGTTCATTAATCATTTGTTTTAGTCAAACCAACTTAAAATTCATGTACAAAGAAAAAAAAAAACAACTTAAAATTCAAAACTTTCATTTGCTTTTGTTTCTAAAACAATTTCTTTTTCTTTCCTTATTTTTATCTTTATCCAAATTTTATTAAAGGCTTAAATACAAATTTAGTATCCAAAACATGAACTTATAGGGACTAAAAATGGAAAAAAAATGGAATCTTAGAGGACTAAAATTGAAAAAAAACAAACCTACATAGACTAAAAAAGAACAAAAAATTTACGGGAACCAAAATTGAAAAAACGCAAACTAACCTAGACTAAAAATGTAAAAATAACTTATAGAACTAAACTTGAAAAAACACAAATTTACATGTACTAAAAATGAATAAAAAAACTTATAGGATAAAATTGAAATATTGATGTTGACATGGTGACATAAGTGCCAAAAGTTAGAGATAAAATTTGTCAAAAAGTAAAATGTTTTGAGTAAAAAAATACAATATTAAGCCAAAACTAATAAAATAAAGACACGTTTATCTCTTGCTTATGTCAGCATACCACGTCAACTATCTGTTAGTCAATTAACGGACAAATGATGAAAGGTAAAATTTTCAAATTTTTTAAAAATTAGAGTAAAATACACCAAATTAATTTTTTTGAGATAAAATTTGCCAAAAAAAAAATTAAAATAAAAAGTACAATTAAACCTTTTTATTTTCACTCACACTCTAATAACACACTTTAGTCACCCGCTCACATGTGCATGTTTTGACACCAATGTTTTTAAAATCGAACTGGTCATTGAACCGGTATTAATAAAATAATAATAATAAAATAATTTATAAAATAATATTAAATAAAATATAATATCACATAACATTATAACATTAAAAACTATAATAAAACTTAAAACATCACTTTACAAGGTTTTAACATTCAAAAAATACATAAAAGTTTAATTAAATATATCATAATACTTAAGTTCAAATTTTAATAAAATAAAATAATGTCCATTAACAATAACAAATTTACATTTAGAATAAAGAAAGAAAATGAAAAATTAATATAATATAAAATTATCAAAAATCAAGATATAAAAGAATTATAAATTAATATAAATGAGCAAATTATATGTTTTACAAGAAAATAATAATAATAATTGATAAAATAATTTATAACTATTTGAGATATTTATTAAATATGTGTTTTTATTTATTTTTAAAATATTTTATATTAAATTTAAAATTTTAAATAAAAAAATAAAATAAAAAATAAAAAATAAAAAAATACCGGTTCAAACCGGTTTTGGGTACCGGTTCTTGACCGGTTTTGGGTACCGGTTCTTGACCGATTTTGGCCCGGTTTGACCGATTCTTGACCAGTTCCCACCGGTTCCGAACTCCTCCGGTTTTATAGAGCATCCGGACCGGTCACCAGACCGGTTCCCGGTCGAACCGGTCGAACCAGCCGGTCCAGTCCGATTTTGAGAACAATGTTTGACACACACACCAAAATTCTATCTCATCAGCACACTTTGATTCACAATGTGTTTATCCCCGTTTGTTCACGATCAGATCCTCTGCTATCAAAATGCAACTGCAGGGTCTTGCAGTCAGCATCTAAAGAGTCTATTTTTTTTAACTTAAACTTTTTTATTTATTTATTTATTGTATATAGTTTTTTTTTTGTGTGTGGCTAAGATTTGATGCAACTTTCAATAGGATTAATATTTTTTAAGACAATATTTGCTTAATTAAAAATATAATTAATCTTCTTCCTCAATTTTAATGTAATTATATTTTACATGCTATTAAATATTTTAAAAATTGATAATTTTTTATCAGTTAGTTTTACCATACATAGCCTTTATTTGTGTACATATGTTTTTTTAAAATATACTAAATAAAAATATAAAAAATGTAAAATTTAAATGAATCCATGCATCGCATGAATTTAAAATCTAATTATTTTGATAAGTCACTGTATATGTAAAAGGGTCGGTGCAAAGTTCCAATGCTCTACGTATTATTGAAAGTTGAAATTAAGCTAATGTTATCGTAAAAAATATTAACCCTATTTAATGTATATAGTTTATTTTTTGTGGCTTAAAATGTTCAAGTGGAGACCCCTTTGTGTTTTTTCAGCCAAGATCCCACTTTGCATAACTACCAAGAAATGATATGTTACGGGATTTGAGTGAATCAAGGCTATATAATGCAATGCCCCTACCTATGCAAATGCTAGCAAGATGTTAATGACTATAATGAAACCAACTCTAGTACCACTCAACTTCATTTTCAATAATGAAACCAAAATAAATGCTACAAGCCCCTGCACAAAACAAAACAAAAAAAAATTACAGCAAAAATGACGGGCCTCCAATAAATTCTATAGTAATACTAATATCCGTACCTATCAAAAAACTAAAATAAAACAAATAGAAATCAGTAAACATCATAGGAAAACAAATGATATTTACTCCATAATAATCTTCATTCTGTAAGAAGGTAAAATAAATAAATACCCTACTTGCAAGTTTGAAAATCAAATCAATATATAGCATCCTACATATGCCCCCTGACTAGGTAGCTGGTTGGAATAAACAACTGTTGAGAACATTGGTGACACAAGAGAGTATGGACAGCTACTCCACACCACGTTTCAGGTCTTCTAGCTATGCATATGGCACACGAAAGGAGAGGAATCAGTCACACAATATAATTAAAAAAATGGTTTTCATTTAAGGAAACTTAAGAAAGACATATATTTTAAAAGAACATATATAAATAAATAAACTTTTACATGATGATCATGTAAAAGTTTGTAACGCAATATAGGCTGTGGAATCAAACCATGTTTCATGCATTGTGCGTATAACCTCACGTTATAAATTTTTCATTGTGCATGTTGAAAAGTAATAAAACAGTGGAAAAAGACTAGAGAACATTACATAAATCAATTCTTCTGGTCTATTACCGTTGTTAATCTTCACGGGAGTGATAACAGACTCTCTGTATACACCGTAGGAGGATGGCTTACACTCATTGCGCCCTTATACTGCTCATCTTGACGACACTCAAGCTGCTTGCCTTTGTGGTTAAGTTTCACTAACCTTCGATAACCATTGTTTCCAAAAATTTTACCATCTTTGGTGATGCATATTGGGAAAAAGTGACAGATAGGAGAACCGGAGACGACTAATAACTTGGTCCAAGATGACTGCACTTTGTATTCTTTCATCGTCCATACTATGGCCGACACAGACGCAAAACCCGCGAAATAGAAACACAGACATCCTCCCATTACTGTCAAACTACAAGTTTTAGTTTGAAAACTCGCGGACTGATAATGATGAGGTGGCAGTGGATCATGTGGCAGTGGAATCTCTGATAATCTCCTTTCCGTCACATCAAATGCAATAATTTTGCATTGATTATCGTAGGTGTTAACCAACCAATGAAGAGCCCCATTCAAGAGTGACCCCTCCCCTCGGAGTCCGCACCTCATGTGTACATTGTCAACAGTACCCTCGGTGCAGTTCCATGAATTGGTCCTCGAGGAAAAACAATGGACCTCCTGGCCTTGGGGTTGTGAAAACGTCACAATCACCACCACATAGTCATCAGTTGATGAGTCATAATCAATTCCACATACAAATTGACCCTTTAACTCTTTGTTGAGTCGTTTTTGTACACCGGTTAACGGATTCCATACGACGAAAAAACTGAAGTCGGAGATTGAAGATGACGTGGTTAAGAGTATAAGATTGAAAATGATATAAGATTTAAATTTGATGTTATCTATAAGATTTAAATTTGAATTTCATTATCTTTTAAAAAATTTAATTTTATTCTTTAAAATATATAAAAATATATTTTTAATATCTTATCTTTTCTTTTAGATTTAATTTAGATCTCCATCTTGTAAAAAAAAATTCAATTTTATTATTTATCTTTTAAATTTGATTTAACTAGTATAATAGTAATAATAATAATTCGTATTTTGCACTGGTGTTAAAATAATTATTTACAAACTTTGATATTATTATAATTTTAAAAAAATGTTAACACAAGTTTTAATGATAAATGTTATGAAATGCAAAAATAAAAAAAAGTGTGTCCAATATTTAAAAAATATAAAATAGTTAAAATGATTTAATAAAAAGTAATAAATATCAATTTCATTACTTACCATGTATCCTTAAAATGTACGTTGACAAAAAATCTCTATTAAAATCATTTTGTCAAATTATTTGTTATTATTTTAATAAACATAGTAACAAATAGCATTTTTCTTATTTTTGTTCATATTTAGTTTTATGAATTTTTTAATAAATAATAACCTTAGAAACATATAAAAATGAGAAAGTAAATATATATTTATTTATTCTTTATTTAAATTGAAATATCTCACTAACACATCATACCAGTGGCGGATGCATATACAGTTTAGGGGGTGCACTTGCACCTCCCTCGCTTTTAAAAAATGGCACCTCCCTCACTTTTAAAAAATACATATAAATATATTAAATGTGTATATTTTGCTCCCCCTAATTTTATATATTTGAACCCCCTACTTCTAATTTTCTACTCTTTTCATGTATTTATTATTTTTATTTAAGTATTTAGTTTGAAATTTTAATTTATCTTCTTTCCAATTGATTCAATAGGATATGATAAGATAATTATCCTCGTATTATAATCTGTTATTTGTTGAGCCAATAGAATATGATAACGTTATCATATCTCTTATTCTATTTTGAATGTGTATACTTTGCACCCCGTGAATTAGGGTCCTAGATCCGCTACTGCATCATACGTTAACTTAAGAATTGTTCAAGTAAAAAAAAACTTAAGAATAATTATATAATTTTTATTTAGTTACATTTTATATTTTAATTTATGTATGATTTTTCTCCTCTTAATTTTAATTGCTCATATTTGGTGTTTTTAGTTTTTAATTATTCAAATTAAGTTATTTATTCCAAAATTCATCCAATAATTAAAAAAAAAATATAACAGTTTTGTTATATATTATCAGTTTATATGGTTCACAAAAAACATTTAAATAAAAATATAAACAAAAAAAAATCCTTCATTACATTTTATACATTTTTTTATTTATATATACTACTATAAGTTAATAATATGTCATACCTTCGTTACATTTCTATTAATTATTGAATAAAATTTTAAAGTAACTTAATTTAGGTAATTAAAAAATTAATTGAAGATAAAATGCGAATAATTATAATTAGAAAAACTAAAACTGCTGATAAATTGAAGTAAAAGAATAAAAATATGTAAGCCTATAATTTTTTATTTTTCATACTTTTCCAAATACGCTTATTTTCACCTGTGGCATTTTTTTTAACTCAAGGTATTTTTTAGTGGAAGTCAATAATTAATTCATTGAGATACTGATATCTATTTAAGATATTGAATTTTTAAATAATTACAAAATTCAAATTCTTAACTGCATACTTAATAGATAAGGCTAAATTATTTATATGGTCCTTTATATTTATTTTAGATTGTAATTTGATCTTTTATTTTTTAAAAGTTACATAATGGTCCCTTAGTTTTATTTTAAGTTGTAATTTGGTCCTTTATTTTTTAAAAGTTACAAAATGGTCCCTTAAGTAATTTTTTATAGCATGTTTATTCCAAAAAAATTAAAAAATACATTACTTCTGGGATAAACATGCTATGAAAAAATTACTTAAGAAATCATTTTATAACTTTTAACAAATAAATGATCAAATTACAACTTAAAATAAAAATAAGGGATCATTTTATAACTTTAAAAAAATAAAAAATCAAATTATAATCTAAAATAAATATAAGAGACCAAGAGAGTAATTTAACCAATAGACAAAATATCTATCAACTGTTCATTGCTATGTTGATATTTTTACGAGTAATGATATATGAACATCCATATTTTTTAAACACCTAACAAATACCATCATTTATTTCTATTTCTCTTTTCATGTTAAATTATACTACTTATAATATCTATATTTTTGTCACTTTTATCTCTCTCTCACTATGTATCTATTGGCATATTGAATGTAGATGAATAATTTTTCTATTTTTACACATGTGGCATAGGTGCATAGCATATGTTTCAAGAATATTTATATCTGCATCAGATCCTTATCTCATCCGACACCCATATCCGTGAAAAGCATATCCACCAGAAGATTTATACGATGTGGGGAAGGGAGGAGGAGATATCTTTTCCTTTTATTGATTGCAGTAGCCAAAATGTCAACAAGACCAATACCAAATGGAGAAGGCATTCATTACAAAAAGTTTTTTAAAAAAAAATCATTATATTAAAAAATTCAATAAAATATATTAAATACTCTTTACTAAATAGTTTAAACCACTAGTTACCACAACTCATTCGTTTATTTTATTGATTGAACTGAAATAGCGAAAATGTCAACAACATGCTTGGGATTTTTTGGCATGGAGAAATGAAATCCTATATCGGATAATTCATTTTGAAATGAAAATATAACCACATTAACTAAAAACATAGACAAGTAGCTTTCATTTCATACAACATGGAAACCTCCTTTTGGAAATTCTGAGTCTCACTCTATATTAATTCTTTCTTTTAGCAGCGAGACTTTGAGCCCGAGCCTTGAAATAGGCAAAAAGTTGGTCCTTAGAGCATCTCCATCCCAATACTTTTATTTGGGTTCTTAAATGGGTCTCACATATATACATCACTCATTTTTACTCTTTCCAAAATAAGCACCTCAAAAATATCTATTCTCTCCAACCCAATACCTCTATTTGGATTCTTATTTGGGTCCCACAAAAAATATTCTCTCCATATTTTTATTTTTTTTTAAACAAAAAAAATGCAACATGACCCACCTTTTTATTTGAGTACCGATGCTGAAAAGAAAATTTCAAAACAGAACCGATTTTGCTGCATCCGTGATTTTGAAATAGAACCGATGCTTGTTTTATAAAATACTGTGCAGAATTGAAACGGATACCGCGATGCAGATGGTCTTAGGAGGCATAACTTCGTTGACAAGTGGATGGTCGTGAAAGTCTTGGCTCCATTTAAAGAGCTTTGGGAACTTCTCACTTGTGAACAGTTGCAACCCTGCTATCTCTTGAATTATAGGTATGAGCACAGCAGCAATATCCACAAAGCCAAACTCCTCTCCACCAAAAAACTTGTCCTTCAGCTCATTCTCAAGAAAACTCAGAGCCTCAAATAACTCTTCTTTAGCCTTCTCTCGCTCTTTCTCATCAGCCATAAAAGCATATTTCCATGCTGGAACCACGCACTGATTTCACAAATTAAATTACTTGTATATGTTAGTAAATTGTTGGGATAAATAGAACTATGATTTTTCTTGGATATGCATATAATTGCAAGGAATGTCTCTAATCATTCATAGAGACTAATCTCTTCCGAGTGATCTAAAGACACTCAATGGTGGGATACTTTCTTCCAACCAAGTTTCTTTAGATTCAAAATTCTGACCACTTACTTAAAAGATCCGAGTCCATTATTGTTCATCAATCAGAACTATATACGATTGAGTTATGTAAAAGTAAATAAAATTTGTTTATAGAAAGTTCTAACTTTCTATATTTTTTTTGAAGAGGCAAAAAATAATTTATTAACAATAAGCTTTGGTTGAACCACAAGGTGTGGCAAAACCAAGAAAAACATTACAAGAATTACTGCTGACCAAAGCAGGATAACAAAGTCCTCTCTAAACCTCCCTAGTTGCAAAAAAGATCCCCTTTCTGCATAATTTTCTGTGATAGAAAAATTTAGAATCGGACTAGTCACAAGTACATTGCACAAAATATTTCTTCCCCAAGTTAAAAATTCTACCGAAATCCCATACAATTACATAAAAATTTCAAATCATAACAATAAATCAAGGTAGTTCTTAAACCAATTTGATCCATTACTGACTTTAAACAAAGTTGAAAAGCAAAGAATGAAAAGAAGGGATCAAATTAAGAGTTACCTTGTCATCAATGAACTTGGCCCAGAAACGAGCCAAGGCTCTTTGGTAAGGGTCAGAAGGCAAGATGGGGTTGTTCTTCCATGTCTCATCAATGTACTCAACAATCACAAGGGACTCTGAAATGGGCTTCTCATTGTGAACAAGCACTGGAATCATTTTGTAAACTGGGTTATACTTGAGGAGCAGATCACTCTTGTTGTTCAAATCATCTTCCAAGTATTTGTATTCAACTCCCTTCAACTTGAGAGCAATCTGAACCCTGTGCAGAAATGGGCTTCCCACAACTCCCAAAAGGGTCACCTCTTCCTGAGTTGAAGCCATTGCAGCAGCACTTCACTTCTTCTTCTCTTGACTTGAGCAACTATCAAAATACTTATCTTGGAAAAATGAATCCTATGGTGGTCTTCACTCTTCTGCAATTAATTATTATATAGAGAGACACAAGATGACAAAACTAATTAAAAAGTCCTTCTATCTAGATCTAGGTGTTGTATGAAAATAGAATTTTACCCGAAAAATATAGGGAAAATCTTGTACATAAAATAAGCAAGATTAATTTAAATAAAATTTGAATAAATAAGTGACATTTTAATATTAAAATAATTCATATTAAATAACGCTTTGGGTTTTCAATAAAATATTAATTTTTTAATTCTAATTTTACACTAAATAAATAATTAATATCATAAAATCAGTCCTAAAGTATATAATTATAAAGATATTTTAATAAAATTATTCTTAATTTTTATAAATAAAAAAATATTAAACGTCAATTATGCAGAGAGTATCATCTCTTTGTCTTTTCTTTTGGTCTTTCTTATTCATTTTCCTGTCTTTTCTTCTCTCTTGTTTTTTCCTTTCCTCTTTTCTCTTTTATTCCTTTTCTTACTTTTATTTCTTGTCTTCTTCCCTCCTCCATCTTTCCGTAATGCTGTCTATTCGTCGTCCCCGCTAATACTTTTTCTCCTTAGTTTCACGCCACCTCTCTCCCAATCAATAATTATAACCTCAATAGTAATCAATATTGGCTCATGTTATTGTTTCTTACAATTTTTTAAATAATTAATTTAAGAAGAAAAGTTAAGGAGTACTTTAAAGAGAAAATAATTTCCACATTAACAGCGCAAATAATTTTTACATCGGTGTATAATAACAATTGTCAAATATGATAAGTTTATTTACTTTATAATAAATATTTTAAAATTTATATTTATCGTAAAATTTGATTGGTTTACAGTAGAAAATCTTTTACTCTGATAGTATATAAAAATTAAACTCTACTTTAAAATTTTATTTGACAATGAAATAAAATTTTAATAAAAGTATTCAATTGCTTACAAGTTTTAAAAACATAATTTATCACACTTTACAAACATTTTCTTACATTCTAAATATAAAATAATTATCTTTTAAAATATAGTATAATAAATTAATATTTATATTGTTATTCAACATCTCAAAAGTACTCATTAGCATATCTTATATTTTAATTATGGGCATCTATCTATATAATTCAAAACTATTTTAGATTGTTATTCAAACATTTTCCTATAGATGTACAAATTTTGAAAGGTAAAACATCATTCGGTCTCTAACAGTGTATAACGTTATCACATTAGTCTTTGAAAATAAAAAAAATTCAACAAAGGTCTTTGAAAGTGAAACCTGTCAAATTCTGTAGTTCAAAATTAAAAAAGTCGTGTGACTTGGTAATAAAATTAGTTAACATATGTTAAAGGAATAAAATGACAATAAATAATTAAGTTTAGGAACTTAAATGAAACAACTAGAAATTTCAAGAACTTAATTTAAATTTTCTCAGTTTCATAGACTAATGTAATAATGTTTTACCCTTTTAGGGACCGAAATTATATTTCACCCAATCTTAAATAACTAATTTATCTTAAATATTTCAAAGTATTAAAAAATGATTTTTGTCCTCCTAAAGATAACCATCTTTTACTTTTCCATTTTATTTAAGATACTACTTTTCTAAATTTTGGCACAATACAAAACTAGATAAAAGAGGCTTCTCACACATTCAATTGAATCCCATTCATTCATATTTCCTGGAGTACAAGTATGAATGTGAAGTCCCATATTCGATAAAAATGGGCAAATTAAGCAACATATAAGTGAGGAAGACCCCCACAAACCAAATACTTTAAGGTTTTGAATTGAATGTGGTGTTAAGTTCACTTGTGTGGTTTGCTCGTGGTCCATTAGTGAAGATCCCCCTAGTGTTTTATCCCCCTCGGTTTCCAACAATTGGTATCAGAGTTGATGATTCGACAAAGTGACTAGCTCGGACGAGTATAATGGAATTGGCGGTGGATCTAGGCATGTGTGGTTTTCCTGTATTGAAAGTCTTCCTGGTGGTGGATCCATATATGGAGATCGAAAGTGTTCCTAGTAACTTGGAGGTCAGGCGACGTGTCTCGTTGCCATGAGCTAATGGTGGAGCGGCGGTGCAAGTATCTAGAGCATGTTGGCAGCAATGGATAAGCTCTAAGGGCCTAACCAGGTAGAGCATATTGGCAGCCACGATTAAGCTCTAATTAAGGGCCACTATTGAATACTCATAGATTGAAAAAGACTTCCGCTTGGGATGGAGTTACCATGTGGAAGAGACTCACACTTGAGGGAAAGATTGTTGGAGTATAAGTGTGAATGTGAAGTCTCACATTGGATAGGAAGGTCAAGTTGAGCAACATATAAGTGAGGAAGACCCACAAACCTAATAATGCCTTAAGGTTTTGGATTAAAGGTTGTATCAAGTTCGCTTGTGTGGTTTGTTCGTTGACTTATTAGTTAAGATCTCCCCGATGTTTTATCCCCTTAAGTTTCCTAACAATATCATTATACATCTACAAATTTTCTTTGTTCTCTTGCATCAGAGTTTCTCTCTAAATGTATACTTTTATGTCGTAGACAAAAAAAAAAGTAAAGAAAGAAAAAACAGAGAATTTAATAAGTCAATCTCCTTAAAAAATCTCCACCATTATCAGAATTTGCATAGCCAACAAGACCATTGTCAATTCCATAAGAACCATAAACTAAATAAAAGTTTCTTGCACCTTTCAAATATTGCATAATCCACTTCACGAATCACGACCTCCTAATTATTTTCATTTTTCATGTTTAAGAAACCAAAATCCATATTCTCAGTAAATAAGACATTGATTTATAAAGTTAAAATAAATTTATAATGATCATGTCCTCATTTAAGAGTTAAGAATTTTTGTCATCTAAAAGTTATTTTTTAACCGAGTTTCATTTCTAAATAAATTTACAATTAGCTTTTAGTGAAATGAATCTATTTCTAACCAAACATTGATATATAACCAATTTAAACTTTGAAGAAATGGAAACTAAAATATTTATAACATAAGCTAGTATTGTACAAGATAAATATTTTTTATATAATTAAAATTTATAATAAATATATTTTTAATATATAAATTATATCATAATAAAATTTTGTAATTAATAAATATTTTTAACATATAAAATATATTTTAATTTTATATTTTCTATAAAGTATTTATATTGTGATATAATATTATTTTTAACTATTGTTATTTTTTTAAAAAAATATTAAAATTTGTATCAGAAAAGAATAAAAAAATATTAAAATTCAATTTAAAAATAAAGATAAAAGATAGATGAAAAAAATAAGCAGTTAAAAAAATGAAGCATATGGATAGTAGTTAAATCAAATTAAATTTGAAATTAAAATTAAGAAGTATATTTGAAAGAAATAAAAAATAAAAAATTAAATTAAATGTTACATATATGATATTGGCATAAAAATGTGACTTAATGAGAGTGATAATAATTCTTAGAAACGCTCTTATTTAAGAAAACATTTATAAAAATATTTTTGTTGAAGAACAACTCTTAAAAACGATTTTCATTCAAGATGAAAATTCAAATTTATAATATAGAAATGGAGAGTGCACCCAAAAATGTGTGTTAGAGAATATGTTATTATCATTTCTTAATTGGAAAAAAAAAAAAGAGTTTTATATGTAAATCTTGTCTCACAATTTGTTGTCATTTTTCTTTTATAATGTCTCACAGATCACAATTTGTTGCTATGCTGCAAATGTGTCTTCAACGTAATATCAGTAAATTATCTATGCTACAAGTAGGCTTGGAGATTCATTTAATAAACATTCTCATGTTAAATCTCAATGGAGAGAACCCTCCGGGTTGGCTTGGAGATGCCCGATAGTTGATTGGTCTGGATTATAAAAATTTAAGCTCAAACTTATTTTAGCTCCCTCTACCCAACCCAAGCTGTAATTGTTCTTACAGCTGCCAAATTTTTGTTTTACTACTTAAGTAGTTCGAACAAAATTACGTGTTCACATAGTGTAATATATATATTTTTTTTTATAAAAACGAAAGGTTGTGTAAATGTTAAAACATAAAGAGGGTTTTATAAAAGAAGTACAAAATATATATATAAAAAAAAGAGTAATTTGTTTGTTTTATTACTAGGAGAAAAACAAGATCCCAGGATTTTATTTTATTTTTTTCCATTTCTCCCCATGGAAGATATCCCAGGTTACATCAATTCGAATAGCAATAACTCGATGGTTCACACAATTGTCCTTAAATTAATCTATTTTGAAGCATTAACCCTCTCATAGCGTGCTTTGTGGAAGGCAAAAAGGCGGTCTCTAAGAGGAAGGACTTGTTTGACAACAGGGTGGTTGATGAATTCTTGGCTCCATTTGTAGAGTTTAGGAAATTTCTCACTGGTAAATAACTGCAACCCTGCTATTTCTTGAAGAATAGGGACCCAATAGGCAATGAATACAGCAACTATGTCCACAATCCCAAACTCCTCTCCTCCAAAGAACTTCTTGTCCTTCAGCTCATTCTCTAGAATCTGGAAAGCCTCAGACATTTCCTCAACATCCTTCTCACGCTCACCAGCCCTGAAAACATTCCATCTAGGACCCACAATCTGATTTCACAAAATTTAGATTGAGTCACATAGAAACAAATATGGTACAAAATCCCCCCCTCCCCAAATAATAATAAATAAAAATACTCCCAAAATCTTATATGATTCCAAAAAGTTAATTTTCAAATCATAACAATATGTATGGTAGTTCTTAAGTGAGTCATTAATATGATTTTAGACAAAGTTGATACAATTAATATATGAAATTAAATTCATGGTTGGTCGTTGACTATTGAGTTCTCTAACATATACATTCGAAGATTTCACATATAGATGTCATGAAAGGTGATGTTTTGGGGGGATAAATCAGCACAAAGCAAGAAAAGAAGAAATGTTGAGTTACCTTGTCATCAATGAATTTGGACCAGAAACGAGCCAAGGCTCTTTGGTAAGGATCAGAAGGCAAGATGGGGTTGTTCTTCCATTTCTCATCAATGTACTCAAGAATCACAAGAGACTCTGCTATGGGATTCTCACTGTTAACAAACAATGGAACCTTCTTGTGAACTGGGTTGAATTTGAGAAGCAGATCACTCTTGTTGGCCAAATTTTCTTCCACAAATTTGTATGCAACCCCCTTCAACTTGAGGGCAATCTTCACCCTGCACACAATTGAGCTTCCGTTAGCTCCGAAAAGCATCACCTGTGGCTCTTCTTGATTTGCAGCCATTGTTTGTAGCACTTCAAAACTTCACTCAAAACTATCTGATGGATGGATTCCTAAGGTCTTCTCCTTTTATAGAGCCAGGATTGTTATTCAACACACACGATCAATTAGAAAAGATATATTGTGTTTCTTTACATGGTATGGATATATTTTTTTTTTATCAGCTTACATGGTATGGGTATAGTATTATAGTAAGGGTATAAAAAATAAAAAGGTAAATTATGAATGCGGAGAGATTACACATGAGAGGGATCTACAAAGGAATGAAGAATCCATCACTATCAAGAATACTCTGAGTACACAAATGTGGAGTAAAATTATGTAAAAGATTCCGTAAGCGATGTACACAAGAGAATGGTGTATACAAGACAATTGGATTATAGTCCTCTTGATATGCATATAAATAAATTTCCTTATATACTTTAAATGATTAATTAAAATTTACTAATTATTGTACCATTCAATCAAGGAATTTTACGAAAAGATTAATGATATTATATATTTTACTAAAATTTAATTTTTAATTTACTATCTACCATAAATCACTCTGTTCAAGAAGGAATTAAAAAAAAGTGAGAAATATTATATTCGGTAAAACTAGTTGTAAGCTAGTAGCTGAAAACTTTTAAGCTAGCTTATTAAACCATAAGTGTTTAGTAAGGCTGTGTTTGGCAAAACTAGCTGAAAAGCTAGTTGAAAACTAAAAAACTAACTGAAAACTGAAAAGCTAGCTGGTAACTGAAAGCTGTCAAACTAGCTTATTAAATCATAAGTGTTCGGTAAAAATTACTTGTTGAAGTAGTTGAAAAATGTAAAATGACATAAATGGATCTATTTATATGGTATTTATATAAATTTCAATTTTATTTTATGGATAAAAAAATATTTTGAGGAGTTATAATTTTAGTTTTTAATTAATTTTAAACTCTTGTAATTTTTTATTTGTAGATAAATTATTTTAATTACATTTTAAATTTTAATTAATACATTTTTTCATATTATGTATTCTACTATTAATCTTATACTATATCTTAAAATATATTTAATCAAGTTTAAAATAAAGTTAAAAAAATACACTTAAGTAGACATTATACTTTTACTATGTTAATTAGCATAATAGTTAAAATAAATCGTCTAATATAAAATTATTCAAAAAAATAATAGAAAAATAAAATAATCTAACATTTATCATTGTCAATTTCAGTGGGTAATAAGGAAATTTAATAAATATTTTAAGGATAAAAAAAATATATAAAAAGCTAGAAGTTGACATTTAAAAAAATGCTATTTCAAATAGCCTTTCCAAAAACATTGGAAGCTACCAAAAAAGCCCGTTTATAAAACAATCAACCAAGCTTTTCATCTAATAAAAAAAAGCTAGAAATTATCTGAAATAACTTGCCGAACATAGGATTAAGGGTGTAAGTGGGTCGTGCTCGACCCATGAATCTGCCTAGCCCAATTATAATAAGATTGAATAATGAATTTATGAGTTTCAAGACCAATAAACCCAACTCAATCTGACTAAACGATAATAATAAAAAAAAAATAGTACTTATTCTGGTTAGTAATTATTTGCAGAACATTTTTTTAGCTAATTATAAGAAACAATATTGAAGCAATAATAATTTGAATCACCAAGTGCTATCTACTTGTTCCATAACATAGTTTGATTACGCCATGATAATTGTCTTATATTCCTACATTTTGTAGTAATTTAAGAACAATTATTTGATATTTCCATGCTTTTGAGCTTTGTTTATCTTCAATTTAGTTAAGTTTTAATAAAAGTTTAGTTTAGTTAGGAATTTCTAGTTTAATTTTACCCTTTTATGCTTGATCTTGGGTTGTTTTCTTGTGTTTTTAGGAACTTTGTTGAAGCTTGGAGTAAGCGTTGGAGATGTTCCAAGAGAGATTTGTTGGAGTTTAATGTAATCGAATCTACTTTCATGTAATTACTCTTTTATTATTCAATAAAGAATTGTTATTGCTTCTCTTCTATCATTAATGCTTGTTTTTGGCTTTGTCACCCGATTGCATGATTCTCTTTATTCAATTATAATTCGAAAATTTGATTGAATTGCGAACTGAAGGGAGCACCCAATAATTTTTATGCCCAGGGATAGGGTAAAAACGATTGGGCATCACTAAAACCCTTATTCCTAATGCAAGTACTTTGATTACACTATTCAAAGGATTGATAGTGGAATCAAAGGACTTAGGTTCTCTCGCTTAAGAAATTAAGGTTTGAATAAATTTGTGGGTTGATGATAACAAAAATTTATTTGAATAAGAAAATTAGTGATTGCATGTTAGGATGATTTGATGAAGTTAAACCTCGACGAACTTTTTTCATTGATTTAAATCCTGTTTCCTACGCATACTAGGTGTTCGACAAAATTCTCAAACCAAATTTCTTCCTTTAAACTCTTTACTTTTATGCATGTCTTTAATTTTGGTTACTTAATTACTCTTAAATTTCGTAGTCTATAAATTATACTTTTAAATACCCAATTATCGTACAAGTCCCTGTGGAGACGACTTTTCTCACTATTTTGTTACTTGCACGATTTGGTACACTTGCCAAAATCTCAACACACTCGAAAAATAATAATTTTATAATTTTTTTTATTTTCTAAATTGTTAAAATATTTTTTAATTACTTAACCTAATTACCCAACCCAATTAAGGTCATGTTGGGTTGGATTGTTAACGCTCTAGTTGTGAGGAAAAGAAATTGGGTGAATAGAAATAGAAAAAAAATAATTTGAAAAAAGAAAAATAAAGTAGAAGTACAATTGAATGTTGAATTGTTTGGTTTAAGAGAAATAAAGTGAAAATAAAATGGTAAAGTTGTTTGATTTGAATGAAATGACAAAATAGAATTTAATAAACATATAAAAATTACTCTTACACCCTTTGTGACTAACAGCAGACAAAACAAGGGTAGAATGATCATTATTGCCTCTCCTTACACATGGTTACATGTTGAGTTTTTTTACCTAGGAGAGAGAAGCTACTTTGTAAAACCCATGTGTTTTTAATTTATTTCTACCTTCAATCATCTTCACCAGATAGACTCACATATTTTTGTCTTTGCCTCCTCCCTCTAAATCACCTTCAGTGAACAAAGCGCAAAAGAAAAGGTAAATCCAATCAACCTAATTATTTTTAATTAGATTAAGTTATAAATTAGACTAAACTCAACCCAATACTAATACTCCTAAATAAGATTATGCACATTGAAGGATTTAATAAAGGAAGACAAAAGCTCCTCACTACAAAAATTATATCGAAGAAAAAAAATTTCTTTATTAACTGAAATGGCCAACATGGAAACAAGATGCTAGGATTCTTTTTTCCTGGGAGATATCCTAATATCCCAGGTTACCAAATTACACATAGCAATAACTCAATGAGAGATAAGTAGTTCACACAATTATTCTTAAATCAATCTATTTTGAAGCAGAAAGGCTTTCATAGCGGGCTTTGAAGATGGCAAAAAGTGGGTCTCTAGGAGGAAGGACGTCTTTGACAACAGGGTGGTTGATGAACTCTTGGCTCCATTTGTAGAGTTTAGGAAATTTCTCACTGGTGAATAACTGCAACCCTGCTATTTCTTGAACAATTGGGATCCAAAATGCTATGAAGACAGCAGCAATATCTACCAACCCAAATTCCTCTCCTCCAAAAAACTTCTTGTCCTTTAGCTCATTCTCAAGAAACTGCAGAGCCTCCAACGATTCTTCAACATTCTTCTCACGCTCTTTCTCATCAACCGTGAAAACAGATTTCCATGCAGCACCCACAATCTGATTTTACAAATCATAATATTTATTAGTAATTAGAAAATAATTAGGACAAACAGAATTTAGATTGAGTTATGTAGAAACAAATATGGCACAGAATTCCCTCCCTCCCCCCAAAAAATAAAAAATAAAAATAAAAATTTCTCCCAAAATCATATATGAAGGTCTTCAAATCATAATAATTTTAGGTAGTTCTTAAGAAAATCACTAATATGATTTTAGACAAAATTGATACAATTAATGAATGAAATTAATTAAAAAAAATCTTGGTTGGCTGTTGATTATTGAGTTTTCTAACATATTCAAAGATTTCACGTTTAGATGTCATGAAAGGTGTTGTTTTGGGGATAAATCGGCACAAAGCATGAAAAAAGGATTTTTGAAAGGTTGAGTTACCTTGTCATCAATGAATTTGGACCAGAAACGAGCCAAGGCTCTTTGGTAAGGATCAGAAGGCAAGATGGGGTTGTTCTTCCATGTCTCATCAATGTACTCAAGAATCACAAGAGACTCTGCTATGGGCTTCTCATTGTGAACAAACACCGGAACCTTCTTGTGAACTGGGTTGTATTTCAGAAGCAGATCACTCTTGTTCGCCAAATTTTCTTCCAAATATTTATATTCAATTCCCTTCAACTTGAGGGCAATCTGGACCCTACTCACAAATGGGCTTCCAACAACTCCCAAAACCTTCACATCTTCCTGATTAGCTGCCATTGTTTGTAGCACTTCTAACCTTTAAACAGAACAAGTATAACTGGTAAATTGTTTCTTTGTTTGTGATTGATTCCTAAGGTATTATCCTTTTATAGAGCCAGGAATCAGGACTAGTATTCGGTGGATACGTGATCAATTAGAAATGATATAGTATATTGTATTCATTACATATTATGGTAGGGTCAATAGTGGGGACGGTAAGAAAAAATTGGTAAAGTGCTGCCGCACATTAATGTAGAAGGTGCGGCGTAATTAGTTGATTGTTGTGTATGAATGCGTTGCGGAGACATTACACATGAGAAGGATCTAGAAAAAAGAAACCTTCCCTATCAAGAAGATTCCTCGGAGTACACAAAAGGGGGAGGGGGGGAAATGATGTAAGAGGTTACGTATTTAGGAAACCTTCCTAGTCAAAATGATTCTTTGTACATATATGTGGAAAAAAAATATGATGTAAAGAGATTATGTAATTTTTGTTTAATACAATTGAACTGTAGTATATTAATGCTTTGGATGATAAAAAGATTTTAGGCTTAATCGTTAAAATGTCCTCTAAATTATTTTAAAATATTTAATTAGGTCATTCTATTTTTAAAAAATTTCAATCAAATCTTTTAATTTTTAAAAATATTTCAATATATCATGCCCTCCTTTCCATGTAATTGAATTTGACACTGTTGGTGTGAAAATCTATTGACTGATCAGTCGTCGTGTCGGTTGATTACCAATGAGTGATTCCCCTATAGGCGACTGACTAAAGGAAGGAAGAGATTATGTTCCTTGATTGGGTTCCTAGCCCACTCCAAAGAGCTTCCAAGTAGTCGTTGAACTTAGGGATGACAAAAAAATCCGCACCCATGGATATCCGCGGATAAAACCCGCATCAGATAATAAATGGGAATCTTTAACGGGTACCTCGGGTAATGGGTACGGATATTTTCACTACCCATTTGTTAACGGGCGGGGATGGGTATCATGGTACCCATATCCGCGGATACTTGTTACCCCGTTAATATTAAAATACTTAAATATTCTTTATATATTTTTTTGTTTGTACTTATGTTTTGAAGTATAATTTTAAGTGGACTTATATTTTAGTGTTGTTTTATTTTAGTTTATACTTTAGAGAGTATTTTTTAGATAATTTTGTTTGGAGCTCACAAAATAAATTTTTTATTTATTCATTTTTTATTTTTTAAGAATTATCCATGAATATTTTTAATTGTGTAGAATATTTGAATAATTTTTGTTGTAAATATTAAAATTATTTTTTAAAGAGAAAACATTAGAATAAATAAAAATTATATTAAAAGTGTTTTCAAAAATATTTTTGTTTTTTTTTAAAATGTCCACGGATATGCGCACGGATACCCATAGATATTTAAAAAATCTGCGGGTAGTTGCTTAACGGGTACCCGTGTGGATAACGGTCAGGCACGGGGTAGATATTTACCTTGTGAGGCAGGCAACGAGTGACTACTACCCGTACCCTCCCATACTTGTTGCCATCCCTAGTTGAATTGAAATTTTTATTACTATGCTATTCCTATGAAATTTGCGGTAAAGGAGAGCTATAAATGGCTGAAAGATAAAGGAAAGCTGTAAATAAAGCGATAAATGAAAGATAAATGGCTGGTAAAGATAAGTTTTTGATTGATTTCGTTCAGGCCCAGTTTACATAATGTTCCCTGTTATTTATAATGTTTTCTAAGCAAGCATCAGCTGTTTACAAGGCACGTGTTTTCTAATAACTACCCACTATCCTAGATCTAATAACTTCCTGTGCTGCTGACTTCTGTTGATGCTATGGTTCCATGTTCCTTAAAACTGTTACAAACAAACAACTGATATTTTCCACTAACCACTTCTTCTATTTTTTAGGAAATCATGAATTCATATTCATTTAGCCTTCAAAAAACTGCTTGCAACTGCCTTCCACATTCAAATATTCCTTCCAACTTGGTCTTCCACAAAATAGGTCTAATTCAACTCTATTGCGTTAGCCGACAGAAAATAGCCGTTAGTTGTTAGCCGACAGAAAATAGCCGTTAGCCATCAGAAATGATTCTTTTAGTTGTTAGCCATTAGAAAACGGCTATTCTAATGGCAAACGTCTTAGCATTGTGACAAGCTATAATTCATTGAGTCATATTAGTCAACGCCCATCGACTGAATTACCCATTAGCCGACAATAAATTATTAGCCTCAATAGCAAACATTTTTAGCGCCAACAGACGTTATTACTGATGCAAATCCAAAGGTTCAATTTGGTCCCACTATATATTTATTTGTTTCAATTTGATCCTTCTATCATTAAAAAGTTTAATTTAGTCCCTCTATTATTAAAAAAATTCAATTTGACCACTCATTTTTCAAAATCATCCCAATCTTGCTCTTTCTATTTATTTGAAATTAATGTCGTTACTGTCCGGGATAGATCCAAGAGGGAGTATACTCTAATATATAATGTAAACTGCTAACTCTGAGCTTCGCACGTAGACGTGACGTAATCCTTACATCATTTCTAAGCCATTGACGAATGATGATGAAGTGTGTTTGGATGAGTATCAACAAAATTAAATTTAAATGAAATTGATTTTGTAAAATTAGTTTTAGTTAAAATTGATTTTGAAGTATTTGATTTTATGTTTGGATGTTTTTATTATAAAACCAAGTTAACAGTAAAAAAATTTATTCAACGCAAAAATTACCTAAAGTTGCTTTAACTTGTAATCAATTATGAACTCAAAATTAATTTCTCAATGTGAAACCAAACATCTATAAATTTACCTAAAATTATGTTAACTATTATTTCAACGTGATTTTTGAAAATCCAACATGAAATCAAATACACACGAGTTTTCTCGACTTTGAAGGCAGCTTTTTTTTTCCTGATTACTCTCATATGTGATATCTAATATCATCTATTTAAATCAGGATTAATTAATTTTTGGGAAATTTTATTTTTTACAAAAAATTGTATACTGATAGAAATGTAAAGAAAATAGAAAAAGTTTGTGATAAGATAATTAACTAGTGAAAAAGTTAAAAAAATAGTATTAGAAGAAGTGTTATATATAATAAGTTAAAATAATCTCTTAGAGAAGTTATATGAGAAAACTTTTACAAGTTAGTTTAGACATAAGCTAAATTTAGTTTATGGATAAGCTCATTTTTCTTTCTTTCTTATTTTCTTCTCCTAAGAGTGATTCTGGATAAGTTTATCCAAACAAGACATATAAAATGACTTAATTATTAATGCTACTTTTTCCACTTTTTTTTTAAACTTCTGTATATCAATTAGTCTATCAATCGTTACTATTTCTCTTTATCTTTCACTTCTCATCACATTATACTTATAATTCTTTCTTTCCCTCTTTAGAGGTTAATTAGCATTTGATATCCACCAATATTTGTTTTTACTTTTTTTCATATACAAATATAGTTTTTCTATCAAAATGGAGTATTTTCGTTTTAAAGTTTAAAAGAATTTACATGTATGGTGTAAGTTAGACATGTGAATAATCCACTAGAGTTAACCTAGTAGTGGGGTTAGGACAAATGTTAGGAGAGATAAATGAAGTTTTAAGTTCAACTCTTATTGTCACAATTGTACACACACAAAAGAAAAAAACATGTGAAAGTTAACTTTACTTTATTTTTACACTTTTTTATGGTTTAAAAATGCCACAAAATTTTTTAGTGATAAAAAACTACTAAAAATTGCTTGCACAAAACTAAGGTCGACTTTCACATGTCAAACGTACCCCATGTTGGAAAAATTTAAAAAGATATACTATTTTGATAATGTAATTAAAATCAAAATGCCCCATTTTCTGTAAAAAAAAAAAAAAAAAACCTATCGATATAATATAAAATTTATTATTAGGGGTGTAAATGAGCCGAGCCGAGCACCAACAATTTTGGCCTGGCTTGTGAAAAAAATGGGTGGCTCAAGCTTGACTCATTTATTTAAGCGAGCTTAATTAAAGGCTTGGCTTGTTTAAAAAAATTAAAGTTTGAGCTTGACTTGTTTAATTCATTTATAACTTAATTATTTTTTAATTTGCAAAAAAAATTCTTAAATTATTTTTTAAGTTTATCAATTTAGTATTTAATGAAATATTTTAATACTAGATAATAATCTACAAATAAAAATAAATACTAAACATGTGGTATGATATTGTGAAATCCATATAATTTTAATTTTCTATGATATATATATATATATATATATATATATATATATATATATATATATATATATATATATATATATATGAGTTACTCACAAGCTAGTAATGTCGAGCTTTAAAAAAAAATAAAAATCATTTAAGATTTTTATTTTTGCATGAGCTGTAACTCTTGCCATGGAATTAACTGGTTTGGCATCAAGATTTGCATGAGCTGTGATATTTAGACACCCATTATTTACAAACACTCCACTAATATCTCTTATTTCTTTTTATCTCTCTCTTCTAGTCACATTATATCATCAATTTTATCAATCACTTATCTCTCATATCTTCATATCTCTCTCAAGGTGTATACACCCTTTGGTGTCCAAGAATAATTTTCCTTTGTGTATTAACTTGTGTTTTTATTATGGAAAATGATTGTTGGACACCCTTGGGTGTCCAACACCTTGAGAGAGATAGGGAGATGGGAAATATAAGGGATTGATTTAATTGGTGATGTAATGTGATAGGAAGAGAGAGATAGAGAGAATTTAAAGGTGTTGATGAGGTGTATGAAATTTTAAGATTTCCAAATATAAGCACTCTTTTATTATAGGAAGCAAGCTCTTAATTTGGACACTGCACATGGGACAGGACCAAAACCGAAGTGGGTCACTGAAATGGTGCAAGCTGAACCCCCCCTGCAATAATTACACAATTTGTCCAATTGGTTTTTGTCTAGAGAACCTTTTAGGATGTGTTTGGTTTAACATTAGGTTGAACAGACACATATTTTAATGTACGTTTTGTAAAAAATAGAAATTTGAATTTTTTCTTTATTCAACAACTGTTTGGGAGTCTCCTAACGGAAAATCAAACACACACTTAATTTTTATTTTGGTTACTTTATTTCAAATTAATTTGGACTACGTACTAAACACATGTAACTTTTAGTCCTTATTTTTTTTGTTTGGTTACTTTATTGCAAATGACATTAAACGAACAAGTCAGCGCCTTCATGTAAGTAAAGTAGGGTGCCTGCCAAATGTGTTTTGTTGTTGTTGGTCTTTTGTTCTTTGGATAAGTTTTTGGTATTTTTCCTTTTTTTTTTTCCTCATGATTTGGTGCTATTAAACACGTTATAGAATCATGTTTTTATAGAAAAACAGTTCGTGTAAGAGATGCAACCATGTTATGTCGTCAATAAAGTCCAACCATGCATGAACAATTAAGAACATTCTTAGTTTTGAGGATTCAATAGAGTTGAAGATGCTCCTAGTCAACTACAAAAAATCCGGTTCCCTAACATGCACTCATATAAAATGTGTTGGATGTAACGGTGTATTAGTGGTTACGGATTTTTACAGGGAAGTAAAGTCATTTTCTTGTTTGATGTTTTAATCAATTAATCAGTTAATGCTTGATAGTATGTGTGAATATCTATTTTGTTTGAATAAAAACAAAATTATGAAAAAAGGAAAAATTAAAAGAAAAGGAATAAATATAAATAAAAAAAATGTTCATTAATCATTTGTTTTAGTCAAACCAACTTAAAATTCATGTACAAAGAAAAAAAAACAACTTAAAATTCAAAACTTTCATTTGCTTTTGTTTCTAAAACAATCTAAAACAATTTCTTTTTCTTTCCTTATTTTTATCTTTATCCAAATTTTATTAAAGGCTTAAATACAAATTTAGTATCCAAAACATGAACTTATAGGGACTAAAAATGAAAAAAAAAATGGAATCTTAGAGGACTAAAATTGAAAAAACACAAACCTACATAGACTAAAAAAGAACAAAAAACTTACGGGAACCAAAATTGAAAAAACGCAAACTAACCTAGACTAAAAATGAAAAAAATAACTTATAGAACTAAACTTGAAAAAACACAAATTTACATGGACTAAAAATGAATAAAAAAAACTTATAGGATAAAATTGAAATATTGATGTTGACATGGTGACATAAGTGCCAAAAGTTAGAGATAAAATTTGTCAAAAAGTAAAATATTTTGAGTAAAAAATACAATATTAAGCCAAAACTAATAAAATAAAGACACGTTTATCTCTTGCTTATGTCAGCATACCACGTCAACTATCTGTTAGTCAATTAACGGACAAATGACGAAAGGTAAAATTTTCAAATTTTTAAAAAATTAGAGTAAAATACACCAAATGAATTTTTTTGAGATAAAATTTGCCAAAAAAAAAATTAAAATAAAAAGTACAATTAAACCTTTTTATTTTCACTCACACTCTAATAACACACTTTAGTCACCCGCTCACATGTGCATGTTTTGACACCAATGTTTTTAAAATCGGACCGGTCAAGGCACTGGTTCAAGGTTCAATGGTTCAACCGTGGTTGAACTGCGGTTGAACCGGTATTAATAAAATAATAATAATAAAATAATTTATAAAATAATATTAAATAAAATATAATATCACATAACATTATAACATTAAAAACTATAATAAAACTTAAAACATCACTTTTCAAAAAATACATAAAAGTTTAATTAAATATATCATAATACTTAAGTTCAAATTTTAATAAAATAAAATAATGTCCATTAACAATAAAAAATTTACATTTACAATAAAGAAAGAAAATGAAAAATTAATATAATATAAAATTATCAAAAATCAAGATATAAAAAAATTATAAATTAATATAAATGAGCAAATTATATGTTTTACAAGAAAATAATAATAATAATTGATAAAATAATTTATAACTATTTGAGATATTTATTAAATATGTGTTTTTATTTATTTTTAAAATATTTTATATTAAATTTAAAATTTTAAATAAAAAAATAAAAAATAAAATAAAAAATAAAAAAATACAGGTTCAAACCGGTTTTGGGTACCGGTTTTGGCTGATTTTGGCCCGGTTCTTGACCGGTTCCGAACTCCTCCGGTTTTATAGAGCATCCGGACCGATCACCAGACCGGTCCGGTTTTGAGAACAATGTTTGACACACACACCAAAATTCTATCTCATCAACACACTTTGATTCACAATGTGTTTATCCCCGTTTGTTCACGATCAGATCCTCTGCTATCAAAATGCAACTGCAGGGTCTTGCAGTCAGCATCTAAAGGGTCTATTTTTTTTAACTTAAACTTTCTTTTTTTATTTATTGTATATAGTTTTTTTTTTGTGTGTGTGGCTAAGATTTGATGCAACTTTCAATAGGATTAATATTTTTTAAGACAATATTTGCTTAATTAAAATTATAATTAATCTTCTTCCTCAATTTTAATGTAATTATATTTTACATGCTATTAAATATTTTAAAAATTGATAATTTTTTAGTGTGCTTGGTATGACTTTTGAGGAGCTTATAAGCTCCTTTGACCAGCTTATAAGCTACTTTGACTAAAATAAACTTGTTTTGTACACGAGCTTATTTTGGTAGCTTATTTTCCATAAGCTGCTTCAAGTAGTTTATTTTCATAAGCTATTTGGAGTAGCTTATGGAAAATAAACTAGCTTATAAGCTACTAGCCTTTTTTTTTTCTTCTCAATTTTATCCTCACTAATTTATTTGAAATTCCTTTTTATCCTTTTATTCAATTTAAAAAACCTTTTACTTATTTTAACATTCTTAAAAACACTAGATGACATTTATTTTCTTAGTTATTATGAAATTTGAAATTCTACTATTTTTATTATTTTGTTTAATGTTAAACTATTTATTTTAATGAATTAATACATTATTTATTTTTTATTTTTATTTAAAATATTTGGTCATTATACAAAAATTGATAAATTTTTTTTTATAAAGAAACAACATTTTTTATTTTTTTGTTTTAAAATAATATTATAAATAAAAATTAAATATTAAAAAAATGATTTTAAACAATATAAGTTTATTTAATTTAATTCTAATTTTTTCAAAAAATAAGGAAAATTTTGATTTAAAGCAATATTAGTTTATTAAAAATTTGATTTTAAACAATATGATTAAAATCACTGAATCTTTACTATTATTTTATTTTACAAAATTATTGTCCTACTTTTTAAGATGATAAGTTATTAAAAATAAGTTCAAATATTAAAAATAATAAATATGTCATTTTACGTCATTTGACATTTATTAGTTAATCTTATTAAATATATTTAATTAAATCAGCTAGCTTATAAGTTTCTAACTTTTTAGCTCTTAACTTATACTTATAAGCTTCCAACTAACTTATAAGCTTTTAGCTTATCAGTTAGTTTTACCAAACATAGTCTTTATTTGTGTACATATGTTTTTGTAAAATATACTAAATAAAAATATAAAAAATGTAAAATTTAAATGAATCCATGCATCGCATGAATTTAAAATCTAATTATTTTGATAAGTCACTGTATATGTAAAAGGGTCGGTGCAAAGTTCCAATGCTCTACGTATTATTGAAAGTTGAAATTAAGCTAATGTTATCGTAAAAAATATTAACCCTATTTAATGTATATAGTTTATTTTTTGTGGCTTAAAATGTTCAAGTGGAGACCCCTTTGTGTTTTTTCAGCCAAGACCCCTTTGTGTAAATTATTAAAAGTACTTATTTTATTTTATTATTTACAACCGGTCATTTATATTATTGCAGGTGAAAAAAGTTGGTTCACGGGTGTGCCAGTTTTTTCCTACTTCAAGCTGGACAGATCCCACTTTGCATAACTACCAAGAAATGATATGTTACGGGATTTGAGTGAATCAAGGCTATATAATGCAATGCCCCTATCTATGCAAATGCTAGCAAGATGTTAATGACTATAATGAAACCAACTCTAGTACCACTCAACTTCATTTTCAATAATAGAGAAATTTTGCCTTATGAGTGTGGTCATGCACTCCATGAAACCAGAGTCTAGTCCATTATCAAGCCAAAAATCTTGTGTGCCAAATTCAAGTCATTGCATGCGGAATACATGTCAATAAGAGAATTGTGAACAGATACACCTGATCATCTTATCACATGAGCATGCATTTGCTTATTCCTTATACTTTACCTGTGTGATCAAAGAAATTGCAGGGATTGCCGTGAACAAATCAGGTCTAAAACCAAACCTGACCTAACCATACAATATGAGCTAATGCTTATCACTTTGCAGAGCTAACACCTAGTGCCTCAGAAACACTTGCTAAATTACAGAGCCTCAAACCAACCAAAATAAATGCTACAAGCCCCCGCACAAAACAAAAAATAATAATAATTTACAGCAAAAATGACGGGCCTCCAATAAATTCTATAGTAATACTAATATCAGTACCTATCAAAAAACTAAAACAAAACAAATAGAAATCAGTAAACATCATAGGAAAACAAATGATATTTACTCCATAATAATCTTCATTCTGTAAGAAGGTAAAATAAATAAATGCCCTACTTGCAAGTTTGAAAATCAAATCAATATATAGCATCCTACATATGCCCCCTGACTAGGTAGCTGGTTGGAATAAACAACTGTTGAGAACATTGGTGACACAAGAGAGTATGGACAGCTACTCCACACCACGTTTCAGGTCTTCTAGCTATGCATATGGCACACGAAAGGAGAGGAATCAGTCACACAATATAATTAAAAAAATGGTTTTCATTTAAGGAAACTTAAGAAAGACATATATTTTAAAAGAACATATATAAATAAATAAACTTTTACATGATGATCATGTAAAAGTTTGTAACGCAATATAGGCTGTGGAATCAAACCATGTTTCATGCATTGTGCGTATAACCTCACGTTATAAATTTTTCATTGTGCATGTTGAAAAGTAATAAAACAGTGGAAAAAGACTAGAGAACATTACATAAATCAATTCTTCTGGTCTATTACCGTTGTTAATCTTCACGGGAGTGATAGCAGACTCTCTGTATACACCGGTAGGAGGATGGCTTACACTCATTGCGCCCTTATACTGCTCATCTTGACGACACTCAAGCTGCTTGCCTTTGTGGTTAAGTTTCACTAACCTTCGATAACCATTGTTTCCAAAAATTTTACCATCTTTGGTGATGCATATTGGGAAAAAGTGACAGATACGAGAACTGGAGACGACTAATAACTTGGTCCAAGATGACTGCACTTTGTATCCTTTCATCGTCCATACTATGGCCGACACAGACGCAAAACCCGCGAAATAGAAACACAGACATCCTCCCATTACCGTCAAACTACAAGTTTTAGTTTGAAAACTCGCGGACTGATAATGATGAGGTGGCAGTGGATTATGTGGCAGTGGAATCTCTGATAATCTTCTTTCCGTCACATCAAATGCAATAATTTTGCAATGATTATCGTAGGTGTTAACCAACCAATGAAGAGCCCCATTCAAGAGTGACCCCTCCCCTCGGAATCCGCACCTCATGTGTACATTGTCAACAGTACCCTCGGTGCAGCTCCATGAATTGGTCCTCGAGGAAAAACAATGGACCTCCTGGCCTTGGGGTTGTGGAAACGTCACAATCACCACCACGTAGTCATCAGTTGATGAGTCATAACCAATTCCACATACAAATTGACCCTTTAACTCTTTGTTGAGTCATTTTTGTACACCGGTTAACTGATTCCATACGACGAAAAAATTGAAGTCGGAGATTGAAGATGACGTGGTTAAGAGTATAAGATTGAAAATGATATAAGATTTAAATTTGATGTTATCTATAAGATTTAAATTCGAATTTCTTTATCTTTTAAAAAATTTAATTTAATTCTTTAAAATATATAAAAATATATTTTTAATATCTTATCTTTTCTTTTAGATTTAATTTAGATCTCTATCTTGTAAAAAAAAAAATTCAATTTTATTATTTATCTTTTAAATTTGATTTAACTAGTATAATAGTAATAATAATAATTCGTATTTTGCACTGGTGTTAAAATAATTATTTACAAACTTTGATATTATTATAATTTTAAAAAAACGTTAACACAAGTTTTAATGATAAATGTTAAGAAATGCAAAAATAAAAAAAGTGTGTCCAATATTTAAAAAATATAAAATAGTTAAAATGATTTAATAAAAAGTAATAAATATCAATTTCATTACTTACCATGTATCTTTAAAATGTACGTTGACAAAAAATCTCTATTAAAATCATTTTTTTCAAATTATTTGTTATTATTTTAATAAACATAGTAACAAATAGCATTTTTCTTATTTTTGTTCATATTTAGTTTTATGAATTTTGTAATAAATAATAACCTTAGAAACATATAAAAATGAGAAAGTAAATATATATTTATTTATTCTTTATTTAAATTGAAATATCTCACTAACACATCATACCAGTGGCGGATGCATATACAGTTTAGGGGGTGCACTTGCACCTCCCTCACTTTTAAAAAATACATATAAATATATTAAATGTGTATATTTTGCTCCCGTTAATTTTATATATTTGAACCCCCTACTTCTAATTTTCTACTCTTTTCATGTATTTATTATTTTTATTTAAGTATTTAGTTTGAAATTTTAATTTATCTTCTTTTCAATTGACTCAATAGGATAGAATAAGATAAGATAATTATCCTCGTATTATAATCTGTTATTTGTTGAGCTAATAGAATATGATAACGTTATCATATCTCGTATCCTATTTTGAATGTGTATACTTTGCACCCCGTGACTTAGGATCCTAGATCCGCTACTGCATCATACGTTAACTTAAGAATTGTTCAAGTAAAAAAAAAACTTAAGAATAATTATATAATTTTTATTTAGTTACATTTTATATTTTAATTTATGTATGATTTTTCTCCTCTTAATTTTAATTGCTCATATTTGGTGTTTTTAGTTTTTAATTATTCAAATTAAGTTATTTATTCCAAAATTCATCCAATAATTAAAAATATATATATATAACAGATTTGTTATATATTATCAGTTTATAAGGTTCACAAAAAACATTTAAATAAAAATATAAACAAACAAAAAAATCGTTCATTACATTTTATACATTTTTTTTATTTATATATACTACTATAAGTTAATAATATGTCATACCTTCGTTACATTTCTATTAATTATTGAATAAAATTTTAAAGTAACTTAATTTAGGTAATTAAAAAATTAATTGAAGATAAAATGCGAATAATTATAATTAGAAAAACTAAAACTGCTGATAAATTGAAGTAAAAGAATAAAAATATGTAAGCCTATAATTTTTTATTTTTCATACTTTTCCAAATACGCTTATTTTCACATGTGGCATTTTTTTTAACTCAAGGTATTTTTTAGTGGAAGTCAATAATTAATTCATTGAGATACTGATATCTATTTAAGATATTGAATTTTTAAATAATTACAAAATTCAAATTCTTAACTGCATACTTAATAGATAAGGCTAAATTATTTATATGGTTCTTTATATTTATTTTAGATTGTAATTTGATCTTTTATTTTTTAAAAGTTATATAATGGTCCCTTAGTTTTATTTTAAGTTGTAATTTGGTCCTTTAATTTTTAAAAATTATAAAATGGCCCCTTAAGTAATTTTTTAAGCATGTTTATCCCAAAAAAATTAAAAAATACATTACTTCTAGGATAAACATGCTATAAAAAAATTACTTAAGAAATCAATTTACAACTTTTAACAAATAAATGATCAAATTACAACTTAAAATAAAAATAAGGAATCATTTTGTAACTTTTAAAAAATAAAGAATCAAATTATAATCTAAAATAAATATAAGAGACCAAGAGAGTAATTTAACCAATAGACAAAATATCTATCAATTGTTCATTGCTATGTTGATATTTTTACAAGTAATGATACATGGACACCCATATTTTTAAACACCTAACAAATTCCATCATTTATTTCTATTTCTCTCTTCATGTCAAATTATATTACCTATAATATCTATATTTTTGTCACTTTTATCTCTCTTACTAGGTATCTATTGGTATATTGGATATACATCAATAATTTTTCTATTTTTACACATGTGGCATAGGCGCATAGCATATGTTTCAAGAATATTTATATCTGTGCATCAGATCCTTATCTCATCCGACACCCATATCCGTGAAAAGCATATCCACCAGAAGATTTATATGATATGGGGAAGGGAGGAGGAGATATCTTTTCCTTTTATTGATTGCAGTAGCCAAAATGTCAACAAGACCAATACCAAATGGAGAAGGCATTCATTACAAAAAGTTTTTAAAAAAAAATCATTATATTAAAAAATTTAAAATAATTAAAAAATTCAATAAAATATATTAAATACTCTTTACTAAATAGTTTAAACCACTAGTTACCACAACTCATTCGTTTATTTTATGTCAACAACATTCTTGGGATTTTTTGGCATGGAGAAATGAAATCCAATATCGGATAATTCATTTTGAAATGAAAATATAACCACATTAACTAAAAACATAGACAAGTAGCTTTCATTTCATACAACATGGAAACCTCCTTTTGGAAATTCTGAGTCTCACTGTATATTAATTCTTTCTTTTAGCAGCGAGACTTTGAGCCCGAGCCTTGAAATAGGCAAAAAGTTGGTCCTTAGGAGGCATAACTTCGTTGACAAGTGGATGGTCGTGAAAGTCTTGGCTCCATTTAAAGAGCTTTGGGAATTTCTCACTTGTGAACAGTTGCAACCCTGCTATCTCTTGAATTATAGGTATGAGCACAGCAGCAATATCCACAAAGCCAAACTCCTCTCCACCAAAAAACTTGTCCTTCAGCTCATTCTCAAGAAAACTCAGAGCCTCAAATAACTCTTCTTTAGCCTTCTCTCGCTCTTTCTCATCAGCCATAAAAGCAGATTTCCATGCTGGAACCACGCACTGATTTCACAAATTAAATTACTTGTATATGTTAGTAAATAGTTGGGATAAATATAACTATGATTTTTCTTGGATACGCATATAATTGCAAGGAATGTCTCTAATCATTCATAAAGACTAATCTCTTCCGAGTGATCTGAAGACACTCAATGGTGGGATATTTTCTTCCAACCAAGTTTCTTTATATTCAAAATTCTGACCACTTGCTTAAAAGATCCGAGTCCATTATTGTTCATCAATCAGAACTATATATGATTGAGTTATGTAAAAGTAAATAAAATTTGTTTATAGAAAGTTCTTACTTTCTATATTTTTTTTAAGAGGCAAAAAATAATTTATTAACAATAAGCTTTGGTTGAACCACAAGGTGTGGCAAAACCAAGAAAAACATTACAAGAATTACTGCTGACCAAAGCAGGATAACAAAGTCCTCTCTAAACCTCCCTAGTTGCAAAAAAGATCCCCTTTCTGCATAATTTTCTGTGATAGAAAAATTTAGAATCGGACTAGTCACAAGTACATTGCACAAAATATTTCTTCCCCAAGTTAAAAATTCTACCGAAATCCCATACAATTACATAAAAATTTCAAATCATAACAATAAATCAAGGTAGTTCTTAAACCAATTTGATCCATTACTGACTTTAAACAAAGTTGAAAAGCAAAGAATGAAAAGAAGGGATCAAATTAAGAGTTACCTTGTCATCAATGAACTTGGCCCAGAAACGAGCCAAGGCTCTTTGGTAAGGGTCAGAAGGCAAGATGGGGTTGTTCTTCCATGTCTCATCAATGTACTCAACAATCACAAGGGACTCTGAAATGGGCTTCTCATTGTGAACAAGCACTGGAATCATTTTGTAAACTGGGTTATACTTGAGGAGCAGATCACTCTTGTTGTTCAAATCATCTTCCAAGTATTTGTATTCAACTCCCTTCAACTTGAGAGCAATCTGAACCCTGTGCAGAAATGGGCTTCCCACAACTCCCAAAAGGGTCACCTCTTCCTGAGTTGAAGCCATTGCAGCAGCACTTCACTTCTTCTTCTCTTGACTTGAGCAACTATCAAAATACTTATCTTGGAAAAATGAATCCTATGGTGGTCTTCACTCTTCTGCAATTAATTATTATATAGAGAGACACAAGATGACAAAACTAATTAAAAAGTCCTTCTATCTAGATCTAGGTGTTGTATGAAAATAGAATTTTACCCGAAAAATATAGGGAAAATCTTGTACATAAAATAAGCAAGATTAATTTAAATAAAATTTGAATAAATAAGTGACATTTTAATATTAAAATAATTCATATTAAATAACGCTTTGGGTTTTCAATAAAATATTAATTTTTTTATTCTAATTTTACACTAAATAAATAATTAATATCATAAAATCAGTCCTAAAACATATAATTATAAAGATATTTTAATAAAATTATTCTTAATTTTTATAAAAAATAAAAAAATATATTAAACGCTCAATTATGCAGAGAGTATCATCTCTTTCTTTGTCTTTTCTTTTGGTCTTTCTTATCCATTTTCCTGTCTTTTCTTCACTCTTGTTTTTTCCTTTCCTCTTTTCTCTTTTCTTCCTTTTCTTACTTTTATTTCTTGTCTTCTTCCCTCTCCATCTTTCCGTAATGCTGTCTATTCGTCGTCCCCGCTAATACTTTTTCTCCTTAGTTTCACGCCACCTCTCTCCCAACTAGGGATGACAAAGTATATCCGGATTCTACGGATATTCGTAAAAATATTTACAAGCGGGTCGGATAAATATTCATTTATTGAATCTGGGGCCGGAGCCGAATATTTATCCGCAATTTTTTGCTGGTACGGGTACGGGTACTATAGTACCCGCCCCGCCCCGCACCTATCATATATATATAATTAAAATAATTTAAATAAATAATTATGTTATATATATACTTTTTTGTAAAAAAATAATTTTATATTTTCTATAAACTAACACTAATAGTAAAAGATTTATGTTATAACTTACAATAATTTTATATTTTATATTTTTAATTTTATGTGTGAATGCTTTTAGTGTTAAGTTTGAATTATTTAAGCGTGAATTTTCAATTTATTTGTAATAATTTTTTAATTAATATTTTTATAGCTTAAATGCAATTTTGGTTCATCTATTTTGTATAATCCGCAATTTTGGTCCTCCTATTTTAAAATAGAGACGTTTAGTCTCCCAATTTTCTAAAATATGTAATTTTGGTTCTTCCATCAAATTGAAAGCGTTGACTGTTAAGAGATTAACGTTAACCTTAACGTGGTCCAAATATAATGACGTGACACGAGATTATTTATTTAGTTTTTAATTATTTTAAATACTGAGTAGAATAA
This sequence comes from Pueraria montana var. lobata, assembly GCA_026413185.1. Taxonomy (NCBI): domain Eukaryota; kingdom Viridiplantae; phylum Streptophyta; class Magnoliopsida; order Fabales; family Fabaceae; genus Pueraria; species Pueraria montana. The sequence goes on along the minus strand of CM048650.1, from coordinate 73,410,825 downwards.
TTGATGAAAAATATATTTTATGAAAAGGTAATATCATTTATTTGATTATGATGTGCCATGTATTTCAACAATGTAGAACTAATTTAAAATAAATGATTAAGACTTGTGATTTCTATTTTAGGACTCACGATTACCCCCACCATTAAAATCAACGTGACATGTGTTTTAGTGACGTAGATAAACAAATAATTATTACTCATTATTTAAAATAATTAAAAAATAAATAAATAATATCGTGTCACATCACTACATTTGGACCACGTCAAGGTCAACATTAATCTCTTAACTGTCAATGTTTTCAATTTAATGAAATGACCACAATTACGGATTTTACAAAATTGGGAGACTAAATGTCTCTATAGAGGGACCAAGATTGCTGATTGTGCAAAATAGGAGGACTAAATGTCTCTATTTTAAAATAGGATGACTAAAATTGCGGATTGTGCAAAATAGGGGGATCAAAATTACATTTAAGCCTATTTTTTATTGATTTATTAACTTCATACATAAGTAAAGTGCGGGTAGCGGGTGCAGATATGGGTATATAGGTACCCAGCGGGTACAGGGATGGGGATTAAAGTTGCTACCCGCGCGAGTATGGGGCCGGGTACGGGTATTATTTTTAAACGCGGGTATGGAAACGGGTACTATAGGACCCTACCCAGACCCTACCCATTGCCATCCCTACTCCCAATCAATAATTATAACCTCGATAGTAATCAATATTGGTTCATGTAATTGTTTCTCTACAATTTTTTAAATAATTAATTTAAGAAGAAAAAGTTAAGGAGTACTTTAAAGAGAAAATAATTTCTACATTAACAGCGTAAATAATTTTTACATCGGTGTATAATAACAATTGTCAAATATGATAAGTTTATTTACTTTATAATAAATATTTTAAAATTTATATTTATGATTGGTTTACAGTAGAAAATCTTTTACTCTGATAGTATATAAAAATTAAACTCTACTTTAAAATTTTATTTGACAATGAAATAAAATTTTAATAAAAGTATTCAATTGCTTACAAGTTTTAAAAACATAATTTATCACACTTTACAAACATTTTCTTACTTTCTAAATATAAAATAATTATCTTTTAAAATATAGTATAATAAATTAATATTTATATTGTTATTCAACATCTCAAAAGTACTCATTAGCATATCTTATATTTTAATTATGGGCATCTATCTATATAATTCAAAACTATTTTAGATTGTTATTCAAACATTTTTCTATAGATGTACAAATTTTGAAAGGTAAAACATCATTCAGTCTCTAAAAGTGTATAACATTATCACATTAGTCTTTGAAAATAAAAAAAATTCAACAAAGGTCTTTGAAAGTGAAACCTGCCAAATTCTGTAGTTCAAAATTTAAAAAGTCGTGTGACTTGGTAATAAAATTAGTTAACATATGTTAAAGGAATAAAATGACAATAAATAATTAAGTTTAGGAACTTAAATGAAACAACTAGAAATTTCAAGAACTTAATTTAAATTTTCTCATTTTCAGAAACTAATGTAATAATGTTTTACCCTTTTAGGGACCCAAATTATATTTCACCCAATCTTAAATAACTAATTTATCTTAAATATTTCAAAGTATTAAAAAATGATTTTTGTCCTCCTAAAGATAACCATCTTTTACTTTTCCATTTTATTTAAGATACTACTTTTCTAAATTTTGGCACAATACAAAACTAGATAAAAGAGGCTTCTCACACATTCAATTGAATCCCATTCATTCATATTTGCTGGAGTACAAGTATGAATGCGAAGTCCCATATTCGATAAAAATGGGCAAATTAAGCAACATATAAGTGAGGAAGACCCCCACAAACCAAATACTTTAAGGTTTTGAATTGAATGTGGTGTTAAGTTCACTTGTGTGGTTTGCTCGTGGTCCATTAGTGAAGATCCCCTTAGTGTTTTATCCCCCTCCATTTCCAACAATTGGTATCAGAGTTGATGATTCGACTAAGTGACTAGCTCCGACGAGTATAATGGAATTGGCGGTGGATCTAGGCATGTGTGGTTTCCCTATATTGAAAGTCTTACTGGTGGTGGATCCATATATGGAGATCGAAAGTGTTCCTAGTAACTTGGAGGTCAGGCGACGTGTCTCGTTGCCATGAGCTAATGGTGGAGCGACGGTGCAAGTATCTAGAGCATGTTGGCAGCAATGGATAAGCTCTAAGGGCCTAACCAGGAAGAGCATATTGGCAGCCACAATTAAGCTCTAATTAAGGGCCACTATTGAATACTCATAGATTGAAAAAGACTTCCGCTTGGGATGGAGTTACCATGTGGAAGAGACTCACACTTGAGGGGAAGATTGTTGGAGTATAAGTGTGAATGTGAAGTCTCACATTGGATAGGAAGGTCAAGTTGAACAACATATAAGTGAGGAAGACCCACAAACCTAATGCCTTAAGGTTTTGGATTAAAGGTTGTATCAAGTTCGCTTGGGTGGTTTGTTCGTTGACTTGTTAGTTAAGATCTCCCCGATGTTTTATCCCCTTAAGTTTCCTAACAATATCATTATACATCTACAAATTTTCTCTGTTCTCTTGCATCAGAGTTTCTCTCTAAATGTATACTTTTATGTCGTAGACAAAAAAAAAAGTAAAGAAAGAAAAAACAGAGAATTTAATAAGTCAATCTCCTTAAAAAATCTCCACCATTATCAGAATTTGCATAGCCAACAAGACCATTGTCAATTCCATAAGAACCATAAACTAAATAAAAGTTTCTTGCACCTTTCAAATATTGCATAATCCACTTCACGAATCACGACCTCCTAATTATTTTAATTTTTCATGTTTAAGAAACCAAAATCCATATTCTCAGTAAATAAGACATTGATTTATAAAGTTAAAATAAATTTATAATGATCATGTCCTCATTTAAGAGTTAAGAATTTTTGTCATCTAAAAGTTATTTTTTAACCGAGTTTCATTTCTAAATAAATTTACAATTAGCTTTTAGTGAAATGAATCTATTTCTAACCAAACATTGATATATAACCAATTTAAACTTTGAAGAAATGGAAACTAAAATATTTATAACATAAGCTAGTATTGTACAAGATAAATATTTTTTATATAATTAAAATTTATAATAAATATATTTTTAATATATAAATTATATCATAATTAAATTTTGTAATTAATAAATATTTTTAACATATAAAAGATATTTTAATTTTATATTTTCTATAAAGTATTTATATTGTGATATAATATTATTTTTAACTATTGATATTTTTTTAAAAAAATATTAAAATTTGTATCAGAAAAGAATAAAAAAAATATTAAAATTCAATTTAAAAATAAAGATAAAAGATAGATGAAAAGAAATAAGCAGTTAAAAAAATGAAGCATATGGATAGTAGTTAAATCAAATTAAATTTGAAATTAAAATTAAGAAGTATATTTGAAAGAAATAAAAAATAAAAAATTAAATTAAATGTTACATATATGATATTGGCATAAAAATGTGACTTAATGAGAGTGATAATAATTCTTAGAAACGCTCTTATTTAAGAAAACATTTATAAAAATATTTTTGTTGAAGAACAACTCTTAAAAACGCTTTTCATTCAAGATGAAAATTCAAATTTATGATATAGAAATGGAGAGTGCATCCAAAAATGTGTGTTAGAGAATATGTTATTATCATTTCTTAATTGAAAAAAAAAAAAAAAAGAGTTTTACATGTAAATCTTGTCTCACAATTTGTTGTAATTTTTCTTTTATAATGTCTCACATATCACAATTTGTTGCTATGCTGCAAATGTGTCTTCAATGTAATATCAGTAAATTATCTATGCTACAAGTAGGCATTGACAAATTTTATATTCACCAGCACCTTTATGTAGTGTTTGGTAGAGTGGAATGAAATAAAATAAAAGTGAATTGAGATGAAAGTTTTGAATGAAAGTAAAATGTAAAAATGTGGGTCTCACCATTTTGTATTGTTCATTTAACTCATTTTCTACTTTCTTTCATCGCAAACAAACGTACCATTAGTCATGGGGCACTTGCTCAGTGACAAGGCAATGATGGAATTCGTTAATTGAGACCTATTGGATGTTGGTTTGGGGGGTTAAGATCCTCTCCTGTAACATATTTACTGGACGAGACATTAGCCATTAAAATTATTTAATTGATTTTATTAAAAATATTATAAAGTAAATGTTTAAAAATTTAGAATGAGTGAGATTCATTTAATAAACATTCTCATGTTAAATCTCAATGGAGAGAACCCTCCGGGTTGGCTTGGAGATGCCCGATAGTTGATTGGTCTGGATTATAAAAATTTAAGCTCAAACTTATTTTAGCTCCCTCTACCCAACCCAAGCTGTAATTGTTCTTACAGCTGCCAAATTTTTGTTTTACTACTTAAGTAGTTCGAACAAAATTACGTGTTCACATAGTGTAATATATATATATTTTTTTATAAAAACGAAAGGTTGTGTAAATGTTAAAACATAAAGAGGGTTTTATAAAAGAAGTACAAAATATATATATAAAAAAAAAGAGTAATTTGTTTGTTTTATTACTAGGAGAAAAACAAGATCCCAGGATTTTATTTTATTTTTTTCCATTTCTCCCCATGGAAGATATCCCAGGTTACATCAATTCGAATAGCAATAACTCGATGGTTCACACAATTGTCCTTAAATTAATCTATTTTGAAGCATTAACCCTCTCATAGCGTGCTTTGTGGAAGGCAAAAAGGCGGTCTCTAAGAGGAAGGACTTGTTTGACAACAGGGTGGTTGATGAATTCTTGGCTCCATTTGTAGAGTTTAGGAAATTTCTCACTGGTAAATAACTGCAACCCTGCTATTTCTTGAAGAATAGGGACCCAATAGGCAATGAATACAGCAACTATGTCCACAATCCCAAACTCCTCTCCTCCAAAGAACTTCTTGTCCTTCAGCTCATTCTCTAGAATCTGGAAAGCCTCAGACATTTCCTCAACATCCTTCTCACGCTCACCAGCCCTGAAAACATTCCATCTAGGACCCACAATCTGATTTCACAAAATTTAGATTGAGTCACATAGAAACAAATATGGGACAAAATCCCCCCCCCAAATAATAATAAATAAAAATACTCCCAAAATCTTATACGATTCCAAAAAGTTAATTTTCAAATCATAACAATATATATGGTAGTTCTTAAGTGAGTCATTAATATGATTTTAGACAAAGTTGATACAATTAATATATGAAATTAAATTCATGGTTGGTCGTTGACTGTTGAGTTCTCTAACATATACATTCGAAGATTTCACATATAGATGTCATGAAAGGTGATGTTTTGGGGGGATAAATCAGCACAAAGCAAGAAAAGAAGAAATGTTGAGTTACCTTGTCATCAATGAATTTGGACCAGAAACGAGCCAAGGCTCTTTGGTAAGGATCAGAAGGCAAGATGGGGTTGTTCTTCCATTTCTCATCAATGTACTCAAGAATCACAAGGGACTCTGCTATGGGATTCTCATTGTTAACAAACAATGGAACCTTCTTGTGAACTGGGTTGAATTTGAGAAGCAGATCACTCTTGTTGGCCAAATTTTCTTCCACAAATTTGTATGCAACCCCCTTCAACTTGAGGGCAATCTTCACCCTGCACACAATTGAGCTTCCGTTAGCTCCGAAAAGCATCACCTGTGGCTCTTCTTGATTTGCAGCCATTGTTTGTAGCACTTCAAAACTTCACTCAAAACTATCTGATGGATGGATTCCTAAGGTCTTCTCCTTTTATAGAGCCAGGATTGTTATTCAACACACACGATCAATTAGAAAAGATATATTGTGTTTCTTTACATGGTATGGATATATTTTTTTTTTATCAGCTTACATGGTATGGGTATAGTATTATAGTAAGGGTATAAAAAATAAAAAGGTAAATTATGAATGCGGAGAGATTACACATGAGAGGGATCTACAAAGGAATGAAGAATCCATCACTATCAAGAATACTCTGAGTACACAAATGTGGAGTAAAATTATGTAAAAGATTCCGTAAGCGATGTACACAAGAGAAGGGTGTATACAAGACAATTGGATTATAGTCCTCTTGATATGCATATAAATAAATTTCAGTGGGTAATAATAGTTAAAATTATTCAAAAAAATAATAGAAAAATAAAATAATCTAACATTTATCATTGTCAATTTTAGAGGGTAATAAGGAAATTTAATAAATATTTTAAGGATAAAAAAAATATATAAAAAGCTAGAAGTTGACATTTAAAAAAATGCTACTTCAAATAGCCTTTCCAAAAACATTGGAAGCTACCAAAAAAGCCCGTTTATAAAACAATCAACCAAGCTTTTCATCTAATAAAAAAAAGCTAGAAATTATCTGAAATAACTTGCCGAACATAGGATTAAGGGTGTAAGTGGGTCGTGCTCGACCCATGAATCTGCCTAGCCCAATTATAATAAGATTGAATAATGAATTTATGAGTTTCAAGACCAATAAACCCAACTCAATCTGACTAAACGAAAATAATAAAAAAAATAGTACTTATTCTGGTTAGTAATTATTTGCAGAACATATTGTTAGCTAATTATAAGAAACAATATTGAAGCAATAATAATTTGAATCACCAAGTGCTATCTACTTGTTCCATAACATAGTTTGATTACACCATGATAATTGCCTTATATTCCTACATTTTGTAGTAATTTAAGAACAATTATTTGATATTTCCATGTTTTTGAGCTTTGTTTATCTTCAATTTAGTTAAGTTTTAATAAAAGTTTAGTTTAGTTAGGAATTTCTAGTTTAATTTTACCCTTTTATGCTTGATCTTGGGTTGTTTTCTTGTGTTTTTAGGAACTTTGTTGAAGCTTGGAGTAAGCATTGGAGATGTTCCAAGAGAGATTTGATGCGTTAAAGATCATTTGGGTTAAAGTTTAGAGCTTTGGAAGTCTTGCGGAGGCAAAAGAAGTTTTTTGGAAGTCCTGAGAGCTTTACACACATGTGCAAACCAAATCACATGCATATGCAAGTTTTAAAATTTTTGAAATTTTAAGTCAGAGAGTTTGCACACCTGTACACTCTGGGTGCACACCTATGCATCGACACTTGTGAGAAGAAACTCCATTTTTCTGTTTTATTCTCTTTTGGGCTTGAACCCTTATTGGCTCATAACTTTAAATAGAGATTTTTTGTTCTAGCCTAAGGTTCCAAAAATTTTGTATGTGAAAGAAACAAGAGATCCGAGACGTGGGCTTAATGTGCTTGGATTCATCTCCCATTGTTCCTCCATCCATTGCTTCTTCCCCATGGCTATGCAGAGGCGTGTCTAGAAATTTTGAGACCTTAGGCGAAACTTTTATAGAAATATAATATAATATAAATTATCCTTCTTTATATGAATCTTCTAACTTTTGTAAGACTATTATTTTCAATATTATCTATATGTAATTGATTTATCACTATTTCATCAATTAAACTTGTATCAATTTTTATGAATAGTAACAAATTGATCAAAGTACCACGTTAAGATTAAATATTTTAACTTTTCTCTTTTTCTTTAATTTTTCAAAATCAATTTCATAATTTTTTTTCAATTACTATCACTACAATTATAAGAATATAATAAAATAAAAGGCAACAAAAGAATTTAAATAAAATAACTTTGCAAAGTAAATAAACAATAAGAAAATGATAGAACTTCCTGTCAAAAAAAAAAAGAGAAGAAAATGATAGAACTGAAACAAATACAATTAATTGTATCCGTTCAATTGCAATTTTATAGACACGTTTTTCATCTAAAAAAATTATAGGCACATTAAAACGGCTTTTGATTTTCTCAATAAATTTTTGCACTGAAATAATTACGGTACTATCTTTTTTTTTTTAATCAGTGATCATAGTACTATCTAAAACCAAAAAGTAACTGATAAAAAAAAAGTAATTGCCAATCATAACAGTTATTAGCTTTTGATCCAATTTACAATCATATATATGATACTAAGGCTAAAGCTACGACCAATAATAATTAATAGCCAATAATAATTAATAGTTAAGAATAATAGCTAATTATGAATTATATTAAATGTATGCTAACAATTGAAAAAAATATGGGCCTAAGGCCACCGCCTAACTCGCCTTGCCACTTCCACAGCCCTATGGCTATGAGTAACTAAGTTCATCCTTTGTTGGGATTTAATGTAATCGAATCTACTTTCATGTAATTACTTTTTTATTATTTAATAAAGAATTGTTATTGTTTCTCTTCTATGATTAATGCTTGTTTTTGGCTTTGTCACCCGATTGCATGATTCTCTTTATTCAATTATAATTGGAAAATTTGATTGAATTGCGAACTGAAGGGAGCACCCAATAATTTTTATGCCCAGGGATAGGGTAAAAACGATTGGGCATCACTAAAACCCTTATTCCTAATGCAAGTACTTTGATTACACTATTCAAGGGATTGATAGTGGAATCAAAGGACTTAGATTCTCTCGCTTAAAAAATTAAGGTTTGAATAAATTTGTGGGTTGATGATAACAAAAATTTATTTGAATAAGAAAATTAGTGATTGCATGTTAGGATGATTTGATGAAGTTAAACCTCGACGAACTTTTTTCATTGATTTAAATCCTGTTTCCTACGCATACTAAGTGTTCGACAAAATTCTCAAACCAAATTTCTTCCTTTAAACTCTTTACTTTTATGCATGTCTTTAATTTTGGTTACTCAATTACTCTTAAATTTCGTAGTCTATTAATTATACTTTTAAATACCCAATTATCGTAAAAGTCCCTGTGGAGACGACTTTTCTCACTATTTTGTTACTTGCACGATTTGGTACACTTGCCAAAATCTCAACACACTCGAAAAATAATAATTTTATAATTTTTTTTATTTTCTGAATTGTTAGAATATTTTTTAATTACTTAACCTAATTACCCAACCCAATTAAGGTCATGTTGGGTTGGATTGTTAACGCTCTAGTTGTGAGGAAAAGAAATTGGGTGAATAGAAATAGAAAAAAAAATAATTTGAAAAAAGAAAAATAAAGTAGAAATACAATTGAATGTTTGATTGTTTGGTTTAAGAGAAATAAAGTGAAAATAAGATGATAAAATTGTTTGATTTGAATGAAATGACAAAATAGAATTTAATAAACATATAAAAATTACTCTTACACCCTTTGTGACTAACAGCAGACAAAACAAGGGTAGAGTGATCATTATTGCCTCTTCTTACACATGGTTACATGTTGAGTTTTTTTACCTAGGAGAGAGAAGCTACTTTGTAAAACCCATGTGTTTTTAATTTATTTCTACCTTCAATCATCTTCGCCAGATAGACTCACATATTTTTGTCTTTGCCTCCTCCCTCTAAATCACCTTCAGTGAACAAACAAAGCGTAAAAGAAAAGGTAAATCCAATCAACCTAATTATTTTTAATTAGATTAAGTTATAAATTAGACTAAACTCAACCCAATACTAATACTCCTAAATAAGATTATGCACATTGAAGGATTTAATAAAGGAAGACAAAAGCTCCTCACTACAAAAATTATATCGAAGAAAAAAAATTTCTTTATTAGCTGAAATGGCCAAAATGGAAACAAGATGCTAGGATTCTTTTTTCCTGGGAGATATCCTAATATCCCAGGTTACTAAATTACACATAGCAATAACTCAATGAGAGATAAGTAGTTCACACAATTATTCTTAAATCAATCTATTTTGAAGCAGAAAGGCTTTCATAGCGGGCTTTGAAGATGGCAAAAAGTGGGTCTCTAGGAGGAAGGACGTCTTTGACAACAGGGTGGTTGATGAACTCTTGGCTCCATTTGTAGAGTTTAGGAAATTTCTCACTGGTGAATAGCTGCAACCCTGCTATTTCTTGAACAATTGGGATCCAAAATGCTATGAAGACAGCAGCAATATCTACCAACCCAAATTCCTCTCCTCCAAAAAACTTCTTGTCCTTTAGCTCATTCTCAAGAAACTGCAGAGCCTCCAACGATTCTTCAACATTCTTCTCACGCTCTTTCTCATCAACCGTGAAAACAGATTTCCATGCAGCACCCACAATCTGATTTTACAAATCATAATATTTATTAGTAATTAGAAAATAATTAGGACAAACAGAATTTAGATTGAGTTATGTAGAAACAAATATGGCACAGAATTCCCTCCCTCCCCCCAAAAAATAAAAATAAAAATAAAAATAAAAAATTTCTCCCAAAATCATATATGAAGGTCTTCAAATCATAATAATTTTAGGTAGTTCTTAAGAAAATCACTAATATGATTTTAGACAAAATTGATACAATTAATGAATGAAATTAATTAAAAAAAATCTTGGTTGGCTGTTGATTATTGAGTTTTCTAACATATTCAAAGATTTCACGTTTAGATGTCATGAAAGGTGTTGTTTTGGGGATAAATCGGCACAAAGCATGAAAAAAGGATTTTTGAAAGGTTGAGTTACCTTGTCATCAATGAATTTGGACCAGAAACGAGCCAAGGCTCTTTGGTAAGGATCAGAAGGCAAGATGGGGTTGTTCTTCCATGTCTCATCAATGTACTCAAGAATCACAAGAGACTCTGCTATGGGCTTCTCATTGTGAACAAACACCGGAACCTTCTTGTGAACTGGGTTGTATTTCAGAAGCAGATCACTCTTGTTCGCCAAATTTTCTTCCAAAAATTTATATTCAATTCCCTTCAACTTGAGGGCAATCTGGACCCTACTCACAAATGGGCTTCCAACAACTCCCAAAACCTTCACATCTTCCTGATTAGCTGCCATTGTTTGTAGCACTTCTAACCTTTAAACAGAACAAGTATAACTGGTAAATTGTTTCTTTGTTTGTGATTGATTCCTAAGGTATTATCCTTTTATAGAGCCAGGAATCAGGACTAGTATTCGGTGGATACGTGATCAATTAGAAATGATATAGTATATTGTATTCATTACATATTATGGTAGGGTCAATAGTGGGGACGGTAAGAAAAAATTGGTAAAGTGCTGCCGCACATTAATGTAGAAGGTGCCGCGTAAATAGTTGATTGCTGTGTATGAATGCGTTGCGGAGACATTACACATGAGAAGGATCTAGAAAAAAGAAACCTTCCCTATCAAGAAGATTCGCCGGAGTACACAAAAGGGGGAGGGGGGGAAATGATGTAAGAGATTACGTATTGAGGAAACCTTCCTAGTCAAAATGATTCTTTGTACATATAGGTGGAAAAAAAATATGATGTAAAGAGATTATGTAATTTTTGTTTAATACAATTGAATTGTAGTATATTAATGCTTTGGATGATAAAAGATTTTAGGCTTAATCGTTAAAATGTCCTCTAAATTATTTTAAAATGTTTAATTAGGTCATTCTATTTTTAAAAAAAATTTCAATCAAATCTTTTAATTTTTAAAAATATTTCAATATATCATGCCCTCCTTTCCATGTAATTGAATTTGACACTGTTGGTGTGAAAATCTATTGACTGATCAGTCTTCGTGTCGGCTGATTACCAATGAGTGATTCCCCTATAGGCGACTGACTAAAGGAAGGAAGAGATTATGTTCCTTGATTGGGTTCCTAGCCCACTCCAAAGAGCTTCCAAGTAGTCGTTGAACTTAGGGATGACAAAAAAATTCGCACCCATGGATATCCGCGGATAAAACCCGCATCAGATAATAAATGGGAATCTTTAACGGGTACCTCGGGTAATGGGTACGGATATTTTCACTACCCATTTGTTAACGGGCGAGGATGGGTATCATGGTACCCATATCCGCGGATACTTGTTACCCCGTTAATATTAAAATACTTAAATATTCTTTATATATTTTTTTGCTTGTACTTATGTTTTGAAGTATAATTTTAAGTGGACTTATATTTTAGTGTTGTTTTATTTTAGTTTATACTTTAGAGAGTATTTTTTAGATAATTTTGTTTGGAGCTCACAAAATAAAATTTTTATTTATTCATTTTTTATTTTTTAAGAATTATCCATGAATATTTTTAATTGTGTAGAATATTTGAATAATTTTTGTTGTAAATATTAAAATTATTTTTTAAAGAGAAAACATTAGAATAAATAAATATTATATTAAAAGTGTTTTCAAAAATATTTTTAATTTTTTTTAAAATGTCCACGGATATGCGCACGGATACCCATAGATATTTAAAAAATCTGCGGGTAGTTGCTTAACGGGTAACCGTGTGGGTAACGGTCAGGCACGGGGTAGATATTTACCTTGTGAGGCAGGCAACGAGTGACTGCTACCCGTACCCTCCCACACTTGTTGCCATCCCTAGTTGAATTGAAATTTTTATTACTATGCTACTCCTATGAAATTTGCGGTAAAGGAGAGCTATAAATGGCTGAAAGATAAAGAAAAGTTGTAAATAAAGCGATAAATGAAAGATAAATGGCTGGTAAAGATAAGTTTTTGATTGATTTCGTTCAGGCCCTGTTTACATAATGTTCCCTGTTATTTATAATGTTTTCTAAGCAAGCATCAGCTGTTTACAAGGCACGTGTTTTCTAATAACTACCCACTATCCTAGATCTAATAACTTCCTGTGCTGCTGACTTCTGTTGATGCTATGGTTCCATGTTCCTTAAAACTGTTACAAACAAATAACTGATATTTTCCACTAACCACTTCTTCTATTTTTTAGGAAATCATGAATTCATATTCATTTAGCCTTCAAAAAATTGCTTGCAACTGCCTTCCACATTCAAATATTCCTTCCAACTTGGTCTTCCACAAAATAGGTCTAATTCAACTCTATTGCGTTAGCCGACAGAAAATAGCCGTTAGTTGTTAGCCGACAGAAAATAGCCGTTAGCCATAAGAAATGATTCTTTTAGTTGTTAGCCATTAGAAAACGGCTATTTTAATGGCAATCGTCTTAGCACTGTGACAAGCTATAATTCATTGAGTCATATTAGTCAACGCCCATCGACTGAATTACCCGTTAGCCGACAATAAACGATTAGCCTCAATAGCAAACATTTTTAGGGCCAACAGACGCTATTACTGATGCAAATCCAAAGGTTCAATTTGGTCCCTCTATATATTTATTTGTTTCAATTTGATCCTTCTATCATTAAAAAGTTTAATTTAGTCCCTCTATTATTAAAAAAATTCAATTTGACCACTCATTTTTCAAAATCATCCCAATCTTGCTCTTTCTATTTATTTGAAATTAATGTCGTTACTGTCCGGGATAGATCCAAGAGTGAGTATACTCTAATATATAATGTAAACTGCTAACTCTGAGCTTCGCACGTAGACGTGACGTAATCCTTACATCATTTCTAAGCCATTGACGAATGATGATGAAGTGTGTTTGGATGAGTATCAACAAAATTAAATTTAAATGAAATTGATTTTGTAAAATTAATTTTAGTTAAAATTGATTTTGAAGTATTTGATTTTATGTTTGGATATTTTTATTATAAAACCAAGTTAACAGTAAAATTTTTTATTCAACGCAAAAATTACCTAAAGTTGCTTTAACTTGTAATCAATTATGAACTCAAAATTAATTTCTCAATGTGAAACCAAACATCTATAAATTTACCTAAAATTATGTTAACTATTATTTCAACGTGATTTTTGAAAATCCAACATGAAATCAAATACACACGAGTTTTCTCGACTTTGAAGGCAACTTTTTTTTTTTTTCCTGATTACTCTCATATGTGATATCTAATATCATCTATTTAAATATGGATTAATTAATTTTTGGGAAATTGTATTTTTTACAAAAAATTGTATACTGATAGAAATGTAAAGAAAATAGAAAAAGTTTGTGATAAGATAATTAACTAGTGAAAAAGATTAAAAAAATAGTATTAGAAGAAGTGTTATATATAATAAGTTAAAATAATCTCTTAGAGAAGTTATATGAGAAAACTTTTACAAATTAGCTTAGACATAAGCTAAATTTAGTTTATGGATAAGCTCATTTTTCTTTCTTTCTTATTTTCTTCTCCTAAGAGTGATTCTGAATAAGTTTATCCAAACAAGACATATAGAATGACTTAATTACTAATGCTACTTTTTCCACTTTTTTTTTTAAACTTCTGTATATCAATTAGTCTATCAATCGTTACTATTTCTCTTTATCTTTCACTTCTCATCACATTATACTTATAATTCTTTCTTTCCCTCTTTAGATGTTAATTAGCATTTGATATCCACCAATATTTGTTTTTACTTTTTTTCATATACAAATATAGTTTTTCTATCAAAATGGAGTATTTTCGTTTTAAAGTTACTAAAATAGTGTGTGTGTATATATATATATATATATATATATATATATATATATATATATATGTGTGTGTGTGTGTGTGTGTGTGTGTGTGTGTGTGTGTGTGTGTATTTAAAAGAATTTACTTGTATGGTGTAAGTTAGACATGTGAATAATCTAATAGAGTTAACCTAGTAATGGGGTTAGGATAGATAAATGAAGTTTTAAGTTCGACTCTTATTGTCACAATTGTACACACACAAAAGAAAAAGACATGTGAAAGTTAACTTTACTTTATTTTTACACTTTTTTATGGTTTAAAAATGCCACAAAATTTTTTAGTGATAAAAAACTACTAAAAATTGCTTGCACAAAACTAAGGTCGACTTTCACATGTCAAACGTACCCCATGTTGGAAAAATTTAAAAAGATATACTATTTTGATAATTTAATTAAAACCAAAATGCCCCATTTTCGGTAAAAAAAAAAAAAAACCCTATAGATGTAATATAAAAGTTATTATTAGGAGTGTAAATGAACCGAGCCGAGCACCAACAATTTTGGCCTGGCTTGTGAAAAAAATGGATGACTCAAGCTTGACTCATTTATTTAAGCGAGCTTAATTAAAGGCTTGGCTTGTTTAAAAAAACTAAAGTTTGAGCTTGACTTGTTTAATTCATTTATAACTTAATTATTTTTTAATTTGCAAAAAAATTTCTTAAATTATTTTTTAAGTTTATCAATTTAGTATTTAATGAAATATTTTAATACTAGATAATAATCTACAAATAAAAATAAATACTAAACATGTGGTATGATATTGTGAAATCCATGTAATTTTAATTTTTATGATATATATATATATATATATATATATATATATATATATATATATATATATATAAACGAGCTAGTTAGTAATGTCGAGCTTTTACAAAAAAATAAAAATCATTTATCACCTTTCATATTTTTTGTAATTGATATATAAGAGTTATTATAAACATACACAGTTTTTTTCATCTAATTTTCTTCTTTTTTTTACCATGTCATTTTACCACCTTTCATATCTTTTGTACTTGATGACTTGTCCATTGAATATTAGTCCTGGCTCTATAAAAGAAGACCTAAGGAATCCATCACAGACAGAGAAGCAAGTAATTAACAAGCTATAGTTGTTTGAGTGAAGTTTTGAAGTGCTACAAACAATGGCCACCAATCAGGAAGAGGTGACGCTTTTGGGAGTCGTGGGAAGCCCATATGTGTGTAGGGTGAAGATTGCCCTCAAGTTGAAGGAAATTGAATACAAATTTTTGGAAGAAAATTTGGCCAACAAGAGTGATCTGCTTCTGAAATACAACCCAGTTCACAAGAAGGTTCCAGTGTTTGTTCACAATGAGAAGCCCATAGCAGAGTCCCTTGTTATTGTTGAATACATTGATGAGACATGGAAACACAACCCCATCTTGCCTTCTGATCCTTACCAGAGAGCCTTGGCTCGTTTCTGGTCCAAGTTCATAGATGACAAGGTAACTCAACTTTTCTTCTTTTCTTGCTTTGTGCTGATTTATATATCCCCAAAACATCACCTTTGAAAAAAACTCTGATTTATGAAATCAGGTTGTGGATGCTGCATGGAAAGCTGTTTTCACTGTTGATGAGAAAGAGCGTGAGAAGAATGTTGAACAAACAATTGAGGCTCTGCAGTTTCTTGAGAATGAGCTAAAGGACAAGAAGTTTTTTGGAGGAGAGGAGTTTGGGTTGGTAGATATTGCTGGTGTCTTCATAGCATTTTGGATCCCAATAGTTCAAGAAGTAGCAGGGTTGGATTTATTAAGCAGTGAGAAATTTCCCAAGCTCTACAAGTGGAGCCAAGAATTCATCAACCACCCTGTTGTCAAAGAAGTCCTTCCTCCTAGAGACCCACTTTTTGCCTTCTTCAAAACTATCTTTGAAAGTCTTTCTGCTCCAAAATAGATTTGATGATGTAGTGTGACACTAGAATTTCTAAGGAAAATTGTGGAGTGCTTGTTTGTCATTGAGTTATTGCTTTTGGGATTTCGTTTGAAGGATACTTTGTAATATGGGATTTCTCGAGTCTCTGTCAAAGAAATCCAAGGTTGTTCTTGTCTTGACATTTTGCTATTTCGATTAATAAAATTATAAAAGCATCTTTCTATCCTTCAAAGTTGTTACTCCTCATGATTAAGAAACTTGAAGCAAGCAGCACATATCTTATGCAAATTGCAGCTGTAACTCTTGCCATGGAATTAACTGGTTTGGCATCAAGATTTGCACGAGTTGTGATATTTAGACACCCATTATTTACAAACACTCCACTAATATTTTTTATTTCTCTCTATCTCTCTCTTCTGGTCACATTATATCATCAATTTTATCAATCACTTATCTTTCATATCTTCTTATCTCTCTCAAGGTGTATACACTCTTTGGTGTCCAAGAATCATTTTCCTTTGTGTATTAACTTGTGTTTTTATTATGGAAAATGATTGTTGAGAGAGATAGGGAGAGAGGAAATATAAGGGATTGATTTAATTGGTGATGTAATATGATAAGAAGAGAGAGATAGAGAGAAATTAAAAGTGTTGATGAGGTGTTTGAAATTTTAAGATGTCCAAATATAAGCACTCTTTTATTAGAGGAAGCAAGCTCTTAATTTGGACACTGCACATGGGACAGGACCAAAATCGAAGTGGGTCACTGAAATGGTGCAATCCAAAATGAAATGCAAAAGCTGAACCCCCTGCAATAATTACACAATTTGTCCAATTGGTTTTTGTCCAGAGAATCTTTTAGGATGTGTTTGATTTAACGTTAAGTTGAACGGTCACATATTTCAATGAACTTTTTGTGAAAAATAAAAATTCGAAGCTTTTGATTCAACAGCTGTTTGAAGGTCTCCCAACGAAAACCAAACAAACACTTAGTCTTTATTTTGGTTACTTTATTGCAAATTAATTTGGACTACGTACTAAACACATGTAACTTTTAGTCCTTTTTTTTTGTTTGGTTACTTTATTGCAAATGACATTAAACGAACAAGTCAGCGCCTTCATGTAAGTAAAGTAGGGTGCCTGCCAGATGTGTTTTGTTGTTGTTGGTCTTTTGTTCTTTGGATAAGTTTTTGGTATTTTTCCTTTTTCTCTCTCTCATGATTTGGTGCTATTAAACACGTTATAGAATCATGTTTTTATAGAAAAACAGTTCGTGTAAGAGATGCAACCATGTTATGTCGTCAATAAAGTCCAACCATGCATGAACAATTAAGAACATTCTTAGTTATGAGGATTCAATAGAGTTGAAGATGCTCCTAGTCAACTACAAAAAATCCGGTTCCCTAACATGCACTCGTATAAAATGTGTAGGATGTAACGGTGTATATATTAGTGGTTACGGATTTTTAGAGGGAAGTAAAGTCATTTTCTTGTTTGATGTTTTAATCAATTAATCAGTTAATGCTTGATAGTATGTGTGAATATCTATTTTGTTTGAATAAAAACAAAATTATGAAAAAAGGAAAAATTAAAAGAAAAGGAATAAATATAAATAAAAAAAATGTTCATTAATCATTTGTTTTAGTCAAACCAACTTAAAATTCATGTACAAAGAAAAAAAACAACTTAAAATTCAAAACTTTCATTTGCTTTTGTTTCTAAAACAATCTAAAACTATTTCCTTTTCTTTCCTTATTTTTATCTTTATCCAAATTTTATTAAAGGCTTAAATACAAATTTAGTATCCTAAAGCACGAACTTATAGAGACTAAAAATGAAAAAAAAAATGGAATCTTAGAGGACTAAAATTGAAAAAATGTAAACCTACATAGACTAAAAATGAACACAAAACTTACGGGAATCAAAATTGAAAAAATACAAACTAACAGAGACTAAAAATGAAAAAATAACTTACAGAACCAAACTTGAAAAAACACAAATTTACATGGACTAAAAATGAATAAAAAAACTTATAGGGATAAAATTGAAATATTGATGTTGACATGGTGACATAAGTGCCAAAAGTTAGAGATAAAATTTGTCAAAAAGTAAAATGTTTTGAGTAAAAAATACAATATTAAGCCAAAACTAATAAAATAAAGACACGTTTATCCCTCGCTTATGTTAGCATACCACGTCAACTATCTGTTAGTCAATTAATGGACAAACGACGAAAAGTAAAATTTTCAATTTTTTTTAAAAATAGAGTAAAATGTCCCAAATTAATTTTTTGGAGATAAAATTTGCTAAAAAAAATTGAAGTAAAAAGTATAATTAAGCCTTTTTATTTTCACTCACACTCTAACAAATTGACACACTTTAGTCACCCGCTCACATGTGCATGTTTTGACACACATACCAAAATTCTATCTCATCAGTTCACTTTGATTCACAATGTGTTTATCTCCGTTCGTTTAGGATCAGGATCCTCTGCAGTCAAATTCCAACTGCAAGGTCTTGCAGTCAGCATCTAAAGGGTCTAATTTTTTTAACTTAGACTTTTTTTTATTTTATTGAATATAGTTTTTTTTTGGCTAAGATTTGATGCAACTTTCAATAGGGTTAATATTTTTTAAGACAACATTTGCTTAATTAAAAATATAATTAATCTTCTTCCTCAATTTTAATGTAATTATATTTTACATGCTATTAAATATTTTTAAAAATTAATAATTTTTAGTGTGTTTGGTAAAACTTTTGAGGAGCTTATAAACTCATTTGACTAGCTTATAAACTACTTTGACCAAAATAAGCTTGTTTGGTACATGAGCTTATTTTAGTAGCTTATTTTTCATAAGCTGCTTCAAGTAGTTTATTTCCACTAGATGGCATTTATTTTCTTAGTTATTATGAAACTTGAAATTCTACTTTTTTTTTTTTATTATTGTGTTTAATGTTAAACTATTTATTTTAATGAATTAACATATTATTTATTATTTATTTTTATTTAAAATATTTGGTCACTATACAAAAATTGATAAAATTTTTTTTATAAAGAAACATCATTTTTTATTTTTTTGTTTTAAAATAATATTATAAATAAAAATTAAATATTTAAAAAATGATTTTAAACAATATAAGTTTATTTAATTTAATTCTAATTTTTTTCAAAAAATAAGGACAAATTTGATTTAAAACAATATTAGTTTATTAAAAATTTGATTTTAAACAATATGATTAAAATCACTTAATCTTTACCATTCTTTTATATTACAAAATTATTGTCCTACTTTTTAAGATGATAAATTATTAAAAATAAGTTCAAATATTAGAAATAATAAATATGTGCTTTTACATCATTTGACATTTATCAGCTAGTTTATCAGTTAATCTTATAAAACATTTTCAATTAAATCAGTTAGCTTATAAGTTTCCAGCTTTTCAGTTCCTAGCATATAACTTATAAGCTTCCAGTTAGCTTATAAGCTTTCAGCCATCTTATCAACTAGTTTTATCAAACATAACCTTTATTTGTGTACATATATATTTTTAAAAAAATACACTAAATAAAAATACAAAAAATGTATAATTTAAATGAATCCGTGCATCGCACGAATTTAAAATCTAGTTATTTTGATAAGTCACTGTATATGTAAAAGGTTCAGTGCAAAGTTCCAATGCTCTACGTATTATTGAAAGTTGAAATTAAGCAAATGTTATCTTAAAAAATATTAACCTTATTTAATGTATATAGTTTATTTTTTGTGGCTTAAAATGTTCAAGTGGAGACCCCTTTGTGTTTTTTCAGCCAAGACCCCTTTGTGTAAATTATTAATAGTATTTTTATTTTATTTTATTATTTACAACCGGTCATTTATATTATTGCAGGTGAAAAAAGTTGGTTCACGGGTGTGCCAGTTTTTTCCTACTTCAAGCTGGACAGATCCCACTTTGCATAACTACCAAGAAATGATATGTTACGGGATTTGAGTGAATCAAGGCTATATAATGCAATGCCCCTATCTATGCAAATGCTAGCAAGATGTTAATGACTATAATGAAACCAACTCTAGTACCACTCAACTTCATTTTCAATAATAGAGAAATTTTGCCTTATGAGTGTGGTCATGCACTCCATGCATGAAACCAGAGTCTTGTCCATTATCAAGCCAAAAATCTTGTGTGCCAAATTCAAGTCATTGCATGCGGAATACATGTCAATAAGAGAATTGTGAACAGATACACCTGATCATCTTATCACATGAGCATGCATTTGCTTATTCCTTATACTTTACCTGTGTGATCAAAGAAATTGCAGGGATTGCCGTGAACAAATCAGCTCTAAAACCAAACCTGACCTAACCATACAATATGAGCTAATGCTTATCACTTTGCAGAGCTAACACCTAGTGCCTCAGAAAAACTTGCTAAATTACAGAGCCTCAAATCAACCAAAATAAATGCTACAAGCCCGTGCACAAAACAAAAAAAAATAATTTACAGCAAAAATGACGGGCCTCCAATAAATTCTATAGTAATACTAATATCAGTACCTATCAAAAAACTAAAATAAAACAAATAGAAATCAGTAAACATCATAGGTAAACAAATGATATTTACTCTATAATAATCTTCATTCTGTAAGAAGGTAAAATCAAGGTTTTAAATCGCGGTCGCGGTCGCAATTGCGGTCGCGTTAAGGTTTTTATGGTTACGATAATTGCGGATTTTGCGATACGGATTGCGGTTATCACGGCGTGAATGCTTCACAAATTCAGACAAAACTATATTAAAATGTTTTGTATCATTATATAATTTATAATAACCTATAATTAATATTTTTTTTTCATCCCAATGAGATATCCAAAGTAAAAAAACTAATTAAAGTATTATTTTAATGTGTATAATAATATTATTTAACCCCACCCTTTTATTTTGGTGCTAAAAAAAATCAATTTTCACATTTTCTAATACAAAATATATGTTCTAATATGAATTTATAATTGAAAATTTGAACATTAATCTAAATTATATTTAAGATTCAAAACTAATTATATTAAAATAAAAGAACTTAATTATACAAAAGCAAATAGATCTCAGCCTTTCAAAAATTCAAAGCAAATAGATCTCAACCTTTTAATAGACAATGAAGGAAATGGAGATTCAACACGGAAATGAAGCCCCTCACGTTCCCAATCCCCTCCCCACGGACCCCACACATTCCCAATCCCCTCACGTTCCCAATCCCCTCTCAGGCTCACTCACGACTCACCCACTCGGTCCTTCCTTCTCCCAAACTTCACCTTTTTTCTTTCTTCTCTCAAGCTCTCACTCACGGCTCATCCTCACATCTCACCCTCTCTTTAGAAATAGAAACTAAAACATTGAAACCCATGGCGCTCGCACTTGGCTTTGAGCGTCTCCATTCTGGTTGGAATAGCAATTTGATACTTTTCCAAATACGCTTATTTTCACATGTGGCATTTTTTTTAACTCAAGATATTTTTTTAGTGGAAGTCAATAATTAATTTATTGAGATACTTATATCTATTTAAGATATTGAATTTTTAAATAATTAAAAAATTCAAATTCTTAATTGCATACTTAATAGATAAGACTAAATTATTTATATGGTCCTTTATATTTATTTTAGATTGTAATTTGATCTTTTATTTTTTAAAAGTTACATAATGGTCCTTTAGTTTTATTTTAAGTTGTAATTTGGTCCTTTATTTTTTAAAAGTTACAAAATAGTCCCTTAAGTAATTTTTTATAGCATGTTTATCCCAAAAAAAAAAAAAATACATTACTTCTGGGATAAACATGCTATAAAAAATTACTTAAGAAATCATTTCACAACTTTTAACAAATAAAGGATCATATTACAACTTAAAATAAAAATATGAGATCATTTTGTAACTTTTAAAAAATAACGAATTAAATTATAACCTAAAATAAAGATAAGAGATCAAGAGAGTAATTTAACCAATAGACAAAATATCTACAACTGTTCATTGCTATGTTGATATTTTTACGAGTAATGATACATGGACATCCATATTTTTTAAACACCTAACAAATACCATCATTTATTTCTATCTCTCTCTTCATGTCAAATCATACTACCTATAATACCTATATTTTTGTCGCTTTTATCTCTCTCTCACTATGTATCTATTGGTATATTGGATGTACATGAATAATTTTTCTATTTTTACACATGTGGCATAGGCGCATAGCATATGTTTCAAGAATATTTATATCTGTGCATCAGATCCTTATCTCATCCGACACCCATATCCGTGAAAAGCATATCCACTAGAAGATTTATATGATGTGGGGTAGAGCTGTCATTTTGGCCCTAGGCCCTAGGGCCAGCCCCACTTGGCCCATCATAATGGCCCTAGGGTCTTTTGGCCCTTCTAATGAGGGCCCTAAAAGGCCCTAATCCACAAAGTCCCACTTAATATGGGGCCAGGGCCAGGGCTTAAGGGGTTAGCCCCACAAGTCATGCTATTCGTTCGTTCTCGAGCAGAGCATTTTTTGTAGACCTCGACCGAGGCTATTTTTGACCCACTTTAGCAAAGACATTTTTGGTTGACTTCGGTCAGGGTTGTTTTCAATGTCCTCGGCTAGGGTTATTTTAGGATGATTTCGGCCGGGGCAATTTTTAACCAACCTCAATCGCGATTGTTTTTGGCCGACCTTGGTTATCGTTGTTTTTTGTGACCTCGACTAGGGTTATTTTTGGCCGATTTCGGCCAGGGCAGTTTTTGACCGACCTTGACCGGGGCTGTTTTCGACCAACCTTTGTCATTGTTGTTTTTTGGTGACCTCGACTAGGGTAATTTTAGGCCGACCTCTTTCGGCTGACATCGACTAGGGTTATTTTTGGCCGACATCGGCTAGGGTTATTTTTGGCCTACCTCGGCTAGGGTTATTTGCGGCCGACATCGACTAAAGTTATTTTCAGCCGATGTTGGACGGAGCATTTTTCGGTCGACTCGACCGGGGTTGTTTCGGCCGAACTTGGCTAGGGTTATTTTCGGTCGACCTTGGTCGAGGAAGTTTTTGGCCGACCTTGGTAGGGACAATTTTCGGCTGGCCACGAGCTGAACTATTTTTGGCTGACCTCGACCAAGGCTGTTTTCGAACAACCTCGACTAGGGTTAATTTTGGCCAACCTCAACTAAGGTTATTTTCGACGACCTCGGCTGGGGCATTTTCAATCAACAATTAGTCGTGGCAATTTTCGGCCGACTTCGGCAAGGGAAATTTTTGGCCGACCTCGGCTGAAACTGTTTTCATCCTACCTCGACCAGGGCTGTTTTCAGCTGACCTTGGCCTGGACTATTTCAGGCAATCTCAGCTAGGATTTATTTTGGTCGACCTCAGCTAGGGTTATTTTCGGTCTATCTCAACCAAGGCATTTTCTGTTAACCTTTGCTGGGACAGTTTTCGACTAACCTCTGTCGGGACAGTTTTCAGCTGACTCGACCGAAATTGTTTTCGGCCAACCTCTGTCGAGGCTGTTTTCGGCCGACCTCAATTAGGGTTGTTTTCGGCTGACCTTGACTTGAGTATTAAAAAAAGTATGTCATAGTATTGAAACTTAAGGCCCATGGGCTAGCCCTAGCCCACAGGGCTTTGTGGGCTTTTTGGTCCTGCAGGCTTTTTAATGCGGGTTGTTTGGTCCTGCGGGCTTTTTTAGCCATGATCCACGCGGGCCAAGGTCGGGCCGGGCCATTTTGACGGCTCTAATGTGGGGAAGGGAGGAGGAGATATCTTTTCCTTTTATTGATTGCAGTAGCCAAAATGTCAACAAGACCAATACCAAATGGAGAAGGCATTCATTACAAAAAGTTTTTAAAAAAAAATCATTATATTAAAAAATTTAAAATAATTAAAAATTCAATAAAATATATTAAATACTCTTTACTAAATAGTTTAAACCACTAGTTACCACAACTCATTCGTTTATTTTATTGATTGAACTGAAATAGCGAAAATGTCAACAACATGCTTGGGATTTTTTGGCATGGAGAAATGAAATCCTATATCGGATAATTCATTTTGAAATGAAAATATAACCACATTAACTAAAAACATAGACAAGTAGCTTTCATTTCATACAACATGGAAACCTCCTTGGAAATTCTGAGTCTCACTCTATATTAATTCTTTCTTTTAGCAGCAAGACTTTGAGCCCGAGCCTTGAAATAGGCAAAAAGTTGGTCCTTAGGAGGCATAACTTCGTTGACAAGTGGATGGTCGTGAAAGTCTTGGCTCCATTTAAAGAGCTTTGGGAATTTCTCACTTGTGAACAGTTGCAACCCTGCTATCTCTTGAATTATAGGTATGAGCACAGCAGCAATATCCACAAAGCCAAACTCCTCTCCACCAAAATACTTGTCCGTCAGCTCATTCTCAAGAAAACTCAGAGCCTCAAATAACTCTTCTTTAGCCTTCTCTCGCTCTTTCTCATCAGCCATAAAAGCAGATTTCCATGCTGGAACCACGCACTGATTTCACAAATTAAATTACTTGTATATGTTAGTAAATAGTTGGGATAAATAGAACTATGATTTTTCTTGGATATGCATATAATTGCAAGGAATGTCTTCAATCATTCATAGAGACTAATCTCCTTTGAGTGATCTAAAGACACTCAGGATACTTTCTTCCAACCAAGTTTCATTTATAAATAAGAGTCAAAATTCAAAATACTGACCACTTACTTAAAAGACTTGAGTCCATCGTTATTCAAAACAATCACTTGTTTCATCAAGCAGAATTACATATGATTGAGTTATGTAAAAGTAAATAAAATTTGTTTAGAGGAAGTTCTTACTTTCTATATTTTTTTTTTTGAAGAGGCAAAGAATAATTTATTAACAATAAGCTTTGGTTGAACCACAAGGTGTGGCAAAACCAAGAAAAACATTACAAGAATTACTGCTGACCAAAGCAGGATAACAAAGTCCTCTCTAAACCTCCCTAGTTGCAAAAAAGATCCCCTTACTGCATAATTTTCTGTGATAGAAATTTAGAATCGGACTAGTCACAAGTACATAGCACAAAATATTTCTTCCCCAAGTTAAAAATTCTACCGAAACCCATACAATTACATAAAAATTTCAAATCATAACAATAAATCAAGGTAGTTCTTAAACCAATTTGATCCATTACTGACTTTAAACAAAGTTGAAAAGCAAAGAATGAAAAGAAGGGATCAAATTAAGAGTTACCTTGTCATCAATGAACTTGGCCCAGAAACGAGCCAAGGCTCTTTGGTAAGGGTCAGAAGGCAAGATGGGGTTGTTCTTCCATGTCTCATCAATGTACTCAACAATCACAAGGGACTCTGAAATGGGCTTCTCATTGTGAACAAGCACTGGAATCATTTTGTAAACTGGGTTATACTTGAGGAGCAGATCACTCTTGTTGTTCAAATCATCTTCCAAGTATTTGTATTCAACTCCCTTCAACTTGAGAGCAATCTGAACCCTGTGCAGAAATGGGCTTCCCACAACTCCCAAAAGGGTCACCTCTTCCTGACTTGAAGCCATTGCAGCAGCACTTCACTTCTTCTTCTCTTGACTTGAGCAACTATCAAGATGCTTATTTTGGAAAATGAATCCTATGGTGGTCTTCACTCTTCTGCAACAGACACAAGATGACAAAACTAATTAAAAAGTCCTTCTATCTAGATCTAGGTGTTGTATGAAAATAGAATTTTACCCGAAAAATATAGGGAAAATCTTGAACATAAAATAAGCAAGATTAATTTAAATAAAATTTGAATAAATAAGTGACATTTTAATATTAAAATAATTTATATTAAATAACGCTTTGGGTTTTCAATAAAATATTAATTTTTTATTCAAATTTTACACTAAATAAATAATTAATACCATAAAATCAGTCCTAAAACATATAATTATAAAGATATTTTAATAAAATTATTCTTAATTTTTATAAAAAATAAAAAAATATATTAAACGTCAATTATGCAGAGAGTATCATCTCTTTCTTTGTCTTTTCTTCTCTCTTGTTTTTTCCTTTCCTCTTTTCTTTTTTATTCCTTTTCTTACTTTTATTTCTTGTCTTCTTCCCTCCTCCATCTTTCCGTAATGATGTCTATTCGTCGTCCCCCGCTAATACTTTTTCTCCCTAGTTTCACGCCACCTCTCTCCCAATCAATAATTATAACCTCAATAATAATCAATATTGGTTCATGTTATTGTTTCTCTACAATTTTTTAAATAATTAATTTAAGAAGAAAAGTTAAGGAGAACTTTAAAGAGAAAATAATTTCCACATTAATTTACATCGGTGTATAATAACAATTGTCAAATATGATAAATTTATTTACTTTATAATAAATATTTTAAAATTTATATTTATCGTAAAATTTGATTGGTTTACAGTAGAAAACCTTTTACTCTGATAGTATATAAAAATTAAACTCTACTTTAAAATTTTATTTGACAATGAAATAAAATTTTAATAAAAGAATTCAATTGCTTACAAGTTTTAAAAACATAATTTATCACATTTTACAAACATTTTCTTACTTTCTAAATATAAAATAATTATCTTTTAAAATATAGTATAATAAATTAATATTTATATTGTTATTCAACATCTCAAAAGTACTCATTAGCATATCTTATATTTTAATTATGGGCATCTATCTATATAATTCAAAACTATTTCAGATTGTTATTCAAACATTTTTCTATAGATGTACAAATTTTGAAAGATGTACAAATTTTGAAAGGTAAAACATCATTCGGTCTCTAAAAGTGTATAATGTTGTCACATTAATCTTTGAAAATATAAAAATTCAACAAAGGTCTTTGAAAGTGAAACCTGCCAAATTCTTTAGTTCAAAATTTAAAAAGTCGTGTGACTTGGTAATAAAATTAATTGACATATGTTTAAGGAATAAAATGACAATAAATAGTTAAGTTTAAGAACTTAAATGAAACAACTAGAAATTTCAAGAACTTAATTTAAATTTTCTACGTTTCAGAGACTAATGTAATAATTTTTTACCCTTTTAGGGACCCAAATTATATTTCACCCAATCTTAATAACTAATTTATCTTAAATATTTCAAAGTATTAAAAAATGATTTTGTCCTCCTAAAGATAACCATCTTTTACTTTTCCATTTTATTTAAGATACTACTTTTCTAAATTTTGGCACAATACAAAACTAGATAAAAGAGGCTTCTCACACATTCAATTGAATCCCATTCATTCATATTTGTTGGAGTACAAGTATGAATGTGAAGTCCCAGATTCGATAAAAATGGACAAGTTAAGTAACATATAAGTGAGGAAGACCCTCACAAACCAAATACTTTAAGGTTTTGAGTGGAATGTGGTGTTAAGTTCACTTGTGTGATTTGCTCGTGGCCCATTAGTGAAGATCCCCCTAGTGTTTTATCCCCCTCGGTTTCCAACAATTGGTATCAGAGTTGATGATTCGACCAAGTGACTAACTCGAACGAGTATAATGGAATTGGCAGTGGATCTAGGCATGTGTGGTTTCCCTGTATTGAAAGTCTTCCTAGTGGTGGGTCCATATATGAAGATCGAAAGTGTTCCTAGTAACTTGGAGGTCAGGCGACGTGTCTCGCTGCCATAAGCTAATGGTGGAGCGACGATGCAAGTATCTAGAGCATGTTGGCAGCAATGGATAAGCTCTAAGGGCCTAACCGCAAAGAGCATATTGGCAGCCATAGTTAAGCTCTAATTAAGGGCTACTATTGAATACTCATAGATTCAAAAAGACTTTCGCTTGAAGTGGAGTTACCATGTGGAAGAGACTCACACTTGAAGGGAAGATTGTTGGAGTACAAGTGTGAATGTGAAGTCTCACATTAGATAGGAAGGTCAAGTTGAGCAACATATAAGTAAGGAAGACCCACAAACCTAATTCCTTAAGATTTTGGGTTAAAGGTTGTATCAAGTTCGCTTGTGTGGTTTGCTCATAGCTTATTAGTGAAGATCTCCCCGATGTTTTATCCCCCTCAGTTTCCTAACAATATCATTATACATCTACAAATTTTCTTTGTTCTCTTGCATAAGAGTTTCTCTAAATGTATACTTTTATGTCGTAGACAAAAAAAAAAGTAAACAGAGAATTTATGTTGTTCAATCAATATGATTGACATTCATAAGTAGTCAAGATATTTTACTATTTTTAAATTAAACTGAGAACATATACATAGTCATATGTTTTTATACAATGAATCAACCTTTTCATCTTCCTATAATTTGTAACCTCATAATCGACCCTAATTACAAGGTAACATTCTCCTTCTAAATCAGAACTCTAAAATGTAGAGTTGGGTTATTATCCAAGTTGTCCCATTAAACATAAAATTCAAGACACCTTAACACTTTGGCTTGAATTTTCTCAAGTTTCTAAGAACCACGAATACTTACCCACTTACCCCGAAGGTTTCAAACTATACAAACAATTACCAAGTCTGGGCTATGTTTGAACTTCGCAGTAGGCAAAGGCTTAATCAACATATCAGATGGATTATCTACTATGGTTATCTTCTTTATCGAAAACAATTTATCTTCAAATCAAATTTTGGACAAAATTCAACCTAACATCAATGTTCTTTGATCTTTCATGATAGGCTGAATTCTTGGTCAAACTCAATGCACTTTTACGATCACAATAAATAATAGGTCTCTGCATATCCAAATCCAAACAATCAATAAGACCTTGCAACCACATACCTTCTTTAATTCCTTTTGTTAATGACATATACTTCGTTTTTGTGGTAAACAAAACAATTGTAGACTGAAGTGTTTATCTTTCAGCTAATAGCACATATATAAAGAGTGAAGATATAATAAGTCAATCTCCTTAAAAAATCTCCACCATTATCAGAATTTGCATAGCCAACAAGACCATTGTCAATTCCATAAGAATCATAAACTAAATAAAAGTTTCTTGTACCTATCAAATATTGCATACGAATCACGACCTCCTAATTATTTTAATTTTTCATGTTTAAGAAACCAAAATCCATATTCTCAGTAAATAAGACATTGATTTATAAAGTTAAGGGCCACTATTGAATACTTATAGATTGAAAAAGACTTCCGCTTGGGATGGAGTTACCATGTGGAAGAGACTCACACTTGAGGGGAAGATTGTTGGAGTACAAGTGTGAATGTGAAGTCTCACATTGGATAGGAAGGTCAAGTTGAGCAACATATAAGTGAGGAAGACCCACAAACCTAATGTCTTAAGATTTTGGGTTAAAGGTTGTATCAAGTTCGCTTATGTGGTTTGCTCGTTGACTTATTAGTGAAGATCTCTCTGATGTTTTATCCCTTTCAGTTTCCTAACATTATCATTATACATCTACACATTTTCTTTGTTCTCTTGCATCAGAGTTTCTCTAAAGGTATACTTTTATGTCGTAGACAAAAAAAAAAGTAAAGAAAGAAAAAACAGAGAATTTAATAAGTCAATCTCCTTAAAAACTCTCCACCATTATCAGAATATGCATAGCCAACAAGACCATTGTCAATTCCATAAGAACCATAAACTAAATAAAAGTTTCTTGTACCTTTCAAATATTGCATAATCCACTTCACGAATCACGATCTCCTAATTATTTTAATTTTTCATGTTTAAGAAACCAAAATCCATATTCTCAGTAAATAAGACATTGATTTATAAAGTTAAAATAAATTTATAATGATCATGTCCTCATTTAAGAGTTAAGAATTTTTGTCATCTAAAAGTTATTTTTTAACTGAGTTTCATTTCTAAATAAATTTACAATTAGCTTTTAGTGAAATGAATCTATTTCTAACCAAACATTGATATATAACCAATTTAAACTTTGAAGAAATGGAAACTAAAATATTTATAACATAAGCTAGTATTGTACAAGATAAATATTTTTTATATAATTAAAATTTATAATAAATATATTTTTAATATATAAATTATATTATAATTAAATTTTGTAATTAATAAATATTTTTTAACATATAAAATATATTTTAATTTTATATTTTCTATAAAGTATTTATATTGTGATATAATATTATTTTTAACTATTGATAATTTTTTTTAAAAAAATAATTAAAAATTTTATCGGAAAAGAATAAAAAAATATTAAAATTCAATTCAAAAATAAAGATAAAAGATAGATGAAAAGAAATAAGCAGTTAAAAAAATCAAATTAAATTTGAAATTAAAATTAAGAAGTATATTTGAAAGAAATAAAAAATAAAAAATTAAATTAAATGTTACATATATGATATTGGCATAAAAATGTGACTTAATGAGAGTGATAATAATTCTTAGAAACGCTCTTATTTAAGAAAACATTTATAAAAATATTTTTGTTGAAGAACAACTCTTAAAAACGCTTTTCATTCAAGATGAAAATTCAAATTTATAATATAGAAATGGAGAGTGCATCCAAAAATGTGTGTTAGAGAATATGTTATTATCATTTCTTAATTGGAAAAAAAAAAAGGAGTTTTACATGTAAATCTTGTCTCACAATTTGTTGTAATTTTTCTTTTATAATGTCTCACAGATCACAATTTGTTGCTATGCTGCAAATGTGTCTTCAATGTAATATCAGTAAATTATCTATGCTACAAGTAGGCATTGACAAATTTTATATTCACCAGCACCTTTATGTAGTGTTTGGTAGAGTAGAATGAAATAAAATAAAAGTGAATTGAGATGAAAGTTTTGAATGAAAGTAAAATGTAAAAATGTGGGTCTCACCATTTTGTATTGTTCATTTAACTCATTTTCTACTTTCTTTCATCGCAAACAAACGTACCATTAGTCATGGGGCACTTGCTCAGTGACAAGGCAATGATGGAATTCGTTAATTGAGACCTATTGGATGTTGGTTTGGGGGGTTAAGATCCTCTCCTGTAACATATTTACTGGACGAGACATTAGCCATTAAAATTATTTAATTGATTTTATTAAAAATATTATAAAGTAAATGTTTAAAAATTTAGAATGAGTGAGATTCATTTAATAAACATTCTCATGTTAAATCTCAATGGAGAGAACCCTCCGGGTTGGCTTGGAGATGCCCGATAGTTGATTGGTCTGGATTATAAAAATTTAAGCTCAAACTTATTTTAGCTCCCTCTACCCAACCCAAGCTGTAATTGTTCTTACAGCTGCCAAATTTTTGTTTTACTACTCAAGTAGTTCGAACAAAATTACGTGTTCACATAGTGTAATATATATATATTTTTTTATAAAAACGAAAGGTTGTGTAAATGTTAAAACATAAAGAGGGTTTTATAAAAGAAGTACAAAATATATATATAAAAAAAAGAGTAATTTGTTTGTTTTATTACTAGGAGAAAAACAAGATCCCAGGATTTTATTTTATTTTTTTCCATTTCTCCCCATGGAAGATATCCCAGGTTACATCAATTCGAATAGCAATAACTCGATGGTTCACACAATTGTCCTTAAATTAATCTATTTTGAAGCATTAACCCTCTCATAGCGTGCTTTGTGGAAGGCAAAAAGGCGGTCTCTAAGAGGAAGGACTTGTTTGACAACAGGGTGGTTGATGAATTCTTGGCTCCATTTGTAGAGTTTAGGAAATTTCTCACTGGTAAATAACTGCAACCCTGCTATTTCTTGAAGAATAGGGACCCAATAGGCAATGAATACAGCAACTATGTCCACAATCCCAAACTCCTCTCCTCCAAAGAACTTCTTGTCCTTCAGCTCATTCTCTAGAATCTGGAAAGCCTCAGACATTTCCTCAACATCCTTCTCACGCTCACCAGCCCTGAAAACATTCCATCTAGGACCCACAATCTGATTTCACAAAATTTAGATTGAGTCACATAGAAACAAATATGGGACAAAATCCCCCCCCCAAATAATAATAAATAAAAATACTCCCAAAATCTTATACGATTCCAAAAAGTTAATTTTCAAATCATAACAATATATATGGTAGTTCTTAAGTGAGTCATTAATATGATTTTAGACAAAGTTGATACAATTAATATATGAAATTAAATTCATGGTTGGTCGTTGACTGTTGAGTTCTCTAACATATACATTCGAAGATTTCACATATAGATGTCATGAAAGGTGATGTTTTGGGGGGATAAATCAGCACAAAGCAAGAAAAGAAGAAATGTTGAGTTACCTTGTCATCAATGAATTTGGACCAGAAACGAGCCAAGGCTCTTTGGTAAGGATCAGAAGGCAAGATGGGGTTGTTCTTCCATTTCTCATCAATGTACTCAAGAATCACAAGGGACTCTGCTATGGGATTCTCATTGTTAACAAACAATGGAACCTTCTTGTGAACTGGGTTGAATTTGAGAAGCAGATCACTCTTTTTGGCCAAATTTTCTTCCACAAATTTGTATGCAACCCCCTTCAACTTGAGGGCAATCTTCACCCTGCACACAATTGAGCTTCCGTTAGCTCCGAAAAGCATCACCTGTGGCTCTTCTTGATTTGCAGCCATTGTTTGTAGCACTTCAAAACTTCACTCAAAACTATCTGATGGATGGATTCCTAAGGTCTTCTCCTTTTATAGAGCCAGGATTGTTATTCAACACACACGATCAATTAGAAAAGATATATTGTGTTTCTTTACATGGTATGGATATTTTTTTTTTTTATCAGCTTACATGGTATGGGTATAGTATTATAGTAAGGGTATAAAAAATAAAAAGGTAAATTATGAATGCGGAGAGATTACACATGAGAGGGATCTACAAAGGAATGAAGAATCCATCACTATCAAGAATACTCTGAGTACACAAATGTGGAGTAAAATTATGTAAAAGATTCCGTAAGCGATGTACACAAGAGAAGGGTGTATACAAGACAATTGGATTATAGTCCTCTTGATATGCATATAAATAAATTTCAGTGGGTAATAATAGTTAAAATTATTCAAAAAAATAATAGAAAAATAAAATAATCTAACATTTATCATTGTCAATTTTAGAGGGTAATAAGGAAATTTAATAAATATTTTAAGGATAAAAAAAATATATAAAAAGCTAGAAGTTGACATTTAAAAAAATGCTACTTCAAATAGCCTTTCCAAAAACATTGGAAGCTACCAAAAAAGCCCGTTTATAAAACAATCAACCAAGCTTTTCATCTAATAAAAAAAAGCTAGAAATTATCTGAAATAACTTGCCGAACATAGGATTAAGGGTGTAAGTGGGTCGTGCTCGACCCATGAATCTGCCTAGCCCAATTATAATAAGATTGAATAATGAATTTATGAGTTTCAAGACCAATAAACCCAACTCAATCTGACTAAACGAAAATAATAAAAAAAATAGTACTTATTCTGGTTAGTAATTATTTGCAGAACATATTGTTAGCTAATTATAAGAAACAATATTGAAGCAATAATAATTTGAATCACCAAGTGCTATCTACTTGTTCCATAACATAGTTTGATTACACCATGATAATTGCCTTATATTCCTACATTTTGTAGTAATTTAAGAACAATTATTTGATATTTCCATGTTTTTGAGCTTTGTTTATCTTCAATTTAGTTAAGTTTTAATAAAAGTTTAGTTTAGTTAGGAATTTCTAGTTTAATTTTACCCTTTTATGCTTGATCTTGGGTTGTTTTCTTGTGTTTTTAGGAACTTTGTTGAAGCTTGGAGTAAGCATTGGAGATGTTCCAAGAGAGATTTGATGCGTTAAAGATCATTTGGGTTAAAGTTTAGAGCTTTGGAAGTCTTGCGGAGGCAAAAGAAGTTTTTTGGAAGTCCTGAGAGCTTTACACACATGTGCAAACCAAATCACATGCATATGCAAGTTTTAAAATTTTTGAAATTTTAAGTCAGAGAGTTTGCACACCTGTACACTCTGGGTGCACACCTATGCATCGACACTTGTGAGAAGAAACTCCATTTTTCTGTTTTATTCTCTTTTGGGCTTGAACCCTTATTGGCTCATAACTTTAAATAGAGATTTTTTGTTCTAGCCTAAGGTTCCAAAAATTTTGTATGTGAAAGAAACAAGAGATCCGAGACGTGGGCTTAATGTGCTTGGATTCATCTCCCATTGTTCCTCCATCCATTGCTTCTTCCCCATGGCTATGCAGAGGCGTGTCTAGAAATTTTGAGACCTTAGGCGAAACTTTTATAGAAATATAATATAATATAAATTATCCTTCTTTATATGAATCTTCTAACTTTTGTAAGACTATTATTTTCAATATTATCTATATGTAATTGATTTATCACTATTTCATCAATTAAACTTGTATCAATTTTTATGAATAGTAACAAATTGATCAAAGTACCACGTTAAGATTAAATATTTTAACTTTTCTCTTTTTCTTTAATTTTTCAAAATCAATTTCATAATTTGTTTTCAATTACTATCACTACAATTATAAGAATATAATAAAATAAAAGGCAACAAAAGAATTTAAATAAAATAACTTTGCAAAGTAAATAAACAATAAGAAAATGATAGAACTTCCTGTCAAAAAAAAAGAGAAGAAAATGATAGAACTGAAACAAATACAATTAATTGTATCCGTTCAATTGCAATTTTATAGACACGTTTTTCATCTAAAAAAATTATAGGCACATTAAAACGGCTTTTGATTTTCTCAATAAATTTTTGCACTGAAATAATTACGGTACTATCTTTTTTTTTTTAATCAGTGATCATAGTACTATCTAAAACCAAAAAGTAACTGATAAAAAAAAAGTAATTGCCAATCATAACAGTTATTAGCTTTTGATCCAATTTACAATCATATATATGATACTAAGGCTAAAGCTACGACCAATAATAATTAATAGCCAATAATAATTAATAGTTAAGAATAATAGCTAATTATGAATTATATTAAATGTATGCTAACAATTGAAAAAAATATGGGCCTAAGGCCACCGCCTAACTCGCCTTGCCACTTCCACAGCCCTATGGCTATGAGTAACTAAGTTCATCCTTCGTTGGGATTTAATGTAATCGAATCTACTTTCATGTAATTATTTTTTTATTATTTAATAAAGAATTGTTATTGTTTCTCTTCTATGATTAATGCTTGTTTTTGGCTTTGTCACCCGATTGCATGATTCTCTTTATTCAATTATAATTGGAAAATTTGATTGAATTGCGAACTGAAGGGAGCACCCAATAATTTTTATGCCCAGGGATAGGGTAAAAACGATTGGGCATCACTAAAACCCTTATTCCTAATGCAAGTACTTTGATTACACTATTCAAGGGATTGATAGTGGAATCAAAGGACTTAGATTCTCTCGCTTAAAAAATTAAGGTTTGAATAAATTTGTGGGTTGATGATAACAAAAATTTATTTGAATAAGAAAATTAGTGATTGCATGTTAGGATGATTTGATGAAGTTAAACCTCGACGAACTTTTTTCATTGATTTAAATCCTGTTTCCTACGCATACTAAGTGTTCGACAAAATTCTCAAACCAAATTTCTTCCTTTAAACTCTTTACTTTTATGCATGTCTTTAATTTTGGTTACTCAATCACTCTTAAATTTCGTAGTCTATTAATTATACTTTTAAATACCCAATTATCGTAAAAGTCCCTGTGGAGACGACTTTTCTCACTATTTTGTTACTTGCACGATTTGGTACACTTGCCAAAATCTCAACACACTCGAAAAATAATAATTTTATAATTTTTTTTTATTTTCTGAATTGTTAGAATATTTTTTAATTACTTAACCTAATTACCCAACCCAATTAAGGTCATGTTGGGTTGGATTGTTAACGCTCTAGTTGTGAGGAAAAGAAATTGGGTGAATAGAAATAGAAAAAAAAATAATTTGAAAAAAGAAAAATAAAGTAGAAATACAATTGAATGTTTGATTGTTTGGTTTAAGAGAAATAAAGTGAAAATAAGATGATAAAATTGTTTGATTTGAATGAAATGACAAAATAGAATTTAATAAACATATAAAAATTACTCTTACACCCTTTGTGACTAACAACAGACAAAACAAGGGTAGAGTGATCATTATTGCCTCTTCTTACACATGGTTACATGTTGAGTTTTTTTACCTAGGAGAGAGAAGCTACTTTGTAAAACCCATGTGTTTTTAATTTATTTCTACCTTCAATCATCTTCGCCAGATAGACTCACATATTTTTGTCTTTGCCTCCTCCCTCTAAATCACCTTCAGTGAACAAACAAAGCGTAAAAGAAAAGGTAAATCCAATCAACCTAATTATTTTTAATTAGATTAAGTTATAAATTAGACTAAACTCAACCCAATACTAATACTCCTAAATAAGATTATGCACATTGAAGGATTTAATAAAGGAAGACAAAAGCTCCTCACTACAAAAATTATATCGAAGAAAAAAAATTTCTTTATTAACTGAAATGGCCAAAATGGAAACAAGATGCTAGGATTCTTTTTTCCTGGGAGATATCCTAATATCCCAGGTTACTAAATTACACATAGCAATAACTCAATGAGAGATAAGTAGTTCACACAATTATTCTTAAATCAATCTATTTTGAAGCAGAAAGGCTTTCATAGCGGGCTTTGAAGATGGCAAAAAGTGGGTCTCTAGGAGGAAGGACGTCTTTGACAACAGGGTGGTTGATGAACTCTTGGCTCCATTTGTAGAGTTTAGGAAATTTCTCACTGGTGAATAGCTGCAACCCTGCTATTTCTTGAACAATTGGGATCCAAAATGCTATGAAGACAGCAGCAATATCTACCAACCCAAATTCCTCTCCTCCAAAAAACTTCTTGTCCTTTAGCTCATTCTCAAGAAACTGCAGAGCCTCCAACGATTCTTCAACATTCTTCTCACGCTCTTTCTCATCAACCGTGAAAACAGATTTCCATGCAGCACCCACAATCTGATTTTACAAATCATAATATTTATTAGTAATTAGAAAATAATTAGGACAAACAGAATTTAGATTGAGTTATGTAGAAACAAATATGGCACAGAATTCCCTCCCTCCCCCCAAAAAATAAAAATAAAAATAAAAATAAAAAATTTCTCCCAAAATCATATATGAAGGTCTTCAAATCATAATAATTTTAGGTAGTTCTTAAGAAAATCACTAATATGATTTTAGACAAAATTGATACAATTAATGAATGAAATTAATTAAAAAAAATCTTGGTTGGCTGTTGATTATTGAGTTTTCTAACATATTCAAAGATTTCACGTTTAGATGTCATGAAAGGTGTTGTTTTGGGGATAAATCGGCACAAAGCATGAAAAAAGGATTTTTGAAAGGTTGAGTTACCTTGTCATCAATGAATTTGGACCAGAAACGAGCCAAGGCTCTTTGGTAAGGATCAGAAGGCAAGATGGGGTTGTTCTTCCATGTCTCATCAATGTACTCAAGAATCACAAGAGACTCTGCTATGGGCTTCTCATTGTGAACAAACACCGGAACCTTCTTGTGAACTGGGTTGTATTTCAGAAGCAGATCACTCTTGTTCGCCAAATTTTCTTCCAAAAATTTATATTCAATTCCCTTCAACTTGAGGGCAATCTGGACCCTACTCACAAATGGGCTTCCAACAACTCCCAAAACCTTCACATCTTCCTGATTAGCTGCCATTGTTTGTAGCACTTCTAACCTTTAAACAGAACAAGTATAACTGGTAAATTGTTTCTTTGTTTGTGATTGATTCCTAAGGTATTATCCTTTTATAGAGCCAGGAATCAGGACTAGTATTCGGTGGATACGTGATCAATTAGAAATGATATAGTATATTGTATTCATTACATATTATGGTAGGGTCAATAGTGGGGACGGTAAGAAAAAATTGGTAAAGTGCTGCCGCACATTAATGTAGAAGGTGCCGCGTAAATAGTTGATTGCTGTGTATGAATGCGTTGCGGAGACATTACACATGAGAAGGATCTAGAAAAAAGAAACCTTCCCTATCAAGAAGATTCGTCGGAGTACACAAAAGGGGGAGGGGGGGAAATGATGTAAGAGATTACGTATTGAGGAAACCTTCCTAGTCAAAATGATTCTTTGTACATATATGTGGAAAAAAAATATGATGTAAAGAGATTATGTAATTTTTGTTTAATACAATTGAATTGTAGTATATTAATGCTTTGGATGATAAAAGATTTTAGGCTTAATCGTTAAAATGTCCTCTAAATTATTTTAAAATGTTTAATTAGGTCATTCTATTTTTAAAAAAAATTTCAATCAAATCTTTTAATTTTTAAAAATATTTCAATATATCATGCCCTCCTTTCCATGTAATTGAATTTGACACTGTTGGTGTGAAAATCTATTGACTGATCAGTCTTCGTGTCGGCTGATTACCAATGAGTGATTCCCCTATAGGCGACTGACTAAAGGAAGGAAGAGATTATGTTCCTTGATTGGGTTCCTAGCCCACTCCAAAGAGCTTCCAAGTAGTCGTTGAACTTAGGGATGACAAAAAAATTCGCACCCATGGATATCCGCGGATAAAACCCGCATCAGATAATAATTGGGTATCTTTAACGGGTACCTCGGGTAATGAGTACGGATATTTTCACTACCCATTTGTTAACGGGCGGGGATGGGTATCATGGTACCCGTATCCGCGGATACCTGTTACCCCGTTAATATTAAAATACTTAAATATTCTTTATATATTTTTTTGCTTGTACTTATGTTTTGAAGTATAATTTTAAGTGGACTTATATTTTAGTGTTGTTTTATTTTAGTTTATACTTTAGAGAGTATTTTTTAGATAATTTTGTTTGGAGCTCACAAAATAAAATTTTTATTTATTCATTTTTTATTTTTTAAGAATTATCCATGAATATTTTTAATTGTGTAGAATATTTGAATAATTTTTGTTGTAAATATTAAAATTATTTTTTAAAGAGAAAACATTAGAATAAATAAATATTATATTAAAAGTGTTTTCAAAAATATTTTTAATTTTTTTTAAAATGTCCACGGATATGCGCACGGATACCCATAGATATTTAAAAAATCTGCGGGTAGTTGCTTAACGGGTAACCGTGTGGGTAACGGTCAGGCACGGGGTAGATATTTACCTTGTGAGGCAGGCAACGAGTGACTGCTACCCGTACCCTCCCACACTTGTTGCCATCCCTAGTTGAATTGAAATTTTTATTACTATGCTACTCCTATGAAATTTGCGGTAAAGGAGAGCTATAAATGGCTGAAAGATAAAGGAAAGTTGTAAATAAAGTGATAAATGAAAGATAAATGGCTGGTAAAGATAAGTTTTTGATTGATTTCGTTCAGGCCCTGTTTACATAATGTTCCCTGTTATTTATAATGTTTTCTAAGCAAGCATCAGCTGTTTACAAGGCACGTGTTTTCTAATAACTACCCACTATCCTAGATCTAATAACTTCCTGTGCTGCTGACTTCTGTTGATGCTATGGTTCCATGTTCCTTAAAACTGTTACAAACAAATAACTGATATTTTCCACTAACCACTTCTTCTATTTTTTAGGAAATCATGAATTCATATTCATTTAGCCTTCAAAAAATTGCTTGCAACTGCCTTCCACATTCAAATATTCCT
Source organism: Pueraria montana var. lobata (assembly GCA_026413185.1). NCBI lineage: Eukaryota > Viridiplantae > Streptophyta > Magnoliopsida > Fabales > Fabaceae > Pueraria > Pueraria montana. The sequence goes on along the minus strand of CM048650.1, from coordinate 73,371,011 downwards.
TCCAACTTGGTCTTCCACAAAATAGGTCTAATTCAACTCTATTGCGTTAGCCGACAGAAAATAGCCGTTAGTTGTTAGCCGACAGAAAATAGCCGTTAGCCATCAGAAATGATTCTTTTAGTTGTTAGCCATTAGAAAACGGCTATTTTAATGGCAATCGTCTTAGCACTGTGACAAGCTATAATTCATTGAGTCATATTAGTCAACGCCCATCGACTGAATTACCCGTTAGCCGACAATAAACGATTAGCCTCAATAGCAAACATTTTTAGGGCCAACAGACGCTATTACTGATGCAAATCCAAAGGTTCAATTTGGTCCCTCTATATATTTATTTGTTTCAATTTGATCCTTCTATCATTAAAAAGTTTAATTTAGTCCCTCTATTATTAAAAAAATTCAATTTGACCACTCATTTTTCAAAATCATCCCAATCTTGCTCTTTCTATTTATTTGAAATTAATGTCGTTACTGTCCGGGATAGATCCAAGAGTGAGTATACTCTAATATATAATGTAAACTGCTAACTCTGAGCTTCGCACGTAGACGTGACGTAATCCTTACATCATTTCTAAGCCATTGACGAATGATGATGAAGTGTGTTTGGATGAGTATCAACAAAATTAAATTTAAATGAAATTGATTTTGTAAAATTAATTTTAGTTAAAATTGATTTTGAAGTATTTGATTTTATGTTTGGATATTTTTATTATAAAACCAAGTTAACAGTAAAAAATTTTATTCAACGCAAAAATTACCTAAAGTTGCTTTAACTTGTAATCAATTATGAACTCAAAATTAATTTCTCAATGTGAAACCAAACATCTATAAATTTACCTAAAATTATGTTAACTATTATTTCAACGTGATTTTTGAAAATCCAACATGAAATCAAATACACACGAGTTTTCTCGACTTTGAAGGCAACTTTTTTTTTTTTTCCTGATTACTCTCATATGTGATATCTAATATCATCTATTTAAATCTGGATTAATTAATTTTTGGGAAATTGTATTTTTTACAAAAAATTGTATACTGATAGAAATGTAAAGAAAATAGAAAAAGTTTGTGATAAGATAATTAACTAGTGAAAAAGATTAAAAAAATAGTATTAGAAGAAGTGTTATATATAATAAGTTAAAATAATCTCTTAGAGAAGTTATATGAGAAAACTTTTACAAATTAGCTTAGACATAAGCTAAATTTAGTTTATGGATAAGCTCATTTTTCTTTCTTTCTTATTTTCTTCTCCTAAGAGTGATTCTGAATAAGTTTATCCAAACAAGACATATAGAATGACTTAATTACTAATGCTACTTTTTCCACTTTTTTTTTTAAACTTCTGTATATCAATTAGTCTATCAATCGTTACTATTTCTCTTTATCTTTCACTTCTCATCACATTATACTTATAATTCTTTCTTTCCCTCTTTAGATGTTAATTAGCATTTGATATCCACCAATATTTGTTTTTACTTTTTTTCATATACAAATATAGTTTTTCTATCAAAATGGAGTATTTTCGTTTTAAAGTTACTAAAATAGTGTGTGTGTATATATATATATATATATATATATATATATATATATATATATATATGTGTGTGTGTGTGTGTGTGTGTGTGTGTGTGTGTGTATTTAAAAGAATTTACTTGTATGGTGTAAGTTAGACATGTGAATAATCTAATAGAGTTAACCTAGTAATGGGGTTAGGATAGATAAATGAAGTTTTAAGTTCGACTCTTATTGTCACAATTGTACACACACAAAAGAAAAAGACATGTGAAAGTTAACTTTACTTTATTTTTACACTTTTTTATGGTTTAAAAATGCCACAAAATTTTTTAGTGATAAAAAACTACTAAAAATTGCTTGCACAAAACTAAGGTCGACTTTCACATGTCAAACGTACCCCATGTTGGAAAAATTTAAAAAGATATACTATTTTGATAATTTAATTAAAACCAAAATGCCCCATTTTCGGTAAAAAAAAAAAAACCCTATAGATGTAATATAAAAGTTATTATTAGGAGTGTAAATGAACCGAGCCGAGCACCAACAATTTTGGCCTGGCTTGTGAAAAAAATGGATGACTCAAGCTTGACTCATTTATTTAAGCGAGCTTAATTAAAGGCTTGACTTGTTTAAAAAAACTAAAGTTTGAGCTTGACTTGTTTAATTCATTTATAACTTAATTATTTTTTAATTTGCAAAAAAATTTCTTAAATTATTTTTTAAGTTTATCAATTTAGTATTTAATGAAATATTTTAATACTAGATAATAATCTACAAATAAAAATAAATACTAAACATGTGGTATGATATTGTGAAATCCATGTAATTTTAATTTTTATGATATATATATATATATATATATATATATATATATATATATATATATATATATATATATAAACGAGCTAGTTAGTAATGTCGAGCTTTTACAAAAAAATAAAAATCATTTATCACCTTTCATATTTTTTGTAATTGATATATAAGAGTTATTATAAACATACACAGTTTTTTTCATCTAATTTTCTTCTTTTTTTTACCATGTCATTTTACCACCTTTCATATCTTTTGTACTTGATGACTTGTCCATTGAATATTAGTCCTGGCTCTATAAAAGAAGACCTAAGGAATCCATCACAGACAGAGAAGCAAGTAATTAACAAGCTATAGTTGTTTGAGTGAAGTTTTGAAGTGCTACAAACAATGGCCACCAATCAGGAAGAGGTGACGCTTTTGGGAGTCGTGGGAAGCCCATATGTGTGTAGGGTGAAGATTGCCCTCAAGTTGAAGGAAATTGAATACAAATTTTTGGAAGAAAATTTGGCCAACAAGAGTGATCTGCTTCTGAAATACAACCCAGTTCACAAGAAGGTTCCAGTGTTTGTTCACAATGAGAAGCCCATAGCAGAGTCCCTTGTTATTGTTGAATACATTGATGAGACATGGAAACACAACCCCATCTTGCCTTCTGATCCTTACCAGAGAGCCTTGGCTCGTTTCTGGTCCAAGTTCATAGATGACAAGGTAACTCAACTTTTCTTCTTTTCTTGCTTTGTGCTGATTTATATATCCCCAAAACATCACCTTTGAAAAAAACTCTGATTTATGAAATCAGGTTGTGGATGCTGCATGGAAAGCTGTTTTCACTGTTGATGAGAAAGAGCGTGAGAAGAATGTTGAACAAACAATTGAGGCTCTGCAGTTTCTTGAGAATGAGCTAAAGGACAAGAAGTTTTTTGGAGGAGAGGAGTTTGGGTTGGTAGATATTGCTGGTGTCTTCATAGCATTTTGGATCCCAATAGTTCAAGAAGTAGCAGGGTTGGATTTATTAAGCAGTGAGAAATTTCCCAAGCTCTACAAGTGGAGCCAAGAATTCATCAACCACCCTGTTGTCAAAGAAGTCCTTCCTCCTAGAGACCCACTTTTTGCCTTCTTCAAAACTATCTTTGAAAGTCTTTCTGCTCCAAAATAGATTTGATGATGTAGTGTGACACTAGAATTTCTAAGGAAAATTGTGGAGTGCTTGTTTGTCATTGAGTTATTGCTTTTGGGATTTCGTTTGAAGGATACTTTGTAATATGGGATTTCTCGAGTCTCTGTCAAAGAAATCCAAGGTTGTTCTTGTCTTGACATTTTGCTATTTCGATTAATAAAATTATAAAAGCATCTTTCTATCCTTCAAAGTTGTTACTCCTCATGATTAAGAAACTTGAAGCAAGCAGCACATATCTTATGCAAATTGCAGCTGTAACTCTTGCCATGGAATTAACTGGTTTGGCATCAAGATTTGCACGAGTTGTGATATTTAGACACCCATTATTTACAAACACTCCACTAATATTTTTTATTTCTCTCTATCTCTCTCTTCTGGTCACATTATATCATCAATTTTATCAATCACTTATCTTTCATATCTTCTTATCTCTCTCAAGGTGTATACACTCTTTGGTGTCCAAGAATCATTTTCCTTTGTGTATTAACTTGTGTTTTTATTATGGAAAATGATTGTTGAGAGAGATAGGGAGAGAGGAAATATAAGGGATTGATTTAATTGGTGATGTAATATGATAAGAAGAGAGAGATAGAGAGAAATTAAAAGTGTTGATGAGGTGTTTGAAATTTTAAGATGTCCAAATATAAGCACTCTTTTATTAGAGGAAGCAAGCTCTTAATTTGGACACTGCACATGGGACAGGACCAAAATCGAAGTGGGTCACTGAAATGGTGCAATCCAAAATGAAATGCAAAAGCTGAACCCCCTGCAATAATTACACAATTTGTCCAATTGGTTTTTGTCCAGAGAATCTTTTAGGATGTGTTTGATTTAACGTTAAGTTGAACGGTCACATATTTCAATGAACTTTTTGTGAAAAATAGAAATTCGAAGCTTTTGATTCAACAGCTGTTTGAAGGTCTCCCAACGAAAACCAAACAAACACTTAGTCTTTATTTTGGTTACTTTATTGCAAATTAATTTGGACTACGTACTAAACACATGTAACTTTTAGTCCTTTTTTTTTGTTTGGTTACTTTATTGCAAATGACATTAAACGAACAAGTCAGCGCCTTCATGTAAGTAAAGTAGGGTGCCTGCCAGATGTGTTTTGTTGTTGTTGGTCTTTTGTTCTTTGGATAAGTTTTTGGTATTTTTCCTTTTTCTCTCTCTCATGATTTGGTGCTATTAAACACGTTATAGAATCATGTTTTTATAGAAAAACAGTTCGTGTAAGAGATGCAACCATGTTATGTCGTCAATAAAGTCCAACCATGCATGAACAATTAAGAACATTCTTAGTTTTGAGGATTCAATAGAGTTGAAGATGCTCCTAGTCAACTACAAAAAATCCGGTTCCCTAACATGCACTCGTATAAAATGTGTAGGATGTAACGGTGTATATATTAGTGGTTACGGATTTTTAGAGGGAAGTAAAGTCATTTTCTTGTTTGATGTTTTAATCAATTAATCAGTTAATGCTTGATAGTATGTGTGAATATCTATTTTGTTTGAATAAAAACAAAATTATGAAAAAAGGAAAAATTAAAAGAAAAGGAATAAATATAAATAAAAAAAATGTTCATTAATCATTTGTTTTAGTCAAACCAACTTAAAATTCATGTACAAAGAAAAAAAACAACTTAAAATTCAAAACTTTCATTTGCTTTTGTTTCTAAAACAATCTAAAACTATTTCCTTTTCTTTCCTTATTTTTATCTTTATCCAAATTTTATTAAAGGCTTAAATACAAATTTAGTATCCTAAAGCACGAACTTATAGAGACTAAAAATGAAAAAAAAAATGGAATCTTAGAGGACTAAAATTGAAAAAATGTAAACCTACATAGACTAAAAATGAACACAAAACTTACGGGAATCAAAATTGAAAAAATACAAACTAACAGAGACTAAAAATGAAAAAATAACTTACAGAACCAAACTTGAAAAAACACAAATTTACATGGACTAAAAATGAATAAAAAAACTTATAGGGATAAAATTGAAATATTGATGTTGACATGGTGACATAAGTGCCAAAAGTTAGAGATAAAATTTGTCAAAAAGTAAAATGTTTTGAGTAAAAAATACAATATTAAGCCAAAACTAATAAAATAAAGACACGTTTATCCCTCGCTTATGTTAGCATACCACGTCAACTCTCTGTTAGTCAATTAATGGACAAACGACGAAAAGTAAAATTTTCAATTTTTTTTAAAAACAGAGTAAAATGTCCCAAATTAATTTTTTGGAGATAAAATTTGCTAAAAAAAATTGAAGTAAAAAGTATAATTAAGCCTTTTTATTTTCACTCACACTCTAACAAATTGACACACTTTAGTCACCCGCTCACATGTGCATGTTTTGACACACATACCAAAATTCTATCTCATCAGTACACTTTGATTCACAATGTGTTTATCTCCGTTCGTTTAGGATCAGGATCCTCTGCAGTCAAATTCCAACTGCAAGGTCTTGCAGTCAGCATCTAAAGGGTCTAATTTTTTTAACTTAGACTTTTTTTTTTTTTATTGAATATAGTTTTTTTTTGGCTAAGATTTGATGCAACTTTCAATAGGGTTAATATTTTTTAAGACAACATTTGCTTAATTAAAAATATAATTAATCTTCTTCCTCAATTTTAATGTAATTATATTTTACATGCTATTAAATATTTTTAAAAATTAATAATTTTTAGTGTGTTTGGTAAAACTTTTGAGGAGCTTATAAACTCATTTGACTAGCTTATAAACTACTTTGACCAAAATAAGCTTGTTTGGTATATGAGCTTATTTTAGTAGCTTATTTTTCATAAGCTGCTTCAAGTAGTTTATTTCCACTAGATGACATTTATTTTCTTAGTTATTATGAAACTTGAAATTCTACTTTTTTTTTTTATTATTGTGTTTAATGTTAAACTATTTATTTTAATGAATTAACATATTATTTATTATTTATTTTTATTTAAAATATTTGGTCACTATACAAAAATTGATAAATTTTTTTTTATAAAGAAACATCATTTTTTATTTTTTTGTTTTAAAATAATATTATAAATAAAAATTAAATATTTAAAAAATGATTTTAAACAATATAAGTTTATTTAATTTAATTCTAATTTTTTTCAAAAAATAAGGACAAATTTGATTTAAAACAATATTAGTTTATTAAAAATTTGATTTTAAACAATATGATTAAAATCACTTAATCTTTACCATTCTTTTATATTACAAAATTATTGTCCTACTTTTTAAGATGATAAGTTATTAAAAATAAGTTCAAATATTAGAAATAATAAATATGTGCTTTTACATCATTTGACATTTATCAGCTAGTTTATCAGTTAATCTTATAAAACATTTTCAATTAAATCAGTTAGCTTATAAGTTTCCAGCTTTTCAGTTCCTAGCATATAACTTATAAGCTTCCAGTTAGCTTATAAGCTTTCAGCCAGCTTATCAACTAGTTTTATCAAACATAACCTTTATTTGTGTACATATATATTTTTAAAAAAATACACTAAATAAAAATACAAAAAATGTATAATTTAAATGAATCCGTGCATCGCACGAATTTAAAATCTAGTTATTTTGATAAGTCACTGTATATGTAAAAGGTTCAGTGCAAAGTTCCAATGCTCTACGTATTATTGAAAGTTGAAATTAAGCAAATGTTATCTTAAAAAATATTAACCTTATTTAATGTATATAGTTTATTTTTTGTGGCTTAAAATGTTCAAGTGGAGACCCCTTTGTGTTTTTTCAGCCAAGACCCCTTTGTGTAAATTATTAATAGTATTTTTATTTTATTTTATTATTTACAACCGGTCATTTATATTATTGCAGGTGAAAAAAGTTGGTTCACGGGTGTGCCAGTTTTTTCCTACTTCAAGCTGGACAGATCCCACTTTGCATAACTACCAAGAAATGATATGTTACGGGATTTGAGTGAATCAAGGCTATATAATGCAATGCCCCTATCTATGCAAATGCTAGCAAGATGTTAATGACTATAATGAAACCAACTCTAGTACCACTCAACTTCATTTTCAATAATAGAGAAATTTTGCCTTATGAGTGTGGTCATGCACTCCATGCATGAAACCAGAGTCTTGTCCATTATCAAGCCAAAAATCTTGTGTGCCAAATTCAAGTCATTGCATGCGGAATACATGTCAATAAGAGAATTGTGAACAGATACACCTGATCATCTTATCACATGAGCATGCATTTGCTTATTCCTTATACTTTACCTGTGTGATCAAAGAAATTGCAGGGATTGCCGTGAACAAATCAGCTCTAAAACCAAACCTGACCTAACCATACAATATGAGCTAATGCTTATCACTTTGCAGAGCTAACACCTAGTGCCTCAGAAAAACTTGCTAAATTACAGAGCCTCAAATCAACCAAAATAAATGCTACAAGCCCGTGCACAAAACAAAAAAAAATAATTTACAGCAAAAATGACGGGCCTCCAATAAATTCTATAGTAATACTAATATCAGTACCTATCAAAAAACTAAAATAAAACAAATAGAAATCAGTAAACATCATAGGTAAACAAATGATATTTACTCTATAATAATCTTCATTCTGTAAGAAGGTAAAATCAAGGTTTTAAATCGCGGTCGCGGTCGTAATTGCGGTCGCGTTAAGGTTTTTATGGTTACGATAATTGCGGATTTTGCGATACGGATTGCGGTTATCACGGCGTGAATGCTTCACAAATTCAGACAAAACTATATTAAAATGTTTTGTATCATTATATAATTTATAATAACCTATAATTAATATTTTTTTTTCATCCCAATGAGATATCCAAAGTAAAAAAACTAATTAAAGTATTATTTTAATGTGTATAATAATATTATTTAACCCCACCCTTTTATTTTGGTGCTAAAAAAAATCAATTTTCACATTTTCTAATACAAAATATATGTTCTAATATGAATTTATAATTGAAAATTTGAACATTAATCTAAATTATATTTAAGATTCAAAACTAATTATATTAAAATAAAAGAACTTAATTATACAAAAGCAAATAGATCTCAGCCTTTCAAAAATTCAAAGCAAATAGATCTCAACCTTTTAATAGACAATGAAGGAAATGGAGATTCAACACGGAAATGAAGCCCCTCACGTTCCCAATCCCCTCCCCACGGACCCCACACATTCCCAATCCCCTCACGTTCCCAATCCCCTCTCAGGCTCACTCACGACTCACCCACTCGGTCCTTCCTTCTCCCAAACTTCACCTTTTTTCTTTCTTCTCTCAAGCTCTCACTCACGGCTCATCCTCACATCTCACCCTCTCTTTAGAAATAGAAACTAAAACATTGAAACCCATGGCACTCGCACTTGGCTTTGAGCGTCTCCATTCTGGTTGGAATAGCAATTTGATACTTTTCCAAATACGCTTATTTTCACATGTGGCATTTTTTTTAACTCAAGATATTTTTTTAGTGGAAGTCAATAATTAATTTATTGAGATACTTATATCTATTTAAGATATTGAATTTTTAAATAATTAAAAAATTCAAATTCTTAATTGCATACTTAATAGATAAGACTAAATTATTTATATGGTCCTTTATATTTATTTTAGATTGTAATTTGATCTTTTATTTTTTAAAAGTTACATAATGGTCCTTTAGTTTTATTTTAAGTTGTAATTTGGTCCTTTATTTTTTAAAAGTTACAAAATAGTCCCTTAAGTAATTTTTTATAGCATGTTTATCCCAAAAAAAAAAAAATACATTACTTCTGGGATAAACATGCTATAAAAAATTACTTAAGAAATCATTTCACAACTTTTAACAAATAAAGGATCATATTACAACTTAAAATAAAAATATGAGATCATTTTGTAACTTTTAAAAAATAACGAATTAAATTATAACCTAAAATAAAGATAAGAGATCAAGAGAGTAATTTAACCAATAGACAAAATATCTATCAACTGTTCATTGCTATGTTGATATTTTTACGAGTAATGATACATGGACATCCATATTTTTTAAACACCTAACAAATATCATCATTTATTTCTATCTCTCTCTTCATGTCAAATCATACTACCTATAATACCTATATTTTTGTCGCTTTTATCTCTCTCTCACTATGTATCTATTGGTATATTGGATGTACATGAATAATTTTTCTATTTTTACACATGTGGCATAGGCGCATAGCATATGTTTCAAGAATATTTATATCTGTGCATCAGATCCTTATCTCATCCGACACCCATATCCGTGAAAAGCATATCCACTAGAAGATTTATATGATGTGGGGTAGAGCTGTCATTTTGGCCCTAGGCCCTAGGGCCAGCCCCACTTGGCCCATCATAATGGCCCTAGGGTCTTTTGGCCCTTCTAATGAGGGCCCTAAAAGGCCCTAATCCACAAAGTCCCACTTAATATGGGGCCAGGGCCAGGGCTTAAGGGGTTAGCCCCACAAGTCATGCTATTCGTTCGTTCTCGAGCAGAGCATTTTTTGTAGACCTCGACCGAGGCTATTTTTGACCCACTTTAGCAAAGACATTTTTGGTTGACTTCGGTCAGGGTTGTTTTCAATGTCCTCGGCTAGGGTTATTTTAGGATGATTTCGGCCGGGGCAATTTTTAACCAACCTCAATCGCGATTGTTTTTGGCCGACCTTGGTTATCGTTGTTTTTTGTGACCTCGACTAGGGTTATTTTTGGCCGATTTCGGCCAGGGCAGTTTTTGACCGACCTTGACCGGGGCTGTTTTCGACCAACCTTTGTCATTGTTGTTTTTTGGTGACCTCGACTAGGGTAATTTTAGGCCGACCTCTTTCGGCTGACATCGGCTAGGGTTATTTTTGGCCGACATCGGCTAGGGTTATTTTTGGCCTACCTCGGCTAGGGTTATTTGCGGCCGACATCGACTAAAGTTATTTTCAGCCGATGTTGGACGGAGCATTTTTCGGTCGACTCGACCGGGGTTGTTTCGGCCGAACTTGGCTAGGGTTATTTTCGGTCGACCTTGGTCGAGGAAGTTTTTGGCCGACCTTGGTAGGGACAATTTTCGGCTGGCCACGAGCTGAACTATTTTTGGCTGACCTCGACCAAGGCTGTTTTCGAACAACCTCGACTAGGGTTAATTTTGGCCAACCTCAACTAAGGTTATTTTCGACGACCTCGGCTGGGGCATTTTCAATCAACAATTAGTCGTGGCAATTTTCGGCCGACTTCGGCAAGGGAAATTTTTGGCCGACCTCGGCTGAAACTGTTTTCATCGTACCTCGACCAGGGCTGTTTTCAGCTGACCTTGGCCTGGACTATGTCAGGCAATCTCAGCTAGGATTTATTTTGGTCGACCTCAGCTAGGGTTATTTTCGGTCTATCTCAACCAAGGCATTTTCTGTTAACCTTTGCTGGGACAGTTTTCGACTAACCTCTGTCGGGACAGTTTTCAGCTGACTAGACCGAAATTGTTTTCGGCCAACCTCTGTCGAGGCTGTTTTCGGCCGACCTCAATTAGGGTTGTTTTCGGCTGACCTTGACTTGAGTATTAAAAAAAGTATGTCATAGTATTGAAACTTAAGGCCCATGGGCTAGCCCTAGCCCACAAGGCTTTGTGGGCTTTTTGGTCCTGCGGGCTTTTTAATGCAGGTTGTTTGGTCCTGCGGGCTTTTTTAGCCATGATCCACGCGGGCCAAGGTCGGGCCGGACCATTTTGACGGCTCTAATGTGGGGAAGGGAGGAGGAGATATCTTTTCCTTTTATTGATTGCAGTAGCCAAAATGTCAACAAGACCAATACCAAATGGAGAAGGCATTCATTACAAAAAGTTATTAAAAAAAAATCATTATATTAAAAAATTTAAAATAATTAAAAATTCAATAAAATATATTAAATACTCTTTACTAAATAGTTTAAACCACTAGTTACCACAACTCATTCGTTTATTTTATTGATTGAACTGAAATAGCGAAAATGTCAACAACATGCTTGGGATTTTTTGGCATGGAGAAATGAAATCCTATATCGGATAATTCATTTTGAAATGAAAATATAACCACATTAACTAAAAACATAGACAAGTAGCTTTCATTTCATACAACATGGAAACCTCCTTGGAAATTCTGAGTCTCACTCTATATTAATTCTTTCTTTTAGCAGCAAGACTTTGAGCCCGAGCCTTGAAATAGGCAAAAAGTTGGTCCTTAGGAGGCATAACTTCGTTGACAAGTGGATGGTCGTGAAAGTCTTGGCTCCATTTAAAGAGCTTTGGGAATTTCTCACTTGTGAACAGTTGCAACCCTGCTATCTCTTGAATTATAGGTATGAGCACAGCAGCAATATCCACAAAGCCAAACTCCTCTCCACCAAAATACTTGTCCGTCAGCTCATTCTCAAGAAAACTCAGAGCCTCAAATAACTCTTCTTTAGCCTTCTCTCGCTCTTTCTCATCAGCCATAAAAGCAGATTTCCATGCTGGAACCACGCACTGATTTCACAAATTAAATTACTTGTATATGTTAGTAAATAGTTGGGATAAATAGAACTATGATTTTTCTTGGATATGCATATAATTGCAAGGAATGTCTTCAATCATTCATAGAGACTAATCTCCTTTGAGTGATCTAAAGACACTCAGGATACTTTCTTCCAACCAAGTTTCATTTATAAATAAGAGTCAAAATTCAAAATACTGACCACTTACTTAAAAGACTTGAGTCCATCGTTATTCAAAACAATCACTTGTTTCATCAAGCAGAATTACATATGATTGAGTTATGTAAAAGTAAATAAAATTTGTTTAGAGGAAGTTCTTACTTTCTATATTTTTTTTTTTGAAGAGGCAAAGAATAATTTATTAACAATAAGCTTTGGTTGAACCACAAGGTGTGGCAAAACCAAGAAAAACATTACAAGAATTACTGCTGACCAAAGCAGGATAACAAAGTCCTCTCTAAACCTCCCTAGTTGCAAAAAAGATCCCCTTACTGCATAATTTTCTGTGATAGAAATTTAGAATCGGACTAGTCACAAGTACATAGCACAAAATATTTCTTCCCCAAGTTAAAAATTCTACCGAAACCCATACAATTACATAAAAATTTCAAATCATAACAATAAATCAAGGTAGTTCTTAAACCAATTTGATCCATTACTGACTTTAAACAAAGTTGAAAAGCAAAGAATGAAAAGAAGGGATCAAATTAAGAGTTACCTTGTCATCAATGAACTTGGCCCAGAAACGAGCCAAGGCTCTTTGGTAAGGGTCAGAAGGCAAGATGGGGTTGTTCTTCCATGTCTCATCAATGTACTCAACAATCACAAGGGACTCTGAAATGGGCTTCTCATTGTGAACAAGCACTGGAATCATTTTGTAAACTGGGTTATACTTGAGGAGCAGATCACTCTTGTTGTTCAAATCATCTTCCAAGTATTTGTATTCAACTCCCTTCAACTTGAGAGCAATCTGAACCCTGTGCAGAAATGGGCTTCCCACAACTCCCAAAAGGGTCACCTCTTCCTGACTTGAAGCCATTGCAGCAGCACTTCACTTCTTCTTCTCTTGACTTGAGCAACTATCAAGATGCTTATTTTGGAAAATGAATCCTATGGTGGTCTTCACTCTTCTGCAACAGACACAAGATGACAAAACTAATTAAAAAGTCCTTCTATCTAGATCTAGGTGTTGTATGAAAATAGAATTTTACCCGAAAAATATAGGGAAAATCTTGAACATAAAATAAGCAAGATTAATTTAAATAAAATTTGAATAAATAAGTGACATTTTAATATTAAAATAATTTATATTAAATAACGCTTTGGGTTTTCAATAAAATATTAATTTTTTATTCAAATTTTACACTAAATAAATAATTAATACCATAAAATCAGTCCTAAAACATATAATTATAAAGATATTTTAATAAAATTATTCTTAATTTTTATAAAAAATAAAAAAATATATTAAACGTCAATTATGCAGAGAGTATCATCTCTTTCTTTGTCTTTTCTTCTCTCTTGTTTTTTCCTTTCCTCTTTTCTTTTTTATTCCTTTTCTTACTTTTATTTCTTGTCTTCTTCCCTCCTCCATCTTTCCGTAATGATGTCTATTCGTCGTCCCCCGCTAATACTTTTTCTCCCTAGTTTCACGCCACCTCTCTCCCAATCAATAATTATAACCTCAATAATAATCAATATTGGTTCATGTTATTGTTTCTCTACAATTTTTTAAATAATTAATTTAAGAAGAAAAGTTAAGGAGAACTTTAAAGAGAAAATAATTTCCACATTAATTTACATCGGTGTATAATAACAATTGTCAAATATGATAAATTTATTTACTTTATAATAAATATTTTAAAATTTATATTTATCGTAAAATTTGATTGGTTTACAGTAGAAAACCTTTTACTCTGATAGTATATAAAAATTAAACTCTACTTTAAAATTTTATTTGACAATGAAATAAAATTTTAATAAAAGTATTCAATTGCTTACAAGTTTTAAAAACATAATTTATCACATTTTACAAACATTTTCTTACTTTCTAAATATAAAATAATTATCTTTTAAAATATAGTATAATAAATTAATATTTATATTGTTATTCAACATCTCAAAAGTACTCACTAGCATATCTTATATTTTAATTATGGGCATCTATCTATATAATTCAAAACTATTTCAGATTGTTATTCAAACATTTTTCTATAGATGTACAAATTTTGAAAGATGTACAAATTTTGAAAGGTAAAACATCATTCGGTCTCTAAAAGTGTATAATGTTGTCACATTAGTCTTTGAAAATATAAAAATTCAACAAAGGTCTTTGAAAGTGAAACCTGCCAAATTCTTTAGTTCAAAATTTAAAAAGTCGTGTGACTTGGTAATAAAATTAATTGACATATGTTTAAGGAATAAAATGACAATAAATAGTTAAGTTTAAGAACTTAAATGAAACAACTAGAAATTTCAAGAACTTAATTTAAATTTTCTACGTTTCAGAGACTAATGTAATAATTTTTTACCCTTTTAGGGACCCAAATTATATTTCACCCAATCTTAATAACTAATTTATCTTAAATATTTCAAAGTATTAAAAAATGATTTTGTCCTCCTAAAGATAACCATCTTTTACTTTTCCATTTTATTTAAGATACTACTTTTCTAAATTTTGGCACAATACAAAACTAGATAAAAGAGGCTTCTCACACATTCAATTGAATCCCATTCATTCATATTTGTTGGAGTACAAGTATGAATGTGAAGTCCCAGATTCGATAAAAATGGACAAGTTAAGTAACATATAAGTGAGGAAGACCCTCACAAACCAAATACTTTAAGGTTTTGAGTGGAATGTGGTGTTAAGTTCACTTGTGTGATTTGCTCGTGGCCCATTAGTGAAGATCCCCCTAGTGTTTTATCCCCCTCGGTTTCCAACAATTGGTATCAGAGTTGATGATTCGACCAAGTGACTAACTCGAACGAGTATAATGGAATTGGCAGTGGATCTAGGCATGTGTGGTTTCCCTGTATTGAAAGTCTTCCTAGTGGTGGGTCCATATATGAAGATCGAAAGTGTTCCTAGTAACTTGGAGGTCAGGCGACGTGTCTCGCTGCCATAAGCTAATGGTGGAGCGACGATGCAAGTATCTAGAGCATGTTGGCAGCAATGGATAAGCTCTAAGGGCCTAACCGCAAAGAGCATATTGGCAGCCATAGTTAAGCTCTAATTAAGGGCTACTATTGAATACTCATAGATTCAAAAAGACTTTCGCTTGAAGTGGAGTTACCATGTGGAAGAGACTCACACTTGAAGGGAAGATTGTTGGAGTACAAGTGTGAATGTGAAGTCTCACATTAGATAGGAAGGTCAAGTTGAGCAACATATAAGTAAGGAAGACCCACAAACCTAATTCCTTAAGATTTTGGGTTAAAGGTTGTATCAAGTTCGCTTGTGTGGTTTGCTCATAGCTTATTAGTGAAGATCTCCCCGATGTTTTATCCCCCTCAGTTTCCTAACAATATCATTATACATCTACAAATTTTCTTTGTTCTCTTGCATAAGAGTTTCTCTAAATGTATACTTTTATGTCGTAGACAAAAAAAAAAGTAAACAGAGAATTTATGTTGTTCAATCAATATGATTGACATTCATAAGTAGTCAAGATATTTTACTATTTTTAAATTAAACTGAGAACATATACATAGTCATATGTTTTTATACAATGAATCAACCTTTTCATCTTCCTATAATTTGTAACCTCATAATCGACCCTAATTACAAGGTAACATTCTCCTTCTAAATCAGAACTCTAAAATGTAGAGTTGGGTTATTATCCAAGTTGTCCCATTAAACATAAAATTCAAGACACCTTAACACTTTGGCTTGAATTTTCTCAAGTTTCTAAGAACCACGAATACTTGCCCACTTACCCCGAAGGTTTCAAACTATACAAACAATTACCAAGTCTGGGCTATGTTTGAACTTCGCAGTAGGCAAAGGCTTAATCAACATATCAGATGGATTATCTACTATGGTTATCTTCTTTATCGAAAACAATTTATCTTCAAATCAAATTTTGGACAAAATTCAACCTAACATCAATGTTCTTTGATCTTTCATGATAGGCTGAATTCTTGGTCAAACTCAATGCACTTTTACGATCACAATAAATAATAGGTCTCTGCATATCCAAATCCAAACAATCAATAAGACCTTGCAACCACATACCTTCTTTAATTCCTTTTGTTAATGACATATACTTCGTTTTTGTGGTAAACAAAACAATTGTAGACTGAAGTGTTTATCTTTCAGCTAATAGCACATATATAAAGAGTGAAGATATAATAAGTCAATCTCCTTAAAAAATCTCCACCATTATCAGAATTTGCATAGCCAACAAGACCATTGTCAATTCCATAAGAATCATAAACTAAATAAAAGTTTCTTGTACCTATCAAATATTGCATACGAATCACGACCTCCTAATTATTTTAATTTTTCATGTTTAAGAAACCAAAATCCATATTCTCAGTAAATAAGACATTGATTTATAAAGTTAAAATAAATTTATAATGATCATGTCCTCATTTAAGAGTTAAGAATTTTTGTCATCTAAAAGTTATTTTTTAACTGAGTTTCATTTCTAAATAAATTTACAATTAGCTTTTAGTGAAATGAATCTATTTCTAACCAAACATTGATATATAACTAATTTAAACTTTGAAGAAATGGAAACTAAAATATTTATAACATAAGCTAGTATTGTACAAGATAAATATTTTTTATATAATTAAAATTTATAATAAATATATTTTTAATATATAAATTATATTATAATTAATTTTTGTAATTAATAAATATTTTTTAACATATAAAATAGATTTTAATTTTATATTTTCTATAAAGTATTTATATTGTGATATAATATTATTTTTAACTATTGATAATTTTTTTTAAAATATTAAAAATTGTATAGGAAAAGAATAAAAAAATATTAAAATTCAATTCAAAAATAAGGATAAAAATAGATGAAAAGAAATAAGCAGTTAAAAAAATCAAATTAAATTTGAAATTAAAATTAAGAAGTATATTTGAAAGAAATAAAAAATAAAAAAATAAATTAAATGTTACATATATGAGATTGGCATAAAACATGTGATTTAACGAGAGTGATAATAATTCTTAGAAACGCTCTTATTTAAGAAAACATTTATAAAAATATTTTTGTTGAAGAACAACTCTTAAAAACGCTTTTCATTCAAGATGAAAATTCAAATTTATAATATAGAAATGGAGAGTGCATTCAAAAATGTGTGTTAGAGAATATGTTATTATCATTTCTTAATTGAAAAAAAAAAAAAAGAGTTTTACATGTAAATCTTGTCTCACAATTTGTTGTAGTTTTTCTTTTATAATGTCTCACAGATCACAATTTGTTGCTATGCTGCAAATGTGTCTTCAATGTAATATCAGTAAATTATCTATGCTACAAGTAGGCATTGACAAATTTTATATTCACCAGCACCTTTATGTAGTGTTTGGTAGAGTGGAATGAAATAAAATAAAAGTGAATTGAGATGAAAGTTTTGAATGAAAGTAAAATGTAAAAATGTGGGTCTCACCATTTTGTATTGTTCATTTAACTCATTTTCTACTTTCTTTCATCGCAAACAAACGTACCATTAGTCATGGGGCACTTGCTCAATGACAAGGCAATGATGGAATTCGTTAATTGAGACCTATTGGATGTTGGTTTGGGGGGTTAAGATCCTCTCCTGTAACATATTTACTGGACGAGACATTAGCCATTAAAATTATTTAATTGATTTTATTAAAAATATTATAAAGTAAATGTTTAAAAATTTAGAATGAGTGAGATTCATTTAATAAACATTCTCATGTTAAATCTCAATGGAGAGAACCCTCCGGGTTGGCTTGGAGATGCCCGATAGTTGATTGGTCTGGATTATAAAAATTTAAGCTCAAACTTATTTTAGCTCCCTCTACCCAACCCAAGCTGTAATTGTTCTTACAGCTGCCAAATTTTTGTTTTACTACTTAAGTAGTTCGAACAAAATTACGTGTTCACATAGTGTAATATATATATATTTTTTTATAAAAACGAAAGGTTGTGTAAATGTTAAAACATAAAGAGGGTTTTATAAAAGAAGTACAAAATATATATATAAAAAAAAGAGTAATTTGTTTGTTTTATTACTAGGAGAAAAACAAGATCCCAGGATTTTATTTTATTTTTTTCCATTTCTCCCCATGGAAGATATCCCAGGTTACATCAATTCGAATAGCAATAACTCGATGGTTCACACAATTGTCCTTAAATTAATCTATTTTGAAGCATTAACCCTCTCATAGCGTGCTTTGTGGAAGGCAAAAAGGCGGTCTCTAAGAGGAAGGACTTGTTTGACAACAGGGTGGTTGATGAATTCTTGGCTCCATTTGTAGAGTTTAGGAAATTTCTCACTGGTAAATAACTGCAACCCTGCTATTTCTTGAAGAATAGGGACCCAATAGGCAATGAATACAGCAACTATGTCCACAATCCCAAACTCCTCTCCTCCAAAGAACTTCTTGTCCTTCAGCTCATTCTCTAGAATCTGGAAAGCCTCAGACATTTCCTCAACATCCTTCTCACGCTCACCAGCCCTGAAAACATTCCATCTAGGACCCACAATCTGATTTCACAAAATTTAGATTGAGTCACATAGAAACAAATATGGTACAAAATCCCCCCCTCCCCAAATAATAATAAATAAAAATACTCCCAAAATCTTATATGATTCCAAAAAGTTAATTTTCAAATCATAACAATATGTATGGTAGTTCTTAAGTGAGTCATTAATATGATTTTAGACAAAGTTGATACAATTAATATATGAAATTAAATTCATGGTTGGTCGTTGACTATTGAGTTCTCTAACATATACATTCGAAGATTTCACATATAGATGTCATGAAAGGTGATGTTTTGGGGGGATAAATCAGCACAAAGCAAGAAAAGAAGAAATGTTGAGTTACCTTGTCATCAATGAATTTGGACCAGAAACGAGCCAAGGCTCTTTGGTAAGGATCAGAAGGCAAGATGGGGTTGTTCTTCCATTTCTCATCAATGTACTCAAGAATCACAAGAGACTCTGCTATGGGATTCTCACTGTTAACAAACAATGGAACCTTCTTGTGAACTGGGTTGAATTTGAGAAGCAGATCACTCTTGTTGGCCAAATTTTCTTCCACAAATTTGTATGCAACCCCCTTCAACTTGAGGGCAATCTTCACCCTGCACACAATTGAGCTTCCGTTAGCTCCGAAAAGCATCACCTGTGGCTCTTCTTGATTTGCAGCCATTGTTTGTAGCACTTCAAAACTTCACTCAAAACTATCTGATGGATGGATTCCTAAGGTCTTCTCCTTTTATAGAGCCAGGATTGTTATTCAACACACACGATCAATTAGAAAAGATATATTGTGTTTCTTTACATGGTATGGATATATTTTTTTTTTATCAGCTTACATGGTATGGGTATAGTATTATAGTAAGGGTATAAAAAATAAAAAGGTAAATTATGAATGCGGAGAGATTACACATGAGAGGGATCTACAAAGGAATGAAGAATCCATCACTATCAAGAATACTCCGAGTACACAAATGTGGAGTAAAATTATGTAAAAGATTCCGTAAGCGATGTACACAAGAGAAGGGTGTATACAAGACAATTGGATTATAGTCCTCTTGATATGCATATAAATAAATTTCCTTATATACTTTAAATGATTAATTAAAATTTACTAATTATTGTACCATTCAATCAAGGAATTTTACGAAAAGATTAATGATATTATATATTTTACTAAAATTTAATTTTTAATTTACTATCTACCATAAATCACTCTGTTCAAGAAGGAATTAAAAAAAAGTGAGAAATATTATATTCGGTAAAACTAGTTGTAAGCTAGTAGCTAGTAGCTGAAAGCTTTTAAGCTAGCTTATTAAATTATAGGTGTTTAGTAAGGCTGTGTTTGGCAAAACTAGCTGAAAAGCTAGTTGGAAACTAAACAACTAACTGAAAATTGAAAAGCTAGCTGATAATTGAAAGCTGTCAAACTAGCTTATTAAATCATAAGTGTTCGGTAAAAATTACTTGTTGAAGTAGTTGAAAAATGTAAAATGACATAAATGGATCTATTTATATGGTATTTATATAAATTTCAATTTTATTTTATGGATAAAAAAAATATTTTGAGGTGTTATAATTTTAGTTTTTAATTAATTTTAAACTCATGTAATTTTTTATTTGTAGATAAATTATTTTAATTACATTTTAAATTTTAATTAATACATTTTTTCATATTATGTATTTTACTATTAATCTTATACTATATCTTAAAATATATTTAATCAAGTTTAAAATAAAGTTAAAAAAATACACTTAAGTAGACATTATACTTTTATTATGTTAATTAGCATAATAGTTAAAATAAATCGTCTAATATAAAATTATTCAAAAAAAATAATAGAAAAATAAAATAATCTAACATTTATCATTGTCAATTTAAGAGGGTAATAAGGAAATTTAATAAATATTTTAAGGATAAAAAAAATATAAAAAGCTAGAAGTTGACATTTAAAAAAACGCTACTTCAAATAGCCTTTCCAAAAACATTGGAAGCTACCAAAAAAGCCCGTTTATAAAACAATCAACCAAGCTTTTCATCTAATAAAAAAAAGCTAGAAATTATCTAAAATAACTTGCCGAACATAGGATTAAGGGTGTAAGTGGGTCGTGCTCGACCCATGAATCTGCCTAGCCCAATTATAATAAGATTGAATAATGAATTTATGAGTTTCAAGACCAATAAACCCAACTCAATCTGACTAAACGACAATAATAAAAAAAAATAGTACTTATTCTGGTTAGTAATTATTTGCAGAACATATTGTTAGCTAATTATAAGAAACAATATTGAAGCAATAACAATTTGAATCACCAAGTGCTATCTACTTGTTCCATAACATAGTTTGATTACACCATGATAATTGCCTTATATTCCTACATTTTGTAGTAATTTAAGAACAATTATTTGATATTTCCATGCTTTTGAGCTTTGTTTATTTTCAATTTAGTTAAGTTTTAATAAAAGTTTAGTTTAGTTAGGAATTTCTAGTTTAATTTTACCCTTTTATGCTTGATCTTGGGTTATTTTCTTGTGTTTTTAGGAACTTTGTTGAAGCTTGGAGTAAGCATTGGAGATGTTCCAAGAGAGATTTGATGCGTTAAAGATCATTTGGGTTGAAGTTTAGAGCTTTGGAAGTCTGAGGCAAAAGAAGTTTTTTGGAAGTCCTGAGAGCTTTACACACATGTGCAAACCAAATCACATGCATATGCAAGTTTTAAATTTTTTGAAATTTTAAGTCAGAGAGTTTGCACACCTGTACACTCTGGGTGCACACCTATGCATCGACACTTGTGAGAAGAAACTCCATTTTTCTGTTTTATTCTCTTTTGGGCTTGAACCCTTATTGGCTCATAACTTTAAATTAGGATTTTTTGTTCTAGCCTAAGGTTCCAAAAATTTTGTATGTGAAAGAAACAAGAGATCCGAGACGTGGGCTTAATGTGTTTGGATTCATCTCCCATTGTTCCTCCATCCATTGCTTCTTCCCAATGCCTATGTAGAGGCGTGTCTAGAAATTTTGAGACCTTAGGCGAAACTTTTATAGAAATATAATATAATATAAATTATTCTTTTTTATATGAATCTTCTAACTTTTGTAAGACTATTATTTTTGATATTATCTATATGTAATTGATTTATCACTTTTTCATCAATTAAACTTGTATCAATTTTATGAATAGTAACAAATTGATCAAAGTACTACGTTAAGATTAAATATTTTAACTTTTCTTTTTTTCTTTAATTTTTCAAAATCAATTTCATAATTTTTTTTCAATTACTATCACTACAATTATAAGAATATAATAAAATAAAAGGCAACAAAAGAATTTAAATAAAATAACTTTGCAAAGTAAATAAACAATAAGAAAATGATAGAACTTCCTGTCAAAAAAAAAAAAGAGAAGAAAATGATAGAATTGAAACAAATACAATTAATTGTATTCGTTCAATTGCAATTTTATAGACACGTTTTTCATCTAAAAAAGTTATAGGCACATTAAAACGGCTTTTGATTTTCTCAATAAATTTTTGCACTGAAATAATTACGGTACTATCTTTTTTTCTTTAATCAGTAATCATAGTACTATGTAAAACCAAAAAGTAACTGATAAAAAAAAGTAATAGCCAATCATAACAGTTATTAGCTTTTGATCCAATTTACAATCATATATATGATACTAAGGCTAAAGCTACGACCAATAATAATTAATAGCCAATAATAATTAATAGTTAAGAATAATAGCTAATAATGAATTATATTAAATGTATGCTAACAATTGAAAAAAATATGGGCCTAAGGCCACCGCCTAACTCGCCTTGCCACTTCCACAGCATGTGGCTATGAGTAACTAAGTTCATTCTTCGTTGGAGTTTAATGTAATCGAATCTACTTTCATGTAATTACTATTTTATTATTCAATAAAGAATTGTTATTGCTTCTCTTCTATGATTAATGCTTGTTTTTGGCTTTGTCACCCGATTGCATGATTCTCTTTATTCAATTATAATTGGAAAATTTGATTGAATTGCGAACTGAATGGATCATCCAATAATTTTTATGCCCAGGGATAGGGTAAAAACGATTGGGCATCACTAAAACCCTTATTCCTAATGCAAGTATTTTGATTACACTATTCAAGGGATTGATAGTGGAATCAAATGACTTAGGTTCTCTCGCTTAAGAAATTAAGGTTTGAATAAATTTGTGGGTTGATGATAACAAAAATTTATTTGAATAAGAAAATTAGTGATTGCATGTTATGATGATTTGATGAAGTTAAACCTCGACGTACTTTTTTCATTGATTTAAATCCTGTTTCCTACGCATACTAAGTGTTCGACAAAATTCTCAAACCAAATTTCTTCTTTTAAACTCTTTACTTTTATGCATGTCTTTAATTTTGGTTACTCAATTACTCTTAAATTTCGTAGTCTATAAATTATACTTTTAAATACCCAATTATCGTACAAGTCCCTGTGGAGACGACTTTTCTCACTATTTTGTTACTTGCACGATTTGGTACACTTGCCAAAATCTCAACATACTCGAAAAATAATAATTTTATAATTTTTTTTTATTTTCTGAATTGTTAGAATATTTTTTAATTACTTAACATAATTACCCAACCCAATTAAGGTCATGTTGGGTTGGATTGTTAACGCTCTAGTTGTGAGGAAAAGAAATTGGGTGAATAGAAATAGAAAAAAAAATAATTTGAAAAAAGAAAAATAAAGTAGAAATACAATTGAATGTTGGATTGTTTGGTTTAAGAGAAATAAAGTGAAAATAAGATGATAAAGTTGTTTGATTTGAATGAAATGACAAAATAGAATTTAATAAACATATAAAAATTACTCTTACACCCTTTGTGACTAACAGCAGACAAAACAAGGGTAGAGTGATCATTATTGCCTCTCCTTACACATGGTTACATGTTGAGTTTTTTTACCTAGGAGAGAGAAGCTACTTTGTAAAACCCATGTGTTTTTAATTTATTTCTACCTTCAATCATCTTCGCCAGATAGACTCACATATTTTTGTCTTTGCCTCCTCCCTCTAAATCACCTTCAGTGAACAAACAAAGCGTAAAAGAAAAGGTAAATCCAATCAACCTAATTATTTTTAATTAGATTAAGTTATAAATTAGACTAAACTCAACCCAATACTAATACTCCTAAATAAGATTATGCACATTGAAGGATTTAATAAAGGAAGACAAAAGCTCCTCACTACAAAAATTATATCGAAGAAAAAAAATTTCTTTATTAACTGAAATGGCCAAAATGGAAACAAGATGCTAGGATTCTTTTTTCCTGGGAGATATCCTAATATCCCAGGTTACTAAATTACACATAGCAATAACTCAATGAGAGATAAGTAGTTCACACAATTATTCTTAAATCAATCTATTTTGAAGCAGAAAGGCTTTCATAGCGGGCTTTGAAGATGGCAAAAAGTGGGTCTCTAGGAGGAAGGACGTCTTTGACAACAGGGTGGTTGATGAACTCTTGGCTCCATTTGTAGAGTTTAGGAAATTTCTCACTGGTGAATAGCTGCAACCCTGCTATTTCTTGAACAATTGGGATCCAAAATGCTATGAAGACAGCAGCAATATCTACCAACCCAAATTCCTCTCCTCCAAAAAACTTCTTGTCCTTTAGCTCATTCTCAAGAAACTGCAGAGCCTCCAACGATTCTTCAACATTCTTCTCACGCTCTTTCTCATCAACCGTGAAAACAGATTTCCATGCAGCACCCACAATCTGATTTTACAAATCATAATATTTATTAGTAATTAGAAAATAATTAGGACAAACAGAATTTAGATTGAGTTATGTAGAAACAAATATGGCACAGAATTCCCTCCCTCCCCCCAAAAAATAAAAATAAAAATAAAAATAAAAAATTTCTCCCAAAATCATATATGAAGGTCTTCAAATCATAATAATTTTAGGTAGTTCTTAAGAAAATCACTAATATGATTTTAGACAAAATTGATACAATTAATGAATGAAATTAATTAAAAAAAATCTTGGTTGGCTGTTGATTATTGAGTTTTCTAACATATTCAAAGATTTCACGTTTAGATGTCATGAAAGGTGTTGTTTTGGGGATAAATCGGCACAAAGCATGAAAAAAGGATTTTTGAAAGGTTGAGTTACCTTGTCATCAATGAATTTGGACCAGAAACGAGCCAAGGCTCTTTGGTAAGGATCAGAAGGCAAGATGGGGTTGTTCTTCCATGTCTCATCAATGTACTCAAGAATCACAAGAGACTCTGCTATGGGCTTGTCATTGTGAACAAACACCGGAACCTTCTTGTGAACTGGGTTGTATTTCAGAAGCAGATCACTCTTGTTCGCCAAATTTTCTTCCAAATATTTATATTCAATTCCCTTCAACTTGAGGGCAATCTGGACCCTACTCACAAATGGGCTTCCAACAACTCCCAAAACCTTCACATCTTCCTGATTAGCTGCCATTGTTTGTAGCACTTCTAACCTTTAAACAGAACAAGTATAACTGGTAAATTGTTTCTTTGTTTGTGATTGATTCCTAAGGTATTATCCTTTTATAGAGCCAGGAATCAGGACTAGTATTCGGTGGATACGTGATCAATTAGAAATGATATAGTATATTGTATTCATTACATATTATGGTAGGGTCAATAGTGGGGACGGTAAGAAAAAATTGGTAAAGTGCTGCCGCACATTAATGTAGAAGGTGCCGCGTAAATAGTTGATTGCTGTGTATGAATGCGTTGCGGAGACATTACACATGAGAAGGATCTAGAAAAAAGAAACCTTCCCTATCAAGAAGATTCGTCGGAGTACACAAAAGGGGGAGGGGGGGAAATGATGTAAGAGATTACGTATTGAGGAAACCTTCCTAGTCAAAATGATTCTTTGTACATATATGTGGAAAAAAAATATGATGTAAAG
This sequence comes from Pueraria montana var. lobata, assembly GCA_026413185.1. Lineage (NCBI taxonomy): Eukaryota > Viridiplantae > Streptophyta > Magnoliopsida > Fabales > Fabaceae > Pueraria > Pueraria montana. Next base: position 73,345,375 of record CM048650.1, on the reverse strand, counting down.
AGATTATGTAATTTTTGTTTAATACAATTGAATTGTAGTATATTAATGCTTTGGATGATAAAAGATTTTAGGCTTAATCGTTAAAATGTCCTCTAAATTATTTTAAAATGTTTAATTAGGTCATTCTATTTTTAAAAAAAATTTCAATCAAATCTTTTAATTTTTAAAAATATTTCAATATATCATGCCCTCCTTTCCATGTAATTGAATTTGACACTGTTGGTGTGAAAATCTATTGACTGATCAGTCTTCGTGTCGGCTGATTACCAATGAGTGATTCCCCTATAGGCGACTGACTAAAGGAAGGAAGAGATTATGTTCCTTGATTGGGTTCCTAGCCCACTCCAAAGAGCTTCCAAGTAGTCGTTGAACTTAGGGATGACAAAAAAATTCGCACCCATGGATATCCGCGGATAAAACCCGCATCAGATAATAATTGGGTATCTTTAACGGGTACCTCGGGTAATGAGTACGGATATTTTCACTACCCATTTGTTAACGGGCGGGGATGGGTATCATGGTACCCGTATCCGCGGATACCTGTTACCCCGTTAATATTAAAATACTTAAATATTCTTTATATATTTTTTTGCTTGTACTTATGTTTTGAAGTATAATTTTAAGTGGACTTATATTTTAGTGTTGTTTTATTTTAGTTTATACTTTAGAGAGTATTTTTTAGATAATTTTGTTTGGAGCTCACAAAATAAAATTTTTATTTATTCATTTTTTATTTTTTAAGAATTATCCATGAATATTTTTAATTGTGTAGAATATTTGAATAATTTTTGTTGTAAATATTAAAATTATTTTTTAAAGAGAAAACATTAGAATAAATAAATATTATATTAAAAGTGTTTTCAAAAATATTTTTAATTTTTTTTAAAATGTCCACGGATATGCGCACGGATACCCATAGATATTTAAAAAATCTGCGGGTAGTTGCTTAACGGGTAACCGTGTGGGTAACGGTCAGGCACGGGGTAGATATTTACCTTGTGAGGCAGGCAACGAGTGACTGCTACCCGTACCCTCCCACACTTGTTGCCATCCCTAGTTGAATTGAAATTTTTATTACTATGCTACTCCTATGAAATTTGCGGTAAAGGAGAGCTATAAATGGCTGAAAGATAAAGGAAAGTTGTAAATAAAGCGATAAATGAAAGATAAATGGCTGGTAAAGATAAGTTTTTGATTGATTTCGTTCAGGCCCTGTTTACATAATGTTCCCTGTTATTTATAATGTTTTCTAAGCAAGCATCAGCTGTTTACAAGGCACGTGTTTTCTAATAACTACCCACTATCCTAGATCTAATAACTTCCTGTGCTGCTGACTTCTGTTGATGCTATGGTTCCATGTTCCTTAAAACTGTTACAAACAAATAACTGATATTTTCCACTAACCACTTCTTCTATTTTTTAGGAAATCATGAATTCATATTCATTTAGCCTTCAAAAAATTGCTTGCAACTGCCTTCCACATTCAAATATTCCTTCCAACTTGGTCTTCCACAAAATAGGTCTAATTCAACTCTATTGCGTTAGCCGACAGAAAATAGCCGTTAGTTGTTAGCCGACAGAAAATAGCCGTTAGCCATCAGAAATGATTCTTTTAGTTGTTAGCCATTAGAAAACGGCTATTTTAATGGCAATCGTCTTAGCACTGTGACAAGCTATAATTCATTGAGTCATATTAGTCAACGCCCATCGACTGAATTACCCGTTAGCCGACAATAAACGATTAGCCTCAATAGCAAACATTTTTAGGGCCAACAGACGCTATTACTGATGCAAATCCAAAGGTTCAATTTGGTCCCTCTATATATTTATTTGTTTCAATTTGATCCTTCTATCATTAAAAAGTTTAATTTAGTCCCTCTATTATTAAAAAAATTCAATTTGACCACTCATTTTTCAAAATCATCCCAATCTTGCTCTTTCTATTTATTTGAAATTAATGTCGTTACTGTCCGGGATAGATCCAAGAGTGAGTATACTCTAATATATAATGTAAACTGCTAACTCTGAGCTTCGCACGTAGACGTGACGTAATCCTTACATCATTTCTAAGCCATTGACGAATGATGATGAAGTGTGTTTGGATGAGTATCAACAAAATTAAATTTAAATGAAATTGATTTTGTAAAATTAATTTTAGTTAAAATTGATTTTGAAGTATTTGATTTTATGTTTGGATATTTTTATTATAAAACCAAGTTAACAGTAAAATTTTTTATTCAACGCAAAAATTACCTAAAGTTGCTTTAACTTGTAATCAATTATGAACTCAAAATTAATTTCTCAATGTGAAACCAAACATCTATAAATTTACCTAAAATTATGTTAACTATTATTTCAACGTGATTTTTGAAAATCCAACATGAAATCAAATACACACGAGTTTTCTCGACTTTGAAGGCAACTTTTTTTTTTTTTCCTGATTACTCTCATATGTGATATCTAATATCATCTATTTAAATCTGGATTAATTAATTTTTGGGAAATTGTATTTTTTACAAAAAATTGTATACTGATAGAAATGTAAAGAAAATAGAAAAAGTTTGTGATAAGATAATTAACTAGTGAAAAAGATTAAAAAAATAGTATTAGAAGAAGTGTTATATATAATAAGTTAAAATAATCTCTTAGAGAAGTTATATGAGAAAACTTTTACAAATTAGCTTAGACATAAGCTAAATTTAGTTTATGGATAAGCTCATTTTTCTTTCTTTCTTATTTTCTTCTCCTAAGAGTGATTCTGAATAAGTTTATCCAAACAAGACATATAGAATGACTTAATTACTAATGCTACTTTTTCCACTTTTTTTTTTAAACTTCTGTATATCAATTAGTCTATCAATCGTTACTATTTCTCTTTATCTTTCACTTCTCATCACATTATACTTATAATTCTTTCTTTCCCTCTTTAGATGTTAATTAGCATTTGATATCCACCAATATTTGTTTTTACTTTTTTTCATATACAAATATAGTTTTTCTATCAAAATGGAGTATTTTCGTTTTAAAGTTACTAAAATAGTGTGTGTGTGTGTGTATATATATATATATATATATATATATATGTGTGTGTGTGTGTGTGTGTGTGTGTGTGTGTGTTTGTGTGTGTGTATTTAAAAGAATTTACTTGTATGGTGTAAGTTAGACATGTGAATAATCTAATAGAGTTAACCTAGTAATGGGGTTAGGATAGATAAATGAAGTTTTAAGTTCGACTCTTATTGTCACAATTGTACACACACAAAAGAAAAAGACATGTGAAAGTTAACTTTACTTTATTTTTACACTTTTTTATGGTTTAAAAATGCAACAAAATTTTTTAGTGATAAAAAACTACTAAAAATTGCTTGCACAAAACTAAGGTCGACTTTCACATGTCAAACGTACCCCATGTTGGAAAAATTTAAAAAGATATACTATTTTGATAATTTAATTAAAACCAAAATGCCCCATTTTCGGTAAAAAAAAAAAAAAAACCCTATAGATGTAATATAAAAGTTATTATTAGGAGTGTAAATGAACCGAGCCGAGCACCAACAATTTTGGCCTGGCTTGTGAAAAAAATGGATGACTCAAGCTTGACTCATTTATTTAAGCGAGCTTAATTAAAGGCTTGGCTTGTTTAAAAAAACTAAAGTTTGAGCTTGACTTGTTTAATTCATTTATAACTTAATTATTTTTTAATTTGCAAAAAAATTTCTTAAATTATTTTTTAAGTTTATCAATTTAGTATTTAATGAAATATTTTAATACTAGATAATAATCTACAAATAAAAATAAATACTAAACATGTGGTATGATATTGTGAAATCCATGTAATTTTAATTTTTATGATAACAAGAGTGATCTGCTTCTGAAATACAACCCAGTTCACAAGAAGGTTCCAGTGTTTGTTCACAATGAGAAGCCCATAGCAGAGTCCCTTGTTATTGTTGAATTCATTGATGAGACATGGAAACACAACCCCATCTTGCCTTCTGATCCTTACCAGAGAGCCTTGGCTCGTTTCTGGTCCAAGTTCATAGATGACAAGGTAACTCAACTTTTCTTCTTTTCTTGCTTTGTGCTGATTTATATATCCCCAAAACATCACCTTTGAAAAAAACTCTGATTTATGAAATCAGGTTGTGGATGCTGCATGGAAAGCTGTTTTCACTGTTGATGAGAAAGAGCGTGAGAAGAATGTTGAACAAACAATTGAGGCTCTGCAGTTTCTTGAGAATGAGCTAAAGGACAAGAAGTTTTTTGGAGGGGAGGAGTTTGGGTTGGTAGATATTGCTGGTGTCTTCATAGCATTTTGGATCCCAATAGTTCAAGAAGTAGCAGGGTTGGATTTATTAAGCAGTGAGAAATTTCCCAAGCTCTACAAGTGGAGCCAAGAATTCATCAACCACCCTGTTGTCAAAGAAGTCCTTCCTCCTAGAGACCCACTTTTTGCCTTCTTCAAAACTATCTTTGAAAGTCTTTCTGCTCCAAAATAGATTTGATGATGTAGTGTGACACTAGAATTTCTAAGGAAAATTGTGGAGTGCTTGTTTGTCATTGAGTTATTGCTTTTGGGATTTCGTTTGAAGGATACTTTGTAATATGGGATTTCTCGAGTCTCTGTCAAAGAAATCCAAGGTTGTTCTTGTCTTGACATTTTGCTATTTCGATTAATAAAATTATAAAAACATCTTTCTATCCTTCAAAGTTGTTACTCCTCATGATTAAGAAACTTGAAGCAAGCAGCACATATCTTATGCAAATTGCAGCTGTAACTCTTGCCATGGAATTAACTGGTTTGGCATCAAGATTTGCACGAGTTGTGATATTTAGACACCCATTATTTACAAACACTCCACTAATATTTTTTATTTCTCTCTATCTCTCTCTTCTGGTCACATTATATCATCAATTTTATCAATCACTTATCTTTCATATCTTCTTATCTCTCTCAAGGTGTATACACTCTTTGGTGTCCAAGAATCATTTTCCTTTGTGTATTAACTTGTGTTTTTATTATGGAAAATGATTGTTGAGAGAGATAGGGAGAGAGGAAATATAAGGGATTGATTTAATTGGTGATGTAATATGAAAAGAAGAGAGAGATAGAGAGAAATTAAAAGTGTTGATGAGGTGTTTGAAATTTTAAGATGTCCAAATATAAGCACTCTTTTATTAGAGGAAGCAAGCTCTTAATTTGGACACTGCACATGGGACAGGACCAAAATCGAAGTGGGTCACTGAAATGGTGCAATCCAAAATGAAATGCAAAAGCTGAACCCCCTGCAATAATTACACAATTTGTCCAATTGATTTTTGTCCAGAGAATCTTTTAGAATGTGTTTGATTTAACGTTAAGTTGAACGGTCACATATTTCAATGAACTTTTTGTGAAAAATAGAAATTCGAAGCTTTTGATTCAACAGCTGTTTGAAGGTCTCCCAACGAAAACCAAACAAACACTTAGTCTTTATTTTGGTTACTTTATTGCAAATTAATTTGGACTACGTACTAAACACATGTAACTTTTAGTCCTTTTTTTTTGTTTGGTTACTTTATTGCAAATGACATTAAACGAACAAGTCAGCGCCTTCATGTAAGTAAAGTAGGGTGCCTGCCAGATGTGTTTTGTTGTTGTTGGTCTTTTGTTCTTTGGATAAGTTTTTGGTATTTTTCCTTTTTCTCTCTCTCATGATTTGGTGCTATTAAACACGTTATTGAATCATGTTTTTATAGAAAAACAGTTCGTGTAAGAGATGCAACCATGTTATGTCGTCAATAAAGTCCAACCATGCATGAACAATTAAGAACATTCTTAGTTTTGAGGATTCAATAGAGTTGAAGATGCTCCTAGTCAACTACAAAAAATCCGGTTCCCTAACATGCACTCGTATAAAATGTGTAGGATGTAACGGTGTATATATTAGTGGTTACGGATTTTTAGAGGGAAGTAAAGTCATTTTCTTGTTTGATGTTTTAATCAATTAATCAGTTAATGCTTGATAGTATGTGTGAATATCTATTTTGTTTGAATAAAAACAAAATTATGAAAAAAGGAAAAATTAAAAGAAAAGGAATAAATATAAATAAAAAAAATGTTCATTAATCATTTGTTTTAGTCAAACCAACTTAAAATTCATGTACAAAGAAAAAAAACAACTTAAAATTCAAAACTTTCATTTGCTTTTGTTTCTAAAACAATCTAAAACTATTTCCTTTTCTTTCCTTATTTTTATCTTTATCCAAATTTTATTAAAGGCTTAAATACAAATTTAGTATCCTAAAGCACGAACTTATAGAGACTAAAAATGAAAAAAAAAATGGAATCTTAGAGGACTAAAATTGAAAAAATGTAAACCTACATAGACTAAAAATGAACACAAAACTTACGGGAATCAAAATTGAAAAAATACAAACTAACAGAGACTAAAAATGAAAAAATAACTTACAGAACCAAACTTGAAAAAACACAAATTTACATGGACTAAAAATGAATAAAAAAACTTATAGGGATAAAATTGAAATATTGATGTTGACATGGTGACATAAGTGCCAAAAGTTAGAGATAAAATTTGTCAAAAAGTAAAATGTTTTGAGTAAAAAATACAATATTAAGCCAAAACTAATAAAATAAAGACACGTTTATCCCTCGCTTATGTTAGCATATCACGTCAACTCTCTGTTAGTCAATTAATGGACAAACGACGAAAAGTAAAATTTTCAATTTTTTTTAAAAATAGAGTAAAATGTCCCAAATTAATTTTTTGGAGATAAAATTTGCTAAAAAAATTGAAGTAAAAAGTATAATTAAGCCTTTTTATTTTCACTCACACTCTAACAAATTGACACACTTTAGTCACCCGCTCACATGTGCATGTTTTGACACACATACCAAAATTCTATCTCATCAGTACACTTTGATTCACAATGTGTTTATCTCCGTTCGTTTAGGATCAGGATCCTCTGCAGTCAAATTCCAACTGCAAGGTCTTGCAGTCAGCATCTAAAGGGTCTAATTTTTTTAACTTAGACTTCTTTTTTTTTTATTGAATATAGTTTTTTTTTGGCTAAGATTTGATGCAACTTTCAATAGGGTTAATATTTTTTAAGACAACATTTGCTTAATTAAAAATATAATTAATCTTCTTCCTCAATTTTAATGTAATTATATTTTACATGCTATTAAATATTTTTAAAAATTAATAATTTTTAGTGTGTTTGGTAAAACTTTTGAGGAGCTTATAAACTCATTTGACTAGCTTATAAACTACTTTGACCAAAATAAGCTTGTTTGGTACATGAGCTTATTTTAGTAGCTTATTTTTCATAAGCTGCTTCAAGTAGTTTATTTCCACTAGATGACATTTATTTTCTTAGTTATTATGAAACTTGAAATTCTACTTTTTTTTTTTTATTATTGTGTTTAATGTTAAACTATTTATTTTAATGAATTAACATATTATTTATTATTTATTTTTATTTAAAATATTTGGTCACTATACAAAAATTGATAAAATTTTTTTTATAAAGAAACATCATTTTTTATTTTTTTGTTTTAAAATAATATTATAAATAAAAATTAAATATTTAAAAAATGATTTTAAACAATATAAGTTTATTTAATTTAATTCTAATTTTTTTCAAAAAATAAGGACAAATTTGATTTAAAACAATATTAGTTTATTAAAAATTTGATTTTAAACAATATGATTAAAATCACTTAATCTTTACCATTCTTTTATATTACAAAATTATTGTCCTACTTTTTAAGATGATAAGTTATTAAAAATAAGTTCAAATATTAGAAATAATAAATATGTGCTTTTACATCATTTGACATTTATCAGCTAGTTTATCAGTTAATCTTATAAAACATTTTCAATTAAATCAGTTAGCTTATAAGTTTCCAGCTTTTCAGTTCCTAGCATATAACTTATAAGCTTCCAGTTAGCTTATAAGCTTTCAGCCAGCTTATCAACTAGTTTTATCAAACATAACCTTTATTTGTGTACATATATATTTTTAAAAAAATACACTAAATAAAAATACAAAAAATGTATAATTTAAATGAATCCGTGCATCGCACGAATTTAAAATCTAGTTATTTTGATAAGTCACTGTATATGTAAAAGGTTCAGTGCAAAGTTCCAATGCTCTACGTATTATTGAAAGTTGAAATTAAGCAAATGTTATCTTAAAAAATATTAACCTTATTTAATGTATATAGTTTATTTTTTGTGGCTTAAAATGTTCAAGTGGAGACCCCTTTGTGTTTTTTCAGCCAAGACCCCTTTGTGTAAATTATTAATAGTATTTTTATTTTATTTTATTATTTACAACCGGTCATTTATATTATTGCAGGTGAAAAAAGTTGGTTCACGGGTGTGCCAGTTTTTTCCTACTTCAAGCTGGACAGATCCCACTTTGCATAACTACCAAGAAATGATATGTTACGGGATTTGAGTGAATCAAGGCTATATAATGCAATGCCCCTATCTATGCAAATGCTAGCAAGATGTTAATGACTATAATGAAACCAACTCTAGTACCACTCAACTTCATTTTCAATAATAGAGAAATTTTGCCTTATGAGTGTGGTCATGCACTCCATGCATGAAACCAGAGTCTTGTCCATTATCAAGCCAAAAATCTTGTGTGCCAAATTCAAGTCATTGCATGCGGAATACATGTCAATAAGAGAATTGTGAACAGATACACCTGATCATCTTATCACATGAGCATGCATTTGCTTATTCCTTATACTTTACCTGTGTGATCAAAGAAATTGCAGGGATTGCCGTGAACAAATCAGCTCTAAAACCAAACCTGACCTAACCATACAATATGAGCTAATGCTTATCACTTTGCAGAGCTAACACCTAGTGCCTCAGAAAAACTTGCTAAATTACAGAGCCTCAAATCAACCAAAATAAATGCTACAAGCCCGTGCACAAAACAAAAAAAAAATAATTTACAGCAAAAATGACGGGCCTCCAATAAATTCTATAGTAATACTAATATCAGTACCTATCAAAAAACTAAAATAAAACAAATAGAAATCAGTAAACATCATAGGTAAACAAATGATATTTACTCTATAATAATCTTCATTCTGTAAGAAGGTAAAATCAAGGTTTTAAATCGCGGTCGCGGTCGCAATTGCGGTCGCGTTAAGGTTTTTATGGTTACGATAATTGCGGATTTTGCGATACGGATTGCGGTTATCACGGCGTGAATGCTTCACAAATTCAGACAAAACTATATTAAAATGTTTTGTTTCATTATATAATTTATAATAACCTATAATTAATATTTTTTTTTCATCCCAATGAGATATCCAAAGTAAAAAAACTAATTAAAGTATTATTTTAATGTGTATAATAATATTATTTAACCCCACCCTTTTATTTTGGTGCTAAAAAAAATCAATTTTCACATTTTCTAATACAAAATATATGTTCTAATATGAATTTATAATTGAAAATTTGAACATTAATCTAAATTATATTTAAGATTCAAAACTAATTATATTAAAATAAAAGAACTTAATTATACAAAAGCAAATAGATCTCAGCCTTTCAAAAATTCAAAGCAAATAGATCTCAACCTTTTAATAGACAATGAAGAAAATGAAGATTCAACACGGAAATGAAGCCCCTCACGTTCCCAATCCCCTCCCCACGGACCCCACACATTCCCAATCCCCTCACGTTCCCAATCCCCTCTCAGGCTCACTCACGACTCACCCACTCGGTCCTTCCTTCTCCCAAACTTCACCTTTTTTCTTTCTTCTCTCAAGCTCTCACTCACGGCTCATCCTCACATCTCACCCTCTCTTTAGAAATAGAAACTAAAACATTGAAACCCATGGCGCTCGCACTTGGCTTTGAGCGTCTCCATTCTGGTTGGAATAGCAATTTGATACTTTTCCAAATACGCTTATTTTCACATGTGGCATTTTTTTTAACTCAAGATATTTTTTTAGTGGAAGTCAATAATTAATTTATTGAGATACTTATATCTATTTAAGATATTGAATTTTTAAATAATTAAAAAATTCAAATTCTTAATTGCATACTTAATAGATAAGACTAAATTATTTATATGGTCCTTTATATTTATTTTAGATTGTAATTTGATCTTTTATTTTTTAAAAGTTACATAATGGTCCTTTAGTTTTATTTTAAGTTGTAATTTGGTCCTTTATTTTTTAAAAGTTACAAAATAGTCCCTTAAGTAATTTTTTATAGCATGTTTATCCCAAAAAAAAAAAAAAATACATTACTTCTGGGATAAACATGCTATAAAAAATTACTTAAGAAATCATTTCACAACTTTTAACAAATAAAGGATCATATTACAACTTAAAATAAAAATATGAGATCATTTTGTAACTTTTAAAAAATAACGAATTAAATTATAACCTAAAATAAAGATAAGAGATCAAGAGAGTAATTTAACCAATAGACAAAATATCTATCAACTGTTCATTGCTATGTTGATATTTTTACGAGTAATGATACATGGACATCCATATTTTTTAAACACCTAACAAATACCATCATTTATTTCTATCTCTCTCTTCATGTCAAATCATACTACCTATAATACCTATATTTTTGTCGCTTTTATCTCTCTCTCACTATGTATCTATTGGTATATTGGATGTACATGAATAATTTTTCTATTTTTACACATGTGGCATAGGCGCATAGCATATGTTTCAAGAATATTTATATCTGTGCATCAGATCCTTATCTCATCCGACACCCATATCCGTGAAAAGCATATCCACTAGAAGATTTATATGATGTGGGGTAGAGCTGTCATTTTGGCCCTAGGCCCTAGGGCCAGCCCCACTTGGCCCATCATAATGGCCCAAGGGTCTTTTGGCCCTTCTAATGAGGGCCCTAAAAGACCCTAATCCACAAAGTCCCACTTAATATGGGGCCAGGGCCAGGGCTTAAGGGGTTAGCCCCACAAGTCATGCTATTCGTTCGTTCTCGAGCAGAGCATTTTTTGTAGACCTCGACCGAGGCTATTTTTGACCCACTTTAGCAAAGATATTTTTGGTTGACTTCGGTCAGGATTGTTTTCAATGTCCTCGGCTAGGGTTATTTTAGGATGATTTCGGCCGGGGCAATTTTTAACCAACCTCAATCGCGATTGTTTTTGGCCGACCTTGGTTATCGTTGTTTTTTGTGACCTCGACTAGGGTTATTTTTGGCCGATTTCGGCCAGGGCAGTTTTTGACCGACCTTGACCGGGGCTGTTTTCGACCAACCTTTGTCATTGTTGTTTTTTGGTGACCTCGACTAGGGTAATTTTAGGCCGACCTCTTTCGGCTGACATCGGCTAGGGTTATTTTTGGCCGACATCGGCTAGGGTTATTTTTGGCCTACCTCGGCTAGGGTTATTTGCGGCCGACATCGACTAAAGTTATTTTCAGCCGATGTTGGACGGAGCATTTTTCGGTCGACTCGACCGGGGTTGTTTCGGCCGAACTTGGCTAGGGTTATTTTCGGTCGACCTTGGTCGAGGAAGTTTTTGGCCGACCTTGGTAGGGACAATTTTCGGCTGGCCACGAGCTGAACTATTTTTGGCTGACCTCGACCAAGGCTGTTTTCGAACAACCTCGACTAGGGTTAATTTTGGCCAACCTCAACTAAGGTTATTTTCGACGACCTCGGCTGGGGCATTTTCAATCAACAATTAGTCGTGGCAATTTTTGGCCGACTTCGGCAAGGGAAATTTTTGGCCGACCTCGGCTGAAACTGTTTTCATCCTACCTCGACCAGGGCTGTTTTCAGCTGACCTTGGCCTGGACTATTTCAGGCAATCTCAGCTAGGATTTATTTTGGTCGACCTCAGCTAGGGTTATTTTCGGTCTATCTCAACCAAGGCATTTTCTGTTAACCTTTGCTGGGACAGTTTTCGACTAACCTCTGTCGGGACAGTTTTCAGCTGACTCGACCGAAATTGTTTTCGGCCAACCTCTGTCGAGGCTGTTTTCGGCCGACCTCAATTAGGGTTGTTTTCGGCTGACCTTGACTTGAGTATTAAAAAAAGTATGTCATAGTATTGAAACTTAAGGCCCATGGGCTAGCCCTAGCCCACAGGGCTTTGTGGGCTTTTTGGTCCTGCGGGCTTTTTAATGCGGGTTGTTTGGTCCTGCGGGCTTTTTTAGCCATGATCCACGCGGGCCAAGGTCGGGCCGGGCCATTTTGACGGCTCTAATGTGGGGAAGGGAGGAGGAGATATCTTTTCCTTTTATTGATTGCAGTAGCCAAAATGTCAACAAGACCAATACCAAATGGAGAAGGCATTCATTACAAAAAGTTTTTAAAAAAAAATCATTATATTAAAAAATTTAAAATAATTAAAAATTCAATAAAATATATTAAATACTCTTTACTAAATAGTTTAAACCACTAGTTACCACAACTCATTCGTTTATTTTATTGATTGAACTGAAATAGCGAAAATGTCAACAACATGCTTGGGATTTTTTGGCATGGAGAAATGAAATCCTATATCGGATAATTCATTTTGAAATGAAAATATAACCACATTAACTAAAAACATAGACAAGTAGCTTTCATTTCATACAACATGGAAACCTCCTTGGAAATTCTGAGTCTCACTCTATATTAATTCTTTCTTTTAGCAGCAAGACTTTGAGCCCGAGCCTTGAAATAGGCAAAAAGTTGGTCCTTAGGAGGCATAACTTCGTTGACAAGTGGATGGTCGTGAAAGTCTTGGCTCCATTTAAAGAGCTTTGGGAATTTCTCACTTGTGAACAGTTGCAACCCTGCTATCTCTTGAATTATAGGTATAAACACAGCAGCAATATCCACAAAGCCAAACTCCTCTCCACCAAAAAACTTGTCCTTCAGCTCATTCTCAAGAAAACTCAGAGCCTCAAATAACTCTTCTTTAGCCTTCTCTCGCTCCTTCTCATCAGCCATAAAAGCAGATTTCCATGCTGGAACCACGCACTGATTTCACAAATTAAATTACTTGTATGTTAGTAAAAATAGTTGGGATAAATATAACTATGATTTTTCTTGGCAAGGAATGTCTCTAATCATTCATAAAGACTAATCTCTTCCGAGTGATCTGAAGACACTCAATGGTGGGATATTTTCTTCCAACCAAGTTTCTTTATATTCAAAATTCTGACCACTTGCTTAAAAGATCCGAGTCCATTATTGTTCATCAATCAGAACTATATATGATTGAGTTATGTAAAAGTAAATAAAATTTGTTTATAGAAAGTTCTTACTTTCTATATTTTTTTTAAGAGGCAAAAAATAATTTATTAACAATAAGCTTTGGTTGAACCACAAGGTGTGGCAAAACCAAGAAAAACATTACAAGAATTACTGCTGACCAAAGCAGGATAACAAAGTCCTCTCTAAACCTCCCTAGTTGCAAAAAAGATCCCCTTTCTGCATAATTTTCTGTGATAGAAATTTAGAATCGGACTAGTCACAAGTACATTGCACAAAATATTTCTTCCCCAAGTTAAAAATTCTACCGAAATCCCATACAATTACATAAAAATTTCAAATCATAACAATAAATCAAGGTAGTTCTTAAACCAATTTGATCCATTACTGACTTTAAACAAAGTTGAAAAGCAAAGAATGAAAAGAAGGGATCAAATTAAGAGTTACCTTGTCATCAATGAACTTGGCCCAGAAACGAGCCAAGGCTCTTTGGTAAGGGTCAGAAGGCAAGATGGGGTTGTTCTTCCATGTCTCATCAATGTACTCAACAATCACAAGGGACTCTGAAATGGGCTTCTCATTGTGAACAAGCACTGGAATCATTTTGTAAACTGGGTTATACTTGAGGAGCAGATCACTCTTGTTGTTCAAATCATCTTCCAAGTATTTGTATTCAACTCCCTTCAACTTGAGAGCAATCTGAACCCTGTGCAGAAATGGGCTTCCCACAACTCCCAAAAGGGTCACCTCTTCCTGACTTGAAGCCATTGCAGCAGCACTTCACTTCTTCTTCTCTTGACTTGAGCAACTATCAAGATGCTTATTTTGGAAAATGAATCCTATGGTGGTCTTCACTCTTCTGCAACACACACAAGATGACAAAACTAATTAAAAAGTCCTTCTATCTAGATCTAGGTGTTGTATGAAAATAGAATTTTACCCGAAAAATATAGGGAAAATCTTGTACATAAAATAAGCAAGATTAATTTAAATAAAATTTGAATAAATAAGTGACATTTTAATATTAAAATAATTCATATTAAATAACGCTTTGGGTTTTCAATAAAATATTAATTTTTTTATTCTAATTTTACACTAAATAAATAATTAATATCATAAAATCAGTCCTAAAACATATAATTATAAAGATATTTTAATAAAATTATTCTTAATTTATATAAAAAATAAAAAAATATATTAAACGCTCAATTATGCAGAGAGTATCATCTCTTTCTTTGTCTTTTCTTTTGGTCTTTCTTATCCATTTTCCTGTCTTTTCTTCTCTCTTGTTTTTTCCTTTCCTCTTTTCTCTTTTCTTCCTTTTCTTACTTTTATTTCTTGTCTTCTTCCCTCTCCATCTTTCCGTAATGCTGTCTATTCGTCGTCCCCGCTAATACTTTTTCTCCCTAGTTTCACGCCACCTCTCTCCCAATTAGGGATGACAAAGTATATCCGGATTCTACAGATATTTATAAAAATATTTATAAGCGGGTCGGATAAATATCTGTTTATTGAAACTGGGGCCGGAACCGAATATTTATCCACAATTTTTTGCGGGTACGGGTACGGGTACTATAGTACCCGTCCCGCCCCGCCCCGCCCCGCACCTATCATATATATATAATTAAAATAATTTAAATAAATAATTATGTTATATATATACTTTTTTGTAAAAAAATAATTTTATATTTTCTATAAACTAACACTAATAGTAAAAGATTTATGTTATAACTTACAATAATTTTATATTTTATATTTTTAATATTATGTGTGAATGCTTTTAATGTTAAGTTTGAATTATTTAAGCGTGAATTTTCAATTTATTTGTAATAATTTTTTAATTAATATTTTTATAGCTTAAATGCAATTTTGGTTCATCTATTTTGTATAATCCGCAATTTTGGTCCCCCTATTTTAAAATGGAGACGTTTAGTCTCCCAATTTTCTAAAATATGTAATTTTGGTTCTTTCATCAAATTGAAAGCGTTGACTGTTAAGAGATTAACGTTAACCTTAACGTGGTCCAAATATAATGACGTGACACGAGATTATTTATTTAGTTTTTAATTATTTTAAATACTGAGTAGAATAATTGATGAAAAATATATTTTATAAAAAGGTAATATCATTTATTTGATTATGATGTGCCATGTATTTCAACAATGTATAACTAATTTAAAATAAATGATTAAGACTTGTGATTTCTATTTTAGGACTCACGATTACCCCAACCATTAAAATCAACGTGACATGTGTTTTAGTGACGTAGATAAACAAATAATTATTACTCATTATTTAAAATAATTAAAAAATAAATAAATAATATCGTGTCACATCACTACATTTGGACCACGTCAAGGTCAACATTAATCTCTTAACTGTCAATGCTTTCAATTTAATGAAATGACCAAAATTACGGATTTTACAAAATTGGGAGACTAAATGTCTCTATAGAGGGACCAAGATGGCTGATTGTGCAAAATAGGAGGACTAAATGTCTCTATTTTAAAATAGGATGACTAAAATTGTGGATTGTGCAAAATAGGGGGATCAAAATTACATTTAAGCCTATTTTTTATTGATTTATTAACTTCATACATAAGTAAAGTGCGGGTAGCGGGTGCGGGTATGGGTATATAGGTACCCAGCGGGTACAGGGATGAGGATTAAAGTTGCTACCCGCGCGAGTATGGGGCCGGGTACGGGTATTTTTTTTAAACGCGGGTATGAAAACGAGTACTATAGGACCCTACCCAGACCCTACCCATTGCCATCCCTACTCCCAATCAATAATTATAACCTCGATAGTAATCAATATTGGTTCATGTTATTGTTTCTCTACAATTTTTTAAATAATTAATTTAAGAAGAAAAAGTTAAGGAGTACTTTAAAGAGAAAATAATTTCTACATTAACAGTGTAAATAATTTTTACATCGGTGTATAATAACAATTGTCAAATATGATAAGTTTATTTACTTTATAATAAATATTTTAAAATTTATATTTATCGTAAAATTTGATTGGTTTACAGTAGAAAATCTTTTACTCTGATAGTATATAAAAATTAAACTCTACTTTAAAATTTTATTTGACAATGAAATAAAATTTTAATAAAAGTATTCAATTGCTTACAAGTTTTAAAAACATAATTTATCACACTTTACAAACATTTTCTTACTTTCTAAATATAAAATAATTATCTTTTAAAATATAGTATAATAAATTAATATTTATATTGTTATTCAACATCTCAAAAGTACTCATTAGCATATCTTATATTTTAATTATGGGCATCTATCTATATAATTCAAAACTATTTTAGATTGTTATTCAAACATTTTTCTATAGATGTACAAATTTTGAAAGGTAAAACATCATTCGGTCTCTAAAAGTGTATAACATTATCACATTAGTCTTTGAAAATAAAAAAAATTCAACAAAGGTCTTTGAAAGTGAAACCTGCCAAATTCTGTAGTTCAAAATTAAAAAAGTCGTGTGACTTGGTAATAAAATTAGTTAACATATGTTAAAGGAATAAAATGACAATAAATAATTAAGTTTAGGAACTTAAATGAAACAACTAGAAATTTCAAGAACTTAATTTAAATTTTCTCAGTTTCAGAGACTAATGTAATAATGTTTTACCCTTTTAGGGACCCAAATTATATTTCACCCAATCTTAAATAACTAATTTATCTTAAATATTTCAAAGTATTAAAAAATGATTTTTGTCCTCCTAAAGATAACCATCTTTTACTTTTCCATTTTATTTAAGATACTACTTTTCTAAATTTTGGCACAATACAAAACTAGATAAAAGAGGCTTCTCACACATTCAATTGAATCCCATTCATTCATATTTGCTGGAGTACAAGTATGAATGTGAAGTCCCATATTCGATAAAAATGGGCAAATTAAGCAACATATAAGTGAGGAAGACCCCCACAAACCAAATACTTTAAGGTTTTGAATTGAATGTGGTGTTAAGTTCACTTGTGTGGTTTGCTCGTGGTCCATTAGTGAAGATCCCCTTAGTGTTTTATCCCCCTCGGTTTCCAACAATTGGTATCAGAGTTGATGATTCGACTAAGTGACTAGCTTGGACGAGTATAATGGAATTGGCGGTGGATCTAGGCATGTGTGGTTTCCCTATATTGAAAGTCTTCCTGGTGGTGGATCCATATATGGAGATCGAAAGTGTTCCTAGTAACTTGGAGGTCAGGCGACGTGTCTCGTTGCCATGAGCTAATGGTGGAAAGGCGGTGCAAGTATCTAGAGCATGTTGGCAGCAATGGATAAGCTCTAAGGGCCTAACCAGGAAGAGCATATTGGCAGCCACAATTAAGCTCTAATTAAGGGCCACTATTGAATACTCATAGATTGAAAAAGACTTCCGCTTGGGATGGAGTTACCATGTGGAAGAGACTCACACTTGAGGGGAAGATTGTTGGAGTATAAGTGTGAATGTGAAGTCTCACATTGGATAGGAAGGTCAAGTTGAACAACATATAAGTGAGGAAGACCCACAAACCTAATGCCTTAAGGTTTTGGATTAAAGGTTGTATCAAGCTCGCTTTGGTGGTTTGTTCGTTGACTTATTAGTTAAGATCTCCCCGATGTTTTATCCCCTTAAGTTTCCTAACAATATCATTATACATCTACAAATTTTCTTTGTTCTCTTGCATCAGAGTTTCTCTCTAAATGTATACTTTTATGTCGTAGACAAAAAAAAAGTAAAGAAAGAAAAAACAGAGAATTTAATAAGTCAATCTCCTTAAAAAATCTCCACCATTATCAGAATTTGCATAGCCAACAAGACCATTGTCAATTCCATAAGAACCATAAACTAAATAAAAGTTTCTTGCACCTTTCAAATATTGCATAATCCACTTCACGAATCACGACCTCCTAATTATTTTAATTTTTCATGTTTAAGAAACCAAAATCCATATTCTCAGTAAATAAGACATTGATTTATAAAGTTAAAATAAATTTATAATGATCATGTCCTCATTTAAGAGTTAAGAATTTTTGTCATCTAAAAATTATTTTTTAACCGAGTTTCATTTCTAAATAAATTTACAATTAGCTTTTAGTGAAATGAATCTATTTCTAACCAAACATTGATATATAACCAATTTAAACTTTGAAGAAATGGAAACTAAAATATTTATAACATAAGCTAGTATTGTACAAGATAAATATTTTTTATATAATTAAAATTTATAATAAATATATTTTTAATATATAAATTATATCATAATTAAATTTTGTAATTAATAAATATTTTTAACATATAAAAGATATTTTAATTTTATATTTTCTATAAAGTATTTATATTGTGATATAATATTATTTTTAACTATTGATATTTTTTTTAAAAAATATTAAAATTTGTATCAGAAAAGAATAAAAAAAATATTAAAATTCAATTTAAAAATAAAGATAAAAGATAGATGAAAAGAAATAAGCAGTTAAAAAAATGAAGCATATGGATAGTAGTTAAATCAAATTAAATTTGAAATTAAAATTAAGAAGTATATTTGAAAGAAATAAAAAATAAAAAATTAAATTAAATGTTACATATATGATATTGGCATAAAAATGTGACTTAATGAGAGTGATAATAATTCTTAGAAACGCTCTTATTTAAGAAAACATTTATAAAAATATTTTTGTTGAAGAACAACTCTTAAAAACGCTTTTCATTCAAGATGAAAATTCAAATTTATGATATAGAAATGGAGAGTGCATCCAAAAATGTGTGTTAGAGAATATGTTATTATCATTTCTTAATTGAAAAAAAAAAAAAAGAGTTTTACATGTAAATCTTGTCTCACAATTTGTTGTAATTTTTCTTTTATAATGTCTCACAGATCACAATTTGTTGCTATGCTGCAAATGTGTCTTCAATGTAATATCAGTAAATTATCTATGCTACAAGTAGGCATTGACAAATTTTATATTCACCAGCACCTTTATGTAGTGTTTGATAGAGTGGAATGAAATAAAATAAAAGTGAATTGAGATGAAAGTTTTGAATGAAAGTAAAGTGTAAAAATGTGGGTCTCACCATTTTATATTGTTCATTTCACTCATTTTCTACTTTTTTTCATCGCAAACAAACGTAGCATTAGCCATGGGGGCACTTGCTCAGTGACAAGGCAATGATGGAATTCGTTAATTGAGACCTATTGGATGTTGGTTTGGGGGGTTAATATCCTCTTCTGTAACATATTTACTGGACGAGACATTAGCCATTAAAATTATTTAATTGATTTTATTAAAAATATTATAAAGTAAATGTTTAAAAATTTAGAATGAGTGAGATTCATTTAATAAACATTCTCATGTTAAATCTCAATGGAGAGAACCCTCCGGGTTGGCTTGGAGATGCCCGATAGTTGATTGGTCTGGATTATAAAAATTTAAGCTCAAACTTATTTTAGCTCCCTCTACCCAACCCAAGCTGTAATTGTTCTTACAGCTGCCAAATTTTTGTTTTACTACTTAAGTAGTTCGAACAAAATTACGTGTTCACATAGTGTAATATATATATATTTTTTTTTTATAAAAACGAAAGGTTGTGTAAATGTTAAAACATAAAGAGGGTTTTATAAAAGAAGTACAAAATATATATATAAAAAAAAGAGTAATTTGTTTGTTTTATTACTAGGAGAAAAACAAGATTCCAGGATTTTATTTTATTTTTTCCATTTCTCCCCATGGAAGATATCCCGGGTTACATCAATTCGAATAGCAATAACTCGATGGTTCACACAATTGTCCTTAAATTAATCTATTTTGAAGCATTAACCCTCTCATAGCGTGCTTTGTGGAAGGCAAAAAGGCGGTCTCTAGGAGGAAGGACTGCTTTGACAACAGGGTGGTTGATGAATTCTTGGCTCCATTTGTAGAGTTTAGGAAATTTCTCACTGGTAAATAACTGCAACCCTGCTATTTCTTGAAGAATAGGGACCCAATAGGCAATGAAAACAGCAACTATGTCCACAATCCCAAACTCCTCTCCTCCAAAGAACTTCTTGTCCTTCAGCTCATTCTCTAGAATCTGGAAAGCCTCAGACATTTCCTCAACATCCTTCTCACGCTCACCAGCCCTGAAAACATTCCATCTAGGACCCACAATCTGATTTCACAAATCACATTATTTGTTAGTAATTATTTTATAAAATAATTAGCACAAACAAAATTTAGATTGAGTCACATAGAAAACAAATATGGTACAAAATCCCCCCCCTCCCCAAATAATAATAAATAAAAATACTCCCAAAATCTTATACGATTCCAAAAAGTTAATTTTCAAATCATAACAATATATATGGTAGTTCTTAAGTGAGTCATTAATATGATTTTAGACAAAGTTGATACAATTAATATATGAAATTAAATTCATGGTTGGTCGTTGACTATTGAGTTCTCTAACATATACATTCGAAGATTTCACATATAGATGTCATGAAAGGTGATGTTTTGGGGGGATAAATCAGCACAAAGCAAGAAAAGAAGAAATGTTGAGTTACCTTGTCATCAATGAATTTGGACCAGAAACGAGCCAAGGCTCTTTGGTAAGGATCAGAAGGCAAGATGGGGTTGTTCTTCCATTTCTCATTAATGTACTCAAGAATCACAAGAGACTCTGCTATGGGATTCTCACTGTTAACAAACAATGGAACCTTCTTGTGAACTGGGTTGAATTTGAGAAGCAGATTACTCTTGTTGGCCAAATTTTCTTCCACAAATTTGTATGCAACCCCCTTCAACTTGAGGGCAATCTTCACCCTGCACACAATTGAGCTTCCGTTAGCTCCGAAAAGCATCACCTGTGGCTCTTCTTGATTTGCAGCCATTGTTTGTAGCACTTCAAAACTTCACTCAAAACTATCTGATGGATGGATTCCTAAGGTCTTCTCCTTTTATAGAGCCAGGATTGTTATTCAACACACACGATCAATTAGAAAAGATATATTGTGTTTCTTTACATGGTATGGATATATTTTTTTTTATCAGCTTACATGGTATGGGTATAGTATTATAGTAAGGGTATAAAAAATAAAAAGGTAAATTGTGAATGCGGAGAGATTACACATGAGGGGGATCTACAAAAGAATGAAGAATCCATCACTATCAAGAATACTCTGAGTACACAAATGTGGAGTAAAATTATGTAAAAGATTCCGTAAGCGATGTACACAAGAGAAGGGTGTATACAAGACAATTGGATTATAGTCCTCTTGATATGCATATAAATAAATTTCCTTATATACTTTAAATGATTAATTAAAATTTACTAATTATTGTACCATTCAATCAAGGAATTTTACGAAAAGATTAATGATATTATATATTTTACTAAAATTTAATTTTTAATTTACTATCTACCATAAATCACTCTGTTCAAGAAGGAATTAAAAAAAAGTGAGAAATATTATATTCGGTAAAACTAGTTGTAAGCTAGTAGCTGAAAACTTTTAAGCTAGCTTATTAAATCATAGGTGTTTAGTAAGGCTGTGTTTGGCAAAACTAGCTGAAAAGCTAGTTGAAAACTAAAAAACTAACTGAAAACTGAAAAGCTAGCTGGTAACTCAAAGCTGTCAAACTAGCTTATTAAATCATAAGTGTTCGGTAAAAATTACTTGTTGAAGTAGTTGAAAAATGTAAAATGACATAAATGGATCTATTTATATGGTATTTATATAAATTTCAATTTTATTTTATGGATAAAAAAATATTTTGAGGTGTTATAATTTTAGTTTTTAATTAATTTTAAACTCTT
Organism: Pueraria montana var. lobata; assembly: GCA_026413185.1. Lineage (NCBI taxonomy): Eukaryota > Viridiplantae > Streptophyta > Magnoliopsida > Fabales > Fabaceae > Pueraria > Pueraria montana. The sequence continues at coordinate 73,323,345 of CM048650.1, read as the reverse complement.
GTAATTTTTTATTTGTAGATAAATTATTTTAATTACATTTTAAATTTTAATTAATACATTTTTTCATATTATGTATTCTACTATTAATCTTATACTATATCTTAAAATATATTTAATCAAGTTTAAAATAAAGTTAAAAAAATACACTTAAGTAGACATTATACTTTTATTATGTTAATTAGCATAATAGTTAAAATAAATCGTCTAATATAAAATTATTCAAAAAAATAATAGAAAAATAAAATAATCTAACATTTATCATTGTCAATTTCAGTGGGTAATAAGGAAATTTAATAAATATTTTAAGGATAAAAAAAAATATATAAAAAGCTAGAAGTTGACATTTAAAAAAATGCTATTTCAAATAGCCTTTCCAAAAACATTGGAAGCTACCAAAAAAGCCCGTTTATAAAACAATCAACCAAGCTTTTCATCTAATAAAAAAAAGCTAGAAATTATCTGAAATAACTTGCCGAACATAGGATTAAGGGTGTAAGTGGGTCGTGCTCGACCCATGAATCTGCCTAGCCCAATTATAATAAGATTGAATAATGAATTTATGAGTTTCAAGACCAATAAACCCAACTCAATCTGACTAAACGATAATAATAAAAAAAAAATAGTACTTATTCTGGTTAGTAATTATTTGCATAACATATTGTTAGCTAATTATAAGAAACAATATTGAAGCAATAATAATTTGAATCACCAAGTGCTATCTACTTGTTCCATAACATAGTTTGATTACGCCATGATAATTGCCTTATATTCCTACATTTTGTAGTAATTTAAGAACAATTATTTGATATTTCCATGCTTTTGAGCTTTGTTTATCTTCAATTTAGTTCAGTTTTAATAAAAGTTTAGTTTAGTTAGGAATTTCTAGTTTAATTTTACCCTTTTATGCTTGATCTTGGGTTGTTTTCTTGTGTTTTTAGGAACTTTGTTGAAGCTTGGAGTAAGCGTTGGAGATGTTCCAAGAGATATTTGATGCGTTAAAGATCATTTGGGTTAAAGTTTAGAGCTTTGGAAGTCTTGCGGAGGCAAAAGAAGTTTTTTGGAAGTCCTGAGAGCTTTACACATATGTGCAAACCAAATCACATGCATATGCAAGTTTTAAAATTTTTAAAATTTTAAGTCAGAGAGTTTGCACACCTGTACACTCTGGGTGCACACCTATGCATCGACACTTGTGAGAAGAAACTCCATGTTTCTGTTTTATTCTCTTTTGGGCTTGAACCCTTATTGGCTCATAACTTTAAATAGGGATTTTTTGTTCTAGCCTAAGGTTCCAAAAATTTTGTATGTGAAAGAAACAAGAGATCCGAGACGTGGGCTTAATGTGTTTGGATTCATCTCCCATTGTTCCTCCATCCATTGCTTCTTCCCCATGGCTATGCAGAGGCGTGTCTAGAAATTTTGAGACCTTAGGCGAAACTTTTATAGAAATATAATATAATATAAATTATTTTTTTTATATGAATCTTCTAACTTTTGTAAGACTATTATTTTCGATATTATCTATATGTAATTGATTTATCACTTTTTCATCAATTAAACTTGTATCAATTTTTATGAATAGTAACAAATCGATCAAAGTACCACGTTAAGATTAAATATTTTAACTTTTCTCTTTTTCTTTAATTTTTCAAAATCAATTTCATAATTTTTTTTCAATTACTATCACTACAATTATAAGAATATAATAAAATAAAAGGCAACAAAAGAATTTAAATAAAATAACTTTGCAAAGTAAATAAACAATAAGAAAATGATAGAACTTCCTGTAAAAAAAAAAAAGAGAAGAAAATGATAGAACTGAAACAAATACAATTAATTGTATCCGTTCAATTGCAATTTTATAGACACGTTTTTCATCTAAAAAAATTATAGGCACATTAAAACGGCTTTTGATTTTCTCAATAAATTTTTGCACTGAAATAATTACGGTACTATCTTTTTTTTTAATCAGTGATCGTAGTACTATCTAAAACCAAAAAGTAACTGATAAAAAAAAAGTAATATCCAATCATAACAGTTATTAGCTTTTGATCTAATTTACAATCATATATATGATACTAAGGCTAAAGCTACGACCAATAATAATTAATAGCCAATAATAATTAATAGTTAAGAATAATAGCTAATTATGAATTACATTAAATGTATGCTAACAATTGAAAAAAATATGGGCCTAAGGCCACCGCCTAACTCGCCTTGCCACTTCCACAGCCCTGTGGCTATGAGTAACTAAGTTCATCCTTCGTTGGGGTTTAATGTAATCGAATCTACTTTTATGTAATTACTCTTTTATTATTCAATAAAGAATTGTTATTGCTTCTCTTCTATGATTAATGCTTGTTTTTGGCTTTGTCACCCGATTGCATGATTCTCTTTATTCAATTATAATTGGAAAATTTGATTGAATTGCGAACTGTGTAACACCCCGTTACATTAGACATAATCCACAACACTAATGTTTTTATTTATTTTAGTTATTAAAAAAATGAGGATAAATTTTTCCGCGTTTAAATAAACATTCATAAAGCATATTTATCATACAGAAAATATTTTTTAAAGAACCATGATCTTCTTTTAAATAAAAATGTTCATATCACAAAATAAATGCAGAGAAATTATGTACTAGCTAATCTCAACCCATACATCAAATAATCCTAATCAGAGCAGTACACAATTTCTACCCAAAAACAGGAATGAATAAAACTAGCCTTTAAGTCTTGTATCTTCTCGTCAGTCTCCGCAATCTCTGGAATAACCGTGTCCGCAGGAGAGCTCGATCGTTGGGCATGACCATCATCTTCACGTATCTAATCAACAAGTACATACACAACAAGAAAGAGAAAGGAGTGAGACTTGATTCTAATATATATATATATATATATATATATATATATATATATATATATATATATATATATATTACTAACGGTATAAACTATCGTTTGGATAATAGCGGGGGAACCTAATATTCAACTAGTCATAACGTCCCAATTCCTATCGACTCAAACCTCTAGACGCAGTATGGATCCATACTCCCCGATTGGAAGTGATTGGGAGTACATACACCTCAACCCATGGCAGAACCTTCATCTTCCACAGATGAATTCAAATTATCTCAATTAAGGACATCCACAGTCCTATATACTCAGGACATCCACAGTCCTATATAACTCAGGCGTACTCTCGCACTAATCAATGGAATGCTGAGCAGTTGTTGGGGTTGCCAAGCTTGGTCAGATGAAGTCCCCGACACAGGATGCTCCCCTGGCCTTTAGTTACTTCATCACTCGACACCGTACCCCCTAGACTTCCGTCAGTGAGTCCCTGCCTTTCATTCCTCAGCTTGCCAGGCTGTGTCTTCCACAATAGGCAACATGCCGCTGCATGCTCCTCTTTTAACAGTACTCACAATTTACTTATTAACCTTTGGTCTCAATCACTGAGCATCAACATAAGGTAATAATATTTCTGTCCCTCAGATAGACAAACAGTATAACCAATATACGATCAAACAGTGCATCACCATTCACCGTATCACATCTAACATCACTGGTCTCATTCAATTAGCACCAGTACAGGGTAACAACACTTTTGTCTTACAAACAGATAAACAACACTGCCAGAATACAATCATCATATCCTGTCAACACATCAAATTCATCATATCATGCATCGCATCACATCAAGGCATCTTATCACGTATTAAGTATCTAACATAAATATTTATATAATATCACAAGGCATTTAAGCAAGACATTAGATACTTAATTTTTTTACTTTTCTAATCATTAATCTAATAATTAACTAATATTTAACAAATAACTATTTGTATTACAATCTTATTTAAAACTTATCAAGTTAAATTTATTTGTTTTATCCTTTTCTTTGTCTAATTCCTTAACTTAAAGTGTTAAAAAGAAATAATTTTCTAACTTGTTATAAATAAAATATTTCAAACATAAATAAATTCTAATATTGGAAAATTCCTTTCTGATATGTAAGATCAGGTTAGACTGCAACCATAGAGCATACTCCGAATTTTCTCTAAATTTTATTCTAAAAAACTTTGTATATTTAAGAAAACATTTTTCTTCCAAAAATAAATTTACAAACACTTTCTATTCTAACTTTACATTTATTTAAAATCGTAGTCACTCTTTTTCCTTCAAAACCCGTGAGTAATTAGAAATAAAACCAAATTTGTGTCAAAACCCTTAAGTGATGAAATTTAGTGTTAAAATTATCATCACAAAAACTAACCATTTTACTTTCCTTTTTCCTTGCCAAGCCCGAGACCAATTTTGATAATAAAAATAATCAATTCCAGATTTTTCTTCTCATACTTAGAAAATAATTTGAGATTGGATAATTTTCAAAATTTGTTGAATAAGAATTTCTTGGAATTGGCTTAAAAGTCGAAACTATCATACCTAAAGTAAAGCTTCAGGATTCAATTTTTGCTCTTCATCAATTTTAAGAAAACATTACTCTAGCATGTATAAAGCAAAGCTTGCAGTAACTTCATTATATTAAAACATTTATTTGTAAAGTTCATTAAAATTTTCCTAACCCACTACTTCTCTTTGTTTAAAACTGATTTGTACACACAAAAGCCTTCACAATCCCTTGTTAACACTTTGAAACAAGTATAAGAAAAATGAAACATCATTCTCCCTTATTCCCTCAACATCACCGTACACACACACACAGAGGAGTTGAAAATTTCAATTTTTATTTGAATGAGGATTTGCACCATCTTAACCAATTTATTTTAATTGATTGGATTTTCAAATTCAAATTGAAAACAAAATCCCTTTCTTTTTGGGTGCCAAAGCCGTAGCTTATTTGGGTTTAAAAGAAAAGAGAAATCAAAATTTTAAGGTGTAAATCCAAATCAACAGAGATCAGTGAAATAAATTTGAGAGGTTAGAACTTAAAATCATAACAAAAATTGAACATAGTCTCCTCTAAAAGAGGGACACTTGCAGCAGCCATTAACAGTACCAGAAACCATTCAAAATGAAATTGAAACAAGGATATAGGTAGAGGATTAAGGGAATACCAGAAAATTCAAAAGCATAAAAATACAAAATAAGAAAAATAACAAGAACAGATAAAATATTACTGAATCAAGACCTCACTCGCCCCTTACCAAGAGAGTGATTTTCGCCAGCAAGGAGGAAGAAGATGAACAGTGCTCCTCTTCGGTATTGGGTGCCTTTAGAAGTGATGATTCTCCAAGCTCCCAAGCTTCATCAATGGAGTTTTTAGAAGAAAGAGGGAGGAAGAAAAATTGAAGAAGAAGAAGAATAATAATGAAAACAGAGAGTTGGGAAGAGAAAGTGGTTTGTTGAGAGAGTGATGAGCATGGTGCTCCCCGTGAGAAATGGAAAGAGAATAGTGAAGAGAAATTGGTTGAGAAAGCTTCTTTTATAGATTTTATTTTTTTATTTTTATTATTATTATTATTATTATTATTATTATTATTATTATTATTATTATTATTATTATTTTTGAAATAGTTGTGAGTGAGTTGTTGAGAGGCACGTGAGAGAGAGTTTCATCTGCTACGTGAGGGAGAATTTTTGGTAGATAAAAATTTACGTTTTCTTATACTATCAGTATAAATTTATACGCTCAATTTTTAATTTTTTTTATCAAACAATTTTATTTTTAATTGAAACTTTTTAATAAGCTTAATTTATGTCCATTATTAATTATCATAACTAAAAATTAAATTTTTATAATTATTTTTAAATAATTCACAGTAATTTCGATTTAGATCTATAAATTTTCAAACATTACTAGAAATTATATTTTTATATGTATGACTTAAAAATGAACTGACTTTATCAATTTCATCAAGTTTTGATATTAATCCTATACTGACTTACCTAAACAGTCTACTTAGAGCGTTTACGAATTCTCCGTGATTTTTAAGTACTGTTCATTATACTTGTTCACTCCGAAATTGTAAATTGAGTTAAAATTACTTTTTGTACCCATTTTTTTACTGTTTGCATCATTTTTATTGATTTTGTATTATTGTTTCAATTGAGTAAAAATTCAACGTCTTGGATATTCATACCTATAAAACATATTTAAACCTATAAAACATTATTTTAAGTTCAAATAATCATTTCATAATTATTTGAGACTTATCTTCAAGTTTGTCACAAACATTGATTATCCAGCATAATTGTCGTTCTAATAGTTATTTCAGATTTTCATCTGGAATAATTATTAAAATTTTCCATTATATAGAATATAAAATATCAGTTACAATAATGTGATTTAATATTTTATTATCCTATTTAGGCTTATCAATTCTCAAAAACACAATTAAGAATATACAAACAATTAATTACGGAAAGCGAAAATGGGGGTGTTACAAACTGAAGGGAGCATCCAATAATTTTATGCCCAGGGATAGGATAAAAACGATTGGGCATCACTAAAACCCTTATTCCTAATGCAAGTATTTTGATTACACTATTTAAGGGATTGATAGTGGAATCAAAGGACTTAGGTTCTCTCGCTTAAGAAATTAAGGTTTGAATAAATTTGTGGGTTGATGATAACAAAAATTTATTTGAATAAGAAAATTAGTTATTGCATGTTAGGATGATTTGATGAAGTTAAACCTCGACGAACTTTTTTCATTGATTTAAATCCTGTTTCCTACGCATACTAAGTGTTCGACAAAATTCTCAAACCAAATTTCTTCCTTTAAACTCTTTACTTTTATGCATGTCTTTAATTTTGGTTACTCAATTACTCTTAAATTTCGTAGTCTATAAATTATACTTTTAAATACCCAATTATCGTACAAGTCCCTGTGGAGACGACTTTTCTCACTATTTTGTTACTTGCACGATTTGGTACACTTGCCAAAATCTCAACACACTCGAAAAATAATAATTTTATAATTTTTTTTATTTTCTGAATTGTTAGAATATTTTTTAATTACTTAACCTAATTACCCAACCCAATTAAGGTCATGTTGGGTTGGATTGTTAACGCTCTAGTTGTGAGGAAAAGAAATTGGGTGAATAGAAATAGAAAAAAAATAATTTGAAAAAAGAAAAATAAAGTAGAAATACAATTGAATGTTGAATTGTTTGATTTAAGAGAAATAAAGTGAAAATAAAATGGTAAAGTTGTTTGATTTGAATGAAATGACAAAATAGAATTTAATAAACATATAAAAATTACTCTTACACCCTTTGCGACTAACAGCAGACAAAACAAGGGTAGAATGATCATTATTGCCTCTCCTTACACATGGTTACATGTTGAGTTTTTTTACCTAGGAGAGAGAAGCTACTTTGTAAAACCCATGTGTTTTTAATTTATTTCTACCTTCAATCATCTTCACCAAATAGACTCACATATTTTGTCTTTGCCTCCTCCCTCTAAATCACCTTCAGTGAACAAACAAAGCGTAAAAGAAAAGGTAAATTCAATCAACCTAATTATTTTTAATTAGATTAAGTTATAAATTAGACTAAACTCAACCCAATACTAATACTCCTAAATAAGATTATGCACATTGAAGGATTTAATAAAGGAAGACAAAAGCTCCTCACTACAAAAATTATATCGAAGAAAAAAAATTTCTTTATTAACTGAAATGGCCAACATGGAAACAAGATGCTAGGATTCTTTTTTCCTGGGAGATATCCTAATATCCCAGGTTACTAAATTACACATAGCAATAACTCAATGAGAGATAAGTAGTTCACACAATTATTCTTAAATCAATCTATTTTGAAGCAGAAAGGCTTTCATAGCGGGCTTTGAAGATGGCAAAAAGTGGGTCTCTAGGAGGAAGGACGTCTTTGACAACAGGGTGGTTGATGAACTCTTGGCTCCATTTGTAGAGTTTAGGAAATTTCTCACTGGTGAATAGCTGCAACCCTGCTATTTCTTGAACAATTGGGATCCAAAATGCTATGAAGACAGCAGCAATATCTACCAACCCAAATTCCTCTCCTCCAAAAAACTTATTGTCCTTTAGCTCATTCTCAAGAAACTGCAGAGCCCTCCAACGATTCTTCAACATTATTCTCACGCTCTTTCTCATCAACCGTGAAAACAGATTTCCATGCAGCACCCACAATCTGATTTTACAAATCATAATATTTATTAGTAATTAGAAAATAATTAGGACGAACAGAATTTAGATTGAGTTATGTAGAAACAAATATGGCACAGAATTCCCTCCCCCCCCCCCCCCCCCCCCCCCAAAATAAAAATAAAAATAAAAAATTTCTCCCAAAATCATATATGAAGGTCTTCAAATCATAATAATTTTAGGTAGTTCTTAAGAAAATCACTAATATGATTTTAGACAAAATTGATACAATTAATGAATGAAATTAATTAAAAAAAATCTTGGTTGGCTGTTGATTATTGAGTTTTCTAACATATTCAAAGATTTCACGTTTAGATGTCATGAAAGGTGTTGTTTTGGGGATAAATCGGCACAAAGCATGAAAAAAGGATTTTTGAAAGGTTGAGTTACCTTGTCATCAATGAATTTGGACCAGAAACGAGCCAAGGCTCTTTGGTAAGGATCAGAAGGCAAGATGGGGTTGTTCTTCCATGTCTCATCAATGTACTCAAGAATCACAAGAGACTCTGCTATGGGCTTCTCATTGTGAACAAACACCGGAACCTTCTTGTGAACTGGGTTGTATTTCAGAAGCAGATCACTCTTGTTCGCCAAATTTTCTTCCAAATATTTATATTCAATTCCCTTCAACTTGAGGGCAATCTGGACCCTACTCACAAATGGGCTTCCAACAACTCCCAAAAGCTTCACATCTTCCTGATTAGCTGCCATTGTTTGTAGCACTTCTAACCTTTAAACAGAACAGGTATAACTGGTAAATTGTTTCTTTGTTTGTGATTGATTCCTAAGGTATTCTCCTTTTATAGAGCCAGGAATCAGGACTAGTACTCGGTGGATACGTGATCAATTAGAAAAGATATAGTATATTATATATATTGTATTCATTACATAGTATGGTAGGGTCAATAGTGGGGACGGTAAGAAAAAATTGGTAAAGTGCTGCCGCACATTAATGTAGAAGGTGCCGCGTAATTAGTTGATTGCTGTGTATGAATGCGTTGCGGAGACATTACACATGAGAAGGATCTAGAAAAAAGAAACCTTCCCTATCAAGAAGATTCCTCGGAGTACACAAAAGGGGGAGGGGGGGAAATGATGTAAGAGATTACGTATTGAGGAAACCTTCCTAGTCAAAATGATTCTTTGTACATATATGTGGAAAAAAAAATATGATGTAAAGAGATTATGTAATTTTTATTTAATACAATTGAACTGTAGTATATTAATGCTTTGGATGATAAAAAGATTTTAGGCTTAATCGTTAAAATGTCCTCTAAATTATTTTAAAATGTTTAATTAGGTCATTCTATTTTTAAAAAATTTCAATCAAATCTTTTAATTTTTAAAAATATTTCAATATATCATGCCCTCCTTTCCATGTAATTGAATTTGACACTGTTGGTGTGAAAATCTATTGACTGATCAGTCGTCGTGTCGGCTGATTACCAATGAGTGATTCCCTTATAGGCGACTGACTAAAGGAAGGAAGAGATTATGTTCCTTGATTGGGTTCCTAGCCCACTCCAAAGAGCTTCCAAGTAGTCGTTGAACTTAGAGATGCCAAAAAAATCCGCACCCATGGATATCCGCGGATAAAACCCGCATCAGATAATAAATGGGAATCTTTAACGGGTACCTTGGGTAATGGGTACGGATATTTTCACTACCCATTTGTTAACGGGCGGGGATGGGTATCATGGTACCCGTATCCGCGGATACCTGTTACCCCGTTAATATTAAAATACTTAAATATTCTTTATATATATTTTTGTTTGTACTTATGTTTTGAAGTATAATTTTAAGTGGACTTATATTTTAGTGTTGTTTTATTTTAGTTTATACTTTAGAGAATATTTTTTAGATAATTTTGTTTGGAGCTCACAAAATAAAATTTTTATTTATTCATTTTTATTTTTTAAGAATTATCCATGAATATTTTTAACTGTGTAGAATATTCGAATAATTTTTGTTGCAAATATTAAAATTATTTTTTAAAGAGAAAACATTAGAATAAATAAAAATTATAATAAAAGTGTTTTCAAAAATATTTTTAATTTTTTTAATTTTTTAATTTTTTTTAAATGTCCACGGATATGCGCACGGATACCCACAGATATTTAAAAAATCCGCGGGTAGTTGCTTAACGGGTACCCGCGCGGGTAACGGTCAGGCACGGGGCAGATATTTACCTTGTGAGGCGGGCAACGAGTGACTACTACCCGTACCCTCCCACACTTGTTGCCATCCCTAGTTGAATTGAAGTTTCTATTACTATGCTACTCCTATGAAATTTGCGGTAAAGGAAAGCTATAAATGGCTGAAAGATAAAGGAAAGCTGTAAATAAAGCGATAAATGAAAGATAAATGGCTGGTAAAGATAAGTTTTTGATTGATTTCGTTCAGGCCCTGTTTACATAATGTTCCCTGTTATTTATAATGTTTTCTAAGCAAGCATCAGCTGTTTACAAGGCACGTGTTTTCTAATAACTACCCACTATCCTAGATCTAATAACTTCCTGTGCTGCTGACTTCTGTTGATGCTATGGTTCCATGTTCCTTAAAACTGTTACAAACAAACAACTGATATTTTTCACTAACCACTTCTTCTATTTTTTAGGAAATCATGAATTCATATTCATTTAGCCTTCAAAAAACTGCTTGCAACTGCCTTCCACATTCAAATATTCCTTCCAACTCGGTCTTCCACAAAATAGGTCTAATTCAACTCTATTGCGTTAGCCGACAGAAAATAGCCGTTAGTTGTTAGCCGACAGAAAATAGCCGTTAGCCATCAGAAATGATTCTTTTAGTTGTTAGCCATTAGAAAACGGCTATTTTAATGGCAATCGTCTTAGCACTGTGGCAAGCTATAATTCATTGAGTCATATTAGTCAACGCCCATCGACTGAATTACCCGTTAGCCGACAATAAACGATTAGCCTCAATAGCAAACATTTTTAGCGCCAACAGACGCTATTACTGATGCAAATCCAAAGGTTCAATTTGGTCCCTCTATATATTTATTTGTTTCAATTTGATCCTTCTATCATCAAAAAGTTTAATTTAGTCCCTCTATTATTAAAAAAATTCAATTTGACCACTCATTTTTCAAAATCATCCCAATCTTGCTCTTTCTATTTATTTGAAATTAATGTCGTTACTGTCCGGGATAGATCCAAGAGGGAGTATACTCTAATATATAATGTAAACTGCTAACTCTGAGCTTCGCACGTAGACGTGACGTAATCCTTACATCATTTCTAAGCCATTGACGAATGATGATGAAGTGTGTTTGGATGAGTATCAACAAAATTAAATTTAAATGAAATTGATTTTGTAAAATTAATTTTAGTTAAAATTGATTTTGAAGTATTTGATTTTATGTTTGGATGTTTTTATTATAAAACCAAGTTAACAGTAAAAAAATTTATTCAACGCAAAAATTACCTAAAGTTGCTTTAACTTGTAATCAATTATGAACTCAAAATTAATTTCTCAATGTGAAACCAAACATCTATAAATTTACCTAAAATTATGTTAACTATTATTTCAACGTGATTTTTGAAAATCCAACATGAAATCAAATACACACGAGTTTTCTCGACTTTGAAGGCAGCTTTTTTTTTTTTTCCTAATTACTCTCATATGTGATATCTAATATCATCTATTTAAATCTGGATTAATTAATTTTTGGGAAATTGTATTTTTTACAAAAAATTGTATACTAATAGAAATGTAAAGAAAATAGAAAAAGTTTGTGATAAGATAATTAACTAGTGAAAAAGATTAAAAGAATAGTATTAGAAGAAGTGTTATATATAATAAGTTAAAATGATCTCTTAGAGAAGTTTTATGAGAGAACTTTTACAAGTTAGCTTAGACATAAGCTAAATTTAGTTTATGTAGAAGCTCATTTTTCTTTCTTTCTTATTTTCTTCTCCTAAGAGTGATTCTGGATAAGTTTATCCAAACAAGACATATAGAATAACTTAATTATTAATGCTACTTTTTCCACTTTTTTTTAAACTTCTGTATATCAATTAGTCTATCAATCGTTACTATTTCTCTTTATCTTTCACTTCTCATCACATTATACTTATAATTCTTTCTTTCCCTCTTTAGATGTTAATTAGCATTTGATATCCACCAATATTTGTTTTTACTTTTTTTCATATACAGATATAGTTTTTCTATCAAAATGGAGTATTTTCGTTTTAAAGTTACTAAAATAGTGTGTGTGTGTGTGTGTGTGTATATATATATATATATATATGTGTGTGTGTGTGTGTGTGTGTGTGTGTATTTAAAAGAATTTACATGTATGGTGTAAGTTAGACATGTGAATAATCCACTAGAGTTAACCTAGTAATGGGGTTAGGACAGATGTTAGGACAGATAAATGAAATTTTAAGTTCAACTCTTATTGTCACAATTGTACACACACAAAAGAAAAAAACATGTGAAAGTTAACTTTACATTATTTTTACACTTTTTTATGGTTAAAAATGCCACAAAATTTTTTAGTGATAAAAAACTACTAAAAATTGCTTGCACAAAACTAAGGTCGACTTTCACATGTCAAACGTAGTAATGAGTTACTCACAAGCTAGTAATGTCGAGCTTTAAAAAAAATAAAAATCATTTATCACCTTTCATATTTTTTGTAATTGATATATAAGAGTTATTATAAACATACACACTTTTTTTCATCTAATTTTCTTCTTTTTTTTACCATGTCATTTTACCACCTTTCATATCTTTTGTACTTGATGACGTGTCCATTGAATATTAGTCCTGGCCCTATAAAAGAAAACCTTAGGAATTCATCACAGACAGAGAAGCAAGTAATTAACAAGCTATAGTTGTTTGAGTGAAGTTTTGAAGTGCTACAAACAATGGCCACCAATCAGGAAGAGGTGACGCTTTTGGGAGTCGTGGGAAGCCCATTTGTGTGTAGGGTGAAGATTGCCCTCAAGTTGAAGGAAATTGAATACAAATTTTTGGAAGAAAATTTGGCCAACAAGAGTAATCTGCTTCTGAAATACAACCCAGTTCACAAGAAGGTTCCAGTGTTTGTTCACAATGAGAAGCCCATAGCAGAGTCCCTTGTCATTGTTGAATACATTGATGAGACATGGAAACACAACCCCATCTTGCCTCCTGATCCTTACCAGAGAGCCTTGGCTCGTTTCTGGTCCAAGTTCATAGATGACAAGGTAACTCAACTTTTCTTCTTTTCTTGCTTTGTGCTGATTTATATATCCCCAAAACATCACCTTTGAAAAAAACTCTGATTTATGAAATCAGGTTGTGGATGCTGCATGGAAAACTGTTTTCACTGTTGATGAGAAAGAGCGTGAGAAGAATGTTGAACAAACAATTGAGGCTCTGCAGTTTCTTGAGAATGAGCTAAAGGACAAGAAGTTTTTTGGAGGAGAGGAGTTTGGGTTGGTAGATATTGCTGCTGTCTTCATAGCATTTTGGATCCCAATAGTTCAAGAAGTAGCAGGGTTGGATTTATTAAGCAGTGAGAAATTTCCCAAGCTCTACAAGTGGAGCCAAGAATTCATCAACCACCCTGTTGTCAAAGAAGTCCTTCCTCCTAGAGACCCACTTTTTGCCTTCTTCAAAACTATCTTTGAAAGCCTTTCTGCTCCAAAATAGATTTGATGATGTAGTGTGACACTAGAATTTCTAAGGAAAATTGTGGAGTGCTTGTTTGTCATTGAGTTATTGCTTTTGGGATTTCGTTTGAAGGATACTTTGTAATATAGGATTTCTCGAGTCTATGTCAAAGAAATCCAAGGTTGTTCTTGTCTTGACATTTTGCTATTTCGATTAATAAAATTATAAAAGCATCTTTCTATCCTTCAAAGTTGTTACTCCTCATGATTAAGAAACTTGAAGCAAGCAGCACATATCTTATGCAAATTGCAGCTGTAACTCTTGCCATGGAATTAACTGGTTTGGCATCAAGATTTGCACGAGTTGTGATATTTAGACACCCATTATTTACAAACACTCCACTAATATTTTTTATTTCTCTCTATCTCTCTCTTCTGATCACATTATATCATCAATTTTATCAATCACTTATCTCTCATATCTTCTTATCTCTCTCAAGATGTATACACTCTTTGGTGTCCAAGAATCATTTTCCTTTGTGTATTAACTTGTGTTTTTATTATGGAAAATGATTGTTGAGAGAGATAGGGAGAGAGGAAATATAAGGGATTGATTTAATTGGTGATGTAATATGATAAGAAGAGAGAGATAGAGAGAAATTAAAAGTGTTAATGAGGTGTTTGAAATTTTAAGATGTCCAAATATAAGCACTCTTTTATTAGAGGAAGCAAGCTCTTAATTTGGACACTGCACATGGGACAGGACCAAAACCGAAGTGGGTCACTGAAATGGTGCAATCCAAAATGAAATGCAAAAGCTGAACCCCCTGCAATAATTACACAATTTGTCCAATTGGTTTTTGTCCAGAGAACCTTTTAAGATGTGTTTGATTTAACGTTAAGTTAAACGGTCACATATTTCAATGAATTTTTTGTGAAAAGTAAAAATTCGAAGCTTTTGATTTAACAGCTGTTTGGAGGTCTCCCAACGAAAATCAAACAAACACTTAGTCTTTATTTTGGTTACTTTATTGCAAATTAATTTGGACTACGTACTAAACACATGTAACTTTTAGTCCTTTTTTTTTGTTTGGTTACTTTATTGCAAATGACATTAAACGAACAAGTCAGCGCCTTCATGTAAGTTAAGTAGGGTGCCTGCCAAATGTGTTTTGTTGTTGTTGGTCTTTTGTTCTTTGGATAAGTTTTTGGTATTTTTCCTTTTTTTCTCTCTCATGATTTGGTGCTATTAAACACGTTATAGAATCATGTTTTTATAGAAAAACAGTTCGTGTAAGAGATGCAACCATGTTATGTCGTCAATAAAGTCCAACCATGCATGAACAATTAAGAACATTCTTAGTTTTGAGGATTCAATAGAGTTGAAGATGCTCCTAGTCAACTACAAAAAATCCGGTTCCCTATCATGCACTCGTATAAAATGTGTAGGATGTAACGGTGTATATATTAGTGGTTACGGATTTTTAGAGGGAAGTAAAGTCATTTTCTTGTTTGATGTTTTAATCAATTAATCAGTTAATGCTTGATAGTATGTGTGAATATCTATTTTGTTTGAATAAAAACAAAATTATGAAAAAAGGAAAAATTAAAAGAAAAGGAATAAAGATAAATAAAAAAAAATGTTCATTAATCATTTGTTTTAATCAAACCAACTTAAAATTCATGTACAAAGAAAAAAAAACAACTTAAAATTCAAAACTTTCATTTGCTTTTGTTTCTAAAACAATCTAAAACTATTTCCTTTTCTTTCCTTATTTTTATCTTTATCCAAATTTTATTAAAGGCTTAAATACAAATTTAGTATCCTAAAACACGAACTTATAGAAACTAAAAATGAAAAAAAAAATGGAATCTTAGAGGACTAAAATTGAAAAAATGTAAACCTACATAGACTAAAAATGGACACAAAACTTACGGGAATCAAAATTGAAAAAATACCAACTAACAAAGGCTAAAAATGAAAAAATAACTTACAGATCCAAACTTGAAAAAACACAAATTTACATGGACTAAAAATGAATAAAAAAACTTATAGGGATAAAATTGAAATATTGATGTTGACATGGTGACATAAGTGCCAAAAGTTAGAGATAAAATTTGTCAAAAAGTAAAATGTTTTGAGTAAAAAATACAATATTAAGCCAAAACTAATAAAATAAAGACACGTTTATCTCTTGCTTATGTCAGCATACCACGTCAACTATCTGTTAGTCAATTAATGGACAAATGATGAAAGGTAAAATTTTCAAATTTTTAAAAAATTAGAGTAAAATACACCAAATTAATTTTTTTGAGATAAAATTTGCCAAAAAAAAATTAAAATAAAAAGTACAATTAAACCTTTTTATTTTCACTCACACTCTAATAACACACTTTAGTCACCCGCTCACATGTGCATGTTTTGACACACACACCAAAATTCTATCTCATCAGCACACTTTGATTCACAATGTGTTTATCCCCGTTTGTTCACGATCAGATCCTCTGCTATCAAAATGCAACTGCAGGGTCTTGCAGTCAGCATCTAAAGGGTCTATTTTTTTTAACTTAAACTTCTTTTTTTATTTATTGTATATAGTTTTTTTTTTTGTGCGTGGCTAAGATTTGATGCAACTTTCAATAGGATTAATATTTTTTAAGACAATATTTGCTTAATTAAAAATATAATTAATCTTCTTCCTCAATTTTAATGTAATTATATTTTACATGCTATTAAATATTTTAAAAATTGATAATTTTTTAGTGTGCTTGGTATGACTTTTGAGGAGCTTATAAGCTCCTTTGACCAGCTTATAAGCTACTTTGACCAAAATAAACTTGTTTGGTACACGAGCTTATTTTAGTAGCTTATTTTCCATAAGCTGCTTCAAGTAGTTTATTTTCATAAGCTATTTGGAGTAGTTTATGGAAAATAAACTAGCTTATAAGCTACTAGCCTTTTTTTTTCTTCTCAATTTTATCCTCACTAATTTATTTGAAATTCCTTTTTACCCTTTTATTCAATTTAAAAAACCTTTTACTTATTTTAACATTCTTAAAAACACTAGATGACATTTATTTTCTTAGTTATTATGAAATTTGAAATTCTACTATTTTTATTATTTTGTTTAATGTTAAACTATTTATTTTAATGAATTAATACATTATTTTTTTTTATTTAAAATATTTGGTCACTATACAAAAATTGATAAAAAAAAACAAAATTATAAAGAAACAACATTTTTTATTTTTTGTTTTAAAATAATATTATAAATAAAAATTAAATATTAAAAAATGATTTTAAACAATATAAGTTTATTTAATTTAATTATAATTTTTTCAAAAAATAAGGAAAATTTTGATTTAAAGCAATATTAGTTTATTAAATATTTGATTTTAAACAATATGATTAAAATCACTGAATCTTTACTATTATTTTATTTTACAAAATTATTGTCCTACTTTTTAAGATGATAAGTTATTAAAAATAAGTTCAAATATTAAAAATAATAAATATGTCCTTTTACATCATTTGACATTTATCAGTTAATCTTATTAAATATATTTAATTAAATCAGCTAGCTTATATGTTTCCAACTTTTCAGCTCTTAACTTATACTTATAAGCTTCCAACTAACTTATAAGCTTTTAGCTTATCAGTTAGTTTTACCAAACATAGCCTTTTATTTGTGTACATATATTTTTTTAAAATATACTAAATAAAAATATAAAAAATGTAAAATTTAAATGAATCCATGCATCGCATGAATTTAAAATCTAATTATTTTGATAAGTCACTGTATATGTAAAAGGGTCGGTGCAAAGTTCCAATGCTCTACGTATTATTGAAAGTTGAAATTAAGCTAATGTTATCGTAAAAAATATTAACCCTATTTAATGTATATAGTTTATTTTTTGTGGCTTAAAATGTTCAAGTGGAGACCCCTTTGTGTTTTTTCAGCCAAGACCCCTTTGTGTAAATTATTAAAAGTACTTATTTTATTTTATTATTTACAACCGGTCATTTATATTATTGCTGGTGAAAAAAATTAGTTCACGGGTGTGCCAGTTTTTTCCTACTTCAAGCTGGACAGATCCCACTTTGCATAACTACCAAGAAATGATATGTTACGGGATTTGAGTGAATCAAGGCTATATAATGCAATGCCCCTATCTATGCAAATGCTAGCAAGATGTTAATGACTATAATGAAACCAACTCTAGTACCACTCAACTTCATTTTCAATAATAGAGAAATTTTGCCTTATGAGTGTGGTCATGCACTCCATGCATGAAACCAGAGTCTTGTCCATTATCAAGCCAAAAATCTTGTGTGCCAAATTCAAGTCATTGCATGCGGAATACATGTCAATAAGAGAATTGTGAACAGATACACCTGATCATCTTATCACATGAGCATGCATTTGCTTATTCCTTATACTTTACCTGTGTGATCAAAGAAATTGCAGGGATTGCCGTGAACAAATCAGCTCTAAAACCAAACCTGACCTAACCATACAATATGAGCTAATGCTTATCACTTTGCAGAGCTAACACCTAGTGCCTCAGAAACACTTGCTAAATTACAGAGCCTCAAACCAACCAAAATAAATGCTACAAGCCCCCGCACAAAACAAAAAAAAAATTAATTTACAGCAAAAATGACGGGCCTCCAATAAATTCTATAGTAATACTAATATCAGTACCTATCAAAAAACTAAAACAAAACAAATAGAAATCAGTAAACATCATAGGAAAACAAATGATATTTACTCCATAATAATCTTCATTCTGTAAGAAGGTAAAATAAATAAATGCCCTACTTGCAAGTTTGAAAATCAAATCAATATATAGCATCCTACATATGCCCCCTGACTAGGTAGCTGGTTGGAATAAACAACTATTGAGAACATTGGTGACACAAGAGAGTATGGACAGCTACTCCACACCACGTTTCAGGTCTTCTAGCTATGCATATGGCACACGAAAGGAGAGGAATCAGTCACACAATATAATTAAAAAAATGGTTTTCATTTAAGGAAACTTAAGAAAGACATATATTTTAAAAGAACATATATAAATAAATAAACAACATAAATAAACTTTTACATGATGATAATGTAAAAGTTTGTAACGCAATATAGGCTGTGGAATCAAACCATGTTTCATGCATTGTGCGTATAACCTCACGTTATAAATTTTTCATTGTGCATGTTGAAAAGTAATAAAACAGTGGGAAAAAGACTAGAGAACATTACATAAATCAATTCTTCTGGTCTATTACCGTTGTTAATCTTCACGGGAGTGATAGCAGACTCTCTGTATACACCGTAGGAGGATGGCTTACACTAATTGCGCCCTTATACTGCTCATCTTGACGACACTCAAGCTGCTTGCCTTTGTGGTTAAGTTTCACTAACCTTCGATAACCATTGTTTCCAAAAATTTTACCATCTTTGGTGATGCATATTGGGAAAAAGTGACAGATAGGAGAACTGGAGATGACTAATAACTTGGTCCAAGATGACTGCACTTTGTATTCTTTCTTCGTCCATACTATGGCCGACACAGACGCAAAACCCGCGAAATAGAAACACAGACATCCTTCCATTACCGTCAAACTACAAGTTTTAGTTTGAAAACTCGCGGACTGATAATGATGAGGTGGCAGTGGATCATGTGGCAGTGGAATCTCTAATAATCTTCTTTCCGTCACATCAAATGCAATGATTTTGCAATGATTATCGTAAGTGTTAACCAACCAATGAAGAGCCCCATTCAAGAGTGACCCCTCCCCTCGGAATCCGCACTTCATGTGTACATTGTCAACAGTACCCTCGGTGCAGTTCCATGAATTGGTCCTCGAGGAAAAACAATGGACCTCCTGGCCTTGGGGTTGTGAAAACGTCACAATCACCACCACATAGTCATCAGTTGATGAGTCATAACCAATTCCACATACAAATTGACCCTTTAACTCTTTGTTGAGTCGTTTTTGTACACCGGTTAACGGATTTCATACGACGAAAAAACTGAAGTCGGAGATTGAAGATGACGTGGTTAAGAGTATAAATCCTCTGCAAGAACCCATAACATATACCCTGCGGCATTTGTATCTGAGAGAGGGTTCCGGATGTGGAAGGTTAAAGACTACATCCGCAGAATCACTGTGAAGTGGTGCATCTATGTCTATGCAATTGGCTTTGGAATCATCAGCAAATTTCACGAGGAGTCGGTGGGAGGGAGCTGCGGCTAGGTCAAAATGCAGTTTCGCGAATTGGGGTTTCGAAACGAGAGAATGCCAAGACTTACACACGCATTTGCATTGCAAGAGAGATTCGACGGGCAACCTCAACAGAATTTCTTCCATCAACCACTCAGAATCAGCCAGGGACACACGGAGAGGAGTCATCGTCTTTGACTTGTTTTCCTAACTGCTGAAGAATAGATAGAATAGAATAGAATAACGAGTATACAATAATAGGGCAAGCACAAATATAAATAAGGAAAATTTTAAGGGATATAAGATTTAAATTTGATGTTATCTAAAATATTTAAATTTGAATTTCTTTATCTTTTAAAAAAATTTAATTTTATTCTTTAAAAGATATAAAAATATATTTTTAATATCTTATCTTTTCTTTTAGATTTAATTTAGATCTCTATCTTGTAAAAAAAAATTCAATTTTATTATTTATCTTTTAAATTTGATTTAACTAGTATAATAATAATAATTCGTATTTTGCACTGGTGTTAAAATAATTATTTACAAACTTTGATATTATTATAATTTAAAAAAAATGTTAACACAAGTTTTAATGACAAATGTTAAGAAATGCAAAAATATAAAATAGTTAAAATGATTTAATAAAAAGTAATAAATATCAATTTCATTACTTACCATGTATCCTTAAAATGTACGTTGACAAAAAATCTCTATTAAAATCATTTTTTCAAATTATTTGTTATTATTTTAATAAACATAGTAACAAATAGCATTTTTCTTATTTTTGTTCATATTTAGTTTTATGAATTTTTTAATAAATAATAACCTTAGAAACATATAAAAATGAGAAAGTAAATATATATTTATTTATTCTTTATTTAAATTGAAATATCTCACTAACACATCATACGTTAAGAATTGTTCAAGTAAAAAAAAACTTAAGAATAATTATATAATTTTTATTTAGTTACATTTTATATTTTAATTTATGTATGATTTTTCTCCTCTTAATTTTAATTGCTCATATTTGGTGTTTTTAGTTTTTAATTATTCAAATTAAGTTATTTATTCCAAAATTCATCCAATAATTAACAAAAATATAACAGATTTGTTATATATTATCAGTTTATAAGGTTCACAAAAAACATTTAAATAAAAATATAAACAAAAAAAAAAATCCTTCATTACATTTTATACATTTTTTTATTTATATATAATACTATAAGTTAATAATATGTCATACCTTCGCTACATTTCTATTAATTATTGAATAAAATTTTAAAGTAACTTAATTTAGGTAATTAAAAAATTAATTGAAGATAAAATGCGAATAATTATAATTAGAAAAACTAAAACTGCTGATAAATTGAAGTAAAAGAATAAAAATATGTAAGCCTATAATTTTTTATTTTTCATACTTTTCCAAATACGCTTATTTTCACATGTGGCATTTTTTTTAACTCAAGGTATTTTTTAGTGGAAGTCAATAATTAATTCATTGAGATACTGATATCTATTTAAGATGTTGAATTTTTAAATAATTAAAAAATTCAAATTCTTAACTTCATACTTAATAGATAAGGCTAAATTATTTATATGGTTCTTTATATTTATTTTAGATTGTAATTTGATTTTTTATTTTTTTAAAGTTACATAATGGTCCCTTAGTTTTATTTTAAGTTATAATTTGGTCCTTTATTTTTTAAAAGTTGTGAAATGGTCCCTTAAGTAATTTTTTTATAGCATGTTTATCCAAAAAAAAAATAATTAAAAAATACATTATTTCTGGGATAAACATGCTATAAAAAAATTACTTAAGAAATCATTTTATAACTTTTAACAAATAAATGATCAAATTACAACTTAAAATAAAAATAAGGAATCATTTTATAACTTTTAAAAAATAAAGAATTAAATTATAATCTAAAATAAATATAAGAGACCAAGAGAGTAATTTAACCAATAGACAAAATGATACATGGACACCCATATTTTTAAACACCTAACAAATACCATCATTTATTTCTATTTATCTCTTCATGTCAAATCATATTACCTATAATATCTATATTTTTGTCACTTTTATCTCTCTCACTAGGTATCTATTGATATATTGGATGTACATCAATAATTTTTCTATTTTTACACATGTGGCATAGGCGCATAGCATATGTTTCAAGAATATTTATATCTGTGCATCAGATCCTTATCTCATCCGACACCCATATCCGTGAAAAGCATATCCACCAGAAGATTTATATGATGTGGGGAAGGGAGGAGGAGATATCTTTTCCTTTTATTGATTGCAGTAGCCAAAATGTCAACAAGACCAATACCAAATGGAGAAGGCATTCATTAAAAAAAGTTTTTTAAAAAAAAAATCATTATATTAAAATTTTTAAAATAATTAAAAAATTCAATAAAATATATTAAATACTCTTTACTAAATAGTTTAAACCACTAGTTACCACAACTCATTCGTTTATTTTATGTCAACAACATTCTTGGGATTTTTTGGCATGGAGAAATGAAATCCTATATCGGATAATTCATTTTGAAATGAAAATATAACCACATTAACTAAAAACATAGACAAGTAGCTTTCATTTCATACAACATGGAAACCTCCTTGGAAATTCTGAGTCTCACTCTATATTAATTCTTTCTTTTAGCAGCAAGACTTTGAGCCCGAGCCTTGAAATAGGCAAAAAGTTGGTCCTTAGGAGGCATAACTTCGTTGACAAGTGGATGGTCGTGAAAGTCTTGGCTCCATTTAAAGAGCTTTGGGAATTTCTCACTTGTGAACAGTTGCAACCCTGCTATCTCTTGAATTATAGGTATAAACACAGCAGCAATATCCACAAAGCCAAACTCCTCTCCACCAAAAAACTTGTCCTTCAGCTCATTCTCAAGAAAACTCAGAGCCTCAAATAACTCTTCTTTAGCCTTCTCTCGCTCCTTCTCATCAGCCATAAAAGCAGATTTCCATGCTGGAACCACGCACTGATTTCACAAATTAAATTACTTGTATATGTTAGTAAATTGTTGGGATAAATAGAACTATGATTTTTCTTGGATATGCATATAATTGCAAGGAATGTCTTCAATCATTCATAGAGACTAATCTCCTTTGAGTGATCTAAAGACACTCAATAGTGGGATACTTTCTTCCAACCAAGTTTCTTTATATTCAAAATTCTGACCACTTACTTAAAAGATCCGAGTCCATTATTGTTCATCAATCAGAACTATATACGATTGAGTTATGTAAAAGTAAATAAAATTTGTTTATAGAAAGTTCTTACTTTCTATATTTTTTTTAAGAGACAAAAAATAATTTATTAACAATAAGCTTTGATTGAACCACAAGGTGTGGCAAAACCAAGAAAAACATTACAAGAATTACTGCTGACCAAAGCAGGATAACAAAGTCCTCTCTAAACCTCCCTAGTTGCAAAAAAGATCCCCTTTCTGCATAATTTTCTGTGATAGAAATTTAGAATCGGACTAGTCACAAGTACATTGCACAAAATATTTCTTCCCCAAGTTAAAAATTCTACCGAAATCCCATACAATTACATAAAAATTTCAAATCATAACAATAAATCAAGGTAGTTCTTAAACCAATTTGATCCATTACTGACTTTAAACAAAGTTGAAAAGCAAAGAATGAAAAGAAGGGATCAAATTAAGAGTTACCTTGTCATCAATGAACTTGGCCCAGAAACGAGCCAAGGCTCTTTGGTAAGGGTCAGAAGGCAAGATGGGGTTGTTCTTCCATGTCTCATCAATGTACTCAACAATCACAAGGGACTCTGAAATGGGCTTCTCATTGTGAACAAGCACTGGAATCATTTTGTAAACTGGGTTATACTTGAGGAGCAGATCACTCTTGTTGTTCAAATCATCTTCCAAGTATTTGTATTCAACTCCCTTCAACTTGAGAGCAATCTGAACCCTGTGCAGAAATGGGCTTCCAACAACTCCCAAAAGGGTCACCTCTTCCTGACTTGAAGCCATTGCAGCAGCACTTCACTTCTTCTTCTCTTGACTTGAGCAACTATCAAGATGCTTATTTTGGAAAATGAATCCTAAGGTGGTCTTCACTCTTCTGCAACAGACATAAGATGACAAAACTAATTAAAAAGTCCTTCTATCTAGATCTAGGTGTTGTATGAAAATAGAATTTTACCAGAAAAATATAGGGAAAATCTTGTACATAAAATAAGCAAGATTAATTTAAATAAAATTTGAATAAATAAGTGACATTTTAATATTAAAAGAATTCATATTAAATAACGCTTTGGGTTTTCAATAAAATATTAATTTTTTAATTCTAATTTTACACTAAATAAATAATTAATATCATAAAATCATTCCTAAAGTATATAATTATAAAGATATTTTAATAAAATTATTCTTAATTTTATAAATAAAAAAATATTAAACGTCAATTATGCAGAGAGTATCATCTCTTTCTTTGTCTTTTCTTTTGGTCTTTCTTATTCATTTTCCTGTCTTTTCTTCTCTCTTGTTTTTTCCTTTCCTCTTTTCTCTTTTATTCCTTTTCTTACTTTTATTTCTTGTCTTCTTCCCTCCTCCATCTTTCCGTAATGCTGTCTATTCGTCGTCCCCGCTAATACTTTTTCTCCTTAGTTTCACGCCACCTCTCTCCCAATCAATAATTTCTTTACAAGTATAAATAATTAAGAGATTATCTCTTTTCCTTACTTTATTCTTTCCACTCTTATTTGAATACTCTCCTCTCATGAAATGGAGTGGCGTAGTTCACTCCTAACATACATATATGATTCTTTTACTTTTCCTAAAATTTCTCTTATCAATTTTTGTAACTACCCACATTCATAATATTTCTATAACTACCTCCATTCACTTCTTTATCTGATGCTATATTTTTTTTATCAGTTTTTTAACTTTATTTTTTAATTCCGAAGATTTCTCTCTTTTATAAATAATTTCAAATCTTTAATTCAATTAACATTTCAATTTTCAAAGTTAATTTAAAAAATTAAAGTTACATCTTCCCTTATCTTTTTTTTTCTTTAAAAAAATTATAGTTTCTAATTTCTTTTATAATTATCTCTTTTTCAAAATTTCTTTCGATGTGCTATATAATTCTTTTTTTCCAAATTTTATACTCTCTAATCTTTTGGACTTTTTTTTAATATTTTTTATCTAATTTTTTAACTCTATTTTTTAAATCAGAAGATTTCCTCTTTCATCAATAATTCCAAATCCTTGATTCAAGTTACTTTTTAATTTTCAAATTTAATATTAAAAAAATTAAAGTTACATATTACATTTTCCCTTATTTTTTTTCTTTTAAAAAAATTATAGTTTCTAATTTCTTTTATAATTATCTCTTTTTCAAAATTTCTTTTGATGTACTATATAATTTTTTTTCTTCAAATTTTATACTCTCTACTCTATTGTTTTTTTTAATATTTCTTTTATCGGATTTTCTAACTCTATTTTTTAACTCCGAAGATTTCTCTCTTTAGTCAATAATTCTAAATCCTTAATTTAATTTACTTTACAATTTTCAAAGTTAATATTAAAAAATTAAAGTTACATTGTTACATCTTCCTTTATCTTTTATTTTTTTAATTTTATAGTTTCTAATTTTTTTTTTATAATTATCTCTTTTTTAATATTTCTTTCAATGTGCTATATAATTCTTTATTTTTTTTTTCAAATTTCTTTCTATTGACTATATAAATAAGGTAGTGAAAATTTTAATAAATCCGTGCAATGCACGGGCTAAAATACTAGTTATAACCTCAATAGTAATCAATATTGGTTCATGTTATTGTTTCTCTACAATTTTTTAAATAATTAATTTAAGAAGAAAAGTTAAGGAGTAATTTAAAGAGAAAATAATTTCCACATTAACAGTGCAAAGAATTTTTACATTGGTGTATAATAACAATTGTCAAATATGATAAGTTTATTTACTTTATAATAAATATCTTAAAATTTATATTTATCGTAAAATTTGATCGGTTTACAGTAGAAAACCTTTTACTCTAATAGTATATAAAAATTAAACTCTACTTTAAAATTTTATTTGAAAATGAAATAAAATTTTAATAAAAGTATTCAATTGCTTACAAGTTTTAAATACATAATTTATCACATTTTACAAACATTTTCTTACTTTCTAAATATAAAATAATTATCTTTTAAAATATAGTATAATAAATTAATATTTATATTGTTATTCAACATCTCAAAAGTACTCATTAGCATATCTGATATTTTAATTATGGGCATCTATCTATATAATTCAAAACTATTTCAGATTGTTATTCAAACATTTTTCTATAGATGTACAAATTTTGAAAGGTAAAACACCATTCAGTCTTTAAAAGTGTATAACGTTGTCACATTAGTCTTTGAAAATAAAAAAAATTCAACAAAGGTCTCTGAAAGTGAAACCAGCCAAATTCTTTAGTTCAAAATTAAAAAATTCGTGTGACTTGGTAATAAAATTAATTAACATATGTTTAAGGAATAAAATGATAATAAATAATTAAGTTTAGGAACATAAATGAAACAACTAGAAATTTCAAGAACTTAATTTAAATTTTCTCAGTTTCAGAGACTAATGTAATAATGTTTTACCATTTTAGGGACCTAAATTATATTTCACCCAATCTTAAATAACTAATTTATCTTAAATATTTCAAAGTATTAAAAATGATTTTGTCCTCCTAAAGATAACCATCTTTTACTTTTCCATTTTTATTTAAGATACTACTTTTCTAAATTTTGGCACAATACAAAACTAGATAAAAGAGGCTTCTCACACATTCAATTGAATCTCATTCATTCATATTTGTTGGAGTATAAGTATGAATGTGAAGTTCCATATTCGATAAAAATGGACAAATTAAGCAACATATAAGTGAGAAAGACCCCCACAAACCAAATACTTTAAGGTTTTGAGTTGAAGGTAGTGTTAAGTTCACCTATGTGGTTTGTTCGTGACCTATTAGTGAAGATCCCCCCAATGTTTTATCCCCCTTGGTTTCCAACAATTGGTATCAAAGTTGATGATTCGACCAAGTGACTAGCTCGAATGAGTATAATGGAATTGGCGGTGGATCTAGGCATGTGTGGTTTCCCTGTAGTGAAAGTCTTCCTGGTGGTGGTCCAAATATGGAGATCGAAAGTGTTCCTAGTAACTTGGAGGTCAGGCGACGTGTCTCGTTGCCATGAGCTAATGGTGGAGCGGCTGTGCAAGTATTTAGAGCATGTTGACAGCAATGAATAAGCTCTAAGGGCCTAACCGAAAAGAGCATATTGGCATCCACAGTTAAGCTCTAATTAAGGGCCACTATTGAATACTTATAGATTGAAAAAGACTTCCGCTTGGGATGGAGTTACCATGTGGAAGAGACTCACACTTGAGGGAAAGATTGTTGGAGTACAAGTGTGAATGTGAAGTCTCACATTAGATAGGAAGGTCAAGTTGAGCAACATATAAGTGAGGAAGACCCACAAACCTAATGTCTTAAGATTTTGGGTTAAAGGTTGTATCAAGTTCGCTTATGTGGTTTGCTCGTTAACTTATTAGTGAGGATAACTCAATGACAAACAAGCACTCCACAATTTTCCTTAGAAATTCTAGTGTCACACTACATCATCAAATCTATTTTGGAGCAGAAAGGCTTTCAAAGATAGTTTTGAAGAAGGCAAAAAGTGGGTCTCTAGGAGGAAGGACTTCTTTGACAACAGGGTGGTTGATGAATTCTTGGCTCCACTTGTAGAGCTTGGGAAATTTCTCACTGCTTAATAAATCCAACCCTGCTACTTCTTGAACTATTGGGATCCAAAATGCTATGAAGACAGCATATTTTTGAAAATTGGCATAAAAGATAGATGAAAAGAAATAAGTAGTTAAAAAAATGAAGCATATGGATAGTAGTTAAATCAAATTAAATTTGAAATTAAAATTAAGAAGCATATTTGAAAGAAATAAAAAATAAAAAATTAAATTAAATGTTACATATATGATATTGGCATAAAAATGTGACTTAATGAGAGTGATAATAATTCTTAGAAACGCTCTTATTTAAGAAAACATTTATAAAAATATTTTTGTTGAAGAACAACTCTTAAAAACGCTTTTCATTCAAGATGAAATTTCAAATTTATAATATAGAAATGGAGAGTGCATCCAAAAATGTGTGTTAGAGAATATGTTATTATCATTTCTTAATTGAAAAAAAAAAAAGAGTTTTACATGTAAATCTTGTCTCACAATTTGTTGTAATTTTTCTTTTATAATGTCTCACAGATCACAATTTGTTGCTATGCTGCAAATGTGTCTTCAATGTAATATCAGTAAATTATCTATGCTACAAGTAGGCATTGACAAATTTTATATTCACCAGCACCTTTATGTAGTGTTTGGTAGAGTTGAATGAAATAAAATAAAAGTGAATTGAGATGAAAGTTTTGAATGAAAGTAAAGTGTAAAAATGTGGATCTCACCATTTTGTATTGTTCATTTCACTCATTTTCTTCTTTCTTTCATCGCAAACAAACGTACCATTAGTCATGGGGCACTTGCTCAGTGACAAGGCAATGATGGAATTCGTTAATTGAGACCTATTGGATGTTGGTTTGGGGGGTTAAGATACTCTCGTGTAACATATTTACTGGACGAGACATTAGCCATTAAAATTATTTAATTGATTTTATTAAAAATATTATAAAGTAAATGTTTAAAAATTTAGAATGAGTGAGATTCATTTAATAAACATTCTCATGTTAAATCTCAATGGAGAGAACCCTCCGGGTTGGCTTGGAGATGCCCGATAGTTGATTGGTCTGGATTATAAAAATTTAAGCTCAAACTTATTTTAGCTCCCTCTACCCAACCCAAGCTGTAATTGTTCTTACAGCTGCCAAATTTTTGTTTTACTACTTAAGTAGTTCGAACAAAATTACGTGTTCACATAGTGTAATATATATATATATTTTTTTTATAAAAACGAAAGGTTGTGTAAATGTTAAAACATAAAGAGGGTTTTATAAAAGAAGTACAAAATATATATATAAAAAAAAAGAGTAATTTGTTTGTTTTATTACTAGGAGAAAAACAAGATCCCAGGATTTTATTTTATTTTTTCCATTTCTCCCCATGGAAGATATCCCGGGTTACATCAATTCGAATAGCAATAACTCGATGGTTCACACAATTGTCCTTAAATTAATCTATTTTGAAGCATTAACCCTCTCATAGCGTGCTTTGTGGAAGGCAAAAAGGCGGTCTCTAGGAGGAAGGACTGCTTTGACAACAGGGTGGTTGATGAATTCTTGGCTCCATTTGTAGAGTTTAGGAAATTTCTCACTGGTAAATAACTGCAACCCTGCTATTTCTTGAAGAATAGGGACCCAATAGGCAATGAAAACAGCAACTATGTCCACAATCCCAAACTCCTCTCCTCCAAAGAACTTCTTGTCCTTCAGCTCATTCTCTAGAATCTGGAAAGCCTCAGACATTTCCTCAACATCCTTCTCACGCTCACCAGCCCTGAAAACATTCCATCTAGGACCCACAATCTGATTTCACAAAATTTAGATTGAGTCACATAGAAACAAATATGGGACAAAATCCCCCCCCAAATAATAATAAATAAAAATACTCCCAAAATCTTATACGATTCCAAAAAGTTAATTTTCAAATCATAACAATATATATGGTAGTTCTTAAGTGAGTCATTAATATGATTTTAGACAAAGTTGATACAATTAATATATGAAATTAAATTCATGGTTGGTCGTTGACTATTGAGTTCTCTAACATATACATTCGAAGATTTCACATATAGATGTCATGAAAGGTGATGTTTTGGGGGGATAAATCAGCACAAAGCAAGAAAAGAAGAAATGTTGAGTTACCTTGTCATCAATGAATTTGGACCAGAAACGAGCCAAGGCTCTTTGGTAAGGATCAGAAGGCAAGATGGGGTTGTTCTTCCATTTCTCATCAATGTACTCAAGAATCACAAGAGACTCTGCTATGGGATTCTCACTGTTAACAAACAATGGAACCTTCTTGTGAACTGGGTTGAATTTGAGAAGCAGATTACTCTTGTTGGCCAAATTTTCTTCCACAAATTTGTATGCAACCCCCTTCAACTTGAGGGCAATCTTCACCCTGCACACAATTGAGCTTCCGTTAGCTCCGAAAAGCATCACCTGTGGCTCTTCTTGATTTGCAGCCATTGTTTGTAGCACTTCAAAACTTCACTCAAAACTATCTGATGGATGGATTCCTAAGGTCTTCTCCTTTTATAGAGCCAGGATTGTTATTCAACACACACGATCAATTAGAAAAGATATATTGTGTTTCTTTACATGGTATGGATATATTTTTTTTTATCAGCTTACATGGTATCGGTATAGTATTATAGTAAGGGTATAAAAAATAAAAAGGTAAATTATGAATGCGGAGAGATTACACATGAGAGGGATCTACAAAGGAATGAAGAATCCATCACTATCAAGAATACTCTTGAGTACACAAATGTGGAGTAAAATTATGTAAAAGATTCCGTAAGCGATGTACACAAGAGAAGGGTGTATACAAGACAATTGGATTATAGTCCTCTTGATATGCATATAAATAAATTTCCTTATATACTTTAAATGATTAATTAAAATCTACTAATTATTGTACCATTCAATCAAGGAATTTTACGAAAAGATTAATGATATTATATATTTTACTAAAATTTAATTTTTAATTTACTATCTACCATAAATCACTCTGTTCAAGAAGGAATTAAAAAAAAGTGAGAAATATTATATTCGGTAAAACTAGTTGTAAGCTAGCAGCTGAAAACTTTTAAGCTAGCTTATTAAATCATAGGTGTTTAGTAAGGCTGTGTTTGGCAAAACTAGCTGAAAAGCTAGTTGGAAACTAAAAAAACCTACCGAAAACTGAAAAGCTAGCTGATAACTGAAAGCTGTCAAACTAGCTTATTAAATCATAAGTGTTCGGTAAAAATTACCTGTTGAAGTAGTTGAAAAATGTAAAATGACATAAATGGATCTATTTATATGGTATTTATATAAATTTCAATTTTATTTTATGGATAAAAAAATATTTTGAGGTGTTATAATTTTAGTTTTTAATTAATTTTAAACTCTTGTAATTTTTTATTTGTAGATAAATTATTTTAATTACATTTTAAATTTTAATTAATACATTTTTTCATATTATGTATTCTACTATTAATCTTATACTATATCTTAAAATATATTTAATCAAGTTTAAAATAAAGTTAAAAAAATACACTTAAGTAGACATTATACTTTTATTATGTTAATTAGCATAATAGTTAAAATAAATCGTCTAATATAAAATTATTCAAAAAAATAATAGAAAAATAAAATAATCTAACATTTATCATTGTCAATTTCAGTGGGTAATAAGGAAATTTAATAAATATTTTAAGGATAAAAAAAATATATAAAAAGCTAGAAGTTGACATTTAAAAAAATGCTATTTCAAATAGCCTTTCCAAAAACATTGGAAGCTACCAAAAAAGCCCGTTTATAAAACAATCAACCAAGCTTTTCATCTAATAAAAAAAAGCTAGAAATTATCTGAAATAACTTGCCGAACATAGGATTAAGGGTGTAACTGGGTCGTGCTCGACCCATGAATCTGCCTAGCCCAATTATAATAAGATTGAATAATGAATTTATGAGTTTCAAGACCAATAAACCCAACTCAATCTGACTAAACGACAATAATAAAAAAAAATAGTACTTATTCTGGTTAGTAATTATTTGCAGAACATATTGTTAGCTAATTATAAGAAACAATATTGAAGCAATAATAATTTGAATCACCAAGTGCTATCTACTTGTTCCATAACATAATTTGATTACGCCATGATAATTGCCTTATATTTCTACATTTTGTAGTAATTTCAGAACAATTATTTGATATTTCCATGCTTTTGAGCTTTGTTTATCTTCAATTTAGTTAAGTTTTAATAAAAGTTTAGTTTAGTTAGGAATTTCTAGTTTAATTTTACCCTTTTATGCTTGATCTTGGGTTGTTTTCTTGTGTTTTTAGGAACTTTGTTGAAGCTTGGAGTAAGCGTTGGAGATGTTCCAAGAGAGATTTGATGCGTAAAAGATCATTTGGGTTGAAGTTTAGAGCTTTGGAAGTCTTGCGGAGGCAAAAGAAGTTTTTTGGAAGTCCTGAGAGCTTTACACACATGTGCAAACCAAATCACATGCATATGCAAGTTTTAAAATTTTTAAAATTTTAAGTCAGAGAGTTTGCACACCTGTACACTTTGGGTGCACACCTATGCATCGACACTTGTGAGAAGAAACTCCATTTTTCTGTTTTATTCTTTTTTGGGCTTGAACCCTTATTGGCTCATAACTTTAAATATGGATTTTTTGTTCTAGCCTAAGGTTCCAAAAATTTTGTATGTGAAAGAAACGAGAGATTCGAGACGTGGGCTTAATGTGTTTGGATTCATCTCCCATTGTTCCTCCATCCATTGCTTCTTCCCCATGGCTATGCAGAGGCGTGTCTAGAAATTTTGAGACCTTAGGCGAAACTTTTATAGAAATATAATATAATATAAATTATCCTTTTTTATATGAATCTTCTAACTTTTGTAAGACTATTATTTTCAATATTATCTATATGTAATTGATTTATCACTTTTTCATCAATTAAACTTGTATCAATTTTTATGAATAGTAACAAATTGATCAAAGTACCACGTTAAGATTAAATATTTTAACTTTTCTCTTTTTCTTTAATTTTTCAAAATCAATTTCATAATTTTTTTTCAATTACTATCACTACAATTATAAGAATATAATAAAATAAAAGGGAACAAAAGAATTTAAATAAAATAACTTTGCAAAGTAAATAAACAATAAGAAAATGATAGAACTTCCTGTCAAAAAAAAAAAGAGAAGAAAATGATAGAACTGAAACAAATACAATTAATTGTATCCGAACAAATTGCAATTTTATAGACACGTTTTTCATCTAAAAAAATTATAGGCACATTAAAACGGCTTTTGATTTTCTCAATAAATTTTTGCACTGAAATAATTACGGTACTATCTTTTTTTTTTTTAATCAGTGATCATAGTACTATCTAAAACCAAAAAGTAACTGATAAAAAAAAAAAGTAATAGCCAATCATAACAGTTATTAGCTTTTGATCCAATTTACAATCATATATATGATACTAAGGCTAAAGCTACGACCAATAATAATTAATAGCCAATAATAATTAATAGTTAAGAATAATAGCTAATTATGAATTATATTAAATGTATGCTAACAATTGAAAAAAAATATGGGCCTAAGGCCACCGCCTAACTCGCCTTGCCACTTCCACAGTCCTGTGGTTATGAGTAACTAAGTTCATCATTCGTTGGGGTTTAATGTAATCGAATCTACTTTCAAGTAATTACTATTTTATTATTCAATAAAGAATTGTTATTGCTTCTCTTCTATGATTAATGCTTGTTTTTGGCTTTGTCACCCGATTGCATGATTCTCTTTATTCAATTATAATTGAAAAATTTGATTGAATTGCGAACTGAAGGGAGCATCCAATAATTTTTATGCCCAGGGATAGGGTAAAAACAATTGGGCATCACTAAAACCCTTATTCCTAATGCAAGTATTTTGATTACACTATTTAAGGGATTGATAGTGGAATCAAAGGACTTAGGTTCTCTCGCTTAAGAAATTAAGGTTTGAATAAATTTGTGGGTTGAAGATAACAAAAATTTATTTGAATAAGAAAATTAGTGATTGCATGTTAGGATGATTTGATGAAGTTAAACCTCGACGAACTTTTTTCATTGATTTAAATCCTGTTTCCTACGCATACTAAGTGTTCGACAAAATTCTCAAACCAAATTTCTTCCTTTAAACTCTTTACTTTTATGCATGTATTTAATTTTGGTTACTCAATTACTCTTAAATTTCGTAGTCTATAAATTATACTTTTAAATACCCAATTATCGTACAAGTCCCTGTGGAGACGACTTTTCTCACTATTTTGTTACTTGCACGATTTGGTACACTTGTCAAAATCTCAACATACTCGAAAAATAATAATTTTATAATTTTTTTTATTTTCTGAATTGTTAGAATATTTTTTAATTACTTAACCTAATTACCCAACCCAATTAAGGTCATGTTGGGTTGGATTGTTAACGCTCTAGTTGTGAGGAAAAGAAATTGGCTGAATAGAAATAGAAAAAAAATAATTTGAAAAAAGAAAAATAAAGTAGAAATACAATTGAATGTTAGATTGTTTGGTTTAAGAGAAATAAAGTTAAAATAAAATGGTAAAGTTGTTTGATTTGAATGAAATGACAAAATAGAATTTAATAAACATATAAAAATTACTCTTACACCCTTTGTGACTAACAGCAGACAAAACAAGGGTAGAGTGATCATTATTGCCTCTCCTTACACATGGTTACATGTTGAGTTTTTTTACCTAGGAGAGAGAAGCTACTTTGTAAAACCCATGTGTTTTTAATTTATTTCTACCTTCAATCATCTTCACTAGATAGACTCACATATTTTTGTCTTTGCCTCCTCCCTCTAAATCACCTTCAGTGAACAAACAAAGCGTAAAAAAAAAGGTAAATCCAATCAACCTAATTATTTTTAATTAGATTAAGTTATAAATTAGACTAAACTCAACCCAATACTAATACTCCTAAATAAGATTATGCACATTGAAGGATTTAATAAAGGAAGACAAAAGCTCCTCACTACAAAAATTATATCGAAGAAAAAAAATTTCTTTATTAACTGAAATGGCCAACATGGAAACAAGATGCTAGGATTCTTTTTTCCTGGGAGATATCCTAATATCCCAGGTTACTAAATTACACACAGCAATAACTCAATGAGAGATAAGTAGTTCACACAATTATTCTTAAATCAATCTATTTTGAAGCAGAAAGGCTTTCATAGCGGGCTTTGAAGATGGCAAAAAGTGGGTCTCTAGGAGGAAGGACGTCTTTGACAACAGGGTGGTTGATGAACTCTTGGCTCCATTTGTAGAGTTTAGGAAATTTCTCACTGGTGAATAGCTGCAACCCTGCTATTTCTTGAACAATTGGGATCCAAAATGCTATGAAGACAGCAGCAATATCTACCAACCCAAATTCCTCTCCTCCAAAAAACTTCTTGTCCTTTAGCTCATTCTCAAGAAACTGCAGAGCCTCCAACGATTCTTCAACATTCTTCTCACGCTCTTTCTCATCAACCGTGAAAACAGATTTCCATGCAGCACCCACAATCTGATTTTACAAATCATAATATTTATTAGTAATTAGAAAATAATTAGGACAAACAGAATTTAGATTGAGTTATGTAGAATCAAATATGGCACAGAATTCCCTCCCTCCCCCCAAAAAATAAAAATAAAAAATAAAAAATTTCTCCCAAAATCATATATGAAGGTCTTCAAATCATAATAATTTTAGGTAGTTCTTAAGAAAATCACTAATGTTCTTACAGATTTTGGTAAGCCTTCTGGTGCGGTGGCTCCGTCGCGATCACCTCCGTGACTGGTGGGGGGTGTACCTGCAAGGACACTCCGACGCTCAAGTTAGAGGCGCAGAGGAAGAGACAGGTATCACAAAGTGGGATTAGAATTTTCGTACCTCGATTGAGATGGATCGCTCTGTATTTATAGGGTGTAAAGAGATAGATTTGATAGGGTTATTTTCCTATCAAATCTCCTCAAATCTCGTGATAAAGATAGAGATAATTCTATCTTCTATCTTTATCTTATGGTCTGATCTTTCTATATCTTATCACATGCTAAGATATATTCTTTCCGTTATTACCATCCGAGTCTGAGTGATAGTTTCTACTCGGCCTGCTCGACTACTCGGTGGAGTGCCGAGTCCGAGTAGTACACATGCCCCCCAAGCTCTGAAGTAATGTAGGAGCTTAGTAACGTTATACTAATTCCGGATTTGTTTGGCCGAGACGCGTTCAGTTCTCTAAGCGTCGCGTCGTTTTGGTGAAGGCGTCGTTTCAGACATATTGATGTCGTAACGGTTCCCAAGTGCGGCGCCAGTGATTGCTTTTTTGAATTTTGAAACGGTTGGGGATTCCCAAAGGTCTT
The DNA here is from genome assembly GCA_026413185.1 of Pueraria montana var. lobata. NCBI lineage: Eukaryota > Viridiplantae > Streptophyta > Magnoliopsida > Fabales > Fabaceae > Pueraria > Pueraria montana. Next base: position 73,287,144 of record CM048650.1, on the reverse strand, counting down.
AAGCTTTCCTAGCCGTTGATTGGCCTAGTGAAGGGTCTTGATCCAACGGTTCGGACCGTTTCGCCCTTTCGTATTCGCGACGTTTGGGGTTTTATATAAAGGGGTACTGTTGGCGTTTGGTGCTCACTTTCATTTCTGTTGTCTTCCCGCAAGCTTTTTTCTCCCTTGCGCCATCTTGTTCTTCCTTCTGGGTTTTTTTCTTTGTCCTTTGTTCAGGTACGCCCTATCTCCTTCCCATTTCTTTTTCTGGCTCTATAATGTCTTCTTTTTCTGGGGATTCTGGGCGTTCCGGCGGGGGTCGTATGCTTACGCCGGAGGTTCGCCCCATCGGAGAGGGTTCCGATGGTGGTTCTTCTTCCCATCGTCGTGGTTCTGATAGAATTAGCGATGGTGCGTTGGCGGCAAACGTTGCTGCCGCGGGTGTTGGGGTGGTTCGTCCATCCGTCGACCCTGTACAAACACCTTTGGTTGTTCCGGTTAGGGGGGTAGTGGTTCTAGAGGATTCCGAGGCGACTGAGGATCATCCTCTTGAGACTCGGCGTGCTCGCCTTCTACCTCCTCCTGTTCCCCAGCCTGTTGATCCTAGGGGTAGAAAGGTCTATCCTCCTGTTACTACTTCCGGCTATTCCTGGGTGGCTGGGGAGGTAGGTGCCTACGCTTCTCGGTATCAGACCGAGGAAGCTTTGGCTTCTTTTCTTGCAACCATTAACTTGTGTCATTCGGAACGCCTGGGTATGGTCTATGCCGAACCGTGTGGGCCCGATGACCGAGTTTTTGTGTCGGCTGACTCGCGCCTTCCACAATTCACTTTTGTTTATGACGCCTTGTTCTCGGTTCTCGGCATTACTGTGCCGTTTGACCAGTTTGAGGCCGATGTTCTTCGGGCGCTGAATGTTGCCCCCACGCAGTTGCATCCGAACTCCTGGGCTTCTCTCCAGGCTTTCCGGGTGCTCTGCAATAAATTCTTTATAACCCCTACTGCTCCTAAATTCTTGTATCACTATAAGGTAAAGGAGAGTCAAAAGGGGGGTTGGGTCTCCTTGACTGGGATTCCTGGTCGGTCCATCCTTAGTCCTTTCACCTCCTCTTGGAAAAATTTCAAGAGTGGTTTCTTTCGTGTCCGACCAGGTCCGGAAGGAGAGGTCGAATTTTTTGATTGCCGTGGGGAGCCGAGGTTCCCTCTCTATTGGACCTGCTCCCCGAACAAACGGCTGTCTTGGCAGGTCGTGGACATGTCTCCTGAGGATCAGGATGACATGATCACGCTGTGTAAGTTGCCGCGTTCCTTGTCCTGTAAAACACTTGTCGGAATTCCTTCTTCTCAGACTCCGAGAGAGGATTGGGCTGGTGAGTACCTTTTATTTACTCGGTTTTTCTTCTTCTACTTTGCCTTTTACTGATGTTGTCTTTCTTTTTTGCAGCCGTGATGGGAAAATTCGATTATAGGACGGCCAAAAAGCAGAGGTTGGAGAAATTGAAGGGCAAGGAGGTCTCTGCTGAGGCGGCTCGAGTTGCCCCTCCCCCTCCTCCTCCTCCTCCTCCTCCTCCTCCTCCTTCTCCGAAGAGGGATGAGCGAGAGATCGTTCAAGGAGTGGATGGTCCGTCGAAGAGGTCGAAGCCGAGTCCGCCTGGCGCTGGGGCTTCGGGATCTGCTGTTGAGAGGCATCCGGCTTTTCTTTCTATGAAAGAAGGTCGGACCTCGCTTTGGGGTAAAGATTTCAATCCCGGGGCCCTTATCTCTGCTGACAGTCTCGGTCAAGCTGATCGGGATATGTTAAGGGATGCTGGGCCAATGCTTTCCATGGAGGCTGTTTGCCGCTTCCAAGCTCGGTTATGGGCTATTGCTCAGTATTGGGCTGAGGAGTTCGACCACGGCCACCGGGAATTAGTTATGGTGAAGGAGAATGCAGCAAAGGCCGAGCAGGCTCTCTTGGAAGCTACCCGGGCCAACGAGACTCTTCTCCAATCCGCTGAAGAATCTCGGCGGTCTCAAGAGGGAGTGGAGGTTAAGTTGAGGGAAGTTGAAAGTCGTGAAGAGGACTGGAAACTTTCCTTAGCTGCTTCTGAGGACTCGGCTCTGGAATTACGTGCCGAGGTGGATAGGCTCGTTTCCGAGCTTGCTCAAGCAAGGGCTGAGGCTGCCGAGTCCGAGGCTAAGCTGCAGGCGGATCTGGGTGAGGCTTTGGACGAGATCGTGAAGACCCATGAGGCCGGGTTCAGCAAGGCGCTTCGCCAAGTTCGGTATTTCTTCAAGGATGCCGACACTTCTCTTTTTGACGTGGACAAGGATGTCAATAAAGAGGGGGAGTTGGTTGAGGAGTCTGCGCTCGGTGGGGACGGCGCCGGGGCCGACATCCAGGAGGGGGGAGATGTTCCTTTTTAGTTTTCCTTTTGTAAGGCTCGTACCCGGCCTATCGAATAGGGTACTTAATGAAATTTATATTCATGGCTAGCACCCGGCCTTTCGAGTAGGGTGTTAAATGACTTTTCTTTGTTATTGGTATGGTTTTTTCGGTAACTCGTATTAAAGGTCTACGCAGTTTAATTATAACTCGCCTTTTGTATCCTTTAGTCGGTTAGGTCTAACTCGCTTTTATGTATCCTTGTAAAGGTCTACGCGGTTTAGTTGTGACTCATCTTCGTATCATCGTAAAGGTCTACGCGGTTAAATGTAACTCGCCTTTTGTATCCTTTACTCGGTTTTGTTTAACTCGCTTTTTGTATCCTTGTAAAGGTCTACGCGGTTAATTGTGACGCCTTCGTATTTTTGTAAAGGTCTACGCGGTTTAATTGTAACTCGCTTTTTGTATCCTTTACTCGGTTATGATTAACTCGCTTTTTGTATCCTTGTGAAGGTCTACGCGGTTAAATCTAATTCTGAATGGATAATTTGAAAAGAGGAGTTTCATTAATGATAGAAATTGGGTGTGCCTCGTTAAAACCTCTTTGACAAAAAACCTCTTGGGAAAGAATGTCAAAGTAGGAAAAAGAGTACATCACCACTTACAACTTTTCTAACTGTAGTAAAACTTCAGGTGTGTCGCGTTCCAAGTTCGGGGGATGGTTTTGCCGGATGGGTACTCCAGTCGGTAAGCTCCATTTCCCAGCGACTCGGTTATTCTGAAGGGGCCTTCCCAATTGGTTGCCAATTTACCCTCTCCTGTAGCTTTTCTGGCTTCCCCGCATTTTCTCCAAACCAGGTCTCCAGCTTTAAAGTTCCTTGGTTTGACCTTGGTGTTATATCTCCTCTCGGCTCTTCTTTTACAGGCCTCGATTCTGACTTGGACCTCGTTGAGCGTCTCTTCGGTCATGTCGAGTGCATGCCTGAGTGATTGATTGTTGTTTTCCTGGATGAAATTTGTTCTTCGCAGGGAGGACTCTCCGACTTCTACTGGTATCATAGCGTCTGATCCGTATGAGAGTCTGAAAGGGGTTTCCCCTGTTGTTGACTGTGGTGTGCAACGATATGCCCATAAGATCGCGGGAAGTTCTTCTGCCCAACTGCCTTTAGCGTCTCCTACTCGCTTCTTCAGTTCTCCGAGTATCACTTTATTTGCGGCTTCCGTTTGTCCGTTAGTTTGCGGATGTTCCACTGAGGTCACTCGGTGCCGAATCCTTAGGTTTTTGAAAAACTCTTCAAGGTTCTTTTCGGTGAACTGTCTACCGTTGTCAGAAATCACCGAGTGGGGGATGCCGAAACGGCATATGATATTTTTCCATATGAATCTTTGCACGTTGTGGGCGGTGATAGTTGCCAAGGGTTCGGCCTCGATCCACTTTGTGAAGTAGTCAATTCCGACGAGGAGGAACTTCACTTGTCCTTTAGCGAGTGGGAAAGGGCCTAATATGTCAACTCCCCATAGGGCGAAGGGCCAGGGTGCTGTGATATTGTGCAATTCTTCTGCTGGTATATGGGATAAGTTGCCATGCTTTTGGCATTCTTCGCATTTTTTGACGTACTCGGCGCAGTCGCGGCGCATCGTTGGCCAGTAATATCCGGCTCTTAGAGTTCGGGAGGCCATAGCTTTTCCGCCTGAGTGCATTCCACATATCCCGTTGTGCATCTCATTTACCACATATTCGGCCTGAGCCTTCGTGATACATTTCAGTAGTGGTGCTGTGAAGCCTCTTCTGTAAAGGTCTTCTCCTTCTATAACATAGTAGCTGGCCCTTCTTCTGATCTTTTTGGCTTCTTCCCGGCTCTCTGGGAGGGTTCCTTCCTTCAAGAAGTTCCATATCTCGGTCATCCATTCTCTGTCAGCCGAGTTGACGTTGGAAACAATTTTTTCGACGCTCGGCGTGGATATTGTTTCCTGTATGACAGTTCTGTGCTGGCCCTTATTCTTCGTACTTGCCAACTTTGACAGCAGGTCGGCTCTTTCATTTTGTTCTCTCGCAATGTGGTCGAGCTCGAAATTGATGAATTCGTTCTTCAACTGGGAGGCCAAGTGGTAATATCTTGTCATCTGGGGGTCCTTCGTTTGATAGGATCCATTTATTTGCCCAGTAACTAGTTTTGAGTCGCTCCAGCATCTAAGGTGTTTCGCTCCTACTTCCTTGGCGAGCTTTAGCCCTGCTAGCAGGGCTTCATACTCGGCTTGGTTGTTGGATGCGCTAAAGTCGAATCTGAGTGACTGTTCCAGGATAATCCCTTCAGGGCTTTCAATTATGACTCCTGCTCCACTGCCTTTTTCATTCGAGGAGCCATCTACATAAAGGGTCCAGAATGGGAGGGGCGCTTCTGCCACCGGTGCTAGTTCAGCAATAAAGTCGACTAGGCACTGTGCCTTGATAGGCCCTCTCGGTTCGTACTTGATGTCAAACTCGGATAGTTCTACCGACCATGCTATCATTCGTCCGGCTAGCTCTGGTTTCCTCAGTATCTGTCGTATCGGGTGGTCTGTCCGTACCACTATTGGGTGGCTTTGAAAATATGGACGTAGCCATCGTGCTGAGGTGACTAAGGCTAGCGCTAGCTTTTCTATCTTTTGATATCTGGTTTCGGCATCTTTCAATACTCGGCTTATGTAGTAGACTGGTTTTTGCGTCTGATTTTCTTCCTGGATAATGACCGAACTGATCGTGTCTCCCGAGACGGCTAAGTATAATATTAAGTCCTTGCCGGGTTCAGGTCTTGTTAGAATTGGTGGTGATGAAAGTAGTGTTTTTATCTTTAGGAAGTTTTCTTCACACTTTTCATCCCATCCGAAGCCTTGCTGTTTCTTGAGTAGTTGAAAAAAGGGTCTGGCTATTTCTGCTGCTTTTGGTAAGAAACGGGATAGGGACGCCAGTCTTCCAGTTAGCCGTTGTACTTCTTTTATGTTACCCGGACTTCTCATGCCTATGATAGCCGCACATTTTTCCGGGTTGGCTTCTATGCCCCTGTGGGTGAGCATGAATCCTAAAAACTTTCCGCCATGCACCCCGAAAATGCATTTCTCAGGGTTTAGCCTCATATTATGTTTTCTGATCTCGTCAAAAATTTCGGTCAGGTCCCCTGGATGCGACTCTGGTTCTCTGCTTTTAACCACCATGTCGTCGACGTAGACTTCCAGGTTTCTGCCGAGTTGTTTTGTAAAGATTTTGTCCATTAGACGCTGGTATGTTGCTCCTGCGTTCTTCAGTCCAAATGGCATTACCGTGTAGCAGTAATTTGCCGTGTCGGTTATGAATGCCGTTTTTTCCTCATCCGGTGGGTACATTGGTATCTGATTGTACCCGGAGTATGCATCCAGAAAGCTCAGGATCGGGTAGCCGGCTGCTCCATCTACTAGCTTGTCTATGATTGGCAGCGGGTATGAGTCTTTTGGGCATGCTTTGTTAAGGTCCGTGTAGTCGGTGCACATTCTCCATCTTCCATTCGCCTTTTTAACCATCACCACATTTGCGAGCCATGTTGTGTATTGAATTTCCCTGATGAAGCCGGCGGCGAGTAACTTTTCAGTTTCTTCTTTTACCGCTTTTCCTCTTTCAGCCCCGAGTTTCCTCTTCTTTTGGGAGATCGGTTTGGCCTCCGGGTAAATGGCAAGCTTGTGGCAATGGAAGCTTGGATCTATTCCGGGCATGTCGGCGGCTGACCATGCGAACAAGTCTGCGTTGTCTAACAGGACTTTGGCAATGGCTCCTTCGGTCCCGCTTTCTAGCTGAGTCCCGAGTTTCGTGCATTGTCCTGACTCTCTTCCTATTTGGAAGGATTTTATCTGTTCTGTGGGCTCTGCTCTCGGCTCGGTCTCCCTGGGATCTACGTCGGTCTCCTCTATTGGCGTTGTAAGAGAAGTGCATGCTACGTGTTTTATCGTCAGTTCTGGGGTCTTTTTGCCGCTGGCTATCTTTAGGCTTTCTAGGTAGCACTCGCGGGCTGCCTCCTGATCAGCCTTGACTGTTACTATTTTTCCTTCTGAATTTGGAAACTTCATTGCCAGATGTGGAGTCAAAATTATTGTCCCTAATTTGTTGAGTGCTGGCCTGCCTATAAGAATATTGTATGAAGTGAGGGCGTTGACTAGGAGGTACCTGACCGTGATGGTCTTGGACCCCTTCTCATCTCCAAAAGTCGTGAGGAGGTCAATATAGCCTCTGGTATCAACCTTTTCGCCTGCGAATCCGACTAACTGTTCGGTGTATGGTTGTACCTTATTTTCAGGGATGTCTAGCTGTTTGAAAGTGGACCAATACAGGATATCTACCGAGCTGCCTTGGTCGACTAGGACTTTGCACACCAACCAGTTTGCGACTTCAATCTTGACCACCATCGGGTCATCATGATTGGGCTCTATGCCTTCGAAGTCTGCATCTGTGAAAGTTATAGGTGGCATTTTCTTGTGTACTCTGGGGTTTGTCGAAGCCGAGTTGATGGATCGGAGACTACGCAGATGTCTCTTCCTTGCCGAACTCGAACAACCACCTCCAGCGAATCCTCCTGCTATTGTGTTGATAACACCTCGGAGTCGAGTTTCGGGAGGTTTGGTTTGGTGTTCCTGGCGGGGCTCTTCCGTGCGTCGGGTTTTTCTATCATGATAGTCTTCCCTATCCCGGACTCGTTCTTGCACGGGTTTTCGACCGTCGTCTCGGACGAAGCGGCGTAACTTGCCTTGTTGGATAAGTTTTTCAATCTTATCCTTCAAGGTGGTGCACTCCTCTGTGGTGTGTCCATGTACCCTGTGGTATCTACAAAATTTGGACCTATCTGCTTTCTCTGGAGAGCTGTTTCGGGTAGGCAGGTTTATCAGCTCGGCGCTGCAGGCTTCTTCCAGGACTCGTGCTCTGCTATCAGTCAGGGGAGTATAGTGGGCAAATCTTGCACGAGGCGGTCTGTCGCTTCTAGGTTTGCTACTCCGCTCTCGGCTTGTTCCTGGTTTCTCTCGTTCTTCTTGTTTTCTATAGGATTCACCTCTGACCCGCTCCCTGAACTTCGTCATTTCTTCCATCTGAATATATCCTGCTGCTCTAGCTCGGAGCTCGTCCATGTCGTGTGGCGGTTTCCTGCAAAGGCTGTCTGAAAAAGGTCCGGATTTTAGTGCCATAAGCATGGAGTTTAATGCCACTTGTGGATTCAAGTCCCGGATCTTGACCGAGATCTCGGCGAATCTTTCCATGAAGTCCCTGAGAGACTCATTGTCCTCTTGCCGTATATTGGCCAGTGCTACTGCCGTCAGGTGGTGGGGTCGACTCGTAGCGTATTGAGCGCCGAAACGAGCGACCAACGTGGCAAAAGAGTCGATTGAGTGGGGGGGAGTCGTGTGTACCAGTTCAACGCTGCTCCCTTCAGGGTCGTTGGGAACACCCGGCACATGATGGAGTCGTCGTTTGTGTACAGGTTCACCTGTGTGACAAATGCGTCGATGTGCTCGTCGGGGTCGGTCAGCCCATCGTATCTGTCCATGGATAATGGCTTCCACCCAGCCGGTAGCGGAGTTTCCATGATTCCGTCTACAAACGGGTGTCGCCTCGTTGTCTCGGGTATCGTACTCCGCCTTGGTGTTGCTCGCGATCCTGAGGCGGGTCTGGATTCTAATTGGGTCGTTGCTCGGTCTGCCTCGCTCCAAGTGGTGTCTTCCTGCTCTGTTCGATCAAGGTGTCTATTGGCGGTGGTATGTGCCGCCGATAGTCCGTTGGTAGCGGCGTGGGCTGCCGAGAACCCGTTGATAGCGGCGTGGGCTGCCGAAACTCCGTTCCGGTCCTCTTGCAGTTTCTGATATTGCTCTCGGAGGATAGCGTTCTCCCTGCGGAGATCTTCTATCTCCTTAGCGTTGCTCTGTTTCAGCGTGTCAACTTCCCTTTGCAGGGCTTGGATCAGTGGATGATTCTCAAGCACCTGACGCGGGAAGGGCGCCACGTTGTTGGGGTTACCTCCCTGGGTATCCCTTGGGGGTGGTACGCCCAGGATTTGGGTTTCCCCCCCCCCTGTGGTCGCTTTTCATGGTTCGCTGCTTCTTTCTGGGTCGTCGTCATTAGGTTACTCTTGTTGTGGTTAGTGTGGCTGGGAATAATTTCACCGAAGCCCCACGGTGGGCGCCAAATGTTCTTACCAGATTTTGGTAAGCCTTCTGGTGCGGTGGCTCCGTCGCGATCACCTCCGTGACTGGTGGGGGGTGTACCTGCAAGGACATTCCGACGCTCAAGTTAGAGGCGCAGAGGGAGAGACAGGTATCACAAAGTGGGATTAGAATTTTTGTACCTCGATTGAGATGGATCGCTCTGTATTTATAGGGTGTAAAGAGATAGATTTGATAGGGTTATTTTCCTATCAAATCTCCTCAAATCTCGTGATAAAGATAGAGATAATTCTATCTTCTATCTTTATCTTATGGTCTGATCTTTCTATATCTTATCACATGCTAAGATATATTCTTTCCGTTATTACCATCCGAGTCCGAGTGATAGTTTCTACTCGGCCTGCTCGACTACTCGGTGGAGTGCCGAGTCCGAGTAGTACAACTAATATGATTTTAGACAAAATTGATACAATTAATGAATGAAATTAATTAAAAAAAATCTTGGTTGGCTGTTGATTATTGAGTTTTCTAACATATTCAAAGATTTCACGTTTAGATGTCATGAAAGGTGTTGTTTTGGGGATAAATCGGCACAAAGCATGAAAAAAGGATTTTTGAAAGGTTGAGTTACCTTGTCATCAATGAATTTGGACCAGAAACGAGCCAAGGCTCTTTGGTAAGGATCAGAAGGCAAGATGGGGTTGTTCTTCCATGTCTCATCAATGTACTCAAGAATCACAAGAGACTCTGCTATGGGCTTCTCATTGTGAACAAACACCGGAACCTTCTTGTGAACTGGGTTGTATTTCAGAAGCAGGTCACTCTTGTTCGCCAAATTTTCTTCCAAATATTTATATTCAATTCCCTTCAACTTGAGGGCAATCTGGACCCTACTCACAAATGGGCTTCCAACAACTCCCAAAAGCTTCACATCTTCCTGATTAGCTGCCATTGTTTGTAGCACTTCTAACCTTTAAACAGAACAAGTATAACTGGTAAATTGTTTCTTTGTTTGTGATTGATTCCTAAGGTATTATCCTTTTATAGAGCCAGGAATCAGGACTAGTATTCGGTGGATACGTGGTCAATTAGAAAAGATATAGTATATTGTATTCATTACATATTATGGTAGGGTCAATAGTGGGGACGGTAAGAAAAAATTGGTAAAGTGCTGCCGCACATTAATGTAGAAGGTGCCGCGTAATTAGTTGATTGCTGTGTATGAATGCGTTGCGGAGACATTACACATGAGAAAGATCTAGAAAAAAGAAACCTTCCCTATCAAGAAGATTCCTCGGAGTACACAAAAGGGGGAGGGGGGGAAATGATGTAAGAGATTACGTATTGAGGAAACCTTCCTAGTCAAAATGATTCTTTGTACATATATGTGGAAAAAAAATATGATGTAAAGAGATTATGTAATTTTTGTTTAATACAATTGAATTGTAGTATATTAATGCTTTGGATGATAAAAGATTTTAGGCTTAATCGTTAAAATGTCCTCTAAATTATTTTAAAATGTTTAATTAGGTCATTCTATTTTTAAAAAAATTTCAATCAAATCTTTTAATTTTTAAAAATATTTCAATATATCATGCCCTCCTTTCCATGTAATTGAATTTGACACTGTTGGTGTGAAAATCTATTGACTGATCAGTCTTCGTGTCGGCTGATTACCAATGAGTGATTCCCCTATAGGCGACTGACTAAAGGAAGGAAGAGATTATGTTCCTTGATTGGGTTCCTAGCCCACTCCAAAGAGCTTCCAAGTAGCCGTTGAACTTAGGGATGACAAAAAAATCCGCACCCATGGATATCCGCGGATAAAACCCGCATCAGATAATAATTGGGTATCTTTAACGGGTACCTCGGGTAATGAGTACGGATATTTTCACTACCCATTTGTTAACGGGCGGGGATGGGTATCATGGTACCCGTATCCACGGATACCTGTTACCCCCGTTAATATTAAAATACTTAAATATTCTTTATATATTTTTTTGCTTGTACTTATGTTTTGAAGTATAATTTTAAGTGGACTTATATTTTAGTGTTGTTTTATTTTAGTTTATACTTTAGAGAGTATTTTTTAGATAATTTTGTTTGGAGCTCACAAAATAAAATTTTTATTTATTCATTTTTTATTTTTTAAGAATTATCCATGAATATTTTTAATTGTGTAGAATATTTGAATAATTTTTGTTGTAAATATTAAAATTATTTTTTAAAGAGAAAACATTAGAATAAATCAAAATTATAATAAAAGTGTTTTCAAAAATATTTTTAATTTTTTTTAAAATGTCCACGGATATGCCCACGGATACCCATAGATATTTAAAAAATCCGCGAGTAGTTGCTTAACGGGTACCCGTGTGGGTAACGGTCAGGCACGGGGTAGATATTTACCTTATGAGGCAGGCAACGAGTGACTACTACCCGTACCCTCCCACACTTGTTGCCATCCCTAGTTGAATTGAAATTTCTATTACTATGCTACTCCTATGAAATTTGCGGTAAAGGAAAGCTATAAATGGCTGAAAGATAAAGGAAAGCTGTAAATAAAGCGATAAATGAAAGATAAATGGCTAGTAAAGATAAGTTTTTGATTGATTTCGTTCAGGCCCTGTTTACATAATGTTCCCTATTATTTATAATGTTTTCTAAGCAAGCATCAGCTGTTTACAAGGCACGTGTTTTCTAATAACTACCCACTATCCTAGATCTAATAACTTCCTGTGCTGCTGACTTCTGTTGATGCTATGGTTCCATGTTCCTTAAAGCTGTTACAAACAAACAACTGATATTTTCCACTAACCACTTCTTCTATTTTTTAGGAAATCATGAATTCATATTCATTTAGCCTTCAAAAAACTGCTTGCAACTGCCTTCCACATTCAAATATTCCTTCCAACTTGGTCTTCCACAAAATAGGTCTAATTCAACTCTATTGCGTTAGCCGATAGAAAATAGCCGTTAGTTGTTAGCCGACAGAAAATAGCCGTTAGCCATCAGAAATGATTCTTTTAGTTGTTAGCCATTAGAAAACGGCTATTTTAATGGCAATCATCTTAGCACTGTGACAAGCTATAATTCATTGAGCCATATTAGTCAACGCCCATCGACTGAATTACTCGTTAGCCGACAATAAACGATTAGCCTTAATAGCAAACATTTTTAGCGCCAACAGACGCTATTACTGATGCAAATCCAAAGGTTCAATTTGGTCCCTCTATATATTTATTTGTTTCAATTTGATCCTTCTATCATTAAAAAGTTTAATTTAGTCCCTCTATTATTAAAAAATTCAATTTGACCACTCATTTTTCAAAATCATCCCAATCTTGCTCTTTCTATTTATTTGAAATTAATGTCGTTACTGTCCGGGACAGATCCAAGAGGGAGTATACTCTAATATATAATGTAAACTGCTAACTCTAAGCTTCGCACGTAGACGTGACGTAATCCTTACATCATTTCTAAGCCATTGACGAAT